>OX463315.1:1302083-2604166 GCA_949820665.1 Scrobipalpa costella
GTAAATTACAATTGCTTAGCAGTTTGCCTTATGTAAACTCCTGCACATAATAACGAATATAATAAACTATATTGTTTAACTTGTTTACATACATACATATAGTCACACTTTTATCCCTAATGGGGTAGGCAAAGCGTAAACGACCTGAACAAATGTCGGGCCGCCATGTCTGACAAAGTTTCGAAGGTTATTTAAGATGAAGGTCATTTATTAGATTGGTATCTAGGGATAAAGGCGGAATTACATGTATATATGTATATGTAGGCATGCATGGGTAGGCAGAGCGTAAACGACCTTATCAAAGGATTTGTATTAGATAGATTTGTAGGTATATTTCTGTAGTGACAGGTTGTCAGCCCATCGCCTAAATTACAATACCTTTATTCAGTACGATTTCAGACCAGTGAATTCTTTAGCTAGGTTTTACAGCATGCCCGGGAGGACACGCAACTGGCATATTCTATGTTTTTCTATCGCTCCCAGTCCAGCATGGAAGAATGAGGCAAACAAAAGTTCATTTATAAAAGCATGTAATAAAATAAATCATTCATGTTTTCAATGGGCTATCAAAATACATTCTATGAAAACATGAGTGGGTGGTGTGACAACCACTATAAATTGTAGACAGCAACCAGAATCAACAACTCAACGAGCCTTCCGAGGCACGGAATCATCTTACTTGTCAGACTATCAGGTGACTCCAGAGTCTTCTGCACCGTCTTAATTTAACGGGAATAATTTCCTGAAAGGAATTATTACATACAATGCATACATATAATCACGCTTTTATCCCTAATGGGGTAGGCAGAGCGTAAACGACCTAAACAAAGGTCGCTCCGCCACGTCTGACAAAGTTTTGAGGGTTACTTTAGATAGATTTGTAGGTATATTGTTGTAGTGACAGGTTGTCAGCCCATCGCCTAAATTACAATATACTGAAACCCTCGGATCCCTTAGCTGTTTTTTCATATCATGCCCAGGAGGAAATGCAGCTGGCACATTCTATGTTTTTCATTCGCAGTCCCGCATAAACATAGTAAAATTTAAGAGTTGTTGGTTCGTCCAATGTCCATTTACACTAATGATCCGATTGTTTGCTACAGTTTTTATTACATTATGCTACATTGACATTATGTTACAAAGTCCAGATGCTTTGACCATTACCCTTGCATATTATTAAACTTTTTACGCTCCGGTAAATAAGGTAATTACATAAATACGAAATAATTGCAGATTATTCTAAGCATTTCATGGGTACGATAGTGTATTATGTCAGATGGCAACAAAATTATCTCTATGTAAACAATGGGTATAATATTATGCTCGTACTTGAAAACTATTACTTCCATGCTGGACTGGGAGCGAGAGAAAAACATAGAATGTACCAGCTGCATTTCCTCCTAGGCATGCTGTAAAAAACAACTAAGGGATCCGAGGGTTTCTGTACATTGCAATTTAGGCGATAGGCTGACAACCTGTCACTACAGTAATATACCTACAAATCTATCTTAAATAACGCTCAAAACTTTGTCAGACGTGGCAGAATGACCTTCGCTTAGGTCGTTAACGTTTTGCCTACCCTATTAGGGTTAAAGGCGTGATTATATGTATGTATGTATAACTTTCTTCCATGCTGGACTGGGAGAGATAGAAAAACATAGAATGTTCCAGCTGCCCTTCCTCCCGGGCATGCTGTTGAAGTCAGCAAAAGGGACGCGAGGGTTACAGTGTATTGTAATTTAGGCGATGGGCTGACAACCGGTCACTAAAGCAATACATATTACAATCTAAAATTGCCCTCAATTTTTGTCAGACGTGGCGAAAGCGCCTTTTAAGAGGCGTTAAACGCTCTGCCTACCCCGAAAGGGATAAAGGCGTAATTTATGTATGTTTGTATGTACAACTATATACACTAGTTATACAAATGTCCTCGTTGTAGTGTAGAGAGGTAGTTGTGATTAGTACTCACAGTGCAAACACTTCATTTGGTCACTTGTTGACCACGTAGTCTAGCCGAGGGTGTAGCTTAGCTTAGCCGAACTACTATCAATACAATACAATACTTTTATTAATAACAACATAGTTACAAGTCATTAGTAATTACATCAATACAATTTAATAATTAGTAGTTACCATCATCCATCATATCCCACTGTCTACAATAGTTATCCAAATGTTCAATTGAGGTTGGTACTCACAGTGCAAACACTTCATTTGGTCACTTGTTGACAAAGTGTTTTAGCCTAGGGTCTAGCTTAGCGTAGCTGAACTACAGTATAACTGTGTAAACTAATAATCCAAATGTTCAATTGTGTTTGATACTTACAGTGCAAACACTTCATTTGGTCACTTGTTGACCAAGTGTTCTAGCAGTGGGTGTAGTTTAGCTTAGCCGAACTACTGTACAACTGTACACTAGTTATCCAAATGTCCGCGTTGTACGAGTAGTAGAGCGCCGAGCGGTAACTGTGATTAATACTCACAGTGCAAACACTTCATTTGGTCACTTGTTGACCAAGTGTTCTAGCATTGGGTGTAGTTTAGCTTAGCCGAACTACTGTACAACTGTACACTAGTTATCCAAATGTTCGCGTTGTACGACTAGTGTAGAGCGCCGAGCGGTAACTGTGGTTAATACTTACAGTGCAAACACTTCATTTGGTCACTTGTTGACCAAGTGTTCTAGCATTGGGTGTAGTTTAGCTTAGCCGAACTACTGTACAACTGTACACTAGTTATCCAAATGTTCGCGTTGTACGACTAGTGTAGAGCGCCGAGCGGTAACTGTGGTTTATACTCACAGTGCAAACACTTCATTTGGTTACTTGTTGACCAAGTGGTCTAGCCGAGGGTCTAGTTTAGCTTAGCCGAACTGGCTGTTCGCCACGCGTATTTACCAAGTTAAATACATAATTCTTATTTACTTAATGAACAAGAAATTATTATAAATTAAATATTTCTTTCTATAAAATTTCTATTAAATATTGGAATTAAGTACTGGTTTTCTTTTTCATCTTATTTGTTTTCAGAACACCCTTATAGTAGGGAAACTGAGGAAAACATTTGTTACAAACTGTTACAAAGTTGCTGGGACAAAGAAACTGCACTGAACAAAAAGAACTTTGTCTTACTGTTAAAAAATGACCACATCGATCAGAAAGGAGAGGACGAACTTTTTAATCCTATTTTTTTAAATACCTCTAGATTTTCTCACCGTAGAATGGAATAAATTATTATTTTTTAGAGATTTATGAAAATCGATTAATTAGTTTTTGAGTGTAGGTATTCGTTACAAAGAAAAAATCTTGAATGGAAGTGAACACAGCAAACCCATGGCTAGTAAAACTCAGAATTAAATATTTTTCTTGTTAACAAGAAATGTGCGCAGTTTCCCTCAGTTTCCCTTCTATCAGAGTGTTCTGAAAACAAATAAGATGATTCGCGGAAATAGCAGAAAAGTTCCTGCGAGATTTCTTTGAGCATTTAGATCCTGGTCTGAATATTGACGTAAGTTGAGAAAGTACGATATTACACTTTATCTGAATTAGCTTACTTTCTTAAATCAGATAAAGTACTTATAAGACTGTCAAATTGTCGGACGAATATCCAATGCGGACATTTTTCAGATAGCTAGACGAGTGTTTTGACAGCAGGTAGGAAATATAAAAACATCACAGGTACGAAAGAGACTTCTTTATAACTGTCATAATGATGATGATATCTGACATGTGTCAGGATACTCATACATACATACATACATATAATCACGCCTATATCCCTAATGGGGTAGGCAGAGCGTAAACGACCTAAACAAAACTCCTTCCGCCACGTCTGACAAAGTTTTGAGGGTTATTTAAGATATATTTGTAGGTATATTATTGTAGTGACAGGTTGTCAGCCCATCGCCTAAATTGCAATATACTGAAACCCTCGGATCCCTTGGCTGGTTTTTACAGCATGCTCGGGAGGAAATGCAGCTGGCACATTCTATGTTTTTCTTTTGCTCCCAGTCCAGCATGGAATGTGATACTCATGCTATGTGAAAAAGGATATTTATAAGTAATTTCATTGACACTGCTGTTGTTTTTTTATGTGCGTTCTATCAGTTCTATTTCTAATTTAAGAAAGAGACAAGACAAAGATTCGTACAGAATCCATGCCATTATTCAATTTGAAATACTAAAAATATCTTGTACATCTGTTCATATTTTATATCCTACTCTTAGGAAGAATGAAGTTTACAAACAGTCAAATAAAGGTGCCTACACACTAGACTTACGTGACATGCGTGATGTGAGCTGACGTGTGTGCAAGATGACGCAACGTACGCAAGACACGCAGTGGGATTTGATTGCAACAGCGACGTCACGTAAAACAAGTGTGAATCTAAACATGGATTTTTCATACATTTTCTAAACAGTTATCACATTACAACCGCCAGCACACATCACGTACGCCATGTAAGTCCAGTGTGAACGCACCTTAATTATTATTTTCGTATTAACGTACGCAATATTAGTTAGAACTACTTGAGAAACTCGTTACGGGAACATGAAAAAGGAATAACAGTTATCGAATCGCAAAACTTCGGTCAATCATATTTGGGAATCGGACGTGGAAGTTTTTCACGTAATACATACATACATACATACATATAATCACGCCTTTATCCCTAATGGGGTAGTAGGCAGAGCGTAAACGACCTAAACAAAGGTCGTCCCGCCACGTCTGACAAAGTTTTGAGGGTTATTTACGATAGAATTCTAGTTATATTGCTGTAGTGACAGGTTGTCAGCCCATCGCCTAAATTACAATATACTGAAACCCTCGGATCCCTTAGCTGGATTTTACAGCATGCCCGGGAGGAAATGCAGCTGGCACATTCTATGTTTTTCTCTCGCTCCCAGACCAGCATGGAAGTTTTCACGTATTGGGGAAAATAATTATTGAAATACTGGCAAGTAATGCAAAAATACGACAGACGTAATGAAAATTCTTCTTTCATGCTGGACTGGGAGAGAAAGAAAAACATAGAATGTACCAGTTGCCCTTCCTCCCGGGCATGCTGTAAAAGTCAGCAAAAGGGATTCGAGGGTTACAGTGTATTGTAATTTAGGCGATGGGCTGACAACCTGTCACTACAGCAATACACATAAGAATCTAAAATTTTCCTCAATTTTTGTCAGACGTGGCGAAAGCGCCTTTCACGAGGCGTTTTATGCTCTGCCTACCCCGTAAGGGATAAAGGCGTGATTTTATGTATGTATGTATGTACGTAATGAAAAAAAAGAAAGAGCAAAAATGCTTCCTGAAGCGAGTGATGAAAAAGATAGAATGTAGCTGCTTCTTGCAGAGTTCTGCTGTTTGCTTACAGAGTTGCATTAATTGCATTAAAAGCGATGAAGTTTTAATTATTGATTTATGTATCTTATGACATTATTTGCTGCGAGGTCCAGAGGACAGTAGAGTTTTAATTAGGGTTGTTCGGGTTGTTGTTCAACTCGAGAATCCACTCGCTAAGAAGAAGAAGATTAGGATGTTGGCGCTGTCTACTCCATTAGCAAATACAGGCGTGACTCTTATGATTATAAATGAGATAAGTAGTTAGTTTACCACCCCTCAAATCAGTCCTGATTTGAGTAAATTTGCCAACACCGCAGTGATCTTGCTTGCTATGGTAATTCTAATCACTAATCAGATTATTGTCAACAATTAATCTACTGATGACGTAAGCAAAGTCAATATTCTCAAGATTGGTATGGATAATAGTGGTCAGACGGCCTATATCTAGAACACATAAGGATCCTCCATGCTGGACTGGGAGCGAGAGCAAAACATAGAATGTACCAGCAGCATTTCCTCCCGGGCATGCTGTAAAAACCGGCTAAGGGATCCGAGGGTTTCAGTATATTACAATTTAGGCGATGTGCTGACAACCTGTCACTACTGCAATATGCTTACAATATATCATAAATAACCCTCAAAACTTTGTCAGACGTGGCGGAATGACCTTTGTTTGAGTCGTATTTGCTCTGCCTACCCCATTAGGGATAGAGGCGTGTTTATATATGTGTGTGTGTGTGTGTGTGTGTGTGTGTGTGTGTGTGTGTGTGTGTGTGTGTGTGTGTGTGTGTGTGTGTGTGTGTGTGTGTGTGTGTATACATAAGGATCAAGTTTGCTATTTGGCCGGATCACGCAAAGTGAATTCATTTCTCGCTCGCTACGCTTGCGATATGAGGTAATAAACTTGGGTCAATGAAGTGATATCTCACGCTAGCTGCGCATGCGAAAAGAGTTAGTATACCTGGAGTCGTATTTCTGAATCACTCGAACTCCAATGCGCACACAAAATAGCATCTTTCGCATGCGATTTTCATACAATTTACCGTGCGAATGTTGGTCTTTCGTATGCCAAGTCGATTCGAGTGATTCAATAATACGGCTCCTGGGTCAATTCAATAACGTGACATCACTCGCGTGCTAGTCTTGCCACGCTCGCGATATGAGTTAGTAAACCTGGGTCATTAACGTGAATTCTCGCGCTCGTTATGCTTGCGATATAGATTAATATTATCTTGACCAGTGCTGTGAAATTTCTGGCTAGCTTCCCTCGTCGCCTTCGACATGGGTCATAAAGATAAAGATAAAGATAAAGTTTATTAACTGAAAGCCATTTTACAGTGTTCTGTTCTTTTTCTAAAGTTGGGTACAAAAGAAACGCTTAGGCTAATGAGAACATTAAAACATAATTGCAGACGATGTCTAAAATAGACACAATAGCCCGTACTATAGACATCGACTTCCTTATCAATTGTTGCAGTACACAGCCATTCACAAGTATTATCCTGTTTATGGGACTTATTTAGGTAACTTAAAGATTAGGTAAAATGGAAACCAAAATTAAAATAAAAAAACAATAAAGATAATGGAATAAAAATTAAAAGTGTGTGTGTGTTTGTGTGTGTGTGTGTGTGTGTGTGTGTGTGTGTTGTGAATGTAGATAAAGGTTAGGCTAGAGGCTTAAGCAGGTTTTCAGTGTCCTTACTGAAGCCATTCAGAGACTTTTATCTTAAGAGAGTGTTTTGGGAGCAAGTTTATTTTTAATTTTTGATGCAGTTCGTTATACAGAAAGGGACCTAGGAAACAAAAGAATCGATGACTAAAAGTTGTACGAAATATCGTTGACTTGGCTACCAGGTGATTTCGCTGGGAAGTAATACAAGGTGTAAGAGAGTGCTGTAGCAGAACTGTGAACAATATAAAGAGTTGGCGAATGGTAAGTACTTGGCAGAACTCATACAGCGTCTGGGTACGATACAGAATGGGTTTAAATGTTGCAACCTTGAGTAACGCTCTCTGGGCTCGTTCAATTTTAATATGGTTGGTAATAGATGCACCCCCCCATGACGTGATACAGTAAATGTTAAGGGACTGAGCCAATGCTTTGTATATTGTCTTTAAAATTTGTGGATCTGCAACGTGCCTTAGATGTTTAAAAACAAAGATTAGTTTTCGGATTCGATTTGATAAAACTACGATGTAATGACATATTTTCGTCAATTATTAGACCTAGATATTTAATTTGAGTGATTCTCTGTATTGACGGACAGTTACAGGGTGTATTATGATGGTGGAGAGAATGTGCAGCAATGGTACGTATATTTGGATCCGGAAGATTAAAATTACGAGTATAAAATAGCATGTGTCTGGTTTTATCAACATTCAATGTTAAAAGATTTCTTGTCAGCCAATTATAAACCAGAGTAAAACCTTGCTGGGCGGAGTTGTATACTTCATCCCATGTCCCTCCGTAGAATAGTAAAACTGTATCGTCAGCAAAAGATAAAAGGTTCCCGTTTGGCAATTCCAAGTTACACAGCTCATTAATATACGCCAGGAATAAGGTGGGACCAAGTATACTACCTTGAGGAACACCGTGTGTGATTTCAAGGTCATTGCTAGTATTACCATCAAGAGTGACACGTTGTATTCGACCATGTAAGTAGTTCTCGATCAGTTTCAGCTGAGCACTTCGAACACCAAGGGATTCAAGTTTAGCCAACAGAATAGGGAAAGAAACAGTGTCGAATGCCTTGGCAAGGTCGAGAAAAATTGCGACACATTTTTTACTAGCATCAAGGCTTCGGACTACATAATCTGTAAGCTCGTGCACCGCATCGGAAGTGGACTTGTTTTGACGGAAACCATATTGTCTGTTGCTTAGTAATTTGTTACTTTCTAGGAAATTAATCAACCGCGAATTAATAATGCGTTCAAGTATTTTCGAAAAAGTGGGTAATACAGAAATTGGACGATAATTATTGATCTGTTTACGATCTCCACTTTTAAAGACAGGATGAATAAGACTCTTTTTAAAAGTTGGAAATACGCCAGTGTTAATAGTTAGATTGCAGATGTGAGTTAGCGGTGGAATTAAAATGTTTTTATATTTTTTTGACAAACGTAGCTGAAATACCGTCCCAACCTACTGCGCAGTCGTTTTTCAATGATACAACAAGTCGTTCTACTTCTCTATTGTCGTTGGAAAAAACACAACCGATTGAGCAAATGAAGGCGCATTGAGATTATGATCCGGTAAGTTCGGGTTTGATTTTAAAATATTTTCTGCCAAAGATCTACCAACATTTGCAAAGAAATGATTAGCCGCATCAACCGATTTTTGAGGGGTATTTTTATTTAAGAGTAAATCCCGCGAGTTTGTTTTTTCTTTGTTTAAGTATGCAATGTCCTTAATCACATCCCATAGCTCTTTTTTATTAGTGCCAGCTTCCTTTAGCCTATTCCTATCATATTCTCTCTTCGCTTTTTTTATAAGTGAGTTACAAAAGTTTCTGTAGCGCTTGTAGGTTGTGCGTAGGATATCATTATTTAGGTTCTTTTTTAATTGCTTATGGAGTTTGTCCCTTTGCCTTATACAGCGCAGGAGTCCAGCAGTGATCCACGGTTTAATAGTTCTCCGTCGACGGGGCACAGTTTTTGTAGTGGAGTTCTTATTGATGCAGTTTCGGAGGGTCTCAACGAGGAATGTTGCAGCTAAATTTGGGTCTGATTTTGCATAAATTGGTGAGAAATCTAAGTTCATTATGTCTTCATGAAGTGATAGTGCGTTTACTTTAGTTAGAGTTCTTCTAGGATTGACTGATTTCTTAATTGCCAAAGATAAAACTATAGCACTGTGGTCAGTTACTTTAGTTTCGAGTACAAGGGTGCTAGCTTGGTGAGGCGATTTCATAATGACATGGTCTAAACAGGTTTTATCACGAGTGACAATGTTGTGTGCTGGTAAAAGTCCGTGAAAAGCTAGCATATTGAGATATTCTTCAGAGTGATCGTCAACATTGTTTGGGTGTATGTTAATATTTATATCACCAGTCAAAACGATAGTTTTAAAATTAGAAAGATTCGAAATTACGACACTCAAGGATTGCAAGAAAATGTCCACATTTCGGAAAGCTGGAGGGCGATATACAGCTATGATGGCTGTTTCAAGTCCGATCTTTATTAACAGACTGCTAGCCTCAGCAATGAGAGGTTCAGTAACAGATACATTTTGAAGCATGGAATCAACGTACACAACGACCCCATCATTTTGGTTATGTGGATTAGTTGAAACGAAGTGGTCGTAATTTTGTAAAGGCGGAATTATAGGGTTATGAATTAGCCGGCATTCTGTTAAAATAATAATATCACAGTGAATCTTAATTCTACGGAGCAAAATTTGGAAACCAGCTATGTTGGCAGAAACGCTACAAATATTTTGCGCAATTAAATTTAGATTTTTAGAGTGCTGCGGAATGAGATCTTCACATTGTTCAGGGTTACAAGATGTGGAAGATGAAACAGAAACAGTGTCTATGTTATCACATATATCATTCAACATAGGGAATGGTAAATTTTAAGTATACGTGCATGATTTGTAGACATTACATAATACATGCTTCTGAGCATGCTCGGATCAGACAGAAAAATAATAAAGTTTTTGGGTGGCACTTTAGACCCTTGGGTAGAATTTTTTTCCGAATAAACTTCACAATTTGTGTCCAGTACATTGATGCTAGTGTGAGAGAGCGAACATTTGTAATAATAATAATAATAATAATACGAGGTAATGCATTATGTGAGAAATTGAGTGTAAAGTGTAAATATGCAATGTTTGTGTATTGTGTAAGTCGGAAAGCGTGATGTATATAGTAAAAACTAGGAACAATAGAAAATAGTATTATCTTTCTAGAAATAGGGCATTTATGATTTACCACTAGCCTTCCTGGGACTAGTCAGACAGATCTATTTGTGTTTAATTCATTTATTTGTGATTCTTCAGTGATGACAATGCTTTTGGAGCCCTCTTTTTATTTTAAAAGCACTCTGCAATTTGAGGTCCAACAAAACTGGAACTGCTTCGACTTCTTCAGCTGTCGCGCCAAGTAGAAGAGACGTCTACCTTTAGGAGTGAGGCGCTCTTCAATGTAGATGGGTTGTGGCGTAGCATTCGGTGTTATCAGGGAGGTGTTTAGTCGGTTTGCTCTGTTGTTTGAATTGTAAGTTTTCATGGCTTGGAGGACACATTTTTTCGAGTTTACAGTTTTTAAGGTAACCATGATTGTTCTATTATCTATTTTAGAATGAAGTCTTTGAATGTTTTGAATATCGGACTGATTTATGTTGGCCGATATTGTACTGAAAATATTTAGCGTTGTTTTCAGCAGTTGATCTGGACTCTCGCTTAGCTGGTAGGGAACGTTGCGAATTTCCAAGAGGTTAAGATTTGCTTGCCTGGAGTGTTCCTCGATTGAGTCTTCCAAGATCTTTATTCTCGACTCCTGGGATGTAGTTTTGTCTTGAAGAGAACTCATAGCTTTTTTCATGTCATCGTACTCGGCTGACAGGTAGGTGACAGACTTTATAGCCTCGTCAGTTGTTCCCTGAATATGGAGAATTTGAGATTTCATATTGGAAATCGAGGCCTTTAGTTCTTGAAGACAGTTAGCCTGGTCTTGTCGCCATTCTTCAAACATGTTTCGAAGCTCTTTCTTAAATGAATCAAATGAGCGGGATATAGTCTCGCAGTTGCATGATTTTGTGTGTTGACCGAGACCACTACTGGTCTCTGACTCGGCAATTTTATTCCCTTTAACGTCTATTGGAGAAGATTTGGAGGTCTTTGCATTTGTCTTACTCACAAGCAGTTTTGGCTCAGTCTTTTTACGAGTGAAGTTGGAAGGGTCTATGTTTTGTCGAATGGGGGTATTACTATCATTTCCCCCCTTTCTTACGAACCCCTTACAGTCTGAACACTTCCAAGCTTCTTTTTGTTCTGGGGTTAAATCATATGATGCAACGCAAAGACTACATAGTTTTTTCTTGCATACGGCATTGGTGCATGTTAAAATGTCTTTTGCTTTGCCACAGGTTTCCTGACATTCAACACACTTCATATCGTTTGTAGTTGAAGATTTCTTAAAATGTATTAAGGGCTTAGTGGATTACCTACGCGTCCCGTCTGCGTTGTTTATTCCACAGCAAAATGGTCTTAGAACTGGTCTCGCGTGCCGCGGGCAGAAGGTCCTAAGCGCCGGCACGCAACTCGCACGGTTGAGCGCTTTACGGAACCGTCAGATTCGCCTGTACCCTTGTAGCGCCCAGTCACGGATGGCAGCTGTGATACCCACAGAGATGTACCCGTTTGTTTCTGATATCTATGGTGATACCAATAGCCACGATTATTTTCTATCGGATTTTGATCAATATTTCACTGATCTTGGTAGATAACTGGACACAAATTTAACACAAACGCACTTGTAGGTTATTATATTAATTGATGTACATATTTAGTTGAAATGATCACATTTACTAATAAATTTAGAATTCCTTGTGGGAACAAAGATTAAACAGGTGTTGTACCGTAAATGGCCAAAGAGTAATCCAAAATCATGTATATTTGTTTGGATTCAATCGGCAACCGTACTTTTTTTAAATGTTTTGCTGACATTCCTCTGACATAGGTCAGAGACATTTTTCAACAAAGCACGGACTTCGACGGCAATTAAAAGTTTTAAACCGTACTTGGGGTAGATGTTGATGAGGAAGGCGAAGGTGTCGGTGATGAGCACGTTGTACCCGCGATGCGCGTACGCAGCGCCGAGTGCGCGCGAGTGGGGCCACTGAGCGCTGTCCCACCACCCGACAGCGTGCAGCACCCAGCGGCGAGACCAATCTGTAACAAACATTTTTTTTTTAGTAATCCTTGATCTACTACCCGATTAATATCATTTAACACCGAAGATATTAATCGTTAAGCCATATCAGAGGCCAGTGCTAAGCATTGGCGGTTTGAAAACTCTGACCTTATCTAGGATTGGGTCTGGTTTCCCTTCTGGGTTGCGGAGGTCAGATGGCAGTTGCTCTGTGTAAAAACCAGTACCCTCGTTCAATCACCTAGATTAAGCCGACCCCGTGACATAGAGGATAAGGCTAGGGAGATGATGAATCCTTGATTTACATATTTTTTATTTATTTATTAGCATACAGTATGACATTAAAAACCATTTAATTACAACCACAATAAATAGTATTACAACAAGCGCCAACAAAACGTCATCACAGTGGTAGGCAGTAACAGTCCTTAAAGACCAAGGTCTGTGTCAGGACTAGTTACATAATTTAATTCATTTGACATTAGATTGAGTAGTCTACTACACGACTAGATGTCGCTAACGTCGCTATGACGTGTACATAAAGAAAGATTATGATAAATTCGTTAATCTCGCTACCGTTTCGGTAGCTTAGTGTTAGAGCGATGGACCGGCATTCCAGAGACGCGGGTTCGAATCCTGCCTGAAACGGAATTTATTAATTTCTTTTTTTTTTCATATTATATGAAATAAAATAGAATTTTGAGTGCTGAAAATCCGAGTACTAATAATCATTGTTCATTCATACTGGTCATGCAAGATCATCATGGTGTCAAATTCTTAAAACGTTGAATTACATAGTTTTTGGAAACCCGTATAATTTCTGTGGATTAAACACTCACGCTGCCTACGCTCACGATATGAATTTTGTAGTATACCGCTCGCTTTGCTCAGGCTGTGATTTTATAAAAACCTTAATACTGTAATGTGAAATCTCAAGCTCGCTTCGCTTGTGTCAATGGTTTTGAATTATTTTGAATTTTCTCCTGCTTACTAGAATAAACAAACAGAAACTTGGTAAAATAGAATATACCAGCTGTTACTATGCCATAGCGTTCTAAATCTCCAAGTTCTGAACAAAATAGTAAACGCGCTGTCTGCTCAAGCGGCTTTATCATTTCTATCCACCGTCACGTTCAAATTGAATATTTGTTATGCACAATTGCAATTTATAAAATTTATCACAAGGCGCCTCAACCTGCTACTGAATTTATACGGGGTGTAAGGGACAGCTTGCCGCAAATTGATAGTGGTTGTTCAGTCAACAAAACTAAGCAACTGTCACAGAGTTTTTTTTGTCATGCAATGAAAAAAATTTTAGCGTCCCCGTACATTTTTTAGGTCTGCTGTAAGAAATTTACAATTAATTATTTCTGTATAATTAAGTAGGTATATTGTTATTTACTGTTCATGTACCTAATTTGTATTCTTATAGCGTACGTCTTATCCGCGTTACATTTTATGCAATCTCACTTCTGAGGTCTGCTGTAAGACATTTCAGTTTAGAAATAAGTAGTACCTGTTGTGTCTTGATTCCCTATGCAATTGTTCTGTGTATGTTTCTGTGTACAATAAACTGTTAAATAAAAAATAAAAAAAATATTATGATTAAAATAAATATCCTTTTAGAAATAAGCAGTGCCTGTTGTGTCTTAGGCCCGTAATTATAAACAGCACTTGAGACTGACAGCTAGTTTGAGTCCGTATAAGAAATGTCATTTCAGTACAAAACATCCATACTTAATATTACTCTCAAATTGAAGATAGCTTCATAAATTCCTTATAAGTATAATCAAGGTAGTCATTTTGTATGGTAAGTCACTTTTTTTTCATTTCCTGAAAGAATTTAACAATGAAAGTTGATCAGTTTCGTTGACTGAGCAACCCCTATGAGTTTACGGGAAGCTGTCCCTTACACCCGGTGTTATATTCCTCCATGGTGCTACGCAGACGAGCTGGTGTTGAATATTTCATGAAAATGCTACAGTTTTGTCTAATGTTGCGAGGATAGACTGTGTTTGTTTGAAGTAATATTTTACAGGCTTCGGACTCAGGTTGGAGAAGTAAGAAGAACATGATCAGTGGGGAGTTTTGGCTTGCTCAGATTTGGACTGTATTTGCAGTGCAGAAAAACATAGAATGTGCCAGCTGCATTTCCTTCTAGGCATGCTGTAAGAACCAGCTAAGGGATCCGAGGGTTTCAGTAATCTAGGCGATAGGCTGACAACCTGTCTCTACAGAAAAATACTTACAAATCTATATTAAATAACCCTCAAAACTTGGAAAGACGTGGCGGAACGACCTTTATTTGGGTCGTTACGCTCTGCCTACCCCATAAGGGATAAAGGCGTGATTATATGTATGTTTGCAAACAATGGCACACTTAACATCGTGCCCGGCGTGCCCCAACACCTGCACGCCAGCGGATTTAATGGACGGCAGTCAATCCGCAATACAAGTGGCTCAATTCTGGGCCGCTACAATGTAAATTCTCGTGTTCCATCGACAGGCTAACAAAAAGAAGAAGTAATATTGGGATGTGGATAATTTTTCTCTTTCATGCTGACCTGGGAGCGAGAGAAAAACATAGTATGTGCCAGCTGCGTTTCCTCCCGGGCATGCTGTAAAAACCAGGTAAGGGATCCGAGGGTTTCAGTATATTTTAATTCAGGCGATGGGCTGACAACCTGTCACTACAGCAATATACCTACAAATCTATCTTAAATAACCCTCAATTTTTTGTCAGACGTGGCCTAACGACCTTGTTTATGTAGTTTACGCTCTGCCTACCCCATTAGGCATAAAGGCGAGATTATACGGATGTATATTTTTTCCATATTAAACTAAATGCGAAATAAGAATGTGCTAGCTGCTTCTCCTCCCAAGCGTGCTGCAAAAACCCAGAAAAGGGATTCACAGTGTAATAAATAATCGAAGCAAAAAGCTGACAACGTTTCACTACTTCTTCTTCTTAGCGAGTGGATTCTCGAGGTGAACGAACCGATGAAACCTGGTGTCAGAGTTTATTAACCACCTATTAGCACAGTTATTACGCCTCTGACATAGAATGTGTATGACCTACTATCAAAGACAGTGACCGGGACCGACGGAATAACGTGCCCTCCGAAGCACGAAACCTTTTTTCTTCCAGACAATCAGGTGATTCAAAATGCATTGTTCTAACTCAGCTGGGTAAAATATCACATAGTTCTTCTAATATCTCATTATGACATTGTTGGCGGTCTGGCTACCTCGTAAGGGATACAAGCGTGACTATTGTGTTGTATATTGTGTGAGCTTCCATGCTGGTCTGTCCCAGCTGCATTTCCTCTCGGGAATACTGTAAATACCAGCTAAGAGATCCGAGGATTTCAATATATTGTAATTTAGGCGATGGGCTGACAACCTGTCACTACAACAACACTACAAAATATATTTTAAATAACTCTCAAAACTCTGTCAGACGTGGCGAAATGGCCATTCTTTAGGTCGTTTACGCTCTGCCTAACCTATTAGGGATAAAGGCGTGACCATATGTTGTGTATTGATGTGGAATATGCGGTTCATCCGGTGACATTTTAATTATTGATACTTTCAGGTTTTTCAGCGTTCAGTCAGGCTTTAACATCCGCCGATTGTAATTGCCCTTTGTATCAGGGTTCCGTGACCAATGTTTCAGAGATGTTTGAATGCCTTTCCTATAACAATAGGATAGGTAATTTTATAATAGAGCTTCATCATCTCTCTGGCTTTATCCCATATCTCTCGGGGCAGCTACCTAATCTAAGTGATTGTACTGGGACTTCCGCAAGTCCGCAACCCAGAAGGGAAACCAGACAGAATACTACGTAGATTAGGTCAGAGTTTTCAAGCCGCCAATGCTTATAGCATAAGCCTCTGATATGGTGTACTACCGTAAATATTAGTCGCCAGTGGCATAAACGTGCCCTCCGAACCACGGAAAAAGTGCCGAATAAACGTACGTCTGAAATTTGAAAACCAAAAAACACATTGGTACGTGGTGGGATTCGAACCACGACCCTCACGAGGTAGCGGCCCTTTACAGTACACCATCGGGCTCTCATTCGGGATTTTATAATAGAGCTATATAATCAACATGGTGTAAAAAAAGTGTAGTCATTCATTCTGAAAAATCATCATGGAATTAGCCTCTATCTCTTACGGAGTAGGCAAAGCGTCAGCGGTTTTATAAAAGCCATTTTGCTAGGTCTGTCTCTTTACTGCACTCAAAAGCAGTAGATGTTAATAAATTTGTTCTTTTGCAATTTTTGCGTATATCGGGTGTAAGGGACAGCGTCACGCATACTGATAGGGGTTGCTCAGTCACTGAAACTGAACAACTATCCGCAGGATCTTTTTTGAAATGGAAATGAAAAAAAAACTGCCTTTCCTTACAAATTGTCTGATCGAGGTGGTTTTTTGTATGAGAAGGTAATCTTTTTATTACAATAAAGAATTTCCTGGTGTAAGTTGTCAAGTTTCGTTGACTGACTAACCCCTATCACTTTGCGGGACGCTGTCCCTTACAACCCGTATTTTTATCCAGACCCCCAAAAAGATTTCCGTCACTCATGGCATCATTATTCTCCAACCATTCGATCTCTGTCAATTTGTTTGAGAACATCGAAAAGCCAAAAGGCTTAATTTAAAAACGAAAAATAAGTAATTCTCGGCGGTCGATGGGATTATTACTCAATTTCGTTCATTCATCAATCAGAACTTTTCGATTTGTTTCAAAAAGGTTCAAATTTCATTAATGAATGGTCTACGTACGATGAAACAAAAAAAGTACAAAAGGAACAAATATAAGACAAACAATCAAACATCCACACAGAACCTAGGGCGACACGGCAACGTCCCGATAACGTCCAACTAGTTCCAATCTGAGCGCACACACATATTCGCATGCTTAGTACGAATACAAAACAAATGCAGTTTGGCAGGCTGGCGACGGTACTGGTTAGAATAAATGCCGTTGTCATGCCGTTGCCGTGACGGCAAATGGAAAAGCATTCCATATAATTTCATACATTTGCATAGATTATCATTTCCACGGTACCGACGACGGTGCTGCCGTGCCGTCGCCGTGACGTCTAGTCAGAGTTATAAAGAATTAGATCAACACCCAAGTGGTACATACATACGTATAATCACGCCTTTATCCCTAATGGGGTAGGCAGAGCGTATACGACCAAAAAAAATGCCGTTTTGCATTGTCTGACAAAGTTTCGAGGATTATTTATTAGATTTGAAGGTATAATGTTCTGACAAAATAAATATATAAAACTAAAAAGATAAAACTCTAACCTAATATAGAATTGGGTCTGGTTTCCTCTCTGGGTTGTAGAGGTCAGATGGCAGTCGCTCTGTGTAAAAACCAGTACCGTCGTGCAATCACCTAGATTAGGTAGCCGACCCCGAGAGATACGGAAAAAAGCTAGGAAGATGATGATTGCCGTAGTAATCGGTTGTGAGCCCATCGCCTAAATTACAATATACTGGAACCCTCGGATCCCTTAGCAGGTTTTTACAGCATGCCCGGCTAAAAATGTAGCCGGCACATTCTATGGTTTTCTCTCGCTCCCTGGACAGGTCTCTAGCTAAATCTGTCGTCCTATTGTTAAAACACTACTGTTTATTCCTCAGCACCACACAGATTTTAACTGTTATTCGTTCACTGTCAATGCGGCCAGGTTATGGAATTCGCTGCCGCACACGGTCCGTGGCAGTCCTTCTGTCGCTGTCTTTAAAAAGAGAGTAAAAGAGCATTACCTTTCACTTTCCGTATAATATTAGTATGTATATATTATTATTATGATTTTATGTATTTATATAATTATTTATTTATGTAACTTATAATTTGCTGGTATTATTTTAATATTATGTTTTATTTGTGCAGGCCTAATTTGCCTCTCAATTTAAGTCTCACTTACGTAGGTCAGTTGGAAGAGATTTCTTAGTAGAAATAAGCTGTACCTGTTGTGAAGTCACAACTTAATTTATTTTAGTATGGTCCTGTCACTTTCCGTCTTGAGTGAATAGAGAAGAATGGCAGTATAGGCGGATTTATTATAATTCTGTCACAAAGAACTCGTTCAAAAATTTCAAAAATTTCAGTCGGGACCCGTTTAAAATTACATCACGAATTAATATACAAATACTTTTCTGATCCACATTTACAAACAGAAACTAGGTACACACATTCATAAACATTTAAAACAAAAAACAAACAAAATCAGTACATTTAGAAACATAATACACATAAGAAATACCTAATATTATAATACACAAAATAAAGTGGATAAATGGCGTGGGCACAGCGCATTGCTAATTTTAAGCCCACCCAAAGTCAGACGGCTACCAAGAACGAGAAAATAAAATAAATAAATAAAATATAAACAGAAAGACAAACAGTATAACAACAATTAGGTACATACGAGAGGTAATTTATTGACAATATAAAGTATTAATATTTAAAAAAAACAGATATTTGCAGTAGTCAACCTATTCTTTATGGGACAACGTATGTTTTGAAACTCTTTTTACATACATACATATAATTACGCCTTAATCCCAAATAGGGTAGGGGTAGGCAGAGCGTTAACGACCTAAACAAAGGTCAATCCGCCACGTCTTACAAAGTTTTGAGGGTTATTTAATATAGATTTGTAGGTTTATTGCTGTAGTGACAGGTTGTCAGCCCATCGACTAAATTACAATTTACTGAAACCCTGGAATCCCTTAGCTGATTTTTACAGCATGCTCGGGAGGAAATGCAGCTGGCATATTCTATGTTTTTCTCTCGCTCCCAGGCCAGCATGGAAGAATCAACTCTTAAAAGAATAAATAAAAGAAAAAACTCTTTTTGGAGGCAGAAAATAAATCTTTTTAGTTTAATTTTAAATTGATGAAGCGTATTGCTAGTTCGTTAACATGATGTAACACACCATAGATTTTTGAAGGTGACAGCATTATGATAAGTCCATTTATAGGTACTGCCATCCTTCTCTGTTCGCTCAAGCCGGAAAAGGACAGGTATGATTTTATTTTAATTAAATGGAGGGAGAGGAGAGAGGCATTTGCCCAGCAGTGGGACACATAACGGCTACATAAGATAAGATAAATCTGGTTTATACCGAATCGTGGTTTATGCAGTGATGACTGACGTAGGGCTGGCTATGAAAGTAGGACGAATGAGAGTAAAGCAGGGGGGAAGTTAGGAAGAAAGAAAGAAGGCAAGGAGGAAGATAGAAAGAAAGAAATGCATGAAGGAAGGGAGGAATGAGGAAGACGAATGGAAGGCAGGACGGGGAAAGGAAAGCAGACAGGGAAGAACAAAGGAAGAAAGAAAGACTGGTGAAGTAAGGTTACTGGAAAACGACAGGTCTTTTGCAAAATAACTCGTCGTTCTAGCAACATTTCACATCCTTATCTTAACTGAAATAAGAACACTGATTGGTCTTAGCGCGCCCAAAATAACAAAATCTCCTCTGATTGGTTGACATTTGATCTGTGTTTTCGCAAATTCCCTAGGATTATCGCCAAGATTCGAATTCCCAAACCATCCTACGACATAAATAAGCTACCTGCCTTGGTAACAGTTGCTTTGCAAACTGTGATTCAAGGTGAGTAGTAAGCAGTTTGTTTTCGTATCTCAGTCTATACTGTGCTATGGTCGGAATTTCAGCAAGGGCTTGCTTGATGACTCACCAATTTTCTCCTTAGCGATGATTTTGTGTGCTGTCATGACGGGCATATTTCTGGTCACCACATTCCCGAAGGCATCTAAACGAACCAACATGACTTCCAGGCGTGGCATTGAAGAGTCTTTGATCGAAGCGTTCTTGATCACTCCTGGACCTGAAGGACGAAGAAAAAAATTTAAATAACATAACGCTTCATCTCCCTAGCCTTATCCCGTATCTCACGGGGTCGGCTTCCTAATCTAGACAAAAATGAAAATGAATGACATAACGCTTAGAAAAAGAAAATCTTCTTCTTCTATCGAGTCTGTTTTCAAGGAATGACCGAGTTGGGCCCTGGTGTCAGAGTTATAAAACGCCTAGTTACACAGATTCTAATATGCCTCTGACATGGTTTGTGTAACGACCAGTAATAAACACAACTGGAACCACGTGTGGAAGCACGAAATCGTGGCTTGACAGTATTTGTCCAAACTAGGCAAACTCTCACAAACTGATAAAATTAACACCAACTTTGTGTTCTCTCGTGGAAATCGAACCCATACCTTTCAAATCAGGAGTCAGACTTATACGGCGAAAGCACTTACATTATAATGTTACTTTATGTATTTCTTATTGTTTTTTAAATAATTAATACAGACGTGGCGGAACGACCTTTGGTTAGGTCGTTCACGCTCTGCCTACCCCATTGTGGATATAGGCGTGATTATAGGCATTATCTAGGCAAACATGCTCCATCATCGCCTTCCATCAGATAAGATGGCGGACAAATAGGTTGCCTATTAGTAATTAATAAACAAAATTATGTATAAGAAATCGAACCCGCGACCTCAGGGTCGCGACCTACTGACTCACAAAGACGCCTTGTAGACCTGTAGGCCTCAGGTGTTCCATACCATGACCACATCGATTATCTCTATAAAGTAATTACATAATATGCAGAATGTTTGTCTGACGGTCAGCAAGTTGTTGGCAATGACATGACATCTAAACCAGAACATGGGTAGAATTATTATATTTTTATGTCTGTGTCTAATCCTTATGAATAATACATTGAAAGGCTGGACAGGGAGCGAAAGAAAAACATAGAATGTGCCAGCTCCATTTCAACCTGGACATGCTGTAAAAACCAGCTTAAGGATCCGAGGGTTTCTGTGTATTGTAATTTAGGCGATGGACTGACAAACTGTCACTACAGCAATACAAATCTATCTTAAATAAACCTCAAAACTTTGTCAGATGTGGCGGAACAACTTTGTTTCGGTCGTTTACGCTCTGCCTACCCCATTAGGGATAAAGGCGTGTTTATAGGTATATGTATAAGAGGCCTGATAGTTGTGCTACTAGGCGGTTTAAAAACTCTGACACCAGGGTTCATCGGGTCGATAGACTCGATACCCACTCGACAGAAGAAGAACTGCCTCCGTGGTCTAGCGGTCAGAGCCATGGTCTCACGACCCAGGGGTCCCGGGTTGGATTCCCGGCGGGGGAAAATGCCTTTTTGTTTTTGTTCTGATTCATGTTGTCGGATGGGCATGTAAATTTCTCTCTGGTCGTGTCAGTCAATCTGTGCAATCAGAATAAGAGATTGAATGAATAGAGTGTGCACTTGCGCAAACACTTGGGCACTAAAAACTAGTCCTGCGCAGTTGGCCTATCTCTGAGAGATTGGCCGCCGTCACTGAAAATCGGTGGGAGGACTATATTGTGGCTAACAAGTAAAGCTAGATATCCGTACCAATCTACCAATAGTTTGGGTGTCCTAAGCAACCTCCAGCAAATTTTTGTGTTCAGGGACCCTTATGACCCTTAGCTCGCCTTTTGTTTTAATTTTAAGTTAAACTATATTTTAATACTTCCATGCTGGACTGGGAGCGAGAGAAAAACATTGAATGTGCCAGCTGCATTTCCTCCCGGGCATGCTGTAAAAACCAGGGTTTCAGTATATTGTAACATTGGCAACCTGTCACTACAGCAATATACCTACAAATTCATCTTCAATAACCCTCAAAACTTTGTCAGACGTGGGATTAGGTGGTGTATAGGTCGATTCCGGTCTGCCTGCCCCATTAGGGATAAAAGCGTGATTATTATTATGTCCTAAGCAACCTTTACCAGCAATATTCTGTGTTCAAGGACCATTATGATCATTTATTTTATTAGCGCTCCTTCTTCTTCTTAGCGAGTGTATTCTCAAGTCAAACGATCCGATGAACCCTGGTGTCAGAGTTTTCAAACCGCCTAGTAGCACAGCTGCAGCTATTAAGCCTCTGACATGGTTTCAGTAACGATCCCTATCAAAGACAGCGACCGGGACTGACGGCTTTGCGTGCCTTCCGAAGCACGGAATCATTTTTCTTTTCAAACAATCAGGTGATTCCGCCTGCAATGTCCTAACTAAACTGGGGAAAACCTCACAAAGTGAAAAGCGTCCCGATGGCGTTACTTTGGTCCTGTGGGAGAGAGGCCGTTGTTTGCATTAGTACGGTTTTTTTTTTTTTTGCGATTTTCCAAGCTCTTAAAAAGTTGATTAAGGAACTCTTGTTGTGATGCTCCCTCTGGATCGTACCTGAAGACATATTTTTTGAATCATTTAAACTCCAATGCGGAAACGTTACTCACGTATACGATTTTCATACAATTTGTGATGCAAAATGTTAGTCTTTCGTATGCAAATTCAATTCGATTGATTCCAAAATACGACTCCTGGTTCGGCACATCTCACTGGCTATTCAGCGCGGCTGTTGTGATGCATACTTTTGAGCCATTTAAACACGCGCCACACAAACAAAAACAGAATTTCCGTTCCAAAAAATAAGTAAGTTACGGGAAGGGGTCTTTGACTAACTTAGTTTTATTTTTGTACTAGCGACCCGCCCCGGCTTCACACGGAAAATATCAATGTTTCTCTACTATAATATACTTGTATTATACATATAAACCTTCCTCTTGAATTACTCTATCCATTAAAAGAAACCGCATCAAAATCCGTTGCGTAGTTTTAAAGATTTATGCATACATAGGGATATAGGGACAGAGAAAGCGACTTTGTTTTATACTATGTAGTGATACTCTATGTTTAACTTATTTTTTTCTTGAATGTGTTGTGTCTGTCTGTGGAAAAATGTGTTATCTTCCATCAGGAAGAGATTTAACTAAAACCGGTACACAGTACCAGCTAGCCACTTTGCGTACAGAAGCAAAACAAGTTTACTTCTCAAAATACAAAACTAGTTCTGTATTAGGTTAGGTCAAGTTTAAATTTGTGCAGACATTACAGATTTAGATTTAGCTAGATAACGCATGTTCTTTACGCAGTTGTTTGACTAGAAATGAGTTCATTCTTGACTATACTCTACTGCAGGTCTAAGCGAACTTACTCAGAAGAAGCTTATTCACTCTAAGGCCCGTCATTATAAAGATCACTTGAAACTGACAGCTAGTTTGAGTCCGTATCAGAAATGTTATTTCAGTACAATAGGACCTGTTAAATCCATACTTAATATTACCCTCAATCTTGAGATCGCTTTATAAATACGAGCCTAAGATTTCTTTCTGAAAACTTACTATCTTTTCTGTATAAATCGCCGACATTTTGTCGTTGAGTTTGACGGCTTATGTGTGTAGAGTAATGTACTCAAGCACACGCTTGGACGGTTAGGTTGCGGTGTTTATCCAACTTTTAATCTGTGGTAGTTATATTTGAGTCTGCTTATTGCAAATATTGTTTTACCAGCGTTTCCGGCAGTTTAGCGCCAAAATATTAACATAGACGTGCTAATGTGCGACTTCTTTTTTACATAAATACGACAAGCATTATGATAACCAAAGTGGCAACAGCAAAAGTGAGAAACACAAGACACAAGTAAGCCTGATAATGCTACAAACATACAGTATCCAGGGGTAGACAGAGCTTCAACGACCCTAACAAAGGTAGTTCCGGCACTTCTGACAAGTTTTGAGGGTTCTTCAAGATAGGTCGGCATATTGCAATGAAGACAGGTTGTCAGCACGCGTCCTTAATTAAAATAAACTGAAAACCTCGAATCCCTTAGCTGTTTTTATAGCATGCCCGGGATGCAGCTGGTACATTTTATATTTTTTCATCGCACTCAGTCCGAAAACGGACTTTATTTTGCCGCTGACTTTGCCTATAATGGTGTATTAAATGTAAATGTCGTAGGATGATGGTAAAAACATGGTGTAATCTTACTGGAAAACGACAGGTCTTTTGCGAAAAAACTCGTCGTTCTAGCAACATTTGACATCCTTACCTTAACTGAAATAAGAACACTGATTGCTCTTAGCGCGCCCAAAATAACAAAATCTCCTCTTGGTTGACATTTTAAATGTCAATGTCATTTAACCAATCACAATAAGATTTACTTTTGTAAGTATAAATCTAGCCAATCAGAGTTAGGTTATCAAATTAATGTTTTCCCCACGAAGCGTATTTTCACAATAGACCAGGCATTTTCTAGTAAGATTTGACAGTGGCTTATATTATAAATTCTCTGCCATTGTCAAAATGATCTTTGTTTTCGCAAATTCCCTAGGATTATCGCCAAGATTCGAATTCTCAAACCATCCTACGACATAAATAAGCTACCTGCCTTGGTAACAGTTGCTTTGCAAACTGTGATTCAAGGTGAGTAGTAAGCAGTTTGTTTTCGCATCGCAGTCTATACTGTGCTATGGTCGGAATTTCAGCAAGGGCTTGCTTGATTACTTTCCCATCGAAATCTATCGCCAAGTAAGAATGAAAATCAATGTTGCCTTTGAAAAACTCTTAGGATAAAATTAATTAAGCCTTGGCCCTTTCACATCACTACAGCACACATGTGCATATTGTGTAAACTACTTTAAATTTACATATATACGTATGTATGTAAGTATAACCACGCCTTTATCCCTAATAGGGTAGGCATAGCGTAAACGACCTAAACAAAGGTCATTCCGCCACATCTGACAAAGTTTTGAGGGAGATAGATTTGTAGGTATATTGCCTGAATTGCAATACACAGAAACCTACTGGTCCCTTAGCTGGTTTTCACAGCATGCCCGGAAGGAAATGCATCTGGCACATTCTATGTTTTTCTCTCGCTCCCAGTCCAGCTTGGAAGAAATTGATTTATCTGTTTGTTTTATTGTATGTCTCTTTTTAAATTTGCAAAATGTACATTTGTTTTGTAGAAATATGAATAAAACGCTTTATCTATCTTTCCAAGTAGCTTGCCGTGTAAGAACAGCACGCAATTAAAAGTCAATACAAAAATGCTGCAATATAAAAAAAACTGAATAAAGCTGATTTGAAGTAGTCGCTTGTATGAACAGACCGTACCGATTTCTACTTCTACTCCTTAACTGTTCATGCTGTCAGATTATGGAACTCTCTTACACCGACAGTTTATTTATTTACTGTTTATTGTACATAAGTAACATCAGAAAGACAATACACAAGGAATAACGACACAACAGGTACAGCTTATTTCTACTAAGAAATTTCTTCCAGCTTACCTACGGAAGTGAGACTTAAAATGAGAGGCAAATTAGGCGTGCACAAATAAAGCATAATATTAAAATAATACCAGAAAATTATAAATTACATAAATAACTAATTATATATATACTTAAAATCATAATAACAATATGTACATGAATATAATATAAATACATATATATACATACTAATACTATACGGAAAGTGAAAGGTAATGCTCTCTTACTCTCTTTTTAAAGACAGCGACAGAAGGACTGTCACGGACCGTGTGCGGCAGCGAATTCCATAACCTGGCCGCATTGACAGTGAAGTTCGTTGTAGCTCGTCTATCGCCATCTTCAAAAGACGATTTAAAGAGCATTATCTTTCCTTGTCAAAGTAATCCGTGTTAGGGATATATATATATATATACATATTATTAGTATGGATATATAGATAAATAAACTCTTTATTGCGCATAAATCGTACAGTTTGGAAAAATAAAGTGTGCGCCATGGCAGCCTTATCGCTATATATATATATAAATAGATATTTATTATCAGTTATTTAGTATAGTTATGAATATAAATACAGGTATTTATTTGTATCTTGTTTATATTTATGTAAATGATTTACATTATACAAGTATTTGACAGTAGTATTATTTCATTTGTAGGTATTAAATTTTGTGCACGTTTGGTCTGCTGTAAGAAATTTCTTCTTAAAGATAAGCAGTGCCTGTTGTGTCTTTGTTTTTTATGTCCTGCTTTTATGATGTTCTTGTGTACAGAAAATTGTTAAATGTTAAAACAGATTAGACTTCCAAGAGCAACCACATTCAAAATTATGGATATAAAAATTGGCAATAATATGATTTGATGGGTTAAGGAAGTAAGGCCATGGTCATACGAGTACATAATTAGTACCTCAAAGTCAATGTAAACTACACGTAATCGTTGCTCGCTTGATTGGCATAATATGACGCTTTATAAACTCCACTCGCGTGCTAATTGAGTATAATTATATACTTGGATATAAATACCATGTAAATACACCGGTGTGAACGAGATAACTAGAAAAATGCATTAAAACCAATCAAAATAGGTAGATGCTGATGATTTCTCCTACGCTGGCCTGGGAGCGAGAGAAAAACATAGAATGTGCTAGCTGCATTTCTTCCCGGACATGCTGTATAAACCAGCTAAAGGATCCAAGGGTTCCAGTATATTGCAATTAGGCGATGGGCGGACAACTAATTAGTGACAGCACTACAGCAATATATGTACAACTCTATCTTAAAAAAATCTTTGTGAGACGTGGCGGAACGACCTTTGGTTAGGTCGTTTACACTTTACCTACCCCATTAGAGATAATGGAGTGATTATATGTATGAATGTATTTACAATAGGTAGATTAGGTGATATTTCCGCAATGATAGTTAGAATAGCATTTTTTCACTACAATACGGTAACGGCACGATAATTATATCGTTACGATACCGTGGCTCTGTTCCACTACGACGACGCTACTATCGTCGACGATAACAACTACATAGTGCCACTCTGAGCGCAGCCTTATCCCATATCTCACGGGGTTGGCTGCCTAACCTAGGGGATTGAATGAGGGTACTGGTCTTTACACAGACCGACTGCCATCTGACCTCCACAACCCAGAAGGGAAACCAGACCCAATTCTAGATTAGGTTGGTTTATGCCAGATTAGTGGCCAATCCAGCTGTCTGTATTTTCAAGCCGCAAATGTCAAGCATTGGCCTCTGACATGGCTTAACGACTATTCACGATATTAATACGGCTTAACGTGCCTTCCGAAGTACGGAAGTACTCGAGATGTTATACCCCTACCGGTCACCCATCAATGGCCTGGCCACGGCGATGATTGCTTAACATTCGTTATCGGAATGAATAAGCACGAACCATTTGACCATCGAGTACTTCACATGCATGCTATACGTATACAATACACGTAATAAAAAAAATTGTCATACCGGGGTGTAAGGGACAGCGTCCCGCAAACTGATAGGAGTTGCTCTGTCAATAATGTCATTCTTCTGTCGAGTGGGTATCGAGTCTATCGACCCGATGAACCCTGGTGTCAGATTTTTAAAACCGCCTAGTAGCACAACTATCAGGCCTCTGCAATGGTTTGAGTAACGACCACTATCAAAACAGCGACCGGGACCGACAGCTTAACGTGCCCTCCGAAGCACGAAATCTTTTTCTTTTCGGACAAAAAGGTGATTCAGCCTGCAATATCCTAACCAAACTGGGAAAAATTTACAAAGTAATAAATTTTCAAATATCAACTTTGTGTTTCCCCCTGGGAATTGAACCCAGGACCTCCGGATCGGGAGTCCATGGCACTAGCCACTAGACCACAATGGCAACGTCGTTGAGTTCCATACATTATCTCTTTCACGATATCATTGAGGATACCGTGGCGTTGCCGTGGACGTTGCGTGTAGTAGAAGAACGCCCTTCTTATTGGTGAATAAGGGTGGACTGTACATGTAATGTATGTATGTATGTATGTAAGCTCTTTATTGTACCTTAAAAATCTTAAAACTAAAATACAAGAAGATTAAAACAATAGTGGCACAAAGGCGGACTTATCCCGTTAAGGGATCTCTTCCAGTCAACCTTTGATAAACCCAGACAATTATGCTTGCAGGTAAACTAAGATAGGTACTTGAATATAACGTGACATAGACAAAATAATATACTTAACAACTGAAATGAAACTAAACAAATGAAAATAAACTTAACTCTTCCATGCTGGACTGGGAGAGATAGAAAAACATAGAATGTTCCAGCTGCCCTTCCGCCCGGGCATGCTGTAGAAGTCAGCAAAAGGGACTCGAGGGTTTAGGCGATGGGCTGACAACCTGTCACTATAGCAATACACATTACAATCTAAAATTGCCCTCAATTTTTGTCAGACGTGGCGAAAGTGCCTTTTACGAGAAGTTTGACGCTCTGCCTACCCCGTAAGGGATAAAGGCGTGATTTTATGTATGTATGTATGTAACAACTCAAATTTGAACTGATAATAATCCCTTCACCGATTTTCGGTGATGGCGGTCAACCTCTGAGAGATATGCCAACTTCGCAGGACCAGTTTTCAGTGTCCAAGTGTTTGCGCAACACACAAGTGCACTATCTATTATATTATTCTGATGGGACAGATTGACTGAAACGACCAGAGAGAAATCAGGCGCAGTATCGACTATTTACATGCTCATCCGACACCATGGATCATCTTACTTTACCTCCGAAGCACGAAATCTTTTTCTTTTCTGACAATCAGGTGATCAGCCTACAAAGTCCTAAGCAAATTAGAAACAACACAAAATCATTGTCCCCCTCCGGGAATCGAATTCATGGCTTAGACCGTTAGACCACGAAGGCAGTTAAAGGTTCAGGTAATACTTATCTTCCATGCTGGCCTGAGAGCGAAAGAAAAACTTAGAATGTGCCAGCTGCATTTCCTCCTGGGCATGCTGTAAAAACCAGCTAAGGGATCTGAGGGTTTCAGTATATTGTAATTTAGGCCATATGCTGACAACCTTTCATTACAGCAATATACCTATAAACAAATCTATCTTAAATAACCATCAAAACTTTGTCAGACGTGGCGGAACGACCTTTGTTTAGGTCGTTTACGCTCTGCCTACCCCCTTTATTTGTATGTATGATACTTACAGTCTGGTAGAAGTCCAGCTGGCATACCGATGTCTCTGGGAGGAGTATACCGAGCGAAGACCAGAATGCATGACGACACCAATATTGCGTTGGTTAACCAACTGCAAAACGCCATTCTGCAACAATAATAAACTTGGAGTATTCTTGGTCATTTTGTCAAAGAGATTCGAGTCGATCGACCCTATAAATATGAGTCAGAGTTTATAAACCGCCTAATAGCACAGTTTATAGGGCTCTGACATGGTTTGTGTAACGACCAGGACCGATGTATTAACGTGTCCACCGAAGCACGGAATCCTTTTATCTTAGCGCAGCAACACACAGGCGTCACTTACGGCGCTTAAGGTTCTGCTCAACACGCCGTCCATGACTTTTGCATCACACATGCGTCACATTTATAGATGTAAAGCCGGTTGAAAACGTTTTCAACCAAGCGGATAAAAACGTCGAAAATGGATAAAAACCATTTTTGGCGAATGTAGCCGGCGAGAAACGGTTGTTTATAAATAGCTATATGTATATGCTTTATTCTGAAAACTTAGATGTTTTTTATGGTTTCTCGCATTAAATTTAAGTTCTAACATCAAAACAAACCAGCTTTTATGACTTAATACCTAAGTATGAGATGAACGTGTATCTATTCATTTGTTTTTGGGGGGGGGCTGCTGTTCCCGTCGATTATCTAAACTATTTTTTAGTTTTATGATTACAATTAAGTAGGTATTGTGAAGTGAATTTATTATTTAGTAGCTACGTAGGCAAGTAGGTATGCGTATGCATCATGCGACGTTGCTAGCTTGCCTACTGTCTGTACTGAGGCGACGCCGCCGCGCGGCGGCTCCGCGTCCATCTCGCTCACTCACGCACGCGGCGTTGCCGGTAGCTGTATGCAACTATGCACGGTGATTTCTTTTTCGGATTTTATTCAATGAGATAGTACCTTTAAGAGATTTCAGTGTTCAATTTCGAAAGAAGATAAGCACAGGAGTAACTATTTAGTAAAAACAGGCGTGATCTACAGTAAAAAACTAATAAAAAACTTGTCATTCTTCGTTAGTCAGGTCGGGTAATTATCCGGCTGTTTATCGTTTTCAACCGCTGCTTTGGATAAATATCGGATAACAACCGCTGTTTTACAACTATAGTCACATTACGCGCAACGCGATGTACTCTATGTCGGCGCATTCCTCTGCCAGTACGCATGTGTGTTGTACACAATATAAAAAGCATTGACAGCGTATTGAGCGCAGTAAGTGACGCCTGTGTGTTGCTGCACTTACAGAAAATCAGGTAATTCAGTCTGCATTGTCCTAACCAAACTGGGGGAAATCTGACATACGTAAAAAAGAGATTTTACAAATATCTACTTTGTGTTTCTCCTGGGAATTGAACCTCCGGATCGAGAACCCAAGGCTCAGACCACTAGACCACAGAGGCAGCCTATTTACGATTAACGAACTAAATACTCATAAATACATATATTTTGTCGTAGAAGAAAGCTCCTGCGTAGCATTAGCTACGTCACGTCGTAGCAAAACTCAACGAGAATAAAATTTTGTACAAACATACATACATATAATCACGCCTTTATGCCTAATGAAGTAGGCACAGCGTAAACGAACTAAACGTCTCACATAGTTTTGAGGGTAATTTAAGATAGATTTGTAGGTATATTGCTGTAGTGACTGGTTGTTAGCCTATCGCCTAAATTGCAACATACAGAAACCTTCGGATTCCTTAGCAGATTTTTACAGCATGCCTGGGAGGAAAAATAATTGATCTACTAGCGGTATTTGTTTACTTTGCACTCAATTCTGTTTAGGTTACAGCAAATATAGAATCTTTAATAAAACTATGATCTCAAAGTAAATTAATTTAAAGATCAAAGTACATTTAGGAGATCATTGTTTTGAAGTAATTGATTGAATGTATGCTTTCTTACATACACACATATAATCACGCTTTATTCCAAATGGGGTAGGCAGAGCGTAAACAATCTAAAAAAAGGTCTTTTCGCCACGTCTGACTAAGTTTTGAGAGTAATTTAAGATAGATTTGTAGGTATAATACTGGTATATTCTATGTTTTTCTCTTGCTCCTAGGCCAGCATGGAATAAATTTTGTACAAATTATGCACTTGTAAGCGAACTGCAGCAACAAGTGTAAAAATAAACTACAAAATCGAAATTTATTTTTTGAGGATTTTAGCACTCACAGTGAAGAGCCCGATGGTGTAGTGGATAGGGCCGCTGCCTCCTGAGCGGGAGGTCGTGGTTCTAACCCCACCACGTACCAATGTGTTTTTCGGTTTTCGAATTTCATATGTACGTTTATTCGGCGCTTTTTCCGTGCTTCGGAAGACACGTTAGCCGTTGGTCCCGGTTAATATCGTTTAATAGCGTAGATATTAGTCGTTAAGCCACGACAGAGGCCAGTGCTAAGCATTGGCGGCTTGAAAACTCTGACCCTCGTTCAATCTCCTAGATTAGGTATCCAACCCCGTGAGATACCGGGTTAAGGTTACATGGGACATGATGATGAGTGCTATTCTAATTTCATATAAAAATTAAATGTAATTTGTATTTATAACTAACAAAAAAACATATGTTATTTTATTTTAATGTTTCATAATTACCGGAAGCTTCAATTTCCATTTTGGTGAAAATAAATATGAAGCGAATCTGGCTGCGATGGATCATTTACTATTTAATAAAATAATTATGGGAAATCGTTATTATTTATGCATTTTAAAAAATTGTAGTGATCATTATCGTCAAACAATTTATTTAAATTAGTATCGTCAAGGCCCGATGGTGTAGTGGATAGGGCCGCTGCCTCCTGAGCGGGAGGTCGTGGTTCGAATCCCACCACCTATCAATGTGTATTTCGGTTTTCGAATTTCATATGTATGTTTATTCGGCGCTTTTTCCGTGCTTCAGAAGGCATGTTAGACCTTTGGTTCTGTTTTGTTTCGTTTAACACCGTAGAAATTAGTCGTTTAGCCATGTCAGAGGCCAGTGCTAATCATTGGCGGCTTGAAAACTCTGACCTAATCTAGGATTGGGTCTGGTTTCCCTTCTGGGATGTCAGTTGGAAAACCAGTACCCTCGTTCAATCACCTAGATTTGGCAGCTGGCCCCGTGAGATACGGGATAAGGCTTAGGAAATTATGAGTATCGTCAAGGCAAAATCAGAACAGATTCCTTCAATCCAACTTTTATGAAAGCCAGAACGAAAGAAACAAAACTAATTTGAGATCTCTGAATTCCAAGCTCAAACGGTTTTATCGACTGAAGAAGATTTCGACCTAACTAACTTTTCTATTTGGTATTCCTTCGAATTGAGACAAGAGTAAGAAATCGTACAGATACAAAGCTTCATACAACTGCGCTGTTATACTAGAGGTAGGTAGGATGCAATGATGTGCTTGTAACAATGTGCTTTACTTCCATGCTGGACTGGGAGAGATAGAAAAACATAGAATGTTCCAGCTGCCCTTCCTCCCGGGCATGCTGTTGAAGTCAGCAAAAGGGACTCGAGGGTTACAGTGTATTGTAATTTAGGCGATGGGCTGACAACCTGTCACTATAGCAATACATATTACAATCTAAAACTGCCCTCAATTTTTGTCAGACGAGGCGAAAGCGCCTTTTACGAGGCGTCAAACGCTCTGCCTACCCCGTAAGGGATAAAGGCGTGATTTATGTATGTATGTAACAATGTGTCGCAGGATTATGATGAAATCGTTTCTTTTTATCAAAATCGAGGATTTTGATCAAAACCCGGACTTTAACAAAATACTGGTCATAATACAGAGAAAAGTCTAGGATTTTGTCAAAGTCCGGTTGGTTCAATGGTTCTTGGTTTTTTGATACAAATAAACTTTGATTTAGTTCACAGAGGTATGGTCCTATTGGAAATTATAACAGAAAATATGTGATCTCATGTCTGTATTGTTTATTCAAATATTAAATAGCAACCGATATTGATTTAATAATAAAACCAAAAACCAATTGATCAAAAACCGGACTTTGACAAAATCCTACACTTGCTCTGGATTATGACTAGTATTTTGTCAGAGTACAGGTTTTGATCAAATTTCTAGTATTTTGATCAAAAAGCCGATTCATCAGAATCCTGCGACATATGCAAGCACAAAATAATGCGGCTTTACACATTAGTGTTGATTCGAACACATACAGAGCTTAACTAAAATAAATTAAATAACAGGAAAGGACGAATCAAAGACGAGCTTTTATGTTCAAGAATCTTATTGTTTATTTAAGTAATATATATGTATGTTTATGTAGATTCTAGGTTATATGTATATGTAAAAGTCTATTGCGTGTACAGTCTTGTCCCCGTATATATTGTTATCTCATATTCAGTTTTATAGGTTGTCTGGAAGAGATCAAGCTCACCTTTGTGAACTAAATTTAAAATTGTTTATTTATTGTATTTTTTTTGTACGCAATAAATAATATATATAATCTTTAGAACTTGTGATGCCAAAGGTGCCCAAGTGTTATTTAAATCTTTTAATTTTATTTTTATTTATTCTAACAAACAGTATCAGAATAAGTTTGTAACCGGTCTATTTGTGTATTACAGTTTATTTCGTTCTGCGAGTGTATGAAGCTTCGACTCTGTAAAGTTTTTCACTCTTGTAGAACTGCCCAAGGGAACTAGTGAGGAAAGTAGATGGAAATGGAGTTCGGAAACTATTCCATTATTATTTAATACTAGCTGTGCTATTTTTTCTTTCTTACATGCAGGGTTGTCTGGAACAGATCGCTTGAAGCGATAAGGCCGCCTTTGCGCACATTGTTAATTTTAAGCTATTCCAAACTGTACGGATTATGCGCAATAAAGAGTTTATTTATCTATCTAACTATCTATTTGTGACCGCGATTTCGAACGCCCGGTTTGTATGGAAAACACGCAGTGTCGAACATACTGAATACGCTTCTTCGCGCGTAGGAGCGGGACCTACTAGCCCGAGGCATGAGGCATGCTTGAGGCATGTCTCCCATTGTCTGGAGCCCTATTCTTGAATCCTCGAATCGATTTCGCATACGAAAGACTAACATACGCATGGTAAATTGTATGAACATCGCATGCGAAAGTTGCTCTTTCGTATGCGCATCGGAGTTCGACTGATTCAAAAATAGGGCATCTTTGTCTATTTACAGTGAACACGGATACACGCGGGCTAGTTATATATACGTAGGTTTTATTTAAGAAGAATTATGTTGTTTATATTTGAAAAAGCAAAATATTTAACAAGTAAGCAAGTTCGGTCTTCCATGCTGGCCTGGGAGCGAGAGAAAATCATAGAATATACCAGTATTATACCTACAAATCTATCTTAAATTACTCTCAAAACTTAGTCAGACGTGGCGAAAAGACCTTTTTTTAGATTGTTTACGCTCTGCCTACCCCATTTGGAATAAAGCGTGATTATATGTGTGTATGTAAGAAAGCATACATTCAATCAATTACTTCAAAACAATGATCTCCTAAATGTACTTTGATCTTTAAATTAATTTACTTTGAGATCATAGTTTTATTAAAGATTCTATATTTGCTGTAACCTAAACAGAATCGAGTGCAAAGTAAACAAATACCGCTAGTAGATCAATTATTTACGCATTATAAGCAAAAAATAATTTTTTGATCAAAAACTGATAATGCCATCGATTTGGTAAGGGCAATCAGGTCGATTCTAGATTTGCCAGCTAAAACTAAAATTAAAATCTATTTATTACTTTCAGTCTAAAAACATTGAAAAAGGACTGGAGATCTATTTTCTTCCGGTTTTTAATTTATGCGGCCACGTTCTGGGCGTCAAGGATTTAAAGCCATTGTCTCAAGAAGAAGAAGAATTTATAGTCGGTGGTTTTATGCGTTATCTGTCATTTTAACCGCCGTCATATGATATGGCGGATAAAATTGACAGAAATACTGGGGAAACGTGCAAAAGCGCGTCAAATCTAACAGACAAAGTGTAAAACCATAGAGTATAAATCGCCTGTATTTTTATTTTTATTTTGAACTAGCGACCCGCCCCGGATTCGCACGGAAATTATCAATGTCTTCTCTACTATATTATGCATATATTATACATATAAACCGTCCTCTTGAATCACTCTATCCATTAATTAAAAGAAACCGCATCAAAATCCGTTGCGTAGTTTTAAAGATTTATGCATACATAGGGATATAGGGACGGAGAAAGCGACTTTGTTTTATACTATATAGTGAAGTGACAGATAAATTTTATTTATTACCGGTGGTATCTAGAATGGAGCCCAATACCTAACTAAATCTTGACAAAAATATTACTATAATAAAATAAATATTTTCATTTTTATCCTGACACAATTCACCGTCAGTTTCAATGGTCAGTTACGCCATTTTCTAAATAGAACTATTAGGTTGCCAGACCCGGTAAACTCCTTCTTCCTTGGTTCTCAATTTCCTTAGTTCCCGATTGGTTTCTCCTCGTAGTTCAACGGGTTCGATTTCCGAGAAGGCGTTCAATATTATAATCAAAATTTATCAGAAGTGGCGAAAACGCTTTAAAAAACTCTTTTAAGTTTTTCGTCAATGCTTTACATATTTAGGTCCTTTTTAAATAAGGCTACCACTATTACTTCCATGCTGGACTGGGAGAGATAGAAAAACATAGAATGTTCCAGCTGCCCTTCCTCCCGGGCATGCTGTAGAAGACAGCAAAAGGGACTCGAGGGTTACAGTGTATTGTAATTTAGGCGATGGGCTGACAACCTGTCACTATGGCAATACACATTACAATCTAAAATTACCCTCAATTATTGTTAGACGCGGCGAAAGCGCCTTTTACGAGGCGTTTAACGCTCTGCCTACCCCGTAAGGGATAAAGGCGTGATTTTATGTATGTATGTATTAAATAAGGCTCTTAATATTCTTTCTTCTTATGTAATAAGGAGTTGTCGATCCTAAACCATTTTTAACTATTCTACACCAGTCCCTCCATATTTTACAGTATATTCAGGACGAGAATAAACTGGCACAATCTAGGTTCTTCATCAGTCCCAGTCCAGCATGGAAAAAACCATCTTCTTCTTCTGTCGAGTGGGTCGAACCCTGGTTTTAGAGTTTTTAAATCGCCTGATAGCACAGATAATAGGCCACTGACATGGTCTGTGTAAAGACCACTATCAAAGACAGCAACCGCAACCAACGGCTTAACGTGCCTTCCGAAGAACGTAATCTTCTTTCTTTCAGACAATCAGGTGTTTCAGCCTGCATTGTACTAAACAAAATGGGGAAAATCTCACATCTCACACACACACATATACTCACGCATTTATCCCTAAACAAACTAGAAAAAAGGTCCTTTCGCCACGTCGGACAAAAGTTTTGCGGGTTATTTAAGATAGATTTATAGGTATCTTGCTGTATCTAGCTGTCAGCCCATAGCCTAAATTATAATATACTGAAACCCTCGGATCCTAAAACCCTCGGGTTTTTACAGCATACCCGGGAGGAAATGCAGCTGGCACATTCTATTTTTTTTGTCTTGCTCCCAGTCCAGCATGGAAGAATGTAAAAATGTCACAAAAGTGATAAATATAGAAATAAAAAAGTGTTCTCCCCCTGGGAATCGTATCCAGGACGTCAGGATCGTGAGCCCCGTGAGCTCCTACCACTAGACCACGCAGGCAGTTCAAAGAAAAAACAATAATCACTGCATAATATGACAAACAATGACTCTCTCACCTTTGTCTTTAACACTTTATCCGCTGGCATTGATGTTACATAAAAATCATTATTTAATGGGCTCGATTCTAGATTTGCCGGCTTTCTGTGATTTTTCAGTGGTTTTGTGCGTTATATGTCATTTTTATTCGCCGTCATATGATATGGCAGATAAAATTGACAGAAATACTGTGGAAACGTGCAAAAGCCCGCCTAAATTTAGCGGACAAAGTGTATAAGTATAGAATATAAATCGCCGGTCCTTTTTCAATTTTATTACTTCAAAAGTGACAGATAGATTTTAATTTAAGTTTTAGCCAGTGGAATCTAGAATCGAGCCCAATATAGGACTAATAAGTGACAAGAACGATTATAAAAGATAATCCAGGTAGATGCCCTGAAATTACTAGGCTAGAATTCCATTTTTATTAAAATGTCTAACATTATAAAGTTACTTTCATGCTGGATTCGGAGTTATTGAAAAACATACAATGTGCCAGCTGCATCTCCTCCCACGCATGCTGTAAACACCAGCTAAGGGATTCAAGGATTTCAGTATATTGCAATTTAGGCGATGGGCTACTGACATCCTGTCACTACAGCAAAGTAAAGATCAATCGTTCCGCGTATGACAAGTTTGAGGGTTGTTTAAGACCTTAAAAACTTTTCACACGTGGCGGAACGACCTTTGTTGGGGTCGTTAAAGCTTTGCCTACCCCATTAGGGATATTACATTGCGTCGCTTCCCGTTGTGAACTGACCGATGAAGAAAATTATCAACCCAGACAAAATTCGTTTCATGACACAGAACAGATATTTTAATATTGTATTAGTTGGGTTCGTTTTTCTTATTATATGACAGAAATTATTATGATTCCATGGTCTGTTCTGAGCCCGATGGTGTAGTGAATAGGGCCGCTGCCTCCTGAGCGGGAGGTCGTGGTTCGAACTCCACCACGTACCAATGTGTTTTTCGGTTTTCGAACTTCATATGTACGTTAATTCGGCGCTGTTTCCGTGCTTCCGAAGGCACGTTAAACCGTTGGTCCTAGTTAATATCGTTCAATGCCGTAGATATTAGTCGTTAAGCCATGTCAGAGGCCAGTGCTAAGCATTGGCGGCTTGAAAACTCTGCCCTAATCTAGGATTGGGTCTGGTTTCCCTTCTGGGTTGCGGAGGTCAGATGTCAGTCGCTCTGTGTAAAAACCAGTACCCGTGTTCAATCCCCTAGATGAAGTAGCCGACTCCGTGAGCTACGGGATAAGGCTAGAGAGATGATGGTCTGTTCGGTAGGATAAGTATATCCTATATCTTTGACAGTGGTCGTTAGCATATTACATATCTAGGACTAAGATAAGGTGTATCCTAACGGCAGATTGCAAGATATGCAGTCGTCGCCCGTCGTCATACGGCGGTTACGTCCGTGGCCACGTCAAAAATATGCGAAAAACGCACAAAAGCTAATTCCATAAAAACTACGAGTCAGATTTAAAAAAGCTATGTTGCGATTTTAGAAAATCATTATACGGATATATTCCCAAAGGAACCGTGAAAACGCTTATAGTTTAGAAGGAATTTCAAATTGACTGATTAAAACAGCTTTACTTCCAGATATTTATTAGTATACTTATTTGTGAATTAGAATATTTTAAAATACTGCAATTACAGGCCATGAACTAATTACTTAGATGTATATTTTTAAAGAATTGTCCAATGGTTCGTTTAGAACAAATGATCATCATCTCCCTAGCCTTATCCCGTATCTCACGGGATTGGCTATCGTTTAGAAGAAATAAGCTCTTAAAAAGAAGCATTTGCTTACCACCACGTTACCTTAAATGTGACGTAAACTCAAACACCAGAGTTCATCGGGTCATTTTATTACCAGACAACACAACACAAAGAATAAATACATCTGATATTATTCTGCAACATTGTTTTAGGTAAGTATAATATAAAGTCAACAAAGAAATTATTATCCTTTTTAATTAGCTTCATTGTTATATGTATGTTGTGGAATTAAGTAGTTAGTGTTGTTCCTATGAGGTTCATAATAATTATCTTCCATGCTGGACTAGGAGCGAAAGAAAAACATAGAAAGTGCCAGTTCAAAAACAGTTACAAATCTATCCTAAATAACCCTCAAAACTTTACCAGACGTGGCGGAACGACCTTTGTTTATGTCGTTTACGTTTTGCCTACCCCATTAGGGACAAAGGCATGCATAATATATATGTATGACTGTATGTATAATAAGTCAACAAAGAAAATATTATCCTTTTTAATTAACTTCATTGTTGCAAGTTGTGGAGTTAAGTTAGTTAGACGTTGTTGTTGTTATGAGGTTGATAATAATTTGTGCTAATATTTTTTAACCCTTCAATTCTAAAACGGTCGTTGGTCAAATGGTTAGTGCTTATTCATTCCGATAACAAATGTCAAGCAACCTTTGCCGTAGCCAGGATGGGCGACCGGTAGTGGTATAAAGAAGCCACGTTAAGCCGTTCATCTCGGTTAATGCAATAGATATTATTCGATAAGCCATGTCAGAAGCCATTGCTTAGTAATGGCGGCTTGAAATCTCTCGACAAGTGTGTTGGTCACTAACCTAACCTAGGATTGGGTCTGGTTTCCCTTCTGAGATGCGGAGGTAAGAAGGCAGTCGCTCTGTGTATAAACCAGTTCCCTTGTTGAATCCCCTATATTAGGTAGCCGGCCTATGAGATACGGGATAAGGTTCGGGAGATGAGGGGGGGATGTTTCAACCATTCTACTCTCTAGGCGACCTAATGGGCTCGATTCTTGATTCCACCGGCTAAAACTAAAATTAAAATCTATCTGTCACTTTCAAAATAATAAAATTGAAAAAGGACAGGTGATTTATACTCTATGGTTTCATACTTTGTCACGTTTAACCAGTATTTCTGTCAAAATTATCAGCCATATCATATGACAGCGGTTAAAAATGACAGATAACGAATAAAACCACCGACCATAAATCAAAAACCGGGGAGAATAGATATCCTGCCCTTTTCCAATATTTTAAGCCTGAAAGTGACATATAGATTTTAGTTTCCAACCTTCCACGGGCTTGGCTGATGATGGTAAAAAATGCTCCATATTCTTTGGGTAAAATAAAAGGTTTTTTTCCCTGGCGAACTGCAATCTTCCAACTGAAATACTGCAAAACTTCCATGCTGGACTGGGAGCGAGACAAAAACATAGAATGCGCCAGCTGCGTTTCCTCCTGGGCATGCTGTAAAAGTCAGCTAAGGGATCCGAGGGTTTCAGTATATTGTAATTTAGGCGATGGGCTGACAACCTGTCACTACAGCAATATACCTACAAATCTAACTTAAATAACCCTCAAAACTTTGTCAGACGTGGCGGGACGACCTTTGTTTTGGTAGTTTACGCTCTGCCTACCCCATTAGGGATGAGGGCGTGACTATATATATATGTATGAACTGCAATTCACCAAAGATATTTTTCTACCTATTTATAAACTTCCTTATGTCCATAAAAGGCAGATAAAGTAACCTTTTATTTCTCTTAAAGTTTAAAGTGAGTTGTTTAAGGAAAGAGAGGTAAATAAATACTTCGGTCATTGACCTCTGGTTTGAATGCCAGAGGCACTGCACTTGGGACGGCCAAGGATTCGAATTTTGAAAGTCACTGGATATTTTTGAAAATAATAACCCTGTCAAAGTGACGTACAGCGTTTAAAATTAAATGACACTGGATTCTAAATTTGCCGGCTAAATCAATAATTAAAATCTATCTGTCACTTTCAGACTAAAAACATAGGAAAAGGATAGAAGATCTATTGTCTGCGGTTTTCGGTTTAAAGTCGGTGGTTTTATTCGTTATCTGTCATTTTTATCCATTTAGTTCATTTTTCCAAGCAGCTACAAGAATATCTTTCGCGTATTTTTACTAAAACAAACAACCTGTGTTGGCAAATTAATAACATAACCAAAACTATTATTTAATTATTTATTTTTTGTCTATATATTCATACTTTAGAAAGTGACAGGGCGAAACTAAAATATAAGTTATGTTGTATTGTACATACTTACATACATATAATCACACCTTTATCCCTAATGGGGTAGGCAGAGCGTAAAAGACCTAAACAAAGGTCGTTCCGCCACGTCTGACAAAGTTTTGAGGGTTATTTAACATAGATCTGTAGGTATATTGCTGTAGTGACAGGTTGTTGTTGTTGAAACCCTCGGATCCCTTATCTGGTTTTACATTATGTCCAGGAGGAAATGCAGCTGGCACATTCTATGTTTTTCTTTCTCTCCCAGTCCAGCATGCAAGAATTGGATTGTACACCAGTGGGTTTCAAAGATTGTCCCCACCGTGTGTGGTTCACCGCTATCTAACAATATTGAGAGAAGCTTCTTACATGTTTTGCATAAAGTTGCCGATCCTGTTGATACAGGTTAACTTATTTTAGTTTCACATACATACATAAATTCACGCCTTTTTTCCTTACGGGGTAGGATGAGCGTAAAACGCTTAGTGAAAGCTTTAAAGCCACGTCTGACAAATATTGAGGGCAATTTTAGATGGTAATGTGTATCGCCATAGTGACAGGTTGTCAGCCCATCGCCTAAATTACAATACACTGCGACCCTAGAATCCATATTGCTGACTTCTACCGCATGCCTGAGAGGAAGGGCAGATGGAACATTCTATGTTTTTCTATCGCTCCAGGTCCAACATGGAAGTAGTAGTGGTAGTTTTAGATTTATCCTGTCCCTTTCTAAAATTTTAACAAAATAGGGATAGCAACACAAGTCACAACAGCTGATTATAATCCTGTAACAGTGATTTATAAGGGGTGTAAGGGATAGCGTCTCATAAACTGATAGGGGTTGCTCAGTCAGTCGATATTGAACAACTTCCACCAGGAAATTATTTCAGGAAGGGAATAAAAATGGCTTTTGTATACAAATCGTCTGTGGGAGGTGCATATTTTGTATGGTTTTATTTTCACTTCCTTAAAGAATTTCTTGGTAGAAATTGTTTAGAGTCTTTGACCCCTATCAGTTTGCGGAACGCTGTCCCTTAAACCCGGTATGGATTTAATTAAGAAAAGAGACTATTTTAGGCGTTAATCATCACTTTGACAAAATCATCAAATGTTATGTTGCTATCTCTATTTTACTCAAATTATAAAAAGTAAAATTCTTCTATGCTGGACTGGGAGAGATAGAAAAACATAGCATGTTCCAGCTGCCCTTTCTCCCGGGCATGCTGTAAAAGTCAGCAAAAGGGATTCGAGGGTTACAGTGTATTGTAATTTAGGCGATGGGCTGACAACCACTACAGCAATACAAATTATTACAATCTAAATTTTGCCCTCAATTTTTGTCAGACGTGGTGAAAGCGCCTGTTACGAGGCGTTTACGCTCTACCTACCCCGTAAGGGATAAAAGCGTGATTTTATGTATGTATAAAAAGTGTCAGGACCGAACTAAAATAAACTAATTTGTATCTACAACAAAATCAACTACAATGTTTGCACAAGAAGTTTATATTTTTGTTATGACGAGTGTAATCAAAATAGACAATCCAAATACGTAAAAATATACTTGGAACATACAGTATTTCCAATTCATACATACATACATATAATCACGCCTTTATCCCTAATGGGGTAGGCAGAGCGTAAACGACCAAAAGAGATGTCGTTCCGCCACGTCTGACAAAGTTTTGAGGGTTGTTTGAGATAGATTTGTAGGTATACTGCTGTAGTGACAGGTTGTCAGCCCATCGCCTAAATTACAATATACTGAAACCCCCGGATCCCTTAGCTGATTTTTACAGCATGCCCGGGAGGAAATGCAGCTGGCACATTCTATGTTTTTCTCTCGCTCCCAGGTCAGCATGGAAGATTTTCAATTCAGTTTTAGAATAAAGGTAAACAAAGTTTTATGTCATTGAATTGAAGATCTTGTTACTAAAATAAGTTTTAGCTATTATTAGGTGTGACAACATAAAGAAATAGTAGTTTTAGTAATTTAACTATTTCTTCCATGCTGGACTGGGAGTGCGAGAAAAACATAGAATGTGCCCGTTGCATTTCCTCCCGGGCATGCTGTTAAAACCAGCTAAGGGATCCGAGGGTCTCAGTATATTGCAATGTAGGCGATGAGCTGCGACCTGTTACTACAGCAATATACCTACAAATCTATCTTAAATAACCATCAAAACTTTGTCAGACGTGGCGAAACGACCTTTGTTTAGGTCGTTTACGCTTTGCCTACCCCATTAGGGATAAAGGCGTGGTTATATGTATGTATGTAGTAATTTAACTAATTTGCCAACATAGACATAAACATATGATCACGCCTTTATCCTTAATGGGGTAGGCAGAGCGCCATCGACCCAAACAAAGGTCGTTGCACTACGTCTGACAAATATTGAGGATCATTTTAGATAGATCTTTGTATTGCTGTAGTGACAGGTTGTCAGCCCGTCGCCTAAATAACAATACCCTGAATCCTTTGGGTTATTTAAGGTATAGGCACAAGGTATCGATTTGTAGGTATATTGCTGTAGTGATAGGTTGTCGGCCCATCGCCTAAATAACACTGAATCCCTCGGATACCTTGGCTGGGTTTTACAGCATACCCAGGAGGATAAGCAGCTGGCACATTCTTTGCCAACACGTATCATTTATTTTCGAAATATTTTTTGGAATAACAAGACATGAACCTTTGTTTACCTTTATTCTAAATCTGATTTGGAAATAGTATAGATATCACGCTTACAAGTTAATCTGCAAATAAGTTTGATTATATTGTTTTGTTTACCCTACTTTTTCATGTTCAAAGGTTATCATCACCAATTATCATTCATGGAGAAACATTGATTTATTGCACACTACAATCTTATTTTATTTTGCATTTCCATAAAAAAGAATCCTTTTCTATTTTAATATTAATAAATAGTAACTAATAAACCCATACTTACAAGCTTCCGAAGACAGTTCAAGACTGTCCATCTATATCCTTTTTCAAAAAAAGAGTGAAAGAGCACTTCCTATTGCAACAAAATTAGTATTTATGTACGTAGTTATATATATTTACTATATGTATGTATTATTATTTATTATAGATGTTTATTTAAGTAATATATATTTATGTTTATGTAGGTTAGGTTATATGTACATGTAAAAGTCTATTGCGTGTACAGTCTTGTCCCCGTCTATATTGTTATCTCATATTCAGTTTAACAGGTTGGCTGGAAGAGATCTCTTTATAGAGATAAGCTCACCTTTGTGAACTAAATTTAAAATTGTTTATTTATTGTAAATTTTTTGTACGCAATAAAGGATATATACTTACGTCATAAATCTTTATTCAGTTTTTTGTAAATACTTTCACGAGCACAAACCAAAATTACTTCACTGCATAATACACTAGTCAAATAAGTACATCACAGTTAAAAGTTTTTATTTAATTTCGAATCACACGATAGCACGATCAAAAAAGAAAATTTTTAAAATGAATCTTCTCATCCACAAATATGCACGAGTTTGGATCAACTTTAGCTTGTAACAATCAGTCCAGCAGCAATAAATCAAAAATATAAACAAGGGAATTTGAATCTTAAACACCAGTTAAAAGAAACTCACAAATTCGAGCTCAAAACAATTGAAAATTTTCTCAATAAAAAATATAAATACGCGAATTTGAACTTAGAACACTCAGTATGAGTCCACGAACAAAATCATAAACTCTCAGATTCGAAACAATTGGAATTCGAATTCGCAATAAAAAATATATAAATTCGCGATTTAAATTTGGAATACAACGCGCGCGGCCGCGTTGCGCGTGCGCTTGTCAAGTTTAAGGGCAAGGCGGCTTCAACCCGCTGACCGCGACCGTGCAATGATGAACTGTGTTATGCAAAAGATAAACAGCCTTATTTACTCTTTTTATTCAAGAAACGAAACATACAAAAAAACCTTACTTCCATGCTTGACTGTTAGCGAGAGAAAAATATAGAATGTGCCACCTGCATGTTCCCGGACTTGCTGTAGTCACCAGCTAAGGGATCCGAGGGTTTCTGTATATTGCAATTTAGGCGATGGACTGACAACCTGTCACTACACCAATATACCTACCAATCTATCTAAACTAACCCTCAAAACTTTGTCAGGCGTGGCGGAACGACCTTTGTTTATGTCGTTTACGCTCTGCCTACCCCGTTGGGGATAGAGGCGTGATTATATGTATGTATGTAACATACAAACTCGATCTCGCTTTCGACGTCTGCGGCGCTAGCTAAGTACGTTAGTACATATTTTTTCAAATCTCATGCAGTGCATTAGCTTAAATCTTGTTTTATGGGTATTACATATTTTTGTCGTCTTTTACGACACACGCAGGAAGTACTAGAAATTTGAAAAATAAACTTAGTTCAAATAAAACCACAGTAAGTTAGATTTTTTAAGTCTCACTTCCGTAGGTCAGCTGGAAAAAAATCTTAGTAGAAATAAGCTGTACCTGTTGTGTCGTTATTCCTTGTGTATTGTCTTTCTAACTGCTTCCGTGGTCAAGCGGTCTGAGCCATGGGCTCCCGACCCGGAGGTCACGGGTTCGATTCCCGGCGGGGGACAATGAAATTGTGTTGTTGTTTCTAGTTTGGTTAGGACATTGCAGGCTGATCACCTGATTGTCCGAAAAGTAATATGATCCATGCCGTCGGATGGGCATGTAAATAGTCGGGCCTGCGCCTGAACTGTCCCATCAGAATAAGAGATTGAGGGAACAGAGAGTGCACCTGTGTGTAGCGCAAACACTTGGGCACTAAAAACAAGTCCTTTGCAGTTGGCCCATCTCCGGGAGATTGGCCGCCATCACCGAAAATCGCTGGGAGGACTATTATTATTATTGTCTTTCTCATGTTGCTTGTGTACAATAAACAGTAAATAAATAAAATAAATAAATAAAATATTTTTTTCCATGCTGGACTGGGAGAGATAGAAAAACATAGAATGTTCCAGCTGCCCTTCCTCCCGGGCATGCTGTTGAAGTCAGCAAAAGGGACTCGAGGGTTACAGTGTATTGTAATTTAGGCGATGGGCTGACAACCTGTCACTAAAGCAATACATATTACAATCTATAATTGCCCTCAATTTTTGTCAGATGTGGCAAAAGCGCCTTTTACGAGGCGTTAACGCTCTGCCTACCCCGTAACGGATAAAGGCGTGATTTATGTATGTATGTAATAAAATAAAACCTTTTGCATGTAAAAAACCAAGTCAGTAGAATAGCAAGACTATGTGAGTAGTTGTTTGCATTTTTTACTCAGCGAATTGCGAACGTGAAGAATATGCGGTATTTGCAACTGATCTTGACTTTAATCCTAGCCCAAGGCACTCTTGAATTATGTATTACATACAGAATTACACCAGTGTTCCTTGAGGACTAGGCAACCATCAACGGCTTAGTGAAACTAGTTTTAGGTCCACACAAATCAATCACATTCTTCTTCCATTTTGGACTGGGAGTGAGAGAAAAACATAGAATGTGCCAGCTGCATTTCATGCTGTAACAACCAGCTAAGGGATCCGAGGGTTTCTGTGTATTGCAATATAGGCGACAACCAATAAACAAACAAATCTATCTTATATAACCCTCAAAACTTTTTCAGACGTGGCGGAACGACCTATTTTTAGAATTTTTACAATCTGCCTACCCCATTAGGGATAAAGACGTGATTAAGTAGGTAGGTGTAACACGTTTTAGTTAACCCCTTACTAGACAAGGCAGAGCATTATATTTTAATTCCTTTTGAAAGTTAAACATATATTTTTAAGTACATTGCTGTAGTGATAGGCTGTCAGCCCATCGCCTAATTTGCAATATACTGAAACCCTCGGATCCCTAAGCTGATTTTTACAGCATGCCCGGGAGGAAATGCAGCTTGCACATTCTATGTTTTTCTCTCGCTGGAAGTCCAGCATGGAAGAAAAAAATATATCTTGAATTACCCTCAGAACTTTGTCAGACGTGGCGGAATGACCTTTGTTTAGGTTGATTACTCTCTGCCTACACTATTAGGGATAAATGCGTGATTAAATGTATGAAACTTAAAGTGAGGGTACATAAGGTGGCAACATATTTGCCACTGCCACAACACTGCCTTATATAATGTCATTTTAAATCGAGTGCAAAAATTAAAACGTGTAAATCTATCCATGAAACTGAAGAACTTTTCCTAAGGAACATAGGTCGAAAAGCGTATATTTTTTTTTTTACCTTCCATACAAAATGCACCAGCTGATAGCGTACTTAGTATGGGAAGTCAATTTTTGTTATTCATATATCAACCTATGTTCGTTAGGGAAAGTTGTTCAGTTTCATGGCTAGATTCGCACGTTTCAATTAATGCACTTGATTTAAAATTACCTTATAGGCTTCAAATGCAAGTTGTGTTTACCTGAGTCCACGCTGTATTGTGGTCGTGGTATTAGTTATGCCACATATAACCAGTATAAATTGCATTTTTAAATAGTTAAGTAGGGTCATTCGACTCGAGAATCCACTCGCTAAAAAGAAGAATAATAATAGTAATAGTCCTCCCACCGATTTTCGGTGATGGCGGACAATCTCGCGGAGATCAGCCAACTGCGCAGGACTTGTTTTTAATGCCCAAGTGTTTGCGCTACACACAGGTGCACTCTCTATTCCTTCAATCTCTTATTCTGATGGGGCAGATTGGCTGACACGACCAGAGAGAAATCAGGTGCAGGACCGACTATTTACATGCCCATCCGACAGCATGGATCATCTTTCTTTTCGGACAATCAGGTAATCAGCCTGCAATGTCCTTACCAAACAAGAAACAACAACACAAAGTCATTGTCCCCCGCCGGGAATCGAACCCGGGACCTCCGGGTTGAGAGCCCATGGCTTAGACCGCTAGACCACGGAGGCAGTTAAGAAGAAGAATAGTTAAGGGACGAAATACGAAAATAGTATTATATCTTCCATACAAAGTGCACTAGTTAATAAAGAATTTAGCCCTCTTCTCTCCTGATGAAGATCCTCGTATAGGATCGAAACGTCGAGGGCTAACCCTCCTTTCAATACAAACAAGTAAGCCGATCAGTTTTCATTATGAATAACACTTTTTATCGTTTAGTGCCAAAATTTATGAAAGTTGTTTTGTTTCACATCCTTTATGATACATATACCCTTTTTGTTAGACCCTGTATATTTATTATCAAAAAAAGCTAATTCAGAGGTCAGTTAGATCATTCCTATTTATCAACCTTGACCGTTTAGGACGCATTGGATATTTTCAATGGCTTTTTATGCTAATTTATAATTTGTTATAAAATAAAGGTCAGACCGCACGGCGCGGCACTGCAGCGGCGCGGCGTGACAAAAAAATACAAAATGTATGAACTGGCATGCTGGGCTGGGAGCGAGAGACAAACATAGAATGTGCCAGCTGCATTTCCTAACGGGCATGCTGTAGAAACCAGCTAAGAGATCTGAGGGTTTCAGTATATTGTAATTTAGACGATGGGCTGACACCCTGTCACTAAAGCAATACATATTACAATCTAAAATTGCCCTTAATTTTTGTCAGACGTGGCGAAAGCGCCTTTTACGAGGCGTTAAACGCTCTGCCTACCCCGTAAGGGATAAAGGCGTGATTTTATGTATGTATGAAAATGTATGAGACCGCACTGAAGCGGCACTGTCTGCATTTGCATTTTCATACAAAAGATCATTAATTGTCGCGCAATGCAGCCGCTGCAGTTAGGTCCTAGTGTGGTCTGACCTGTATTTATTTATTTTTTATTTTGTTTTCTTAGAACTCATAAAGTCATTTACAAACATCATTCTTAGTTAAGTAACAGACCTGGAGGTTCTTTAAGGTAACATATAAGGTAACAATGAAATAGGTTCGAGCATTCGGTAAACAACTAGGCAGTATGTTTTATGTTTAAAAAGGGTTATAATAAAAAAGGTACACTAAAATCTAGGATTAGCACTTTTTTTATGATGCAAAGAGAATCATGAACTGGATATATTTCTTTTAATTTATTAATATATAATCACGCCTTTATCCCTAATGAGGTAGGCAGAGCGTAAACAAACTAAACAAAGGTCATTCCGCCACGTCTGACAAAGTTTTGAGAGTTATTTAAGATAGATTTGTAAGTATATTGCTGTAGCGACAGGTTTTCAGCCCATCGCCTAAATTACAATATACTGAAACCCTCGGATCCCTTAGCTGGTTTTAACAGCATGCCCGGGAGGAAATGCAGCTGGCACATTCTATGTTTTTCTCTTGCTCCCAGGCCAGCATGGAAGAAACTAAAGATTCGTCTAAAAAACGTTTGTTAAATATTACGCAGTCATCATCATCTCCCTAGACTTATCCCGTATCTCACGGGGCCGGCTACCTAATCTAGGGGATTGAACGAGTATACTGGTTTTCACGCAGAGAGACTGCCATTTAACCTCCGCAACCCAGAAGGGAAACCCAAGCCTAGAGAGGGTCATAGTTTACAAGCCGCCAATGCTTGGCACTGGCCTCTGTCATGGCTTAACGACTAATATCTACGGTATTAAAAGATATTAACCGGGACCAACGACTTACCGTGCCTTCCAAAGCACGGAAAAATTGCTGAATAAACGTAAATATGTAATTCGGAAACCAAAAAGAAATTGGTACGTGGTGGGATTCGAACCACGACGTCCCCGCTCAAGAGGCAGCCGTCCTATCCACTACACCATCAAATCAAATATTATGCAGTCAATCGATTGAAAATATTCGCGTTCCAACACTTGGATTAGTTATTCGCAAAAAAAATTGAACTTGAACTATTTTCGTCCGATTTTAATCACCGCGTTCACTTTTTTCGATAAATTACGGTAATTGCGCCCGTGACCTATTTCATTCATTAAAAATGTTCATGTGGGTCAGGCTTTTTTGATGTATACAAATATACATATTATAATCATGCCTTTATCTCTAATGGGGTAGGCAGAGCGTAAACGACGTAAACAAAGGTCGTTTCGACACGTATGACAAAGTTTTAAGGGGTAATTAAAGATAGATTTGTAGGTATACTGATGTAGTGTCAGGTTGTGAGCCCATCGCCTAAATTACAATATTCTGAAACCCATACATACATACATAAAATCAGGCCTTTATCCCTAATGGGGTAGGCAGAACGTAAACAACCTAAGCAAAGGTCGTTCCGTCACGTCTGACAAAGTTATGAGGGCCATTTAAGATAGATTTATAGGTACATTGCTGTCTTCCACGCTGGACTGGGAGCGAGAGAAAAACATAGAATGTGCCAGCTGCATTTCCTCCCGGGCATGCTGTAAAAACCAGCTAAAGGGTCCAAGTGTTTCTGTTTATTGCAATTTAGGCGATAGGCTGACAACCTGCCACTACAGCAATATACCTACAAATATATTTTAAATAACCCTCAAAACTTTGTCAGACGTGACGGAACGACCTTTGTTTAAGTTCTTTACACTCTGCCTATCCCATTAGTAATGTATTATTAATTTTTCGTATGGCATTATTAGCTGCGAGGTCCAGATGTCACGTACATACATACATACATACATATAATCACGCCTTTGTCCCTAATGGGGTAGGCAGAGCGTAAACGACCTAAACAAAGGTCGTTCCGCCACGTCTGACAAAGTTTTGAGGGTTATTTAAGATAGATTTATAGGTATATTGCTATAGTGACAGGTTGTCAGCCCATCGCCTAAATTGCAATATACTAAAACCCTCGATTCCCTTAGCTGGTTTATACAGCATGCCCGGGAGGAAATGCATCTGGCACATTCTATGTTTTTCTCTCGCTTCCAGTCCAGCATGAAAGTACCAGGGGTCACGTGTAGGGTTTTTAAGGTAGTTCCTACGGACGTGGAGCAACATCGACCTGCAAGGACCACAATTAGAGGCAGTACTTCCAAGCTGGACTGGGAGCGAGAGAAAAACATAGAATGTGCCAGCTGCATTTCCTCCCGGGCATGCTGTAAGAACCAGCTAAGGGATCTGAGGGTTTCAGTATATTGCAATTTGGGCGATGGGCTGACAACCTGTCACTACAGCGATATACTTACAAATCCATCTTGAATTACCCTCAAAACTTTGTCAGACGTGGCGGAACGACCTTTGTTTAAGTCGTTTACGCTCTGCCTACCCCATTAGGGATGAAGGCGTGATTGTATGTATGTATTAGAGGCAGTAACCGGGACCGCTCTGCCTAACCCCCATTAGTATGTATGTATGTATGTAACCGCGACCGACGGACCATGACAGAAAGTCTTTGAAAACATTGACGCCAGGGTTTATCGGGTCTTCTATCGCCATGACTACCGACATGCCATAGAAGAAGTAATTTACACTTGTATGCAATTTCAATACTATTTTATGATGTTCATTATCCATATTATTTTATTACCATTGTATAACTGTATAGATGCAGATCTCGTGTATGTAATAAATAATATAAATTTATTGACATTTATTTTTATTCAAGGGTGATAATGATGATAGAGAGCCCGATGGTGTAGTGGATAGGCCCGCTGGCTCCTGAGCGGGAGGTCGTAGTTCGAATCCCACCACGTACCAATGTGTTTTTCGGTTTTCGAATTTCATATGTACGTTTATTCGGCGCTTTTTCCGTGCTTCGGAAGGCACGTTAAGCCGTTGGTCCCGGTTAATATCGTTTAATACCGTAGATATTAGTCGTTAAGCCATATCAGAGGCCAGTGCTAAGCATTGGCGGCTTGAAAACTCTGACCTAATCTAGGATTGGGTCTGGTTTCCCTTCTGGGTTGCGGAGGTCAGATGGCAGTCGCTCTGTGTAAAAATCAGCACCCTCGTTCAATCCCCTAGATTAGGAAGCCGACCCCGTGAGATACGGGATAAGGCTAAGGAGATGATGGTGATAATGATGATGATGGCTGGACCGATTTCGCTAATTCTTTTTTTATTCTGTTCGTTATTATCAGGAGAAGGTTCTTATGAAAGAAAAAATTAAGGAAATTGCGCGGAAAATTAGAAAATTTAAAATTACTTAATCACCATATAAAATTATTAAACTTTTTAATGTAACGTTAAGACATTTGACATAGAATTGACTGAATGCGTACTGCAAATATATTCAAAGAGGATGAAAAAAAAATGAAGTTTAAAACGGATTCGTCTGTCAACTTAATAAAATCAAAAATCTGCTCATTTATGGCGTCTAAGGCGGAACAAACTTCGCCGGGTCAGCTTAAAACGAAGTGATTATATGCTCAGTGGGTCAGCTAGTGAATTATAATGATTAAAAAAATTACCGTGGTTTTCCATTTTTGTATGAGTGTCCGATATTTCAACGCAGTTTCATGCGTTATGATCACGGAGCGACTGAGGAACTAGCGAGCGGTGTGGTGGCTAAAAAGGGTAGACCGATATGTATTATTAAAAATTCTTCCATGCTGGACTGGGATAGATAGAAAAACATAGAATGTTCCAGCTGCCCTTCGTCCTGGGCATGCTGTAGAAGTCAGCAAAAGGGATTCGATGGTTACAGTGTATTGTAGTTTAGGCGATGGGCTGACAACCTGTCACTATAGCAATACACATTAGAACCTAAAATTGCCCTCAATTATGTCAGTCGTGGAGAAAGCGCCTTTTACGAGGCGTTTTACGCTCTGCCTATCCCGTAAGGGAAAAGGCGTGATTTTGTGTGTGTGTGTGTGTGTGTGTGTGTGTGTGTATTAAAAATAAAAAACCTACATTTCGGTTCTAAAATTCGCAGACGCCAGCAATTTCTCCAGGCGACAACAATGATCTAATGATCATTGTTGTCGCCTGGAGAAATGACTGCCACATAAAGTCTTTAAAGACACCTCACTAGCATGGGGTAGGTGTTCTTAGTTCACATTATTGATAATTTGAGGACTAAATGCGCATAAAACTTTTTAAATTCACTTAATGGAATGAATAAATGTAATGTGCGCCTGTCAAAGGCGCCATGCAAATTTTAAATGACAAAAATAGTATGGAGTTATCGCAAGTTTGATGTTTGTATGTACTGTTTTTGATTCCTCGTAAAATTAAAAAGTAACCTTCTCTTAGCCAAAATAGCAATATATGGTCTCGTTTGCAGTTGGGGCCTTCCAAATTTACTCGACCATATATTGCTTTTTTATCGGCCTTGGAGTAATGTACTGGACTCAAATTGTGCGGAAATATTAGCAAACTTTGCACCTTTAACGTAACTTAACCTATTCAATTATAACCTTCTCATGGTCTTCCAAAAAACATACAATACCATATTTTTGTGTGTCTGTATGATCAAAGATCATTTATTGAAAACGTTGTTCAATATTTACATTAAACTTTAATTCTTCCATGCTGGCCTGGGAGCGAGAGAAAAACATAGATGTGCCAGCTGTATTTCCTCCCGGGCATGCTGTAAAAACCAGCTAAAGGATGCGAAGGTTTCAGTATATAGTAATTTAGGCGATGGGCTGACAACCTATCACTACAGCAATATACCAACAAATCTGTCTTAAATAATGCTCAAAACTTTGTCAGAAGTGGCGGAACGACCTTTGTTTAGGTCGTCTACGCTCTGCCTACCCCATCAGGGATAAAGGCGTGATTATATGTATGTATGTGCGCTTGTTCAATCAGACACATTAAACTTGAATGTTTGCTTGTTCAATCAGACACATTAAACTTAAATGTATCATTTAAGGTTTTGAAGTAAGAAAATCCTTTCACCACCATATTAAAAATTAAATTAAAGTACTGATTTGTTTTTATGCACGTTGATTCGTTGATATTTCTATGATGTCGAAAATACTAAGGCCCGTATTTTTAATCAGCTCTCATGAGTGACAGTGAATTTTAGTTCGTATCAGAAATTACCTTGAGCACCGTCGCAGAGTGGCGTGCATGTCGGTATTTTACAGGATACATTTCGGGGAGTGCGCGTTAGCACTTCATGACCTTATACCCCCCTCCCCTTTCCATCTCCGGAGCACGAGGCGTGGACAGGGGTTCCACTCTTATGTCGTGGATATACCACAAATTCGCACGAAGCGGTTCGCTTCCACATTCTTAATGCGAACGGCTAAGGAGTGGAACTCCCTGCCGGCGGATCTGTTTCCGGAACAATATAACCTGGGCCTTTTCAAGGCGAGAGTGAATAGGCACTACATAGGTGAGTATGCTTCAACATAGTCCGCATCGTCACTTTCAACCAGGTGAGATGGCGGACAAATGCTCGCCTTTATATATATAAAAAAAATAAAAAATAATGTCATTTCAGTACAAACTGGCATGTCAAATCCATACCTAATAAAGCTCTCAAGTTTGAGATCGCTTCATAAATGCAAGCCTTGGAGGTTACAATAAAACTATCACTTGAATCAATTGTATGCAGATGAAGTCACGGGGTAAAACCATTTTTTATAAAAACGATATTGGATATATATATTTTGGTATCTTCGTTTTTGCAATAATGTGTTTTTTTAACTTACGAGGTTATCTAGTATTAATTTTGCAATAACATCCGCATCTGTATTTTTTATTGTCAATATCTAAAAAAATGTTGCATTGGAATTTGCATATTAATTAAAACAATATACAGACAAAAAAAAACAAATCTTAAAGTCTAGACGGAGTCTTTCTTCCATGCTGGACTGGGAGCGAGAGAAAAACATAGAATGTAGAAGCTGCATTTTCTCCCGGACATGTAAAAAGCAGTTAAGGGTTCCAAGGAACAGTATATTGTAATTTAGGCGATGGGCTAACAACCTGTCACTACAGCAATATACAGACCTAGCTTAAACTACCCTCAAAACTTGTCAGACGTGGCGAAACGACCTTTATTCAGGTCTTTGACGCTCTGCCTACCCCATTAGGGATAAAGGCGTGATGTATGTTAGTTAGTTGTTTAGGTTTGAAACCGTTTGCCGCCGCCAGCCGCCGTATGTGGCGGCTAAGGCCGTCAGGTTGTAGATCGTCTCGATGGACCCTTTTTGAGCGAGGGCAATAAAGGGCAATACCATGCCCGGGAGGAGATGCAGCTGGATCATTCTATGTTTTTCTATCGCTTCCAGTCCAGCATGGAACCTAAAGCACAGAATATATAATAGTACTACATACCTAATTCTTCCATGCTGGACTGGGAAAGATAGAAAAATATAGAATGTTCCAGCTGCCCTTCCTCCCGGGCATGCTGTAGAAGACAGCAAAAGGGACTCGAGGGTTATAGTGTATTGTAATTTAGCTGACAACCTGTCATTACACATTAGCAATACACATTACAATCTAAAATTGCCCTCAATTTTTGTCAGACGCAGCGAAAGCGCCTTTTACGAAGCGTTTAACGCTCTGCCTACCCCGTAAGGGATAAAGGCGTGATTTTATGTATGTATGTATGTATACCTAAAGCTAAAGTGCGCAGTGACACAGGCAGGCCTGTCCAAGGGTACATTAATTTCGACCATCTGCATGCAATAAAATTGATATTTACGTAGTAAATGTAAGAACAAACTTACAAAACAACTTCACTTTAAGTTCTAATATCTAATAAAATACATACATACATAAATCACGCCTTTATCCCCAATGGGGTAGGCATAGAGCAAACGACCCAAACAAAGGTCGTTCCGCCACGTCTGACAAAGTTTTGAGGGTTATTTAAAATAGATTTGTAGGTATATTTATTTATAATAAAATACATACACACATACAATCACGTTATTATCCCTAATAGGGTAGGCAGAGCGTAAACGACCTAAACAAAGATCGTTCCGCCACGTCTGACAAGTTTTGAGGGCTATTACAGAATACTATGATGTATATTGCTATAGCCCGTCCCTAAAATTGGAATACACTAATACCCTCGAATGAAATAACTGGTTTTTACAGCATGTCCGGGAGGAGATGCAGCTGGTACATTCTATTTTTTCTGTCACTCCCAGTCCAGCATGGAAGTAATATGTTTATTGTAACATGAGAAAGATTAGGAATGAGTACATAAGAGGAAGCTTGAAAGTTGCGCCCATAACCCATAACAGATAAAATGAGAGGAAATCGGCTTGCGTGGTATGGACATGTAATGCGGAGGGATGAAAGTCATATAGGTAAAAGGGTATTGAATTTGAATGTGGACGGAGATGCTGGACTGGGAGTGAGAGAACAACATAGAACGTGCCAGCTGCATTTCCTCCCGAGCATGCTGTAAAAAACAGCTAAGGGATCAGAGGGTTTCAGTATATTGCTATTTAGGCGATGGGCTGACAACCTGTCACTACAGCAATATACGTACAAATCCATCTTAAATAACCCTTAAAACTTTGTCAGACGTTGCGAAACGACCTTTGTTTAGGTCGTTTACGCTCTGCCTACCCCATTAGGGATAAAGGGTGTGATTATATGTATGTATGTATGTACGGATATGTTGGGAGAGGACGACCAAAGAAAAGATGGATGGACTGTGTGAAAGATGATATGTTGAAAACAGGTGTTAATGTCGAACTGACGGCTGACAGGGATGAATGGAAGAAGAAAACGTACTGCGCCGACCACAAATAATGGGACAAGGGCAAGGGAATGATGAGGTATCATGAGAAAGACAATACACAAGAAATAACGACACAACATGTACAGTACTTATAAATGTTATTATTTTAACCATACATACATACATGAAATCACGCCTTTATCCCTAATGGGGTAGGCAGAGCGAAAACAACCTAAACAAAGGTCGTTCCGCCACGTTTGACAAGTTATGAGGGTTATTTTATTACAAAAGATTATGATGTACGTATATTGCTATAGTGACAGGTTGTCAGCCCATCGCCTAAATTACAATATACTGAAATCCTCAGATCCCTCAACTGGTTTTTACAGCATGCTCGGGAGGAAATGCAGCTGGCACATTCTATGTTTTTTCTAACTCCCAATCCAACATGGAAGAAGGCGGGGCCTAGTTATCAAAATTACATCAATGCACCCAATCTGGCTGCGCGCAGTATATTATCTGGCTGTGCTGACAACATGATTACCTTGGTGTCGATTCGGTGTTGTACACGACCTAATTACAATGAAATTCCATGCTGGACTGGGAGTGAGAGAAAAACATAGAATGTGGCAGCTGCATTTCCTCCCGGGCATGATGTAAAAACTAACTAAGGGATCCGAGGGTTTCTGTGTATTACAATTTAGGCGATGGGCTGACTACCTGACACTACAGCAATATACCTACAAATCTATCTTAAATAACCCTAAAAACTTTGTTAAACGTGGCGGAACGATCTATGTTTAGGTCGTTTACGGTCTGCATATCCCATTAGTGATAAAGGCGTGATTATATGTATGTACATTGGCGAAGGGTCCATACAAGCCGATTCCCTTCGGCATCCCTTTTTTCAAGAATTACGTCGAAACTATAAAGTACTTGAATGTTTTTTTTTTGTGCTTTATCGATAATATTGCACCCCTATGTCATAAATACATTAGGTACTTTATGTGCTCGTATTTACACAAGTATTTTTTTCAGTGTAAGTCTTCAGCCACCCGAATCGACGCCACTGTGTCGCCTGTTAGTAATTAGACCAGTCTATGCTAGTAATTAGCCCCGGCCTACCCCGGGGATTGTAGATTGGTGAATGATGGAACAAAGTTGAGTAACACCCTGTATAATCTATATACATACATACATATAATCACGCCTTTATTTTTATAGGGTAGGCGGAGCGTTAACGACCCAAACATAGGTAGTTCCGCCACGTCCGACAAAATTTTGAGGGTTATAATTTTTTTTTTGCCACAAATAAAAGATTCTACAGACATACATACATACATATGTATAATCACGCAATTATTCCTAATAGGGTAGGCACAGCGTAAAAAGACCTAAACAATGGTCATTCCGCCACGTCTGACAAGTTTTAAGGGTATTTTAAGATATATTTGTAGATATATTGCTGTAGTGACAGGCTGTCAGCCAATCGTCTAAATTGCAATATTTATTTATTATACATATATATAAATATTAATATACTGAAACCATCGGATCCCTTAGCTGGTTTTTACAGCATGCCCGGGAGGAAATGTAGCCTGCAAATTCTATGTTTTTCTATCGCTCCCAGTGCGGCATGAAAGAAATTTGTAAAAACACGTATAATTAGACAATGGTGACACCGTTGTCAAATCTTACTGTAAATAAGTTTTACTAGAACGACGAGTTTTCGCAAAAATCCTAACTTTTCCCAGTAAGATTTGACAACGTTTTCACCATTGTCTTATTTGATTTCGCAAAATCCCTAGGATTTTTGCCAAAATACTAATTAGTAAATCATCCTACGACATAGGTATTCTTGTACTTCATCGTGTAGGTTTTAGAGGTTTTAAACCGCCTATTAGCAGTAACACTGTAATAGACCTCTTAACATGGTTTCCGTGCACTCCGAAGCAATGATTTCTTTTTGACAACCTGTGTTATCCTAAGCAAATTGAGGAAAATACCACTAAGTAAAAAATACAGTAAATTTCAGAAATTACTTTCATGCTGGACTGGGAGCGAGAAAAAAACATCGAATGTGCCAGCTGAAAACCAGCTAAGGGATCAGAGGGTTTCTGTGTATTGCAATTTAGGCGATAGGCTTACAACCTGTTACACCTACAAATCTATCTTATACAACCCTCAAAACTTTGTCAGACGTGGCGGAACGACCTTTGTTTAGGTCGTTTTTGCTCTGCCTACCCAATTAGGGATACAGGCGTGATTATATGTATGTATATATGTGTAAATTTCAGAAATATAATTTCATGCAACGCCTAATTTAATAGCAATAACACTGTTATATAACTCTAAACATGGTTTATGTAATGACCAGGTGCAGAGACAACGAAATATACCCTCCGAAACAAAAAAATATTTTTACGACAACCTGTGCTGTCCGAAGCAAATTCAGGTAAATCTCAGTATTTAAATAAATTACAATAATATATTAATTTGTGTCCCCAAATTCTTCTAGAAAATAAAATTTTATCGGAAGCAAAAATATAGTAAAGTTCAGAAATTGAATTTCATGAAACGCGCTGAAAACGCAGCGGCTTAAACTTAATCCGGATTAACCAACTTGAAAAGGACTTCGTTTAAAAAGTAAAAATCAGTGATTTTAAAATTGTTAATCCCTGTCTTAATTAGAATTTTGAACGGAGAATTGTGACTTTTCGTTCGTTATTATTGTTTTAAATGAATATAAAGATTTCTGCAGTGAAATAATTATAAGGAAACATGAGGTTATAAACCTGGATCACATCAGGATATAATGTATCTACCCACAAAGATTATCCCTATGTTATACATACCGAAGTATAAAATTAAAAATAAAAACAATATAAATAAAAAATAATTTAACTGTTTTATTTTTATTTAAAACAATTGTTTGTAGACATTGTTACTTCCATGCTGGACGGGGAGAGATAGAAAAACATAGAATGTTCCAGCTGCCCTTCCTCCCGGGCATGCTGTAGAAGACAGCAAAAGGGACTCGAGGGTGTACTGTAATTTAGGCGATGGGCTGACAACCTGTTACTATGGCAATACACATTACAATCTAAAATTACCCTCAATTATTGTCAGACGCGGCGAAAGCGCCTTTTACAAAGCGTTTAACGCTCTGCCTACCCCGTAAGGGATAAAGGCGTGATTTTATGTATGTATGTATGTTTGTAGACATACAGGGTGTAGAAAAAAAGTACTGCATTCCTTTAATCCACATAATGTATTAGTGATATACAACACAATACACTCAATTTTAATTTTATTAATATTGATTTCACCAAACATTAACAAGTATCCTTAACTTTACGGCACGCACACTAAGGCGCGGCAGCATGTACCTACGGCAAACGTCGTAGCGTGCGTGCGTGCCGCGCCGTAGGGATGCGCAATTATTTTTACGAATTTTATATAGATTAAATTATTTTATTTATGGGTGTATTGTGTTGTATATCACTAATACATTACGTGGTTTAAAGGAACGCAGTATCTTTTTTACATCCTGTATATGCAATGAATATAAAATAAGATAATATTTTCATTTGTTAATAGAAGCGTTTTCACACAAACAAACCAATAACTAGATTAAAGAATGAAGTAGATTCGGTGGTAGTGGTATGTGGTGCATGTGCATTGCATGTGCATTGCCTGTGCATGTGCATTTTTTGCGGACAGGTGGGCTTCCATCTACTTCCATGCTGGCCTGGGAGCGAGAGAAAAACACAGAAAGTGCCAGCTGCTTTTCCTCCCGAGCATGCTGTAAAAACCAGCTAAGGGATCTGAGGGTTTCAGTATACTGTAAATAAGGCGACGGGTTGACAACCTGTCACTATAGCAATATACCTACAAATCTACCTTAAATAACCCTCTACACATTGTCAGACGTGGCGGAACGACCTTTGTTTAGGTCGTTTACGCTCTGCCTACCCCATTATGGATAAAGGCGTGGTAATATGTATGTATGTATGGGCAGGCGGTGTACTTAACTAATTGCATAACTTACCATCACTTGCGTCAAAGTAGATATAGATTTTAAAAAAACGTTTTTTTCGTAGTACAGACACACAAATTTAACACAAATAAAGGTTCTAAAATTGAATTATAACAGTAAAAAAAAAACAACAGATAACAAGTACATGTAAACTTAAGACAATAAGTACGTAGATCAATATTTCCCCTATCTTATGAAACAAATAACTTTCACTTCTCTTTCTTTACGGCTCAAATTCTAAATGCCACATAGTAAGACGTATTTAAATCATCATCTCTCTAGCCTTATCCCGTATCTCTCGGGGTTGGCTATCTAATCTGGGTGATTGAACGAGGGTACTCAGAGCGACTGCCATCTGACCTCCGCAACCCAGAAGGGAAACCAGACCCAATCCTAGATTAGGTCAGAGTATTCAAGCCGCCAATGCTTAGCACTGACCTCTGACTTGGCTTAACGAATAATATCTATCTAATATCTATTAAACGATATTAACCGGGACCAACGGCTAAACATGCCTTCCGAAGCACGGAAAAAGCACCGAATAAACGTACAAATGAAAGTCGAAAACCGAAAAACACATTGGCACGTGGTGGGATTCGAACCACGACCTCCAGCTCACGAGGCAGTAGCCCTATCCACTACACCATCGGGCTCTTTATATATATAAAGACATATTTAAATAATCCGCGTAATTTATCAACATAACTATGATTAAATTACATCTGATTTAATTATTGTAATAATTTTATGTATTTAGCCCTAGATCAGTCTTAATTATTTCCTATTCAAACTAGATTCTATAGAGTAAAACCCCAAGTCACTAAGGCCCGTATTTACAATCAGCACTTGATACTGACCGCGAGTTTTAGTTTGTATCAGAAATGTCATTTCAGTACATTATGACCTGTCAAATCCATACTTAATACTGTCCTCAATCTTGAGATCGCTTTATAAATACGGGCCTTAATGCCGTAATGCTTAGCAATTATGTTTGCAGAAAAACCAGCACATGTACTGTACCTACCTATCCATTGTCACTTTTTATTCCAATTACCATCCTCATCACATTATACATACCTACTTACCCATTATTTTATGCTTCAAATAACATGGCAGTAAAACTTTAGAGATGCACTGAAAAATTTGCCTACAAAAAAATTCAAGGTCTCTATGAAAAATATTTGTGTGAACAATGTTTTTATAGCAATGATGAATTTTTGACATGTACTATTAAAATTTTATTTGATTATGCTTTTGTAAATTTAATCGTTCTTTTCTATTTTCTTGACATCATAATTTGACTGTTTGTTTTTCTACCTAAAATTTTATGTATACTTTGACATGGTCTTGCGACTCTATATTTGAGGAGGGCGGATTTGATGGAGGGCGCCACCGAGCGTAAACAAAGGAAGATCGTGATAATAATTAGTCGTTCAAAAATACTTTTTCAACTGTTTTATTTAACTAGCTTATGTTTTAATGTTAATAGTATTATAATAGTGCTCTGTAAGTGAAGACATGAAGATCTGCAACGGAAAATAGACACAAAAAGTGAAAAACTGTTCCTGGACGTTACCACCCTTATTTTAAAAATCACAGTGATTTCTCGCAAGATATTAGCAGGATTATGATGGACTTAAGCCTACATTTGTCACCCGAGTGAGTGATTTGATACAGTGCATATTATTCACAGTTATACTATTATTAATAACCTCAAAATTGCAAGTTAACACTGTACTTACCTACAAACTCATATAGTCAGCACCATACCATACAAATGAACAGCGCCATCTCTAGTTGAGTAGCAGCGTAGCGACTAGCTTTGGTGTGCTTGGTTGACACTAGGTGGCGGTAAAAGGAGGAAGTGCTAAGCGCCACCTATCGTCACGCAGAAGTACTACTGTTTAATACCAATACACGACACCAGGAGGCGGTAAAAGCAGTTCCCGATATTGTTCCTAACTGGTAAGGATCTACATAGCTACCATGAGTAAATGCGCCGGATGCCTAAAACCTCTTCCGAAGAGAGAATATTTGGAATGCTCCTTATGTGCAAAAAAATATGACCTAGAATGTGCAAATAAAAGCATCCAATTCTTTAATTTATTGAAACGAAGAGATCAATGGGTATGCCCAGAATGTCACAATAAAACACCAAAAAAAAGAAATATCAACCAGACTGTCGGTAATACAGACATGGGAAAAACGGACAATCCCACCACCAGCTTCTCGTCGAATTTTGAGTCGCAGGAATACAGTAACGTAACTACTAAACGACCAACATATGGCCGCTCGGAGGACGATAATGGTTCACCTAAAAATCACAGTACTTCTATGGATAACTCCGTAGTTAAAGAATTAAAAGCCTACATGGACAACTTAATTGACAACCAGACGCAGACTATACGTGAAACAATTGCAGATCTAAAGAACACTATAAAAGCGCAGAATGCCCGCATAAAAGAGCTGGAAACCAGAATGCATTCATTAGAAAACGCAGCGGACGAAAAACAGCATAAATTTGCTGCTCTAGAAAATACTCTATCACAAATACAAGTAGAGCTCGCCGACAAAGACCAAGCTTTATTGTCTAACGACCTGGAGATAGCCGGTTGTCCCGAAGTACCAAATGAAAATTGTACTCATATATTTATTGGTATTGCGAAAAAGATTGGAGTGGACCTCGACGAGAAGGATGTCGTATGCGTAGACCGAGCGGGACCTAGAAGACCAGCAGAAGAGGATGGCACACTGCCGCGCCCCAGGCCTCTCGTGGTGCGCCTAGCTCGCCGCGCGCTCAAAGACACCATGTTGAAAGCTGCCCGCGTGAGACGTGGCCTTACTACTGAGGGCCTTAATCTACCTGGACCTGCCGGCAAACTGTTCATAAATGAGCGTCTCACTAAACACTTTCGGCTTTTATTTCAACAAGCGCGACGCCTAAAAGTTAACCATAACTTCCAGTACGTGTGGACCCGTGATGGGAAAATTTTTGTGCGACAGGAGCAGGGAAAAGCCCGCAATAGAATTCATTCTGAAACTGACTTGTTAAAGGTTTTTGGTAATCCTAGAATTTGATCATTTATGTAATTCTAAATTGTCATTACTTATTGATAGATTTAATTTAATTTTTAACTATGACTTAAGTGAATTCCAAGTTCTTTTTAACAATTGTAGTACTCTTGTTATATTTAGTAGTAATAATCAACTGTCACACACTTACACAAACACACACACACACAAAAGTATATATTTTTTAAATCATGACAATGGCTAGTTCTAAAAATAAATATTTGAGGCTAGGGTTAATAAATGCTCAATCTCTAAATACTGGCCAAGATGAACTTGCGGTTACAGTTGCAAAGTACAAGCCGGATATACTGGCCGTGAATGAAACATGGATCAAGGAAGGGGAAGAAAAGCTTGCACCAGCGTTGCCGGGGTACAGATTTACTCAAAAAGCTCGTAAAAACCGAGTTGGTGGGGGTGTTGGATTCTACATCGCACTGAATTTAACAGCTAGAGTCAAAACACACCCTCCTTCAGTACTAGAACAACTTTGGCTTGAGGTTAATTTACCAGGTGCTACTCTCGCTTTCGGCACGGCTCACAGAACGGAAATAGTTAATCCCTCGGTTGCACTGGACTCTCTGAGCGAATCAATTAATTCTATGGCGCACTGTAATTATGTTTGTTTTATGGGCGATCTTAACATGGATCAACTGAATGAAAAGAAGAGCAAAAAATTACTAGAGTTTTGTTACCAGCACAATCTAGAGCAGCTCGTAACAGAGCCTACTAGAGTAACGGATAGCACGCAAACTTTAATCGATGTTGTTATAACTAATAGCAGCCAACGCTGCAAAAATATATCGGTACTGCACAACAAATCACTAAGTGACCACGCAATGATATTAGTTGACTTTGATATTAAAAAACCTAAATTCATTAAACAAGTAAAATACCAACGGAATTTTAAAAATATTGATGTAGAAAAATTTACTTCAGACCTTAACGTCATCCGATGGAACTCTATCTCAAGCTTAGACAATGTTGATGACATGGTTTTGACCTTTAACTCGCGTTTTCTTACTCTGTTTGATGAACACGCCCCAATGAAAAAAATAATAATAAAAGATAAACCGAAACCATGGATAACAAATATGGTCAAATTCATGATGTACTTGCGTGATATAGCTCTGGTAAAATCACATAAAAATAAGTTAGAAAGCTCCAAAGACTACTACAAAAGCTTGAAAAATCTTGTAACAGCCACAATAGAAAGAGAGCGGAAAGCTTACTTTAACCACTTCATAAATAAGAATTTACAAAAGCCGACTCTACTTTGGAATAATTTGAAGCTAACTAGTGTTTTCGATGACGCTACCACAAGTCTAATTCCAGAACACTTAAATGATCCATGCAAAATAAATGATAATTTTTTAAATATTCCACGCGTCAATAAACTCGATTTGGAAAAGTTAACAACAAGTAGGGCAAGCTATTACCAAAGCACTTTTAGATTTAAATTAACTAACCAAACTGAAGTAAGAAATATTATCAACAGCATAAAAACTAATGCAACGGGCTGCGATAACTTAAATATAGAGATGATAAAATTAACCCTAGACGCTACTCTACCTACGATAACGGCGATCGTCAATAAGTCAATAGAAACCAACACATACCCCACTTGCTGGAAAAAAGCCCTTGTTAGACCTATACCAAAAAAGAACCCCCCTGCAGAATTAAAAGATCTACGACCCATCTCGATATTACCCGTACTATCGAAAGTGCTAGAAAAGGTTGTACTTAATCAAGTACTGGAGTATTTAGATAAAACTGACATCATACCTAAATTCCAATCAGGCTTTCGTAGAGGGCATGGCACGGAGACGGCACTTTTAAACGTGACAAATGATATAACGGAGTCCTCAGACATGGGTCTAAGCAGTGTTATGGTCCTGCTAGATTACTCTCGGGCTTTTGATTGTTTGCACTCCGAACTCTTATTAGCTAAACTGGAAAGCTACGGTTTCACTTCGGATACATGTCAGTGGTTCCAAACATTTTTATCTGGTAGAGAACAAATTGTAGTTACTGAGGGAAGAGATGGAGAAAAAAAATATTCATCTACAGGTAAACTCGATCAAGGAGTGCCACAAGGTTCATTGCTAAGTCCTGTACTGTTCTCGATTTTTACAGCGGATTTACCGAAGTGCATAGAGACATGCAAATATCATCTATACGCAGATGATACACAGATTTATTATTCTTTTAAAGAAGAAAACACCACCCAAGCTCTAGAACTGATTAATAAGGATCTCTCCAATATTTACTCCTGGTCTATTGAGAATTCTTTGGTATTAAATCCAACCAAATCTCAAGTTTTAGTTTTTGGGACAAAACATCAAATAAAGAGTGTATTGGAGTGTAATGACGATATAAAAATTAATGGGATGGCTTTAAAATATGTAAAAACCGCTCGTAACTTGGGGCTTTTAATGGATGGGGAACAAAAGTACAAAGAGCACGTAAACACAAAAATAAGAAATGCTTTTTTCAAACTAAAGACCTTATACAAAATTCGACCTTATATAAATGAAAAGCTGCGTTTAATTTTGACCGATTTACTTGTGCTCTCTCCTTTTACATATTGTTGTTCGGTTTATGGTCCTAGAATAACTACTGGTATGAATAGGGCAATACAAAGAGTACAAAATGCATGCATACGTTTTAGTTATAATGTGCCAAAAAGATCATACATAACACCATATCTAAACAGTAACAACATTCTTAATATGGAAGCTAGGAGAGAACTTCATTACGCCTGCAATGTTCAAAGGATAATATGGAATAAAAAGCCAGAGTATCTATTTGAAAAGCTTACCTGGATACGAAACATTACACAAAAATGTCTCCGTTCTGTTACACTAAACTTGCTGACAATTCCTCACCATAAAACCACTAGATACAGGGGATGCTTCAAGTTCAATTCCGCTCGAATTTGGAACGATTTACCCCCACCTCTAAGAACTAAAATTAGTAGCGAATGTTTTAAAAGTAAATACAAAGCAGCTTTACTAAAACGACAACTTGCCACAGAAAACTTGAAGCGTCCGGACTGCAAAGATTTACATCTTAAAGATTTTTTTCTATCGCCAAATTAAAATCAAAATCAATCAACCCTATATAGATTTTAACATTTATTTTACACACACACACACATACATACAAACATTTACCTACATACATGCATATACAAGAGTACCAAGATTGCAACTTTTTACTAATGCTAATCTCAATTTAATATAATTAATTTAATTTCAATTTAATTTTGTTTAATTTTAATCTTTGAACATTATAATAGTAATTTTAGGAAAAGGCCCTCTATATCAGAACCTCCCGCCTTACAACTTAGGGAGAAGGGGTTGGCTGAAAATCAGCATTGTATGGAACCGCATCGTTCCATGCAAGGATAAGCTGAGACAGCTCCTTTTGCCTTACCAACTCTGTATAATTGTTTTAGTGCTAGTTTAACTGTACTTAAAATTTTGGCAATAAATTTAATTTTTATTTTTTTTTTTTATTTTTTTTATATTTGCATGCCAAATGATTTGGTTAAATGTGTGATACTGACATTTATATTATTTGTGACATCTATGTATAATCGAACCACATTTAAAGCAAATAAAGAATTCATTAATTCATTCATTCGTGCCGTCAGAGCTATATATAGGCTTACGATCCGGAGGTCCTGGATTCGATTCCCAGGGGGGAACACATAGTTGATATTTTCAATTTATCACTTTATGATATTATCCTGGACTATACCTGCATAGAGTGAGGGAGGGAGGGTCTAAGCAAAGCGGGAGATATATCACATTAGAGAGACACGCAATTGTAAATTGGAAAACTCACATTCAAAAAATCAGAAATAAAATAGCTAGTTTTACATACGCACTTTCAGAAATTAAAAAATCTACAGACTTGCAAACAGCACTTTCAACTTACTATGCTTATGCGTACTCATGGCTAACATATGGAATTATCATGTGGGGTAAAAGTGTTGATATGCCTACCCTTTTTACCCAGCAAAAAAAATTAATCCGCATATTAGTAAACATAAAAATAACCGATAGCTGTAAACCGCATTTCATAAAACTAAAAATTTTAACATTATCATGTATATATATATTAGAAGTATGTAAATTTGTAAAAAACTATCCAACTTTTTACACAAAACGGGAAGATGTTCCTACCAAATATTCACTTCGTCATCAAAATAGACTTATGTTGCCTAACTCCTACTTGACTTGCCATTCATCAAGCCCATTTGTTATGTCAATAAAAATTTACAATAAATTGCCAACTTACCTTAAAGAAGAAACCAACTATAATAAATATATAAAAGATCTAAAAGTATTCCTCATAAATAAAAGCTATTACACTATAGACGAATACTTAAATGACAAGTTTATATAATTTTTTGTTTTAATATTAATTGGTGTTTATATTAAGTTAAATTTCATCATACTAGAATTAAGTTTTCTACTCACATTACAATGTTATTTAAGATCCCTCTCTAATATGTTGCTGTACCCTAGCAGGGTGTCTCTGTGTTTCATACATTATTGTATATTGTAATTGTATTCTACATTGATAAATGCAATAAAGAACTTGAACTTGAACTTGAACTTAATATGACCGTGTCAAAATAAAAACCACGCTAAACGTAGAATCATATTTTCTATACATACAAACATATAATCACGCCTTTATCCCTAATGGGGTAGGCAGAGCGTAAACGACCTAAACAAAGGTCGTTCCGCCACGTCTGATATATATTTAGTATCGTCATATTTTTATAGTTAAAGTGACCATAAAAAAAACCCGGGTTGGGTTTTGATAATACTTGTCTTGAACTTCCATGCTGGCCTGGGAGCGAGGGAAAAACATAGAATGTGCCAGCTGCATATCCTCCCGGGCATGCTGTAAAAACCAGCTAAGGGATCCGAGGGTTTCTGTGTAAAGCAATTTAGGCCACGGGCTGACAATCTGTCACTACAGCAATATACCTACAAATCTATCTTAAAAACCCTCAAAACTTTGTCAAACGTGGCGGAACGATCTTTGTTTAGGTCGTTTACGCTCTGCCTACCCCAAAGGGGATAAAGGCGTGATTATATGTATGTATGTTGTCTTTTATGTATGTTGTGTTTAATATATCAAATATTTACTACAAGTCTTTTCGGTGTTGGGTCTTGGACCAAGTTCCATACATTTTTGCCGAATGTCTTTTATCAGACACTAGCGACCCGCCCCGGCTTCGCACGGAAATCATCAGTGTTTCTCTACTATATTATGCATGTATTATACATATAAACCTTCCTCTTGAGTCACTCTATCCATTAAAAGAACCGCATCAAAATCCGTTGCGAAGTTTTAAAGATTTATGCATACATAGGGATACTTCCATGCTGGCCTGGGAGTGAGAGAAAAACATAGAATGTGCCAGCTGCTTTTCCTTCCGGACATGCTGTAAAAACCAGCTAAGGGATCCGAGGGTTTCAGTATATTGCAATTTAGGCGATGGGCTGACAACCTGTCACTACAGCAATATGCCAACAAATTTAAATATCCCTCAAAACTTTGTCAGATGTGGCGGAACGACCTTTGTTTAGGTCGTTTACCCTCTGCCTACCCCATTAGGGATAAAGGTGTCATTATATGTATGTATAGGGACAGAGAAAGCGACTTTGTTTTATACTATGTAGTGACTAGCGACCCGCCCCGGCTTCGCACGGAAATCATCAGTGTTTCTCTACTATATTATGCATGTTTTATACTTATAAACCTTCCTCTTGAATCATTCTATCCATTAAAAGAAACCGCATCAAAATCTGTTGCGTAGTTTTAAAGATCTACGCATACATAGGGATATAGGGACAGAGAAAGCGACTTTGTTTTATACTATGTAGTGAAGGCGAAAACGGGTAGAAAGGCAAAATTCGTCAAATTTTGTATTCAACCACTGACTCTCTGCCTACTGGATATACAACTAGGCGTGATTAATTGCTTATTAATAGTTTCCATGCTGGACTGGGAGCGAAAGAATAACGTAGAATGTGACAGCTACATCTCCTCCCGGGCATGCTGTAAAACCAGCTAAGGATTTGAGGGTATATTGCAATTTTGGCGATGGGCTGACAACCTGTCACTACAGCAATATCCAGTTCCATCTTAAACAACCCTCAAAACTTGTCAGACGTGGCGGAACGACCTTTGTTTAGGTCGTTTACCCTCTGCCTACCCCATTAGGGATAAAGGCGTGATTATATGTATGTATAGGGACACAGAAAGCGACTTTGTTTTATACTATGTAGTGACTAACGACCCGCCCCGGCTTCGCACGGAAATCATCAGTGTAAATCATCAGTGTTTCTTTACTATATTATGCATGTTTTATACATATAAACCTGCCTCTTGAATCACTCTATCCATTAAAAGAAACCGCATTAAAATATGTTGCGTAGTTTTAAAGATCTAAGCATACATAGGGATATAGGGACAGAGAAAGCGACTTTGTTTTATAGGCGAAAACGGATAGAAAGACAAAATTCGTCAAATGTTTTATTTAAGCACTGACACTCTGCCTACTGGATATACAACTAGGCGTGATTTAACGAATGATCTTTGCATTAACCACGTTTATAATGAAATTCATGTTGAAGATCAGGTTTTAGTTATTTCTGTGATCAAAGTGGTAATAAATAGTTATTTTATGCACATGAGGGATGCAGATCTTTTTCCATGCTGGTCTGGGAGCGAGAGAAAAACATAGAATGTGCCAGCTGCATTTCCTCCCGGGCATGCTGTAAAAACCAGCTAAGGGATCCGAGGGTTTCTGTATATTGTAATTTAGGCGATAGGCTGACAACCTGTCACTACAGCAATATACCTACAAATCTATCTTGAATGACCCTTAAAACTTTGTCAGACGTGGCGGAGCGACCTTTGTTTGGGTCGTTTGCGCTCTGCCTACCCCATTAAGGATAAAGGCGTGATTATATGTATGTATGTATGTATGTATGGGATGCAGATCTCGACTGACGAGATGCATCCGGCATGATAATTATTATTAATTATCTACAGACTGCGATTATAAATACTCATCATACTCAACTGCCTCCGTGGTCTAGTGGCTAGTGCCATGGACTCCTGATCCGGAGGTCCTGGGTTCGATTCCCAGGGAAACACAAAGTTGATATTTGAGAATTTATCACTTTGTGTATTTTTCCCCAGTTTGGTTAGGACATTGCAGGTTAAATCACCTGATTGTCCGAAAAAAAAAAAGTTTTCGTGCTTCGGAGGGCACGTTAAGCCGTCGGTCCCGGTTGCTGTCTTTGATAGTGGTCGTTACTCAAACCATGTCAGAGGCCTGATAAGCGGTTTAAAAACTCTGACACCAGGGTTCATCGGGTCGATAGAAGAAGAAAGTCACTCGGCAGAAGAAGAAGAATACTCATTAACTTTATCACGCTAAATGTATTTACGAGAAAATTTGAAAAGCAGTTTTTTATTTAATTTCTGTGTTTTGTGCAATAAAGTATCATCATCATCTCCCTAGCCTTATCCCGGTATCTCACGGGGTCGGCTACCTAATCTAGGGGATTGAACAAGGGTACTGGTTTTTACATAGAGCGACTGCCATCTGACCTCTGCAGCCAAGAAGGGGAAACCAGACCCAATCCTAGATTAGGTCAGAGTTTTCAAGCCGCCAATGCTTAAAAGTATTGTGCAATAAAGTTTATTGTATTGTATTACTTAGAGGTAACAAAATGTTTCGATTTATGTTTGCCGAATTAATAGATGGTAAAATAGTAGATTATACGACAAGTACATAACAAGTCATTTTGCTCCGAGATTTTTAGCTGCCGAGCCCGCAGAGCGAGGGCTGATATTAAGTCGAGGACAAAAATAGTTGTTTTTTTTGCACGACTTATAAACTCTGCTGTACACTTTGATTGCGCGGAAAATTTAAGAAATTATACCAAAATATTGTAAACTAAACAATTAATTCCCGCTATTTACCTATATCTTTCGAAATGAAACATTAGGCTTGGGCTGGAGACCTATACAGCTTATTACTAAATTATTTTTGTAATAATAAATCAAATTCACTATCGTGCTTGAATTTTTAATTAACGTTTTATGCCATTAAAACACATAAAGTAAATCATTGAAAGTAAATATAATAAAATAACATGTTCTATCTATGATTTTTTTATTGTGTTTGGCTGTATGGCCTAATTTTCTTACCTCAGAAGCTATGCATTTATGAGTAGATACGTTTTTGCCCATGTGCACAAAATAGCACTTTCAGAGCATGTGAAATGTATTTTGATACGGTACGTTTGGTTTATCAATTTATCTTAAGAGGATCCCCGGTGCACGCCAGCGCCCTCATCAGTTAACAAATCATTACTCACTGAAAACGCAATGAATCGAAAATCCGGTAGATCAGATTGAAGTACAGGTACTGAATTTTAAGCATTATAAATTAATAATTCAGTGTTCACTGCAGTCACAGATAGCAAAAGTGATAAAAGTGGCCGTTTCTCGCAAATTTTATGTCTGTAACTACAACGAACTATACGCTGCAACTTTATGAAGTTCTAAATTACCTTCATTGCTTTAACCTCAATCTGATCTACCGGATTTCCGATTGATTGTGTTTTCAGAGAATTATGATTTATTGACTGATGAGGGCGCCACTTAGCTCAGGGTAGCCTCTTAAGTATTCAAATCCTTATAAAATGCATTAATTTTTTGTGACTGTGCATTATCCTTTTATGAAATAGTATTTTATGAGTTTATTCAACTGGATACCTTAACTAAAAATAAAACAAAGTCGAAACTTGTATCTGACGAAAGTATTCATAAAAATGCGACATGTTTTTATTTTCATTTTTATTTATTAAATGCTAAGGATTTTGACCTGAGAGATAAAATAAACCTTAAAAGAATAAACTTATTTATAATCCATGTTTTTATTAAAGAGTTGACCACAATGGAAAATTGTTATTGTTCGCAAACAGGTCTTTTTATAAATAAACATTTTAAAAAAATGTGGTTGTAATATACCATTTAAATGCATCTCGCGACTTTATTGTTGTAGGTATACATACATACATATAATCACGCCTTTATCCCTAATGGGGTAGGCAGAGCGTAAACGACCTAAATAAAGGTAATTTCGCCACGTCTGACACAGTTTTGAGAGTTATTTAAGATATTATAGGTATTGTTATAGTGACAGGTTGTCAGCCTATCGCCTAAATTGCAATATACTGCCCTCGGATCCCTTAGCTGGTTTTTACAGCATGCCCGGGAAGAAATCAGGGTCATGTGAGCACAATCTATTATAAGTACCACCTTTGTAAACCACATGAAGCAAATAAATGAATATGAATATGAATATGAAATTCAGCTGGCACATTCTATGTTTTTCTCTCGCTCCCAGTCCAGCATGGGAGATGTATGTTGTAGGTATACCGGTATGTTAAACCATGGTTTTATTTTACTTCCATTCTGGACTGGGAATGATAGGAAAACATAGAATGTGCAAGCTGCATCTGCTCCCGGGCATGCTGTAAAAATCAGGTGAGGGGTTCGAGGACACATACATACATATAATCACGCCTATTGCCTAATGGGGTAGGCAGAGCGTAAATTACCCTAAAAATAGGTCGTTCCGCTTGTTGAAGATAGATTTGTAGGTATATTGCTGTAGTGACAGGTTGTAACCTAACCTAACCATCTGTCGCCTTTGCCAGCTCTATCTAGACTCCACTGCCAAACTCATTCGCTCACTCTTTCGCACTCATACAACATAACTCTATCACCTTCTCCTTCACAAATCTTCGCCTAAAAACTATCATACTTCCTCGTTCGGAAATCATCTAAACACCAAAGAGACCCAATCCCACATGTATGGGATCTGGTTAGATGCTATTCTGACCCGGCATCATCACCACATTGGTATGCGTGTGCGTCTGTCAATAATCCCCTGGATTCGACCCTGACTTCCAATGGTTCTCAATCTTGGAGCAATTACGTCTCATTTACATACAGATTTGGGTGTTACAAATCAGATCACGAACGACGGAACCACCACCGTGGACCGTGTCTTCACTAGTGCTGTTATGTACTGTAACTAAGTTATTCAATTAATTCAAACAGGGTGTATTTTTGGATGATTTACAGCACTCACAAATGGTAGCTTAATTCATATAATATGAAAGAAAGATAATACATAATAAATACGCCTCAGACAGGAGTCGAATGCGACTCTGAAATGCCGGTCCATCGCTCTGCCAACTGAGCTACCGAGACGGTAGTGGAAGTGACGAATTTGTAGTATTTCTTGTTCGAATCGTGCCCGAGGCGTAATTATTATTTTCTTTCCTTCATATTATATAAAATACAAAGTGTTATAAATAAATACAAAAAATACAAATAACTTTATTTCCACCAAACACATAACAATAAATAAAAACACACAATCAAGAATAACATAACAAACAGTCCTGTTTGTATTCTTGTGTCTGTGTGGGTAGGCATAAAGATATTTTTACAGAAGTGGAAAAACGAGTGGACACAGCTATAAAATGTCTCTATTTTTTTTCATTGTTTATGTATGTTGCCGCAGGTATTCTCTGGGATTTTCAAGTTAACTATGCTACTAGAGAGTTTTTAAACTGATACATGGTTAAAGATAGACAATCAGGTGATTTCGCTTGCATTATTATTGCCGAAAATTTTTGCTTTCCTGATTTAAGTGGTCATGTTGTGTGGGAAGGTCATATTTTTGTGTTCCTGGTGAAGGTTGTTCAGTTTCGTTGACTGAGCAACCCCCTATCAGTTTGCGGGACGCTGTCCCTTACACCCGTTATGATTTATCTAAGTTTTTTCTGTCCAGCAGCACTAAATATCCAGTTATAATCGCTTTGGTGAAGATACAGCCATGCTAGGAGCATAGGTCGGTCTTCACATAGAGCAGATGCGAAGTAAATAGGAGAAGGCATTAAGGTAAGCATTATCATCTTCGTTATCTGTAAAGCGCTGTGAAGCATAGGAATCGCAATTAATTTAATCGTAGAATTTAAGTATTTTAATTCCATGCTGGCCTGGGAGCGAGAAAAAAAATAGAATTTGTCATCTGTTTTTCCTCTCGGGCATGCTGTAAAAACCAGCTAAGAGATCCGAGGGTTTCAGTATATTGTTATTTAGGCGATGGACTGACAATCTGTCACTACAGCAATGTCTCTACAAGTTATCTTAAATAACCCTCAAAACTTGAAGACGTGGCGGAACGGCCTTTGTTTAGGTCGTTTACGCTCTGCCTACCCCATCAGGGATAAAGGCGTGATTATATGTATGTATGTATGTATGTAGAATTTAAAGTTTATGTAGGTAAACTACCATGTTAAAACACTTCTTAGCGAGTGGATTCTCGAGTCGAACGAGCCGATGAACCCTGGTGTCAGAGTTTTCATACGGCCTAGTTGCACAGCTATTAGGCTTCTGACATGGTTTGAGTAACGACCACTATTAAACAGCAAGACAGCTACCGGAACCGACTACTTACTTTCTTTTTAACCGATCAGGTGATTCAGCCTGCAATGTCCTAACTAAACTGGGGAAAGCAAAGCGATAAAAAATTTACTTATATCAACTTTTTGTTCCCCCCCTGGGAATCAAACCTAGGACCTCCGGGTCGTGACCCATGTTTCTGACTACTAGACCAAGCAGGCATGTCGATGAAACATGAGAAATTACATCATAGGGCCCAAAATTCAGCGACTTCTATTGCGGATAAGCTGCCATCCATTAAATCCACTAGCGTGCTGGTGTTGGGGCACGCCGGGAACGATGTCAAGTGTGCCATGATTTGTCTACCCTGCAAACGATATAGGCGTGATTTTATGTAGCTATAAAAGCAAAAAAACGGCAGAAGCAACTAAAAAACTGTGCAAAAGAATTTAAAAAAAATCTTGTGGTTTGGATTGGATATCATTTACCTTGAACAACAAAATTATCATTGTCTCTTTGAAGGAAATAATAACTCATTCACGTATATTATTTATTAACTAGCTTTCCGCCCCTCGATTTCACCCGCGACCGAGAGTTTTTTTCCACAAGAATGATTTGTTTTGATTACTCTAAACACAAAATCGGAAGATCCTAAATTCAAAATTGGCGGAATTTCACATAACCTTCCATCGCCTATTTAACCCCGTAGGGGTAGAGTATACCCGGTAGACAATTCCAAAAACGCTGAAACACGTGGCAATTATATTTATACTAGCGACCCGCCCCGGCTTCGTACGGAAATTATCACTGTTTCTCTACTGTATTATGCATGTCAATTAAATAACAATGTGCAATTTATAACAATAGTAACTGCACTATCCCACAAAGGTTGCCTGGCAGAAATTGCTACCCTAGCAATAAGGCCGCCTAATTGTACTCTGTTTGTTTTGTAATGTTTGTTCCTGTACAATGTGTTGTTTATGTGCAATAAAGAATATTTGTATTGTATTGTATTATATGACATATAAACCTTTTTCTTGAATCACTCTATCCATCAAAAGAAACCGCATCAAAATCCGTTGCGTAGTTTTAAAGATCTAAGCATACATAAGGATATAGGGACAGAGAAAGCGACTTTGTTTTATACTATGTAGTGATTATTAGTCTTAATTCAAAATTGTAAGATTCAAAGATCCACTTCGGGTTGCTGAGCCAGCGAAGTAAGTAAGTAAGATGCTAACTTCAAAATTTAACGTTCTTTCATACAAACTTCCACCCCCTTTACACCCCTCTAGGGGTAGGAAATTGAAAAACGCTGAAACACGTATTCATTACTTTTAAATCATTAGCCTATATTCAAAATTGAAAGATCTTACCTTCAAAATTGACAGACTTTCATACAAACTGCGCACCCCCTTGTTACCCCTTTAGGGGAGGAAATTCCTAAAATCCTTTCTTAGTGGTAGGTTACGTTATAAAAGGAATCTTTTCTCCAAATTCAAAGGGATCTGAGGGCTGCTGTATATTGCAATTTAGGCGATGGGCTGACAACCTGTCACTACAGCAAAATACCTACAAATCTATCTTAAATTACCCTCAAAACTTTATCAGACGTGGCGAAACAACCTTTGTTTAGGCCGTTTACGCTCTGCCTACCCCATTAGGGTTAAAGGCGTGATTATACGTATGTATATATGTATGTGTTCTCCAAATTTCACGATTCTAACTTTAGTAGTTTAGGTTCTGCGTTGATGGATCAGTCAGTCAGTAAGGACAAACGATTTTATAAGTTTAGATAGCTACTTACATTCACGCTATCGTAAATTCCATAAACCAATGACCTTCGCGCAAAAACAACTGTTGCAAAATAATGTTAAAACAAGTTTTTATTTATATAATTTTATAACAAGGATTATATTTTTGACAGCTACGGAGTTACATGTCTAGGTGACCTTGTGTTTAGTGTTCCATAGTCGTCATTTAATGTGCTTCGGAAGGCACGTTAAGCCATGTCAGCAGACACTCTGTGTAAAAACCAGTACCCTCGTTCAAGCTCTAGATTTGATAGCCGATTCTTTACACCCGGTAAGTAGACAGTGTCATTCATGGACGTTAATAAACATCGTGATAAGGGAAAGTTGAAAATAACAATTTAAATACAGAAAGACGAGAAGAAATACACGTTAAATCAGAGTTTAATGTCTGAATATGGTTTGACTTAAGTACCTATATGAATCCTTTGTTGTTGTTTTTTAATGACAGCGCGTAGGGGTAGGGGTTAAACTGATAGGGGTTGCTCAGTCGACTATATTGAACAACTCCAAATTATTTCAGGAAGTAAAAAAAACTATTTTTTTCATACAAATCGTCTGATCGAGTTGTTCATTATGTATGGAAAGGTCAATTGTCTTTTTACATACATACATACATATAATCACGCCCCTATCCCTAATGGGGTAGGCAGAGCGTAAACGACCCAAACAAAGGTCGTTCCGCCACGTCTGACAAAGTTTTTTTGTTTGTTTTTTAATTGTCTTTTTCATCTCCTTAATCGATTTCCTGGTGAAAGTTGTTTAGTTTATTTGACTGAGCAACACGTCCCTTACACGCGGTATGGTGTGACTAAAGTTTATCAATCCTTTGTTGTTGTTTTTCAATTAATACGGGGTGTTAAGGGACAGCGTCCCGGAAACTGATAGGGATGTTCAGTCAACGGAACTGGACAACTACCAGTAGGTTTTTCTTTCAGGCAGTGAAAAAAAAAAGATTTTCCGAACAAAATGCCTGATCGAGGTGGACAATTTGCATGGAAAAGCCAATTTTTATTAACATTTCCTGAGAGAATTTCTCGGTGGAAGCTATTCAGTATCGTTGACTGAGCAACCCCTATTAGTTTGTGGGACGCTGTCCCTTACACCCGGTATATTATCTGAAATTCTATTTATAGCTAGACAGAGTACAATTGCTATCTATAAAATAATTAAAATTACCAGTAAAACTTGATCTACTGGATCTACTGGTAAGTAGGTAAGTTAAACCAACATGTGTGAAATTAAAACATATAATCACGCCTTTATTCATAATGGGGTGGGCAGAGCGTAAACTATTTAAACAAAGGTCGTTCCGCCACGTCTGACTTCGTTTTGAGGGTTACTTGAGATAGATTTGATTTGGTAGATATATTGCTGTAGTGACAGGTTGACCACCCATCGCCTACATTGCAAAATAGGTACATAATGAAACCCTCGGATCCCTTAGCTTGTTTTTCAGGAGGAAATAGAGCTGGGACATTCTATGTTTTTCTCTCTCTCCTAGACCAGCATGGAATAATTATAAACAGTATAAAATAAAATACGGAGTGTAAGGGACAGCGTCCCGCAAACTGATAGGGGTTACTCAGTCAATGAATATAAAAGAACAGTTTTCCTAAAGCCTCATTCGCCTCCTAAAAAAACGCAAGGTGGCTACGATAGAGCTGCCCATAATGCAATTATTAATGAGTATAAACCTCCTCAATCTCAGAATGGTTGCGTATTACTATCAAATGAATCAAGGCCTGAAGAATCTACCTTAAATATAATTCTTGCGTTAATAACTACTCTTTTACAGTCCAATTTATTACAACCGTCCCACGTTGCCCCTATAAGTGAAATTTTTAACATTTTAAGTAGTTCCATCAAAGGATTCCAAAATAATTCAACGGAATTGCCGAAGCATAATTCCGATAAAAAGTGATATTTGTTTTATAATTTTAATTTGTAAATATAATCGTATTTTAATTTCTTTAATGAAGATTTGGTTAATACCTTGTCTTCAAAATGTTACATTAGATCTGTAGGGAGAAGCTGCCCAAATGCGACTCGAATGTAGGTCGATGTTTGTACTTCTTTCCACTTGGTGAAACTCAATATTGTAAATAATGTTTTATGTGAATGTGGGATCGATGTCCGTGATTTTGTTCTTATAATTTTTGTTTTCCCCATTTATGACCATTCTTTTTTTCTTTCTCCACAATTTAGTCTCTTAGAGTTTTCCTTTCCTACCCGTTTTTCTTATCTTCTATAATATAGTCTATTTTATGTTTTCATGTATTTGTTACGATTTGTTTTAAGTATTGTATGTACTTAATTATTCGTACTTTTGTCGCGTTATTGTTTATTACTTTTATCCTGCCTGACTATTTTAATCGTTAGTTTCTTAACATTTTGTATAACTTTAAACGCGTTTCGTTACCCTACCTTTTATGAACATCATAAAAAAAATACACCTGACACTGGCACAAAGTCTTCTAGTGCCACAAAAAAAAAAAAAAAAACTGGAGCCGTATTTTTGAACCTCTCGAATCGAATTCGCATACGAAAGATCAACATTCGCATGGCAAATTGTATGAAAATCGTATGCGAAAGTTTCTCTTTCGTATACGTATTGGAGTTCGAGCGGTTCAAAAATACGACTTCAGAACAACTGACAGCAGGATTTTTTTTCAGGTGGTGTAAAAAAAAAAAATTCCATACGAATTGTCTGACCAAGGTGGTCATTTTGTATGGGAAGGTATTTTTTTAATTTTACTTCCTGAAAAATTTATCAGTTTCGTTGACTGAGCAACCTCTATCAGTTTACGGGACGCTGTCCCTAACTCCCGGTACTAATAAAGAAAGCGACACAAGATACCTAGAGTTTCATAGTTTTATGTGAGGAAAAGTAAATAAAGTAGGTAAATCAGTATTCTCTTAGTTCACTCACAGATAACCAGATGTTTACGTAAACATCTTGTTCTGAGTCATTCATACTTAGTAAAAAATGTTGCCACATCCCTTGATATTTATCGAAATATGACAACTTTGATTTACTGTCTACATGCATACATAGAATGTGCCAGCTGCATTTCCTCCCGGGCATGCTGTAAAAACCAGCTAAGGGATCCGAGGGTATCAGTATATTGTAATTTAGGCGATAACAGAAACCCTACAACTACAAACCCTACCTACAAATCTATCTTAAATAACCCTCAAAACTTTGTCAGACGTGGCGGAACGACTTTTGTTTAGGTCGTTTACGCTCTGCCTACTCCACTAGGGATAACATAAACATGCATATAGTCACGCCTATATCCCTAACGGGGAGGGCAGAGAGTAAACGACCCACAAAAAGGTCGCTCCGCCACGTCTGACAAAGTTTTAATAGTTATTTAAGATAGATTTGTAGGTATATTGCTGTAGTGACAGGTTGTCAGCCCATCGCCTAAATTGCAATAAATACGTACAGACACTCTCGGATTCCTTAGCTGGTTTTTACAGCACGCCCGGGAGGAAATGCAACTGGCACATTCTATGTTGTTCTCTCGCTCCCAGTTCAGCATGAAAGAACCATTGCAGCATGGAAGAAGTTGATGGAAAAAGCCCTTATTGTAGTGATTTTAAGCCGCCTTATTATACCTTGCCCCATGTGGTGCCAGGTTAGAATAGCATCACCCCATAACTTCCCGTGGGTGTCGTAAAAGGCGACTAAGGGATAAATCCAGGGAATAGGCAGCAGCGCAACCCGCCTGCCAAGCGTGGTGAGTATGGCATATACTCCCAATTTTGGGGAGGCCCATGTCCAGCAGTGGACTGTTGTGGCTGATGTTGAATTATACCTATGATATGGTTTGTGTAAGATCACTTTCAGAAATAAATCAGTGAGTAAATAGGAGCATTTTGGAAACCAAACCAGGCAACACTGGTCACCTCATTATCATTCAATACATTGCTCATAAACACGTCACTTTTATTTATTTACTCGCGATTCTCTGCATTTTAATCGCTCTAACTTGGAAAAATACTAGAGGGACTACCCTTTTATTGATATATCATATCACAGTGTTTATAAAAACAGTGGCTACAGTGAATAGAAAGTGTTAAATTGATTTTAAACACCGGCTGAATAGCGAAGCGACAACAGCCTCACCAGTAAAGAAAAATAAAATAAAATGGCGGGAAAGGTGGCGGTGGTGACTGGATCAAATCGTGGTCTTGGTTTGGCCATCGTGAAAGGACTATGCAAGCGATTATCTTCGAATGATACGGTAAGTCTTCTTCTTCTGTCTGTCTTTTATGATTTCCGCTTTCCGACTTTTTTTACTCAACTTTGCCCGGTCTTCGGTATTTACTGGTGTAACTGTAATATCGTTCTCCTTTATATCCGCAATTACGACGTCTTTCTTTTTTAATTGGAAATGGGTTTGCTCTTGACTCTAGACACTAGGTCAGGGATGACCGGGACAGAGTCAACGATAAAGCGAGCTCACCCAGAAGATGCTTGTTATGGCACTGTCAATCTCACACACCGACGGAACACAGCAAGCTGTTTGGCGCCGGACTCCGGTGAGAGGGTGGTTTCGAGCCAGGCGGCCCCTTGCGGAGCCTACCACCGCTTTATATGGATCGTTCAACCGGACGCATAAAAGCAAGCCTGTGTTACCGTTGCCCGGGGTGGAACACTAAGAGGTTGATCCCATCCCACTCCAAAACTAGACAGCGCTTCTTCGGTCTGACGCGTGATCTAGGTATCTTTTAATGATACGGTATGAGAACTTTATTTCTAGATTGTTACTAGGTACACACCAAGAGAACTTGGACCTTATGGTTATGGTTTAAGTAGAAGCATTCAGTACCTAATTTACATGATATTGACATTTTCTTATCAACTGGAACTATCGTATGCCGCATACGGTATGCGATAGCACGAGATAGCTAAGATTCTTCTTATCGTGTTAGGTGCATATAAATACTATATAGTGTAACTAGATGCTGTATGTTTATCTAGTATCTACCTTATTGTACATTTGCCAGCCCTGCGATATAAAAACATAGAATCTTTTAGCTGCCATGCTGTAGAAATCAGCAAAAAGGATTATAGAGTACTGTAATTAAGGCGATCGGCTTCCAACCTGCCACTACAGCCATACACATCTAAAACTGCCCTAAACTTTTGTAAGACGTAGTGGCGAATGATGTTATGTGTGATATCTATGTTTCTTCTACGCTGGCCTGGGAGCGAGAGAAAAACATAGAATGTGCCAGCTGCATTTCCTCCCGTGCATGCTGTAAAAGTCAGCTAAGGGATCCGAGGGTTTCAGTATATTGTAATTTAGGCGATGGGCTGACAACCTGTCACTACAACAATATACCTGCAAATATATCTTAAATAACCCTCAAAACTTTGTCAGACGTGGCGGAACGACCTTTGTTTAGGTCGTTTACGCTCTGCCTACCCCATTAGGGATAAAGGCGTGATTATATGTATGTATGTATGTAAGCAGAGGCCAGCTAGGTCAGTACGCCGCTAACGGATAACACAAATCAGCTGATTATGCTCACAGTACCAGAGTGTCTTGTCCTGATTTGTCTAAGACCAGCCCAAATCTATTTTTTCTCAACAGTTCCTTTCCTATCTTCCACAGGTTTACCTAACATCCAGGGACGAGAAGCGCGGTCATCATGCAGTCAGACAACTAAATCAGATAGGACTTAATCCAGCCTTCCACCAACTCGATATCACCTCTGAAAGTAGCGTCAAAATCTTCGCAGACTTCATCAAAAACAAACATGAAGGCTTAGATTACCTCGTCAATAATGCCGCTATCATGGATTATGAAGCTATTTATCCTAGCTATGAAGCCGCTAAGAAAAACATAGACGTTAATTTCAAAAGTCTTTTAACAGTCGAAGAGTATTTGTATCCACTTTTGAAAGATGGCGCTAGAGTCGTCAACATTTCAAGCGCTTGTGGTCATCTCTCTAATTTGAAAAACGAAGCTTGGATTAAAATGTTAAAAGACCCAGATCTAACGACGGAGCAAGTTGTGCAATTTGTGGACGATTATCTGGAGAGTGTGAAGAATGGGACGTTCAGGAAGGAGGATTTTGTTGATGATGGCAAGCATGCTGAGCATCGGGTGTCGAAGATTGCTGTCACTGCGCTGACGATGATTCAGGTAGTTATTTAATGGGAGAACAAATTTAAACTTTATTTTTATTGATATGCAGTGACTATTCGATGCTGGACTGGATGCGAAAGAAAAACACAGAATGTGCCAGCTGCATTTCCTCCCGGGCATGCTGTAAAAAACCCGATAAGAGATCCGAAGGTTTCAGTATATTGTAATTTAGGCGATGGGCTGTCAACCGGTCACTACAGAAATATACCTACAAATCTATCTTAAATAACCCTCAAAACTTTGTCAGACGTGGCGGGACGACCTTTGTTTATGTCGTTTACGCACTGCCTACCCCATTAGGGATAAAGGCGTAATTATATGTATGTATGTATTATTTTAATATTATGCTTTATTTATGCACGCCTAATTTGCCTCTCAATTTCAGTCTCATTTTCAATTTCAATTTCAGCTGGAAGAAATTTCATAGTAGAAATAAGCTGTACCTGTTGTGTCGTTATTCCTTGTGTATTGTCTTTCTCATGTTACTTGTGTACAATAAACAGTAAATAAATATATAAGTAAATATTATATGCACTGACTCTATGTAGACTAGTGGTATTCGAGACAGAATAGAACAGCGGCTTACGTAAACTGACAAGACTATTTGGCACCGGACTCGCGGAGCCTACCTCTTATATGAGACATTTAGTTCAGTCGAATTTATCCACAGACAATTTATGCCGTTGCCGGTTATCATGTTTTACTAGGTACGTTATTCCTTTCTTATTCAGCCAGTGTCAAGTGCTTTTTACATTTTTTTAACGTGATTAGCCATTAGCACTTGACACTGGCTGAATTGCTAGTGTGCATAAGCCATTTAATTTAAAAAGTCGAAGAAATGTAAAATCCTACTCGCCAGGCCAGATGTCAACAAGGAGAATTTAATCAGGTCGCCAAGCTTGGCAAATGGTTGCTCGCGAGACTTGTAAAAACTTTGTTGATTCTGCTTTAACAACTGCTTTGACTAGACTTAAGGGTCTGCCGGACTAGTGAAATGGCATACAAACGTAGTTCCGCTTTTATTCCTAAATAAAATTAACCAAACTCCGTACACATGACCAAATGCATCATATAAACGTATAATGCTTCTAATTAGGTTTGGTATAAAAATATAAACCAAGTACCAAAATTAGAAAACAAATTTAATTTAGGCTATTTTCACTCAAAATCGTACGTTTATGCTTACTATTTTCAAACCAAACCTAATTAGAAGCAAAATATGATGCATTTGGTCATGTGTACGAAGTTTGGTTTAACTGTTTAGGAATAAAAGCAAAACTATGTTAGTATAGGATTACACTACCCCGGAGATTTAACGCAACGCATCTTTGTCGACTCAACCAGCCATTTCAATCTGTGCCATATTTTGTTTCAGGCCAAGAAATACGCCTCCCGCCACATCTCCGTCAATGCCGTGCACCCTGGCCACTTAGACACGGACATGGCTTGTGGGGGAGGCGTCACCCCACCAGACAAAGCTGCTTCTCTTGCAGTCTACCTGCTTCTTGACGCCTCTCCGAAGCTGACTGGGACGTACATGTGGCATGATAGGAAACTGGTGGATTGGTACGACCATGAGGGGGATTATTATTACAAGCATAAGGAGTTGTGAAGATGCTGCTGAGCTGATATTATAACTAAGTGTAAAATACCAGTTTTTAATTATTAATAAAAAGAAACAGTAAAGTTTGTTGTTGTTTCATTTAAACTAGGTACATCTTCCACTCATCATTGAATAAACGCCTGATAAAACTATCACCGCAAATCTAAAAATAAACTTCTGCTATTATGATCTAAGATTCTATTTTAGCAACGATCCAAAATTAAAATTACTTCATTGTTGGATTCTACGAAGAAGAAGGTTGAATTACGCGAAAAGGATCCATTAGAAAAGAAAATATTTGGTTACGTTATTAATAGTTTTTTATCCTTGAAGCTGTATGGTAGCCTACCAAAAACCTATTCGTTAGGAAATTAAAAAGAAAACATTTGACAGTGACAGTTCTCAGTTGACATTGACAGATGACGAACGATATTTTGACGAAAATCCACCAGAAATTAGTGAAATTCGCCTTATGTTTGCATCTAAACATGGGAAAAGAGTTATCAACTTACTGCCCACGTGAAATACTGTAACTTCAATAGCAAAGTTATCAGCCAATATGATGTCTAAAGCGAAGAAACTGCGGGGTTCGTTTCGGGCGACTGGCTGGGATGGATGGCTTCTAGCGTCGCAGATTGTGGCCGTTCAGGCTCTGCTGTACCTCTCCCTGGCTCTCCTGGTAGCCCTCATGCAGGATCTGACTGGTTCCACACGCACTCTAGACCACATCTTTGCATATCACGTAAGTAAAGTTATGTATGTTGGACGGGATTTGTTCTATGTCAACAAGCCACTGAATTGATTTACCATCTGTTTAGTTTACACTTATTTGGCTTTCGGGCTAGTATTATCACTATTTGAGACAACTCAAGTTCGAATGTCACATAGTTCATCTAGCTTACTAGCTCTCACCAAAACAGCTAGATGTGCTGGGAGCTGTTCGCGGTGTTTTCCCTAGCACAAGATTAGCATAACTTTTCACTTTGAACCCAGACAAAACCGTATTTTGAAGGAATGTCAGGAGAAACTTCATCCCGGTGCATGCTCAAATGGGGGTTTTACACAAGGAGTCAGATTTAAACTACAGACAATTGTGCTAATCTTCTCCTAACGGTTTCTCTTAGGTGTATGAGCGAACTGCCCCCTGAGTATGCTTACTTTGAATACATGTATTTTGTCTTATATGGGTGTAAACTTGAGCTAAAACTACAGAAATGAAAACTATACTAATGTTTAATACACACCAACTTATTAAATTGCACAAGAGTCCATCATCCTTATTTATTGGTGGGTTAGCCTATACCGGGCTAAGGAATGGAGAATTGCTAAGGCAATGAAACTGAACAACTCTCACCAGGATTTCTTTTCAGGAGATGAAAAATTGACCTTTCCATACAAAATTACCAACTCTATCAGACAATTTGTATCAAAAACCATTTTCACTTCCCACAAAACAAATCCTACTGATAGTTGTTCAGTTTTGTTGACTAAACAACCCCTATCAGTTTGCAGGATGATGCCATACAAAAGAGAGAAACAATATTCATTTGGAACTTTTTGATTACTAAACAGTAGTTCCGTATTGTATTTGATCTTAATAATGTATTTTTTTTTTTCAGGAGCTACATGTAAGGGACAATGAGGGAATATCTGTGATAGTTGCCTTCGTCTTGAATGCAATCATTGGAGCATTTGTACTTTGGACATTAGTTGGAAGAACTAAGCTTTGTTTAGATTTCAGGTAAAAAAAACATTTTTCACCTTTAAACTGTAAGATTTTCACTATTGTACATACATACATATAATTATGACCGAGTGCAAACAACCTAAACAAAGGTCGTTCCGCCACGTCTGACAACGTTTTGAGGGTTTTTTAAGATAGATTTGTAGGTATATTGCTGTAGTGACAGGTTGTCAGCTCATCGCCTAAACTGCGATTTACTGAAACCCTCAGATCCCTTAGCTGGTTTTTACAGTAAGCCCGGGAGAAAATGCAGGGGCACATTCTATGTTTTTCTCTCACTCCCAGTCCAGCATGAAAGAAACTATTGTAGTGCTAGATATTTCTATTATTTTATCAGTGTAAAACTTACACTAACTGGTCGATAGCGACTCGCGTCGCACGGGATTGGTTCTCGCCTTATTGCGCGTCATGTTGGATCAGTTAAAGATGCGCGGCCTGACGGGGTGTTGGGCATACTTTACTTCAGACATGCTTTTTTCAGATTTCGAGATCCATACAGTAGTTAGTTATCTTTACATAGGTAAAAAACACTTATTTATTAGGTGTAAAACATTTCTTAACTTATAAGATATATTAATTGCTATGTCAGTTAAATGTTTGCAAGCCAGATACCTAGTATTGTTCTTAGAATTTTATTAGAAGAATTTAGTGTTGTATCAAAACAAATTCAAAATCATAATAATATCATTATAAATACCTACCGACTTTTGTTTTTATAATATTTTTGAGTTAGATTTTGAAAATATTTTAATGGACTCCTTTTACGTTACTGAAATACACCCTAAGCTATGGAACGCAATGAAATTAACGCTCTATATTATATTGTTCATGGTTTTACCTACCGGTTTACAGTTGCACATACCACGGGCTGCATCTAATAGCGTGCTGGATGTTTAACGGCGCATTCCCGACCACGATGTCTTGGTGGATCCTGAACGTAGCGTGTGCGACCATCACGTGTGTAGCTGCAGAGTTCCTGTGTCTGCGTACTGAGTTACAGGTTTGTACATGGTTCATTTTAATTTCCTAATAGATTTTTGCACTTACAGTGCTATGTTATTTCTGAAAATATTAGAATTACCAAATCATCTAAACCATTTAGCAGTTTAGAGCGTTGGGCCGGTTTTCCAAAGACGCGGGTTCAAATCCCGTCAGCGGTCGAATTTTTGATTTGATATTTGTAATGTTTTTTTTTTTATTCAAATCGTTAACTAATAGGGTGTTTTTCAATGCTCCGTAATTGGTTCGTATACGAAAGCTGTCATACATTTTCGCGCCAATCCATATAATTTTTCACGGATACGAACTGAATACGGAGCTGTACAAAACCGCCCTAATGAAATTTTAGAAACATTTTTATTAACAAACATTGTATTTTATTGTTCACCTAAAAATAAATTATGAGTTTTTGTTTTTATAAAACACCAGATTTCTGTCAGCGGTGTTTACAATTATTTCCGTACAACTACTTTATCATATTAGCAAACTACTCCTTTACCCAAAGGTTGCCTGGCAGAAATTGCTACCCTAGCAATAAGGCCGCCTAATTGTACTCGTGTTTGTTTTGTAATGTTTGTTCCTGTACAATGTGTTGTTTATGTGCAATAAAGAATATTTGTATTGTATTGTATCTCCCAACATTCAAATCTCCATTTTGTTTCTCTTACAGGATATCCCTCTAAGCAACTTGGGAGCAAAGGTGGACTTATGAGGGCAGAAGCACTTGACAGCCGTCCTGCAGACATCATTGGAACAGGTGACTCTCACCCCGGTGGAAATGAAGTTTCCTTTACTGATGTCTTTGTAGGGACCTTTGAACTGTGAGTGAAAATGAATGAACTTATTGTTGTAAAATATGATTGAAAGTGAACATGATTTGTAGTTTTATAATGCACAGACTATCGGCAAGGTGTCCCACAGTTTAGATTTAGAGTAACTTGTTAAAAGGAACCCCTATTCAGAAAAGTTTGTTATCATGTTTTGCGGCCCATAAACTGTTTTTTCTTTGCAACGTAGCAGAGGTGCAATTTTTGGAACCGCACACGATAACCTTGTTACAAATATATGTTCTGCGGTTCACTTTCTTTAAAGTTGTACAGCAAATACAGGTTAGGACTGCAAAACAAGTTTGTATCGATCACGCAACGTTAATACACAGTGTATATTCATTTTGTTACAGTTGGCCCTAGCTTCCCGTAAAAAAACATTGCTTGTATTAAAATTGTGTGTGCTTCCATAAACTTATTTTGTGTATGTCCAAGAAGTATTAAATTTGGAAATGTTTATATTTGTGCGAGCAAAGCTCTGTAAATACTAATGTACACATTTTTGCAGTAAAATCTAAAAAAAATGGCCTCTGGCATGCATATTTCGTAGGATAATTTGATAATTCGAATCTTCGCAAAAATCCTAGGGATTTTGCTAAATCACAAATAATTTAGACAATGGTAAAAACGTTGTCAAATCTTACTGGCAAAAGTCTGAATTTCTGTCGTCGTTAAAAATCGTCGTTTTAGTAACATTTGATGTCCTTAAAGCTCTGGTCACTTCCATGCTGGTCTGGGAGCGAGAGAAAAACATAGAATGTGCCAGCTGCATTTCCTCCCGGGCATGCTGTAAAATCCAGCTAAGGGATCCGAGGGTTTCAGTATATTGTAATTTAGGCGATGGGCTGACAACCTGTCACTACAGCAATATAGACTTAGAATTCTATCTTAAATAACCCTCAAAATTTTGTCAGACGTGGCGGGACGACCTTTGTTTGGGTCGTTTGCGCTCTGCCTACCCCGTTAGGGATAAAGGCGTGATTATATGTATGTATGTATGTTAAAGCTCTGGTTTCCTAGAAAAGCGGTGCCGTCATATAGCGGCCGTAATATTACGGACGTAAAAATACGGCCGTCATTACGGTGATGACATGTGGAAAGTTCCACCACCGTTATAACACGTCAAATGAAAAGTATCGACAAATTTGTATTAAATATTGCTCCACCGCTATCAATAAAACGTTCACGAAACTGTCGGAGACCGACAAGACGGCCGTCATGCAAATGGCGGCACCGCTTTTTGACGTTACCGTGTCAGTTACCGTTCTCTAGGAAACCGCGCGATTTTGTTTCTGTAGACAGCGTTCTTGTGACGTCATTCACCGCTATATTACGGCCGCTATATGACGGCACCGCTTTTCTAGGAAACCAGAGCTTTACTCTGATTGGCTCGATTTTTGCTTACTGTTATGATTGACATTTAAAACGTCAACCAATCAGAGGTTATCTTGTTTTAGGCGCGGTGACCGAGCAATCAGCTTTCTTATTTCCGTTGAGGATATCAAATGTTACTAGAACTACGAGTTTTGTCGCAAAAACAACCTTACTGATGACTATTTCCAGTAAGATTTTAAAATGGTTTTACCATTGGCTGATTATCCGTGTTTTCACATAATCCCTAGGGATTTCGCGAAGATTCAAATTATCAAATCATCCTACGACATATACAAGATTTATAATCAATTTAATTAAATTGTTAAGTCTGTAAATATTTAAGACAAACGATTTTATAGGTTTTTATAAACTAGGTTAAACTTATTATTGCGAGTTAAATTCGAATCTGTGACTGTCGCATATTTTCAAATGTTTATTGAATCCGATCTTATAGACTTGTTTGTTTTAAAGAAACACATTTGTACTCATTCCACAATTTTGTTTAATTGTGTTTAATCAAATTGTGTTGTGTGATTAATTAATGCCCCCGATGATGGGTACATTTAAACAGAATACGCTATTTGCCTACTAGTCAAATTATCAAATTTTTATGAAATTTCAAAAACGCTTTTCTTGTATGAAAATAGTGGGTAATGACGTAACTCGCCAGTAAATATTGACTACTCAAATGAAAAATTTCTATATTTTTAACTCAATTATTAAATCTATATGTGCATATTTTATTTCAACTAATGATTGAGATCCACAGTATTTTTAGCCATCAGTCTTAAGTATAAACGTATTGAGTTTTTTTAGCCACTCAAGTCAACATGCCTATTATAGAATGAGTACAAGTGTTTCTTTAAAACAAACTAAATGATGGAGTTTCACCAAGTACCGATAATCGAAAGTATAAATAATATTTAAAGAAGTCCTATCTCATACTATGTTATGGAATCCTAATAGAGTGGAAAGAGATAGATTTATCTTTTACTCCAGTGGGAGAGAGATATCGATAGCGTTCCTACAATCATTTTCATTTACTGATGCGAATTTTTGCATTCATAAAATTACACAAAGCTAGGGTAAAACTTGCTATTACTGGCTACCTCCAGTAACTTCTTCTGTCGAGTGGGTATCCAGTCTATCGACCCGGTGAACCCTGGTGTCAAGAGTTTTTAAACCGCCAAGTAGCACAACTATCAGGCCTCTGACATGGTTTGAAATAGTAATCAGTTATTGAAAGTGTCTAGAAACTGAAGGTGGCCAGTAATAGGAAGTTAAACCAATGTTACCTAGTGGTCAGAGCCATGGGCTTGCGATCCGGCGATCCTGGGTTCGATTCCCAGGGGCGGAACACAAAGTTGATATTTGTCAACATTTATCACTTTGTGAGATTTTCCCCAGTTTGGTTAGGACGTTGCAGGCTGAATCACCTGATTGTCCGAAAAGAAAAAGGATTCCGTGTTTCGGAGGACACGTTAAGCCGTCGGTCGCGGTCGCTGTTTTTGATAGTGGTCGATACTCAAACCACGTCAGAGGTCTAACAGCTGTGCTACTAGGCAGTTTGAAAACTCTTACACCAGGGTTCATCGGGTCGTTTGACTTGAGAATCCACTCGTTAAAAAAAACTGGCCACTTTCAGTCACTATTCTATTAGTTACTCTGTCTGGATTGGGTCTGGTTTCCCTTCTTGGTTGCGGAGATCAGATGGCAGTCGCTCTGTGTAAAAATCAGTACCCTCGTTCAATCCCCTAGATTAGGTAGCCGACCCCGTGAGATACGGGATTAAGTTTGGGAGATGATGTTCTATATCACACTGTAAAGACCAAGATAACTCCTAATTTTATTTAATATTGCATTGTAAATATAATATTGTATTAATAATGGATAATGAATTAATTATCTTTGTAAATAAATGGTATATTTAATTACTTAAAAATGTTTTTTTTTTATTAGAAATGGGTTTGCTCTTGACTCTAGACACTAACCCTGATAGAGTTGACGATGGAGTGAGCTCACCCAGAAGACGCCTGTTATGGCACTGGCAATCTCACGCACCGTCGGAACACAGCAAGCTGTTTGGCGCCGGTCTCCGGATTATTATATCATGTTAATGCTAGAATGGAAACAATACCTCTAGTACCAGTTATAGTGAGCTGCTTTCTATCTAGGCATTAAAAAAACTTGGCAGAGATCTCTAAGGGTTTTAGGAGTTTAGTCGAAAACCGCCTTAATTAAGCCGTTGGCGCTCTGCCTCTCCCGTAAGGGATCTACGTGTGATTTTATATATCATTTGTAAGGGACAGCGTCAACGATACTGAACAATTTCCACAAAGAAATTCTTTCAGGAAGTGAAAATAAAAATTTACTTTTCCATACAAAATGTCCACCTAGATCATACAATTTGTATGGTAAATATTTTTTTGTGGGACGTCTGATTTTTTTGCCGAGGTTTCTATGAACTACTATAAATAATACAAAGGTTTATCTTATAATTTTCGATTTAATAGATTTCAAAACACAATACATTCTTTAACAAATATACATAGCAACACAAACCATTGAATATATCACATATCGTCACAATACAACAGCATAAGATCAATTGAAATAAAATCTATTTTCATATTATATTTTATATTCAAGCCATTAGGACCCTGACAGACGAACTTCATTTCGACCGCAACATAACATTTATTTTGACATAATGATGATAATGTTATACCTACTTTTAATTTTATTTAAATTATATTTTTTTGTTAGACTGCTTTACTCAGTAAAGTTTATGTTTATAATTATAAGTCAATTATTGGTAACGCTTTGGTCCTGAACTGTTATGTTACGAATGAAATAAACGAATTATCAATAACAGCCCATATGCAACTGCATGCCAACTTCAAACCAACCTTGCAGTCGGAATACAGTTTAATCAACAGCATCTCAAACTTTTTTTTATATTATTCATTTGTTTCACAATTTTATTCTTATGATTGATTGAACATAAATGAAAGAATAGTATGATTACTCAAAATAAGCTCAGTTATTTGAAACTGGCTTTGGTTTTTACAAATACAACTCTAAATTCTAATAAGGTTGCATTTGTTTTCTGGGTATGATGCAATTTTTCGGCATTCTTTTTAGCATTACTTCCACGCTGGACTGAGAGCGAGGGAAAACATAGACTGTACCAGCTGCATTTCTTCCCGGGCATGCTGTAAAAATCAGCTAAGAAATCCGAGGGTTTCAGTATATTGCAATTTAGGCGATGGGCTGGCAACCTGTCACTACAGCAATATACCTACAAATCTATCTTTAATAACTGTCAAGACTTAGGCGTGGCGGAACGACCTTTGTTTAGGTCGTTTACGCTCTGCCTACCCCATTAGGTATGATGCATTCTGTTGCAGTTTTTATGCATTTTGAAAACACTTGGCTCTACTGGGTGCAGTTGAAAAGCCGTCCGTCTGGGTAGACCATTTCATTATTTTAGCTTTGCAATATCTTGAGTACATTTCTACAACGATGGTGTAGCATTGCAAAAACTTTATTAAATTCTAGAATGGACAAGCTCTCTTGTTTTAATGCTCTACTGAGTGCCTTCAAAATGTACTTGTCTTAATATTGGCTCTACTCATCTTTTCCAGGGTACAGTATACCCAGGGTTCAATATACCCAGGGTACAGTATACCCTTTCTGAAATCGTACAAAACCAAAAACGTAATCACTATAGATTTGAAATTAAGAAAAACCTAGAAGCGAAAAACAATTGACTAATACATTTTCCTCCAACCAATTTAAAAGATGTCGATACTACGACCTTATCATATTTGGGCGTAATTTTTAAATAATAACTGAATTTACTGATGCAAAACATAATTTCTATATTTTTCCAACACAGATTCGTTCATATTTTCTTTGTCAGACGTGGCGGAAAGACCTCTGTTTAGGTCATTTACGCCTTACTCATTAGGGATAAAGGTTCTGACTTAGTACAACCTCTTTTTACTGAACTTTAGCAATTGTATCGTCATTTTTTAAAGTACCGTTCAGAATTAAAACCAAGAATTTTATTTTATTGCGTTTGTTCTTTGTACATATTTATTATTTTTATCTATAAGCATCACACAATGATCTACTTGTTTTTACATATTCTATTTACGTATAGTTTGGAGAGGTAACTATGAAAATAACTATTGTTGATTTATAATAGTGGAGTGGCCGTTTCGTTGAACGCAGGAAGACTATGCATTTGAAAATTTGGAAGACAATAAATAAAAAGCTAAGCTAGCAAATATAGGGTTTAATTTTGTCAGAACGCAAACTAATAGAGGAAAATTCGCGTAAGTTTTTCAATTGGTCTTCGCAGATGTCTCTGAAGTCATTTTAATGGATCCACGATTTGAACTAAATCTATCAAAAGAGAGTCATTTGCGAAAAGGACATTCCGCGAAGGGAGATTATGAGAAAGGGACTTTCTGCGAAGTAAGGGTTCTAATTAGATTTTCTTATAGTGTTTTTTTGCACTTACAGTGCAGTGTTTTGCAAAGACGCAGGTTCAAATCCTGTCAGCGGTTAAATTTATGATTTGTTATTTCTAATATTTTCAATGTCGATGTCTGAGCATACCCTATCAGTTTGCGTACTGACCAAAATATAACCCTGTTTAGCTGGGCTATTTAAAAAGCCTATTTAGAATACCTAGGGTAAAACGTCTTATTACTTCCTGGTCGCTGCCAGTAGTTGGCCACCTGTCCAGCAACGCAAACACAAAGAACTCTCGGAGAGCCTTCATCAGAACTCTTATTTCGCACAATTAAAGAAAAAAGTAACCAGTTACTTTACTGGAAGTGGTCAATAACTGGAGATAGCCAATAATAGGACCTTATTTAACCCTATGTAGTTTACTCCATAACTAGATATGACGATAAAAAATCTATCAAACTTAACCTTTTAAATAGCCCGGCTTACAAGATGTAATAAAAAGTCGTTAGTGTAAAGGCACTGTCTATTAAAAATAAATGTCGTTGCCTATAAAATATCAATATACTCTCCTCAAATTTCCTTGTTCACGCATTTTGAAAAGTATTCCCAATAAGTTTCCATTTGGAAAATGTTCTAGGTGGCGACAATACAACATCGATGCTCTCTCCGATAAGGAATTCCCAAGGCAACGCCATAAGCCAAGGTTCGAGCCCTAGTGGGCGCTCTTAGGCAGTTGTCATTTGCATATAAGGGTGTATATTGCGTGTAGCAACTCCCCGCCTTTAGTCCGGTGACGCATTATATACACTTTGTAGTATGGTGCAAATAGGTCCATTTAAAAAAAAACAACATTGACGCCTCCAAAACTCACGTACAAATTAAATTAATGTGATGCATCGATTCATAGGTATTACTCTTTAAACCTTAAAGATAGAATATTCGGCCACTCAAATAATAAATACCGAGGCAAAAAGAAACTGCTGGCGATATTTTAGGGTGTGATTCTACCTTTGCAACTGAACAACTTTCTCCAAGGAACATAGGTCGAAATATAAAATGAAAATTTGGCCTTCTATTCAAATTGACTCAAGCCGCTAACACCATTGTTTATTTCGACAAAGTTTCATGGGTAGAATTACACCTTAAAATATGGCTGGCATTTTTTTTTACTCCTGGTAGAAAAGACAAAAATATACAAGGTAACAGCTGGTTTTGCAAAAGCAATTCTATTGCTACAGACATAAAGCACTAAGTGACAAAAGCAGCAACAGTGTAATCTACATTATCATACTAAAATATTGATTCTGTTTCAAAACAGGCATTTCTTAAAAATAACAGTTACAAGATGGTTACAAACTGGGTTAGTATGTACAAGTTTTCACTTTTGTTTTCTAAAACATAGTTATTTATCATAGAGTAAAATGAAACCATTGGTCAAATTCATAACAAACTGAGATTTTTAGCCAAGAAATTATTACACGTTTAAAATAATGATTATTCTTTCGGTCGAGGCCCAAAACCGATTTTAGAACAGTAATCTTGCACAAAAATTCAAGACTAATTTGAAATTGTCGAAATAAATAAAAAGATTATAAAATAAATCGAACTAGAAACTTTTTGGTCGCTGAGCCAGCGAAGTAACTAAGTAAAAACTTTTCTCGTGACCAATGATTTCAGATTTAATTTAATATGTGTAATGAAATAACTAACAATTGATTGACAAGAACAGGAGGACAATAAAATTATCAACAATAGGTAATAAATACTTTAAAGGCACTGGAAATTCTCTACAGAGAATTTGATAACAAAAATGATCCAATTATGGTTGAAACTTTCTAAAACAGCATTTAAACAAGTTCTGTTACTTCCAGTTAAAAAATATGCTTCTCTTTAGCCGCTTCACAAAAACATTACAATAAATAAAAGATGAAAAATATTTTCTTACAACCTAAATCTTTAAAAACTTGTCTTGTTCAAACTTTTCGAGTTTGTGTATTCTGCTTATATATCTAGCCAAATAAATAAACTAACGATAATCATAAAAATATTCAACAGTGTAAAACAATGAAACATAATCTCTGACTTAATATAATATGTCTCATCAAAATATTTAAAAAAAGTAATTTGCTCAAAATATACAGAACAAGGTATTAAGGTTTTTTATAATTATTAAATAACTAGCGACCCGCCCCGGCTTCGCACGGATGTGTTTCTCTACTATATTATGCATGTATTATAGATATAAACCTTCCTCTTGAATCACTCTATCCATTTATAGAAACCGCATCAAAATCCGTTGCGTAGTTTAAAAGATCTAAGCATACATAGGGATATAGGGACAGAGAAAGCGACTTTGTTTTATACTATGTAGTGATAACAATTATTATTTGTGATTACGAAAAACTCTTTGTTGAGAGCTTATACCTGACCCGTGAGCGATATAGGCGTCATTTTTACCAATAAAACAAGTCATGAAACTAGTTTATTTTCATTATACCGACTTATAGTCAATGGTATAATTCAAGCATACTTTACTAAAATAATTAGTTTAGTTTTTGTGCTAAATACTGTACCTGTCTTTTCTGCAATATTATTTTCTCCCATTTGCTCGGAAAAAGATTTATTATTTAAAAAAGCAAAACCTACATTCACTCTTTTCGGTCCTCAAATTCGCAAACGCCAACAATTTCTCTAAACGACAACAATGACCGTTAACGACCGCTTGACAATATATTTTTTTAAAGGCAGAATGCTAAAATTAAAAACATCAAAATACAAAACATTAAAGGAATCGCAAGTTTGATGTATTTTTTTAAGTGTATTGTTGTTGTTTCCTCGCAAAATGACAGAAAAGCTATACTTCTCTCAGCCGAAAACGCAATATATGGTCTCGTTTACATAAATTTACTCAACTATAAATTATTCTTTTTTTGGACTTCTAAAGTAATGTACTATTATTCGTTTATTCAAACCTATTATTACCATAAGACAGATTTCGATGACATGATATGCATGTTTACAAATAAATCTTTGTAGAGATAAATAAATTAAATAATTAATTATATAAACGTAGAGATAAGTTTTTATTATTATTTTTATCTTAGCGTTCAAAATCTGAACAAGCTTGAAAATACTATTATGAAACTATACGTATATGGGGTGTAAGGGACAGCACCCCACAAACTGATAAAACAGATAATTTGTATGGAAAAGTCAAATATTTCGCTTCTTAAAAAAAACGTGGTGGAAGCGTCGTTTACTGAGTTACCCAAATCAGTTTGATGCTGTCCCTTACACCCGGTTTTAAAAGATTAGAGTTAGGTATTTATATAAGGTCTTATTTAGTACTACTTGTGGGACCTAGAACACAGTGTTGTCTTCATAACTTGAACTAAAATTAGATTTTTAAACATCGATGGTATCAATCGATATTTTTAGATATTTTCGAAAATACTGTTTTAGAGGTAGATTACAGTAATATCGTATAGATAATCTCACTCAGCCAACCCCGTAAACAGAGGCGTGACTTTATTTTGTTCGTATGTAATTTCACGTTTTCTCATAAGAGTATTTTTGTGCAGATATTAACTTCAAATGGACTGATTAATTATTTACTTAAATTCTATATTGTTGTTTAATATATTATGCACTAATAATATTAGTAATTACTGGTTATATCCGCCATTTAAGCTATATTTAAAATTATTTCTAATAATTTTATGAAGCACACACAAATAATTAATTTGTTCTGCGGCTTTATATTTTTGTGTTCAACCTTTTTGTAGAGATTCACATATTGGTGTTATATAAATATTTTTGTTTTGCTAATTAAATAATATTACTCTAAATCTCAGACCAAGAAATAAGGTAGAAGGAGCTATAATTATTATAATCATTTATTTATTTAACAGTTTATTGTTCACATAAACATACACAGAACAATGACATAAGGAATTAAGACACAACAGGCCCTGCTTATTTCTGCAAAGAAATTTCTTACAGCTGACCCAATAAAAGTGTGATAGCATAAAACGTAATGCGGATAACACGTGCACAATTTAAATATTTTATCATCATGACAAATAATAATGCACAAAATGAAATAGAATAAATAAACCGCGTACCAATGTGTTTTCCGGTTTTCGAATTTCATATGTACGTTTATTCGGTGCTTTTTCCGTGCTTCGGAAGGCACGTTAAGCCGTTGGTCCCGGCTAATATTGTTTAATACCGTAGATATTAGTCGTTAAGCCATATCAGAGGCCAGTGCTAAGCATTGGCGGCTGGAAAACTCTGACCTAATCTAGGATTCGGTCTGGTTTTCCTTCTGGGTTGCGGAGGTCAGATGGCAGTCGCTCTGTGTAAAAACCAGTACCCTCGTTCAATCTCCTAGATTAGGAAGCCGACCCCGTGAGATACGGGATAAGGCTAGGGAGATGATGAGTAGGTAGAACAGTATTTTACGCCCATTGTATCTCATACGTGTATTTTTCGCATAAACAGTGATTCGGCCTTACTTTACAATGTGCACAACCACACCTCATTTAGTAATTTATTACTTTTTATTAGTTTAATTATTTCAATATTTGTTTTTTTTTTATGTATCAATTTCGGCGGTAATATCAGAGCGTTCAAAAGAAAGTATTAAAACAAAGTAACTTTGATCGAAAGCCGCAAATTAACTAATTTTCGCTCTCACTTTGTCCCGTATAGTTGTGACTCTAGAGCAATAATTTGCAGTTAACTATTTTTGAGATAGACTACAGCAATATAGCTACAAATCTATCTTAAATAACCCTCAAAATTTTGTCAGACGTGGCGGAACGACCATTGTTTAGGTCGTTTACGCTCTGCTTACCCCATTAGGGGTAAAGGCGTGACTTTATGTATGTTGAAGCTGGAAGGTCATTCGACTTTTGCTTCTCAAAATCATAGTGACGGTACTTTGTGTCAAGTGCAAACTGCGCGCTTGAGTCTGCTGATTGCGTAGAAGTTACTCTATTATGTGCAGAACAGAATAGCATTAGGTCTACAGCGTCAGAATGCAAATTGTCAAACTGGAACCCAATATATATTTTCCAAAGCATTTTATTGGCCTTGAAAAGCACAAATACAGATAACAAGTTGGCCTAACAGCCTGAAACTGTATCTACCTTATTCTTTGGTCAGAGATCTAAATAATTTAATTGCTACAAATTTAAGATCTTATAAACAATGCTAGCCGATTATTATATTCAATTCACAAATAGCCTAGGCCATTTATTAAATAATATAACTCTATAAACAGCCTTGCTAATGCAAATTCTACTTAAAATAACTTATATTTTCTATTTAATTGCGGTGTAAACAATCGGCTCAAAATACTAGTCTCAAATATCTTTACATTCGGCTATAACATAATAAAAATACAGGTATTTTGGAAAATAACGCGATCTGTTACATGGACAAGTTTTATTTGTAATTAATAAAGTAATAAATATTAACTAAAGTGGCCAATAGCTGGCAATGGCCAATAATGGGACATTTTAATCCAATCTGGGAAATGACAACCAATCATGCAAAAGTATTATTCTAACCTTCGTACATTCGTAGCTTTTTTAAGTCAGTTGCATGAGCTGAGTTGCCCCCAGTTGATTTTGCGTTATCTTCCCTATAGTATTTCCAAATCAGTTTTAGAATAAAGGTAAACAAAGTTTCATGTCATTTAATGTAAATACACATTTAAAAAATAAATTATACATGTTAGCAAATTTGTTAAATTGCTAAAACTACTATTTCATTATGTTTTCATATCTAATAGCTGAAACTTAATTTAGAAACCAGATCTTTGATTAAAAGTATAGAATAGAAAAACGTTTTTTCATGAAACAATACAAAACTCAACATACAGTATGTAGACTTATATTACATAAACTATACATGAAAACATAATCATTATTTTTATTGAATAAAAAAAAAACGATTTGGTCTTTATATCGTTAATAATGCCTGCTGCAATTATATTTTTTGGAAAAATATTCAATGTACAGACACGACCCCTCTAAAGATTTATTATATGTATAGATTGTGATCTGTATTGCAATTTAGGCGATGGGCTGACAACCTGTCACTACAGCAATATACCTACAAATCTATCTTAAATAACCCTAAAAATTCTGTCAGACGTGGCGGAACGACCTTTATTTAGGTATCGGCCTAAGCCATTAGGGATAAAGGCGTGTTTATATGTACGTATGTATGATTTATATCTAATAGCGAAAACTTAATTGAGAAAAAAGATCTTCGATTAAAAGACATGACACTTTGTTTACGTTTATTCTAAAACCGACTTGGAAATACTAAAAGAACCTATAGCTCAAAGGTAAATTCTATAATCTAGTGATCGGGTTCATCGACCTCTCGTATTATAACGTCCATACCTTGGCGAGCGCGCTCCGCTTCTAACGCTGATAGTTTCTGGAAGAGTAAAATTATGACAATTACATATCGGGTGTGAGGGACAGCGTGCCGCAAACTCCCCTGGGACTCGAACCCAGGACCTCCGGATCGTGAGCCCATGGCTCAGACCACTAGACCATGGAGGCAGTTAATCTCGGTATACCGAATGTAAGGGACAGCGTCCCGCAAACTGATAGGGGTTGCTCAGTCAACGACACTGAACTACTTCCACCATGAAATTCTTTCAGGAAGAGAAAAATTAACGGTTTTTCCATACAAATTTTCTGTTCGAGGTGGACATTTTGTATGGAAAAGCCAAAAAATATTTTCACCATCTCAAAGAACTTTCTGGTTGAAGTTGTTCAGTGCCGTTGACTGAGCAACCCCTATCAGTTTGCGGGACGCTGTCCCTTACACCCGGTATACTGAGATTAACTGCCTTTATGGTCTAGTGGTCAGAGCCATGGGCTCACGATCTAGAGGTTCTGGGTTCAAGTCCCAGGGGAGAACACAAAGTTGATATTTGTAAATTTATCACTTTGTGAGATTTTGGTTAGGACAATGCAGGTTGAATCACCTGATTTTCTGTAAGAAAAAATATTCCGTGCTTCGGAGGGCACGTTAAGCCTTCGGTCCCAGTTGCTGTATTTGATAGTGGTCGTTACACAACTCATGTCAGAGGCCTAATAGCTTTGCTTTTAGGCGGTTTAAAAACTCAGACACCACGGTTCATCGATCGACACGATACCCATACGACAGTATGTTTATTACATACATATAATCACGCCTTTATCATTAGGGATAAAGACGTGATTATATGTATGTAACAAACAGCAATATCATAGCATATACCAATATACCTACAAATATATCCTAAATAACCCTCAAAACTTTGTCAGACGTGGCGGAACGACCTTTGTTTGGGTCGTTTACGCTCTGCCTACCCCATTAGGGATAAAGGCGTGATTATATGTATGTATGTATGTAATATTTGCAGTTGATTTAAAATAACTTTATATATAACAAAGACGTGTGTCTAGTGTGTTTGTCCGCTTACCTCTGGCGCGTCCAGTAGTATGATCCTGCCTTCAACGCGCGGCGCCAGCTCGCAAGACTGTTGCTCCAAATCGTCCAGAGAAGCGCGTCGAGTTAGCTTCCTATAGAAAAAAAAAAATATTAATGTAGCGCACATAGATGGCGCAACACCAAGAAACACCAGTCCTTCTTAGCGAGTAGATTCTCGAGTCGAACAACAACCCGAAGTACCCTGGTGTCAGAGTTTTCAAACCGCCTAGTAGCACAGCTATTAAGCCTCTGACATGGTTTTAAGTGACGACCACTATCAAAGACAGCGGCCGGGACCGACGGCTTAACGTGCCCTCCGAAGCACGGAATCCTTTTTTACTTTTCGGACATTCAGGTGATTCTGCCTGCAATGTCCTAACCAAACTAGGGAAAACTTCACAAAGTGATACATTGACAAATATCAGCTTTGCCCCCGAACCCCAAACCTCCGGATCGTAAGCCGATGGCTCCGACAGCTAGACCACGGAGGCAGTTACACCAGTCCTGAAACGCGGTATCGAAGTTTTCTCAGCGATCTGCATATATACAACTTCCAAACTAGTCCACTTGGACTCCGGTCCCCTGGTCACGTGGTCACAACACCCGACCAGGCGGGTAATTACCCTTTTCCCATCTGTCATCACTTGGTCATCTGGCCTCTCAAGGAAATGCTCCTAAATTAATATAAGGTTACGTATAGAATCCCGATGGTGTAGAGGATAGGGGGTCGTGGTTTGAATCCCGTTTAAACGCCGCTTTTTCCGTGCTTCGAAAGGCACGTCAAGCCGTTGGTCCCGGTTAATATCGTTTCACACCGTAGATATTAGTCGTTAAGCCATATCAGAGGCCAGTGCTAAGCATTAGCGGCTTGAAAACCCTGACCTAATCTAGGATTGGGTCTGGTTTCCTTTCTGGGTTGCGGAGGTCAGATGGCAGAAGATACGGGATAAGGCTAGGGAGATGATGATGATGTATAGAAACCTTCTAAGCTGGACTGGGAGAGATAGAAAAACATTGAATGTTCCAGCTGCCCTTCCTCCCGAGCATGCTGTAGAAGTCAGCAAAAGGAATTCGAGTTTAACAGTGTATTGTAATTTAGATAATGGGTTGACAACCTGTCACTACAGCAATATACCAACAAATCCATCTTAAATAACCCTTAAAACTTTGTCAGACGTGGCGGAACGACCTTTGTTTAGGTTGTTTACGCTCTGCCTACCCCATTAGGAATAAAGGCGTGATTATATGTATGTAACATTAAAAACAGATGTATATTTTACCCGTGTAAGGTGTGCGGGGGCGCGGGCGGCTCGGCGGTGGATGACGCACGACGTAATGTGGGCGTGGATTCGATACTGTCCAGCATTTTCACCAGGCTATGCCTAAAATAAATTTGAATAAATCATATTAAATTATTCGGTAACTTTTCAAAATGTCTCTTGGTTGCAAAATATCCCTTTCGCAAAATGTCCATTGGTTGCAAAATGTCCCTTTGAATATTTTCTAAGTGTTTTCAGTAGCTGCCCACTATTTGAACTAAATCTATATAAATAAAGGGTCATCTTGCGTAAGGGTCAATTTTGCGAAAAGGGACATTATGCGAAAGAGACGTTTTGAGAAATCGACATTTTGCGACCAAGGGACATTCTGCAAAGTAACGATTCGATCTTATTTGTTATGTTGTATTGAATGAATTATTTACAATAAGCAAACATAAAAAAAAACAATACACAACAGGCACTTCACAAATTCCTTATTATCATTTACAACTTACAGATAGACTTGACAACGACACTCTTCCGTATGCATGTTCGTTTCATTTTTGCTGATACAGAAAGTCATATTTAAAAATAATAAACATTTCCAAGCTATTGTATGTAGTGTACAACAATTGTTTAATGTGTTTAACAATAAACAAGGTTTGGCTAGACCAGTCAGTCTCCCTAGCCTTATCCCGTATCTCACGGGGTCGGCTTCCTAATCTAGGGGATTGAACGAGGGTACTGGTTTTTACACAGAGCGACTGCCATCTGACCTCCGCAACCCAGAAGGGAAACCAGACCCAATCCTAAAAACACATTGGTACGTGGTGGGATTCGAACCACGACCTCCCGCTTAGGAGGCAGCGGCCCTATCCACTACACCATCGGGCCTATATCGGGTTTGGCTAGACCATCATCATAGTATAAATAATGTAAACATAATTAATTTTTCTCACACTTGATCGGAAATAGCTTCATTATTTTATAAAAGAAAACATACATTCACTCTTTTCGGTACTCGAGTTCGTAGCGGCTGGCAATCTCACCAAACGACAATAATTAACATTACCGACCGCTACGCGAAGTCTAAAGTGTACACTAGTAAAACGCTAGTGATTACCTACTCAGTGTACACTAGTATGGATTAGGTGGTTTTCAATTTACTTTTTTTTAAATAAACACTAAATTCGCGTCGTCTGTATTTTAACATTTAATATTTTCATGGCACCTTTGTCAGGCGCGCATTCCATTAATTCATTCATACTTTTAAAATTTTTGCATTCTGTTTTTAAAAAAAAAATATTGTGAACTTCAAAACACCTAATACATACTAGTGTATACTTCAAACACTTCGCGTAGCGGTCGGCAATGGTCATTATTGTCGTTTGGTGAAATTGCCGGCTGCCACGAATTCGAGTACCGAAAAAAGTGAATGTATGCTCTTTTTTAACAATGAAGCTATTTCCGAGCAAGTGGGAGAGAATAAATATTTCCAAGCTTTTGTATGTTCTTAGTATACGATAAACATACAAAACAAGGCTTGGCTAGGCTATCGGAGGAGCCCGATGGTGTAGTGGATAGGGCCGCTGCCTCCTGAGCGGAAGGTCGTGGTTCGAATCCCACCACGTACCAATGTGTTTTTCGGTTTTCGAATTTCATATGTACGTTTATTCGTCGCTTTTTCCGTGCTTCGGAAGGCACGTTAAGCCGTTGGTCCCGGTTAATATCGTTGAATACCGTAGATATTAGTCGTTAAGCCATATCAGAGGCCAGTGCTAAGCATTGGCGGCTTGAAAACTCTGACCTAATCTAGGATTGGGTCTGGTTTCCCTTCTGGGTTGCGGAGGTCAGATGGCAGTCGCTCTGTGTAAAAACCAGTACCCTCGTTCAATCCCCTAGATTAGGTAGCCGACCCCGTAAGATACGGGATAAGGCTAGGGAGATGATGCTTGGCTAGGCTATCGTCATATTATGAATAATGCAAACAAAATTAATTTTAACTGTCATACACATCACAAAAAAGTGTTTTGGTAAAATCAAGGCGTAGACATACTTCCTACGAATAAAGGTGTCGATAGAGACTAAGTGGCGCCCCCATTAGTTAAAAAAAAATAGTAAAAAAATCAATAAAAACAGTGAATAGAACATCTGGTCTATTCGACTTTACTCAAGTACATTTTTAAATAATAGTTATAAAGATAATTTAGAACCTTATAAATTAGCGATTCATAGTTCGTTCTACAAATAGCGATGCGTAGTTCGTTGTAGTATCTTTACAACTAATACTTGAGTCTGTTGGACCGGATTTTCGATTCATAGAAAAATTGCGATCAACGGCCAACAACGGCAATTTTTCTACCTGTTACTACAACGAACTAAGAATTGCTAATTTATAAGGTTCTAAATTATCTTAATTACTATTACTTAAGTCTGTTGTACCGGATGTTCGGTTCACTGTGTTTTTAGTGAGTTTGAGTGAGTTATGATTTTAGTAACGCATGGGGGCGCCACTTAGACTCTATCGCCACTCTTTAAACTCTTTTTTTAAAGCTGCATATGTTTGTCAGTCTTCCATGCTGGCCGGGGAGCGAGAGAAAATCATAGAATGTGCCAGCTGCATTTCCGGATTCGACGGTTTCAATATAGGTATTGTAATTTTTTCGATGGGCTGAGACCCTTTTACTACAGCATTATACCTATAGGTCCATAGAAGCCGATTTCCATCGGCTTCACTTTCAAGAATTCCACCTCCAGCAAATCCGGAATTACGTCAAAAATATAAAGTACTTGAATGTTTTTTTTTGTTTTGGCTTACCCTTGATAAAATTGCATCCCTCGCCACAGCTGCCTACCCCATTAGGGATAGAGGAGTGATTATATGTATGTTAGTGAATGTTACCTGCGCGACAGTGTGACGAGCGACTGCCGATGTCTGGAATGCCGGGACTTGCCGGTGCGCACGTTGATCGCCGCGCAGTGGTTCTGTGTGTGTGAATGTTACCTGCGCGACAGTGTGACGTGTGTGAATGTTACCTGCGCGACAGTGTGACGTGTGTGAATGTTACCTGCGCGACAGTGTGACGAGCGACTGCCGATGTCTGGAATGCCGGGACTTGCCGGTGCGCACGTTGATCGCCGCGCAGTGGTTCTGTGTGTGTGAATGTTACCTGCGCGACAGTGTGACGTGTGTGAATGTTACCTGCGCGACAGTGTGACGAGCGACTGCCGATGTCTGGAATGCCGGGACTTGCCGGTGCGCACGTTGATCGCCGCGAAGTGGTTCTGTGTGTGTGAATGTTACCTGCGCGACAGTGTGACGTGTGTGAATGTTACCTGCGCGACAGTGTGACGAGCGACTGCCGATGTCTGGAATGCCGGGACTTGCCGGTGCGCACGTTGATCGCCGCGAAGTGGTTCTGTGTGTGTGAATGTTACCTGCGCGACAGTGTGACGTGTGTGAATGTTACCTGCGCGACAGTGTGACGAGCGACTGCCGATGTCTGGAATGCCGGGACTTGCCGGTGCGCACGTTGATCGCCGCGCAGTGGTTCTGTGTGTGTGAATGTTACCTGCGCGACAGTGTGACGTGTGTGAATGTTACCTGCGCGACAGTGTGACGAGCGACTGCCGATGTCTGGAATGCCGGGACTTGCCGGCGCGCACGTTGATCGCCGCGCAGTGGTTCTGTGTGTGTGAATGTTACCTGCGCGACAGTGTGACATGTGTGAATGTTACCTGCGCGACAGTGTGACGAGCGACTGCCGATGTCTGGAATGCCGGGACTTGCCGGTGCGCACGTTGATCGCCGCGAAGTGGTTCTGTGTGTGTGAATGTTACCTGCGCGACAGTGTGACGTGTGTGAATGTTACCTGCGCGACAGTGTGACGAGCGACTGCCGATGTCTGGAATGCCGGGACTTGCCGGTGCGCACGTTGATCGCCGCGAAGTGGTTCTGTGTGTGTGAATGTTACCTGCGCGACAGTGTGACATGTGTGAATGTTACCTGCGCGACAGTGTGACGAGCGACTGCCGATGTCTGGAATGCCGGGACTTGCCGGTGCGCACGTTGATCGCCGCGCAGTGGTTCTGTGTGTGTGAATGTTACCTGCGCGACAGTGTGACGTGTGTGAATGTTACCTGCGCGACAGTGTGACGTGTGTGAATGTTACCTGCGCGACAGTGTGACGAGCGACTGCCGATGTCTGGAATGCCGGGATTTGTCGGCGCGCACGTTGATCGCCGCGCAGTGGTTCTGTGTGTGTGAATGTTACCTGCGCGACAGTGTGACATGTGTGAATGTTACCTGCGCGACAGTGTGACGAGCGACTGCCGATGTCTGGAATGCCGGGACTTGCCGGCGCGCACGTTGATCGCCGCGCAGTGGTTCTGTGTGTGTGAATGTTACCTGCGCGACAGTGTGACATGTGTGAATGTTACCTGCGCGACAGTGTGACGAGCGACTGCCGATGTCTGGAATGCCGGGACTTGCCGGTGCGCACGTTGATCGCCGCGCAGTGGTTTTTGTGTGTGTGAATGTTACCTGCGCGACAGTGTGACGTGTGTGAATGTTACCTGCGCGACAGTGTGACGTGTGTGAATGTTACCTGCGCGACAGTGTGACGAGCGACTGCCGATGTCTGGAATGCCGGGACTTGCCGGTGCGCACGTTGATCGCCGCGCAGTGGTTCTGTGTGTGTGAATGTTACCTGCGCGACAGTGTGACGTGTGTGAATGTTACCTGCGCGACAGTGTGACGTGTGTGAATGTTACCTGCGCGACAGTGTGACGTGTGTGAATGTTACCTGCGCGACAGTGTGACGTGTGTGAATGTTACCTGCGCGACAGTGTGACGAGCGACTGCCGATGTCTGGAATGCCGGGACTTGCCGGTGCGCACGTTGATCGCCGCGAAGTGGTTCTGAATGCACAGACCTATTTCCGGACACATGTCATCTTCCACCTGGAACAACGGACTTAATTAATTTCAGGACATAGTCGGTGGTGTAGTGGCTATCCCCTAGCCCTATCCTATGGCCGCTGCCTCCTGAGCGGGAGGTCGTGGTTCGAATCCTACAACGTACCAATGTGTTTTTTTGGTTTTCTGGATTTCATATCTAACTACGTTTATTCGGTGCTTTTTCCGTACTTCGGAAGGAACGTTAAGCCGTTGGTCCCGGTTAATATCGTTTAATACCGTAAATATTTGTCGTTAACCCACGTCAAAGGCCAGTGCTAAGCAATGGCGGCTTGAAAACTCTTACGTAATCTAAGATTGGGTCTGGTTTCCCTTCTGGGTTGCAGAGGTCAGATGGCAGCCGCTCTGTGTAAAAACCAGTACCCTCGTTCAATCACCTAGATCAGGTAGCCGCCCCGTAAGTTACGGGATAAGGCTAGGACGATGATACCTTTTTTGTATAACAACCTGAGATCTAAATAAAACTGAATGATCCAAACAAGCTAAGCTCACAAGAGCGAAGCACTTGCATACCAACTGTGATGCGGACAATTCCGCATCTGATGAGTCGAAATGAAGACGAAACAAGCAGTGGACAACAAACGTTTTCTCTCACAGTCATCAAAAATGCCAAAGTGCTTGTACACTAAAACTGATTTACATATTTATTAGACGAAATTTTGCTTTTGAGTAAATATCTCAATTCTATTCAGTAAATAACCCAATTATTAATGATTCAATACAATTGAGTTTTTTTCCTAAATATATTTAAGTTATTTACCTTAGAAACACTAATTAAGTAAACTAGCTATTTTTCAACCTAAATAAGCTACTTTCTCAACTTTTATTATCCACTTTTTATACTTAAATAAGCTACTTTTTAAACCCATACTGGCTACTTTCCTAGGTTGCCTGGTAGGAATTGCTGCTTTAGCAATAAGGTCCCCTATATACTATATGTACTGTTTTGTTCCTTACTTTTCTATGTATTTGTGTTTCTTTGTGCAATAAAGTATATTGTATTGTACTTTCAAAACTTAAATTAGCTACTTTCTAACCTTTAATAAGCTACTTTCTATACTTAAATAAGCAAATTTTTAAACCTATACTAGCTACATTCTAAACTTAAATTAACTTCTCTTTAAATCTAAATTAGCTACTTTCCTAACTTAAATTAGCTACTTACTAAAACACAACAAAAATCTTACCAAAACCGGACAATCCTTGAGCATGGTGAATCCATCCATGCCGAGATGCAAGTACTGTACTTAGCTACTTTCTGAACTTTTATTAGCTACTTTTTATACTTAAATAAGCTACTTTTTAAACATATACTAGCTATTTTCTAAACTTAAATTAACTACTTATTAAACCTAAATTAGCTACTTTCCGAACTTAAATTAGCTACTTACTAAAACACAACAAAAATCTTACCAAAACTGGGCAGTCCTTCAACATGGTGAATCCATCCATGCCGAGATGCAAGTACTGTTTGACACACAGCCTGTACACTTGTGTGCGCACTAGATATTCGTCCCCCACTTTCACGAAGCGCTCCATGACGCGCGAGCCGGCCGGCTTCTTGGGGTCGAAGGCGAACGATATGCCGGCCACCTGGGAAAAAATAATACGTAAATTATGCAAATGTCTTTAAGAACAAATTGGACAAGCAAGTTGTGAACAATGGTATACAGGCACTATCAGTTGCTACAACTGCCTGCCTGATTAAATAATATAATAATAAAAAAAATGCGAATACGGGTGTAAGGGACAGCGGCCTACAAACTGATAGGGGTTGCTCAGTCAACGAAACTGAACATTCTTTCAGGCAATGAAAAAGAAATCGATTCGACAGTTTGTACGGAATAGCATTCTTTTTTCACTTCCTGAAAGAATTTCCTAATGGAAATTTGGTTTTTATAATTTGCGTGAAAAGAGACGCAGGTACGAGATATTGATTGTTTTATCACATCGAGACTAACATAGGTGTCATGGGTCTTTGTACGTTAACTGCCTCATCTTGTGCGCACTAAAGATTTCATGTTAACAACGATAGATGTCGCTATTAATGCATAGTTTCAACTGACCTGTGGAAACCGTCCCTCTAAGCTGGTAGTTTTAACTCCCTATATTAACAGCGCCATCTTGTGACGACTTGTGCGCACTAAAGATTTCATGTTAACAACGATAGATGTCGCTATTAACGCATAGTTTCAACTGACCTGTGGAAACCGTCCCTCCAAGCTGGGATACTTGCTGACGGCGTTCTCGAGAGCAGCCAGGATGACGGCCCCGGTGGCGCCCACCACCACCAGCGGGTCTCGCATCGGGATCACGGCTGACAGATCCCGCAGGGTGAAGTCCCCCGCCGGGTGCACGCGGTCTGACCTGAACGTGCCTGTAATAACAAGTCATTACAATAAAGTAATGAGTAAGTTTTTCTGCAAATTCGTTCATTGTCGGAACAAACGGTGTTTTTGGTGGCTTTTATTACTTTTGTGAAAAAAAAATATTTGTAGTCATAGAATCAGTGATTTGAAACTGTTGTGAAAGTCAAACTATTGTGAGATTTATGAAATCAAATTACAATCCACCTGAGTTGAGTAAAACCCACCTGAGTTGATTACAACCCACCTGACTTGAGTACAACCCACCTGAATTGAGTACAACCCACCTGAGTAGAGTACAACCCACCTGAGTAGAGTACAACCTACCTGAGTAGAGTACAACCCACCTGAGCTGAGTACAACTCACCTGAGTTGAGTACAACCCACCTGAGTTGAGTAGAACCCACCTGTGTTGAGTACAACCAATCTGTGTTGAGTACGACCCAGCTGAGTTGAGTACAACCCACCTGAGTTGAGTATAACCCACCTGAGTTGAGTATAACCAGGTCCGCGTTGGTGGCGGCGAGCGCGACGTCACACACCCAGTTGCCGAGGTTGGTCTCGGCGCGGCGCACCTCGCTGAACCGGCCCTCTAGAGGCACGGAGAACCGCCCCAGCACAGAGTCCAGTTTGCCTTCCACCATCGCTGTGAGAAAGAATGTATAGTTAGTATTATAAGGTATTCTTCTGTCGTGTGAGTATCGATTGTTTTTAAGCCGCCTAATATCACAGCTTCCATGCTGGACTGGGAGCAAGAGAAAAACATAAAATGTTCCAGCTGCATTTCCTCCCGGGCATGCTGTAAAAGCCAGCTAAGGGATCCGAGGGTTTCAGCATATTTCATTTAAACGATGGGCTGATAACCTGTCACTACAGCAATATACCTACAAATTGAACTTAAATAACCCTCAAATCTTTGTCAGACGTGGCGGAACGACCTTTGTTTAGGTCGTTTACGCTCTGCCTACCCCATTAGGGATAAAGGCGTGATTATATCCATGTATGTATGTTCATTGGACTCTATCTGCGTCCGTGGTCTAGTGGCTAGTGCCATGGACTCCCGATCCGGAGGTCCTGGGTTCGATTCCCATGGGGGAAACACAAAGTTGATATTTGAGAATTTATCACTTTGTGAATTTTTCCCCAGTTTGGTTAGGACATTGCAGGCTGAATCACCTGATTGCCCGAAAAGAAAAAGATTTCGTGCTTCGGAGGGCACGTTAAGCCGTCGGTCCCGGCCGCTGTCTTTGATAGTAATCGTTACTCAAACCATGTCAGAGGCCTGATAGTTGTGCTACTAGGCGGTTTAAAAACTCTGACACCAGGATTCATCGGGTCGATATACTCGATACCCACTCGACAGAAGAAGGACTCTATCTATGTTAATAGCACTAATAGTAGAGCTAATAGGCCTCTGACATTGTTTGTGTAACGACCACTATCAAGACAGAGACCGGGACCGACGGCTTATTTAGCCCGTACTGTCCTAACCAAACTGGGGAAAATCTCACAAAGTGATAAATTGTCAAATATTAACTTTATGTTCCGCCCTGGGTATCAAATCCAGGACCTCCGGATCATTAACCCATGGCTCAGACCATTAGACTACGGAGGTCGATAATCTTCACTTCAATTATTTAAGAGGGTATAGCGCACTTTTCGCTCGGATGATGTTGATATATTAATTGATTTCTTGTGAGTTTTTGCGCTGCTTTCGCTCTCGTAACGTATTGATGCAATTTTCTTATTACTTCTACATACAAACATATAATCACGCCTTTATCCCTAATGGGGTAGGCAGAGCGAAAACTACCTGAACAAAGGTCGTTCCGCCACGTCTGACAAAGTTTAGAGGGTTATTTAAGATAGATTTTTAGCCGACCCCGAGAAATACCGGATAAGGCTAGGGAGATGATGATCATGGTGGAAAATACCCTTTATAATCAGATGTGGTGAAAAGGTCTTTACAATACCTACCCGTTAAAGGACTATACATACATATAATCACGCCTTTATCCCTAAACGGTTAGGCTGAGCGAAAACGACCTAAACAAAAGGTCTTTCTGCCACGTCTGACAAAGTTTTAAGGATTATTTAAGATAGATTTGTAGGTATATTGCTTGTGACATGTTGTGTTGGGACCGACGGCTTAACGTGCCCTCTGAAGTACGGAATCCTTTTTCTTTTCGGACAATTAGGTGATTAAGCCTGCAATGTCCTAACCAAACTGGGGAAAAGCTCACAAAGTGATAAATTGACAAATATCAACATTGTGTTCCTCCCTGGGAATCGAACCCAGGATCTCCGGATCGTAAGCCCTTGGCTCTGACCACTAGACCACGGAAGCAGTTAAAATCAATAAAAGTGAAAAGTAGAGTTTATAATTTGTGCACAAAACCATTTTTGTCAATTTATCTCTTTGTGAGCTTTTTAAAATGACTTTGTTTTGTACACTTGTCGTATAATCTACTATTGCTTGTCGAGCTCGCTTATCTATTGATATGAATTCTTTTATTGAAAAGACAAACACAACAGTTAAGAAACAAAGAAGAACAATACAACAATATGTTAAGATTAGATCTAGGCGGCTAACCATTTAAGTGAACGTACAAAGTACAACTATACATGCAGCAAACTATGTTATATAATTTATAATAATTAATACAAGTAAAAAAAAATAGGGAATATAGAGCTGTGAAAAAATTTACGCAATTATTCATTTGAGGAAACATGGGATACAGTTTTCTTGGTGACCTCCAAGGCAGACTTCTTAAATCTTGAATGAATTATTGTCGCGTACCAATGAAATTAGCTCACCCGAATACTTGTCGAGCACAGCTTTGAGCGCGGGGTCCTCGGCGTAGTCGCTGGTGACGTCGTGTGCCTCCACGCCGATGTGGGGTTTGGTTCCCGGCGCGCCGAACTGCAGGCTGATGCGGGAGAACTGCCGGAAGTCGGTGCCGCTTTTTATTATTAGCTTGCCGTTCACCTGCAAAAAAAAAAACATTATTAATTAGCATTTTTTCATTTGGACATCTTTATTCTCTAAAAGTTCGTGCTTCGGAGGGCACGTTAAGCCGTCGGTCCCGGTCGCTGTCTTTGATAGTGGTCGATACTCAAAACCATATCAGAGGCCTGATAGTTGTGCTACTAGGCGGTTTGAAAACTCTGACACCAGGGTTCATCGGGTCGATGTTCGACTTGAGAATCCACTCGCTAAGAAGAAGAAAAGTTTTTTTTTTATTGATATTATTGGTTTCAGTTTGATAAATATAATTGAGAGTGGTCTCTATGATTAAAATATATGATAAATGCAACAGGAATAAATAAATAAATACTAAATCTAAATATTATAAAATAACATAGTGTTTAAGTGTTATTTACTAACAAAATTGGATCTGTGTAATCTGATTAAATAAATGAATTATTATTATTAGAACAAATATTTTTCGAGTTATTGAGCCAAAAGGGTATCAGAGTTTTTTTTTACTGGATTACATACATACATATAATCACGCGTTTACCCCTAATGGGGTCTTCAGAGCGTAAACGATCTAAACAAAGGTCGTTCCGCCACGTCTGACAAAGTTTTGAAGGTTGTTTAAGATAGATTTGTATGTATATTACAGTAGTGACAGGTTGTCAGCCCATCGCCTAAATTGCAATACACAGAAACCCTCCGATCCCTTAGCTGGTTTTTACAGCATGCCCGGGAGGAAATGCAGCTGGCACATTCTATGTGGTTCTCTCGCTCCCAGTCCAGCACGGAAGATTACTATTTTACTGGATTAAGTACCCAATCAAAAAAACAATTTTTAATCCTAAAGACTTCCGGTACATGTTCTTTTGTTTTCAAAGCTATCACCATCTCACAAACAAGTTTTAAGCCCGTACATAAAGATATCTCAAGATTGAGAGCAATATTAAGTATCGATTTGACAAGCCATTTTGTACTGATCTGAAATGACATTTCTGATACGAACTGGCTGTCATTCTCAAGTGCGGATTATAAATACAGGCCTTATTCTATAGACCAAGGTTTATTGAGTGAATAACGACCCAAACAATCACGGTTTGAAAGTTTTTGAACTGCTTATAAATTCTGAGGTGGTTTGGTCATGTTGAGAGGATGGATGAAAATAGATTAACTAAAAAGATATACATGGCGAGTGTGAGTGGGAATGTTGGAAGGGGAAGACCTCGACGAACGTACCGCGATCAAATCGGGGACGTTCTAGGGAAAGGTCAGGTCAGGAGTACCCTAAACCGACGAGCGTGCAGGAAAAGATTGATGAATGCAGATGAAGCGAAAGGAGTTTGCAAGGATCGTAGCAAATGGAAGGATGTGATATCTGCCTACCCGTCCGGGAAAGAGGCGTGACGTTATGTATAAATGTATAAATTCTCTTCTGGCATAGTCTTTGTAATAGGCAATCATTTGTAGCATAATTCCCTAGCTAGATAATGCCTGTTCACTCTCGCCTTGAAAACGCCCAGGTCATAGCGTTCCGAAAACAGATCCGCGATACCTTTCCAAAATAAACCCTATGGAACCCATTTTATCACTAAATGAGCAGTCAAAGGTCACACACGGCGGGCGGTGTTGTGTGATATTCACTCTCCTGCACCTGTTTAAACGCAAGGGCGTAATAAGTACACACTCCCTCCGCAGCAACGCACTTGCGAACCGCTTGCTGGTACAATCGCACAAACTATCTAAATCGGAGGATAGTGTCTATTTGCACGGCGCCAGCGTTTATAACCGTATACCGCAGTCAGTTTCTTCCATGCTGGACTGGGAGTGATAGAAAAACATAGAATGTGCCAGCTGCATCACCTCCGGAGCATGCTGTAAAAACCATCTAATGGATTCGAGGGTTATAGTATATTACAATTTTAGGCGATGGGCTGACAACCTGTCACTATAGCAATATACGTCATGATCATCTGTAATAACCCTGACGTGGCGGAACGACCTTTGCTTAGGTCGTTTACGCTCTGCCTACCCCATTAGGGATAAAGGCGTGGTTATATGTATGTATGTGCGTGAAGCCGCTACCATCCCAGTCTTCAAAAATGAATATAAAAAATGGTTGATCGAAAACGAATTTTACAATTACGAAGATTTTAATATACTCGAAATGACGCTTTAAATAATATAAATGTACAATTCATTATTTATTTCCAATTATGAATTATTTATTTGCAAAATTTTAGCTTTTATTATTATTACAATGAACTTATTATGACACGACACGTTATTTTTTATATTGTCTATTATCTATGTATAGATTATTGCTACCGCCATCAATTACATTCTGTGTAATTTTTGTTATAATTTGTGTAACATGACATGTAACAATGTAATTTAATGAAATTTTTATAAATAAAATTTTCATTTTCTCGTAAAGAGTCGAAACGTAGAGGTCTAAAACATCCGTTAAACAAACAAGTGAGTAGTCGATTATCACCATCTCACAAACGAGTTTTCACTACATAGTATAAAACAAAGTTGCTTTATCTGTCCCTATATCCCTATGTATGCATAAATCTTTAAAACTACGCAACGGATTTTGATGCGGTTTCTTTTAATGGATAGAGTGATTCAAGAGGAAGGTTTATATGTATAATACTGGCATAATATTGTGGAGAAACACTGATAATTTAAGAAGCCGGGGCGAGTCGCTAGTATTCTATATACTGTGGTTTATTGAGTGAATAACGACCCGAAGAATCACGGTCTCAGAATTTTTGAACCGCTTAGAAATTGCCCTCTGACATGGTTTTTGTGACGACTTCTCACGGCGACCGGGACAGACAAATGAGTCAGAACATTGCTTTTGCAAAGTCAGTTAAATCAAAGGCGTCGGAAAGTTTTAGAGCGGCGTAGGTTAGGTACCGTATATTAGGTAGCCGACCCTGTGAGATGCGCCGATGATGACGATGATCTTACCGTTTGCACTTCATAGACGTGCAAAGTCAGTTAAATCAATGGGGTCGGAAAGTTTTAGAGTGGCGTAGGTTAGGTACCGTAGACTAGGTAGCCAACCCCGTGAGATGCGGCGATGATGACGATGATCTCACCGTTTGCACTTCATAGACGTGCAAAGTCAGTTACATCAATGGCGTCGGAAAGTTTTAGAGCGGCGTAGGTTAGGTACCGTAGACTAGGTAGCCGACCCCGTGAGATGCGGCGATGATGACGATGATCTTACCGTTTGCACTTCATAGACGTGCAAAGTCAGTTACATCAATGGCGTCGGAAAGTTTTAGAGCGGCGTAGGTTAGGTACCGTAGACTAGGTAGCCAACCCCGTGAGATGCGGCGATGATGACGATGATCTTACCGTTTGCACTTCATAGACGTGCAAAGTCAGTTACATCAATGGCGTCGGAAAGTTTTAGAGCGGCGTAGGTTAGGTACCGTAGATTAGGTAGCCGACCCCGTGAGATGCGGCGATGATGATTTGATGATGATGATGATGCTGATGATGATGATCTTACCGTTTGCACTTCATAGACGTGGTCGTGCCCGCCCAATATCAGGTCGATGTGTGCGCAACCCTCGGCTAACTTCACGTCGTTGCGGGTTCGCATGTGAGTGAGAGCTATCACCATCTCACAACCCTGCAAATTATATTACAATATTAGAAATAACAAATCAAATTCGACCGCTTTCGGGATTCGAACCCGCGTCTTTGGAAAGCCGGCCCAACGGTTAACACCGCTAAGCTACAGCAGCCATGTCCCGAGCGACGAATTAGTCTTCTTCTGTCGAGTGGGTATCGAGTCTATCGACCCGACGAACCCTGGTGTCAGAGTTTTAAAACCGCCTAGTAGCACAACTATCAGGCCTCTGACATGGTTTGAGTAACGACCACTATCAAAGACAGCGACCGGGACCGACGGCTTAACGTGCCCTCCGAAGCACGAAATCTTTTTCTTTTCGAACATTTAGTGATTCAGCCTGTAATGTCCTAACCAAACTGGGGAAAAATTCACAAAGTGATAAATTCTCAAATTTCCACTTTGTGTTTCCCCCCCTGGGAATCGAACCCGGGACCTCCGGATCAGGAGTCCATGGCACTAGCCACTAGACCACGGAAGCAGTTAGTGTTTTAATTGAACGATCCCAATAAAGGGAACAAACAACCGCCGGAGTCCGGCGAGAAACAGCTTGCTAGGTTCCGTCGAGATTGCCAGTGCCATAACAGGAATCTTCTGTGTGATCTCGCTCCATCGTCGACTCTGTCTCGGTCATCCCTGACCTAGTGTCTAGAGTCAAGAGCAAACCCGTTTCTAATAAAATTTAAAAAAACTGCATTTGGATTTTAACCTTCCGAGATTTGGAGAAGAGGGAGGCCTTTGCCCAGCAGTGGGATGATGTGGGCTAAATAAGATAAGATAAGAAGATAAGAGATTTGTAGTCGAAATATATGAATGAATAGTCTACCGGGTGTAAGGGGACAGCGTTCAACAAACTGTTACTCAATACACAGTCAACGAAACTGAAAAATTTCTCCGGGAAATTCATTCAGGAAACTAAAAAATTCTTCTTCTGTCGAGTGGGTATCGAGTCCTTCGACCCGATAAACCCTGGTGTCAGAGTTTATAAACCGCCTAATAGCACAACTATCAAGCCTCTGACATGGTTTTTTTAAGTAACGACCACTATCAAAGACAGCGACCGGGACCGACGGCTTAACGTGCCCTCCGAAGCACGAAATCTTTTTCTTTTCGGACAATCAGGTGATTCAGCCTGCAATGTCCAAACCAAACTGGGGAAAAATTCACAAAGTGATAAATTCTCAAATATCAACTTTGTGTTTTCCCCCCTGGGAATCAAACCCAGGACCTCCAGATCGGGAGTCCATGGCACTATCCACTAGACCACGGAAGCAAATAAAAAATAATAATAACCTTCTCATACGAAATTAACTACTTCATCAGCCAATTTGTTTGGTAAACCATTTTTTTTCTTTCACTTCCTGAAAAACAATCCTGCTGGTAGTTGTTCAGTCTCGTTGACTGAGCAACCCCTAGCAGTTTACGGGGACGCTGTCCCTTACACCAGGTATATTTTTTTCTTTCTTATCTTTTAGAATGGAAGCCATTTACCTCTTGTTTGAGCTGTGCGGCCAGTTGGTTCCCGGCTTGTACGAAATCTATGTACGTCACTTCTTCAGGGTTGATGGTAGCTAATGTTTCTAACCATTCCTGGAATATAAAATATTTAGCAGGTGAACTTTATTACATGCTGGCCTGGGAGCGAGAGAAAAACATGGCATGTGCCAGCTGCATTTCCTCCCGGGCATGCTGTAAAAACCAGCTAAGGGATCCGAGGTTTTCTATATATTGCAATTTAGGCGATAGGCTTACAACCTGTCATTACAGCAATAATATATGTATTTCCCGGAATAATTTGGTTGTAACATTTTCTTTCATTAATATTATATATATTTATATATGTATTGTAATATTTATGTATTTCTATGTAGGTATAAGTAATTTATATGTATGACTATTTATTGTTATTAATTATATAAATACACCTAAGTAGCTTATTTACTTTCCTATACAATATATTGCCTAAAACGTATACCAGCCCACTAGTTCAACTTTTTATTTTCCTGTACCCTAAGGTTGCCTGGAAGAAATTGCTGCTTAGCAATAAGGCCGCCTATTTGTACTATTTGTTTCATTTAATTTTATTTTCTCTTGTGTCTTTTCTGTGCAAAGTATATTCTTATCTTATCAATATACCTACAAATATATCTTAAATAACCTTCAAAACTTTGTCAGACGTGGCGGAACGACCTTTGTTTAGGTCGTTTACGCTCTGCCTACGCAACTACAAGATAAAATCTCGCGCTCACTACGTTTCCTGTAGGAGTTGATATATCTTCGTCAATAACGTGAAATTACGCGCTCGTTACGCTCACCTTATAACTTATTGCACCTCATTATACAATATGAAATCTTGCGCTCGCTTCGCTCGCTATATAAGCTATTACACCTCGGACAACAGCGTGATATTCCGTGCTCGCTACGCTTTCCATAGGTACATCTTAATAAAAATACCTTGATCAGTAATGTGATTTTCCGCGCTCGCTTCGCTGGCTATACATACTCGTACATTAGTATGTAAATGTTGATAATCACTACATAGTATAAAACAAAGTCGCTTTCTCTGTCCCTATATCCCTATGTATGCTTAGATCTTTAAAACTATGCAACGGATTTTGATGCGGTTTCTATTAATGAATAGAGTGATTCAAGAGGAAGGTTTATATGTATAATACATGCAGATTTTGTTTTTATTTTGCCTGTTTAAACATTGGCACATTACATTATAATCAACTTACAAGCTACTTAAACTACCCTAATCTTAAATAAATTTATCAAACAACCCGTCCCGAGCCGTACCAGGTCCAAACGTGCCCCTCGCGCTGGCTGCATAATACATGCAGAATATAGTAGAGAAACACTGATGATTTCCGTGCGAAGCCGGGGTGGGTCGCTAGTAATATATATATTTAAATTTACATACATACATACATATTATCACGCCTTTCTCCCTAATGGGGTAGGCAGAGAGTAAACGACCTAAACTCTGACAAAGTCTTGAAGGCCATTCAAGAAAGATTTGAACGTATATTGCTGTAGTGACAGGTTGTCAGCCCATCGCCTAAATTACAATATACTGAAACCCTCAGATCCCCTAGCTGGTTTTTACAGCATGCCCGGGAGGAAATGCAGCTGGCACATTCTATGTTTTTCTCTCACTTCCAGTCCAGCGTGGAAGATAAGATTTTTAAATTTAATACCATATAACAATTACAAAAACTTCGGATGTGATTCGTGTATACAAATGAGAAATAGCAATATAATTACCTGTTCAACCAGCCCAATGAACCCGATCCTATGGTTCCCGCAGTCTATAGCGTGAGTAATGCGGCCATCGCCCAGCGGCCGGCCCGTCTCGCGGTCAACTACGTTAGACATTAGCCAGGGGAACTTGCACTGCGCTACCAGGCCAGAGAGCACTTCTAGGCCGAAATCTGAAACACCAACAAAAAATATAATAACATACATACATACATAAAATCACGCCTTTATCCCTTACGGGGTAGGCAGAGCGTTAAACGCCTCGTAAAAGGCGCTTTCGCCACGTCTGACAAAAATTGAGGGCAATTTTAGATTGTAATGTGTAGCGACAGGTTGTCAGCCCATCGCCTAAATTACAATACACTGTAACCCTCGAGTCCCTTTTGCTGTCTTCTACAGCATGCCCGGGAGGAAGGGCAGCTGGAACATTCTATGTTTTTCTATCTCTCCCAGTCCAGCATGGAAGAAAAAAAAAAAAAGTAAAATATAATAATAAGGTTTATATGTATAATACATGCATAATATAGTAGAGAAACACTGATGATTTCTGTGCGAAGCCGGACCGGGTGGCTAGTGTACAATAAACAGTAAATAAATAATAAAATAAATAAATAACTTTCTTTCCTTCCATGCTGGACTGAGAGCGAGAGAAAAACATAGAATGTGCCAGCTGCATTTCCTCCCGGGCATGCTGTTAAAACCAGCTAAGGGATCCGAGGGTTTCTGTATATTGCAATTTACGCGACAGGCTGACAACCTGTCACTACAGCAATATACCTACCAATCTATCTTAAACAACCCTCAAAACTTTGTCAGACGTGGCGGAACTACCTTTGTTTAGGTCGTGTACGCTCTGCCTACCCCATTAGGGATTAAGGCCTGATTGTATGTATGTGTAATAATAATAATAAGTCCTTCCACCGATTTTCGATGATGGCGGTCAATAGGCCAACTGCGCAGGACTAGTTTATACGCTACACACAGGTCTTCTTCTGGGTATCGAGTCTATCGACCCGATGAACCCTGGCGTCAGAGTTTTTAAACCGCCTAATAGCAGTATTATTAGGACTCACACAGGTGTCCTCTCTATTCCTTCAATCGATTATTCTGATGGGACAGACTGACTGACACGACCAGAGAGAAATCAGGCGCAGGACCGACTATTTACATGCCCATGCGACAGTTAGGATCATTTTACTTTTCGGCAATCGGGTGATCAGACTAAAATGTCATAACCAAACTAGAAACAACAACACAAACTCATTGTGGGAATCGAACCCAGGTACTCCGGATCGAGAGCCCATAGCTCAGACCGGGTGTAAAGGACTGCGTCCCACAAAATAATAGGGGTAGCTCAGTCAACGACACTGAACAAATTCCACCAGGAAATTATTTCAGGAAGAGAAAAACAAAATGGCTTTTCCATATAAATAGTCTGATCGAGGTGGACATATTGTATGGAAAAGCAAATTTTTATTTTAACTTCCTGAAATAATTTCTTGGGGAAAGTTAATCAGTATCGTTGACAGATCAACCCCTATCAGACGCTGTCCCTTACACCCGTACATATTTCTTCTATTGAATGAGGAAATGAAATAATATGAAATAATAATTTATTTGCAAGAACATAGTAAAATAATTGTTGGTACATGGGTATATTTGTATCATATGTCCTACCGTCAAGGCATGCAAATTTTACATTACCTACTTTAAATTACATTTGACATTGGCATACTCTATTATTTATTTTTGTCATTATTATTTTATTATATTTGAGGATCACTCACCAAAATCGTGGTTCCCGAATACTGCGCAGTGTGTTCCCACTTCGTTCAGCACCGGCACCATTTGTTCGCCTTTCGTGAACGCGCTCACTGCAAACATACATTCAAATAATCACGCCTTGATCCCTAATGGGGTAGACAGAGCGCAAACGACCCGAACAAAGGTCGTTCCGCCACGTGTGACAAAGTTTTGAGAGTTATTTAAGATAGATTTGTAGGTATATTACTGTAGTGACAAGTTGTGAGCCCATCACCTAAATTACAATATACTGAAACTCTCGGATCCCTTAGCTGGTTTATCCCATGCCCGGGAGGAAATGCAGCTGGCACATTCTATGTTTTTCTCTCGCTCCCAGTCCAGCATGGAAGACAAACATAAAACGGAAAAGAATGACAGCCAACTATGCTAATTATCTTATTCTTTTTCGGCCTAGCGTTTTCCCAGCCTGATGCTGGGGTCCGCTATGACGTGTAAGAAAGACTGTGAAAGAGTCGTCACTCCAGCTACAGTGTCGGTAGCTCAGTTGGTAGAGTGATGGACCGGCAGTCCTGTCCGACGGTTTTTTTTTATTTTTTATATCTTAGGTTTAATTATACTCACGCATGCTGGGTGAAAACGCATCTCCGCTGAACAGCACAAGGGGGTTTTTATGCTGCAGGGATTTGACGGCTGTACTGAACCGCATCGCGCCTCCCACTGGCTCCGTATCTGAAGATAATTTCAATCAATTCAATTTCTATACCCAAAGGTTTCCTGGTGAAAATTACTGCTTTAACAAAAAGGCCGCCTATATTGTGCGTCACGTTTGTTCCTTTTTATTTCTATTGTATCTGTTCCTTGTGCAATAAAGAATTTTGTATTGTATAGTAAGATAATATAAAAATGAGTGATATACAACATATATACAACATTTGCAGTAGTTTCTCTAGAGTCAACAACCTTTAAAGAGTTTTTTGCACGAATACATGTCAAGTTATATTGATTTATTAGCTCACCAAATTGATTAGTCCACCCACTTACATTAAAAATACAAGTATTACTGTATGTAAATCTCGAATGTATTCTCGATAACGTAAAATATCGCGTTAGCTATGCTCGCGATATAAGTTCATTCATATGACTTGAAATCTAAAACTAGCTACGCTCGCCATATAAGTTAATGTGCCTTGTTCATTAACGTGATAAAGAGCGCTCGCTGCGTTTACGATATAAAATAATGTTCCTTATCCATTAATGTGAAATATAGCACTCGCTTCGCTCGCAATATAAGCTCATACTGATCGTTAACGTACTATATAGCACTCGCGATATAAGTTAATGTCCCGAGTCCATTAAAAGCCTTTGTGCACTGTTCATTGACTGCATATATAGCGCTCGCAATATAAGATGATCCTTGTCCATTAATGCGATATATCGCGCTAACTTCGCTCGCAATAAAAGCTCATATACACTGATCATTACCGTGATATATACCGCTTGCGTCATATGACAAGGGATACGAGGGTGTCATTATATTGTAATTTAGGCGATGGGCTGACAACCTGTCACTACAGCACTATACCTACAAATCTATCTTAAAATAACCCTCAAAATGTTGTCAGACGTAGCGGAACGACCTTTGTTTAGGTCGTTTACACTTTGCCTACTTCATTAGGGATAAAGGCGTGATTATATGTATGTCACATGATAATGTACCTTCTTCACTAACGCGATACAATTTTGCCTTTCATGCTGGACTGGGGGGCGAAAGAAAAACATAGAATGTGCCAGCTGCATTTCCTCCCGAGCATGCTGTAAAAACCAGCTAAGGGATCCGAGGGTTTTAGTATATTGCAATTTAGGTGATGGGCTGACAACCTGTCACTACAGCAATATACCTAAAAATCTATCTAAAACACTTAACCCTCAAAATTTAGTAAAACGTGGCGGAAAAACCTGTTTAGGTCGTTCACGCTCTGCCTACCCCATTAGGGATAAAGGCGTGATTATATGTATGTCACATGATAATGTACCTTCTTCACTAACGCGATACAATTTTGCGTACCTAGTTTAGCGGATACTACGCTCGCGATATAATAGACAATATGCATGACTTTTTCTTCCATGCTGGACTGGGAGAGATAGAAAAACATAGAATGTTCCAGCTGCCCTTCCTCCCGGGCATGCTGTTGAAGTCAGCAAAAGGGACTCGAGGGTTACAGTGTATTGTAATTTAGGCGACGGGCTGACAACCTGTCACTACAGCAATATACGTACAAATCCATCTTGAATAACCCTCAAAACTTTGTCAGACGTGGCGGAACGACCTTTGTGTAGGTCGTTTACGCTCTGCCTACCACATTAGGGATAAAGGCGTGATTAAATGTATGTATGTATGTATGTAGTAAGAATTATTGTCACCATAAATGAACGGGTGTGAGGGAATTTTCGCAAATATGCATTATTTTACGAGTTATATTGCCTTAAAGTGGTAAGTTAAAAAGAGAGGTCCGAACTGTCATGTGACGTCTTAGGACAGGAGCGCCATACTAATTTCATATGAATTGTCCTTTCAAAGAGAGAGATCGATAGTCTGTCTTTATAATGGTATATCTCGGTGATATTTTGATCAATTTCATTTCTGTTTTCACTGTTCTTTTCATTATTTAAAATATGTTTAGAAAATAATAGTGAGCCCGATGGTGTAGTGGATAGGGCCGCTGCCTCCTGAGCGGGGAGGTCGTGGTTCGAATCCCACCACGTACCAATGTGTTTTTCGGTTTTCGAATTTCATATGTACGTTTATTCGGCGCTTTTTCCGTGCTTCGGAAGGCACGTTAAGCCGTTGGTCCCGGTTAATATCGTTTAATACCGTAGATATCGGTCGTTAAGCCATGTCAGAGGCCAGTGAGGCCATTGGTGGCTTAAAAACTCTGACCTAATCTAGGATTGGGTCTGGTTTCCCTTCTGGGTTGCGGAGGTTAGATGGCAGTCACTCTGTGTAAAAACCAGTACCCTCGTTCAATCCCCTAGATTAGGTAGCTGACCCCGTGAGATACGGGATAAGGCTAGGGAGATGATGATGATGTTTAGAAAATAAGTTCAGTTACTGAAAATATGTTATATGCACGTTCCCTATTGAATGCTCCAACTGCACTTACTAGTAGTCTGTATCATTGTAGTGTATGAGAAGGATGCTGTCTTCCATGTTTGCAGAGCTGGTGCCCCCTACGCCTCTGAGGGTACTCACGTGCATCGTCCTAACCGCGCCGGGGACAGTGCAACTAGCTCACTCAGCCCGCATCGTCCTAACCGACCTACTCTTTAATATTAATTGAAAATGCACTTACTAGTAGTCTGTTCGATGTTGTACACATCATTGTAGTGTATGAGAAGGATGCTGTCTTCCATGTTTGCAGAGCTGGTGCCCCCTACGCCTCTGAGGGTACTCACGGCGCGAGTGCCAGCCGCCCGGACCTCCAACGATGCCTGCGAGGGAAAATACTGTTAAAATTAATTGGTAACTTAAATACAAATGGCCCTTTCGCAAATGTCTCTTTTGCTAAATATCCCTTTGAGAATATTAAGTCTTTTTAGTAGGGTCACGATTTAAAATCGATCAAAAAAGGATATTTTGTGAAAGGGAAATATTGCTAAAAGGACATTTTGCGAAAAGGTTGTTTTGCGAATGGGACATTAAGAGAAAGATTCATTTTGCGACTATAGGACATTTTGCGAAAGAGACATTCTGCAACGTTGGGAAATTATTGTTTGGAGTGGCCCGCTAAGTATAGCTGTGGTCACGCTGTGTAGTGGTTCAATGTAAGCTGATGTTAAAAAACCTAGCATGCTCTATCATCATAAAAATAATATTTTCTTCCATGATGGACTGGGAGCGAGAGAGTAACATAGAATGTGCCAGCTGCTTTTCCTCCCGGGCATGCTGTAAAAACCAGCTAAGTGATCCGAGGGTTTTAGTATATTGAAATTTAGGCGATGGGCTGACTAACTGTCACTACAGCAATATTCCTCAAAATCTATTTGAAATAACCCGCGAAATTTAGACAGACGTGGCGGAACGACACTTATTCAGGTTATTACGCTCTGCCTACCCCATTAGGGATAAAGGCGTGATTAAATGTATGTACGTATCATAATATCCTGAAATTGCCGCTTCTGGTGTTAAGATTTTAGCTTTACTAACAACTTATAATGAACCACTATGTTCGCGGTTTGACCACGCTTTATAAAGCGGATGCACTGAAAGTCGAACTATTTTTTCACCAGTAAAAGAAGGTTTTTTGTACCATATAATTTACAAGAATATTCAAATTCGTTTATTGTATGAAAAAGAAGAATAGTCATTATCTCCCGTATCTCAAAGGGTCGGCTACCTAATCTAGGGGATTGAATGAGGGTACTGGTTTTTACACAGAGCGACTGCCATCTGACCTCCGCAACCAGACCCAATCCTAGATTAGGTCAGAGTTTTCAAGCCGCCAATGCTTAGCACTGGCCTCTGACATGGCTTAACGACTAATATCTACGATATTAAACGATATTAACCGGGACCAACGGCTTAACTTGCCTTCCGAAGCACGGAAAAAGCGCCGAATAAACGTACATATGAAATTCGAAAACCGAAAAACACATTGGTACGTGGTGGGATTCGAACCACGACCTCCCGCTCAGGAGGCAGCGGCCTTATCCACTACACCATCGGGCTCTAAAGAATAGTTAGGTACTCAAATTACCTACAACTTTAGTAGCATAAAACAAACCACTAACAGTATAATTTTTTCATGCAAGTGCGCCATTATACAGACATAATATCTTATTCACCAGTTATAAAAAAGCTACATTACTTGGTTAATTTTTCTTTATAATATTTTTTTCACGTGGTGTATAAAATACCAAGTAATCTTTAACATTAACACAAAAAAACGTGCATTGTTTCTTTATATATCATAAAATACAGCTGAATATAGAGGCTAAGTGGCGCCCCCAACAGCTAAAAAAAACATAAATCACTAAAAATACAATGAATCGAAAATCCGGTCCAACAGGCTCAAGTAGATTAGTTCTTTGAAGTAACAGTTGGTTGAAAAATTGCCGTTGGTGCCCGTTAATCGCAATTTTCTAAGGTTCTAGGTTCTAAATCATCTTAATTCAATGATATTTTAAGAAAGATACGTTACGTTCATACTGCACGCACATTTTAATAGTTCCGCGACACATAGATATACATACATATTTATAACATTGCATATCTAAACAAACGCTGAGTGCGACACAAAATAGGCAAAGCGTAAGAGTGAAATCAGTGCAGCCTTGAATATAATTTAACTTTTTTTCTCACTTCGCAGCTCGCAGCTCGACTGCCTAAAATGGTCACAATTAGGACCATTTGACGGCACGAGTTTCGCACGTTGGTCACGTATCTACCTATATATAATATCATTGTCTTAATTACTATTACTTTAGTCTGTTGGACCGGATTTTCGATTTACTGTTTTTTTACTGAGTTATGATTTTTTTTCTGATGGGTGCGCCACTTAGGCTATATAAATGTGCATTATTTCTTAATAATACAGTACTTATTTCCGTAAATATATAAATACCTTAGCAGATGAAATATCACAGTCAGTTCAGTTCCCGTGTGAATATTATAGAGGCATTCCACGCAACCAATGTACCACACAACACTCTAAACTGACACCAACTTAAGTTTATGACAGCTGAAAGAAGTGTTGAATAGAAGGCTCTTTAGATAACTTCAATACTACACTAACAAACTATCTTCTATCTTCTCTATTTCGCGTGGAAGTATTAAAATCACTGCATACTAAGTGAGACACTATCGTGGAATGCCCCTATTACAGAGCTGTGAATATTTAGGCGTGGAACACTATAATTTGTTTAGGGTGTTCCAAGGTCAGCGCGATTTGGCAGGCGGCAATGGGACTGGTAGACACACCGGCTAATACACTACTAAACTATAACTAGAGTGATTAGACTTGGACCCTAAAGAAAACTGGATTGCAAACACATCAGTGTGAAAAAAAATGTTTATCGGACAAGAATATATGGCATATTATTTACTAGCGACCCGCCCCGGCTTCGCACGGAAATTTATATATATAAATATATATAAACCTTCCTTTTGAAACACTATCCATTAAAAGAAACCGCATCAAAATCGGTTTTGTAGTTTTAAAGATTTATGCATACATAGATATATAGGGACAGAGAAAGCGACTTTGTTTTATACTATGTAGTGATAAGAATTATTAATTTTATATTCTTCCATGCTGGGCTGGGAGCAAGAGAAAAAAATAAATAAAATAAATGCGTCAGATGCATTTCCTCCCAGGCATGCTGTAAAAACCAGCTCAGGGATGCGAGGGTTTCAGTATATTGTAATTGAGGCGATGAGCTGACAACCTGTCAATACAGCAATATACCTACAAATCTTATATAACCCTCAAAATTTTGACAGGCGTGGCGGAACGACCTTTGTTTAGGGCGTTTACGCTCTGCCTATCACATTAGGGATAGAGGCGTGATTATATGTATTTATGTATGTATTTTTTGGCTATTTATTTTGAAAAGCCCCTAAGTTCATGGATGTTTGTAATCAATTCAATTTCTAACAATTTAACACAAAATTGAGAGTCTACCTTTATATTCTTAAACTTGCATGCTGGACTGGCAACGAAAGAAAATTATAGAATGTGCCAGCTGCATCTCCACCTTGGCATGCTGCACAAACCAGCAATGGGTAACCTTTATTATTCACAAAATCTTTATTGTTAGATGAGTTTGCAACACTGAGTACGGCCGAATTGCGAGAACAGAATATTATATTGTGTGCCACCAAATAAAGAGATCAGTATGACATCATGCTTTATAATAATTACAGTCAACATTTAATTGTACATACATACCTACATATTATCACGCCTTTATCCCTAATGGGGTAGGCAGAGCGTAAACGACCTAAACAAAGGCCGTTCCGCCACGTCTGACAAAGTTTTGAGGGTTATTTAAGATAACTTGTAGGTACATTGCTGTAGTGACAGGTTGTAAGTCCATCGCCTAAATTACAATATACTGAAACTCGGATCTCCTAGCTGGTATTTACAGCATGCCCGAGAGGAAAAGCAGCTTGCAAATTCTATGTTTTTCTCTCGCTCCCAGGCCAGCATGGAAGTACATTTAATTGTACAGTACAAAATATACTCACAACATAACACAACTTAGGAGGTTTGTTGAAAGTGGATGAATGATAAATTTGATAGAATAGAAACTACAATAAAAACAAATATCTAGGTTCAAAACATTTACCAAACTTACATGATTGGGAAAGGTTTTTTTTAGGTAAACTGCGTAAGGTTCCAATAGCGTCGATTCTCGCGACATAATCCTAATTCTAATTCTTAGCTAACGCTGTCACTTTCTTAAGTTTGGCATAAGAACAGGATAGCAAATAAAAACATTCCTAATGTCATTCCTGACATAAGACAGCTTATTTGACGTAAAATAAGGAAGCATGCTCTATGCTCAGTTTTTATTTAAAGCGTCTTACGTCAAATAAGAAATGTCAGTCATATGTTAACTTGCTATCCTGTTCTTATATCAAACTTAAGAAAGTGACAGCACTAGCTAAGAATTAGAATTATTTATTACTTAAACTTTTTACACTACATAAAATTCCAAAATTAAGCTACCATCAAAAGACAACAAGTTATGTTTAATAAATTTATTTATTTTTATAGCTAAGCAAATATGGTAAATACTGGGGAAATACTAAATGATTAAGAAAATTTTACATTTTAAGTGCATCTTACATTCTAATTATTTAAGCTTTGTATGATACAGGGGTGCTAGCATAAATAAAAAGTGAAATCGCAACATCAATGAACATAAATAAAGATCGAGACGTAATTATAAATTAACTTAACACTGACAACATTGACCATGCACAATTTGAACCAACGTGCCTGCTTGAGCCATCCCACGACGGACCTGACTCCGGAGCCCACATCGGGTTCCGGGGCCGAGTCGATCAAGTCCCCCCACTTGGACCGCAGCGCCGCCGACGCAGCGAACGACGCCATGCGCCGCGTCCCGCTCCCCCGCCCCCGCACGCACACTAGCGCCATCAACACACACACACGCTCAATACATGCACGGAGGTTTAAGAGTTGTATTCTAATGACAAGTCATATGTTTTGTATCTTAGCTAGCAGTGGCGAAGGGTCCATATAACACGATTCGTACAGGCTTCTCTTCGCAGAAAAGGGCCCTGCATATATTCATAAGGAATACAAAGTCAGTGTGGATCACTAGGTACTCTGGCTTGCCTCTCGATAAATTTCACCCTACGCCAATGTTAGCTAGCCATAGTAGATCTGAGGATGTGACAGTGGTGTACCAATCATAAAATCATTCCTTTTCTTTTAAAAATATCAATTAATTATCTTAATGGCATGTTTTAGAATAGAATACTTGGATCTTGGTAAGGTTGCCTGGTAGAAATTGCTGCTTTAGGAATAAGGCCGCCTATATTGTACTGTCACATTTGTTCCTTTTTATTTCTGTTGTATGTGTTATTTGTGCAATAAAGAATTTTGTATTGTATTGTATCATTTTTGTCTGATTTAGTAATAATTATGTTTTGTCCCATTTGTTAGCCAGTTTTAGTCATAACTTATGTTTTGTCCCATTAGTTAGTTTAGTCTGTTTTAGTCATAATTATGTTCTGACTCATTATACTACATATGCTCAGCATAAATATCATGTCACAGTGTCAGCTAGCTAGCGCACTGGGGAGCCCACATCGGGTTCTGGGGTCAACCATAAATACTTTCTACTTCTTTAAATTCCAAGTAGTTTTCTAAGTGTCCAGTTTTAGTCAGTTTTAGAGGCTGTTTTTGTCAGTTTTAATTTATTTTTGGGGCCATTTTTAGTCAGATTTAAGTTGTTTTAGTGGCCATTTTATAGTCAGTTTTAGTATGCTATTCTTTAACGCCATCAACACTCATCAATACATGTAGGTTTGAAATGACGATTTGTTTTCTTAGTCGCCTGTCATAATTTTTCGGTCTCTGTCACTCAAGATCTCAAAAACTTGGGATTATGATTGGGTATGGGTCTATGTCTTTCTTATACAGTGATTTCTTGTCTAGGACTTTTAATTCCTGATAAGCAGTTTTCCTTTATTATTTCCTTGATTTTTAGTATAATCAAATCACATACATTCTTCCATGCTGGCCTGGGAGCGAGAGAAAAACATAGAATGTGCCAGCTGCATTTCCTCCCGGGCATGCTGTAAAAATCAGCTAAGGGATTCGAGGGTTTCAGTATATAGCAATGTAGGCGATGGGCTGACAACCTGTCACTACAGCAATATACCTACAAATCTATCTTAAATATCCCTCAAAACTTTGTCTGATGTGGCGAAACGACCTTTATTTAGGTCATTTACGCTCTGCCTACCCCATTAGGGCTAAAGGCGTGATTGAAATTACAATATACTGAAACCCTCGGATCCCTTAGCTGGATTTTACAGCATGCCCGGGAGGAAATGCAGCTGGCACATTCTATGTTTTTCTCTCGCTCCCAGACCAGCATGGAAGAAATTAATACCATCAAAGTGATGTTTAATGCCTAAAATAACACAGCATCCCAGATGGTGTTGTCTTATTTAAAGCAACAACAAACATCTCTTTGATTGTAATCAGCTGTTATGTTGTTGTCTCTATTTTATCCAAATTATAGGAAGTGACAGAACCAAACTAAAAAGTTGAGTTACGAGTACAACAGAATCGGCACTGTTGCAGTCTGTTCATCTGGCTTAGAACCATAACTACCCCTGTAGTCAATTGGTCAGAGCCATGGGCTTACGATCTGGAAGCCCTGGTTTTGATTCCCAGGGGAGGAACACAAAGTTGATATTTGTCAATTATTACTTTGTGACCCAGTTTAGTTAGGACATTGCAGGCTGAATTACCTGATTGTCTGAAAAGAAAAAGTATTCTGTGCTTTGGAGGAAACGTTAAGTTGTCGGTCTCAGTCACATACATACATAAGATCACGCCGTTATCCCTTACGGCATAGGCAGAACATCAAACGCCTCCTAAAAGGCGCTTTCGCCACGTGTGACATAAATTGAGGGCAATTTTAGATTGTAATGTGTATTGCTGTAGTGACAGGTTGTCAGCCCATCGCCTAAGTTACAATACACTGTAACCCTCGAATCCCTTTTGCTGACATCTACAGCATGCCCGGGAGGAAGGGCAACTGGAACATTCTATGTTTTTCTTTCTCTCCCAGTCCAGTATGGAAGGTCTCGGTCGCTGTCTTTGATAGTGGTTGTTACTCAAACCATGTCAGAAGCCTAATAGCTGTGCTACTAGGTGGTTTAAAAAACTCCAGGGTTCATTGGTTTGTTGTTGACTTAAAGAACCCACTCGCTAAGAAGTAGATTATTTAGTTTTTCATATGGTATTATCCAAGATCATTTTTATACAGAACTTTGTAATGTTATTATTTTGTTCAATGTAAGAAATTTTATGACACAGTAGTTGAAGGTCAGTCTCAAGGTTCAAAATTACTGAGCAAGCTATGTTCTCTTCCTGAAACCACAATTTCTAACAATATTATCTTGATTTAGTCGAAATAACCTTGATATATAACAATATTTACACATGTACACCACTCTATCACACTCCTCAAGGCCTACGCATTTTTCTATTAAAAATATCACAGGAGTTATTTCTGCCACTGCCACAAACACATGTAATGTTAGACCCACTTCAGACACAAGAAATTTCAGGCAAAACGAGTTAGTTTTCACGAAAAACACCAAGATTTCCGTCGTGCGCAGTCTGCGCGTTAGGAATCTTCAGGTCTAGGCCGGGTCAAGGTAACATTAGTCTATTTTAAACTTCACTGATAATGAATTTGCATTACAAACCCTGCGGCAGATAAATATACGACCGTCTAGTGTACGTACACGGTCGCAACTCTAAAATTACATTCATTCCTTTGCTAGATATGTAGTTTCGATATTATGTATAAATAAAATAATAGTAATTCAATTGCCGACTTACCTAGCAAACTGGTGGCTCCGTGAGTGGAGCTGTGTCTGCTCTTCAATATATCGTGGACGATTTAATTCACTAATTCGTTGGGAACTTATAATATTCAAGAAATGTAAGATTTTCTGGCCGGAATTATCGATAAAATTCGAAAAGCGCACCTTCGAACGGAATACCGATGGTGAACTGTCAATGTCAATGTCAAAAATGACACTCGGCTGGCTAGCTGCGTTCCGATTTACGAATTTCGATTCGCGTTTTATTTCGTCGTTAGCATCTCAAACTTTCATTTACAAATCTTTATTTATTGGAAGAATGCAAGTAAAAAATAAAATAACTCGTTTCTCAAACAACATTATTTTGTATTTACCTGAAATAAATATTAGAGCAATAATTTAATTTTGTAAATATTTCGTATTCAGGCGCAAATTGTACTACAAGGACTATGTATTTGGGTGCGTAATGCCACACGAAATAATCGCCAAGAAAAGCCCCATAAAAAGCCAAAACGTGGCCTAAATCCATGGCAAAACAAAAGTCCTATATAGGCTTGTATTGTACTATTTTTTTGGGTAGAGGTACTTTTTATCTTTCTGTGGCTGGTCCCAGTCCAGTACTTAATCTGGCTGGAGTGGACGACCCCGTGGCTGGCAGTATTACGAAAGGAAGAACACAGTTAAATTAGATGTACGACACGCAGTGTTTATCAAACTAATTTTATTCTAAACCAAAAATAGTGAAATCCTCTACTCTTTAATTTCTGCCTCTCGAAGTTGATGGCGCTTGCTGTCTGCTATTCTGCTCTCTCGATCTTTCCTCAGAAAACTGATTAACAGCGAGACAGTACTTCTCTGAATGATACGTTCTCGATATTTGAGAAAGCAACGGGCTTCCATGAGGAGAGTTCAGCCACAATGACGCACTCCCAGTTTGTCCGACCATGGCTATAAAAGCTATCAACATCCTTGTATTCAGTAAGCCTCTCTGTATCTGTGGCTGCTTCAGTAACGTCTGAAGTATCAATCCATCCGGCAAACCATTCACTAACTCATAAATGCTGGACCCTCGTTCTCCTATCAACCACGAAGCTGCTGCAGGCACATTGCACCCTGTAGTCCTCAAGGCTCTATCTGCATCTTCTTGAGAAAACCCGAGATCTTTCAAAGCTGACATCGCATCAGGGCTTGGCGGCTCAGCGATCTTCATTCGCCATGCTTTGAATTTCTCCAAAAATCTTTGAAGATGTTCAGCTCTTCTGTACACTTCGTTCCCTTCATCTCGGTTGGTTCCAGCGTAAGTAGAAGCACCATCAGGCAAGTCTTCGGCAGCATTACGAGCTAATCTAGCCGCAATGTCTTCAGGAGTAATCACTTCAATGACTTGCGGCTGAACTCTTTGAATAGGTTCGTCCAATGCTGCAGATAGTTGCGCTAAAGTGTTTTCATAATTTCTTCCAGCAGCTGCAAGTCTAGCTCCGGCTTCTATCAAAGATATCAGTATTTTACGTAGTTCGTACGAGAGCTCGTTCGTAGACAACAAAGATTGGAGATTTGGCTGGCGGATAGCATTCGACGGAGTTGGCAGCGAAGCAGTGACAGCAGCGATAGTGCCTTGAACCGGCGCTCTTACCGCTCCCAGATCCCATAGAGTGCCTGCATCTGGGGTCCTCCTTTCGACCAACAGTAACTCTTCTTGATTCATGACTTGTTCCTGGCCGATAGACAGGAAGTCGTGTAAGGTCGTCATGTCGAAGACTCGGACGATCTTGTACCGAATCGAACCAGATTCTCCATTGGGGTAGAAGAAATCTATAGCACGATTTTTCACCTCTTCAACTAGAGTATCCTCATTGAAATATGAAGTGAAAGTTTGACCTTCGGGGCTCACTAGTTTTATAAAAATTTCTGTAGGCGAGTTGACACCAGGGTCTGATACCAGCATTTTACTAGGTAGATCCAGTTAATCACTAAAAATCAAAAACGTGTGTAAAAACATGTAAAAACCATAGTGTGGGCAAAAGTCAAAAAAATATTTTTATTTGACAATGATGCTGACATTGGCATTAGAATAAAATAAGATTGGAAAAGAGAAACAAGGAGAAGGTTATACTACTACCTATATATTGATTTTGTGGTAAGCTAGCAATTTGGAATAAAATTTGGCCTTCTTGTTTCTTAGTCCCTTGTCATGTTTTTGTTAATTTACACAGTTTCCTTGTTCACTTCTCAGGATTTTCTTCTTTTCGTATCAATGGCAAAAGTCACACAGTTGATCTCGATTTCTCAGGTTAATTTTCATCTTCAATTCTTTCGCAGCGCATTCTTTTATTTCTTTCAATATGCCCTTCATGTGTTGCTCTTCATCTTGAGTCTTATTTTTTTATGCTTTATAACATTTACCACAGACACTTCTACACTCATTATTATGTACTCGTATGTCCCTTTCTGTTTTTTTTTTAATTCTTCCATTATTTCCTCTGCAGTCTTTCGTTTTTCATCTTGAGTCTTCCAATTTGTTGTCTTAATTTTTTAATACATTTTAATCTCCTGGATGATACATACTTTCAGCATTTAATAGTTTTTAATAGTTTTTCTCATTTCATGTTCTCGTGAGGTCTCAAAAATTTCGAGTATATCATCATTTGTTTCCACGCCAAAATCTTCCTTTTCAGACGCTGATTTGGTTTCATCCTAAAAAGGTAAAAACATATTTAAAAAAGTGATGATTAACGAAGAGGCGTAAACTTAAACGGAAGGCCGAGTTGCTATAAGGGCGCAAATGAAAGAATTTGTTTATTTATCCCTTAACTTGTACACAGAAAAATACATACATTGTGTTCTCAAGTTGTGACTCCAGCGCACCAAAACATACCCGCGCGGGGCAGAGAGGAGAAGGGTTTCACAAACATTTTCCATCCCCTCTCTGCCCCGCGGGGGTACGTTTCGTGTAATTTTTCAGAGCAGGAGTCACGGCTTTAGTGAAGATAATTATTAAGCTTCCATTCTGGACTAGGAGCGACAGAATAAATAAGAATGTGCCACCTGCATCTCCTCCCGGGCATGCTGTAAAAACCAGCTAAGGGGTTCGAGGGTATATTGTAATTTAGGCGATGCGCTGACAATCTGTCACTACAGCAATATCCAGTTCTATCTTAAACAACCCTCAAAACTTGTCAGACGTGGCGGAACGACCTTTGTTTGGGTTTTTCACGCTATGCCTACCCCATTAAGGATACAGGCGTGATAGTATGTATATATGTAATTATTAAGGAAGCTTTCGGTGGATTGAGGCGAAAGTCTGCCAACCCGTGCTGACAACCTATCTAATCATAATATCACTATTAACTAACTCAATACAATATAGTTCATTAGTTCTAAAAATGACTCCCAAACCGTCTACACGTGGCATAAGCGTAAAATTAATTAGGTCTTTAGGAGTTAAAGGTTGAAGCCAATTTGTTGATACTCTGCCTGCCACATATAAAGAGATAAATATGATGGACTATTATGCATGTATGTGAAATTATGTAGATACTTACAATGACCATTGGGACTGCATCGTCTGATAATCGAAAATAATCTTTGTCTTACTTAGGTGGAAGCTTGTGTTCATCGCAAACATGTTTTGAGCATATTTTCGTGGAAGTAGATGGTAGCCAGTCTGTTTCTTTGTGTAGCAGTCTTATGTTTTTGATCCACTCCATCATGCGCTTTGGTTCTTTAGGAACTCTGGGAAATTATACCATGTTTTTGCATTCACTGCAGAAAATTCGTGGCTCTTTTCAGAACGATAATCTAAATTAATATGCAAATATAGTTTTCTTTATTTTAATTTACGTCAAAATTAAATTTTAAATTATTTACCCTGAATTCGCTCGAGTTTTATGATCACCCTACTAGGTATTATCACAATTAAAGCCCAGCCAGGAATTCAAAATACCTATCATAGAGGTAACATAGAAAAGGGCTTAAAGGAAGTGCATAAGTCCCTTTGTTAGGCTGCATTTCCACCAGAGCGAGGATAGGTAAGGTAGCGAGGGATGTGTTTTTAAACAACCATTAGGATGGCTCCATTTACCTCGCCTCGCTCAGCACAGCTCTAATGGAAACGGCTTTAGCGGAGCGAGGTTTTGTCCGTACAAAACAAGCGAGAGATGTGTGCGAGGAATAGGCCGCCGACACATCTCACAGCTTAGCAATAGCAACGCATCCTCGCTCGGCTCGAACAGCATATACGCATTTTGACACATTTAGACAGCTCCGCTACACATCCTCTTGCGATGCATTTTCCTCGCACAGCTTTGGTGGAAACACCTACACATTTTCACAGCACAGCTATACATCCTCGAACGACACATTTCCCTCACACATGTGCCAGCTGCATTTCCTCCCAGGCATGCTGTAAAAACCAGCTAAGGGATCCGAGGGTTTCAGTATATTGCAATTTAGGCGATGGGCTGACAACCTATCACTACAGCAATATACCTACAAATCTGTCTTAAATAACCCTCAGACTTTGTCAGACGTGGTGGAACGACCTTTATTTAGGTCGTTTAAGCTCTGCCTACCCCATTAGGGATAAATGCGTGATTATATGTATGTAAAATAACAAAATATACAGACAGGTAAAAGATTATGCTGTGCTTGTATGAAGGAAAATTAATTTTCCTAATGACGCATGTGCATTCAATTTTTTATCAGCTGCCTTCATGGTATCAACCTCAACGTATTTGTATTCCATTGCGTGTTTCACTCTTCGCGTTTTTTCTCCCACCGTTGGAAACCCACCGATGACTGACAAACACAGCGATTGAATCACAAAAAATAAGATATCTTTATTTCATGGTACGATAGCAATTTGAAACAAGAATGGAACAGTCTCGCGCGCGCTGCGCTCTTGTCATGACGTTCGAGATTATTCGTTTTCGCGCCTAAACATTCGAATTCCGAACTGTCAAAAGTTTTATTTTTTATCGCCGCTTCGGATTTCTTGGCGGACAGTTCCAAAAGTTTTGAAACGAGTTTTATAGTGGAATGTAATATTGGTGTTTTATGTTTATGGTGTATGTGATGGTGTTTTTGTTGTATGTGGCGCAACGGCCGATAGCGATAAGTCACACAAGGTGGGTTAATGTGTTCTTATTGACGTGGTTTATAGTAATTTAGATAAAATTCCGTTTAATTCTAACTGCGCAGGCCATTGGGCTGCATTCTTATAAGGTTTCTCGGTCTACCTCCACATCGATTAACTTCGTTCTATATTTAAATTTAAATAAAGTCCGCCTCGAAGGACCTAAATTTTTGTTAACTATTTTAAAGAACGTAACGTAATTTTAATAATAGGTTACGAAACTAAATTCTTGAAGTGCGATAACAATTTTTGAGTTACCTTCGTCTGACATTGAATTTTTTATTTGTTTAACTGACGTGTTAGATGCGCAAAAACTGCGCAAAACACAAATTGAATAACAGGTAAATAGTTTTTGCAGGTAGCTATGTAATATCTCCATAGTATTATGTACAAGTACTTATAAATTTCCATGCTGGCCTGGGAGCGAGAAAAAAACATAGAATGGGCCAGCTGCATTTCCTCCCGGGCATGCTGTAAAAACCGCTAAGGGATCCGAGGGTTTCAGTATATTGTAATTTAGCGATGGGCTGACAACCTGTCACTACAGCAATATACCTACAATCTATCTTAAATAACCCTTGTCGGACGTGGCGGAACGACCTTTGTTCAGATCTTTTACGCTCCACCTACCCCATTAGGGATGAAGGCGTGATTATATGTATGTAAATTCTATAGAACTTTTGGTCAAGTCGTTTACTTAATCGATTTGCTATAGCCATCTACCTACAAGCGGTACTACGAATCAAGTATTACCTTTTTGGACAACTAGGCTAATCTATTCGGCCTCTGGAGGCTTTCGTCAAATTATTCCGTACTGGCTGCTTACCATGCTTGATAAAATTTAGGAATACCATACATACATATATACATACATACTATCACGCCTGTATCCCTAATGGGTTAGGCAGAGCGTGAACAACCCAAACAAAGGTCGTTCCGCCACGTCTGACAAGTTTTGAGGGTTGTTTAAGATAGAACTGGATATTGCTGTAGTGACAGGTTGTCAGCCCATCGCCTAAATTACAATATACCCTCGAATCCCTTAGCTGGTTTTTACAGCATGCCCGGGAGGAGATGCAGCTGGCACATTCTACGTTCTTCTGTCGCTCCCAGTCCAGCATGGAAGCTCAAGGAATACCATATTTGTGATATTCTATATAAAGTAAACAAAGTTCTTCCATGCTGGACTGGGAGAGATAGAAAAACATAGAATTTTCCATTTGCCCTCCCAGGCATGCTGTAGAAGTAAGAAAAAGGGATTCCCGGGTCAAAGTGTATTGTAATTTAGTCGATGGGCTCACAACCTGTCACTACAGCAATACACGTTATAATGTAAAACTGCCCTCAATTTTGTCAGACGCGGCGAAGGCGCCTTTTACGAGGCGTTTAACGCTCTGCCTAGCCTGTAAGGGTATCTATGTAATTTATGTATACATAAATCTGTTCTGTAAATCACATGACCATTTACATTTGTGGTTGTAGGTATCTCCAAATACTAAATTGAATCTTTTCAGCTAGGCATACATACATACATAAATCACGCCTTTATCCCTTACGGGGTAGGCAGAGCGTTTAACGCCTCGTAAAAGGCGCTTTCGCCACGTCTGACAAAAATTGAGGGGAATTTTAGATTGTAATATGTATTGCTATAGTGACAGGTTGTCAGCCCATCGCCTAAATTACAATACACTGTAACCCTCGAGTCCCTTTTGCTGACTTCAACAGCATGCCCGGGAGGAAGGGCAGCTGGAACATTCTATGTTTTTCTATCTCTCCCAGTCCAGCATGGAAGGTAGGCATAATCTGAAGCTATAAACATAGAATGTTCCACCTACTTATTTTCTACCTACTGGGCACACTGTAGGGACCACTTGATGGAGACAAGGGTGTCAGGCTGACAACCTATGAATAGCAATACACGGTACCCTCTTTCTACATACATACATATAATCACGCCTTTATCCCTAATGGGGTAGGCAGAGCGTAAACGACCTAAGCAAAGGTCGTTCCGCCACGTCTGACAAGTTTTGAGGGTTATTACCAGAGGTCGGAAATTCGGGTGCAAAAAAAGTAAAAACCCACTGTTGGAGCTACTAAGAGTTGCTACAACCACCTTTTTCAAGATTTTTAGGGCCCCAGTTTATTTTTCTTTATTAAATTGTTTTAGTAATGCCAATGTGTTCTTTGCGTCAATATAAGTCGAAACTGTTTGCAATTTTTTTTAATATTTGTTTTAATTTGAAAGATAAAAGTAGAAATGAGTTTTCAATGTACTGAAAAATATTAAAAATATAAAAATATCGTTTGATTGTTTGATATTTTTATTGAATACCCTTTATAAATGATTTCTACAATGCTTTTATTATTATTACACAAAAAATTGAATGGGGCCCTCGGGGGGCCCAAAAGCGTTTTATTTCTTTAAAAAAAATTGCGGAGTAAATTAAAATTCGTATTTGGCAAGGTTAAGACAAGATAAACGCTTTTTACTCTTGTCATTTTTTCTCTACGATTGATAGTTTCAGGGTAAACTGATGTTGAAGTTAGTAGGACACAATTGTTCAAGACCAAGCCAAGTATTTGTTTTTATGGTGAAATCAGCTAGGTTAAGAAGAGATAGGCACTTCTCTTTCAAGAAAGATTTTTTTCTCTACGGTTGACAGTTTCACAGTGAATTGATGTTAAAATTCCCTGGACACAATTTTTGGGCCTGGAGGCCCCAAAGCGTTTTACTGCTTAAACTTTACTATACTTTTTTCTTTCGTTGTGAAACTATTAAGGTTCATTGTAAGCACCTTAAAAACCTTGCAATTTTTTTTAAAGAAATAAAACGCTTTTGGGCCCCCCGAGGGCCCCATTCAAATTTCTATGTAAAAATAATAAAAGCATCGTAGAAATCATTTCTAAATAGTATTCAATAAAAATATCAAACAATCAAATGATATTCTTATATTTTTAATATTTTTCAGTACATTGAAAACACATTTCTACTTATATCTTTCAAATTAAAACAAATATAAAAAAAAATTGCAAACACTTTCGACTTATATTGACGCAAAGAACACATTGGCATTACTAAAACAATTTAATAAAGAAAAATAAACTGGGGCCCTAAACATCTTGAAAAAGGTGGTTGTAGCAACTCTCAGTAGCTCCAACAGTGGGTTTTTACTTTTTTTGCACCCGAATTTCCGACCTCTGGTTATTACAGATGATCATGACGTATATTGCTATAGTGACAGGTTGTCAGCCCATCGCCTAAAAGTGTAATATACTATAACCCTCGAATCCATTGGCTGGTTTTTACAGCATGCTCTGGAGGTGATGCAGCTGGCACATTCTATGTTTTTCTATCACTCCCAGTCCAGCATGGAAGAAACTCCTTCTACAGTTTCCATAATTATGATATAAACGTTGACTCTCTGGCTAGTGGCTACCACGTAAGATATACAGACGTGACGTGACGTACTTCTCCCAATTAGCTCTCCAGCCTCAACCAACAAACGGAGAGTGAACAAACACACGAACAAGTTTTGACATATTAATATCTGTCTGTCAACTTAACGAGGTACGCTCGTCATATAGACAATACCCAATATATGAACTCGCATTTCGGAATGTATTCTGAAGGTCGTTGGGTATACAGGGTCTTTTACACAATAAATCACGCCTACTTCCATGCTGGACTGGGAGAGATACAAAAACATAGAATGTTCCAGCTGCCCTTCCGTGACGTTGCGAAAGCGCTTTTTACGAGGCGTTAAACGCTCTGCCTACCCCGTAAGGGATAAAGGCGTGATTTATGTATGTATGTATGTAATCACGCCTATAGTCCTTCAACGGGTAGGCGCAGAGCCTATGGCACAGAACCTAACGATAAAACCTTTTTCATCAAATCGGACCTTAAGGGATTTTTCTTCATAATAGAAGAAGAAAACACATGTAGACATAAATTTTATCTTCCATGCTGGACTGGGAGCGAGAGAAAAACATAGAGTGTGCCTGCTGCATTTCCTCCCGGGCATGCTGTAAAAACCAGCTAAGGGATCCGAGGGTTTTAGTATGTTGCATTTTAGGCGATGGGCTGACAACCTGTCACTACAGCAATATACATACAAATCTATCATAAATAACCTTCAAAACTTTGTCAGACGTGGCGGAACGACCTTTGTTTAGGTCGTTTACGCTCTGCCTACCCCATTAGGGATAAAGGCGTGATTATATGTATGTATGTATGTATGACATAAATTTTAAATATTCCACCGACCATCTACCAACTACCAGTTGACACATTAATGCGCTTATTTATGACAATTAATCCCAAACCATGAATTGGAACGTGTATATTTTTTTTTTGCTGTCACTTGCGTTCTGAATACACAGTTTTAGTATTAATTAACACAACTTCAAGAATTAATATCTCTATAACTAATTATTTCCGCACCTTGAAAATTTGGAGTATTAATCTTCTAAGCATCAACTATCTACATAAAAAAAACCCGTGGCTAAACGTACATGTTCTAAAGCTGAGCCGTCCTAACCAAACTAGGGAAAATCTGAGAAACTGTAAAATTTACAAATTCAACTTTGTGTTCCGCCCTGGGAATTGTACCCAAGACCTCCGTCCGGCTAATGGCTCAGACCACTGGACTACGGAAGAAGTTGTTTGTCTCTTACACAGCACACACATAACTTTTCTATTATTTTGTACCATAAAATAACCTGCCGACCCCATAAGGGATAAAGGCATGATTTTATGTATGTATGAATCAAAATAACAATTATTACCTTAACTCCGACCTCAGACCACCTACAGCTTATTCTCAAATGACAATCTCAAATGAGATACATAAAAGCGATATGTTTGTCTGCTTGTTTGCAGCAAACAATAGAGAATTCGCACTTGCACTGTATTTTATATGGTTGTATGTGTCGTAGGATGATTTGATAATTCGAATCTTCGCGAAAATACTAGGGACTTTGCGAAAATACGAAAAAGACCGTTCTAGTAACATTTGAATGCTGGTTGGTTGGTTAGCACACCCATAGAGAGAGATCACCTCTGATTGGTTGACGTTTTAAATAATAATCATAAACGCATGTTATTAAACCAATCAGAATAAAATTAAATCAATAAGTAAACACCTAGCCAATCAGAGTTAACGATATCAAATGTTACTGACATGAATATACAGACCTGACTTTTAGTAGTAAGATTTGACAATTGTTTTACTAATTAGGTCTTTTCAGACTGACATAAGTGATAAGATTCCCTATATTGCCGACGCTTGCTTCTGTTTTATACGAGCGTTTACTGAAATGCATGCATGCAATTTTCGCCGCATGCCAGCCGAGGTGCGCTTGCGCAGATATGGTACGACAAAGCTTAAAATGAACATAGGTAGAGGCGCTGAATTGTATGGAGAACTGTTATTTATTTTATTTTAATTTATTCAGGCTAACAATAGCATCTTACTAAATAATAATATAACAATAATTATGGTTATAATAAAATCCAATTCAGAGATTCAAGATCAGTATATATACTAGGTGTAAGAGACAGCGTCCCGCAAATTGATAGGGGTTGCTCAGGCGACACTGAACAACTTCCACCAGGAAATTCTTTCAGGAAGAGAAAAATAGGTTTGGCTTATGCATACAAATTGCTTTATAGGTCTTTTCAGACTGACATAAGTGATAAGATTCTCTATATTGCCGACGCTTGTTTCTGTTTTATACGAGCGTTTACTGAAAACTTATCCTTGCCTATGTCAAATATCTTGTTCCTATGATACTCTTATTATTATTCTTCTGTCTTGTGGTCTTGGGAAAATCGTAAAATAAAACTATAAACTGTTCTTGCATCCTTTTTACTAAGAAATAGGTGCTTGATAACATAGTAGCCTGCGTAAATTCTGCCGTAAAAAAATTAATGTGACGTAAAAAGAAAAAAAAATATGGCGATCGTGTCAATGTACCCAAAATTTTGACCGACAGTTCATGTATAGCTAGAACCATCTGATGGAACTTTTGAAACTATTAAGATTTTTGACGTAATCCATGTTTTCGCCCTAGGATTTTCGCGAAGTCTCTAATTATCAGATCTTCCTACAGCATATGTATGGGTTGTATGTATGGTGATTGTCCACGGAATTATTATCGGTGTAGTGTGACAAGTACTGTGAAGAGGACTCGCTGAGTTTGCTCGACTTGTTAATTTTATTTGCAACGGATTTGCTCTTGATTCAAAGCACGAGATGATACATACATACATATAACATAACATACATAACATAACGTCACGCCTCTTTCCCAGAGGGGTAGGCAGAGATCACATCCTTCCATTTGCTACGATCCTTGCAAACTTTACATTCATCAATCTTTTCATGCACGCTCGTCGGTTTAGGGTACTCCTGACCTGACCTTTCCCTAGAACGTCCCCGATTTGATCGCGGTACGTTCGCCGAGGTCTTCCCCTTCCAACATTCCCACTCACACTCGCCATGTATATCTGTTTGGTTAATCTCTTTTCATCCATCCTCTCAACATGACCAAACCACCTCAGCATTCCTTTTTCTATACCTGTCACTATATCCGCTTTCACACCACAACGTTCCCATACATACATATAATCACGCCTTTATCCCTAATGGGGTAGGCAGAGCGCAAACGACCTAAACAAAGGTCGTTCCGCCACCCTGACTAAGTTTTGAGGGTTATTTAAGATAGATTTGTACGTATATTGCTGTAATGACAGGTTGTCACCCCATCGCCTAATCGCCTAAATTGCAATATACTGAAACCCTCAGATCCCTTAGCTTTTTTTTACAGCATGCCCAGGAGGAAATGCAGCTGGCACATTTAAGTTTTTCTCTCGGTCCCAGTCCAGCATGGAAGAAATGAATCACGAGATGATCCGAGGTTTTTTTTTAATGGACCTATTTGCACCATACTACAAAGTGTATATAATGCGTCACCGGACTAAAGGCGGGGAGTTGCTACACGCAATCTACACCCTTATATGCAAATGACAACTGCCTAAGGGCGCCCACTAGGGCTCGAACCTCGGCTTATGGCGTTGCCTTGGGAATTCCTTATCGGAGAGAATCTACCCAGTTTGTGCCGGTAAACTCCAAAGTGGGGAGGAAAGAAGGGACCTGATCCAGAGTTAACTGCCTCTGTGGTCTAATGATCTGAACTCCCGATCCAGAGGTCCTGGGTTCGATTCCCGAACACAAGTTGATATTATCTGTGTTGTGAGATTTTCCCCAGTTTGGTTAGGACAATGCAGGCTGTATCACCTAATTGTCTGGAAGAAAAAAGATTCCGTGCATCGAAGGGCACGTTAAGCCGTCGGTTTCGGTCGCTGTGTTTTATAGTGGTCGTTCCACAAACCATATCAGAAGCCTTTATACTCAGCTGTGATATGTGATTTCTTCCATGCTGGACTGGAAGAGATAGAAAAACATAGAATGTTCCAGCTGCCCTTCCTCCTGGGCATGCTGTTGAAGTCAGCAAAAGGGACTCGAGGGTTACAGTGTATTGTAATTTAGGCGATGGGCTGACAACCTGTCACTAAAGCAATACATATTACAATCTATAATTGCCCTCAATTTTTGTCAGACGTGGCGAAAGCGCCTTTTACGAGGCGTTAACGCTCTGCCTACCCCGTAAGGGATAAAGGCGTGATTTATGTATGTGATATTAGGTGGTATAAAAACTCTGACACCAGGGTTCATCGGGTTGATCGACTCGAATCCCACACGACAGGAAGATCAATATCAATTTTTCCCCAATCATGTAATCTTTTTCTGATCTACGAATATTTAAATAAGTAGACGTACATACCGGGTGTAAGGGACAGCGTCCTGCAAACTGATAGGGATTACTCAGTCAACGACCCTGAACAAGTATCAGTAGGTTTTTTTTTTTTTCAGGAAGTGTATAGTTAATCCAATTTTTATTTTCACATACATACATACATAAAATCACGCCTTTATCCCTTACGGGGTAGGCAGAACGTAAAACGCCTCCTAAAAGGCGCTTTCGCCACGTCTGACATAAATTGAGGGCAATTTTAGATTGTAATGTGTATTGCTATAGTGACAGGTTGTCAGCCCATCGCCTAAATTACAATACACTGTAACCCTCGAGTCCCTTTTGCTGACTTCTTTTTTATTTTCACCTCCTGAAAAAATAACCTGGTGATAGTTGTTCAGTGTCGTTAACTGAGCAACCCCTATCAGTCTGCTGAACGCTGTCCCTTGCACCTGGTATATCTATTCAAAAGACTGTTATTTCCTTGTAGGCATGCAATTTTCGCCGCATGCCAGCCGAGGTGCGCTTGCGCAGATATGGTACGACAAAGCTTAAAATGAACATAGGTAGAGGCGCTGAATTGTATGGAGAACTGTTATTTATTTTATTTTTATTTATTCAGGCTAACAGCATCTTACTAAATAATAATATAACAATAATTATGGTTATAATAAAATCCAAATCAGAGATTCAAGATCAGTATATATACCAGGTGTAAGAGACAGCGTCCCGCAAATTGATAGGGGTTGCTCAGTCGACACTGAACAACTTCCACCAGGAAATTCTTTCAGGAAGAGAAAAATAGGTTTGGCTTATGCATACAAATTGCTTAATCGAGGTGAACATTTTGTATGGAAAAGCCAAATTTTATTTTCACTTTCAGAAAAAAAAATCCTTGTGGAAGTTATTCAGTGTCATTATTCGTATTCAGGTATGAGCTGTCAGTAATCTTCTCATAATGCTTTCATGCTGGACTGGGATCGATAGAAAAACAAATGTTCCAGCTTCATCTTCCTGGCACGCTGTAAAAACCAGCTTAGGGATTCGAGGGTTTTAGTTAGTTATTTATTCTATGGCACAGAATATATAATAGTACTACATACAGAATGGACTTTCACCTCCCTTCCCCAGTCCGACATACGTCACACTGCTCGCTGGATTGTGGGCCACATTGAGCGTACGCTTAGCGGGTATGGCGAGCGCATGTTTCCCAGTGTAACGGAAATAATAAAGTTTTGTGTTCCAAAGATGGTTAGGTACTGTTCCGTGTACGGATGTCTTTCTACCACAAGATATGTCTCCAATAGGAACTTTTTTAGATTCCACAGTGATGAGAGACGGTAAGTAAATTCATACAAAATATGCAACCTAATCTATTCTAACTATTCAGTTACAGTGAACTACTTTAAAACGTTGGTTTAATCAAGAACCAGATTACTCAATTAATGATTAGGACCGGCATAACAAAATTTGTCAACCCTTATAACATGCACGCAAACGCATGCCAAGTGCAACATGCCGTCTGTCGATGTGTGACCAAAATAACATGGTAGTTAGGAGTGTCCGAGCTGTGGCTATGGACTGACAACTTTTAACTTCAACAATTTACAGATCTATCTTAAACAACCCTCAAAACTAGTCAGACGTAACGGAACAACCTTTGTTTGGGTCGTTGACTCTCTGCCTACCCCATTAGGGATACGCGTGATTGTATGTATGCATAATTGTATAGTACCTTTTGTCGCCACATTCATTTTAAACTTTGTCGTACTAATAATGGCAGACACAAGATAATGGTGGGAAAAAAACACCGGAAAGTGGGAAGCCGACGGAGTTGGTCAATAGGAACGCGAGATACGGTGAGATTGTGTGAGATAATGTGAGATCCGCTATTGGCATTGTCACCTTGATTGTCAGGAGCTGATTTTAGCCTCTAATAAGTTGATAATGTGCTCGATTTTCGAAACCACCGGCTAAAACTAAAATTAAAATCTATCTGTCACTTTCAAAATAATAAAATTGAAAAAGGACAGGCGATTTATACTCTACGGTTTTACACTTTGATAGATTTTGACGCGCATTCGCACGATTTTCCAGTATTTCTGTCAATTTCATCCGCCATATCATATGAGGACGGAGAAAAAATACAGATAACGAATAACTCCTGTCCTTTTCCAATGTTTTTAGTCTGAAAGTGACAAATAGATGTTAATTTTAATTGTAGCCAGCAAATCTAGAAATGAGTTCAATAAGTCTTTGATGAAACCTTCCTGTCCTTGGAAGACATGTCCAGCAGCTTCACGTCGGGGAGATGAAGATGTTGCGATGGATGTGCGGCGTTACGAGATTAGATCGCATTCGTAACGAGCACTTTCGTGGCTGTCTTGGATTTGGCGACGTAGCGGATACAACATACATACATATATATATATATAATCACGCCTTTATCCCTAATGGAGTAGGCAGAGCATAAACGACCTAACCAAAAGTCGTTCCGCCACGTCTGACAAAGTTTTGAGGATTATTTAAGATAGATTTGTAGGTATATTGCTGTATTGACATGTGGTCAGCCCATCGCCTATATTACAATACACTGAAACCCTCGGAACCCTTAGCTGGTTTTTGCAGCATGCCCGGGAGGAAAAGCAGCTGGCAAATTTTATATTTTTCTCTCGCTCCCAGGCTAACATAGAATATGCAGACGTAGCAGATAAGCTGCAGGAAAGTCGTCTTCGATGAGACCGCCAGTCTACGTCGGAAAAAGTTGCCTCGACCTTACTGTCCAAGGCCCAATATCACGCGGCAGACCAAAGATGCGCTGGCTAGAGGTCGTAAAAGCGGATAGGGAAGAGACCGATCTTACACCAGCGGGTGCCGTAGACCGGGCAAAGTGGAGTAGCAAAGGCCGGAAAGCGGAGCCTCAGGCCGGGAAAACAATAGGCAGAAGAAAAAGAATTATTTGATGAAGCGCTTATAGCTGCGTTTTTATTGCGAGCATTCGCCTGTAGAGCATTCGGCCGCATTATTTTTTTTTATTAAATTAAAATTAATTAAAAATTATTTATTTCAGTAACTTAATCCTAGTTTACATATTACTTTCATAATGACCGCAAAATATTCATTACCTAAAAGTGAATGCTTGCACATCTTATCTATTAAGGGGTAGGCAGATCAAGACCACCTTACTAAATTATTTTTTAGGAAATAATCGGAAATACCTATGTCATGTCTTGCGCTAGTGAAGGGTTGGGTGGTGACGAATTGTCGGACCATTTATGTAAACGAACTGAAACCCCCCTCCCGGCTTTCGAAAGAAACATAATACTTAATGAGTAATCCAGTTGAGATTTTAGCATGTTTTTTAACAAAGAGTGAATTTATAATGAGCCAAAATATACCAAAAACTGGAATTTAAGGCTCGTATTAATAAAGCGATCTCAAGATTGAGAGCAATATTAAGTATAGGTTTGACAGGCCATTTAGTACTGAAATGACATTTCTGACACGAACTCAAACAAGCTGTCACTCTTGAGAACCGAATGCAAATACAGGCCTTAATAATTTAAAATGTTAAATAAGCCAATGCCAAGGTGGCTGTGGTATGGAGGTCAAGAAACTCTAGATAACACATCTGATGATATTAGATGAGAAACAAATCATATAGGTAATCAGAATCATATTATAATTTCATCATCTCCCTAGCCTTATCCCGCATCTCACGGGTCGTTTACCTAATCTACAGGGATACAGGCGTGACTATATGTATGTATGTATGTACAAAAAAATCGTGTGACCTCAAACCAAAATGTATCTATTATAATGATAATGACATGACACTGCATCGATAATGTAAAATAATTTCAAATTAAAGACAGAATAGTTTAAAAGTACAATAACATAACCTTCATTCAAAAACCGATTAATTCTTTCGATATTATTGTCATCATCTCCCTAGCCTTATCCCGTATCTTACGGGGTCGGCTACCTAATCTAGGTGATTGAACGAGGGTACTGGTTTTTACACAAAGCGACTGCCATCTGACCTCCGCAACCCAGAAGGGAAACCAGACCCAATCCTAGATTAGGTCAGAGTTTTCAAGCCGCCAATGCTTAGCACTGGCCTCCGACATGGCATAACGACTCATATCTACGGTATTAAACGATATTAACCGGGACCAAAGGCTTAACGTGCCTTCCGAAGCACGGAAAAAGCGCCGAATAAACGTACGAGTACATATGAAATTCGAAAACCGAAAAACGTGGTGGGATTCGATCCACGACCCCCGCTCAGGAGGCAGCGGTCCTATCCACGATATCATATTATCATTTGATACACAGATACCTGCGTAAATAAATCTCACCCATCCCTAGTGGAGTAAGCAGAGCGTCAACGGCTTAAACAAACCTTTGCTCGTTCCACCTTGATCCCGTAGCTGTTTTTTACAGCATGCCTGGGAGGAGATGCAGCTGGCATACTCTATGTTTTTCTATCGCTCCCAGTCTAGCATGGAAGAATTATCATGATCTTATAATTTATTATCATTACCATTTCACACTATTAATATGTTCCATGCTGGACTGGGAGCGATAGTAAAACATAGAATGTGCCAGCTGTTTCTCCTCCCTGTAGTAGTCAGCAGGGATTCGAGAGTTACAAGTTATAGCGTATTGTAATTTTAGGTATTATGCTGACAACATGTCACTGTAGCGATAGACAGGCTAAAACTAACTGAAAGAACTTGCATAACTTGTCAAACGTGGCGTAACGACCTTCATTTAGGTCGCTGACGCTCTGCCTACCCCCTTTAAGGATAAAGGCGTGATTGTCTGTATGTACATATATGTATGACATTTTGGGACTTGTGTTGTGTATAGTGCGACCGTCATAGCTATTCAGGTGGCGATATTAAGGAGCTAAAATTTGACTTTCATGCTGAACTGGGATTGAGAGAAAAACATAGAATGTTCCAGCTGCATTTCCTACTGAGCATGCTGTAAAAACCAGCTAAAGGATCCGAGGGTTTCAGTATATTGGAATTAAGGCGATGGGCTGACAACCTTTCACTACAGCAAAATACGTACAAATTAATCTTAAATAACCCTCAAAACTTTGTCAGACGTGACGAAGCGACCTTTGTTTGGGTCGTTTACGCTTTGCCTACCCCATTAGGGATAAAGGCGTGATTACATGTACGTATGTATGTACAATTTGGCTAGGTTTCATTGATAGCGATTGTAGCAATACATACATACATACATATAATCACGCCTTTATCCCTAATGGGGTAGGCAGAGCGTCAGCGACCTAAACAAAGGTCGTTCCGCCACGTCTGACAAAGTTTTGAGGGCTATTCAAGATGGATTTGTATGTATATTGCTGTAGTGACAGGTTGTCATCCCATCGCCTAAATTGCAATATACTGAAACCCTCAAATCCCTTAGCTGGTTTTTATAGCATGCCCGGGAGGAAATGCAGCTGGTACATTCTATGTTTTTGTTTCGCTCCCAGTCCAGAATGGAAGAAATGACAGCTATAGTGGCGACGTGACAGTTGACGGGTGATGAGTTTTTTTTCTTACCGCTACACATTTTTTTTTGACCCAAAGGTTGCCTAGAAGAAATTGCTACCTTAGCAGTAAGGCCGCCTATGTTGTACTTGCTTTTTGTTGCTATCTGTTGTGTTTTATGATTTGTATTCTTACGTGCAATAAAGTATTTTTATGTTATGTTATGCAGCCTAGTCTTTAATATCTGTTTTTCCATATTTATTTATTTAACAATTTATTGTACACAACTAAAGACATGAAAAAACACAAACATGAAGAAAAAAGACATAACAGGCACTGCTTATTTCTATTAAGAAATTACCTACAGCCGCCCTACAGAAGTGAGATTTGATGTCGAGAAGCGGATTTAACGTGCACAATAATATTACTATCTATAGAATCCATTGTTCTTTTAAAAAGAAAAATACGTCTTCCGTGTATTTTTCCTATAGTCAAATCCAGTTTAAAAGACTTCAGTTTGAATATTTTCCTTTTCAGTGTAATATTAGTGTAATATCTTCAGTATTCCAGTAAAAATTGTCTTTAGTTACGATTCGTTCCATTCATGTTACTCGTGGTTTTAACATAATTAGTCCTTTATCTGTATGATGTTTTTTTTTAATAAGAGTCTTGGCATGGAAACAAGTTGATGAACTGGTTTTCCCTCAGTTTTCTGTCCAATTATTTGACAGACGCTCACAACGTTGACATGCTGTAATGAGCAAAAAGCTTAGTTAAATAGCTCATAATTACAAACATCCGGGTAGTGTGCTCGTAATATCTTCATAACTTGCTCTATTCTTAGATTCTTCGGTAGGGCTGGTCAGATTTCAAACAGTTTTAGTGTTCTGCCACCGTGGTCTAGTGGCTAGTGCCATGAACTCCTGGTCCGGAGGTCCTGGGTTCGATTCCGAGAGGGGAAACACAAAGTTGATATTTGAGAATTTATCACTTTGTGTTTTTTCCCCAGTTTGGTTAGGACATTGCAGGCTGAATCACCTGGTTGTCCGAAAAAGATAAAGATTTCGTGCTTCGGAGGGCACGTTAAGCCGTCGGTCCCGGTCGCTGTCTTAGATAGTGGTCGTTACTCAAACCATGTCAGAGGCCTGATAGTTGTGCTACTAGGCGGTTCAAAAACTAACACCAGGTTTCATCGGGTCGATAGACTCGATGCCCACTCGACAGAAGAAGAAGTGTAGTTTGCGAACTAGTATCTTTTGGCTGTTTATCCTGGGTAAATTCACTGAAATGTCACATACAAACACGCTTTTATCCCTAAAGAGGTAAGTAAAATGTCAACGACCTAAACAAAGGTCGTTCCGCTACGTCTGACAAAGTTTTTAGGGTTATATAAGATAGATTTGTAGGTATATTGCTGTAGTGACTGGTTGACAGCCCATCTTGTAAATTACAATACACAGAAATTTGATCCCTTAGCAGTGTTCTCGAACCTACCGATTTTTCGGTATTTATACCGATATGGGCTCTGTGCTACCGAAATACCGAAATATAACGAATTTTCTACGATTTCTGGATATACATGGAAATTCTCCCGATTTCTCTACCGATTTTACACTTTTCAGTTGGCAACCCTTTTCATTTATGTTTAATTTAATGTTACGGACGGGGAAGCACTCAATAGTAAGTATGGGCCTAGTGCAGAATGTTCCATATATTTTGGGGAATACCCTTGTTCCTACAACTTGTTGTCTTACAACTCGATGTTATAAGGGGCTTCCTGCTAGGGAATTTACCTGTAACCAGTCTAGTCTATATAAACAGGAATTCGGTTTTATTTTTTTCATTCAAATCAAATCAACTCGAAGATGACCGCGGCTATGGCCAAAGAATATTGGTATAAAAAATGATTATATAAATTAGTCTGTAAGTGATTGTATATAAATTAGTCTGTAAGTTTTTGTTTTCAAGTGGTTTTCAATAAATAAACGAATTTGATTGAATACTGTTTGTTTTTTGTCAAATACCGATTTTGGGTACAAATATACCGATTTTAGCTGGCAACTCTACCGATCTTGCTCTATGACGTTCGAGACCACTGTCCCTTAGCTGGTTTTTACAGCATGCCCGGGACGAAATGCAGCTGGCACATTTTATGTTTTTCTCTCGCTCCCAGGCCAGCATGGAACCAAGCTTGGGACATTTACTAAAGTAAAATTTATGGATACTACATTATATTCATTCATCTTAGATTAGAACTCAAAATATCACTGTGGGTGTCAAATCAAATCACATAAACACAGAAAAAAAACCTATTAGCTCAATGGCGTCATAGAAAACTCGTTTATATTTGATTGACACCACAAAAAAACTCTCAATCATACCGCCATTAACATTTTATTATGGTTATGCAAGTCTAAAGAGCAAAAGATCACAACCCTAGATGCTTCTTAGTTCAAGGTGATAAAACGTGTTATGAATACAATAGTATGTGATATTGTTTTTAAAACCACTTCTAACTAAAGAATACTAGTCTTTGATGTAAATAATTAACATGACTACTTACTATACACATAATCACGCCTTAATCCCTAATGGTTTATATAGCCACGAAAAATCTTGTCTCAGACACTGAGTAAATCGTCTGTCCGAGACGTAATGAGGCCAATGAAAAAATTAAATCCCTTATAGGGTAGGCAGAGCGTAAACGATCTAAACAAAGGTCGTTCCGCCACGGCTGACAAAGTTTTGAGGGTTTTTTAAGGTAAATTTGTATAGGTATATTGCTGGTTGCCAGCCCAATGTCTAAATTGCAATATACTGAAACCCTCGGATCCCTTAGCTGGTTTTTACAGCATGCCCGGGAGGAAATGCAGCTGGCACATTCTATGTTTGTGTCTCGCTCCCAGTCCGGCATGGAATAATGACTACTTAGCTATAATAAACTAGGTTTATAACATAAGATGCACATGGGCAAAAAGATATGCCTAGTTTTATATATTACTAGCGACCCACCCCGGCTTCGCACGCAAAATTATCAGTGTTTCACTACTATATTGTGCATGTATTATACATATAAACCTTCCTCTTGAATCACTCTATCCAATAAAAGAAACCGCATCAAAATCCGTTTCGTAGTTTTAAATATCTAAGCATACATAGGGATATAGGGACAGAGAAAGCGACTTTGTTTTATACTGTGTAGTGAAGGTGCACATGGGCAAAAAGATATGCCTTTAGTTTTAAATAAGTTTTATATATGCGGATGCAAATTATTTTTGTCGTTTCTGTTTTGTCTGGATCCGAGATAGTGTGCAATACTTGGTGAAATTATTTTGTAAAATTCTTCTTCTTCTTCTGTCGAGTGGGTATCTATCGACCTGATGAACCCTGGTGTCAGAGTTTTTAAACCGCCAAGTAGCACAACTATCAGACCTCTGACATGGTTTGAGTAACGACCACTATCAAAGACAGCGACCGGGACCGACGGCTTAACGTGCCCTCCGAAGCACGAAATCTTTTTCTTTTCGGATAATCAGGTGATTCAGCCTGCAATGTCCTAACCAAACTGGGGAGAAATTCACAAAGTGATAAATTCTCAAATATCAACTCTGTGTTTCCCCCCTGGGAATCGAACCCAGGACCTCCTGATCAGGAGTCCATGGCACTAGCCACTAGACCACGGAGGCAGTCGATTCGACACGGATTTTGTCAAATCTAAAGTTTTGATAAACTGTGAGCAAATATTTACATTTGGTCACAAAAAAGATTACGCAGGTTAATGCAAAACACGAAACAAAAACAAAACAAAAATAATTGTTTTGTTTGTTTATTAATTAACAATGCCGTAACGATAGCATTGAATAGTTTATTTTTGTTAAAATAAAATAGTTAAATTATCACTTCTGTAGTAAGAAATTTCATTTTAGAAATAAGCAGTGCCTGTTGTGTATTTGTTTTTTATGTCCTGTGTTTATGATGTTTTTTGTGTACAATAAATTGTTAAATAATAGTTACATTCTTTTATTCAAATGATTAAGAGTTGGTATAAGTATATTTTTATTTCAACTCTTGGAGTTCGAATGCACTATAACCAAAAAATCATTACACCATCGCGAAAATAAACGAAGTTCTCGCTAAACAATCAGCAAACAAAACAACAAGTAAAGTAGGTACCAATAAACAAAAACAACTGATCAATAGATTTGTGTCCGTCACGAACCATCACAAAAACCCGCCGGCACAAGGCCACTGATAATTTACCACCATCGATGAGCCTTTGTAGACGGACTGCATTTGACTCCACAGCAGAAGAAAATTTTACCGTCAACGTTGCGACAACAACTTCCTCCGTGGTCTAGAGGTCAGAGCCATAGGCTCACGATCCGGAGGTCCTGGGTTCCCAGAGGGGAACACAAAGTTGATAATTGTCAATTTATCACTTTGTGAGATTTACTCCAGTTTGCTTAGGAAAATGCAGGGCGAATCACCTGATTGTCTAGAAGAAAAAAACTTATTCCGCACGGTAAGCTGTCGGTCCCAGTCACTGTCTTTGATAGCGGTCGTTGCACAAACCATGTCAGAGGCCTATTAAAAATCAGACGCAGGACCGACTATTTATATGCCCATAAATAGTCGGTCCTGCGTCTGATTTTTCTCTGATCGTGTCAGTCAATTTGTCCCATCAAAACAAGAGACTGAAGGAATAGAGAGTGCACCTGTGTGTAGCCCAAACACTTGAGCACTAAAAACTAGTCCTGCGCAGTTGGCAGATCGCTGAGAGATTGACCGCCATCACCGAAAATCGGTAGGAGGACTACAATTTACACTGAGAGAGAACGAGACGTACATAGCACCACTATTTCTATTATGTGAATCCTCTACGTCCCTTTTGATGTATTGGTCCATGTTTCTACGCCTACGGCATCTGCCGTCTCAATGCCGTCCGTTTGTATACCCCGCAACGTCCAACGCTGACGGTACGAAGTTATAGCTGTCATCTCATCGCTGTGTGAGTGATGAAGATGAATCGATTGAATTAATACCTGACCTTTTTGAGGAGAAAAAATGTCTGGTCATATTTTAAGCCTAGGATGTAATTAGGTCCTTAAAGGAATTTTGTGCTCATTATCATCATAAATAATAATATAGTAGTAATAATAAAAACGTTTTTATCCCTAATGGGTTAGGCAGAGCATAACCGACCTAAACAAAGGTCGTTCCGCCACGTATGACAAGGTTTTGAGGGTTATTTTATTTGAGATAGATTTGTAGGTATAGTGACAGGATGTCAACCCATCGCCTAAATAGCAATAAACAGAAACCCTCGGACCCCTTAGCTCGTGTTTACGGCACATTCTGTTTTTTTCTCTCGCTCCCAGTCCAGCATATGTAAAAGTCTTTTATAATGTGCACAGCGCAAAAGAGTGGCACTCACAACCTGCGTTTATGTTTCCGAAAGCATACAATGCTCAACAATTAATAGATTGAGTCAAAAGGCGTCATTTGAATGAGCTTGCACCATCGTCGAGTCTTGTTACCTATGGAGATTCATTCTTGTAACGCAGATATTCACATTTTGAAAGCAAAGTTGGGGTGGGATCTACCTCCTAGTCCACCCCGGGCAACGGCAACACAGGCTTGCCTGTGAATAAGTCCGGCTGAACGATCCCAACAAAGCGGTGGTAGGCTCCGCCTGGCTCTCAACCACCAGACCACCGGAGTCGGTAGGCGCGTGAGACTGCGAGTGCCATAACAGGCATCATCTGGGTGAGCTCGCTCCAGCATCGACTCTGTCACGGACATCCCTGATCCTTGTGTATTGAGTCAAGAGCAAACCCATTCCAAGTAAAAAAAATATATGTTTGGTCTCTAAGTAACTTGCAAATCCACCAGACATGACGTAATAAGACAAACAAAGAACAAAAACCTATTCAATTCTGAAATCCACTGAAGCATTATCAAATCCTTCACGCTTAAACTCACCTCCTAGTGACCTTGACTGAAAAAAAGTCGTTCTGGTGCATTTGAATTACAAGCCATAGCCAATCAATCGTTTTCTGGGAACAAACTGATTATGATTGTTGGTTTACGAGTTAAACGTTAGTGATTATGGTTGGGAAAAGGGTAGGAAAAGGGTAGCTACCCGCCTGATCGGGTGTTGTGACCAGGGGACCGAAGTCCAACCGGACTAGTTGGCGCCATCTGTCGGCTACATTGGCAATCTTTATAAAATCATCATCTTCCTAGCCTTATCCCGTATCTCACGGGGTCGGCTACCTAATCCAGGGGATTGAACGATGGTACTGGTTTTTACACAGAAGGAATGCCTTCTGACCTCAGAAGGGAACCCAGAAGGGAAACCAGACCCAATCCTAGATTAGGTCAGAGTTTTTAAGCCGCCAATGCTTAGCACTGGCCTCTGATATGGCTTAACGACTAATATCTACGGTATTAAACGATATTTAACCGGGACCAACGGCTTAACGTGCCTTCCGAAGCACAGAAAAAGCGCCGAATAAACGTACATATGAAATTCGAAAACCGAAAAACACATTGGTACGTGGTGGGATTCGAACCACGACCTCCCCGCTCAGGAGGCAGCGGCCCTATCCACTACACCATCGGGCTCTCAACATAAAATCATCAACATAAAATTATGATCATGATCGTGGTAATTACACAAACCACGGCAGAGGGTTACGAGCTGGTTTAAAAACTCTAGGGTTGCTTTCCGATCCGACAACTAAATATGTATAAAATAAGAGGATTTATATATGTCTGTCTCCTTCTTCTTAAATTTAAGTGCTGGGCGCTTGTCAGAGGAGTAGTAGCAATTTTCTCTGTCTTCTGCTTACGATTTCACTTCCTGATACGACTTGACATTCACCTTTTCTTTAATTTGGTCTAAGTAACTGCGTCTCGGTCTTTCCCTTCCTCTCTTGTCTTCTAATTTCCCTTCTATGATGTTTTATTTTAAGAATTCGTTATGTCGTATCACGTGACCTATCATTCTTCCTCTTTGGTTCTCTATTGTCGTCAGTATATTTCTCTTCTCCATTGCCTGTCTTCATAAATCAAAAAGTAAATGGGCCCAAAATTACAACCTCGCGGAATTCACTTTGAGTTTTTTTATAGTTTATTCGTTTTGGTGCATTTGATTTACATCCTATAGTCAATCAGACGTTTTCTAAGAAAAGACTGATTTAAGTGCTGGCAATCATAATAGGATCATCAACATAAAATTATGATCGTGATTGTGGTCATGATTTAACCACGGCAAAGGCTTACACGAGTTGAATTAAATACTCTAGGGTTGTTTGCCGATATTCCCATGCTGGTCCACTCTCTCTTTCTCTCGCTCCCAGCGAGAGAAAAACATAGAATGTGCCAGCTGCTTTTCCTTCCGCGCATGCTGTAAAAACCAGCTAAGGGAACCAAGGGTTTCAGTATTTTGCAATTGAGGCAATGGGCTGACAACCTGTCACTACAGCAATATGCCTACAAATTTAAATATCCCTCAAAACTTAGATGTGGCGGAACGACCTTTGTTTAGGTCGTTTACGCTCTGCCTGGGATAAAGGCGTGATTGTATGTATGTATGTTTGCCGATCCGACAACTCAATCTGAACAATAAGATGATGTATAAATACATACATACAAATATTCACGCCTCTTCTCTAATGGGGAAGGCAGAGCGTACACAACCTAAACAAAGGTCGTTTGTTCCGCCACGTCTGACATAGTTTTGGGGGTTTAAGATAGACTTGCAGGTATATTGCTGTATTGATTGGTTGTCAGCCTACCGCCTAAATTGCAATATACAGAAACCCTCGGATCCCTTAGCTGGTTTTTGAAGCATGCCCGGAAGGAATTGCAGCTGGTACATTTTATGTTTTTCTCTCGCTCCTAGACCGCCTTGTCAGCATGGAAGATGTATAAATCAGTCTCCATAAATCAAAAAATAAATGGGCCGAAAATTACACCGTTGCGGAATTCGCTACGAGAAAATGTTGAATTTTAATTTATTTTACAGCAAATATACCCGGTGTAAGAGATCCCGCAAACTGATAGGGGTTGCTTAGCCAACGAAACTGAACAACTATCACCGGAAAATTCTTTCAGGACATGAAAAAAGAAATTGAACTTGTATGGAACCCAGACAATTTGTATGGAAACCCAAATTTAGTTTTCACTTCCTGAATAAAAACCTGCTGATAATTGACTGCGAAACCTATCAGTTTGCGGGACGCTGTCCCTTACACCCCGTATAAAATATAATCGTGAGTAAAAATTCAAAAACTAGTTTGTTTTCCACAGACGATAATAGGAAAATACACAGTGTTTATCCCCCACGTGACTAACAATTGCTCGGAGGCGGAACTCGACAATTTTACAATTTTATGCCAACTCCGTGTCCAAGCTGCAAGTCAAGGTTATCGCGTAGGTAGTTTGTACGGAGATGTTATATAAACATAACATAACGACTGTATCCCTTACGAAGTAGGCAGAGCGTCAATGACCTAGTAATAGTGCGTTTTTGCCACGGTTGATACAAGGCTTGAGGGTTGTTTTAGAAAGAACGAATCGTGTTTACTATAGTGATGGAATGTCAGTCTTTTTTAGGGCCATTTCAGGTAGAAACGTTTATTGTTTATTTGTTAACATCATTCACACCCGATGATGAGAGCCCGATGGTGTAGGGCCACTGCCTCCTGAGCGGGAGGTCGTGGTTCGAATCCCACCACGTACCAATGTGTTTTTTTCGGCTTTCGAATTTCATATGTACGTTTATTCGGCGCTTTTTCCGTGCTTCGGAAGGCACGTTAAGCCGTTGGTCCCGGTTAACATCGTTTAATACCGTAGATATTAGTCGTTAAGCCAAGTCAGAGGCCAGTGCTAAGCATTGGCGGCTTGAAAACTCTGACCTAATCTAGGATTGGGTCTGGTTTCCCTTCTGGGTTCCCTTCTGAGGTCAGAAGGCATTCGTTCTGTGTAAAAACCAGTACCCTCGTTCAATCGCCTAGATTAAGTAGCCAACCCCGAGAGATACTGGATAAGGCTAGGGAGATGATGATTCACACAACCATTACAGGCATTATTTACACAACCACTACAATCACTTCCATACTGGACTGGGAGAGAAAGAAAAACATAGAATGTTCCAGTTACCCTTCCTACCGACCATGCTGTAGAAGTCAGCAAAAGGGATTCGAGGGTTACAGTGTATTGTAATTTAGGCGATGGGCTGAAAACGTGTCACTACAGCAATACACATTACAATCTAAAATTGCCCTCAATTTATGTCAGACGTGGCGAAAGCGCCTTTTAGGAGGCGTTTTACGTTCTGCCTACCCCGTAAGGGATAAAGGCGTGATTTTATGTATGTACTACAATCACAACGTGAATCGGTATAGCGATAGGTCACAAACTTTTCGTCTCAATTGCATTACACCGAAAACCTTGTCTCTTTTTCTAATTCCTACTGTGTAGTGTACGTATACCCAGAAAGAGAAGCAGTGGAAACATTCTATGTTCTTCAATCAGTCCAGCATGGAGGAAATGCAAACTCGTGTGTATGTTACAAATCAAGCGGTCACTGCCTTTGATAGTGGTCGTTACTCAAAACCATGTCAGAGGTCTAATAGCTGTGCTACTAGGCGGTTTCAAGACTCTGACTCCAGGGTTCACCGGGTCATTTGACTCGAGAATCCGCTCTCTAAGTAGAAGAAGAATTCAAGGTTATCGCGTAGGTAGATGTTATGTAAGGGAAAAAATCGGTTTCATCTGTGTGAGTGACTGTGAAAATTTTAGTATTTACACTGGCCTTCGATACGCTGTACCTTTAGTAGATTTATTATCGTTATGCAACTTGAATAAATTCTATTGCGTTGTTATGTAAGAACTGTGGAATTTCTGAAACTTACATAGTTTATATTTAACAATTGATTGTACATCAAAACATCATAATAACAGGACATACAAAACAAAGACACAACAGGCACTGCTTTTTTCTAAAAATAAATTTCTTACAGCAGACCTACAGAATTTAATGGGATAATTAAAGACCATTGCACCATAACACATGATGGTTTGGTTATGACCCTGGTCTAATCCGTTGAGGTAACACTAGGGATGAATCTACGACGAAGCGAACTCACTCGGAAGCTGTAAAGGCATTAGCATTTCCTGATACTTACATACATACATATAATCACGCCTTTATCCCTAATGGGGTAGGCAAAGCGTAAGCGACCTAAACAAAGGTCGTTCCACCATGTCTGACAAAGTTTAAAGGGTTATTTAAGATAGATTTGTAGGTATATTGCTGTAGTGACAGGTTGTCAGCCCATCGCCTAGATTGCAATATACAGAAACCCTCAGATCTTTTATACCTCCTGATACTTACAAATAAAACAAAATTGCTGCAGTTGATGAAAACTCAGAATTTGTTGTTGATTCACATTTCTTCCATACTGGACTGGGAGTTAGAGAAAAACATAGAATATGCCAACTGCATGTCCTCCCGGGCATGCTGTAAAACAGCTAAGGGATCCGAGGGTTTCAGTATATTGCAATTTAGGCGATGGGCTGAAAACATGTCACTACAGCAATATACCTACAAATGTATCTTAAATAATCCACAAATCTTTGTCAGACGTGGCGGAACGACCTTTGTTTAGGTCGTTTACGCTCTGCCTACCCCATTAGGGACAATTGATTAGATGGATGTATCACTACATAGTATAAAACAGTCGCTTTCTCTGTCCCTATATCCCTATGTATGCATTAATCTTAAAAACTACGCAACAGATTTTGATGCGGTTTCTTTTAATAGATAGAGTGATTCAAGAGGAAGGTTTATATGCATAATATGGTAGAGAAAAAAAACATATTTATTACATCATCAGGTAGATATAAATTTATAACAATATTCGAAGTCCCCTTTTAAGCAAAACAGTTACTTGTAATATGTGCTCCGCTCTTCTGTAAATAATTAAACACATTACCTATATAATGCCTAAAATTACACTTATAAACATATTTAGATTAAATTAAACCAAAGAGTATTAATAAAGTAAACATGAAGTATTTAATTAAAATATAAATGTTCATGTGCGCGAGCGCGAACAAGTATGTGAGTGTGTTTGTGTGTATGTGTGTGTATTGTGTAAGTGAATGTAAATATGTGTAGATTTCAGAGAACCACTGATAATTTCCGTGCGAAGCCGGGGCGGGTCGCTAGTTTACAAATAAAATAAAATGCCTGCAGTTGATGAATTTGCACTTGATTTACAGCTCAAAGTGAATGGCGAAAGTTTTGACACAACTGAGGAAACTGAAGCGTCACCTTCATCACATAAGGCTCAGTTTACTCACAAAGTAAGCCGTTTTCCTGTGTGAAACGACCCGCCGGAGTTTTCCCATAACACCGCTGTTGATGGCTGCAGACATTGTTATGTTAGGCATAATATCTGAGCTTGGAACGTTATCGATAGATGTTATGAAGCGATTATGGGCTGTAAATAGTTTTACCTCTTTACGATTAACCTGTGTCGGTATTCATCCGACTGTGAGGAAGGGTTCTGTTTTTCGCGCGTATCTTGTATGTATGTATGTACTGATATTTCTTTTTTAAACGGCTAGATGGAATTCGAAAAATAGTGTATCGTTCGATTGGTTTCAAGCACTCGAGTGTTCTTCAATTAGTGTAATTTTTCAAAATTAAAAATGGCGGATTTGAGGCGCTAAGTTGTAAGACTCCAAAAAGTTTTTATTTTTCGACTTAACCTATCGAGTTGGATATGAAAATAAAGGTAATTAAAAGTAGACTACAAATATATGTATGATTCATATGTTAACGGTCAATTTTAGAACAATTAATGCTTTTAAACATGTTTTTTATGTACAGTCGGGTTGTCTGAATTCTTTTTTAAAATACTTGTTGATTGGATGTGTTTCGCTTTATAACAATACATACATACAATCCCGCCTTTATCCACGCCTACCCCGTAGGGGTTAGGCAGAGCGTAGAACGCCTCGTAAAAGGCGCTTTCGCCACGTCTGACAAAAAATGAGGGAAATTTTAGATTGTAATGTGTATTGCTGTAGTGACAGGATGTCAGCCCATCGCCTAAATTACAATAAACTGTAACCCTCGAATCCCTTTCGCTGACTTCTACAACATGTCCGGGGAAAGGGCAGCTGGAACATTCTACGTTTTTCTATCTCTCCCAGTCCAGCATGGCAGAAGAGAAGTTATAACAATAAAGCTCATAATTAATGCTTTATGATGAGTTTTCTCTTGACCCTCGCCTAGGTGAGCCAACAATCAAGCAAACTAAGTCAGATACCTCAAATTCATTGACGTTCTCATTATACCGGTCGAAAACACCACGGTTGTAGACTGAAATATTATGTTTCGCTATGGTGGCAGGTTGTCAGCCAGTAATACCTTGTATCCCTTAGCTGGTTTTAACAGCATGCCCGGGAGGAAATGCAGCTGGCACATTCTTTGTTTACCTACTTATCTGTATATAATAAATGGTAGGGAAGTATCATCAAAGTTTTGTTTGGACAAAACTATGTAGGGTCAAGTTGTTTTTGTCCAAGTAGGTTTTGATCAAAACTAGTATGTTGCTTGATAGAAACAGCTGGCAGAAAATACCAAACATACATACATACATATAATCACGCCTTTATCCCTGATTCCCATTGCAGGCTGAATCACCTGATTGTCCGAAAAGAAAAAGATTTTCGTGCTTCGGAGGGCACGTTAAGCCGTCGGTCCCGGTCGCTGTCTTTGATAGTGGTCGTTACTCAAACCATGTCAGAGGCCTGATAGTTGTGCTACTAGGCGGTTTCAAAACTCTGACACCAGGGTTCATCGGGTCCGTAGACTCGATACCCACTCGACAGAAGAAGAATCCCTAATGGGGTAGGCAGAGCGTAAACGACCTAAACAAAGGTCGTTCCGCCACGTCTGACAAAGTTTTGAGGGTTATTTAAGATATATTTGTAGGTATATTGCTGTAGTGACAGGTTGTCAGCCCACCGCCTAAATTACAATTTACTGAAACCCTTTGATCCCTTAGCTGACTTTTACAGCATGCCCGGAAGGAAATGCAGCTGGCACATTCTATGTTTTTCTCTCGCTCCCAGGCCAGCATAGAAGAAATAATCAAACAACACACTACAAAACTTCTAACGTGCCATCACCGATTGTCTTTAATCTAATCACCTACAAATTTAATCCGCTCAGTCAGGTAACTGTACGACCACAGTTACGTGTGAACGAGACAGATGTATGTGCTGCCGTGTGCGCGATAGAGATGGAAGATTCGTCAATTTGTGCAAGCAAGTGGACTGTGAAGAGACAGGGGTGGTGATATCAGGTTACGTAGGTAGATATTGGGCTCAATTCTAGATACCACCGGCTAAAACTAAAATCTATCCGTCACTTCTTTCTTCTATGCTGAACTGGGAGCAAGAGAAAAACATAGAATGTGCAAGCTGCATCTCCTCCCGGGCATGCTGTAAAAATCAGCTTTGTGATCCGAGGGTTGTATATTGCAATTTAGGCGATGGGCTGATAACCTGTCACTACAGCAATATACCTACAAATCTATCTTAAATAACCCTCAAAATTTTGTCAGACGTGGCGTAACGACCTTTGTGAAGGTCGTTTACGCTCTGCCTACCCCATTAGGGATAAAGGCGTGATTATATGTATGTATCTGTCACTTTAAAAATAATAAAATTGAAAAATGACAGACGATTTATACTCTATGGTTTTACACTTTGTCCGCTAGATTTTGACGTTTTCCCAGTATTTCTGTTAATTTTATCCGCCATATCATATGACGGGGATATAAAATGACAGATAACGCATGAAACCACTGACTATAAATAAAAACCAAAGAGAATAGACTTTTGTCATTTTCCAGTCTGAAAGTGACAAATATATTTTAATTTTAGTTTTAGCCGGAAAATGTAGAATCGAGCCCATTATTTCGTACCAGACAGTACCTACCTAACTGAGGGAAACCCCATGATATGACTTTGGGGTGTAGGGTAGATTACATTTTGGGGTTGCTTCCAAACGTTTATTATTTAACTGGTGCTCCTTGTTTTTTTAACTTGCTCTTGATTCTAGTCATTAGGTAAGGGATGTCCGTGACAGAGTCAACGATTGAGCGAGCTACACAGCCTGTTATGGCACCGACGGAACACAGCAAGCTGTTTGGCGCCGGACTCCAGTGAGAGGGTGGTTGCGAGCCGGGCGGTTTTTTGGGATCGTTCAGCTGGACTTATCCACAGGCAAGCCTGTGTTGCCTTTGCCCAGGGTGGACCACTAGGAGGTAGATCTCATCCCACGCCTGATATTTCCTCAAAACCACGCTGAGATACATTTGCGTCAGATTTTTTCTGTTCTGTGCATTTGACGGCTTGAAAACTTTGGACTAGGGAGATAACAAATGTTTCAGCCAGCAGTTTATTTTCCGGAAATATAGTTCCGGTGTAAAATCAATGGAAGCGCCGGAATACCTCGGAAAGGGTTCTATTACGAGCGGGTCACGTAAGAGACACTCTGCCTTCTCCTGTAACAGATACAGGCTTGATTTTATAGTACCATCAATACCGGAACGGAGTCAGCCCTGCGTTCTCGATGGCGCATGACAACCGCACGTCGTGACGCGTGCCGCATGCACATACTTCCTGCAACTTATGGCATCCTGGTACTTGGTATGGAAGACGACTCCTTATAGACTAGCCTCACGAGTTTATCGTGAATGCCTTACAGGTTACGGGGTAGGTAGAGCGTCAAAGGCTTAACAAAACTTATCGTCTTCGATAATTGTGACAGAGTATTTTTCAGATAGGGCAAAATTGAGCATTGCTTTAGAAAGTAAAAAGGTTTTCGTCAGCCTATTCCATAAAATCCCTCGCTCTTATGCCAGATAAAAGATGGCTCATAGTTCTCTTAATCAAAACAAAAACACTATACGTTAAGTTAATTAAAAAATAAAAACGATCACACTTATAGCCCCCACTAGGATTCCCTGTATTGGGGTGCCATGGACAATATGGACATACACAGAAACAACCACAAAGAACACCCAGAAACAGACATTTAAACTCATATTCAAATGTCTGCCCTGGCCGGGAATCGAGCCCGTTACCCACTGCGTAGCTGGCAGATACACTGCCAGCTAGGCTGTGCCGGCCGGAATTTGAAACTGGATTGACGACGTGTTCAAATAACAAAATCAATAACTTAACAACATAAGGTTTCTAAACCCTATCGATAATATTTCACTGACCCTTTAAAACTTATCAAAATACCGCCTAGGGCAGCATATAATCGCATCACTGTCCGCATTCTAGTATGTCATCTACGTATACTTCCTGCATTTTTATGGTATCCTTGTATGGGGAGACGCGGTTAACGTCGACAGCCATGTTTACTTATAAAATTTTATGGGACAGGGTTTATTTATAATATTGGACACTCGCGGATGTTTCATTGTCTTTAAGATAGGTTTAAATTGTTGGTTTATGTTTTTACTAGCGACCCGCCCCGGCTTCGCACGGAAATCATCAGTGTTTCTCTACTATATTCTGCATGTATTATACATATAAACCTTCCTCTTAAATTACTCTATCCATTAAAAGAAACCGCATCAAAATCCGTTTCGTAGTTTTTAAGATCTAAGCATACATAGGGATATAGGGACAGAGAAAGCGACTTTGTTTTATACTATGTAGTGATTTTGCATTCTTCATACCTCATAGTAATAGGGCATGAATGGACTCGATTCTAGATACCACCGGCTTAAACTTGTATTAAAATGATAGATTTTAATTTGTCTCTTTCATAATAATAACATTAAAAAAGGACAGGCGATTTATACACTATAGTTTAACACTTTGTCCGCTAGATTTTGACGTGCTTTTGCACGTTTCCCCAGTATTTCTGTAAATTTTATCCACCATATCCTATGACGGCGGATAAAAATGACAGATAACGCTTAAAATCACCGACTGTAAATCAAAAACCAGAGAGAATAGATCTCTTGTCCTTTTCCAATGTTTTTAGTCTGAAAGTGACAAATAGATATTAATTTTAATTTAAACCGGTAAATCTAATCGAACCCAATATCTGTCGTCGCAAAAGTAAGTCTTGCGTTAAATTAGGAATGTCTTCCATGCTGGACTGGGAGCGAAAGAAAAGCATAGAATGTGCCAGCTGCATTCCGCCATACTGCTTCCCGGGCATGCTGTAAAATCCAGATAAGGGATCCGAGGGTTTCAGTATATTGCAATTTAGGCGATGGGCTGACAACCTATCACTACAGCAATATACCTACAAATCTATCATAAATAACCTTCAAAGCTTTGTCGGACGTGGCGGAACGGCCTTTGTTTGGATCGTTTACGCTCTGCCTACCCCATTAGGGATAAAGGCGTGATTATATGTATGTATGCAGGAATGTCAAAGTTATGTGTTTATTTGCTATCCTGTTCTTATCTTAAAGTTGAGAAAGTGACAGCGCTACTAAGAATAAGAATTAGGAACTATGTCGCGAGAATCGACGCCATTATCTCCCTTCGACCTTTCCAAGGCGACTTCGATACCAGGTGTAAGGGACAGCGTCCCGCAAACTGATAAGGGTTGCTCAGTCAACGACACTAAACAACTTCCACCAGGTATTTTTTTCAGGTTCTTTTAGGAAGAGAAAAAAAATGGCTGTTCAAAATGTTTACCTCGATCAGCCAATTTGTATGGAAAAGTCAATTTTTTTCATCGCTTCCTAAAATTTTTATACCATTTTTTGATCTCTCTCCTAGTTTTCTAAAATGTAAAATAAATTAACACACTAAGTAAATTGACATTTTTCAATACTTTGATATAATTTAAAATTATATAAAGGACTTGCTTGCTTGCTTGTTTTGTCTTGTTTTTGTTTTGTTTGTTTGTATTCTTTTGTGTAGGTGCAACTTTATGTTACATTTATTTAAACTATGGTTGAAATGCCTGAAATAAAGATATTTTATTTTTTATTTAAAATAAATTCCTGCTGGTAGTTGTTCAGTGTCGTTGACTGAGCAACCCCTATCAGTTTGCGGAACGCTGTCCCTTACACCCCGTATAAACTCTTTAACTATGCCATCAGCGATAGAACCTTCATTATGAATGACATTGATCCAAATAAACGATTGTTATTAGCTTGATAACTTTAATTAATTACTCACTGTACTTGTGTATTATCGAAATATAAATTACTTTCTGTATCCTTATCATGTGGCACATAAAATTGATTGTATTTAGGCAAGGTTTCAGTGATATGACGCAATTTTTAGGCGTTGGTTATATCCTTTTGAGTTATGAATATTAGAACATCCTACAAACATACATACCTACATATAATCAGAATCACGCCTTTATCCCTAATGGGGTAGGCAGGGCGTAAACGACCTAAATAAATGTCGCTCCGCCACGTCTGACAGTTTCGAGGGTTATTAAAGATAGATTTGTAGGTATATATATTGCTTGAGTCACAGGTTGTCAGCCCATCGCCTTAATTGCAATATACCCTTGGAAACCCTTGGATCCCTTAGCTGGTTTTTACAGTATGCCCGGGAGGAAATACAGCTGGCACATTCAATGTTTTTCTCTCGCTCCCAGTCCAGCTTTGGAGAACCATGGACCAACTTACTATAACTTAACTAAGTTGCTTAAAACAATGAGAAATAATGATAACCTATATCCGGTGATAAGGGTTACTCAATAACGAAACTGAACAACAATCATCAGGAAATACGTTCAGGAGCTAAAAAAAATTGTTTCCATGCTGGACTGGGAGAGATAGAAAAACATAGCATGTTCCAGCTGCCCTTCCTCCCGGGCATGCTGTAGAAGTCAGCAAAAGGGATTTGACGGTTACAGTATATTGTAATTTAGGCGACGGGCTGACAACCTGTCACTATAGCAATACACATTTCAATCTAAAACTGTCCAAAATTTTTGTCAGACGTGGCGAAAGCGCCTTTTACGAGGCGTTTAACGCTCTGCCTACCCCGTGAGGGATAAAGGCGTGATTTTATGTATGTATGTATGTATGCTAAAAAAAAGTTGACTTTCCCATACAAAATGACCACGTCGATCAGTCAAATTGTATGGAAAAGCCAATTTATTTTTTCATTTCCTGCAAGAATTTCCTGTTGATGGTTGTTCAGATCCGTTGACTAAGCGACCCCCATTAGTTTGTGGGACGCTGTCTCTTACACCGCTTATAGTCTGTATTTATGTATGTTTTTGTTGTCCCTGCAGTTAGATGAAATCTAACTGTCATTCATACCTGTGATAATTCAAATTGTATAATTTCATACATAATGCAGCAGTCAAAATGATAATTCGTTTAAATTAGTGTCTACCTTGAACCACGCACGACCTCGGAGGAAAGCGATCGCAATCAGAGCGTGGCTGTGTTGTGGATAAAGTGAAGATAATGGACTAATTGACAAGTGTTTAGTCACATACATCGGATGAGCAGAGAGAATTTTAATTTTACTTTAAAAATATGTCTGAATATAGTACAATGGTATACGTTATTATTACCTACTCATTACTCAAAGTAGCTAGAAGGGTGTGTTTCGGAAGGCACGTTAAACCGTTGATCCTGGTTAAACTCGTTTAATATCGTAGATATTAGTCGTTAAGTCATGTAAAAGGCCAGTGCTAAGCATTCGCGGTTTGAAAACTCCGACCTAATCTACGATTGAGTCTGGTAATTATACTGGGTTGCCGAGGTCAGATGGCAATCGCTCTGTGTAATCACCAGTACCCTTGTTCAATCTCTTAGATTAGGTAGCCGACCCCGTGAGATACGAGATAAGGCTAGATAGATGATGCTGATTTAGCTAGATAGTGTAATCTATCATCTTGCAATTGCATTAAGCCAGCAGTACAGCAACGTGAAATAATAAACTGATAATTACGGGTATAATTAAGTCGATGGATGTCGATATAATGAGTCGAGTTTTCGACGGTCTTCCATGCTGGCCTGGAAGCGAAAGAAAAACATAGAATGTGCCAGCTGCATTTCCTCCCGGGCATGCTGTAAAAACCAGCTAAGGGATCCGAGGGTTTCTGTATATTGCAATATAGGCGATGGGCTGACAACCTGTCACTACAGCAATATACCTAAAAATCTATCTTAATTAACCCTCAAAACTTTGTCAGATGTGGCGGAACGACCTTTGGTTAGGTCGTTTACGCTCTGCTTACCCCATTAGGGATACAGGCGTGATTATATGTATGTATGTATTTACGATTAAATCGCATTATACGATTTCAGACACTGTTCTCGACTGCATAAACAATCAAATATTTAAATTCCATCGCATACCGAGAATTGCAAATCAATCAATCATGCACCAGTAATCATCACCCCTAGAAATAGGAAGCAGCCGGGCGTTTGACCAAAATACATAATTCATAGTTGCACCGTGGCATAGAGTAACAAGCGTCTTTCTCTTCAATCATACAGTGCGGAGCATATGCTGTGACTTGACTATGTTGACGGGTTTGACGGGTAAATTCTATGTGTTCGATCGACGGACACTGTGGTAGGGTTGTCACTTAGCAAGGGACACGTCATGTTAGGGTTACCATTGGTAATTTTTGGCACATTGGTTTTTAACTTAGGATTAATTTACTATCCCGATTCCTTCTATGTACAAAAAAAAGAATAAGTGGTCCTTGCCTTACAGGAAAAGCCAGAAGAAGAAAGTTTCATCGAAACCCTTAGTTACTTACGTATACATATTGGTTTCTATACAATCACCGTGAATAATAGTCCTCCTACCGATTTTTGGTGATGGCGGCCAATCTCCCAGAAATCGGCAACTGCGCAGGACTAGTTTTTAATGCCCAAGTGTATGCGCTACACACAGTTGTACTCTCTATTCCTTCAATCTCTTATTCTGATAGGACAGATTCACTGACACGACCAGAGAGAAATTCGGCTTAGGACCGACTATTTACATGCCCATCCGACAGCATGGATCATATTACTTTTCGGACAATCGGGACTAGAAACAACAACACCAAGTCTGTCTCCCGCCGGGATTCGAACCCCTAGTTCTTGGGTCAGGCCGCTAGATCACGGAAGCAGACAGATGTAATTCAGAAGTAAAATCTACATCTGTCACATCTACCATAATAAATTTTCGTGACTCCAGAATACTGGATTGTAAATTCAGCCTTTACGATCATAAAATATAAGATCAGATTAAAAAAAAGGTGTATTCTGTATATTTGTGCGTTCTAATTGTTTAATTTTAATTGCACTTTCCATTTTATGATTTTGAAAGACGCGGAGGTCCCTCCTTTGCTCCCCACTTTGAGGGATACGGCAAGTACTGGGTAGATTCCCAAGGCAACGCCATAAGCCGAGGTTTGAGCCCTAGCGGGCGCCCTTAGGCAGTTGTCATTTGCATAAAAGGGTGTAGATTGCGTGTAGCAACTCCCCGCCTTTAGTCCAGTGACTTATTATATACATTTGGTAGTTTGGTGCAAACAGGTCCATTAAAAAAAACTGACCTCGGTCCCCTGATCACAACACCCGACCATGGTAGCTACCCTTTTCCCGTTTGTCATCACTCGGCCATCCGACCTCTCATGGAAACATTCCTAAAAAACCTATCTAAAGTTCTTAAGCCGTGACTCCAGCGCTCAAAGAAATCATGAAACATATCCCCGCGGGGAAGAGGGGAAGGGGAAGGGAAATGTTTGTGAAACCCTTCCCCTGCTGGACTGGGAGCGAAAGAAAAACATAGAATGTGCTAGCTGCATTTTCTCCGTGGCAAGCTGTAAAAACTAGCTAAGGGATCGGAGGGTTTCAGTATATTGCAATTTAGGCGATGGGCTGACAACCTGTCACTAGAGCTATATACCTACAAATCTATCCTAAACAACCCTCAAAACTTTGTCAGACGTGGCGGAAAGACCTTTGTTTAGGTTGTTTACGCTCTGCCTACCCCTATAGGGATAAAGGTGTGATTATATGTATGTATGTATGTAGTCACGGCTTTATGAAACATTGGTAAAATCAAAATTGTTCTTTCTTAAAACTATGGAGTGAGTTACGAATGCGTAAGATAGCTAACAGCCAGTCTAGCTTAACTTTTCAACCGGAAAGCAAGCAAGTATGCTTAACGTATTTATCAATGTGAAGGCTGCCTCCGTGGTCTAATGGTCAGGACCATGGGCTTACGGACCGGAGGTTTTGGGTATGATTCCTGGCGGGGGACAATGACTTATACAGTCAATCTAGCTCAACTTTTCAACCGGAAAGTGAGCATTTTTAACGTGTTTATCAATGTGAAGGCTACCTTCGTGGTCTAATGGTCAGAGCCATGGGCTTATGAACCGGAGGTCTTGAGTTCGATTCCTGGCGGGGGACAATGACTTAACAGTCAATCTAGCTCAACTTTTCAACCGGAAAGTAAGCAAGCATGCTTAACGAGTTTATCAATGTGAAGGCTGCATCCGTGGTCTAATGGTCAGAGCCATGGGCTAACGATCTGGAGGTCCTGGGTTCGATTCCTGGCGGGGGACGATGACTTTGTGTTGTTGTTTCTAGTGTGGTTAGGACATTGCAGGCTGATTACCAGATTGTCCGAAAAGTAAGATGATCTATGTTGTCGGAAGAGCATGTAAAAAGTCGGCCCTGCGCCTGATTTATCTCTGGTCGTGTCAGTCAATCTGTCCCATCAGTATAAAATATTTAATGAATAGAGAGCGCACTTGTGTGTTGCGCGCTAGAAATAGTCCTGCGCAGTTGGCCGATCTCTGGTAGATTGGACTATAATGTGAAGGCTAGCAAACCGAATTACTTGTTATCTATGCAGTGACATCACCTGTAACATTGGAACCATGACCTTGAAGATAAACGAGGTTTTGGATATAAGGAAACATTTTCACAAACTGAAAATGTAAATGAAGAACATATATACATACATATCCCCATCCCTAATGGGGTAGGCAGAGTGCGACCCACGTAACCACACAAAGGTTACTCCAACACGTCTGACAAAGTTTTGAGGGTTATTGAATATAGACTTGTACCCATATCCACTCACTCCTTGATGTATACATATAACCACGCTCTAATGGGGTAGGCAGAGCCTAAACGACCTAAACAAAGTTCGTTCCGCCACGTCTGACAAAGTTTTGAGGGTTATTTAAGATAGATTTGTAGCTATACTGCTGTAGAGACAGGTTGTCAGGGTTAATTAAGATAGATTTGTAGCTATACTGCTGTAGTGACAGGTTGTCAGCCCATCGCCTAAATTACAATATACAGAAACCCTCGGATCCCTAAGCTTTTGAAACGCATCTGCCACATTCTACGTTTTTCTCTCGCTCCCAGTCCAGCATGGAAGTAACTTCCTTTATTAGGCTTAAATTATAGCCGTCAGTATTGTCAGTATTGAAGATACCTTACAAGTGACAAGGTTAGCAGCTCGCAGGCTTCATGGTTAATGTTTTACGAGCAATTTTCCGCTGATTTTCCTCGTGGACTTTTAAGGCGATTATTGTAATGGGCCATTTACGATAATTTATTATCATACAATGTTAACTTCTGTGCTGAACATGCTGGACTCGGAGCGAGAGAAAAACATAGAATGTGCCAGCTCCATTTCCCCCCAGGCATGCTGTAAAAACCAGCTAAGGGATCCGAGAGTTTCAGTATATTGCAATTTAGGCGATAGGATAACAACCTGTCACTACAGCCTCAATATACCAACAAATCTGTCTTGGATAACCCTCAGGACTTTGTCAGACGTGGCGGAACGACCTTTCGTTTACGATCTGCCTACCCCATTAGGGATAAAGGCGTGATCATATGTATGTATGTACGTATGTATTATTATTAACATTTCAAATACATTCCATCCTGTATAGGACAATCATCTCAGTATATTTCTATGCATTTAATAATTCTACACGTGTTTGTTTTATTTATACGCAAAGTAACTTTGTTAACTAAACTGGACCTTATTACCTTCTTAAGAGAATGGCCGTTTTTCGACTAGACGGCACGGCGACGACAACGGCGACGGCACGGCACCGTTGACGGCATCGCGAAAGAGATTATCTATGAAAATCAATGAAATTTATGAAACGCTTTTCCACTTGCCGGCACAGCAACGGTACGACAACTGCACGGCATGGATTCCCACCGGTACCGTCGCCAGCCTGCCAAACTGCATGTGAATTGTATTCGTACGAACCATGCGCGTGTGTGTGAACGCTCAGATTGGAACTAGGGGCACGTTTTCGGGACGTTGCCGTGCCGTCTAGTGGAAAAACGCCCATTGTCATAAGAACCAATATTTTGTGGCCGATCATACGACTAGACGGCACGGCGACGGCATCGTGGCGGCACGACGCCGTGCCGTGTAGTGGAAACTACCATAAGAACCAATATTTTGTAGCCGATCATACGACTAGATGGCACGGCGACGGCATCGTGACGGCACGACGCCGTGCCGTGTAGTGGAAACTACCATAAGAACCAATATTTTGTAGCAGACCGTACTGCACTGGAAAGTATGAGTCATATATTAACTGCAGTTAGATAAGGAGCGTGAGTCATTGTAAGGGGCCCATTGTTTGAGGTATAATAGATTACTTTATGTGGCACATAAAGTAATCAGGAACATTGGCGCCAAGATGTGCAAAACTACGCTAAATGGGATGATCTAAAGAGTAGAGTTGTTATACAATTTAACTTCCATGCTGGACTGGGAGCGAAAGAAAAAAAATATATACATACATACTTTTTAATCGCGCTTTTTATCCCTAATGGGGTAGGCAGAGCCTAAACGACCTAAACAAAGGTCGTTCAGCCACGTCTGACAAAGTTTTGAGGGTTATTTAAGATAGATTTGTGGGTATATTGCTGTAGTGACAGGTTATCAGCCTATCGCTTAAATTGCAATATGCAGAAACCCTCGGATCCCTTAGCAGATTTTTACAGCATGCCCGGGAAGAAATGCAGCTGGCACATTCTATGTTTTTCTCTCGCTCCCATTCCAGCATGGAAAAAATATGCTATCTGCAATTCCCGGGCATGCTATAAAAACTAGCTAATAGATCCGAGGGTTTCAGTATACTGCCATTTGGGCGATGGGTTGACAACCTGTCACTACAGCAGTCAGTGTAGCTACAAATATTTCTTAAATAACCCTCAAAGCTTTGTCAGACGTGGCGGAACGAACTTTGTTTAGGTCGTTTCGGCTCTGCCTACCCCATTAGGGCGTGGTTATATGTATGCATCAAGGCGTGATTATTTCTATGTATATGCAGATATAATATATGACTTTATGTGGCATAGGAATATTGGCGCCAAGATTTTCAGAACTACGCTAAATGGGAGCATCTAACAAGTATTTTAAAAATAATTTAAACAACCCGACTGTAATTAGAATTACTATAAAAACATGTTTTAATGCAAACATTGTTCTAAAATTAGGCGGTAACATATGGATTATGTATATTTTTCTAATCTTCTTTTAATTAACTTTATTTTAATACTGGGGTATTGAAATAAACTCTCGATAGATCAACCGAAAAAAAAGTCTTATTTAGCGTCTAAAATCAGCCATTTTGAATTTTGAAAAATTACACTTATATTTACATTAATTATAATTACATTTATAAGAACACTCGGCTGCTTAAGCGCAGCGAACCATTCTTAATCTATGCTTGAGACCAATCGAACGATAATCGATCGAATACCCGAGTTGTCGAATTCCATCACGACGTTTCGAAGATACGGGGTAATAGAGATATAGGTATCAGTACATTCTATTTTATTATTTCTACATACAAGATACGCGCAAAAAACATAACCTGTCCTTGAGAGTCGGGTAAAAAGAGTAGAGAAGTTATAGACTATAATAGTGATTTATACTATAACTAGCGACCCGCCCCGGCTTCGCACGGAAATTATCAGTGTTTCTCCACAATATTATGCAAGTATTATATATATTATATAAACCTTCCCCTTGAAACACTCTTTCCATTAAAAGAAACCGCATCCTTATCCGTTGCTTAGTTTTAAAGATTTATACATAGGGATATAGGGACAGAGAAAGCGACTTTGTTTTATACTATGTAGTGATTAATACTTTTTTTTTAAACGTGCCTTTGCATTGTTTACTATAATAGTAGTACTTAGGTATCATAGTAAACATGTGCAGCAGGTGACATCAATGTTTAGCAATGTTTACCACTCTATTAGTCATTCTAAATTAAACAGTGTATTTATTTAAACTGCTTCCGTGGTCTAGTGGTTAACGCCATGGACTTACGATCCAGGGTTCGATTCCCAGGGGGGAAACACAAATTTGATATTTGTCAATTTATAACTTTGTGAGGTTTTTTCTAGTTTGTTTAGGACATTGCAGGCTGAATCAGCTAATTGTCCGAAAATAAAAGAGATTCCGTTGTTCGGAGGGCACGTTAAGCCGTCGGTCCCGGTCGCTGTCTTTGATAGTGGTCGTTACTCAAACCATGTCAGAGGCGTATTAGCCGTGCTACTAGGCGATTTGGAAACTCTGACACCAGGGCTCATCGGGTCATTCGACTCGAGATTCCATTCGCTAAGAAGAAGTGTATTTATAAAAAGAATGATATCGAACCAAAGTAGTGGTAAACTGAAAACAAAGATAAACTTTATTAATCTAAAGTATTCCTAGTAGTACGGACTTCCATGCTTGACTGGGACCTAGAGAACAACGTAGAATGTGCCAGCTGCAATTCCTCCCAGGCTTGCTGTAAAACCAGCTAAGTTCAGGTTTCAGTATACTGCAATCGAGGACGATGGGCTGACAACCTGTCACTACAGCAGTATACCTTAAATCTATCTTAAATAACTAATTAGGGATAGAGGCGTGATTCTATGTATGTATGTAAGTTTAGTTTTATTAATCTTAAGTAGTACGTATTATTTGTAAGTAAACACCTATACTCAAACCTGCTATTATAGCGAGGCGAAATTTTAAATTTTTGTTTTACTTCTAAGGCCCGTATTGGTAAACAACACTTGAGATTGGCAGCTAATTTGAGTTCAAATCAGAAATGTCATTTCAATACAATATGACCTGTCAAATCCATACTTAATATTGCTCTCAATAAGAGATCGCTTCATAAATATGGGCCTAAAAAGGTTAAAAATAATATAAAATTCTAATAGAAACTTTTCTTTTTGTTACAGGATTGCCAGGACTTTAATATCGCAGTGAAAAATAAAAAAAAACAACTCAAACCAAAGAACAACCAAAACAGTAAATAAATATGTATACAATATTCGAAATTTGAAAGAAAAAGTTAATTCATTCATTTCTTATTTTAAATCAAAAGTGATGATCATTAAGAAAAATAGCAGTTGATTTAAGTGAGCAAGTTGCAAAAGTGATTTGAACATCATTCTTTTTAAACATCGAAATTTTTTGTCTTGGCCTTGACCAACAAAGAGAGGCTCGGCTATCAAAGTTAGTCTTAGCCATCAGTGACTATCAAAGTGGTTTTCGGTTATCGAAGTGAGTCAACAAAGTGAGTCTCGGCTAACAAAGTGTGTCAATAAAGTGAGTCTCGGCTATCAAAGTGAGTCAACACCGTGAGTCTCGGCTATCAAAGTGAGTGAACAAAGTGAGTGAGTTTGCTCGTGGTACCAGTGCAGTGAGAGTGAGATGAGTTGGGAGTATGGCTGAAGTGGGCGCCATGCACAAGACCTGTGTCCGAGTCAACTCGGCTGAAGATGATGAGGAACGTGACGTCATCCAGGATGACCTGCCCAAGAAGAATCCTTTTATACGGGTAAGTTGTTATATAAGAATCAATACGTTACGCGAGCGAAGCAAGTGCAACATTCTACAATAACTGAGTCAACGCGAGTAAAGCGAACCCGACATCTAGAGAAGTGTATCAGTAAACTATGCAAGCTAAGCGAGCGAGACTTCCAGGGAAATGAATTGTTAGGCTATGTGAGCGAAGCGAGCGCGATAATCAGAGATTTGAAGTAATATACTACGTGAGAGAAGCGAGCGCGTCATTCAAGGAATTCAATCGATGGAATACGCTAGCGAAGCGAATGCGATATTCAGAGAATGAAATTAATAGGTTACACGAGCGAAGCGAGCTCAACTTCTAGGAAATCGAATCAATACGCTACACTAGCGAAGCAAGAGCGATATCCCACGAAAGTAATGACTCTTAAATAATAATTAGAATTTAAATTACATTGCATTTACTACTTTTACGTGTTTTTTTATTTATGGAAACCGTCCATTCCATTTCAGACCCCTGGTACCCCTGGCTATATACTATATACCAGGTGTAAGGGACAGCGTCCCGCAAACTGATACAAGTTGCTCAGTTTAATGAAACTAGACAACTATCACCAGGGTTTTTTCAGGAGATGAAAAAAAAACAAAATAATCAACTCTATCAGACAATTTGTATGTCAAAACATTATTTTTTTTCACTTTCTGAAATCCCTATCAGTTTGCGGACGCTGTCCCTTACACCCCGTATATATTACCGTAGATTTTCTAAAATACTTTTCTTATAATTAACATTCCCTTCACAAGCTCCTTAACAATCCTAATCGGTCAGAATGCGACCAATCAAGGAAATCCTACACTTTCTTAAGCGCAGGTAATTTAGGCTCGGTCACTTGAGCAAGTAAATACGCAGTTGCATGTTAACAACTGGGTAAGTATTGGAAAAGGTAAAGAAAAGTAGAAAATACCAATATGTCGTAATTTAGGCTCGTATTTATCAAGTGATCTCAAGATTGAGAGCAATTTTAAATATGGATTGGACATGTTATATTGTACTGAAATGTCATTTTTGATGCGAACTCAAACTAGATGTCACAGTCGAGAGCTGATTATATATACGGGCCTTTAAAATGATTTTTTTTCAATTTTATGTTGAAACATTAAAATAATTTACACATTTTGTGAGGAAAAGAATTTTCGGTAATTTCCGTCATACAAGTTAAAATAAAACTCACATTTAAAATCCACATACCTACTTAAAGTCACGCTTTTATCCCTTACGGAGTAGGGAGAGCGTAAAATATCTCGAAACGGCGTTTACACCATGTCTGATCAATATTGAGGGCAATTTAAGATTAATAGTATATTGCTTGAATAAGCTTTTGCTATCACCAACGACCTCACACCAGCGGATGCCGAAGACCGGGCAAAGTGGAGTAGAAAAAGCTGGAAAGTAGACCCCAGCATCAGGCCGGGAAAAAGCTTGGCAGAAGAAGAAGAAAAATTAACCTGATTTATTCAATAATTTTATTTTATTACTCCTTTGGTGTCCCAAGAATTAAAAGTAAGTGTAGTATAATTTCTTGAAGTAATTCCTGCGGAATTAATTTTCCATGCTGAACTGGGAGTTAGAGAAAAACATAGAATGTGCCGGCTGCATTTCCTCTCAGGCACGCTTTAAAAATTAGTTAAGGGATCCGAGGGTTTCAGTATATGGACTTTAGGCGATGTGCTGACAACCTGTCACTACAGCAACATACCTACAAATCTATCTCAAATAACCCTCACAACTTTCTCAGACGTGGCAGAACGTCTGCCTACTCCATTAGGAATAAAGGCGTGTTTATATGTATGTAGTTCCTGCGGAAAATCTTTATAATCACAAGACAACCTGTGGAACATACAGCCAATACTCATGTTCTTAGGCCCGTATTTATAATCAGCTCTCATGAGCGACAGCGTGTTTGAGTTCGCATCGGAAATGCCATTTCAGTACAATACGACCTGTCAAATCCGAACTTAATATTGCTCTCAAGTTTGAGTTGGCTTCATAAATGCGAGCCTAAGTAAATAGTGTATCCAGTTGCAACTACGCAAGTTAGTTAACCGAAGGTATGCGAGTAAAAGTAAGCGTTTACTGGTTCAACTTCCTTGCCAGTGGACAAGCCAGTGGCTACTCCACTGGAATAGCGCTTTTTCTCCATGACTGTTCGTAGTTTTGCTTGAGCAAAATATTAGCTATTTAATTAAATATGTGGTCTGCCAAGATGTTTACGAATTCTCAATACAATTACCCTGGAAACTAATATATTTTTAAAAGTAGCATAGCGTCTCATAATCATACATACATACATTTAATCACGACGTTATCCCTAATGGGGTAGGCTGACCGTAAACGATCTAAACAAATTGTACATTGTACTGTACAACCAGTGGATTATCTCCAAATAAAAAAATCTTACAGCAGACTGACTACAAAAGATTACATAATGGTTGTACATACATATAATCACGCGATTATCCTTAATGGGGTAGGCAGTGCGTAAACTACCTAAACAAAGGTCGTTCCGCCACGTCTGACAATGTTTTAAGGAATATTATAGATTTGTTTTTATATTGCTGTAGTGATTGGATATCGGCCTATCGCCTAAATTGCAATATACAGAAACCCTCGGATCCCTTAGCTGGTTCTTACAGCATGCCCGGGAGGAAATGCAGCTGGCACATTCTATATTTTTCTCTCGCTCCCAGTACAGCATGGGAGAAACACAATGGTTGTGATAATGGCATAGTACTGATAGATATGAGATGTTACTGATATGCTAAGATAAGGCGAAAATATCAAAATATTCGAAACTTTATCAGCCACAAAGGAAACTCTCCCACGCTGTCAATACAAATCAACCAGCTTCGAGTGGTGTCTTCTCTACCGACTGCGCCGTGGGATGTGGGTCAATAACCTACTTGTCGTTTTTTTTTTAAACGACAGACATTGTGCAGTCACATGTTCTGAGAAAGCATGACTGCGTTTTGCGTTTAACTGCCTCCGTGGTCTAGTGGTTAGAGTCATGGGCTTATGGTCCGGAGGTCCAGGGTTCGATTCCCAGTGGGGAACTCAAAGTAATTATTTCTCAATTTATCACTTTTCGAAGTTTTCCCCAGTTTATTTAGGACATTGCAGGCTGAATCATATGAATGTCCGAAAATAAATAGTATTCCGTACTTCGCAGGGCACGCTAAGCCGTCGGTCCCGGTCGCCGTCTTTGATAGTGGTCGTTACTGAGAATAAGTCAGAGGCCTATTAGCTAGCTGTGCTACTAGGTGGTTTGAAAACTCTGACATCAGGATTCATCGGGTTGTTCGACTCGAGAATCCACTCGCTAAGAAGACGGAGAACAAATTGTCGCCTTGGTTTTGAGTGTAGTAGAGACGCAATTCATACTTACTTCTAATCACGCCTTAATCCCAAATGCAGCTGGCACATACATACATACATATAATCACGCCCTTGTCCCTAATGGGGTAGGCAGAGAGTAAACGACCTAAAAGGTCGTTCAGCCACGTCTGACAAAGATTTGGGGGTAATTTAAGATAGATTTGTAGGTATTTTGGTTTAGCGACAGGTTGTCAGCCCATCGCCTAAATTGCAATATACTGAAACCCTCGGATCCCCAAGATGGTTTTTACAGCATGCCCGGGAGGAAATGCAGCCGGCACTTTCTAAGTTTTTCTTTCACTCCCAGTCCAGCATGGAAAAAAAAAATGTTTTTGAAGTGTATTAGAGACGCAATTCATACGTACCTACTTATTGGTAATACAGCTGGCACATTCTATGGTTTTTTCTCGCTCCCAGGCCAGTATAGAAGAAATATCAGCATGTTAAGTAATCCTGATTATTTTTGATAAGTGTGAAAATTAACATTTCGCATGAGGATTTTTATGCGTTTTTGTTATTACTTTTTCGTATGTGATTTCGAAATGCGTCTCCAGCATGCAGAAACTGCCCTTTTGACACTAAGGGCCGTATTCATAAAGCTATCTCAAGATTGAGAGCAATATTAAGTATGGATTTGACAGGTCATTTTGTACTGGAATTACATTTCTGTTTTAAACTCAAACTAGCTGTCATTCTCAAGTGCTGATTATAAATACGGGCCTTAATATAACTATCTCGCATAACATAACTCATATTTGGCTAATGATAAGAACGACACAAGTCCAAAAACACAAGCAGTGAAAGTGTTGCTTTGTTTCGGTACAATGAAAAGAAGTTTAGACAGTACAATACTTTGTCTCCCAATTGCCTCCGTGGTTTAGTGGTCTGAGCCATGGGCTGTCGATCTGGAGGTGGTGGGTACGATTTTGAGGAGGAGATAACAAAACTGATTGTAGTCCATTTATCATTTGAGATTTTCCCCATTGCGTTAGGACAATGCAGGCTGAATCACCTGATTGTCTGGAAGAAAAAATATTCCGTACTTCGGAGCGCACGTTAAGTCGTGGAGTCCCATTCGCTGATTGACAACGGTCGTTACACAGACTATGTCAGAGGCCTATTAACTGTGCTACTAGGCGGTTTAAAATGTCTGACACCAGGGTTCGTCGGGTTGATCGACTCGATACCCACACGACAGAAGAAGAAGAAAACGATAAGAAAATCAAAACGATGTGACATTTGATGGATTCTTTACGGGGTGTAAGGGACAGCGTCCCGCAAACTGAAAGGAGTTACTGAGTCAACGAAACTGAACAAATTTCATCGGAAAATTCTTTCATTACATGAAAAAAAGAAATTGAAATTCGCATACAAAACGACCAGCTCGATCCGACAATTTGTTTGGAAATCCAATTTCTTTTTTCACTTCATGAAAAAAATCCTGGTGATAGTTGTTCAGTTTCGTTGACCGAGCAACCCCTATCAGTTTGCGGGACGCTGTCCCTTACATCCGGTATGAAACATGAGCATTGGAAAAACCTCTCTTTACTCAATAGCAAGTTTTGGGAACCCAGAACATACACTCTATTGTTTTAAAAACTTACATGAGAACCTTTCCACCATTATTAAAATTACAACGTTTCTAGAAATTAGTAACTATGGGTTCAACATGGGTTTCTTCCATGCCGTACTGGGAGCGAAAGAAAAACAAAATATGCCAGCTGCATTTCCTCCCGTACATGCTATAAAATCCAGCTGAGGGATCCGTGGGTTTTAGTTTATTGCAATTTAGACGATGGGCTGACAACCTGTCACTACAGCAAAATACCTACAAATCTATCATAAATATCCCTCAAAACTTTGTCAGACGTGGCTGAAGGACCGGAACGAACGAACTGCCCACCCCATTGGGGATAGAGGCGTGATTATATGTATGTATTTATGAGATTTATTTCGGTGCGTTTCACGAATCGGCACCATTAAAAAGCATTCGCAGTCACAAATTCCTTAATTTGTAGGCGCGAAATTCCAAATCCATAACAGCACGGGAAGCGAACTCCACACCCATATTTCAACAGCCTTCATCCGCGACAGCTAAGTTGTAGATTGCGCGCGACATTCCACAGTGCGCGTGCGACCTAGCAGGTACATATTGATTTATCTTCACGCTTATAGGAAAATACCCAGGTTTACTTAGCCGTTATGGCCCTTCCATACTGGACTGGGAGAGAAAGAAAAACATAGAATGTTCCAGTTGCCCTTCCTCCCGGGCATGCTGTATAAGTCAGCAAAAGGGATTCGAGGGTTACAGTGTATTGTAATTTAGGCGATGGGCTGACAACCTGTCACTACAGCAATACACATTACAATCTAAAATTGCCCCCAATTTATGTCAGACGTGGCGAAAGCGCCTTTTAGGAGGCGGTTTACGCTCTGCCTACCGCGTAAGGTATGGGGGCGTGATTTTATATATGTATGTATGTTATGGCCCTGCCTGCCCCGTACAGACAACAGTATTGTGCATACATCGCACCTTGAAAATAAGACCGTCACTAAACGAAATTTGGCAAAATTGAGTTATGAGTGCCGTCTGTTGTAAATCTCTTGTACTTAGAGAATGCGAAGACACCGGTAGTTCTATTGCAAACATTGTTCGCTGGAGAGTGCTAGTGTCACTACGCTTTTTTGGGAAACGCATGCGCCATCTTATTGGAATACTGTCATTTTGACAGTAGTGTCGGTGCCATAACCATAAAACGCGTGAAATTTAGAGAAAAAGTGTATTTTTTTGTTTAGGAACGGTATTTCAGTGATGATAACGGTAGGTATAGCATTATTTTAAGTAAAATAGTGTATTTATTTTGTTAAAAACAGTATGCCTACAAATTATCTTTGTAAATTCCCCATTCTAGACTGCTCATTGCCATTACTTCAGTCTTAGCTACACTGATTTTGAGACCAAAATGACAAAAAGCCTCATAAAGATTTAATATCAGTTATTGAGGCTCTTGTGGCGAGTTGGCAATAAAATACAAGTCGTCTGCATACATGATCTCCGTTATAACCGCATGGGACACTTTTGTGCTGGCCTTAAATCTAGCCAGGTTAAAAATTCCTCCATCAGTCCGAAAGCGTATTTTGATGCCAGCAGAAGGTGGTTTCAGGGCTTTACCGACTATTACTGTAAAGTAGAGTGCAAACAACACAGGTGCAAGCACGCAACCTTGTTTGACGCCGCAGCTTACGGTGAAGAACTCTGACTGCTCACCGTTGCAAGTAACACAGCAGACCATATCGTCATGCTGGAATCGGATCATACGAACCAACTTTCTCAAGGCGTCCCAAATTTAGTAGTAGAGACCAGAGAGCTTCCCGAGGCACACAGCCAAAGGCCTTCTCGAAGTCAACAAAGCATAAATATAAAGACTGGCTTTGAACTCGGTTTTTTTCCTGAAATTGGTGGATCGAAAAAAGACCTCACATGTACCTCTATCCGGACGAAATCCAAACTGGGTCTCCGGGAGTAGCGTTTCCGAGACTGGTTATAGGCGGTTGAGAAGTACTCTGGCGAATATCTTCCCAGGAACAGAGAGCAAGGATATACCCCGGTAGGAGTTACAGTCGGGACGGTCCTCTTTGTTCTTATACAGTGTCTGTATACGAGACATTTTTAACTCAGGTGGTACTGTTTCTTCGTTCCAAATGCGTTCGAAAAGATGCCAGATAACTGAGTGTAGGTCCTTCCCTCCGTACTTAAACACTTCTCCGGCAATATTATCAATGCCAACTGCTTTCTTACTATTTTGATCTTTGATGGCTTTAACAACCACATCTAGTGTCAGGGGCTCTGCAAGTGCTGCGTGTTCCGGCAAAGATCGAATGGAAGCAATATGGTCAAGATCTACCGACCGATCAACATAAAGCAGAGTATTGAAATGTTCTGCCCAGCGGTTCAGTATATCTTGTTTAGCAGTAAGTTTTGAGTGCCATCGAGTGATTTCAGTGGCACACTTTTTCTCACGGTCACTCCACGGCCAATCGGTTTTCGTACTTCTTCATAAAAAGCACCGAGTTGTTGAGTATCTGAGAGCCACTGAATTCTTTCAGCTTTCCTGACCCACAAACTGTCTTTAAATGCCCTAGTAAGTTTCCTAAGTTTAACACCGCTGTTTTTAATTTCTTCGGTCAGATCAAGGTAGTCACTTCGTCTTAATATCACGATGCTTTTCTAGCGCCGTAGTGAGGGCACTGTCATTTTGGTCAAACCATACACACAGCTTTAATATTATGGCATTTCTGTTAGTTAAACTTTATTTTACTGGATTTTTATTTGAATTGACTAAAATCTCAGTTCGGAAAAAAACTGTGTTATTATTTTTATTTTACTATTTGAAATATTAACCAGTTTTTGAGTAATTAACGAGTAAAGTACTTGATTACTTTCTGTTTTTGGTCTTATTAGTTTATCTTTACATACATACATACAATCACGCCTTTATCCCTAATGGGGTAGGCAGAGCGTAAACGATCTAAACAAAGGTCGTTCCGCCACGTCTGACAAAGTTTTGAGGGTTATTCAAGATGGTTTTGTACGTATATTGCTGTAGTGACAGGTTGTCAGCCCATCGCACAAATTGCAATATACTGAAACCCTCAGATCCCTTAGCTGGTTTTTACAGCATGCTCAGGAGGAAATGCAGCTGGCACATTCTATGTTTTTCTCTCCCTCCCTGTCCAGCATGGAAGTAAGTTCATTTTTGAATTTTTGTTTATTATTAAGTTAATGATTCTTGATTGCAGACAGATCATCTTTAGTATTAGTTATTTTTATGGAAATAAACACTCTTTCACACAATATTTTTTGATTAATAATAATAATATCCAATAACGAACAATAAAAACATTATAATTCTATAACAAAGCTGCTAATTAGGCGAACAAAAATAATAATTGTGGTAATTGTAAATGACACTAATTATTTTATAACGAAATGTTGATCGGAATAGTGACACTAAAGGGTATTTTGTTTTAAAAAACTTAGATTTTGTTACATATACCCCATTTTTTCAGTAAAATTTCACTAGAAATTAAAAAAAGGTTTAATGGTTAAACGCCAATGCAGAAAGAAACTCCCATAAATACTTTTAAAATAGTTTTCTGAGACTTTACTTTTTTACAAAACTTTAAACGCGATTTCCCAAAAACAGTGTTTTTTGTTTAGTGACGGTCTTATTTTTAAGGTGCGACATATAATCATGCCTTTATCACGACTTTTGTTTAGGTCGTTTCACCACGTCAGAAATAGTTTTGTTTATTATTTAAGATAGATTTGTAAGTATATTACTGTAGTGACAGGTTGTCAGCCCATCGCCTAAATTGCACAATACAGAAACCCTCGGATCCCTTACCTGTTTTTTACAGAATGCCCGGGAGGAGATGCAGCTGGCACATTCTATGTTTTTTTCTCGCTCCCAGTCCAGCATGGAAGACACTCGGAAAATACTCGGTTCATTTAGCCGTTGAGGCCCTGCCTGCTGCGTACAGACAACAGTATTGTATGTGCTACTAAATCAATCAATCAAAATCCTATAAAATTCTATTGTATTTGAATTATATTTTGAATCCCGCATCGCAATTGCAAATACGCATGATAAATGACGCTAGACTTTTAATATGATAATTTCATAATGCAACTAGCGACCCACCCCGGCTTCGCACGGAAATTATCATGCATGTATTATACATGTAAACCTTCCTCTTGAATCACTCTATTCGTTAAAAGAAACCGCATCAAAATCCGTTGCTTAGTTTTAAAGATTTATGCATACATAGGGATATAGGGACAGAGAAAGCGACTTTGTTTTATACTATGTAGTGATGACAACCATGGGTCGGGATGGGATCTACCTCCTAGTGATCCGCCCCGGGCAACGGCAACACAGGCTTGCCTGTAAATAAGTCCGGCTGAACGATCCCAACAAAGCGGTGGTAGGCTTCTGTCATGGTCATCCCTGACCTTTTTTTTTTTTTTTTTAATATTTGGTAGGCAATCATTTGTCCGCCATCTCACATGATGGTAAGTGATGATGTAGACTATGATGGAGCATGATTGCCTAGAAAATGCCTGTTCACTCTCGCCTTGAAGACCTAGTGTCTAGAGTCAAGAGCAAACCCACTTCTAAAAAAAACATGATGTGCAGTGCAAGTAAATCGCAAATCATAGAGGACATTGGGCTTAGTTCTAGATTCAACCGGCTAAACCTAAAATTAAAACATTACAAAAGAACAGGAGATCTATTCTCTTTGGTTTTTGATTTATAGTCGGTGGTTTTATGCGTTATCTAACATTTTTATCCGCCGCCATATGATATGGTGGATAAAATTGTCAGTAAAGAAATGCCGGTCAAAATCTAGCGAACAAAGTGTAAAACCATAGAGCATAAATCGCATGTCATTATTCAATTTTAGTATTTTGAAAGTAACAGATAGATTTTAATTTTAGTTAATAGCTGGTGGATCTAGAATCGAGCCCTTTCTCCGTGAAGAGAACGTAGATACTTACCTATATAAAAAATTTCGTTGATGTAAGAAATAATGTCCAGAAGAGTTTGATCACGGAATCGAACTCCAAACCTCCCATAGCGTACCCAAGGCCCTTACTACAGATACTGCGCTGTGACCCCAATCGCCTTGCGCAAACTGCGCAATCTGCGCATGCCTGTGCGCACAGCGGATTGAAGGAGACGCGGTTTAGGTACACAGCTCTATGGTATTTCCGTTTGGGGTAATGCTAGAGATGTTATTGGACAAAATTAAGAATGGATCATAATATGCTCTGTGGAACTAAGTATGGTTCGATTCCCACTGAAGATAGACAGAAGTTGACATATTTGTACCAATTCCTCGAGGACACAATTTAAATAAATCTTGACTAAAATTGTTGCCGTTCCTGTCTCGCTATACATGATAGAAAATGACAGGTTACGATTTTAGTGAAACTTAAGTGATTTTATGCGCATTAAAATTGGCCCCATTGACCGCAATTTGAAATTTAGAATTGAGAGGTTATTGTCATGTGCGTCTGTAAGATAATTTTTAGTCCAAACTTTGTATATGTACGCGAGATTGTTTGTCTCAACAGAAACCAAATTAAAGTATTGATACCTATGCGAAATTGCGTAAATATGACAGATTAGCTTCCATGGACTGGGAGCGAGACAAAAACATAGAATGCGCCAGCTGCATTTCCTCCTGGGCATGCTGTAAAAGTCAGCTAAGGGATCCGAGGGTTTCAGTATATTGTAATTTAGGCGATAGGCTGACAACCTGTCACTACAGCAATATACCTACAAATCTAACTTAAATAACCCTCAAAACTTTGTCAGACGTGGCGGGACGACCTTTGTTTTGGTCGTTTACGCTCTGCCTAACCCATTAGGGATAAAGGCGTGACTATATGTATGTATGACAGATTAGCTTTAAAGAGAATCCTTGTTGAAATAATCTAGATTAAATCAAGGCTCATACCAGTATTTGACTTAGCTTATCATTTATCTGTCTATTTAAACATAATACGTAGAAATCTGTGTCACAATACGATAAGGCAAATTGTTTTTACAATCATTTCAATATTAAATACATGTTTATTGAAGTGGTTTCATTCATTTTTATCGCTGAGATGTCTAAGCTACAAACCTGTTGATATAATATTGCTATCAACTAATATTTCCAACTTAGTTTTAGAATAAAGGTAAACAAAGTTTCATGTCTTTTAATCGAAGATCTTGTTTATAAAATAAATTTTAGCTATTAGATATGACAACATAATGAAATAGTAGTTCTAGTAATGTAACTAATCCTCCAACACGTATAATTTATTTTTAAAATGTGTTTGTGAATAAAAAGACATGAAACTTTGTTAACCTTTATTCTAAAACTGAGTTGGAAATACTAGTATACAATTATTCTGTGATTAAAGCTATAAATTAAGACTTACCTATCTCAAAATAATCTTTTACCGTAGTAAAAACGAGATTTTTGATTATGATAACGGTTTTAGAATATTTAAAAATGGATGAACAATCTGAACACGATACGAAGTTGAAGAATGTATGATCGATCATTGATATCATAATATGTGACCACCCTGAGGTTGCTTCTTTATGGTTAAGTTGCCCCATCATCGATTTTGACAAAATATTGCAAACTAGCTTACTGTCAGCGGGTGTCACCCGCTGTTAAATAAACTTTCCCGTGGGAATGATATACTTTCCTACGTTACTCAAGGTGAACATAGCTTTCTAACGATGAAAGATTTATTGAAGTCGGTCCAGTCGTTTTTGAGTTTATTCGTTGCATACACACAAAAATCCAACCATTTCCTCTTTATAATATTAGTGTAGATAATTAAATACCTTACGCATTGCGTACACTGGAGAATATAAAGAAACAGTACCTATTTACTACACTTTACATTTCATTCTCTGTTTGCCCGCAATAGAAGAACATCCATCAATAGATATTAATAGAATTATTTCAGATTCAGGAGCCATATTTTTGAACCGCTCAAATCGAAATCGCATACGAAAGACTAACATTCGCATGGTAAATTGTACGAAAATAGCACGAGCAACTTACTCTTTACTCAACTTCCATGCTGGACTGGGAGCGAGAGAAACACATAGAATGTGCCATCTGCATTTCCTCCCGGGCATGCTGTAAAAAACAGCTAAGGGATTTGAGGGTTTCTGTATATTGCAATTTAGGCGATAGGCTGACAACCTTAATATACCCACAAATCTATCTTAAATAACCCTCAAAACTTTATCAGACGTGGCGGAACGACCTTTGTTTAATCGTTTACGCTCAGCCTACCCCATTAGGGATAAAATCGTTATTATATGTATGTATGTAACTTACTCTTTCGTATGCACATTGGAGTTCGAGTGATTCAATAATACGGCTCCAGACCTTCAAAAGGCACAGTTCGCGTGACAGTCGATCTCATGATGGTAGATCACAGCTGATGATTGCATTTTGCATTTTTTTATTACAAATGGATTTGCTCTTGACTCCAATTTATGTCAAAAGGGACTGAGACGGAGTCGGAACGATGGAGCGAGCTCACCCAGAAGATGCCTGTTCACTCTAACATTGAAGTGTTGGGGGTTGTATGTATTCGGAATCAAAGACGCAGGCAGAGAGTTCCACTCTTTTGCATATATTTTATTACCTAATTTACCTATTTTTAATGACACTAAAAACTAGTCCTGCGCAGTAGGCCTATCTGTGAGAGATTGGCCGCCATCACCGAAAATCGGTGGGAGGACAAAAAAAATATTTATAACGACACTTTGAATTTGTTTTTTTGACGTAGATTCTATGATACTATGGCCCGCATTTATAATCAGCGCTTGAGAGTGAGCGCAAGTTTGAGTTCGAATCAGAAATGTAATTTCAGTACAGACTGACCTGTCAAATCCATACTTAATATCGCTCTCAATCTTGAGATCGATTTATAAATACGATTCTGTCTGCTGACCTTTCAGAGCTTCGGAAGGCACAGCTCGCGTGACACACAGCCAATAACGGTTACTGATCACAGCTGATGATTACTCCTATTACCATTACTTCTATTGCCGTCACTGTGGGGGCATTGTATGCTAAGCAGACCTCCCACGCGACATCCTCAAATAAGAGTTGAAGCGCATCTGGCTTGTGCAGACTTTCTTGAAGTACAAGTGGTCAATGTTATTAAACCTAGTACGTCTAATCTTCCATGCTGGACTGGGAGCGATAGAAAAACATAGAATGTTCCAGCTGCATTTCCACCGGCTGTAAGAACTAGCTAAGGGATCAGACGGTTTCAGTATATTGCAATTTAGGCGATGATTTGTCACTACAGCAATATACCTAAAAATCTATCTTAAATAACCCTCGAAACTTTGTCAGACGTGGCGGAACGATTTTTGTTTAGGTCATTTACGCTCTGCCTACCATAAAGGCTACTACTGTAAAGGCGTGATTATATGTATGTATGTATGTGCGTCTTAGAAGAAATCTCTTACGAAATTTTGTAAATTTTGTCTTATTCAACTTTGATTTTAAAATAGGATAGCAAATAAACACATGACTTCGATATTCCCAATATGACTTAAGATGTTTAATATTAGAATTGAACATAGAACATACTCTCTTTTTTACGGCAGATTAGGAATGTCAAAGTCATGTGTTTACGTGTTTGTCAAAGATGAAAATTTGACAGCGCTATCGAATAGAGCGGCAGAATTTTGAGCGAAAGAGCATTATTTTAGGCACTGCTCGCGTGACACATAACATAACCCATAACGGTTACTGATCACAGCTGATGATTACTCCTATTACCATTACTTCTATTGCCGTCACTGTGGAGGCATTGTATGCTAAGCAGACCTCCCACGCGACATCCTCAAATAAGAGTTGAAGCGCATCTGGCTTGTACTGACTTTCTTGAAGTACTGTTGGTCAATATTATTAAACCTTGTGCGTCTCAGAATAAAAACTCATATAAACATACATACATACACATAATCACGTATGTATCTCTAATGGAGTAGGCAGAGCGTAAACGACCTAAACAAAGGTCGTTCCGCCACGTCTGACAAAGTTTTGAGGGTTATTTAAGATATATTTGTAGATATATTACTGTTGTGACAGGTTGTCAGCCTATCGCCTAAATTATAATATACTGAAACCCTGGAATTCCTAAGATGGTTTTTACAGCATGCCCGGGAGGAAATGCAGCTAGCACATTCTATGTTTTTCTCTCGATCCCAGGCCAGCGTGGAAGAATTAGGCCAGCATGCAAGATTAATTTCTATAAAAAAATATTGCTATGGAGAGTTCTGATTTAAGCCTAGGATCCAAGGGTTTCAGTATCTGTATGGAAATTGATCTGGAAATGTACGTCCTTTCTCTTACTCGCCTAGTGTGCGACGACTCTTATTATACTTTTCTGTCTTTCATCGGCAGAGCCATAATTTACTAACTTTATATTTCATTGTGCTGTTATTAGTCTTCCAAGATGACATTGATGAAGATTTGACATTTCTATTCGTGCGAATGTACATAGAATTTAACTTTTTCTGGCCTTCGGTTTATTAAAATTAAGGGGATGGGCTAATATGTCAACCCAGCCAGTGGGCTCGATTCTAGATCTGCCGATTGAAAATAAAATTTAAATCTATTTGTCACTTTCGTACTAAAAAAATTGGAAAAGGACAGGACATCTATTCTCTCCGATTTTAAATTTTATCCGCCGTCATATGATATGGCTGATAAAATTGACAGAAATACTGGAGAAACGTGCAAAAGCGCGTCAAAATCTAGCGGACAAAGTGTGAGTGTTTTCAATTTTATTATTTTGAAAGTGACAGATATATTTTAATTTTAGTTGTAGCCGATGGTATCTAGAACCAAGCCCAGTATCTTACTACATATTCATAAAAACGGCTTTTGCCCACCACATACTGAAGACAGGCGTGATTATTGTATGTAGGTAGTACTTAGCCACTAAACTTACGAGGATCTTCGCCAGTATGCTGTCGAATGTATCGAAATGGCAGCATGTTCCCACTACTTCCCAGCAGAGGTCGCGCCGAGGTCGCGTGCCTCAGATAAGACCTGCGCACACGCTACTTGGCCACAGAACTGTGTTTAGGCCTAAGCTATATTCTACTATGCTTCGTTGATTTACATACATGCATATCATCACGCCTTTATTCCTAATGGGGTCGGCAGAGCGTAAACGACCTAAACAAAGATCGGCCTGTCACGTCTGACAAACTTTTGAGGGTTATTTAAGATATTCGTTGATTTAACGTTGAGTTATTGATACCAACTTGTTTTGCAGTCCATAAACTGCTTTTTCTGTACAACTTCAAAGAAAGGCAACTGCAAAACATATGTTTGTAACAAGGTTATTATCTGCACTTCAGAATTTTTAATATCTGCTAAGTTGCAAAGAAAAAGCTGTTTATGGGCTGCAAAACAAGTTGGTATCGATAACTGAACCACAGAATATATAATAGTAACTGAACATTAACTGGACGAATATGCCGATAGAAGTATGTACATTGCCGGCGATTCAGGACGCAATATTCCTTAACTAATTCTTAGCTAGAGCTGTCGCTTTGTTAACTTTGACATAAGAACAGGATAGCAAAACACATGACTTTGACATTCCTAATTTGACGTAAGATCATGCTCTCTTATTTTACGTCAAATAAGCGGCCTTACGCCAGATTAGAAATGTCAAAGTCATGTGTTTTGCTATCCTGTTCTTATGCCAAGGTTAAGAAAATGACAGCGCTACTAAGAATTAGTATTACGAGTATGTCGCTAGAATTGACGATTATTTACTTTAACCTTATGTGTAGGACAGACCATTTCTCCGTACAAAAGACATCAACGCGTGACCACGGTATTTTCTTAAAATAACCCTTTATTCACCCCACAAGAGTTAAAGGCGTGATTATGTAAGTAAACTTGAGGATACCCAGTATGTATAAAGGAATGTAGGTAGATAGTTAAATTACTGGGGGCCGTAATTATACAGCTATCTCAAGATTGAGAGCAATATTAAAGTATGGATTTAACAGGTAATTTTGTACTGAAATAACATTTCTGATTCGAACTCAAACTAGGTGTCATTCTCAAGTGCTGATTATAAATATGGGCCTAGTAATCCTTGACCGAGTTAAATTGTGATTGTGATGCACAGCTGCTCACTGGGGTCATTGACCTTACTGCCTCCGTGGTATAGTAGTTGTCGCCTTGGGCTCTCGATGCCGAGGTCGTGGGTTCAATTCCTGATGCATAGTGACAGCTGCTCACTGGGATCATTGACCTTACTGCCTCCGTGGTATAGTAGTTGTCGCCTTGAGCTCTCGATGCCGAGGTCGTGGGTTCGATTCCTGATAGTGACAGCTGCTCACTAGGGTCAATTAATTTACTGACTGCCTCTGTATTCTCCTTGTCTAAGCCTTGGGCTCTCGAGCCGGAGGTCATAGGGTCAAGTTTAGCCCTATAAGTAAGATGATCCATTCTGATCGGATCAGCTTGTAAAATACTTAATTCTGAGCCCTTTTTTTAAAAATTGGTCTTACTGTCCACGTTAAAAATCTTTCTGTTGTTAAAAGAATAGTATCAAATAAGTTGTATCAAAAAGTAGGATTATACCAGGTGTAAGGGACAGCGTTCCGTAAACTGATAAGAGTTGCTGTCAATGATACTGAACAACTTCCAACAGGATTATTTTTCAGAAAGTGAAAAAAAAATGGCTCGTCCATACAAATTTATCACCTTAATCGGACAATTTATATGGAAAACTCCTTTTTTCATCACTTCCATAAAAAGTTCCTAGTGGAAGTTGTTCAGTGTCATTGACTGAGCAACCCCTATCAGTTTGCGGGACGCTGTCCCTTACGCCCGGTATAAGGTTATATCACTACATAGTATAAAACAAAGTCGCTTTCTCTGTCCCTATATCCCTATGTATGCATACATCTTAAAACTACGCAACGGATTTTAATGCGGTTTCTTTTAATGGATAGAGTGATACAAGGGGAAGGTTTATATGTATAATACATGCATAATACAGTAGAGAAACACTGATGATTTCCGTGCGAAGCCGGGGCGGGTCGCTAGTAACATATAAATGACAACTACCTACTCACCAGCACACAAGTTCAAAGACCCACTCAATTCGTACTTTTTGTCGCTAACTTACAATAAGTCTGACGCCATTTGCTTTTTTGTAACAACTACACGAAACATACTTTTTCACTTATCGTTTTTTTTTCGCTGATTATTTGAAAGGAGGCCTTTGCCCAGCAGTAGGACAATATACATCACACCTTTATCCCTAATGTGGTAGAGAGAGCATTAATGACCTAAACAAAGGTCGTTTCGCCACGTATGACAAAGTTTTGAGGGTAAATTAAGATAGATTTGTAGGTATATTGCTGTAGTGACAGTCAGCCCATCGCCTAAAGTAGAATGTTCTGAAACCCTCAGATCTCTTAGCTAGCTTTTACAGCATGCCCGGGAGGAACTGCAGCTCGCACATGTTTTTCTCTTGCTCCCAGGCCAGCATGGAAAAAGGGACAATATAGGCTAATATTAATAATAACGGCGTCGGGAATTGACAACCCCACCGTCAACAACCTCGGTGGTGCAATCACTTCCCGGAGGAGAAGCTTGTGTGGCGAGCTGATGGTGCGTGGCGACACCCCGGACCCCCAGCTCCGAGGGCCCGTATTCATTTGGCCCTCACCTCCTGGCTTGCCTTCGTTGGCCGTCCAGGAGTGGAGTTCGCAAGAGCGGAACCTTTGCTCCAGGTTGGAAGTGTAAAATGTCATAACGCCGGGGGCCAGCTGACTGAAACACCACGATCTGGCGCCCCGCAGTCTCACCTCTCAACAACCTTAGGCTCGTATTTATGACGAGATCTCAAGATTGAGAGCAATATTAAGTATGTATTTGACGGGCCAGTTTGTACTGAAATGACATTTCTGATACGAACTCAAACTCGCTGTCACTCATGAGAGCGGATTATAAATACGGCCCTTAGTCGCTCACACGCTTATCGTTTCTTGCGTTCGGCCGTTTTTGGGGCCCCATTATAGTGAGGTGGCGTTTTCGTGTTTTTAAACATTGATAGGGCAGAAGCTATAGTTCTTTCCATATCCCAATTACCCAGTCCACTATCATTACAACACAATAACCCGGTTCCTTTACTTTCCTCTATAGTCCTACACTACACGGGGGTTGCCCTTGGGTGTACTTCTATAGTGCATACAGGGATAGCCGCCGGCTAGTGTCACATTACTAATATTAACATTGTTTAAAAGGGCCTCTACGTGTTGGCTTTGGCCCCACACACGCCTTCCAAAAGTCCGGGACTCTATAGTCCCGAGATATGGTAGAACACAAAATAATAATAATTCGAAGGGATAAAATTATTTGCTATCCTTGATGTCAATTTAAAATTATCCTAATTATAAAGAAGATTGAATTTCCTTTTCCATTTGCTATTTATTTATTACAAACGTTCACATAAATCTTAACAATTTATACATACTCCCTCAAAACTGCATGAACAGTTTGTCTGAGAGATCAAACGAGTCTAAATAACCTAACATTTTTAATAGTAATTAAGGAAGTATTAAACTTTTTGAGCTAACTATGCAAATTACAGTGGATATGTAGTGAACAATTTGTCAAATCGTAGATAGCGCCTGCGCCTAAAACAATTGCAATAGCAAAGATGTTGTTTTACGGACTTTGCCTTTTGCTTCACATATTTTATTAGGCGCTGAATTATATACCAAACAATCACTTTATTTGATGATGAATTGAATTGACGATAGATTCAGAAACAACAAAACTTTTGTCATTTACTAATCAATTATTGTTCTAGTTTCAAAGAGGCGTAACAGGAAATTTTAAATTTTTCAGGTATTTATTATTCTTATTTTTACTATGAATAAATGCATAAAAATAAGATAACACGTAATTTATATTCGGCATAAATAAGTAGGTCAAAAAGTTACCGACTACAAATAAATACAATTTATTCATTCACAGCTGTAACCATTATCTATTGCAAAACGACAGTGTTATGACCGGTCACTGTCTTGCGTGGTTACCTCGCGAGCAGTGGTCTAGTGGTCACCTACCGTACCGAACACTTCCGCGTCTAAGCTGCGCGCCAAGACTCATCCTCTTAAGGCGATACATCTTCACTACACAGTATAAAACAAAGTCGCTTTCTCTGTCCATATATCCCTATGTATGCATAAATCTTTAAAACTACGCAACGGATTTTGATGCGGTTTCTTTTAATAGATAGAGTGATTCAAGAGGAAGGTTTATATGTATAATACATGCATAATATAGTAGAGAAATGTCGGGTCGCTAGTTCTTTATAATTGTGACCCTTGTATAGTATTATATTATCTGTGCACTTGCCGCCATTTTTTTATTGGTAGGATTTATTTTCTGCAATAAACTATCAACAACTATTTTTATCGTGAGAGATTTTGAAACATAACAAAATAAAAGCTAGTAAATACACCTGGGTGGGATTTGAACCCACGCACTTCGTTAAACAAACATTAACAAACTTTATTAACACTACTTCCATGCTGGACTGGGACCGATAAAAAACATAGAATGTGCCAGCAGCATTTCCTCCCGGGCATGCTGTAAAACCAGCTAAGGGATCTGAAGATATCTGTATATTGCAATTTAGGCGATAGGTATTATACCTACAAATCTATCTCAAATAAACGTCAAAATTTTGTCAGACGTGGCGAAACGACCTTTGTTTAGGCCGTTTAAGCTTTGCCTACCCCAATAGGGATGAAGGCGTGATTATATGTATGTATGTATATTAACACTGTAAGTGTCAATTTGAAAAAATAAAGATGCGTGAGTGATTTCTTACTTCGACGTAGCTAGGACAAGCATTGATATAAATGAGTTTTCCTGTGGAAATGAGATATTTTTCCGTGCTAAAGAAACTCCTGCTGCCACTTGCCAGGTGCAATAATGTGCATTTTCTCTTAAAGTTAAATAATACCCTTTACGATTTATGAAAGACGAAATAACGGATGAATTATTGTTAATTTTAACACTTCATTTTACGTGGAAGGACAGCATGCAACGCATTCTCTGAATGCAGATGCTCGCTTTTTCAGAAATAATCACGTCGAAGACAAATATTCCTCATAAATCTAAACGAACACACATTTTAAAGTTTTTTACAAGAATGTAATTTCAACCAGCTATTATAAAACTTCGCGCATCATTGGACACTGTCCATCATCGCCTTAACGGCCTCCAGTGTAATTTCTCGCTGCGTGCAACGGAACGTACTGCGCGCGCATTCTCCCATCGCACGGCGCAGCGCGCGGGCGTCTGTACGATTTGAATTCAAAATTCGAACGACGAACTAATTTACTTTTTAAGAGGTTTCTTTTTAAAAAGTGACGTTTTTCGCGGCTTATCTCGAGTGTTTTGTGCCAGTGTGTGTTCAGTTTTTTTTATGGATTGTTGGATTGGATGTACAGTTTCTATTCTTGTGTTGGTATTGTGATGGTTGATCAATCAGCTACCTGCCCATTCAAATAGATTGGATTTATTTTTTGTGGACGTTTTGTTGTGTATCTGGGTCACACTGATATATTTGATTGTAACTGGGATACCCACTAGAAAACTTAACTTATTTTGTTCTTTTATACCTTAGTCTAAGTTTTTATAGTTTTAAAGCTAAGCAATTTCAGTTTCATAAAAAAATCTAATTTCTTTCTTGATTAAAACAATTTAACTAAGCTTCTCAAAAAAGTTTGACTAGCCATATTGTCCGTTATAATTTTAAAACAATAAATAAGATTTTTTTAACGAAACAAAGTTAAAAAATAAGATTGTTTATCAAACCGACCCCGTGAGATACGTTATAAGGCTAGGGAGATGAGGGAGATGATGTTTATCAAACCTACAACATATTTTTGAGAGAATCTTCTTAAAAATGTGTGACCTTAAAAATTGACCTACAAAACATTTCGCGAACAAAAAGTAAAATAAAAAAAATGCACAAGTCTACACGCTTTCATTTTAAGTGCAACACTTTATTTTTATTTGGCTTTCGGTATTACAACTACTTTCCCACAAATGGGTTGTAAAATCGTGATTTTCGAGTTATGACGTTTCTCATGTGAGACATGTCATTTGAAAAACCGTCACAATAAACATTGCAAGAGTATTTTGATCACTAAGGCCCGTATTTACAATCAGCTCTCAAGAGTGACAGCTAGTTTGAGTTCGGGTCAGAATTGTCAGTTCAGTATAAAAGCGCTTGTCAAATCCATACTTACTATTGCTCTCGATATTGAGATCGCTTAATATGCAGTAACCCAATAAATTATATTGCATTTCTGAGTTTTTGGCCCAAAGTTATATAATATTTAATGAAAGAAGCAATTTCCATCGGCACCTTTTGTCACTTCTAAGAAAGACTTAAGTATTTTCATTATATTTTAATACTATTCTGATTTTATTTTTTAATGAATGGGTAGCCTTTGATTAACAAACCAAACTTTTTTATTAGTAGATTTACGAAAATCAACCATTTTCGAAATTCTAGCAAGTAATAGAAGGGACTAAATGTGAGTGTGTTTGTGAATTGCTGGACCGATAGTGATGTGAATCTTAACCGCAGAAGACTTCAGGGAATTTCAGTCAAAATGATGAAAATGGCAGCAGTATTGATGGTAAGTAGGTGTATTTTAAAATTTATTAACATAAGGTATATGTATATATGATCACGCTTGTATCTCTAATGGGGTAGGTAGAGCATCTAAGACCTACTTAACAAAGGTCGTTCCGCCACGTTTGACAAGTTTTAAGAGATATTTCAGTTACAATACATCTGTATATTGCTGTAGTGACCGGTTGTCAACCCTTCGTTACAATACACTGGAACCATCAAATTCAGCAAATGAAGCAGCTGGCACATTCTATGTTTTTCGATCGCTTCCAGTCTAGCACGCAAACTGAAAACTAAAAAAGGTTAAAAGCAACTGATTGCTGAAAAAGTGTGTACATATAATGACATATATACATATAATCACGCCTTAATCCCTAATGGGGTAAGCATAGCGTAAACGAGCCAAATAAAGGTCGATCCGCCCGTCAGTTTTGAGGGTTATTTACGATAAATTTGTTGGTATATTGCTGTAATGAAAGGTTGTCAGCCCATTGCCTAAATTGCAATATACAGAAACCCTCTTATCCCTTAGCTAGTTTGTACAGCATGCCCGGGAAGAAATGCAGCTGGTACATTCTATGTTTTTGTCTCGCTCCCAGTACAGCATGGATGAAAATTGTGTACAGTTGTCCAAGTTTTTATTAAAATAATTTGATCAGTAATAGATACCCAATCACAATTTTCCACAGTAACCAACCGGCACCGACAGCTTAACGTGCCTTCCGAAGCACAGAACAGGTAGTTCACATGCCATTAGCGGTCACCCATCCTTGACACGATCTACGGCCGTATGCAATGTTAGCATCGCCACGCTTAGTGAACATCAATAGCTGGATGCGTAGGTCAGTTAGAAATATTTTATTGGAAGAAAGAAAACAACTCAAGTAGTTTTTTTTCCTTGCTTCGGAAGGCACGTTAAGCCGTTATTCCCGGTTAATATAGTTTAATACCGTAGATATTAGTCGTGCTGTAAAAGCCAGCTAATTGATCCGAGGGTTTCGGCATATTGTGATTTAGGCGATGGGCTGACAACCTGTCACTACAGCAATATACCTACAAATCTATCTTAAATAACCCTCAAAACTTTGTCAGACGTGGCGGAATGACCTTTGTTTAGGTCGTTTGCGCTCTGCCTACCCCATTAGGGATAAAGACGTAATAATATGTATGTATGATATTAGTCGTTAAGCCATATCAGAGGCCAGTGCTAAGCATTGGCGGTTTGAAAACTCTGACCTATTCTACGATTGGGTCTGGTTTCCCTTCTGGGTTGCGGAGGTCAGTTGGCAGTCGATCTGTGTAAAAACCAGTACCCTCGCTCAATCACCTAGATTAGGTAGCCGACCCCGAGTGATACGGGATAAGGCTGATGATGATTTTTATTTTCCTATCCAGATTTGAACAGGCCTCCCCTTTTCCTTTCCACTTTTCCCGGTAATGTGCTATTTCCTTCCAGTCTCTGTCAAATGTATCAACTCAAGTAATAAAGTATCAAAATCTCTTTAGGTAGGAAACTGCAGGTTAGCTGATTGTAGTCAAGAAATCAATTCTGTGTTTCGGAGGGCACGTCAAGCCGCCAGACCCGGTCGCTAAATTTGCCATTTTGAAAACTCTGACACCAGGGTTCATCGGGTCGTTTTCCAACTCAACCATCTACTCGATATAAGAAAATAGAACGTAACGTAATCAAATTATACATAGGAAATAAGTCTAATTGAAAAGGTGATTATACTTCCATGCTGAACTGGGAGAAGTAGAAAAACATAGAATGTTCCAGCTGCCCTTCCTCCCGGGCATGCTGTTGAAGTCAGCAAAAGGGACTCGAGGGTTACAGTGTATTGTAATTTAGGTGATGGGCTGACAACCTGTCACTATAGCAATACATATTACAATCTAAAATTGCCCTCAATTTTTGTCAGACGTGGCGAAAGCGCTTTTTACGAGGCGTTAAACGCTCTGCCTACCCCGTAAGGGATAAAGGCGTGATTTATGTATGTATGTATGTATGAAAAGGTGATTATGTACGACGGATCCAATTTTTTATTAGTATTTCGTTCGGTCCATGTATGTCAAGTCGTTTTGTTTGACTGACTGCTTTAATTGTAATTAAATTGGAACGCGCTTGTTCCTAATTAGTGTTGAATGAATAATTAATTTTAAAAATATTCCTACTTACTAAAGCAACTACTTAATGTTTTCGAGGAAAATAAGAAATGTTTCATAAAAATATAATTAGGAAATACGAATAAACTGGTCTTTACGTTCTTTACCTAGGCTCGTATTTATAAAACGATCTCAAGATTGAAAGCAATATTAAGTATGGATTTGACAGGTAAAGTCTTTGTGTACAATTGTGTCAAATACGGGCCCTAGCATTACTTATTTTGAATTAATCTATAAAATTCTCGAGGCGCAATTAGTGAAAAAGAATTTATGACTTTACGAAGACCTCCCAAACTTGGTATGAATAATTTACATACCAGTTAATCTAATCTTAATTCGTAGTGTCTAATAAAGTATTACATAATTCCCCATTTCTACCCGTCTGCGCAACGCAAAGGAGGGTAATGTGTTTTTCAGCCTATCTATGCACGTATGCCTGATCCTCTGTGGCGCTCTAGAGACCAAACGTTCGTTCTGAACAATCGTTTTAGATCTTTAACGATTTAAATCAGAGGCCTAACTACATACATACACGTACATATAATCACGCCTTTATCCCTAATGGGGTAGGCAGAGCGCAAACGACCCAAACAAAAGGTCGTTCCGCCACGTCTGACAAAGTTTTGAGGGTTATTTAAGATCGATTGTAGGTATATGTTTCTGTGTACAATAAACTGTTAAATAAATAAATATATTGTAATATACAGATATACATATAGCCTAAATTACAATATACAGATACCCTCGGATCCCTTAGCTGATTTTTACAGCATGCCCGGAAGAACGTTTTAAAGTTTTAAAGCTCACTTTGAATTCTACGCAGTTGGGTTTTATGATTTTTTTAAATTACTTGTTAGACATTCATCTGATTTGGACACCGAGTTCTAACCTGATTATATGGTTGATGAATTAGCCTGGCCTTATCTGCAGCGGAAATGTAAATTAGTTTTTTTATTACTTTCTATTCTACCTACACTTTGTAATCTACACATAAAGAGTCTAAATGACCAGTGTATTTTTGTTATTTTACCCATGCATACATATAATCACGCCTTTATCCCTAATGGGGTAGGCTGAGCGTTAACGAGCTAAAAAGGTCGTTTCGCCACGTCTGTCAAAATTTTGAGGGTATTTAAGAAAGATATTGCTGTAGTGACAAGTTGCAATATAAAGAAACCCTCGGATCCCTTAGCTGGTTTTTACTGCACGCCCGGGGGAAAATGCAGCTGACATATTCTATGTTTTTCTCTCGCTCCCAGTCCAGCATGGAACTAATGCCCTTTATATTATACCCCTATATACCATTATATACCTAAGTGGTATAGATGCAATATTGTATTGTACAGAGCATCATCATCATCTTCCTAGCCTTATCCCGTATGTTACGGGGTCGGCTACCTAATCTAGGGGATTGAACGATACTGGTTTTTACACAGAGCGACTGCCATCTGACCTCCGCAACCCATAAGGGAAACCAGACTCAGTCCTAGATTAGGTCAGAGTTTTCAAGCCGCCAATGCTTAGCACTGGCCTCTGATATGGCTTAACGACTAATATCACAGTATTGAACGATATTAACCGGGACCAACGGCTTAACGTGCCTTCCGAAGCACGGAAAAAGCGCCGAATAAATGTACATATGAAATTCGAAAACCGAAAAACACATTGGTACGTGGTGGGATTCGAACCACGACCTCCCCGCTCAGGAGGCAGCGGCCCTATCCACTACACCATCGGGCTCTCTTATTGTATTGTACAGAGCGACAACATTATATGTGTTTATTTGCATTCCTCTCTTGGTAAATACGTATTGTTCTCCCGATGAAAGCCGACGCCGTGTCATTGTGAGCATGTTTCTTTTGAATAGTGATGACACTGGAATACTAGTCAAATCAGTAACATTTTATGAAATTCAAATTCAAATTCTTTATTTCAGGCATTCACTCATATAACAAACACATTGCAATTATATACATAAATTAAAAAATAAAAAGAGGACAAACAAACAAACAAAGAAACAAACAAACGAGCAACAAATGTCGAAAACGCTTTTTGTATGGAAATACCTAATTATGACGACGCGTTAAGGAAAATACTACATACATACATATAATCACGCCTTTATCCCTAATGGGGTAGGCAGAGCGTAAATACTCTAAATAAAGGTCGTTCCGCCACGTCTGACAAAGTTTTGAGGGATATTTAAGATATGTTTGTAGGTATATTGCTGTAGTGACAGGTTGTCAGCCCATCGCCTAAATTACAAAACACTGAAACCCTCGGATCTCTTAGCTGTTTTAAAGTAGGAAAATACTACTTAAATCAATAACGTCTATATTTTTTACTCAATTATTAAATCTAAATGTGCACATATTTTTGAAAATGATGAATGAGATTCGCAATATTTTAGCCATCAGTTTTAAATGTACATACATATAATCACGCCTTTATCCCTAATGGGTTACGCAGAGCGGTTTAAATTATTATTTTTTATACACCCAGTCGTCACGCCTATTGTGGTTGAAGCTAAACAGGGTTTCTTTTCTAGCTCATCTAGGCCCGTATTTATAATCAGCTCTCAAGAGTGACAGTGAGTTGCAGTTCGTAAGGTTTAAAGATATTTTATTCTCAAAAAAGACAAATGTCACTTACATGAGACAGAAATTAAAAATATAAATCAAAAACATAATATTATTGTTAGTGTCGTTCGCACCGTGCAACTATACATAGTTCGTATCAGAAATAACATTGTCAAATCTATAGTTAATATTACGATCAAACTTGAGATCTCTTTAATCTTTATAAATACGAGCCTTAAACTCCAACCAATAAATTACAGTTTATTTGAAAACTAGCGACCCGCCTGGCTTCGCACGGAAATCATCATTGTTTCTCTACTATATTATGCATGTACCAGGCCACTCAGAAAGTATTGCGATAAATAGTTTTTATATATGGCAGACTGGCCGGTTAGAATCTTTTTTGAAAATATGATTACTTGTAAGTAAAAATATGTGTGTTCCATTTTCAAAATTTCCCTCCACATTATTTGCGAGCCAATTCAAAGTATCGTGTCTTACTGAAAAATGGATCTGCGCCGGGAACATTTTAGAGCTATGATTTTTTATTATTTCAAGTGTCGCCTGAAACCGGATGAAGCGTTCGATAGACTTCAAATGGCATTTATGGATGAAATCCCCTCCTAGGCAACCGTGTATCGTTGGTATAACGAATTTAGGCGCGGTCGACCAACCTTGGGGGATGAAGAAAGAAGCGGTCGCCCTTTGACGGCTATTACGGAAGAAAACGTGCTAGCAGTGAAAAATTTAATCCAAGATAATAGGCGAATTACATATCAGGAGATTCAGCACATATTAAAGATTGGATCGGGAAGCGTTCACGAGATTCTACAAGGGCATCTTCGCGTGAGGAGGATAGTATCGCGCTGGGTGCCGCACTACCTCACCGACGCTCAGAAGCAGGCCCGGGTGGAATGGTGCCGTGATATGCTGAACAAATTTGAAGCAGGCTCGTCTCGGCGTGTTTACGACATCGTAACAGGTGATGAGTCCTGGATTTATCAATGCGATCCAGAAACCAAGCGCCAGTTGACAGTTTGGGTGTTTCAAAATGAACCAACGCCTACCAAAGTGAAGCGATCTCGAAGCGGGGGGAAGATTTTGATCGCCAGCTTTTTTAATTTGACTGGCCACTTGGCCTCAATTCCCTTACGAGATCAAAAAAGCATTAACGCCGAATGGTATTCTACCAAATGTTTACCAGAAGTTTTTTCTGTTGTGAGCAACAAGCGACCAAACACAGGGCTCCGCGGACTACTGCTCCACCACGACAATGCGCCTGCACACACCGCGCTCAAAACGAGGGACTTCCTGGACAGCACACCAGTCAAACTCCTGGGTCACCCTCCTTACAGCCCTGATCTAGCACCGTGTGACTTCTTTTTATTTCCAAAAATAGAAAATCAGCTCAAGGTGATACAATTTTCGTCGCCGGAAGATGCGCTGGCTGCGTTCGAGCAGGCTGTAAACTAGGTGTCTACGGCGGACCTAAAAAAGTGTTTTGAAAACTGGTTCAGACGCATGAATCTTTGTATAGAGGCTGGTGGAGAGTACTTTGAAAAGATTTAATAAAAATATATGTACCTGTAGAACAATTTTTTTTAGTGTCGCAAAACTTTCTGAGTGTCCCACGTATTATACATATAAACCTTCCTCTTGAATCACTCTATAAAAACCGCATCAAAATTCGTTGCGTAGTTTTAAAGATCTAAGCATACATAGGGATATAGGCACAGAGAAAGCTACTTTGTTTTATACTATGTAGTGACGACAAAATTTTATTAGAAAAAAATGTTTAAAATTGAAATGTTTTCGTGATTGCAAGCCTTGATGAACGTTCATCTAACATACTAAAATCCTCAAAAGTATTTCAGACGTGGCGTAAACGGCACTTGTTTATTTATTTTTATGGTTGTTTGTTCATTGTTTACTGCTGTTTTTTTTAACGATCATAATCATAAATTCTTCCATGCTGGACTGGGAGCGAGAGAAAAACATAGACTGCGCCAGCTGCTTTTCCTCCCGGGCATGCTGTGATAAGCAGCTAAGGGATCCGAGGGTTGCAGTATATTGCAATTTAGGCGATAGGTTGACAACCTATCACTACAGCAATATACCCACAAATCTATCTTGAATAACCCTCAAAACTTCGTCAGATGTGGCGGGACGACATTTGTTTAGGTCGTTTACGCTCTGCCTACCCCATTAGGGATAAAGGCGTGATTATATGTATGTATGTATTATCATAAACATTGGTTCAAAAGTCTTTGCAACTATTGACAGGTTGTTGACTCGCTATGAAACGTGACTAGAAAGTCGAGTGGTTTACGAATAGGCATTCAAAGATAGGATCGCACTCAATCACAAGAAACGAATGGATCTTACCATGAAACCTATCAAATGTGGATTCTTAGAATATGTAGGTATACTGAAACTAACAGACAGGAATTTGTTTTTATTATAGTAAGAATTTCAATTACTTCCATGCTGGACTAGGAGAGATAGAAAAACATAGAATGTTCCAGCTGCCCTTCCTCCCAGGCATGCTGTAGAAGTCAGCAAAAGGGATTCAAGGGTTACAGTGTATTGTAATTTAGGCGATGGGATGACAACCTGTCACTATAGCAATACATATTACAATCTAAAATTACCCTCAATTTTTGTCAGACGTGGCGAAAGCGCCTTTTACGAGGCGTTAAACGCTCTGCCTACCCCGTAAGGGATAAAGGCGTGATTTTATGTATGTAGAATTTCAATTCAAAGAAGATAGGAAAAATAATTGGAATAGTCAAATAAGTCTTCCAAAACAAGTCATGATACATCAGCAGAAGGTCACCTTACTTGAACTCATCTCTCTAGCCTTATTCCGTATCTCACGGTGTCGGCCACCTATTCTAGGGATTAAACGGGGGTACTGGTATATTCACAGAGCGACTGCCATCTGACCTCCGTAACCCAGAAGGGAAACCAGACCCAATCCTATATTAGGTCAGAGTTTTCAAGCCGCCAATGCTTAGCATTGGCCTCTGAAATGGCTTAACGACTTAATATCTACGATATTAACGTACTTTCTGAAGTACGGTAAAAGCACCGAATAAACGTACATATGAAATTCTAAAACCGAAAAACACATTGGTACGTTGTGGGATTCGAACCACGACCTCCCCGCTCAGGAGGCAGCGGCCCTATCCACTACACCATCGGGCACTCAACTTACCTAAACTAAAGAGAAATGAATCAACCTCCGAAAGATCTGTACAAGCGATGTGCCACGGTAATTTTATTGTTTGATTTGTATTCTTAACTTTAAAAATAAGAATTTAACCCGTGTTTAAACATCCTTCTTCCATGCTGGACTGGGAGCGAGAGAAAAACATAGAATGTGCCATCTGCATTGCCTCCCGGGCGTTCTGTAAAACCAGCTGAAGGATCCGAGGGTTTTAGTATATTGCAATTTAGGCGATGGGCTGACAACCTGTCCCTACAGCAATACTCCTAAAATTCTATCTTAAATAAGGTTATTTAAATTTTGATTATCAAAACTTTGTCAGACGTGGCGGAACGACTTTTATTTAGGTCGTTTACAATCTACCTACGCCATTAGGGATAAAGGCGTGACTATATGTATGTATGTTAAACAACTGCCAATCAGAAGTGTCAAATTAACAACCATAAGGGAAAACAAATGCAGCTGTAGATAGAACAACTTAATCACTGGAGCCCTGAGCTTTCCCACCTCTCTATAAATAAATAACAGATGTGGATGTTAATTGACTGAACTGGTCCCATATATCGATAGTAACTAGTATTATAACAGGTAGCAGGAACAGCTACTGCGTTTGAAGTTATGCAACTTGGGGCAGTGACCGTGGAGGACAGAGAGAGGGATGGAGAGGTTATTTATTACTTTTTATTTATTTTATTTTCTTTATTACAGGGATAACAACAGCATTTCACTTAAATTAATTTACAGAGTTTTGTACCTAAATACATTGATCTACATGTACGTATAGTAATATTTCTATGCCTAAATAGCCAATTAAAGTTATCCACAACTTAATTACTTGAGTTCAAGGTAACAAACTTGCATCGTGTAAGTGATTGATTATAAAACATTCAAGTTGATTTTTTTTACAATAATAAAATCAAAGAGATTGTAATAAGGATCTGGTAAGAAACCAATAATCAAATACATAAATAATAAATTAATAACAATGGTGTTATTTACTTCCAAGCTGGACTGGGAGCGAGAGAAAAACATAGAATGTGCCAGCTGCATTTCCTCCCGGGCATGCTGTAAGAACCAGCTAAGGGATCTGAGGGTTTCAGTATATTGCAATTTAGGCGATGGGCTGACAACCTGTCACTACAACGATATACTTACAAATCCATCTTGAATAACCCTCAAAACTTTGTCAGACGTGGCGGAACGACCTTTGTTTAGGTCGTTTACGCTCTGCCTACCCCATTAGGGATAAAGGCGTGATTATATGTATGTGTTATTTATAATATATATACATATATAATATCATGATTTATTCGAAATACAAATGTAATAAATAGTAAAATATGCTATGATAGAATAAGTAGTGAAGGGTAACTATATACGGGTTTATGGGTTAAGTTTTCCATAGCAGACTAAAGTGATAATAGAAAGAAATACTATGTTCCAGCTAATTTTCGTAACGGGAACCTTCCATGTTGTACTGGGCGCCAGAGAAAAACATAGAATGTGCCAGCTGCATTTCCTCCCGGGCATGCTGTAAAAGCCAGCTAAGGGATTCGAGGGTTTCAGTATATTGCAATTTCGGCGATGAGCTGACAGTCTGTCACTACAGCAATATACCTACTAATATATCTTAAATAACCCTCAAACTTTGTCAGACGTGGCGGAACGACCTTTGTTTAGGTCGTTTACGCTCTGCCTATCCCATAAGGGATAAAGGCCTGATTATATGTATGTCAGTCTCCCTAGCCTTATCCCGTATCTCACGGGGTCGGCTTCCTAATCTAGGGGATTGAAAGAGGGTACTGGTTTTTACACAGAGCGACTGCCATCTGACCTCCGCAACCCAGAAGGGAAACCAGACCCAATCCTAGATTAGGTCAGAGTTTTCAAGCCGCCAATGCTTAGCACTGGCCTCTGATATGGCTTAACGACTAATATCTACGGTATTAAACGATATTAACCGGGACCAACGGCTTAACGTGCCTTCCGAAGCACGGAAAAAGCACCGAATAAACGTACATATGAAATTCGAAAACCGAAAAACACATTGGTACGTGGTGGGATTCGAACCACGACCTCCCGCTTAGGAGGCAGCGGCCCTATCCACTACACCATCGGGCCTATTATATGTATGTATGAACACTAAAAAAATAACAAAACTGTTGTTATACACAGTTTTCTAAAATACCCTCTGAACTGGCCGATAATGCCCTATTTTGAAGTTGATGATGATGACGCTAAGGGATAAAGGCCTAACTTGTAATGTGTGTATGTATGTATGGTGGAACTTTAGTGACGTAACACTTTCATATGTTTATCGTATGCTCTTGCGCAGCTTCCCGAACGTTTGACACGAGCCTTTGTTGACTCAACTAATGACTTTCACTATTTGCATTGTTTGACCAGTAGATATTTCTATTGAAAGGTATATTTAGATAAATAATTTGAAGTGTTCTTGTGTTTTGTTGTGCAGTTTATTAAATTGGAAATTTTGAAAACAAACTCACCGTGTATAACAGAGGGTATTTTATACATACATATAATCACGCCTTTATCCTTAATGGGGTTAGCAGAGCGTAAACGACCAAAAAAGGTCGTTCCACCACGTATGGCAACATTTTGAGGGTTATGTCAGATAGATTTGTAGGTATATTGCTGAAGTGAGTTGTCAGCCCATCCCCTAAATTGCAATATACTGAAACCCTTGAATCCCTTAGCTGGTTTTTACAGCATGCCCGGGAGGAAATGCAGCTGGCACATTCTATGTTTCTCTTTTTCTCCCAGTCACGGATGGAAGAAATTGGGTACTTTATAACGCGTTAAAATAACTCATTCCCACGAGAAAAACCTTTTAGGCTCGGGTGCAACTGAGGGGTGAAAATCTAGATCTTTCTTAAGGCGTCTCAATATCTTTCCCTGTTCTCCTTCAGCCATGTTTATACACAGGAAACGGCCCTGACTGGACACGCGACGTGTCATCCGAGATGATGACGATCTATTGCCCTTAAGAGGGCTTTATACAGCAGTTATACAGGGCGATTTTTTTAACATACAAGATTTTTTAATTACCGTTCAATCACCTAGATTAGGTAGCCGACCCCGTGAGATACGGGTTAAGGCTAGGGAGATGATGATGATACAAGATTTTTTTAAATGGTATTTAAAAAAATCCTCTGAGCATCCACAAACAAAGGTTATTTCAATTTGTGGAGGTTTGTGATTGACTTTAGAACTAATACAAATTAACACTTAATTTTAAACTTTCGCGGTTATTTTCACTATAACTGTGAGACATCAAATAATTTAAATCGCTTTAAGAAACCCGTAAAATGTCTCATAGTTATAATACAAATTAAAATGGTACCTATACATTTTTTAATTTTCGTTGAACTTCTTCAATTGTAAATTAGAGGTATATTTTGAACTTTATCTTTTAGAATGATTAAAAATCTAGAGAGAAATAAATAAAAACGGATACAGTTTTTAATTACAAATTCGCTAATTTCAAATTCACAACATAATAACAAATAATTATTACTTTGTTTATTTGAACTTTGCAAATTTCTATTTAAAAACTGTCATCATTTGGAATAAAAGATCACTCTGTACATAGATTTTATTATAAAAAAGAACTTATAAATCACTATTTCCATCATAGTTTCGTGTCCTGTTAGGATTATGATCTAGATAAGATAAAGATATACATATTTAATTAAGAGATTGTAAAATTGATTAGATTTTTCAATTAGCTACTTACATGTGACATGTTCAAAAAGAAGTCTATATTATGCTAGAAAATAAAAATAAAATGTAATGTTTATGATCGTACTTATAGAATAAAATTGAATAAAAACACGTTTATTCATGAAACAATACAAAACTCAACATACAGTAAGTAGACTTATTGAATGCTCTGATCTGTATTGCACAAGAAATGGAGCTGACTCAGCATTTGTCACAAGTTAAATCTATAACCAGTAACACTGATATTCTGTCAGCACCGTAATACACAATATAATAATACAATACAAAATCTTAAATTTAAAATACATACTATAAATACACTTTAATTGTTTCCCTTTTTTACAGAAAGTAGTTTATGCAGAAATGTTTACTTTCATGGTCAGATTCAAATATGTAAATACCAAACAATTTAAAAAATACGACATACCTACCTACTCAACGTAGAAAATTCTGAATTGTAGAAGTTTGTTAGGGTTTAAACAAATAACTTTTAGCTAAAATTGTTTTAACTTGTTTTCGTCTTCTTAAAAAAACATAGAATTTAAGACACAAACTTAGATGACTTAATAAAGGAATGGTGAGGCACCGCAAAAAGAATACCAACAACAACATACATATAATCAATAGTCTTTATCCCTAATGGGGTAAGCAGAGCGTGAAAAGTCTTTCCGCCACAACAAAAAGTGACAAAATTTTGAGTGTTATTTAAGATAGATTTGTACTTATATTGCTGTAGCGACAGGTTGTCAGCCCATCGCCTGAATTGCAGTATACAGAAACCCTCGGATCCCTTAGCTGGTATTTACAGTATGCCCGAGAGGAAATGCAGCTGGCACTCTATGTTTTTCTCTCGTTCCCAGTCCATCACAAAAAAAAACATATTTGTAACTAACTCTATAAGAATAAAGCACGTGTCCGTGTCTCTATAATCAAATTCATTCAAATCCAAGCTAACAAGATGATACAGTGAAACATTATTTGTGACACATAACTGTTAATAGGCACTTTAACACAGCTTGCACACTATATTTAAACGAACGTGGGGGAAAAAAGAACATACATACATAATAAAGGCGTGATTATATGTATATATATATATACATATAATCACGCCTTTATCCCTGATGGGTAGGCAGAGCGTAAACGACCTAAATAAAGGCCGTTCCGCCACGTCTGACAAAGTCTTGAGGGCCATTCAAGAAAGATTTGTACGTATATTGCTGTAGTGACAGGTTATCAGCCCATCGTCTAAATTACAATATACTGAAACCCTCAGATCCCTTAGCTGGTTTTTACAGCACGCTCGGGAGGAAATGCAGCTGGCACATGGCATGGCAAAAAAGAACATGGCTGCCAATTTTATCACTAAGGCCCGTATTTATAATCAGCTCTCGAGTTTGACATCAAATTTGAGTTCACATCAGAAATGACATTTCAGCACAGAATGATATGTCAAAGCCAAACTTAATATTGCTTACAATCTTGAGATCGCTTTATATATACGACCCTAAATGACGAACAAGACTGAAGTTTTTTCAGTCGAAGATCACACACACGCAGCGGGCGGTGTTGTGTGATTTTGACTCTCCATGAAGAAGACTCTCGTAAAGAGTCGAAATGAGGTTTAACACCTCCGTCAAACAAACAAGTGAGTAGTCGTTAATTTATTGTGACTGCCACAACACGATTACACTCATAGCCCCAAATAGGATTCCCTGTACCGGGGTGCCATGGACATACACAGAAACAATCACAAAGAACACCCAGACATTTAAATTCATAATGCAAATGTCATCCAGGCCGGGAATCGAACCGAAACCCTCTGCGTAGCAGGCAGATGCACTGCCAACTAGGCTATGCGGTTCGTCAAAAGTTCATCATGACATAAAGCGCCCTAGCCCACATTCATTTAAAGCGTTGCCGTACAGTACCGCGAAATGACGCGACAGAATTCAACAAGTCTTTTCATAATCCGAAGAACTTGTATCTTGCTTGTAACTGTGGTTGGACACATTAGCCTACTGACTGACTGATTATAACATGTCAAGTTTATAATAACGTCAATAAAGGAATGAGAGCTAAGTGTAATAACACGTAGAATCTCTCAGCTGCTTCTTTTCCTAGTCTACCCTCTTTCTTTCTTCTTTTTAATTGAAATTTAGACAATGGGCTGACAAGCCATCACTACGGCACTATACAATCTGATCTAATTCTTAGTAGCGCTGTCACTTTCCTTACTTTTACATAAGAACAGGATAGCAAATTAACAGATCATTTTGACAGGAAATTTGACGTAAGACGCTTTAATTAAGAATTGAGCATATAGCGTGCTCTTTTATTTTACGTTAAATATGCAGTCTTATGTACTATGTTAGATCAGGCATGTTAATGTAATGTGTTTATTTGCTATCCTGTTCTTATGTCAAAGTTAAGAAACTGACAGCGGTACTTAGAATTAGAATTACGTCGTGAGAATTGACGCCATAATGTGCTTAATTCTAAATTCCACCGGCTAAAACTAAAATGAAAATTTATGTGTCACTTTCAAAATAACAAAATTGAAAAAGGACAGGTGATTTATACTGTGTGGTTTTACAGTTTGTCCGCTAGATTTCGACGCGCTTTTGCACGTTTCTTCAGCATTTCTGTCAATTTTATCCGCCATATCATATGACAGCGGATAAAACCACCGATTATAAATCAAAAACCGGAGAGAATAGATCTCCTTTTCCAATATTTTAGTCTGAAAGTGACAAATAGATTTTAATTTTAGTAAAACTAAAATCTAGAATCGAGCTCAATATGATCCTAAAATATCTTGGATGACTTCTTCTTCTGTCGAGTGGGTATCGAGTCTATCGACCCGATGAACCCTGGTGTCAAAGTTTTTAAAACCACCTAGTAGCACAACTATCGGGCCTCTGACATGGTTTGAGTAACGACCACTATCAAAGACAGCGACCGGGACCGACGGCTTAACGTTTTATGACTTAGATGGGTCGGATGTACCGAAAGCGCATTGGGTTAACATTCACCCGGCCCTTCTAAATCTGATCTTAAGCGTTTCAAAATTCAAATCAGACATCATAGAGCAGGATAAACAAATTCAGAGCATTGACCATTCGCCTTCCCGCAGTAAAATCAAAATAAACAACTAATTCGAACCGCTATGCAAAACTTGTTGATACCAGATCCGAAGATCAGCGGCGGACACAATAACCCAAATCCGATGTACCGTAACTTCCGCTAAGTTACGATGTCGGAATTCGATGTGATTACGACGCAAGCGCAAGACGATAATCATGATTTAACTGAGGATGTATTTGTGATTATTAGAGAGAAATCTAAGTTGGTATTATTTGCAGTGTTATTAGAAAAATATGGATTACATGTAGTATTTATGTTTATAATTTATTTATAATCATAATGAACTAACCATATTAGTTACAAAATAGTAAATGTTGGTATACATACATATAATCACGCCTTTGTTGCTAATTGGGTAGGTAGAGCGACAAAGTTTTGAGGGTTGCTTAAGATTGATTTGCAGGTATATTGCTGCAGTGACAGGTTGTCTGCCTATCGCCTGAATTACAATATGCTGAAACTGTCAGATCCCTTAGATGGTTTTACAGCATGCCCGGAAGGAAATTCAGCTGGCACATTCTATGTTTTTCTCTCGCTCCCAGGCCAACATGGAAGATACGATAAATATGTTGGTAAACCTACTGTGAAATTTAAGAGTTCCATCACCTAAGGTTAAAACAGCGTCATCCCACTTTTTGTAAGACTTGTGTAAATATTATTTTATTGATGCGTTGACGCTCTGCCTACCCCGTAAAAGTGATTGGCATGATTTAATCCGTTTTTCCTGCTTACTATAAAATTCTAACCCTACTTCGCGGAACAGCTACATCACCTATATACTCGTATCACTACATAGTATAAAACAAAGTCGCTTTCTCTGTCCCTATATCCCTATGTATGTTTATATCTTTAAAACTACACATCGGTTTTTGATGCGGTTTCTTTTAATGGATAGAGTGATTCAAGAGGAAGGTTTATATGTATAATTCATGCATAATATAGTAGAGAAACACTGATGATTTCCGTGGGAAGCCGGGGCGGGTCGCTAGTATATATATATATTTGTACGTACATCGGCGGGCAAATAACAGGTTTGGAGCATATTTGAGGATATTACACTGACCCAAAAGCTGGTACCGTAATTTGTGAAGGCGTTTCCTCCCATGCGCATGCGTCTAAACCAGTTTCGAATGGTTCTCAAGCTTGGAAGTTCAAGTATCTTAGCGGTTAGGTGCATATTGATAAATTACCTCTCAAACCTCCCAGTTTGTATAAGAAATATGATTGTAAACTTTAGTACAAACCTACCCAATGCAATAGGTCCACATTAATAGTTAAAACATGATTTATGCACGATTTGATTCTATGTATAGAACTGAACAACTTTCGTAAAAGAACATGTATTATTATTCTGAAAAAAAAAGCAAGGTTACATTAAAAACTTAGAATGTTTAAATAAATTGCAGTAAATATTGTTTTCATTTATTATATTTTAATTAGTTTACTAACTTCATATATTATCATGATTCTATTGACAGTGATTGTGTTCTATCAGAATGTCAATAGAATTAGAAGTAAGTTAGACGATGTATATTTAAGCATACTCAATAGTAATTATGACATTATTTGTCTCACCGAAACCAACTTAAATGAGGGCGTTTTTGATGGTGAGTTTTTGGACTCTAGGTACATAGTATTTCGTAGAGATCATGAATCCACCTCAAGTACAAAAAAAGATGGCGGGGGTGTTGCTGTGGCATTCAAAAAATCACTGTCGGTTAGCCGTTTAACAGAATGGGAAAGCTGTATTGAGGATGTTTGGATGAAAATCAGAATTAGCTCTGAACTCTCACTGTTTTTATGTGTCTGTTATCTTCCACCAGATATTAAGCCCGTTAATTTAGAAAAGTTTTACCACAATGTTCAAAATATAATTCTTAACAGAACAAATTGCTACGACTTTATTCTAATCGGTGATTTTAATACCCCTAATGTTCAGTGGCAAAATGTAGCCGGTCAAGCAGAAGTAGCACCTCTCTTAATAAAAGCTGACCGTAAATCCGACCTCCTATTAGAAACATTGCCTTTATGTATCCTTAAGCAGTACAATAGTATACCTAATGCAAATAATCGCTTCCTGGACTTGGTATTAACGACGTTACCGTGTATTAGTGTGTATGGCGCTAGTTCATTGAGCACACTCGATGTTCATCACCCCCCCTTGGTTATTAATATTTCCAACATGACTCCACAGACCGAACTTATTAAAGAAAAACCTAAAAGTAGACCCAACTTCAACAAGTGTGATTTTGATAATATTCGTAAAGATCTTAATACTATTGAATGGTCAAAAGTTCTTAACAACAGTGATATTGATAATGTCCTTACCGAATTCTATAACATACTTAATAGCATCATTGACAAACACACACCTAAAGTTTGTAGCAGTAGGTCCAACGAATATCCATTCTGGTTTAGTCCCTCTCTAATTAAACGTTTAAAAGAAAAACTTAAATATCATAAGCGATTCAAAAACTACAATAATCCACGTGATTATGACGCCTTTTCTCTTTTGCGTACCCGATGCAAAGTACTGATTGAGAAGTGCTACAAAATTTATAGAGAATCTGTAGAGAATTCTGTAGAGGTAAATGTTAAATACTTCTTTCAATTCACTAAGGGGAAGAAGGGTTATAGCTCTATACCGATTACTATGAAATATGGAAATAGTATATCTTCAGACGTAACAAATGTATGTGAAATGTTCTCTAGTTACTTTTCATCTGTTTTTGAAAGTAATATTATGTTAAATAGCCTCCCGAGAGAATTATCCTTCCTACTTAATTATAGTATTAATGAAGTACATATTAGTAAAAATAATATCATAAATAAAATTAAACGCTTGGATAGTAGTAAGGGATCTGGTCCTGATGGGATCCTTCCTTCTTTTATCAAATCTTGTGTGCTTGAGCTAAGTGAACCTCTCTATATTCTTTTCAATAAATCAATGCAGACCGGTAAATTTCCAACTTACTGGAAAACTGCTTTCATCATCCCAATACACAAAATAGGTGAGAGAGATCAATGTGCTAATTACAGGCCTATTAGCATTTTGTCCTGCCTTGCGAAGATATTCGAATCATTAATATATGATGCTCTATATTATCACTTAGAACCCTTGATAACTACAAAACAACATGGCTTCGTTGCAAAAAGGTCCACTGTGAGCAACCTTCTGGAATACAAGCATTATCTTTGCAATACCTTTGCCATAAGAGGTCAAGTCGATTCTATTTATACTGACTTCTCCAAAGCGTTCGACAAGGTTAATCACTCGCTTCTTTGTCTTAAGTTAGAGTGGTACGGAATACATGGTATCTTACTCCGGTGGATTACCTCCTATCTCCACAATAGATCGCAACTAGTTAGCATCAAAGGGCACGTATCCAGTCCTGCGAAAATCACCTCTGGAGTCCCTCAAGGGTCACATTTGGGACCACTCTTTTTTGTTGCCTTTATTAATGACCTTGTTAACGATCTAACATGTCCATGCCTTCTTTACGCTGACGATCTTAAAATTTATATGACAATAGATAGTGTCAATGACTGCAGTGTTTTACAACAGAACCTAAATATAGTATCTGATTGGTGCGACTCTAATTTAATGTTTCTTAACATTCAGAAGTGTTACGTTATTAGCTTTACAGCTAAAGTTAACAATAATCGCTTCGATTACTCTCTGTCTAATCTTGGACTTCAGCGTAAATCAGTCATCAAGGACTTAGGCGTGTATTTTGATGAAAAGCTAACGTTTAGGTTTCACTACGATCACATTGTAAGTAGATGCTCCCAACTTATTGGTTTCATAGCTCGCTGCACAAAATATTTTAAGAATCAACGATCCTACTTATGCCTGTATTGCTCATTGATTACGAGAAAGATCTTCCCCGTGCTGCAGTGGTTCTTACGTAGAACCAAGCGGGATCAGATACTAAGAGCCGGTAGGTCGCGACGCATCACTAGCAATGATCTTGAAGTTGCAGGTCCCAAATTAAAAATATATTTCAATGAGCGCCTCACGAAGGAAAAGCGACTGTTATTTCGAGAAGCACGCAAATTGTATAAGAACCAAAAAATCGCACAATGTTTCTGCAGCCAAGGAACCATTCTCATCAGAAAACGTGAAGGCTCACCACCGACAGCTGTGCATAGTCTTGAAGAACTTGGCCGTCTTGCAAATTTTTCTCAGTCTCAGTAACCATTATATGTACAAACACTGCATATTCGTTTATTTATTTAATACTATTATTTCATATTTTATAATACGTTTATTATCAGTATTTATATTATTTTTATATTCTACACCATCTTTGTCAACATGGATCCATTTTAAGATAACTCAATGCAGTCACAGCTTGTTCCTAATTTTCATATATTTCTGTAAAAATTATCATAGCTTCTCACAGACCGGTTCTATGTTAATGGCAATCAGTTTAAACTATAAACACGTTCTCAATTTCCCTCATCAACAATATTCTTACCTTTACCATGATCCTCCATAACTCTATAGGGGAAGACTTAGATACTTTCAGAATTGATTGCCATGTCATAGATTTGGCCGAGCAGTGTGAAACAATACTAACACCTGAATATAACTTTAAGGTACTTGCACATAATATATGTAGTATCAACAAAAATTTTGATAATCTAGCTGTTGCTTTAAAGCGTTTTAAAGTATCATATGATGTGCTTGTCTTGTCCGAGTGCCGAATAGATGAAAGTTCCATATTACCTCAACTGCCCGGTTATGCCTGTTTTAGAACTCATAAATATATTAACCAAAATGGGGGTGTAGTCGTATACATAAAAGAGTTATGGGATGCCACAGTCCATGAGCCCGACTTCGACGACGCAAATTGCCTTGTGATCGACATACCGAATACAGTCTCTATCTTAGCTATATATCGCTCCCCATCTTTTGCGAATATCGACAATTTCCTTCTCTCTTTGGATTCCACACTCGAGCGTCTTGCTGATAGCAAAAACTTGATTTTAACGGGGGACATTAACATTAACATATTACCTGATGCAAATGACAAAAAGTATACTGAGTATCTCTGTCTTGCTGCGGAACACGGTCTTTTGCCAGCAATCGATAAACCAACTAGGCAGGCATCTGCACTGGATCACTTTTTTATTAGAACTGATAAACCAGTGATCGGTGTAGTATGTAAAATTGATATAACGGACCACTGCGTGATAATGCTGGGCGTCAACCATAGTTTAAAAAAAGTTGAGAGGCCAAGCCGTTTTACACAAAAGCGAGACTTTGCAGCTATTGAAAGGGAATTGTGTGAAATGGATTGGTCACAAGTGTTTGACAGTCTAGATGCAAACGAATCCGCTGTTATTTTTATGCACACTTTAAAACAGGTTATAGACAAACACACGCGAAAAGTAAAAATCAGTCGATCAGTCTACAACTTAAAGCCATGGGTGACGCCCGGCCTAATACGTTGTATGCGACACCGAGACCGGCTTCATATGTGTGCAAAAGCAAATCCAGATGATAAATTGATATAGCTTGTACATAGTCGATACAGAAACTTCTACATTGAACTATTACGTAAAGTTAAAATCGAGCATGACAAAAAAGAACTACTTGAAAGTAAAGATGATAAAAAAAAGCTTTGGAAGACTATCAATAACCTTTGCTACAGGACAGCCAGAAATAAAGAACCCGTAGACCTACTTTCTGTACCGGGTGCAAAAGATGAAAAAGATTCATTGGACTTGTGTAATAAATATTTTTCGACAATTGGACAAACTTTAGCAGATAAGATTTTAAATAAATTAAATATTCAAAACCACAACCAAAATGACTTAGCAAAAAATTTAGGCGATGGCATGTCACCAAATTGTTCATTTTTCATGCACCCTACAGACCCGATAGAAGTGAGATCAATGCTTCAACTTCTCAAAAATAACAAGGCCCCAGGAATTGATGGGTTAAATAACCTCTTAATTAAATTTATTGCAGATTCAATTATAAAACCTTTGACGCATGTACTCAATATCAGTTTATCGACTGGTGTGTTTCCCAAAATCTGGAAAAGGGCGGTAGTTTGTCCAATTTTTAAAAATGGCTCAAAAAACTTACCGGGAAACTATAGGCCATTATCCTTACTGGGAACTTTTTCAAAACTGCTTGAAAAGTTGGTAAACAAAAGACTAGTCCGGTATCTCGAAGTCAATAATTTTATATCCAACCGTCAATATGGATTTAGACAGGGTAGGTCTACAGATGATGCCGTATCTCTCTTGACTTCTTTAGTGGCATCGCGACTGGATAACTCTCAGAGTTGCATAGGAGTGTTTTTGGATTTGGCTAAGGCCTTCGACACTGTCTCCGCCCCAATACTATTGAAAAAACTAGAAAATATAGGCATAAGAGGAATAGCACTGGATTGGTTTCAAAGTTATCTTACGGGGCGGAGTCAGTGTGTGAGGGTCTGCCAGAGCCTGAGCAGTCCTCGCCCTATTCAGTTTGGAATTCCACAGGGCAGCATATTGGGGCCTACCCTGTTTATCTTGTACATGGACGATATTCATAGGCTGTCCCTCAATGGAACGGATATAGTCTGCTATGCTGACGACACAGTGCTCCTGTTTGAGGGAAATAACTGGTATGAGGCCCACTGCAATGCTGAGCGTGGTATGATCCAAGTGTCCGACTGGTTACAGCGCAATCTACTTACCCTTAATATTGAAAAGACCAAATACATGTGTTTTCAAAAAACAGCGGCATCAGAGCCAATGGAACTACCGCCTATAAAAATTCACTCATGTGACGGTGTTCATGTTCGTACTTGTAACTGCATTTGCCTGTCTGAAACAGACGTTATTAAATATTTGGGGGTGTTGATAGACAAAAAACTTAGCTTTAAAGAGCATATCACTTGTCTTTCTGGCAGAGCTAGGAAGATAATAAACATAATGAGGCTGCTTCGAAATGCTGCTCCATTAGAAATCTTAAAACAAATTTACTTTGCGCTGTGTCAGTCGATCATATCTTACTGTATCTCAAGCTGGGGAGGAGCAGCAAAATCTCACATGATCGAACTGGAAAGGGCTCAGCGTGCTGTACTTAAAACAATGCTCTTTAAGTCACGACGTTATCTTACCTCGCACCTCTACAGGGAGGCTGGCCTGTTGAGTGCTCGGAAGTTATTTATTTTAAGAATATCTATTTCAAAACATGTGTCTGTCCTTCAGTCTCCTGATTACAACAAATTAATTAAAAAACGCGTTTTCAGAGTTCCACTACCGCCCACAAATACGGCATTTGCGGGACGCTTGGATCCATTTGTCTCAGCGTACGTGTACAACAACATCGTAAAGTTTTGCGACATTAAAAACTGCTCGGCAAATGAAGCGAAACATAAAATTATAAACTGGCTGGCTGAAATTTGCTATGATGAGACTGAATCCTTGCTCACTACTGTATTGAAAAACTTCTGAATAAATTTTAATCACGTATGGATCTATATTTTGTATATATATTTATTTGTTTAATATCTATTAAAATATTCATAATATTAAATATTTATGATATACCTATACTATATTATATTACTAATTTATGTAATGAGTGTAAATTCATGTAATCATATATATGTAATATTTTTTAATGACTCTTAATAGGTTAAGTTTTTATATTTTTTTTTCTTTTATTGATTCTGTATTTAAGTCAAAGTAAATTCTTTTCTTTTTATGTTGATCGAATGACTGTAGGCTTTAACTAAATTTTTTAACACTAAATGGGACCCTGCGATACAGGCTTGCCTAGTGTGGGGACCATGATTAAACTTTATGTAGTTATCACACCAAAATGTACAAAGTGAAGTGTAATACATATTAGCATTTTTTAAATTTCTGTACTCTGTGCATTTGTTAATAAATATATTTTTCATTTTCATTTTCATCAGAAGCATTTTAGCATATGCCTCTGTTATCTGGTCCCCTCACTATGAGGTCCATGGTAAGAAAATTGAACTACTTCAATCTAAATTCCTTAACATGTTACGATTTAGATTGCATCTAGGTCGTGAATTCTTCTCCTACAACAGTCGTCTGCAAAAATTTGGGATTCTGCAACTTGAAAAACGTCGTTAGTTCATTCATCTGGTCACCCTGTACAAAATTGTACACTCCCATATAGACTCGCCTCATCTTCTTTCTCAGCTTAATTTTAATATCATATATCGATCTCGTATTCCAACAACCCGGTTATTTACACTTCCGTTATATACCAATAATACATCATTTTATAACCCTATCACTAGAATGTGCCGTACCTATAACGAACTTGTTGCCACTAACTCAACTTTAGATATATTCAAACCAAAATTATCTAAATTTAAAAATGAAGTCAGAGCAATCATCAAAGAAACTGAATAAGATATAGATTACATACATTGACATAGTCAGTAAGACAAAACTAACCCTCGTATTCGTTTTTATTTTAACCCTAAACTTATTGTGCATACATGTGTAGAGATATAGTCCAGTTTTATATGTATACAATGTATAACCTCAATTCTGCTTAACTTATAATGACTGTACCTTGTTTTGTGTGCCTATTAAATAAATAAAAGGTACTTTTTAGTTTTGGAACCACTTATTTTAAATACCATTCCTATAATAAGTCAATTATCATATCACTCAAATATTGAAAATACAAACTAATGCGCGTTGATGTCTTTTGTATGAAAACACTAAAATGTCTTAGTTAAATCGAAGATCCTACAAAATATTACAATCACACAAATGTTATCCTCTCAATAAGATAAGATAACAATATACTTTTATTGCACAGAAGAGACACAAGAAAAAAGGAAATAAAAAAATTAGTAGTACAAATAGGCGGCCTTATTGCTAAGCGGCAATTTCTTCCAGGCAACCTTAGGGCACAGGAAAATATAAGTTGAACTAGTTGAAGTTGAAGTAGTAGTAGTAGTGTTAAATAGTATCAAAAGACCTTGATTTTTGTAAACTTACTTTCACTATAGCCCCATCATAATTTTATCGGCTTTACAAATCATTTATTCTTACCTACCCACCTTATTCTTTAAAACAAAAGCTGAGTCTTGCCCAATACTGTGGTAACATCCTCCTTAAGTAATCCCCCAAGGCTTCTATGAAGTTGTATGAGAACTATAATTTGAGCCAATTGGCTCTCCTTGAAGCCGAAAATCTACCTGCGCATGATTTGTTGTGATTTCTAACATCGCGTGTGTAGGAGGTTGGATGAAATATTCAAGCATGTGGAGAATTCTGAATCGTAGTTTGTTTCGTAAAAATTATGTGCTAGCAACTTACTTTTTCACGACAGATTGTAAGCATACTAACACTCACGTCAAAGGATATTGCAAGTTTAGGCGGAATGTCAGTCTTCTTCTGTCGAGTGGGTATCGAGTCTATCGACCCGATGAACCCTGGTGTCAGAGTTTTTAAACCGCCTAGTAGCACAACTATCAGGACTCTGACATGGTTTTCTTTTAAGTAACGACCACTATCAAAGACAGCGACTGGGACCGACGGCTTAGCGTGCCCTCCGAAGCACGAAATCTTTTTCTTTTCGTACAATCAGGTGATTCAGCCTGCAATGTCCTAACCAAACTGGGGAAAATTCACAAAGTGATAAACTCTCAAATATCAACTTTGTGTTTCCCCCCTGGGAATCGAACCCAGGACATCCGGATCGGGAGTCCATCTCACTAGTCACTAGACCACGGAGACAGTTAAATTTATCTGTACAGTTTATAGGTAAAACAGGTTATAGACATGTTATAAGATTAACTTATGTTACTCATAAGAGATATGCATACATACATACAAATAGTCACGCCTTTATCCCTAATGGGGTAGGAAGAGTGAAAACGACCTAAACAAAGGTTGTTCCGCCACGTCTGACAAAGACCTTTGTTAAGGTTGTTTATGCTCTGCCTACCCCATTCGGAATAAAGGCGTGAATATATGTATGTATGCATAAATTCTCGCAACTGACCATAAACTACCGTTCAACAATTATCTAACAGACGCTACAATTTGGCGCGAAAACACGCGTCAAATTGACATTTCTCTGACATTTGACAGGACGCGTACCAATTGACGGTTGCGTAGAGACAAACTACATACCATTAAAATTTATTATTAGTAGTTTTAAAGGTTCTAAAGAATTAAACTGTGTGTTTACAGGCACTAATAATCATTTAGCTAGTGTTCTAAATGCTTATTATGTTGTTATGGGTAATGACACGTAATTTTTAAAACAGCTGCTTTTACTAGAAAACTGGTTCGAAGCATGTTCGAAATCGACTAGCTTAAGCTAAGTGAAATACACCTTCAGAAAAATAAATAGCAATCACTTTTTTATTTCATTATAACCTCTACAATAGCTGTGCATACTCTTCGTATATGCTGGGGTGGGAGCGATAAAAATCTATGAATATTGCAGACTTATCTCTAATGGGGAAGGCTAAGCGTAAACAACCTAAACAAAGGTCGTTCTGCCACGTCTGACAAAGTTTTGAGGGTTATTTAAGATTTGTAGGTATATTCCTGTAGTGACAGGTTGTCAACCCATCGCCTTAACTACAATATACTGAAAGCCTCGGATTATTGCCTGCATTTCCGGGAGGAAATGCAGCGGGCATATTCTATGCTTTTCGCTTGCTCCCAGGTTTGCATGGAAGTATCTATACGTAAATAGGTTCCTTAAATTTTTGCCAGACGTGACAAAGACGCCTTTTACTAAGCCATTGACACTCTATCTACTCCGTAGGGAATAAAGTAGACTAGGTACATGTATAATAAAACTGCATTCTATAGCATTATTTCATGTCCGTTTTGGCAAATAGAATAGAACAATATAGTTAGTTGTGGATGTGGCAAGAGATTTGTGTTGAAACCCTGACAATAGGTTCCAACGTTACTTCGCGCCAGATGCCTGATGGGCCAAGAATTTTATAAAACAATGTAGGTACTTATATTAGAGTCCACAGATAGGTAAAATAAAAAAAAAAGCTGAAGAGATTTCCCATAGGAATGGAGTGATTTTCCGCAGTACGAAGCATACGTCCTAACATAATAAATAGTGCTAAATCACTACATAGTAGGCACGATTCTAGACTTTCCGGCTAAACCACAGAATAGGTATATAATAGCTAAACCTAGAATGAAAACCTATCTGTCACTTGCAGGCTAAAACATTGGAAAAGAACAGAAAAACTATTTTCTTCGGTTCGGTGGTTTTATGCGTTATCTGTCATTTCTATCCGCCGTCATAGATATGGCGGATAAAATTTTCAGAAACACTGGGGAAACGTGCAAATGCGCGCCGAAATCTAGCGGACAAACTGTATAACCATTGAGTATAAATCGTCCGTCCTTTTTCTATTTTATTATTTTTAAAGTCACAGATAGATTTTAATTTTAGTTTTAATTGGTGTTATCTAGAATCAAGCCCATTGTTTTTCGCAGTACGAAGCATACGTCCTAAATCCTGTCATCATAACCCATACAGTGGTTAAATCTTGATTGAATAATAGTCTTCCAAAATTTTACATTTATTTATTTAACAATTTGCTGTACACATAAATACATATCGGACAACATATATAGGAAAGAAAGAAACAACAGGCACTGCTTATCTCTAAAAAGAAACTTCTTACAGCAGACCTACAGAAGTGAAATGGCAAAATCTATGCGTTATGTTATAATACTCTATCATTCTAGGAGTATTATATATTTATATATTATATCTATCATTCTAGGAGTGATTTGATTACATTACTATCCTTACCCTATTATTGTAGTTGTTTATTTCTTTAGTCGCAAAGTGTTATTTTCTTTACTCAAACAAAGATTTTTAGTGATTACAATTTATAAAAAAAAAAATATTTACTCAAACAAAGATTTTTAGTGATTACAATTTATAAAAAAAAATATTTACTCAAACAAAGATTTTTAGTGATTACAATTTATAAAAAAAAATATTTAAGTAAAGATGGCGATCTGCTCTTAAAAAACATGGCGCCTTGCAAAGCGGCGTCAAGAAAGCGGGAAATTAGAGGAAGCTGCTGATTGCACGTATTAAATTGTATTATAACAATTAGAAACTTTTACTTTAGCTTCCATGCTGGACTGGAAGCGTTAAAGAACTATAGTATTTATACGCTGTGATATTTTTCAAGAACAAACCGTAAAAGCCATAATCAGTTGTCAAGGGGTGAACAGTGGCGCGACGGTGGCGCCATTGGTTTTATTTATTTATTTATTAGACAAACACAACAGTTTACAATCAATAAATGTTTACAAACAATATAAATATAAGGTACAGTACTAAATTGTAAACCACTAGTGTGAATGTACAGCTTTGTTAAACAAACAGACTATCTGCGTGAAAGTAACAATTTACAATAATAATATTTTTGAGAAAAATAATAATAATTAAAAAAAAAAAGTAACATGCAACATGCCAAACTAATACTAGGCACAGGTACTAGGCAAGTTAAATATAATCTAAGTGAGGTTGAGGGTATTTAGAACAGCCTTTTTAAAAATAAATTGTTTTGAATTAAAAATATCAATATCTTTTTTCTTCTTACAAAGATCATTGTACAAGCGACACATTCTAGTAAGCGGATTATAATAGGAAGTATTATTTTTGTATACATTTAATAGGAAAGTTTTGGGATGGCGAGGGTTAGGTTAAGAAAAATGTTCAATTCATTAAGTAGAAAGGGTGAAATAAGGTGCGAGTGCAATATCTTGTGAAGGCATATTAAATCAAACTGATCACGACGAGACTTTAGCTTGATTAATTTGAATTTAGCCAGCCGCTCTTCATAAGATGGCATTTGCCGTTTATTGTATCCCTGTCTGAAGAAGACAGTCCGAAGAGCTTTTTGTTGTTTTAATATAAATGTGCCTGAAATACAAATATCTTCATGAATATTTTACTTTTCGCGAGATAATTGCAACTGTGTAGTTCTTGTGGTCAGTTTGGAGAGAAACATTGATTATATATTAATAAAACTAGATTTATTCTTGTAAGAGATACACAAATACTATTGTGGTTGATATTGAAGAGAATGCTAGCACAGTATTGCTAGCTTAAATAATCAACTATTTTATTAATATTTATATTATTAACAATTAACTAATTCTCCATTTTATCATCCATCATTTAATAATTCATATTGAGTATTTAAGCTTTGTATTATACATGTATTAAAAGTGGCCACTTTTACATTAGTAAATTTGTAATACAAAGCTTGTCTGTTTAATGTGAATAATTGTATTCTGGATTATAAAATGGAGAATTACTTGCAATTCTCACGAATCGTAAATTATACATGCAAATGTTTGTATTTTAAAATTGATGGCGCTACCGTCACGTCACTGTTGTGAGTTGGTAACATAAATGTCATTTCACTATAATACAGCCTGTCAAATCCGTACTTAATATTGCTGTCAATCTGGAGATTAAATTCTTCTATAATAACCCTCAAAACTTTGTCAGACGTGGCGGGACGACCTTTGTTTTGGTCGTTTGCGCTCTGCCTACCCCATTAGGGATGGGGGCGTGACTATATGTATGTATGTATGTATCTATCTGGAGATTGGTTTATTAATACGAGCCTGGGAGTTACGTTTTTACATTTGACAAACAGATATAGTTGACATGATGATAGTCGTCTGTGGAACCCTCAAAAGTGCATAGTATGCTGTTCGATGCCATGGTATAGAAATAATAAAGTAGGTACTAAAGATCTTCTATGCTGGACTGGAAGCGAGAGAAAAATATAGCTGTCCTCCCGGCCATGCTGTAAAAAACAGCTAAGGGTTCCGAGGGTTCTAGTATATTGTAATTTAGGCATTGGGCTGACAACCTGTCACTACAGCAATATACCTTCAAATCTATTTTAAACAACCGTCAAAACTTTGTCAGACGTGGCGGAACGACCTTTGTTTAGGTCATTTACGCTCTGCCTACCCCAATAGAGATAAAGTTTAAGTTTACGTGATTATATGTATGTACGTAGCTATCTATTTCAATATATAATGCCTTTGGCCTTAAGTCCGCCCATGTAACTTTTTGTGCATAAAGTTAATTAAATAAATAAACAGATGAGAGTAGTTTTGAAAATCTGAGCTAATTCTGAACAACTCCGAATATTTTTAGATTAGTTCAAAGAAATCTACTGAAACTCATAAATCATAATGAATGACAGTGTACCAGTTACTTAAATATTTGCCATTCTTCATTCGCCAAATAAAACTCAGAGCAATTATTGAATTAAGCACATGTTTATGAGAGTGTGAAATTAGTAAAATTTTATTGCATATTTTTAAGTTTTTTACACGGGTTAAGAAGCCTTTTCGTGTACGGATTCTCTGTTGTGAATAATTGCTTTTTCAATAACATACTTTACCAAGACTTTTCATTTTCTTGTTGTTAAAAAATATGGTATAAGTTTATTTGGCCTTTTTTTGTACTTATAAGTGATCTGTATGTCTTTTATCTTTGTCTTATCTTATCTAATACGAGTAAACTTACTACATATAATATATTCGGGTTTAAGGGACAGCGACCCGCAAACTGATAGAGAGGTTGCTGAGTCGACGAAACTTAACAACTTTCAACAGGAAATTCTTTTAGGAGATGATTTGTTTTCATTTGTCCTTCCCATACAAAATGACCATCTCGATCAGAGATGAATTTGTATGGAAAAACCATTTTTCTTTTTCACCTCCTGAAAACAAAACTTGGTGATAGTTGTTCAGTTTCGTTGACTGAGCAACCCCTATCAGTTTGCGGGATGCTGTCCTTGCACCCGGTATTTATTTCGCTTTGTCATCAGGTTAATACGGAACCTTGAGAAGTATTTGATTTTCTGGTATTAAATTTTACTTCCATTCTGGACTGGGAGCGAGAGAAAAATATAGAATGTGCCAGCTGTATTTCCTCCCGGGCATGCTGTAAAAACCAGCTAAAGGGATCCGAGGGTTTCAGTATATTGCAATTTAGGCGATGGGCTGACAACCTGTCACTACAGCTATATAATTTCAAATGTATCTTAAATAACCCTCAAAATTTTGTCAGACGTGGCGGAACGATCTTTGTTTAGGTCGTAAACGCTCTGCCTACGCCATTAGGGATAAAAGCGTGATAATATGTATGTATGTATGTATTAAGTTTTACTAATGATCTCTTTTCTTTATTATTCAGGTAAGCTCCAAGTTTGACACCGGTATTTGGGTAAGCTAAGATAGAATTATAAACACATTAGTATTACTATTACCTAAATAAATATTGACAATGTTGAATGCGATATGGAATCATATTTTGGGGAAATGCCACCAATTTTCATCTGATGTCATTTTGACGTACTTGTTCGCAAAATTCCGTGCACATTTAACAGTTTCGTGTTTAAAATTGTTTACAATCACGCCATCTTGGAAAACGATTACGATTGCGTAATAACAGGGCCATTTTAAACGCCGGCAGTTCTACAGTTAAAATCCACTGAGATCACATGGGTAATATCTCTGTTAAGAAATAATCACTGTCGTTTGAGGCAATTTTCAAATTAACTTATTCAAGTTTTATGGATTTACATGGAGACTACTTACATGGCCTCTTGTTCAACTTCCCTGGCGTTGCCCATTAGTTCATGATATCGCTAGCAGCGAAGTAAGAAGAAAGAAAGAGGGAAGTAAGAAGTTGCCAGAGACCTGAAAGAGCTGGTCGTGCCCGACTGGTCAGGTAAACATGAGACAAGATATTGAAGAATACACATATACATATAATCATGCCTTTATCCCTAATGGGGTAGGCAGAGCGTTAACGACCAAAACAAAGGCGTCTGTTACGCCACATTCGTTAAAATGTGTACGGGACGTTTAAATACCAGGTGTAAGGGACAGATTAACGCAAACTGATAGGGGTTGTTCAGTTCATACAACTGAACAACTTTGACCAGGAACTTATCATCGAGGTGATCATTGTTAATAGGAAAGTCTTAAAATATTTACTTTTATGTTTGCCAGTCCGCGAAATGTCCCTTTTTCCGGTCAATGAGTGATTTCGGTGATTGTGCGTAACATATAAAAAAAAAACGACGACGACGAGTAAAAGAGTACTATCTTTCTCTTCCAAATTAATTTGTTATTGTCATATATATATATTTTTATTTAAATGTTTACTAGTTATGTGCTATTTATATTAATTATGTATTATTATATTAATATTATATATTTATAACTATATGTATTTCTTAATTATTTATGTAGTTTTATGTATTATTATATGTATTTATTGTATTTTATGATAGTAGGGTTTGAATTGTTCACGCCATATCTGCCTCACTTATGCACTCTCACTACCGTAGGTCAGCTGGAAGAGATTTCTTTTTAGAGATAAGCTGTACCTGTTGTGCTATTGTTTTTTATGTTTGTGTCCTCTGTATGTTCATGTGTGTGCAATAAATTGTTAAATAAATAAATAAAATATATTTAAAATAAAGAAACAAGATTTCCAACTGTCATATTAAAATAATCCAAAACATATTCTTTCAAAACAAACATAGCTTCCATGCTGGACTGGGAGCGACAAAATAACGTAGAATGTGCCAGCTGCATCTCCTCCCGGGCATGCTGTAAAAACCAGCTAAGGGATTCGAGGTTATATTGTAATTTAGGCGATGGGCTGACAACCTGTCACTACAGCAATATGCAGTTCTATCTTAAACAACCCTCATAACTTGTCAGACGTGGCGGAACGACCTTTGTTTGGGTTGTTCACGCCCTGCCTACCCCATTAGGGATAAAGGCGTGATTATATGTATGTATGTATGTATGTATATTCTTTCAATGTTACGAAACTCGATCAAGCTATAGTTCGTTATAAAAGTATGCCCGTCATGCGCATGCGTGATCATTATACCGATTAATTGCATGGTTCGTGCGGTAAATGGCAGCGCTCCGCTTGTAGTGAATTCGATTTCGTAACGTAAGCAATGTAGTTTGGAGGGCGAAGAGAGTCGGTCGTTGGACTGTTGGATTTATTACTAGATGTATGTTTACTTACACACAAAGAATAATCAGCTAAAAATATGAATACTACTAAACAATTTAAACTCTTTACTTACTAATTCTACAGCATTCCCAGTCCAGCATACAATATATGATGTATAAGACTGACCGGGATTTAAAAACACCTGTCATAGAGGGATCCGAGGGTTTCAGTATATTGTAATTTAGGCTATGGGCTGACAACCTGTCACTACAGCAATATACATGCAAATCTATTAGTCTATTAGTTATTTAAGATAGATTTGTAGGTATATTGCTGTAGTGACAGGTTGGCAGCCCATCGCCTAAATTACAATATATTGTAATCCTCAGATCCCTTAGCTGGTTTTTACAGCATGCCCGAGAGGAAATGCAGCTGGCACATTCTATGTTTTTATCTTGCTCCCAGGCTGGCATGGAAGTAGCTCGCAGCTTGAAGCTTCTTCTAAAGGGGAACTAAGAGAAAATCCATCGAAAAAAGAAATGTCTTACCAACGTATCTTCTTTCTACTACGTGAGATACAAAGTAGGTAGGCATATCTTACTATCTCTCGTATCACTATGAACAAGTAAGGTGTTACTTTTCTCTGGTGGCCGAGTTCCGCGGTTCGATCGGGCACGTGGCCAGCAGAGCGCGGCATGTGTGTCACAACTCTACAACTCTTACTATTTGCTGCTAGTCTGGTAGTTTGAGATGAAGTTCTAAGGGTATTATTATGTTGGTAAGTAGAAGTGTGGCTGTGTGTCTAAGCAAACGCAGCGTGTCACAACTCTTACGTGCTGCTGCGAGTCTGGTAGCTTAAGATGGAGTTGTTAGGGTATTCTATGGTAATAATAATAATAATACATTATTTGGTATAAAAAGGCCTCTGCGCTGTTGGCTTTGGCCCCACGTATGCCTCAAAGGACCGGGTCCCTGTGGACCCGTGATACTGGAAAGTATACCAACATAATAATAATAATAATCTATCTGAGCCGATTTCGGCTACAGCGACTGCTGGACGGGCGGTCGTGAGCTCGCATATGACTGCTGTAGCCAATTTTGGCCTTAAAGGTCCTTGAGCACTTTGGGCAGGTGAGAACGCCGCTGCAATAATGGTATGTTAAAGCCGTTGGTGGTCTGGCCTTTAACTTGTCTCTCCTAGCATCGAGTTCGTCTTTGCGTGAAGGCATCGATCTATTCTATGGTAATATGCTGGTAAATAGATTTGGCACGTGGCCAGCAAGCAGAACACGGCATGTGTGTCACATTTCTACAACTCTCACTATTTGGTGGTAGCCTGGAAGTTGGGGATTGAGTTCTTAGGGTTATTCTATGGTAAAATTCTGTTAAATAGATCAGGAGCCGCATTTTTGAACCGCTCCAATCGAATCGCGTATGCGCATTAGAGTTCGAGTGATTCAAAAATACGGCTCCAGGCACGTGGCCATAAGAGCACGGTATGTGTTACAACTCTTTGTATTTGCTGGTAGCCTGGTAGGTTGAGCTTGAGATCTTAGGGTATTCTATGGAAAAATGCTGGTAGAGAGATCAGGCACGACGTGGCCAGCAGAGCCACGGCATGAGTCACAACTCTTATTATTTGCTGGTAGCCTTCTTCTTTACGTGTCGCGGCGAATAAAATTAACTCAGTCCAAAAAGTTGCTACACAAATAGCGTTTGGAGTGGCTGACCAGAGATCTTCTAGCGTGGGCAGTTCAGGAGGTGAGTCATACTCTGTGGGACTGCTGTTAGCCTGGTAGGTTAAGATGAAGTTCTTAGGGTATTCTATGGTAATATAGGAAATTCGTATGCGATGCGAAAGGGGTAACCTTACAATACAATACAAAATTCTTTATTGCACAAAGAAACACATACAACAGAAATAAAAAGGAACAAACGTGACAGTACAATATAGGCGGCCTTATTGCTTAAGCAGCAATTTCTACCAGGCAACCTTTGGGTATAGAAATTGTACAAGCAGAAAGCGGGATAGTGCATATTACTACATATAATACTTAGACAATATTTACACACTATTAAATAAATATTTCAATAAAATATACTGATACATATCTTATAATAAACTAATACATAACTACATAAGATAGCATACTCTATGTTATATCAGAGAAATTGGTAGATAGAATATCACTATACTTACTTAAATGATACTTATAAATTAGACTAGATCTTCTCATAAGATTTTCATACAATTTGCCATGCCATGTCTTTCGTATGAGAATTTGATTCGAGTGGTTCAAAAATACGTCTCTAGGCACGTGCCAGCAGAGCACGGCAGGTTTGTCTAACCAAACGCGGCGTGTCACAACTTTTTGGGCCGTATTTATAAACAGGTCTCAAGAGTGACGGCGAGATTGAGTTCGTATATGACATGTCATTTCAGTACAAACCGGCGTGTCAAATCCGTACTTAATATTGCTCTAAAGTTTGATATCCCTTCATAAATACGAGCCTAACATTTTTCTGGGAGCCCGGAAGCTTGAGATTTAGTTCTTTTCGATTTTAAGATGTTCCCATGGCACAGAATTGATGTACTACGCCCATGGTAAAATTGCATTGAATATTATCTCGGTATATCGTATTGCAGAGCGCGTGTCGAACCAAATAATCCAGGTAATAATATCTTGTAGGCAATCATGTTCCATCAACACTTCCCATCAGGTGATAAAAAAAACCTGCGTGTCACAAGTGTAACAATTGTTGATTACAGCCTGCGGTAGCTTAAGATTGAGTTCTTGCAGATTTTTGGGTATAGCGCCTTCTTCTTTTCTCGTGGTAATAATTCTTTGGTAAATCTTCGCAATCTAGATTGCGATATGTCTACTGAATGACTCAGGTCTAAGTGCAGCAACACACAGGCGTCACTTACTGCGCGCAAAGTTGCGCCCAACACGCTGTCAATGCTTTTTTGCATTGGTGGTCATTTTAGCACTTTGGTCATTTTGCCACTTTGGTCATTTTGACACTTTGGTCATTCTGACACTTTGGTCATTTCGCTCCAGGAGGCCTAACACACGTGTCACCTTATGCACTACGCGCGCGTAGCGATGAACTCTACGTCGGTGCATCCCTCGGCCAGGTGACGCATGTGTGTTGTAGACAATGCAAAACGCATTCACAGCGTGTTGAGCGCAACTTTGCGCGCAGAAAGTGACGCCTGTGTGTTGCTGCCCGAACTTATTATAATTTATAAGCGTTTATCTGCAAACATTTCGACTGTCAAAATAAAATAATACTGCATTGTTATCAGAACATAACAATGGTAAATTCCGCCTCCAAACAATAGTAACTTTAAATAAAAACCATCCACAGCTCAGTTGCAAACACCACGGAAGTGCGAATTGTACATTGTATAACACAGCTAGCTATCGTCAAGTCGTTTTGTCTGATGAACCATGGCGGCTAACCACAGGCTGGAGTTTCTAACACGAACCATTTCTGTGGAAGGAAGTTATACTTTGTGCTATAGAAACATCTATTCTATAATAGATATTGGGCGTTTTTCCACTAGACGGGACGGCACCGTCGACGGTACCGTGGGAGAGATAATCTATGAAAATCAATGAAATTATATGAAACGCTTTTCCACTTGCCGGCATTGATTCCCACTGGTACCGTCGCCGGCCTGCCAAACTGAATGTGTTTTGTATTCGAACGAAGCATGCGCATGTGTGTGTGCACTGAGATTGCAACTAGGTGGACGTTATCGGGACGTTGCCGTGTCGTTGCCGTGCTGCCTAGTGGAAAAACAGAGCCACGGCATCGTGACGGCACCGTCACCGTGCCGTCTGGTGGAAAAACGCCCATTGGGAATAGATAGATTTCTATGGTTATATAAAACTTTAAGATCTACATCCTGGGAGTCCACACAGAGCAATACGAGTAACATTACATCACAGGCACAGCACATACTAATACGTGCAAAAATCTCCTCTCTACTCCTCTTAAAACTAAGCAAAATATAGCTAAATCTAAGATTATATCTGAAAACGTTAAAACTAATATAAAAAAGACTATTAGGTACAATAAAACACGTGGTTTATAGAGCCTAGATTCCTTTTATGGTGAGTTATAAACATTTAGCTAAAATTTTGCATTTTACAATCTGGTAGAAATATCGAATTAAGCAATTAGTTCTACAAAGGCGTCCAAAAAATGGTTAAATGTATTTTTTCTTTGTAAGAATATTACCTATAATATCATGCGGTGAAAGGAAATTCTTTTCAGACTCTCATTCAAACAAAATATATTTATTACCATAAATTGAGTATGATGGTATAGAATGATGGAATGGAATGGATGATACTTCCAAATTTCCTTGCTCGACGCGAAACCAGCTAAGGGATCCAAGGGTTTCTGTGTATTGCAATTTAGGCGATAGGCTGACAACCTATCACTACAACAATGTACCTACAAATCTAGCGGAACGAAGTTTGTTTAGGTCATGTACGCTCTGCCTACCCCATTAGAGATAACATAAATACATACATAAAATCACGCCTTTATCCCTAATGGGGTAGGCAGAGCGTAAACGACCTAAACAAAGGCCGTTCCGCCACGTCTGACATAGTCTTGAGGGCCATTCAAGATAGATTTGTATGTATATTGCTGTAGTGACAGGTTGTCAGCCCATCGCCTTAATTACAATATACTGAAACCCTCAGATCCCTTAGCTGGTTTTTACTGCATGCTCGGGAGGAAATGCAGCTGGCACATTCTGTTCTTTTCTCACTCCCAGTCCAGCATGGAAGATTTAGATTTAAATTATATTTAATTAGTGATAAAGGTGTGATTATATGTATGTATGTGTGTGTATGAAATGGATTGGTACATTACAATTGTTCTTATGTCAACCCATGTTCATACTTACGCATGCAGAAAACAAGTAAATGAATAGAAATCAAATTTAAATGAGGGTCTACCATCCTATCTATGGTCACAGTGGAAGTAACTACAGTAAAACCACAGGTAAAACTAGATTCTGAGCCAAGAACGGAAAGCCCTCGGGGCTAGAACTTTCTAGAGATAAGTAGGGTTCATCTACGGAATAAGTAGGTAGATAAGTTGACGCAAATGGTTTGTAAAGTAAAAGTCAAGTCTGGTTTTAGAATGAACGTTGCGACAGATTTTGTAAAAGGAAGAAATGGGCCTATACATACATTACTCCTTCACTTCACCTAAAATCTATATACATACATACATACATAAAATCACGCCTTTATCCCTTACGGGGTAGGCAGAGCGTTAAACGCCTCGTAAAAGGCGCTTTCGCCGCGTCTGACAATAATTGAGGGTAATTTTAGATTGTAATGTGTATTGCCATAGTGACAGGTTGTCAGCCCATCGCCTAAATTACAATACACTGTAACCCTTGAGTCCCTTTTGCTGTCTTCTACAGCATGCCCGGGAGGAAGGGCAGCTGGAACATTCTATGTTTTTCTATCTCTCCCAGTCCAGCATGGAAGTAAAAAATATATAATTAGATGTAAATAGGAGTTACCTACATCAAATAGAAATGATGCGTAATATAATAATCATGTTGATTTTATGTGAACATTGCGATACCCTACCAGGGTCATATACTACCTACTAACTTAAACATTTAACCTGTTAATAAAATGAAGTATGTGAATGCAATAAATAAATATGAAAAATTACCAACCGATCGCCTAAATTTAAAAATCCATTCTGAAATCAGAAGGAACTGACAATATGAAATGCCCATCAGAGTATTTAATGAATGTAAAAAAAATGATATTTTTCAATTCTTCTTGTGATGTTGGAATCAATGCCATTAAAGCTAGATGTCAATCGCCTAAAGGGTATGGAAAATACTGGTTTCAATTCTAGATACCACCGGCTAAAACTAAAATTAGAATATATCTGTCACTTTCAAAATAATAAAATTGAAAAAGGACAGGTAATTTATACTCTATGGTTTAACTGTTTGTCCGCTAGATTTTGACGCGCTTTTGCACGTTACTCCAGTAATTGCCCAGGATTATTAGGTTAAATTTAGCCAAAGATACAAAATGCGATATAACCAGCTGAATTTTTGTATACTTTTTTTGTATAGGGTACTGAATCATTATTTAAAATTCCCCATCCCTCCCCGGCTTGCCTTCTAAGATATACAGGATGTTAGGGTGAATTTCGATTTTAGGTGGGATTCGGAACAAAGTTCAAATTTAAACTTTTGTATGACTCGGTCAGCTTGTAAACTAGTAACTAAGCTGCATATGCATGGTCGACCAGTAAAAGAGCGTAAAATATAAAGTTGCTAAATGAATTTTTATTATAAAAAGATTACAAGTTCAATCATCATGTATAACTGCCTCCGTGGTCTAGTGGCTAGTGCCATTGACTCCCGATCCGGAGGTCCTGGGTTCGATTCCCAAGGGGGAAACACAAAGTTGATATTTGAGAATTTATCACTTTGTGAATTTTTCCCCAGTTTGGTTAGGACATTTCAGGCTGAATCACCTGATTGTCCGAAAAAGAAAAAGATTTCGTGCTTCGGAGGGCACGTTAAGCCGTCGGTCCCGGTCGCTGTCTTTGATAGTGGTCGTTACTCAAACCATGTCAGAGGCCTGATAGTTGTGCTACTAGGCGGTTTAAAAACTCTGACACCAGGGTTCATCTTGATAGACTCGATACCCACTCGACAGAAGAAGATCATGTATAACATCAGGAGAATTTTCACATAATTGACCGAGGCAATGAGCACATCAAGCCTGCTTTTCGACACTCACACCAGCGTCCGCACCCCTTCTTACAACCGCAGCTGATAAGATGTAACAACTGCTCAGGCGCAGGGGGCTGCTCTGTTGTTAGAGGAACTAAAGTTTGGCCAAGCTTTGTCCAACCCCATTCACAAGGTGGAAGATCGTTTCCCATCCAGCGCTGCACTTGTAAATAGACTCGGTATGAGTGCTGCCGAGTTGCAGCTTTAGTAGATGGCAGAGATGAGAGCTGAAAATTATCCTTTAAAGTTTGCTTGACAACTGTCTGTTTGTACAAATAGTACCTGAGCTCATCCAAATCAAGTTTAAGATTAGATTTATTGTAGAGATGCAAAACAAATGCTTCCCCAGCTTGTGCGATGTCATCGTGCTTAGATCGAGGATCATTGAATACGGAAACCGTCTTTTGCAACTCTGTGCTGCTTAAACATTGGAAAGTTTTTACCTTTCCCTGTCTAAAGAATGCTGAGGTTGTGTCACAACCAGACATTGTTTGTGCAAAAAGTAATACATCTTTTAGGACTCCCATGTTTCGTTGGATTTCCGCAATATTGTAGCATTTACTTGCAGTCTTTCCACTTCCAGGTTTTAACATATAAAGTTTTGAATCGTTGTCATTAGATCTTGCTATCAATAACGTTAATATATCAGTATCCGTAGCGACAACCGTAACAGACGCGTTACTTGAACATAAATCAATTGCAGTTTCAACAATTAGGGTGTCTGCATCAGCTTCAGCTTGGTGCACGACCATTTTGTTGGCCCGTAGCTTCTGTGTCAACAAGTCTATCAGTTGTGCTTTGTTTTCTGAGTTGCAAAGAAATTCATCCTTTCCAGTCAAGGTTGGTAAGTGTTTTTCTACTATTAAGTCTGCACATGATTTACCTGCAGTCCGGCGCTTTTGTTCTTCTATTTTTGTACTTATGTCTCCTCTATAACCATCAAATACTGTTACGCAAGATATTCCATAATTTCTCTCTACATATGAAGCATACGAATTGCACACTTCTTCATATGTTGCAGGACGTGGTGGCCAATTCACTGCATGTATAAGATATCCACCGTCAAGAACATAAGATGTATCTGAGGGAGAGGTTGAAGAACAGGGGAAGTAAGATTCAAGTCTTTTTGCAAGCTCAGACTTGTTTGTTTTCCGCAACGAAACATCGTCAAATAAACAGGGAGGTTTTGGTGCAAGTTCATACATAAAAGCTTCCTTGAGGCAATCTTCGCTCTTCATGACACACACTATTCTATTGAATAGTTGTTGTCTTCTACGCGAACATCGCGTACAACTATGCTGCGACTCACAGTAGATAAAGGCGTGACTTTGTCTTTTCTCTTTAATTTCAAGTCTCCGAAACTGCCATTAACTTTTTTCATTGACTTTTTGTTATTCTCTAGAGCCTTATCGCAGTTTATAGAATCATCACCAAGTAATCCAGTGGCTAAAGCTACCAGTTCAGGCCGTGGTATACGGTCACGCGTCATAACTAAAACAATGCCATGGGCCGACTGAATGCGCTCGCTCACAAACGAGCACAGCGCGCGGTGGTTCCGGGGTGAGGAGGGGGCGGTAGGCTGTATGTCGAGACGCAAGGGGCGGAGGCGCGGGGAGTGTAGGCATATTAATCGAGACGTTATTCTGTATACGTATGCAAGTTTTTAGCTGGTTATGAAGGATTTTGTTTCTAAAATCTAAAAATCCTGAGCTATAATTTATCCGCCATATAATAAGACTGCGGATAAAAATGCCAGATAACGCATAAAACCAACGACTATAAATCAAAAATGGAGAGAATAGATCTCCTGTCCTTTTCCAATGTTTTTAGTCTGAAATTGACAAATAGATTTTAATTTTAGTTTTAGCCGGCAAATCTAGAAACGAGCCCACTGCGACTAAGACCGGTGGCTGAACGCGCCCTCTAAAGCAGGGAGGCAATTTACCTGCCAGCAACACCAATAGTAAGCCAACAATCATCTGACCGGTGCCGGTGTGTTACGTGGATGCGTTTGCGCAAGTCTATCAGATATCGGGAGCGGCCGCGCGTGTCGCTTCCGATTGCTTGACCTTAGATACTAGCACCATCTAACACATACATACATATATATAATCACGCCTTTATCCCTAATGGAGTAGGCAGAGCTTAAACAGCCTTAACAAAAGGTCGTTCCGCCACGGCCGACAAAGTTTTGAGGGTTGTTTAAGATAGACAAATTATACAGTTTGTTTATTATAACATCTGCTGTTCTTCTACACCATGCCCTCAGAAGCACAGATGTCACAAAGCAACACCAAGCCCTCATCTGGCGGGTGGAGTGTTACGTCAATGGTTGTCGATGCGTTTGCGCAAGTCTATCAGATGTCGAGAGCGGCCGCGCGTGTCGCTTCCGATCGTCTGACCTTAGATACTAGAACCATCTAGCACAGTTTGTTACGCCATCTGTTGTGTTGTACACCTTGTTTCAAATAGGCATTTGTCAGTCTCTTCGCATTTTGTATTCAAATTCAAATTCGTTTTTTTTTTTTTTTTTTTTTTAATAGCCTATAAATTGTCCCACTGCTGGGCAAAAGCCTCCCCTTCATCTCTCCAAGCGTCTCTGTTTACAGCTTCTGTCGGCCACTGTTTGCAATAACCATCCAGGTCATCTCGCCACCTTCTTCGGGGTCTTCCCCGTCGTCGCCGACCATCCTCCGGGATCCACTCAGTAACTGCGTTAGCCCATTTTTCAGGGTTCATGCGGACGACATGTCGTTTATTGTGTGAAAATTTATAACATAATAGCATAATACACCAAATCGTTATAAATATAAACTCATTATGGATGTCAAATTAATTAGTAACATATGTACCTATGTACAGTAGATACAGTTACAATAAAGTCGTCAGGTCAAATAAAAATATTTTAGTTTAATAAATAAAATTGCGATTACAAATTAACAGTCAAAAATAATAATAATAGATTAGGTATTATTCTTTTGTAGTTGTGGGTACTCTAAAATATTTAAAGGAAATGACGCACAAACGACGCGAGGTAAGTTAGCCGAAATTATTGGCAAAAGAGACCCTTTAATCAAAAGTGTGCATCTGATCGCTTAACTACCATAATCCTTGACCATAATATATAGATAGATAAAAAGTTTATTGCATAAAAACATCACACATAAAACAAAACGTAAACACAAAGAAGGAACACATGAAAATAAATACAAAGAGACATGACAAAAAAAGACAAAACAGGTGCCATTCTGTTGAATGTGTGCTGAAGTGATGCAGAGGGTCAAAGCTCAGTGTATTATAGCTCATAGAGAGCAACACTGATTAATAATCCATTCGAACAAAAGGAGAACGCTTGACAAATCAGTAATTTTCTAACAATAACTTGCGGACTTTAAAAATTAAGAAGATGTCATCATCTCCCTAGCCTTATCCCGTATCTCACGGGGTTGGCTTCCTAATCTAGGGGATTGAACGAGGGTACTGGTTTTTACACAGAGTGACTGCCATCTGACCTCTGCAACCTAGAAGGGAAACCAGACCCAATCCTAGATTAGGTCAGAGTTTTCAAGCCGCCAATGCTTAGCACTGGCCTCTGATATGGCTTAACGACTAATATCTACGGTATTAAACGATATTAACCGGGACCAACGGCTTAACGTGCCTTCCGAAGCACGGAAAAAAGCACCGAATAAACGTACATATGAAATTCGAAAACCGAAAAACACATTGGTACGTGGTGGGATTCGAACCACGACCTAGCTCAGGAAGCAGCGGCCTTATCCACTACACCATCGGGCTCTAAGATGTATCTCTTCCAATACAGCATGACGTAATGACAAGATCTTCGTGGTATATACGGATAATAAATCGATTGTTCTGGGCCGTTTATGCATATTAAAATAAGATAGGTTTACATTGCTCTCTCCATTCCTATATTTTGGACACCAGTAATTTTATTCGACAAACTGCCCACGCAATGTAGTTTGAATTATTATTGTGATTTGTTGTTTTATAACGATTTTTCTGTGATGACGAGGCAGGTCGAATGCCAATAATCGTTTACTTGTTCAGGGAGATTTCTTTTCTCCGTAACGAATCCATTTAGCTGATATAAATAGTAATCTTATGGTGTAAGTACCTTGTTATGAAACAAATTCTTTGATAGAAAAGTATTATTTCAATCTTTACCATTTTGAACAGCACAACCAGCTTTCTTCTCTACGATTTAACCTGTGTATTATTGTGTTTTCCTTCGAGAAAAATATAGTTTTTTGTATGTATTATTGATGATAATTTTACCTTTGTTTTACTAAAACATTTCCCAGAAGAATATTTTCGTGATAGTTTATAAATGTGGTTATCTGCCTAAAAACTTTGTCAGACGTTGCGGAACGATCTTTTGTTTAGGTAGTTTACGCTCTCCCTCCCCCTTTAGGGATAAAAGCGTGATTATATGTATGTATGTTATCTACCTTACAAATTAGGAATTAATTTACTCGATTAAGGTTAGACCGCACTAGTTGCAGCGAAGCAGCGCGGCGCGACACTGCGCGACAGATGATTCTGTGTATGAAAATGTATAAGAGGTACCGCACTGAAGCAGACTAGAGCTGCAGCGGAGCGGCAAAGCGCTTCACGACGCTTCACGACGCGGCAATGTCAGGTTCATACATTTCGACAGATTTTTTCGCGCAGTGTCGCGCCGCTGCAGTGCCGTGCCGCGCCGCGCCCGCCCCGTTTCGCTGCAGCTACGCCATAGTGCGGTCTAACCTTACGCGAATAAATTAAATCATAATTTGTTAGGCAGATTTTGTATACAACTTCGAATTACTATACAAGGCCTATGTGACATTTTCAAAGCAATCGCTCCAATTAATTTGAACACTAAATCACATAATAAATCTAAATCATTGCTAAATGTGAAGGGCAGCGGGTTTCAGTTAATTTAAATATTAGTTTAATCCATACTGATGTTCTTATACGTTACAAACATACACACAAAATACAACTAACTGCCTCCGTGGTCTAGTGGCTAGTGCCATAGACTCCCGATCCGGAGGTCCTGGGTTCCATTACCAGGGGGGAAACAAAAAGTTGATATTTGAGAATTTATCACTCTGTGAATATTTCCCCAGTTTGGTTAGGACATTGCAGGCTGAATCACCTGATTGTCCGAAAAGAAAAAAGATTTCTTGCTTCGGAGGGCCGTTAAGCCGTCGGTCCCGGTCGCTGTCTTTGATAGTGGTCGTTATTCAAACCATGTCAGGGACCTGATAGTTGTGCTACTAGGCGGTTTAAAAACTCTAACACCAGGGTTAATCGGGTCGATAGACTCGATACCCACTCGACAGAAGAAGACACAAAATACAAATCTTTCCTCTTTATAATATGTATGTATGTAGTAGGATGCATAACCTGATGAGCTAATATTCCATGCTGAACTAGAAGCAATGATATATTTTTTTAAATATATAGGCGAGCATTTGTCCGCCATCTCACCTGGTGGAAAGTGACGATGCGGACTATGTTGAAGCATACTCACCTATGTAGTGCCTATTCACTCTCGCCTTGAAAAGGCCCAGGTTATATTGTTCCGGAAACAGATCCGCCGGCAGGGAGTTCCACTCCTTAGCCGTTCGCATTAAGAATGTGGAAGCGAACCGCTTCGTGCGAATTTGTGGTATATCCACGACATAAGGGTGGAACCCCTGTCCACGCCTCGTGCTCCGGAGATGGAAAGGGGAGGGGGGTATAAGGTCATGAAGTGCTAGAGCGCACTCCCCGAAATGTATCCTGTAAAATACCGACATGCACGCCACTCTGCGACGGTGCTCAAGGTTCTGTAGTTTTGCCTCAACCAGTGCTGAGTCTCCAATGAGCTTCTTAGCACGTTTCTCGATTGAGTCTAAGGCAGCTAGCTGGTATTTAGCTGAACCGTCCCAAAGGTGGCAGCAGTACTCCATACACGATCGGACTTGAGCTGTGTACAACTGCAATAGCTGTCCCGGTGTGAAGTATCGCCTCACCTTCGATTATACATAGAAGTCAGAATGGGGAAACGATGATTTCAGTGTATTGTAATGGAGCTTTTTATACAGGGTGTAAGCGTCCCGCAAACTGATAGCGGTTGCCTAGTCAACGAATCTGGACAACTATCTAGATGTTTTTTTCTTTTTCAGAAAAAGTAAAAAACATGCTTTTTCATACAAATTGTCTGATCGAGGTCGTAATTTTGTATGGGAAGGTATTTTTTTTTCCGTTTCCTGAAAGAAATTTTCTGGTGATAACTGTTCAGTTTCGTTGACTGAGCAACCACTATCAGTTTGCGGGACGCTGTCCCTTACACCCAGTATGTATTCATTGATGCATTCCATACAAAAGACATCAACGCGTTTGAAATAATCAAACTTTTATTCCCATAAAAAAGATCAAATTATAAATCACCCGCGGCTTACTTCATGAGTTTTCCCGTGGGAATCAGACATTTTCCCGAGGTAAAAAGAAGCTTTTGTTACTTGGGGTGAACTTCTAATGGTTAAAAAAAATCAAATTGTTCCAGTAGTCTTTGAGTTTATTTGTTTGTTGTTTGTTTGTTAGAAATCTTTCCTCTTTATAATATTATTGTAATGAAATAATAATATATTAGTAAAGATGTTATTGTCATCTTTATCTCTATATCTTGAAAGGTTTTTCCTAATTCTCGATCTTTTTGGGTAAAAACCGACCGAAAAGGGCGAGAATTAGTAAAAACCTTTTAACATGCATACATAGAGTCACGCCTTTATCCCTAATGGGGTAGGCAGAGCATAAACGACTTAAGCAAAGATCATTTCGCCACGTCTGACAAAGCTTTGAGGGTTGTATAAGCTAAATTTGAAGGTATATTTTAAAGATGTAGATGACGAAAACGTAGCTATTACTTATGATTCATTGAAGTACCTAATCAGCTGAAAGCTAATTTCAACCGCATATATGCCTTTTCTGTTCCTAGATTTACATACACTTTTATATACCTTGGTCGTACATAGGAAGCAATGTAGTAATAGTTGCCAACTATATCCAGTGTAACAGTATCGTGGGAGAGGATCGTAATCTTACTTTGTATTGCCAACTGCGTTCGTTTAATAACCCAAGCTTGTAGCTTATAGTCCGCTATAAACATAATTCTAATCAAATAGAATTTTATTAGAACTATACTATGATTCTTCCGTGATTTAGCATATTTGATGATAGGTAGATAATTAAACTAATTTATTTAGTGCTATGTAACTGTCAAAGTAACCGTTTTATAAAACCTAACCTAAACAAACACATAAAGTCACGCCTTTATCCCTTACAGGAGAGGCAGACCGTATAACGCCTAGTAAACGCGCCTTCTCCAAGTCTGTCAAATTATGCTGCCTAAACTACAATACACTTTTAGGAGCATTTCCTTAAGGCCAGTTGGCCGATTGATGACGGATGGGAAAAGGGTAATTACCCACCTGGTCGGGTATTGTGACCACGTGACCAGGGGACCGGAGTCCGACTGGATTAGTTCGGAAGTTGTAGTATTGTATGCAGATCGCCGAGCAAACTTCGATACCGCGTTAGAGGACTGTTGTATTTTGATGTGGCGCCATCTATGTGCGCTACACACTTTAACCCTCGAATCCTTTTTTGCTTACTTTTACAGCATGCCCCCGGGAGGAAGGGCAGCTGGAACATTCTTTGTGTCTCTAACGCTTTCAGTTCAAAATTTAAAATACACTTTTAATTTCAAACATTAATCTTAATATTTCGCCTAAATGGTAGCAAGGTTTTTGTATTTAATTATCAAGTTGACCATGACTTTTAAACAATTTATATTAATTAAGTACCTATATTAAATTAATATTTCCATGCTGGCCTGGGAGCGAAAGGAAAAACGTAGAATGTGCCAGCTGTATTTCCTCCCAGGCATGCTGTGAAAATCAGCTAATCCGAGGGTTTCAGTATATTGCAATTTAGGCGATGGGCTGACCACCTGTCTCTACAGCAATATACCTACAAATCTATCTCATGTAACCCTCAAAAAATTTACAGATGTGGCGGAACGACCCTTTGTTTAGTTCGTTTACGTTACTGCCTACCCCTTTAGGGATAAAGGCGTGACTATATGTATGTATTAAATTAATTAAAATATCTATGAAAATGTCAGAGCAACACTTTGACTTTTAGAAATATGTCTACGTAAAGGAATAACTAGAAGATTTGATTTTTAATTTAAACTGCTATGCTTTTTGCACATATCTTTATTAATCATTTTAATTGTGTTTTTCGTTTAATTACAGGTAAGACAACAAAAACCACCAGTCTCAAGTGAAGTAAGCATAGTTTAAGGATTGCAAGCGTTCCGTTCTCGACCGTTACCCACGGCTTACAGTATTATCCCGTAGGACAGCTGATATTCCCTGCGGTAAAAAAATGTGTTGCCGATCGGTAGGGCAATGGTACAAATACAAGTTGCAAAAATCACGACTTAACTTAAGTCTATACCTGTCATTTTCTGTCATGGGAGAACAGAAAGAGACGCCAATAATTTTAGTCAAAATTTAGTTAATTTAGCGCTCCACGAATTGCTTAATTATTTACTATCAATTAAACAATCGATAGCCAAAGTCAAAGTCAAATCATTTATTTCCAAATAGATTCCTAAGAACACGTTTATAAGGTCACAAGCGAGTCTATTACAAAGAAAATTATATCTGTGTCACAAAATAAAATAAAACTATATCACAATGAAGAAGCATGAGAAACTCGCACTTTGCGCCCCTCCCTTCGTTTGATCTTATTCTTACTTTTGTCCTTCTTTTTGTTCAAAATAGGGTTTGTGACCGCAATGTGTGCCAATTTCTTGGGCTTCACTGAAATATCAGAGCTCCATACATCTTTGTTTATACAAATGTATAGTCATCTAACTTATGATAGGCTTTCCGACATAATGTGTTTTTAATATTATCTTTAAATTGATTTTCTGACAAATTTAATATATGGTCAGGTATTTTGTTATAGTATTGTATACTTAGAACTAAAAATGATTTTTTAACTTTAACTTACCTAAACTGTGTTGGGTTAACTTTAACTAATATACCGAAGGTATCATAAAGTATTAAATCGGGTGTGAAAGTTGCAGTGATTCCCTTTTCGATATTTCACAAGTCATCGATACTATCGGAACTATCAATAGTAGGTATTTAGTACTATGAAAATTATCAATAGCTATTGATTGTTCAATCGATAGTGCTATCGATTGGCAGAGCTCTAACTTATCTAAACCTTGACTAAAATGATTAGCGTCTCTTTCTGTTCTCTCATGACAGAAAATGACAGGTAAAGACTTATATAAGATAAGTCGTGATTTTTGCAACTAAGAGTTAACACCAATGGCGTCGATTCTCGCGACATCGTCCTAATTCTAATTCTTTGCTAGCGCTGTCACTTTCTTAAGTTTGACATAAGAACAGAATAGCAAATAAACGCATCACTTTGACATTCCTAATCTGACATAAGGCTGCTAATTTAGGAAGCATGCTCTATGCTCATTTTTTTATTTAAAGCGTCTTACGTCAAATAAGAAATGTCAAAGTCATGTGTTTACTTGCTATCCTGTTCTTATGTCAAACTTAAGAAAGTGACAGCGCTAGCTAAGAATTTGAATTATGTTGCGAGAATCGACGCCACTGTCCATCAATACTATTGCTAAAGTTGTATCGATTGTGTAAATGATTTTGGCGTTGTACTATCGATCGTTTGGCAACACTAGTATAAAGTAAAACGTTGTCCAAGTTTTTTCCAAATCTGTCCAGCCGTTTGTTTCCGAGAAAGAGTAACAAACTGATACGCACAACCTTTCACATTTTATAATAAGGTAGTCCGATAATTATGATACAGGAAACAGTAGAGAAATTTCCGTGTCCATAAAATAATATAACTTTGCGATAAGTTTATGGAAAATATGGTAATATTGTACAGCCAATATTATGTTATAGTCATATAGGACTTTTACTTTATTTACACCTCTAATTACATCACAGATTGAAGAAGAGTTGGCTTCCCCATTTCTGCAGACAAACAGAAATACTTATACTTACATGCTGGACTGGAAGCGAGACAAAAACATAAATGTGCCAGCTGAATTTGCTCCCGGCATGCTGTAAAAACCAGATAAGGGATCCGAGGGTTTCAGTATATTGCTAAAACGTAGTGATTACCTACTCAGTGTATATTGCAGTTTAGGCGATGGGCTGACAACCTGTCACTACAGCAATATACCTCCAAATCTATCTTAAATAACCCTCTAAACATTGTCAGACGTGGCGGGACGACCTGTGTTTCGGTCGTTTGCGCTCTGCCTACCCCATTAGTGATAAGGCATGCTTACATGTATGTATGTATATACTTCAAGATGTAGCAACAACTGACTGTATTCACTGAGAGAGAACCATCTGGGAACACTGATTTTCAGTTCCTGGATCAACGCCTCAGTTTGTGAGATCCCGGACCGATGATTCATTCGAAATATCATTCGAATAGCTCGCCATTCGAATTATTCGATCTCAAAATTGACTATTCGAAATATTCGAATAAAAAATAATCATTCGAACTAAAAATATCATTCGAAAAATTTTAAGAAAAATATCAATGAAAAAATATGCCATGCAAATATTAATGGTAAAATCTTTTTAATTATTTTTTTCATAAAACTGTAATAACGAAGGTAGAAATAAACTATTTTTGTGTGGTTTGTTTCAAATTTGTTTGTTTTAAAACTATGTTTGTGGTTAAGTTGATGCTTTGACATTCGATTCGATATTCGAAAAGTGAATGAAAGTTCGAAATAAATAAACATTAAAATGAACCGAAATCATTCGTATAAAATTTAACATTTGAATGATGAATGAACATTCGATTACTAGTAATGAGATTATTCGAATAATTCGATTGTTGAAATTTCTAACAATCGCCCATCGCTAAGCGGTGATTAAGAGGGTGTTGTAAAATTGTATATACATTGCTTATCCCTGTGAATAAAATTATTCAAGCAGGACAACGCTATAAGCATGATGATTATAACATCATCTTGGACTGCGCTCACTACCCCCTAAATGCTAACTTACCCTCCCACAAAACGGTTTTCTACGGAAAATCTTTCACGGTCCGAGCAGTCAAATTGTTAAATTCCCTTCCCGAAAATGTTCGACAAGCACCGTCTATTGTGACATTTAAAGAGCGAACAAGAAAGTTCTTCTTAGAGAATAATAATTAGTTATTTATCCTATCTCCCATTAGCATAATATGTATTAGTTTATTATAAATATATATTAGTTTAGGAGGAGTTTTACGCTCTGCCTACCCCGTAAGGGATAAAGGCGTGATTTTATGTATGTATGTATGTAGTTTATTTTAGTTTTGTTTTTATTTAGTATTTATATTGTTTAAGTATTAAGATGAACTTAGTATGCACTATCCCGCTATCTGCTATGTAATATCCTAATATCCAAAGGTTGCCTGGTAGAAATTGCTGCTTTAGCAATAAGGCCGCCTATATTGTACTGTTTTGTTCCTTACTTTTCTGTTGTATGTATTTGTGTTTCTTTGTGCAATAAAGTATGTTGTATTGTATTGTGAATGGGAGGCCATGGCTTGGGATGGCTCTTTAGTCGACATTTACGATACCCAAGATGGCGGAATTACATGGCAGAATTACAAACAGTGACACAGCAAAACGCGCTGTATTCCGCACCGACAAGAAAATATAGACTGTGTCAAGTGTTGATAATAATATTACTTTATTGCATCTTAAATATAACTGTACAAACAAACTGACAAGCGACATCCGAGCTTCATTCATCTCTGTGAGTTTTACAAGGTCATCGGTCCACTTTAGCCGACAGCAAGATAAATTTACCATAAAATAATAGTTATGGCTTTCAAGCAAGTTTCTTGAAAATTGATTCGTCGGCAAATGACAATCGATAAATGACTTAGGCTCGTATTTATTAACAGCTCTTGAGACTGACAGCAAAAAGTTCGTATCAACAATGTAATTTTAGTACAAATCGGCCTGTCAATTCCGTACTTAATGTCTCTCTTAATCTTAAGATCGCTACATAAATACAATCCTAAATTTTCTTGCCATCTGAAAAATTTAGTATATTTTTGTTTTCGCAGGTTAATGAGGTTTTCCGTGGCAATTTTATATTTTCCCTTCCCATTTCCCTTAAAACTTTCTAGTGATTATTACCTTAAATATAATTCATGCATAACAGGGAGTTTCTTCCATGCTGGACTGGGAGCGAGAGAAAATAATAAAATAAATAAAAATAAAAAGTAGTTTATTTTCCAATTTAACAATAATTATTTAACAATAGATGTGACAAACTGTTCTTAGACTATTTAAGAGGAGCCCTGACACCCAAACTAGGATTTAACCTGTATTTTGGGGGACAGTGTTCAAAGAGTAAAGAGGAGACCGACACATAATATTATTGCGTTGATTTTATACATTATAAACTACGTAAAAAAGCAAAAACACTTAATCTAAACTTATATTATATTTTGATTTTTATATGTTTGTGTGAGTGTGTGTGAGAGTGTAAGTGTGTGTGTTTGTGTGTGTGTGTGTGTGTGTGTGTGTGTGTGTGTGTGTTTGCATGGGTGTTTAATGTTTTATGTAAGACTTATTTTAAGTTATGAAGGTAAGTAAGTTTTCAGTCTTATCATAGTCTTGTGTTAGTAGCCAATCTGTAACAGATTTTTTTAATTTGTACTTATTGAGGTTTGACAATTTTAAAGATTTGTTAAGTTTTTTGTAAATATTATAACTTAATACATAGAATTGATGTTCCGCGAAAGTAGTTTTGTGTGGTATACTTATAGGGTCATTTCTTCGTTTCCTTTTATCTGGTAAAGGTATACTTCCATGTAATCTCTGAGTGGAGTTGAGAACGTAGAGTTGTCGAACAGTTAGTATTTGACATTCTTCGAATAGCTGCGATGTGGGGTACCTGAAGGGTTTCCTGGTCATGACCTTCAATGCAGCTCTCTGAGCTCGCTCAAGTACCAGCATAAAGGTCTTGTAGGCACCTCCCCATACAGTTATGCAATAGCTGATGATGGATTGGCATAAAGCAATGTAGGTCATTTTTAAAATATCCCAATGGGCTGAATCTCTTAGAAGTTTCAAGATATATATCAGCCTAGCAACTCTTTTGGATAAGGTGTCAATTTGTGCATTCCAGCTCAATCCATCATCAATTTGCACCCCAAGATATTTTACAATCGGAGTATCTCTGAGTACGTAACATTTACAGTCACTGAGTTGGCCTGAACAGGTATGGGCTTTAATGGTAAAATCATCCAAGGGTTTACTATTGGTTCGAATGGCAAAGGTTATATAATTAGTTTTATCAAGATTTAGAGACAATAGATTAACGGTTAGCCATTCGAAGATGTTTTTTATTGTGTATTCTGCATTAATTTTAACCTCTTCCCAACTTTTACCTTGGATGATTATAGCTGTATCATCCGCATAGACATATATGTTGCAATTAGGTAATGCCATTGTACAGATCTCATTAATATATATTAAGAAGAGGGTAGGTCCCAAAATACTACCCTGCGGGACGCCAAAAGTTACCCTGTGCTCTGTACTTAGCAAGGATTCAATTTTAACCTGCTGCCTTCTATTATTCAAGTAGTCAGTAAAGATATTCAGAGCCAATCCGCGAACGCCTATATTTTCTAGTTTATTTAGAAGTAGTGGAACAGAGACAGTGTCAAAAGCTTTTGACAGATCTAAGAATACTCCGATGCACTTAATTCTTCTATCCAAGTTCCTAGCAATATGCTGCGTCAAATCTGTTACCGCATCTTCAGTAGAAATACCTTTACGAAAGCCGTACTGATTATTTGCAATTAGATTATGTTTATTAAGAAAATTAACAAGATTTCTGTTCAGAATCTTTTCAAGAATTTTGGAAAGCGCAGAGAGTATTGAAATAGGACGATAATTGTTGACACTGTCTCTGCTCCCACTCTTGTGAATAGGATGCACAATAGCCAACTTAAAGACATCAGGGAAAACGCCGGTCGCAATGCAAAGATTACAGATATAGGTAATTATTGGTACCAGAATTTGTCGATTTTCCTTTAGTAAAGCAGAAGATATATTGTCCCATCCCATGGCACAATCATGTCTTAAGTTTAATAATATTGCTTCGACCTCAGCTTCGTCAACTTCCAGTAGAACAAGAGAGTCACAAGGTGCAGTCAATACCTTATTTGGAAAGCGGAAACGTTGACCATTTGCCGCACCCAGTAGTTGTGGATATTGTGCAATCAGATTGTTAGCAAGCTTCTCACCTACACTACTAAAGAATTCGCAAACATGCTCTATGGAATCCTCATGACTAGAACAAATGTCCAATAGTTCAATTGGTGCCGTACGGTGTTTGTGGGAGGAGGTGACATCCTTCACAGTTTTCCAAAGCTTCTTTTGGTTTCTACCAGCCTTTTGAAATTCATTTTGTTCATAAGATGTTTTTAGATTTTTAAGAAGACGATTACAGAAGTTGCGATAGCGTTTGTATGTAAGGCTAATTATAGGATTATCGGGGTGCTTTTTGGATTTGAGATGCAACTTATCCCGGTTTTTGATACACCTAAGCAGACCGTGGGTTATCCAGGGCTTAATAATCCTATATTTTCGCGTTACCTTTACTATGGTGGTATGTTTAATGATGATTGCCCTTAAGATTTCCACGAAACGAGTAGCAGCTAGATTTGCATCACCAGTATTAAAAATATCGGAAAAATCGGTACGTTCTAGTTCTGTTTTAATAGCTAGGTGATTTAATTTTGTAGTGGATCGAATATATTCTCTTTTAGGGTTAACATTTTCAAGTGCAAGTAGTAGTGGTTTGTGATCCGTATCAAAAGTGTCCAAAACCAAAGTAGTGTTTTTTAATTTAGTTTTAAGCAGAATATGATCAATGCATCTGTGCAATCTAGTACTAAAAGTATGTGTAGGCAAAAGACCGTGTGAGGCATTTAGAATTAGGTAATCCAGGCTACAGCTGTCTTCGCTGTTTGGTTTGATGTTAATATTCAAATCTCCTATAAGTGCTATGTTTTTAAAATTAGACAAATTTTCATATATATTATTAAGGCTAGTAAATAACATATCATGGTGTCTTATTGTATTGTATGAAGGAGATCGATAGACGCATACGAGGGCTAATTTGTTCTCTATTTTACAGATAATACAACTTCCACCTTGGAATTTTGGCTCGATCACTTTGCACTTTAACCCAACTTTTGAATAAATAATGACGCCATCATTTTGGTTTATAATATTTTTTGTATAAAAAGAATTGTATCCATGTAAGTAAGGTAAGCGATCAACTACACTCAACCAGGACTCAGTAAGCACTATAACATCAATATCAGACTTAATAGAAGCTAGTAGTACTTGCAATTTATTAAAATTCTTTTGTACGCTGCGAATGTTTACGTGTAATACAGTTAAGAGCTTATGAGAAGATATAATGTAGTCGCTACATTTGTCCCGGGAGCAAGTAAAGGCATTTTCACTGTTTAGGGAGTCCAAGTCGGAGCATATATCATTTAGTTGACTAGCCATTTTTATTTTTACAATCACGTGGACAAGAATTGATACAAGAGCTGATTTGTTTCTGGAATACCTCGTTTTGAGTCAAATAAAGACATATCGAAGAAAACTTATAGTTGTAATTGTGCGAAAATTTATTTGTGTGTGTGTAATTATGAGTTATGAATGATATGATGAGTGGATGGGGAAGTGATAAGTTGTGTTGTAAAGTTGTAAGGTGAATGTGTAAATCTTGTACAATAAAAATTTTATGATTGATAGTGAAAGCACATAGCAAGAGGCATACTAACAAAAGTATTAAATTAGCATTAGTGAGTCATGATTTGTTTAATAAGTCTATAAGGCTTTGTTCGGAATTGATTATTATATGTTCCTTTCCTTCATCTTTTCTTAGGTAGATATTAGAATCCTTGATCCAGCAAAATTTGTAGTTGTTGTCTTTCGCAAATTCACGCGCAGAAAAGAATAGCCTTTTGCAAGACCCAGGAACTAGCTCCGAGATGTAGACTGGTAGAGTTTTGCCTGGTAGACCAAGACGTGCGGTGTTGAGTTTGTTTTCCTTCTCTTTGTTATTTTTATTGTGGTCTCGAGCAGCTCGCACCAAGTCTTCTTTGGCTTTGACGGTAGAAAATTCTGCAACAATCGGGCGGGGGTTGTTGGATTTTCCGGGAATTCGGTATATATCCCGCACCTCCTCTGGATTGGGCACAGGCAATCCTATTTCCGTATTAATGTCACCAACAAGTTTTATTAGACCTTCTCTTGATTCCCCGTTTAATATCGGTATGTTCCTAATTTCGACGCTGGACGAACGGGATTTTTGCTGAAGATCGCGTATTTTATCTTCTAAGTTCTTTGTACGTATATTGCTGTAGTGACAGGTTGTCAGCCCATCGCCTAAATTGCAATACACTGTAACCCTCAGATCCCTTAGCTGGTTTTTATAGCATGCCCGGGAGGAAATGCAGCTGGCACATTCTAAGTTTTTCTCTCGCTCCCAGGCCAGCATGGAAGAAAAAAGAGTTTAACTCATGAATTTCCAATTCCCCGCGACGGAAGAGCGGGTGCAATCGCCTCAGCAACCAATCCACTATACTCATTATAATCAGGAACTAGTTGCTATACTTTATGTGCAGTTTAATTGTAGGCTACGTTAGGGCTGGCACTGGGAATTTATTTATTTTCCATTCAAGAGCAACTTAATGCTCAGGGCATTGCCCACACGCCGGCAGAACACAGCAAGTTGTTTAACGCCGGGCTTAGGCATTCATAGGGTCCCCCCTTGTGGAGCCAACAATCTACGGATCATTTAGCCGAATGTCAATGTCAAAGACATATTAGGTGTTGTTTACACTTCATTATCAGGTTCAGATTCAGACTAGTGGATGGCTTATATGGTCGTAAGAGTATACACTTGTGAAATAATCCGTAGTGTCAAGAGTTATACATACATAAAATCACGCCTTTATCCCTAATGGGGTAGGCAGATCGAAAACGATCTAAACAAAGGTCGTTCTGCCACGTCTGACAAGTTTTGAGGGTTATTATTACATATTAAAATTTCAATACACTATAACCTTCGCATACCTTAGCTGGTGTTCACAGCATGCCCGAGAGGAAATGCAGCTGGCACATTCTTTGTTTTTCTCTCGCTCCCAGTCCAGCATGGAAGAAAAGCAGTCTGTAAGCAGTACAAAATTTTATTTGTTGTCAAGAACACAAAAGCAATACAGTATATATTATACTATATATATATTGTTTTTTATGTTTGTGTCCACTGTATGTTCATGTTTGTGCAATAAATTGTTAAATAAATAAAACAGATGCTTGGAATTTGCCAGCCCTACTTGCAAATGCACGTGCGGACCCGCGGGTATCGACCGCTAGGGCAAGCTAACGGTCCCTTACGCTTCCCGGTACTGGGAACTATTCGTGTTGGTTCTACAGTAGAAACTTCTGCTATGCGTGGCTTGCGGTCTGAGCCATGGAGGTCCCGGGTTCGATTTCCGGCGAGGGACAATCATCCTCCAAATTGTAATTGGGAATGACCAAACACATAAGGTTAGAAAGGGCGTATAGCAAGTTAGGTAACAAAACACCAATAAAAAAAAAATTTGAATTATTTAAAACAAAAAACAACCTGACTGTGGTACCTACCTGTAATTATGTTTCTATAATTGATCATAAACATACTCGTATATTGATCATAACATATAAATAATATTTTTGTAATCTCCTTATTTCGATACCCGACAGGTTCAGTCGAAACAAAATAATTCAAGACTTACAATTTGGCGTCTAAAATCCGGTAAATAGCTAATAACTAAATATTAAAACATACATACATACAAGATACGCGTGAAAAACATAACCCTTTCTTGACAGTCGGGTAATAAACTGATTAAACCGCTTTGTATGAGCCGTCGTGTTTTGGGATTACGTGTTAACCGCACGCGCTGCCCAAAATGTGAGGAGAATTTGAGATTAAAACTTTTAACCGACTATCAAGTAGTTTGTTTTTCGCGCGTATTTTTTATGATTTAATATTTGTTTATTACCTCGTTTCTCCGAAACGGCTAGATGGAATTTGACAGATAGGTTATTGTTCGATTGGTCTCAAGAACCCGAGTGTTCTTAGATAGGTGTAATTTTTCAAAATTGTAAATGGCGGATTTTAGGCGCAAAAATTGAATGTTTTAATAATTTTTTTCGACTGTACCTATCGAATGGACTGTCAAAATTATAGTTATCAAAGGGAGATTACAAAAATATATGTGATTCATAATGATTCTCAATTTTAGAACAATTAATGCATTTAAACATTTTTTATAGCTGCAGTTGGGTAGCTTAATTTCTTTTTTTAAATACCTACTTGTTTACTATTGCCCCACACGGTGTCATGAGATATTCGGCAGGTAAACTGATAGGGGTTGCTCAGTCAACGACACTGAACAACTTCCACCGAGAAATTATTTCAGGAGCGAAAATAAAAATTGACTTTTCCATACAAAATGTCCACCTGGATCAGACAATTTGTATGAAAAACAAAATTCTTTTTTTTTTCACTTTCTGATAGTTGTTCAGTTTCGTTCACTGAGCAACCCCTATCAGTTTGCAGGACGCTGTCCCTTACACCCCGTATGGTCGTTACAATATTAAAACTGCATGCGGAAGGTGCTGAATGTTCGGTAGGTTTCATTATTTTATTCTGATTTTGTTTCCCGTGTTTGGAAGTGGCAATGCGCAAACCGCGTTATGCCAAACAAGAATAAAAACAAGTGTTTAAAATTTTCTATAATTCTTACGCTTGTTCCATGCTGGACTGCGAGAGAGAGAAAAACATAGTGTGCCAGCTGCATCTTCTCCCGGGCATGCTGTAGAAACCAGCCAAGGGATCCGAGGGTTTAAGTATATTGCAATTTAGGCGATAGGCAGTCCAACCTATCACTACAGCAATAAACGTACAAATCTATATTAAATAACCCTCAAAAATTTGTCAGACGTGGCGGAGCGACCTTTGTTTAAGTCGTTACGCTCTGCCTACCCCATTAGGGATAAAGGCGTGACTATATGTAAGTATGTAATTGTAGACCAGCCGTGATGCAACATTCGACTGATTTATTTGCAGATGATTTAGTTCGGAATTGAAATCACCAAGTCATCAACATGAAAAGACATCCATTTTAGTTATACTATCTTGTGATTAAACTTACTTGTACTTAGCTGTAGCAAAAACCGAAGATCGAGGCGTTAACACCTAAGATTACGAACATACTGACGCAACGCAACGATGATGTCAACATACAGATGGTGATCAGGCCTAGAAAGATACATACATACAATCACGCCTGTATCCCTAATGGGGTAGGCAGAGCGTGAACAACCCAAACAAAGGTCGTTCCGCCACGTCTGACAAGTTTTGAGGGTTGTTTAAGATAGAACTGGATATTGCTGTAGTGACAAGTTGTCAGCCCATCGCCTAAATTACAATATACCCTCGAATCCCTTAGGTGGTTTTTACAGCATGCCCGGGAGGAGATGCAGCTGGCACATTCTACGTTATTCTGTCGCTCCCAGTCCAGCATTGAAGCAAAGCCTAGAAAGATTGAATTTCGTTTTAGCACGTGTAGTGAAATATCATATTCACTGACCGACAATCTCTCATTTCAGCAATACAATACTATCTAAAATGTCCCTTTGAAGTTGGTCAGACTTGAGAAACAAGCTACTGATGCTCTGCCTAACCTCTACGTACGTAAGCGCATAACCGTTAAACGCTTGTTAGATCCTGTATAGTCAAGCTATACCAGGTCTTGATGCCTAATGCCTGGCAATTAAACAGAAACCAACTAATTCCTAGGCAGATGTAATGGCTAGTTGTAATGACCTAGCCTAGACCAGTTTTAGTCCACTAGATGTACCATTAGTGCACCCAGTGTTAAATTTTCTCTGATTTTCACTTCGAAAACTGGCTCTGCGATCTAGTGGTGAGAGCCTTGGGCTCGCAATCATGAGGTTGTGGGTTTGATTCCCACGAGGGACTACAGAGATGTCGATTTTTCACTGTGTGAGGTTTGAAAAAACATATGGTGTAGTGGATAGGGCCGCTGCCTCCTGTGCAGGAGGTCGTGGTTCGAATCCCACCACGTACCAACGTGCTTTTGAATTTCATACATACATTCGTAAATCACGCCTACATGGGGTAATGGGGTATGCAGAGCATGCTCACCACGAATCCCACCACGTACCAATGAGTTTTCCGGTTTTCGAATTTGATATGTACGTTTATTCGGCGCTTTTTCCGTGCTTCGGAAGGCACGTTAAGTCGTTGGTCCCCGTTAATGTCGCTTAATATCGTAGATATTAGTCGTTAAGCCATATCAGAGGCCATTGGTAAGCATTGGCGGCTTGAAAACTGACCGAATCTAGGGTCCGGTTTCCCTTCTGGGTTGCGGAGGTCAGATGGCAGTCGCTCTGTGTAAAAACCAGTACCCTCGTTCAATCCCCTAGATTAGGTAGCCGACCCCGTTAGATACGGGATAATGCTAGGGAGATGATGATGGGTATGCAGAACATCAACGACCTAAACAAAGGTTGTTCCGCCACGTCTAACAAGTTTATAGGTTTATGTTAGATAACTAAATTGATCTGTATATTGCTGACGAGGCAGGTTGCTTTTCTTCCCGTCCAGCATGGAAGAACCATGTCATGTGTTTAAAAACTCTGTCACCAGATATACCAGCGATAGAAGAATATTATCCCATGCTGGACTGGGAACGAGAGAAAAACATAGAATGTGCCTGCTGCATTTCCTCCCGGGCATGCTGTAAAAACCAGATAAGGGATTCGAGGGGTTTCAGCATATTGCTATTTAGTTAGGCGATGGGCTGACAACCTATCACTACATCAATATGCCTGCAAATCCATCATAAATTACCCTCCACAACTTTGTCAGACGTGGCGGAACGACCTTTGTTTAGGTCGTTTACGCTCTGCCCCATTAGGGATAAAGGCGTGATTATATGTATATATGTAGAAAAAAGTTGAAAGAAGTCAGCAAAAGGGACTCGAGGGTTACAGTGTATTGTAATTTAGGCGATGGGCTGACAACCTGTCACTATAGCAATACATATTACAATCTAAAATTTCCCCTTAATTTTTGTCAGACGTGGCGAAAGCGCCTTTTACGAGGCGTTAAACGCTCTGCCTACCCCGTAAGGGATAAAGGCGTGATTTATGTATGTATGTATGTATGTAGAAAAATACTATTAAACTATATTCTGTGTTAGGTAAAGAGAGATTTCCTGTGATTTTCACTTAGAAAAATTATACGTCGCGAATACTAAGTTGAAGCAAGAAGTTTGTTGAATAACAATGGGTTTTGTTGAAAGTTTTGAAGGTGTGATGTAAATTACGAATGTTATGAATGAATTTGGAAGTCTTCTTCTTAGCGAGTGGATTCTCGAGTCGAACAGCGACCCGATGAACCCTGGTGTCAGAGTTTCCAAACCGCCTAGTAGCACAGCTATTAGGCCTCTGACGTGGTTTTGAGTAACGACCACTAAGAAAGACAGCGATCGACAGGGACCGACGGGTTAACGTGCCCTCCGAAGCAAGGAATTATTTTGCTTCTCGGACAATCAGGTGATTCAGCCTGCAATATCCTAACTGAGGAAAACCACACAAAGTGATAAATTGACAAACGTCCCCCTCCTGGAAATCGAACCAATGTCCTCCAGATTATGAGCCCATGGCTCTGACCACTAGACCACGGAGGCAGTTAAGTGCCACTCATAGTTTCTTGATGCAAATCTGTAGTGAAGATTAATTGGGGTTTTTAATAAGAAAACGTTAATTGAATAAAATACCAGGAGTCATCGGAGCGTGCGTGAGTCAACAATGACGAACTACTGTTTATAAATTACTGTTTTAACTGAGTTGGAGTTCCTTTGGATATGAACCAGACCATGAAACTGAACAACTTTCCCAAAGAAACATACATAGGTACATATAATCACGCCTTTATCCCTAATGAGGTAGGCAGAGCGTAAACGACATAAACGACGGGCACTCTGCCACTTAAGACAAAGTTTTGAGGGTTATTTAAGGTAGATTAACAATTAGGAATTTAGGCGATATGCTGACAACCTGTCACTATAGCAATATATCTATATCTTAAATAACCCTCAAAACTTTGTCAGACGTGGCGAAACGACCTTTATTTACGTCGTTTACGCTCTGCCTACCCCATTAGGGATGAAGGCGTGATAATATGTATGTATTTTTTTTATTTTATTTACACAATAGTAGGCACTTATATTCTAGTTTACAAAATAATAGCGTGATAAGTTTATAATTATGGAAAGACAGGAGTCCCAAACTGGGTAGACCCTGTGCTATGGGCCTCCTGGTCTCTCCTCCCGACATAGGTCCTCTAAAAATTTACTACTTCTACGAATTATCTATGTGTGTGTGTGTGTGTGTGTGTGTGTGAGTCTTCTCCTTGGAGAGTGGGTTTTTCGAGTCGAACAACGAACCGTTGAACCCTGATATCAGAGTTTTGAAACTGCCTTGTAGCACAGTTATATTAGGCTTAGTCCTCTGACATGGTTTTGAGTAACGACGAAGCTCGGAATCCTTATACTCCGCAATGTTCTAACCAAACTTGGGATACACACAAAGTGATAAATTGACTAATATCAACTTTGTGCTGGGAATCGAAACCAGGACCCCCGGATCAGGAACCCGTGGCCACAGAATATATAATAGTACTACCGTACACTAAGAATTACTTCAAGCCAAAAAACTGATCTCGCAGTAAGAAACAATAATAAATAATTTAAATTTTCAAATAAATTATTTTCAAATACAGAAACCCAACCATAGATTAGGAAATACTTACTCTACTCCGGAACCCGTGAAGCGCGTCGCTTGCGTAGCGTTCTTTTTTTGAATCGCCCAGTGGCGCGTGGCGACCAATCCCGTTAAAGCAACTGGTTCTGACGCGCTAGGGTTGCCAGCTTCCGAAATATCCCGGAAAGGAAAAGGGATGAAAAATCAGTTAACTTCTTAGCGAGTGGATTCTCGAGTCGAACAGCGACCCGAAGAACCCTGGTGTCAGAGTTTTTAAACCGCCTAGAAGCACAGCTATTAGGCCTCTGACATGGTTTGAGTAACAACCACTATCAAAGACAGCGACCGGGACAAACGGCTAAACCTACCCCAAAGCACGGAATCCTCTTACTTTTCGGACAATCAAGTGATTCAGCCTACAATTTCCTAACCATACTGAGAAAAACCTCACAAAGTCATAAATAAACAAATATCAACTTTGTGTTCCCTGGGAATCGAACCTAGGACTTCCGGATCGTAAGCCCATAGCTCTGACCATTGGACCACGGAGGCAGTTAAAAATCAGTGGACAGGAAGAAAGATCCTTATGATTATGTTATGACGTGCTATTTTATAACAACGGATATTCCTATATGCAGTGAATTTCATCTTATATTATAATATCAATAGCAAGAAAACTGCTTTCAGGAACAAACTAACTTTTGTGATCGTTTACGAGAAATTACCTCAAGTTTGTGAAAGTGTGAATGATATTTAAAAATTACCAGTGGGCTCGATTCTGGAAACCTACCATCGGCTAAAACTAAATCCGTCACTTTAAAAATAATAAAATTGAAAAAGGACAGGACATTTATGCTCTATGGTTTTACACTTTGCCCGTTAGATTTTGACGTGCTTTTGCACGTTTCTCTCTCCAGTATTTCTGTAAATTTTATCCGCTATATCATGTGACGGCGGATAAAAATGTCAGATAACGCATAAAACCACCGACTATAAATCAAAAACCGGAGAGAATAGATCTTCTGTCCTTTCCCAATGTTTTTAGTCTGAAAGTGACAAATTGATTTTAATTTTCGTTTTAGCCGGCAAATCTAGGATCGAGCCCAGTACCTAGTTAGTACATACATACATATTATGACGACTTTATCCCTAATGGGGTAGGCAGAGCGTAAACGACCTAGACAAAGGTCGTTTCGCCACGTATGACAAAGTTTTGAGGGTTATAGGTATTAGTTTTGATACTAAAAAAGTAAAACATCCACGTCACCCATACTCAAACCTAGGCTTAGTAACTCCAACTTTTGCAATGAATATCATATGGTCTTCTTCTTCTGGCGAGTGGGTATCGAGTATATGGACCCGATGAACCCTGGTGTCAGAGTTTTTAAACCGCCTAGTAGCACAACTATCAGGCCTCTGACATGGTTTTGTGTAACGACCACTATCAAAGACAGCGACCGGGACCGACGGCTTAACGTGCCCTCCGAAGCACGAAATCTTTTTTCTTTTTGAACAATCAGGTGATTCAGCCTGCAATGTCTTACCCAAACTGGGGAAAAATTCACAAAGTGATAAATTCTCAAATACTTATCAACTTTGTGTTTTACCCCCTGGGAATCGAACCCAGGACCTCCGGATCGGGAATCCATGGCACTAGCCACTAGACCACGGAGGCAGTTAATATGATATGGTTACCAATAGTTACTAATGCACCCTTATTACTATAACCACAGGCTATAACAACAAATTCATACATAACACATAATGCTTACTACGTAGAGAAAATTATCAGCTATAGCTATTATAGTTTCAACACAAACGTAGAAGTAAAAAGACGTATTGCATTACAGATACAAATACCTCATACATTTTAATAGCCGCCCTACTTTTAACACATCGGCAGTTTCTTCAATTATATTTTGATATTGAAGCAATACAAAGTTATACAGGGTGTAATCAAAGAGTAGGTAACTTAGTAATTGCCGTGACTTTGCCTCCGTGGTCTAGCAGTCTGAGCCATGGGCTCTCCACCCGGAGGTCCCCGGTTCAATTCCCGGCGGGGGACGATGACTTTGTGTCATTGCTTCTAGTTTGGTTAAGACATTGCAGGCTGATCACCTGATTGTCCAAAAAGTAAGATGATCCATTCTGTCGGGTGTTTCTCTCTGGTCGTATCAGTCAATCCTTCCCATCAGAATAAGAGATTGAAGGAATATGGAGTGCACTAAATACTTGTGTGAACAACTTTCCCCAAGGAACATAAGTCAAAATATGAAAAAAAATTGCCCTCCCAAACAAATTGACTCGAGCCGCTGACACCATTTGTACGGGAAGGCCATTTTTATTTTCATATTTCTACCTATGTCTCTTGGGGAAAGTTGTCCAGTTTCATTTCATAATTTTTTCTTACATCCTATATTTACAGTCTCTTGACTTGAGGTTATACTCAAAGAGTTTGGTTAAATCATGAACGCTGAGTGATCAGATCAGAAGCGATTGACACAGATATAGACATACATATAACCACGCCTTTATCCTTAATGGGGTAGGCAGAGCGTAAACGACCTAAACAAAGGTTGCTCCGCCACGTCTGACAAAGTTTTGAGGGTTATTTAAGATAGATTTGAAGGTATATTGCGATAGTAACAGGTTGTCAGCCCATCGCCTAAATTGCAATGTACAGAAACCCTCGGATCCCTTAGCTGGTTTTTACAACATGCCCGGGAGGAGATGCCGCTGGTGCGTTGTTTTTCTATCACTCCCAGTCGAGCATGAAAGTAAATGAAGCCAGCATGAAGTTTAATTCCATATGGTCGTTATTTCTTCTTCACACAACTTAAGTAAAAAATATCACTCTGTATATTGACAGTCTCTTGACCTGAGGTTATACCCAAAGAGTTTGTTTAAATCTTGAACGCTGAGTGACCCCGATCAGAAGCGATTGACACAGATAGCTTGTAATAATCGTAACATACAACGTAATGGCGCTGACATGCAAATTATTTGTTTACTTTTTGTAAATAACATACATACATATAATCACGCCTTTATCCCTAATAGGGTAGGCAGAGCGTAAACGACCTAACCAAAGGTCGTTCTGCCACGTCTGATAAAGTTTTGAGGATTATTTAAAATATAATTGTTACCTACAAATTATTGCTGAAGTGACAGGTTGTAAGCCCGTCGCCTAAATTACATTAAGCTAAAACACTCGGATCCCTTAGCTGGTTTATACAGCATGCCCGGGAAGAAATGCAGCTGGCACAATTCTATGTTTTTCTCTCGCTCCCAGGCCAGCATGGAAGTTAGTTTTGTTAATAAGATGTGGATATTGTGGACCGGTAAGTTTATTTAGTTAGGTGACGATCTGGAAGATACGGGGTGGTGGGAAGATATGGGGTGGGTGTCCCTTACAGCGTCCCGCAATCTGATAGGGGTTGCTCTGTCAACGAAAGTGAACAACTACCAGCAGGATCTCTTTCAAAAATAATTTTAGTTTTCCATACATTTGATCGAGGTGTTCATTTTGTATAGGAAGGTCAATTTTTTTTTGATCTCCTAAAAGAATTTCACGTTGAAAGTTATTCAGTTTCGTTAACTGAGGTCCTGGGTTCGATTCCCAGGGGGGGAAACACAAAGTTGATATTTGAGAATTTATCTTTTTGTGAATTTTTCGCCAGTTTGGTTAGGACATTGCAGGCTGAATCACCTGATTTCGTACTTCGGAGTGCACGTTAAGCCGTCGGTCCCGCTCGCTGTCTTTGAAAGTGGTCGTTACTTAAAACCATGTCAGAGGCCTGATAGTTGTGCTACTAGGCGGTTTAAAATCTCTGACACCAGTGTTTATCGGGTCAAAGGACTCGATACCCACTCGACAGAAGAAGAAGAAGACTGAGCAACCCCTATCAGTTTGCAGGACGCTGTTGCTTACAGCCGGAATGATAATAATTTACTTTGGACTAGCATTGCGTGTAGTGTAATTTTTAGTCCTTCCATAAAATTCTGATTTCTGACATTGGTTGCGCTTGGGATAAAATCATGTTTACTCACCTCAAGGAATATATGAATCGATGAATCAGCTCTTTGACTCAAAATTCAGCTGTAAAATGTACGATTTAGTCAAAGGCTCTTTTTATTGTAAAGCATAAATCTAAACATTCCTAACGGCTCAGTTTTGTTTCGCAAATTGCCTATAAATTTTATGTTTATTGGCATTAAAGATATAGATCTTTGAGACTTGATGTGACCCAAAAAATATCTAAAGGTATATCTGTAAAATAGGCGTTAAAAATTTAGATCTTTAAGACTAGATGGGACCTAAAAATATTACAAAGGTTTGTCTGTAAAAAATCCAGATTTTAGAATTACTAACATCGGCTTTTCGTTAAGAACTGTCTCAAAAGATTTCAAGTTTCATTTTGTCTATAAAAACATCTCCACACACAAGGAATGTCCATTAGGAATACTAAACATAAACACAAGGGCTCAATGAAATACGAGTATTGTTTTATAATGCAGTCGCCGTGCAGCCGGCTGCACCTTTATCTGATGCACGTGGTTGGGGTTTTGAAGAGAAGAATTTGTGAGATTGATTTACAATGTGAATTGGGTTTTTATGGACCGAAGCTTTATTCTGTCAAAGCACCGATCACTATGTAGATTTTTATGTTGACCATCGACCATAATTTCATGAGGGCAGCTTGAATATAAAGATTTGAGAGCCCGATTTTGTAGAGGTCATGGTTCGAATCCCACCACGTACCGATGTGTTTCTCGATTTTCGAATTTCAAGAATTTATGAAATTAGTTGCGGTAAGTTGAAAATCACAGCCGAGGCGATATTACTAGCCAGAGCCATAGGCGAGGACTGAAAAAACTGGTGAAATCAGAGGCTGTCATTTTCTATAATATTTTTGTCATACGACGTTTTATATATATCACATATTTGCTAGGAAATATTTGTGAAATAAAAGACCCTTTACGAGCACATGTGTTATAAAATTGTATTATAGCACCTACTTCCATGCTGGACTGGGAGCGAGAGAAAAACGTAGAATGTGCCAGCTGCATTTCCTCCCGGGCAAGCTGAGAGACGAGCTAAGGGATCCGAGGGTTTCTGTATATTGCAATTTAGGCGATAGGCTGACAACCTGTCCCTACAGCAATATACCTACAAATCTATCTTAAACAACCCTCAAAACTCTGTCAGACGTGGCGGAACTACCTTTGTTTAGGTCGTTTACGCTCTGTCTACCCCATTAGGGATATAGACGTGATTATATGTATGTATTATAGCACCGAACAATATAATTCAGATCGTAAATGCAATGATGCGACATACGCAACATCTTGCAATTGTAATAATTTATTGTTATGTATAATTTAATTACATAAAGTCCCTGATTATATTCAAATCACGATCAAAAGTAATAGTGAATCCTTTTAGGGATTATTAATTGTGTAAGAAGTGTGTGAGACCTTATTATTATTACTGTAATAGAATAATAATTAATTGCGCTTGGGCCCTTGGAGATTGTGTTTTGTTTTGCCATGAAATGACGCATTACAGGGTAGGCAGAGCGACAACAGCTTAATAAAGGCTAATTTTAGGAGTAAAGGATACGATTGGTAGTACGAGTATGTAGTAGAAGAGTGGCAGATTGTCAGCCCTAAAAACCCTACCATCATCTCCCTAGGCTAATACCGTATCTCACGGGGTCGGCTACCTAATAACCCTACCCTGATTTTTTTAAATGGATTAATTGGAGAGCTTTTTTTATTCCATATTCGATAAGAAGGAACTTCCGTGCTTCGGAAGGCACGTTAAGCCGTTGGTCCCGGTTAATGTCGTTTAATACCGTAGATATTAGTCGTTAAACCTTAACTACTAAACTTAAAAACTCTGACCTAATCTAGGATTGGGTCTGTTTTTTCCCTTCTGTGTTGCGAAGGTCAGATGGCAGTCGCTCTGTGTAAAAACCAGTACCCTCGTTCAATCCCCAAGATTAGGTAGCCGACCCCGTCATATACGGAATAAGGCTAGGGAGATGATGATTCGATATTAAATATAAATATTGAGATTTTCGCGGTTGTTCACCACAATTATAATGTTATTTTGAACGGGATTATTACGGCGTTTATATTTATTTCTACCTCGATATTTCAAATCAGTTTCATACTCCATAGTAAGTCTACTCGTGACCATGAAGCATGAAACTTCTCTGAAATATTGAGGTAACAATAAATACTTAAATGTATCATACGTTTCTCTACACGCATAATACACAACATGATAATGCTTATACCGTGTTTCTTGATCAATTTCTTTACGTTCCGTTGCATTACTTCGTCAACTGTCATGTTAGCATCCATATTCAATACTGCATAAATGTAATACGCTCTACAAACTCAAATACGGTAACAGTAACTGGAATACTAAGGAAATGGTACTCGGAAAAAGTAAGTAGTTTGCGCACAAACACATTTGCGAATAAATAAAAAAACTTCACGACAAATTGAGAATCTATCTATCCTATGTTTTTGGAAGTCAACACAATTGCACATTTTTTCTGAAATGTCCTTCAAATTATACCGGATGTCAGGCAAAGTGTCCCGCAAACTGATATTGTTGAGTGAACGAAACTGAACAGCTTTCACCAGGATATTATAAAGATGAAAAAAAACCATTTTGTTTGGGAAAAAAAAACATATTTCCTATTAAAAAAACGGTCGAATCTACAACATTACAAAATGTTATCACCAAAGTTACTGCTATTTCTTTGACGAACAAGTTCATTTTAACCTTGATACCAATTCAACAACGAATTCATAAACTGCTAACACAGAAATGCAAATTCTTTATAAACATGCAAATATGGCGACCAATGATCCGATGAGGAAGCAACTTGTATGAAATAATGAATTCTAAATTAAACGAGTTGCAAAATAGCGGCACAACTAAATAAAGTAGGTATATTCAACGGTACTAGTTTAATATCTTCCATGCTGGACTGGGAGCGAGAGAAAAACATAGAATGACATCCTGTAAAAACCAGCTAAGGGATCCGAGGGTTTCTGTATATTGCAATTTAGGTAGTGGGCTGACAACCTGTCACTACAGCGAATACTTACAAATCTATCTTGGGTTACCCACAAGGCTTTGTCAGACATGGCGGAGTAACCTTTGTTTACGTCGTTTACGTTTTGCCTACCCCATTAGGGATAAAGGCGTGATCATATGTATGTATGTATGGACTGGGAGCGAGAGAAAAACATACAATGTGCTAGCTGCATTAAATCCCGGGCATGCTGTAAAAACCAGCTGAGGGATCCGAGGGTTTCTGTATATTGCAATTTAGGCAATGGGCTGACAACCTGTCACTACAGCGAATACTTACAAATCTTTCTTGGGTTACCCTCAAGGCTTTGTCAGACATAGCGGAGTAACCTTTGCTTAGGTCGTTTTCGCTCTGCCTACCCCATTAGGGATAAAGGCGTGATTATATTTCTTTATTACCTCGTATCTCTAAAACGGCTCGATGGAATTTGTCAATTTTAGGGTATTGTTCGAATGGTCTGAATCTCAAGCACCCGAGTGTTCTTATTCTTAGATAGGTGTATTTTTTCTAAAATGGCGGTTTTTTAATAAACGGTAATCAATTGTTATTCATAATGAAAACTGATCGGCTTACGTGTTTGTATTGAAAGGAGGGCTAGCCTTCGACGTTTCTATCCTATACGAGGATCTTCATCAGGATAGAAGAAAGTCACACTCCACTGCCCGCCAAATGCGCTTCGACTGCGGTTTGCTAAATTGTAAGGATTAAAAAAAAATCGTTGAACCTCGAGTGGGGTATCAAAATGAAGGTAAAATTAAAAGGAGATTACAAAAACTATGATTAACATATAATATGAATCATATGTTATAACTGGTTATAACTCAATTTTAGAACATACATACATACATACATATAATCACGCCTTTATCCCTAATGGGGTAGGCAGAGCGTAAACGACCTAAACAAAGGTCGTTCCGCCACGTCTGACAAAGTTTTGAGGGTCATTTTATATAGGTATATTGCTATAGTGACAGGTTGTCAGCCCATCGCCTAAATTGCAATATACTGAAACCCTCGATTCCCTTAGCTGGTTTATACAGCATGCCCGGGAGGAAATGCAGCTGGCACTTTCTATGTTTTTCTCTCGCTCCCAGTCCAGCATGGAAGTACATTAAACTCATTAAAACATTTTTATCGGTACTGCAGTCAGGTTGTTTGAATTCTTTTTTAAAATACTTGTTGTTTCAATCTACCGCACAAAAACATCCCTTACCCCCATAATCAACCTCAATAGGTCACCGATCACGTCTTACAAGAATGAAGCGATTAAGCAAGTACCAGGACAGTAGAAAAGCCAGGAGATTATAGTAATATCTGACTGACCACAACCACTCCTAGCGTTTATGATGCCTTGTTATAGGCAACCGTTTAGCTATTAAGGTAGGTCAATTTAAGCGACATACTGCGATAGTTGCTTGTAAGTATAGGTTGGGAAACAAAGTTGGTCACCAATAAGGATCAACATCTCCCTAGCCTTATCCCGTATCTCACGGGGTTGGCTACCTAATCTAGGGGATTGAACGAGGGTACTGGTTTTTACACAGAGCGACTGCCATCTGACCTCCGCAACCCAGAAGGGAAACCAGAACCAATCCTAGATTAGGTCAGAGTTTTCAAGCCGCCAATGCTTAGCACTGGCCTCTGATATGGCTTAACGACTAATATCTACGGTATTAAACGATATTAACCGGGACCAACGACTTAACATGCCTTCCGAAGCACGGAAAAAGCGCCGAATAAACGTACATATGAAATTCGAAAACCGAAAAACACATTGGTACGTGGTGGGATTCGAACCACGACCTCCCTGCTCAGGAGGCAGCGGCCCTATCCACTACACCATCGGGCTCCAATAAGCCTATAGCTAAGCAATAATTCTAACCAATAAGGATATCTTAAAAATTGTACTTCTTTTTCTTCTTAGTGAGTGGATTCTTGAGTCAATAGACCCGATAAACTCTGGTGTCAGAGTTTTCAAACCCCCTAGTAGCACAGCTATTTAGGCCTCTGACATGGTTTGAACAACGACCACTGTCAAAGACAGCGACCGGGACTGACAGCTTGGTATTAAACTTCAATATAAAAAATAAGGTTATGGGTTTTCTGAGTTTCTATAAGGAAAACCCTTCAGCCAGTTTTTATGTATAACTTTATATGTAGTACTCCTATCCCTTTACTCCTGGTCTTGATCGTATTATTAACAATATTTTAAACTAGCGACCTAGCGAGCTACTTGCTATGTATATTTTTTCTTTATTAAATGCAGGGTTGTCTGGAAGAGATTGCTTGAAGCGATAAGGCCGCACACTGTTATTTTTAAGTTTTTCCAAACTGTACGATTTATGCGCAATAAAGAGTTACCCGCCACGACTTCGCACGGAAATTATCTGTGTACACTATCAACATCAGCCACAACAATCCACGGCTGGACACGAGCATTCCCAAAATTGGTGGTATATGCCATACTCCCCACGCTTGGCAGGCGGGTTGGTGAGCGCAGTAGAAGTTTTCCATTCACAGGGAACGATGCTACCCATCCCTAGATTTATTTATTTATTGAGACGAACACAACAGTTTACAATCAAAAAATGCTTAGCTAAATAAAATACAATATGTATTGTTCCAAATTGTGAAACCAACAAAGTGTCGTACAGCTCGAACAATCAGTCAGCGATGTTAATACTTATTAATGTTTGTTAGTAATTCTTGATATTAAAGTGAGTATTTATCATAACCATGGTTATGAATTTGAAATGTGCTCAATTTGAACATCAGAGCGCTTAAACCGGACTGGGTGAGAATTGAAAACATCTATATCGGTTTCTTTTTTAATCAGCTCATTATATAACCTGAACATTCCTATAAGGGGATTGTAATATGAAGTATTGTTTTTAAACACTTCAAGTAAAAACGTTTTAATATGATTTATCCCTTAGTCGCCTTTTACGACACCCTCGAGAAGTTATGGGGTGATGCTATTCTAACCCGGCACCACACATGCATTATGCATTTATTATACATATAAACCTTTCTCTTGAATCACTCTATTCATTAAAATAAACTGCATCAAAACAACATACATACATACATATGGACATACGGAAATCCAGATTCGGAAAGCGAATTTGTTTTATACTGTGTTAGTGATTGTGAACTGCCTCTTTGGTCTAGTGGCTAGTGCCATGGACTCCTGATCCGGAGGTCCTGGATTCGATTCACAGGGCGGAAACACAAAGTTGATATTTGAGAATTTATCACTTTGTGAATTTTTCCCCAGTTTGGTTAGGACATTGCAGGCTGAATCACATGATTGTCCAAAAACAAAAAGATTTCGTGCTTTGGAGGGCACGTTAAGCCGTCGGTCCCGGTCGCTGTCGTTGATAGTGGTCGTTACTCAAACCATGTCAGAGGCCTGATAGTTGTGCTACTAGGCGGTTTAAAAACTCTTACACCAGGGTTCATCGGGTCGATAGACTCGATACCCACTCGACAGAAGAAGTTATAGTGATGCGACATTTGATGGTTGTTATACTCAATCACGCTTCAACCACTGGACGGAACCGGATGAAACATGGCACACGTATACCTTGGTTAGAAGGGCTTTATACTGCGGGACAATACCTTATTTCCAAATAGGAAACTTTATGTACCCGCGGGTAAAGCCGCGGGTGGAAAACTAGTATGAAATATTTTGACCAGCCTATCTTCAACTCAAGCGCAGAGCTAATTGTTCCATCGATAAAATTACGAACTACTTAATAAATCCAACGCTCATCTCATCACATCACGAACCTCGATAATTTTATAATTCAGCGCGAATCAGACGCGTGCGCAAGTGACAGTGAATTCTGCGCGAGGAATGCGCGCGCACCCCGCTTTCACTGCAACATGGCGACGGCAAATGATGCTGGGTATTGAAGAGTCCTTGTAGACCGACTGCAAGGTGTTTTGAAGAGTCCTTGTAGACCGACTGCAAGGTGTTTTGAAGAGTCCTTGTAGGCCGACTGCAAGGTGTTGTAGGGCTACTGCCAGACGTGTTGTGACAGTGAATTTTGCGCGAGGAATGCGCTTTCACTGCAATATGGTGACGGGACATTGACGCTCTCTCAAAGTCCTTGTAAACTAACTGCAAGGTGGAAGGCCAACCGAGTGGCGCCAGGTGAGAATATCAGCAGCCCATACTTTCCGTCGGATGTGGTAGGCGACTAAGGCGTAGGTCTAGAAAACAAGCGTATAATAACCTATATCTCTTTCGAAAATCCATCCTCCCAGTTACCTGATTATTGTATATACGGAATGTTAGAGTGAGTTATTGAATTGAATTGAATTGAAGTAAGGGTCATCGTCCCGCAAACTGATAGGGGTTGCTGATAGGGGACTGAACAACTTTTACCATGAAATTATTTCAGGAAGTGAAAATAAAAATGGCTTTTCAATACAAATTGTCTGATCGAGGTGGACATTTTGTAAAACCTTTGTAATTTTTAAGTTTCGTTGACTGACCCCTATCTGTTCGCAGGACGCTGTCCTTTATATCCGGTAGAGTGTTGCGGCTGATATTGTTATGGATTAGTTAATAAATAACTTCCAGGGAAGAGTGCTAGAGTTATTCACGGTTTACCGACTGATAGAACTGTGTGATTAACTATCTCAATTTTGCACGACATATACTAGTAAATACCATCTTTGTTAAGCGACAATCGTACGTCATTTTCAGCAGTTTGGTTGCACCAACCGCATTCTAACCACCGTCATGCAGTCGGTCTGCAAAGCTCTATATGTCGTTGACAAATTGTCGCCTTGATGACAGTATGATAGGCATGCTGCAACGATGGCCGATTTGATGTAAGATGCGTTGGGTAATAATAATGGGTACTAGGTTTACAAAGAAGTACAAGTATCTATCTAGTAACGATGTGTTGATATAGAAATTGCGAATTATCTGACGCAAACAATCCTAGCGTCAATTGGTAAAAAAAGAATCTTTTCAACCTTAATTTTTTTTAGGAAGAGATATGTTCTGAGGGAGAGAAAAACATAGAATGTGCCAGCTGCATTTCCTCCCGGGCATGCTGTAAAGACCAGCTAAAGAATCCGAGGGTTTCTGTATATTGCAATTTAGGACATGGGCTGACAACCTGTCACTACAGCAATATACCTACAAATCTATCTTAAATGGCATATACCCACAAATCTGTCTTGAAAATAACCAATAATAAAGTATGTATGGGTAGGCAGAGCGTCAACGACCCAAACGAAGGTCGTTCCGCCACGTCTGACAAAGTTTTAAGGGTTATTTAAGATAGATTTGTAGGTATATTGCTGTAGTGACAGGTTGTCAGCCCATCGCCTAAATTACAATTTACTGAAACCCTCAGATTCCTTAGCTTGTTTGTACAGCGTGTCCCGGTGGTAATGCAGCTGGCACATTCTATTTTTTTCTCTCGCTCCCAGTCCAGCATGGGAAAATATTTTAGCCAACCTTGTTTAATATGCAAAAACAAAAGAAGAACATCAACGTTTTAGTTACAAAGCCATAAAGTTATACAAAAGTAACTTTTGCATTTACGAGTATAATGATTAGAAAGGAAACTTCGAATAACTTAGGCCCGTATTTATAAAGCGATCTCAAGATTGAGAGTCGTATTAAGTGTGGATTTGACAGGTCTTTTTGTACTTCTTCTTCTTCTTTGCGTGTCGATGGAAATAAAAATTAAATATTTTAAACCGTTTTGAACCAGTGGAAAGATTCTGTACTGAAATGACATATCTGATACGTACTCAAACTATCTGTCAGTCTCGAGATCTGATTATAAATACGGGCCTTAGTATGTAGGAATTCTTCTTAGCGAGTGGATTCTCGAGTCAAACGACACGATGAACCCTGGTGTCAGAGTCTTCAAACCGCCTAGTAGCACAGCTATTAGACCTCATGGTTTCAGTAACGACCACTATCACAGACAGCGACCGGGACCGACAGCTTAACGAAGCACAGAACCCTTTTTTTACACAATCAGGTGATTCAGCCTGCAATGTCCTAACCAAACTGGGAAAAATCTCACAAATTGACAAATACCAATTTTTTGTTCCTCCTCTAGGAATCGAACCCAGGACTCTGTAAGCCCATGGCTCTGACCACTAGACCACGGAGGCAGTATGTAGAAATGAATACAAGTCTCTTTAATAAGGTAATAGAAATCTTAATTGAATCGGGCATGCTAGGGCCAGGTCTTGCCCAAGGTATATTTATAGTGGGGACTAGGGAAAGTCGAAAGTAGTCATGAGAGTAACAAATGTTTAAACTTGGTGAGATGCTATCCTGGGTTAGGTTGTTTATGTTTAACTTATTAGAGGTAAATATGACTCTCTAGTTGCAATCTAAGAGACTGATTAAGCGGGATGTACATACATACATATAATCACGCCTTTATCCCTATTGGGGTAGGCAGAGCGTAAAAGACCTAAACAAAGGTCGAGCCGCCGCGTCTGACAAAGTTTTGAGGGTTATTTTAGATAGATTTGTAGGTATATTGCTGTAGTGACAGGTTGTCAGCCCATCGCCTATATTGCAATATACTGAAACCCTCGGATCCCCTAGCTAGTTTTTACTGCATACCCGGGAGGAAATGAAGCTAGTACCTATATTCTATCTTTTTCTTTCGCTCCCAGTCCAGCATGGAAGAAATTAGTGAAAGAGATCACTACATAGTATAAAATAAAGTCGCTTTCTCTGTCCCTATATCCCTATGTATGTATAAATCTTTAAAACAACGCAACGGATTTTGATGCGGTTTCTTTTAATGGATAGAGTCATTCAAGAGGAAGGTTTATATGTATAATGTATACATAATATAGTAGAGAAACACTGATTATTTCCGTGCGAAGCCGGGGCGGGTCGCTAGTTATCTATAAAAATCAATGAAATTATATGGAACACTTTTTGCACGGCAACGGCACGGCATTGATTCCAACCGGTACCGTCGCCGGCCTGCCAAACTGCATGTGTTTAGTATTTGTACGAATCATGCGCGTGTGTTTGTGCGCTCAGATAGGTGGACGTTATCGGGACGTTGCCGTGCCTTCTAGTTGAAAACAGAGCCACGACATCGTGATGGCACTGTTGCCGTGCCGTCTAGTGGAATAACGATGCGAGATGTGTCGTCGACAAATCAAGATAGAGATTACTGGTGACAATAATTTTGTCGAAAGGTCACAAAACTCATAACGTACAAGTTAATAACTTTACGGCGTAAGTAGGTGTAACATTAACGGCAAATCTTGCCGAGTCTGAAACAAAATGAAGGTAGCAATAGGTATAGCTACCTAATTTCAGTAAGGATTCATAGTTGATATAGTTAACCGCCACGATGATTTTGATTGAAAATAATTTTAGGATGATTACGAACGGGAGTTCTGGTGTGAGTTTCTAAGCGACTTAATAATTCTACATGCATACATACATACATCAATCACGCCTTTATCCCTTACGGGGTAGGCAGAGCGTTTAACGCCTCTTAAAAGGCGCTTTCGCCACGTCTGACAAAAATTGAGGGCAATTTTAGATTGTTATATGTATTGCTATAGTGACAGGTTGTCAGCCCATCGCCTAAATTAGAATTCACTGTAACCCTCGAGGCCCTTTTGCTGACTTCAACAGCATGCCCGGGAGGAAGGGCAGCCGGAACATTCTATGTTTTTCTATCTCTCCCAGTCCAGCATGGAAATCATTCTAATGTTGATAACCCTGAAGAACCCTGACAGTTTTAAAAAGAAAATAATTTTATTTTTTGTTTGTTCCAGGGCTCAGACCCTCGAGTGGCCACCTGTCGCGGCCGGCTGCAAACCCGAAGATGTCAGCTCAACCAAGAAATCAACAAGGAGCTTCGTCTCCGGGCCGGAGCGGAGAATCTCTTTAAGGTAAGATGCCTTGGCACCTGGGTTCAACGGGGTAAGTTGCCTTGGCACCAGGGTTCATCAGGGTAAGATGCCTTGGCACCAAGGTTCATCGGGTCGATTGACTCAATATCTTCACGACAGACGGACGACGAGTGCCTTCTATACATTAAACTATTATTATTATTATTTCTAGCCTACTGTGTGCAACTAACATAATTTAAATACATACATATAATCACGCCTTATTATCCCTAATGGGGTAGGCAGAGCGTAATCAACCTAAACAAACGTCGTTTCGCCACGTCTGACAATTTTTGAGAGTTATTTAAGATAGATTTGTAGGTATATTGCTGTAGTGACAGGTTGTCAGCCCATCGCCTAACTTACAATATACTGAAACCCTCCGATCCCTTAGCTGGTTTTTACAGCATGCTCGGGAGGATATGCAGCTGGCACATTCTATGTTTTTCTCTCGCTCCCAGGCCAGCATGGAAGAACTAAAAAAAAGAAAGAAGAAGAAGAAAATGAATGAATAATTTAAATCAGTGATATTAAAAATGTTCACGGTCATCACATATCGGATGTAAGGGCCAGCTTCCCACAAACGGACGGAGATTGCTCAGTCAACAAAACTGCATAAGTTTTATCAGGAAATTGTTTCAGGAAAAGTAATTGACTTCCCCATACAAAATGGACACCTCGATTAAACAATTCGTATGGGAAAGCAATTTTGTTTTTCTGTTTTCTCCCAGTAAAACTCCTAAAACAGTACAGACCTTTCTAGGTGATCTAAACCTAAAACTGCCTTTGTGGTCTAGCAGCGGTTTCTAGTGCGGTTAGGACATTGCAGGCTGATCACCTGATTGACTTAAAATTAAGATGATCCTGCTGTCGGTCCTGCGCCTGATTTCTCTCAGGTCATGTCCCATCAGAATAAGAGATTGAAGGAATAGAGAGTGCACCTGTGTGTAGCGCAAACACTTGGGAACTAAAATCTAGTCCTGCGCAGTTGGCCGATCTCTGGGAGGTTGGCCGCCATCACCGAAAATCGGTGGGTGGACTATGTGGTCGGGCCAGCTACTTGGTCATTATAGGTCTACCGTCTGTTAGATCTTCCGGGTTTAACACCAATATTTATATTTCTTCCATGCTGGACTGGGAGCGAAAGGAAACCATAGAATGTGCCAGCTGCATTTCGTCCCGGGCATGCTGTAAAAACCAGCTCAGGAATCAAATGGTTTTAGTACATACATACATATAGTCACGCCTTTATCCCTAATGGGGTAAGCAGAGCGTAAACGACCTAAACAAAAGTCATTCCGCCACGTCTGACAAAGTTTTGAGGGTTATTCAAGATAGATTTGAAGGTATATTGTTGTAGTGACAGGTTGTCAGCCCATCGCCTAAATTACAATATACTGAAACCCTCGGATCCCTTAGCTGGTTTTTACAGCATGCCCAGGAGGAAAAGCAGCTGGCATATTCTATATTTTTCTCTCGCTCCCAGACCAGCATGGAAGAAACCAGCATGGTTTTAGTATATTGCAATTTAGGCGATGGGCTGACAACCTGTCACTACAACAATATACCTTCAAATCTATCTTGAATAACCCTCAACTTTTGTCAAACGTGACGGAATGACCTTTGTTCAGGTCGTTTACGCTCTGCCTACCCCAAACTCTGACACCAGGGCTCATCGGGTCATTTGACTCGAGAATCCACTCACTAAGAAGAAGAAGACCCCATTAGGGATACAGGTGTGATTATATGTATGTATGTATAATAATACATATACCTACATACATAAATACTTGTTGCGATATGAAGTGCTCTTAGTGGTCCTATCCTTCTATGTGGTCGGGCCTCGGGCCACCTGTTACCTAATCCATGCTAAATATGCTCATATGTCTACCTACAATCAGTAATATCTTCCGGGTTTTCACCAAACACCAATATTTATTTCACGCTACAGTAAACACGTAGGAGTTATACAAACACAATGGTGTAATTCTAAGTAAAATTGATTTACAAACAAACTGCCTTCCGACATTATTCCTATTGCTGATATCAATCACTTTCTATCCTTATTTTTGCCAACTGTAGCGTGAAATCCGCCACATATTCGATGGCTTACTGGTCAGAGCCTTGGGCTCTTAATATGGAGGTCGTAAGTTCGATTTTCGGGGGCTCTGCTATGCTGTTTTGGTTCGCGTCACAGAGAATAATCACCTGATTGTCTCAAAACATACAGACAATCACGCCTTTAATGGGGTAGGCAGAGCGTGGACGACCTAAACAAAGGTCGTTCCGCCACGTCTGACCAAGTTTTGAGGGTTATTTAAGATAGAATTGCAATATACTGAAACCCTCGGATCCCTTAGCTGGTTTGTCAGCATGCCCGGGTGGAAATGCAGCTGGCACGTTCTATGTTTTTCTCTCGCTCCCAGTCCAGCATGGATGACAAATCTCTCAAAAATACATGTAAATTGCCGGTCTTGCTCCTGATCTTGATTTTCTCTGGCAGTATCAGTCATTCTGTCCCATCAGAAGAAATTGAAGGAATAGAGAGTGCAACGATCACTTTAGAGACCTCTTATCTGTGCTATTAGCCGGTTGATTAAAACAAGAATCACAATTATGAGGAGTCCTACCATTAATCCAAAATCTATACAGATTTTGCTTAGTTTTTTATTCGAATCTGCTACCTACGCAGTAACCACTACACCACTTGACCACAAATTGCCGCCTTGAGGTATAACACGTTCATAATCTCATTAAAATTGTAGCATTCGAACTTTCACTGCGACTATAGAAATACATGGGGTTCTAAAAGTCCATGAATAACGCAATAAAACTCTAGCTCTCGACCCAGCGGTATCATACAACATACAATCACGCCTTTATCCCTAATGGGTAGGCAGAGCGTAAACTACCTAAACAAAGATCGTTTTGCCACGTCTCATAGTTTTGAGGGTTATTTAAGATAGATTTGTAGGTATATGCTGTAGTGACAGGTTGTCAGCCCATCGCCTAAATTGAAATATAGAGAAACCCTCGGATCATCGGAATGTAACATCCTGTATAGCGATAACTGTGACAGGTACCTGCTCTACCTACTGGTCAGGTGAAATGTATATGTAACATAGCAGTAACACTACTTTCCTTAATATTTAAATTGCAACATGTTTCATGACATCTGATGGATGTTGTAGATTTAGATTTAGAGCAGTTTTTTTACGTTTTATTGTTGGTTCTTCATGCTAGACTACTTGCCATTCTTCTTCTTCTTCTTCTGTCGAGTGGGTATCGAGTCTATCGACCCGGTGAACCCTGGTGTCAGAGTTTTTAAACCGCCCAGTAGCACAACTATCAGGCCTCTGACATGAATTGAGTAACGACCACTATCAAAGATAGCGACCGGGACCGACGGCTTAACGTGCCCTCCGAAGCACGAAATCTTTTTCTTTTCGGACAATCAGGTGATTCAGCCTGCAATGTCCTAACCAAACTGGGGAAAAATTCACAAAGTGATAAATTCTCAAATATCAACTTTGTGTTTCCCCCCTGGGAATCGATCCCGAGACCTCCGGATCGGGAGTCCATGGCACTAGCCACTAGACCACGGAGGCAGTTACTTGCCATAAAAACATAGAATAGTAGCTCCTTGAGACTACTTACAATCAGTAGAGTTTGGGCGTTTTACAAATAAGGTGATGGGCTGGCAGCCGGTCATTACAGAAATAAATAGCATCATCCTAAATCTCTTCATGATGACATGACGAAGTACCCGTGTCTCCTCCTGATTTAGACCTGATTTCATGATGATTTTATGTACATCTTGGTATCATTCAACCAGTCAAAACATATACCCAAAACGCCTCTAAAGATTTTAAACATTAAGTGGACAGTAAAGATGTGGTCCGGTGGTAAAAACTACCGTCTCATTCTCACCGCGAGGGATGTAGGCGTGATTATTGTGCTAGCAGTCATAACATACACCCAAGGAGCCTCTAAATACTTTACACAATGAATGGTAAATAAAGACGCGGTACGGCGTGAAAAAACCGCGAGCAGTGACGTTACGATGCGCGATGGACCGCGGCGCCCTACCGTCTCATTACCTGTTCCTGCCTACCCCGTAAGGGACACAGGCGTGATTATTCTGCCAGCAGTCACAACATACTCCTAAGGAGCCTCTACTAAACAATAAGTGGGAACTAAAGATGCGGTATGGCCGGCCAGTGACCCCGCAATGGGCATCGCGCGCGCCGGACCGTGGCGCCCTACCGTCTCATTCTCACCTTGCCCACAAAAAACGTGACTACTGTTCGTATTATTTGTTTTATTATTACACAAGTATTTCTTCCATGCTGGATTGGGAGAGATAGCAAAAAATATAGAATGTTCCAGCTGCCCTTCCTCCCGGGCATGCTGTAGAATTCAGCAAAAGGGATTCGAGGGTTACAGTGTATTGTAATTTAGGCGATGGGCTGACAACCTGTCACTTCAGCAATACAAATCATTACTATCTAAAATTTGACCTCAATTTTTGTCAGACGTGGCGAAAGCGCCTGTTACGAGGCGTTTTACGCTCTGCCTACCATGTAAGGGATAAAGGCGTGATTTTATGTATGTATGTAGTAATATAGAAATAGATGGCAGATAGTCGATATACCGGGCGTAAGGGACAGCGTCCCGCAAACTGATAGGGGTTGCTTAGTCAATGGCACTGTGTACATTCACCAGGAAATTCTTTTAGGAGATGAAAAAAATATATACCTTCCCATACGAAATAACCACCTCGATTAGACAATTTGTATGGAAAAACAAAATAGTGTTTTACTTCCTGAAAAAAAACTGCTGACAGTTGTTCAGTTTTGTTGACTGAGCAACCCCTATCAGCTTGCGGAACGCTGTCCCTTACACCCGGTATAGAAACGACAACTATTTACAGTAGGGGGATTCATACCGTGGCGGAACAACCTTTGTTTATGTCGTTTACGCCCTGCCTACCCCATTAGGGATAAAGGCGTGATTGTATGTATGTACTATTTCTCGAAATACTTCACAGGCTCTTTTTATGTAGAATTTGTCTGGAATGACCGCAACATGCTGATCTAATCTTTGGTCTAATCGTCAGAGCCATGGTCTTACGATCCAGAGGTGCTGGGTTCTATTCCCAGAGGGGAAACACAAAATTGATATTTATCAATTTATCACTTTGTGATGTTTTCCCCAGTTTGGTTAGGACATTGCAGGCTATATCACCTGATTGTCCGAGAAGTAAAAAGATTCCGTGCTTCGGAGGACACGTTTAGCCGTCGGTCCCGGTCGCTGTCTTTGATAGTGGTTGTTACTCAAATCATGTCGACTTTTGATGTCTTAACCTAATTTTATGAAATTGTTTTATTATTTTAAATCTTTTTAAGAGTGTTAGAAGCCTTGGCTTGGCTTTTACTGTAGGTAATTTTTAACATTCTATTAAAATAAATGAATTTGAATGTCAGAGGCCTAATAGCTGTGCTGCTAGGCGGTTTGAAAACTCTGATACCAGGGTTCTTCGGGTCGTTGGTTTGACTCGAGAATCCACTCGCTAAGAAGAAGAACATGCTGCTTTTTTAACACATTTTAAGTACAACAACTTTTATTCGACTACCGATCTATTACTGTTCCAAAAGAAACCCTATCACAAAGATTAAAGCCCTATATTTCTATACACTTATCTGTTTTAGCTCTGTGAGAATTTCAATATTAAATGCGAAACAGTAAATACTGAATGAATGGAGGAAGTCGGCCATATTGCTTAAATTTCAATTCGCAAGGAGAATGGTTCTCATCTTTCTGATCTGATGAATGTAATTGGATTCCTAAGGGTCGTATTTATAAAGCGATCTCTAACTTGAGAGCAATCTTGAGTGTAGATTTGACTGTTCTTTTTATACTGAAATAACATTTCTGATACGAACTCAAACTTGCTCTTAGTCTCAAGAGCTGATTATAAATACGGTCGTAAGTGATTGATGATGCACTCCAACTGCTGTTATTCAATTTATGCTAGTTTTGAGTACTTCTACTTTCTTAGTGATTTAATTTCTGGAATAAAAGTAAGGAAAAAATCAGCAGGCAGGATTTAAATTTGTTTCCTTGGTATACTGTTGTTCCATTACTGTATACCATATGTACAGACAGCAAAAAAGACATTTGGACAGGCCCGCGCGATACGTATGAGATGATTACATACATACATATAATCACGCCTTTATCCCTAATGGGGTAGGCAGAGCGTAAACGACCTAAACAAAGGTCGTCCCGCCACGTCTGACAAAGTTTTGAGGGTTATTTAAGATATAATTCTAGGTATATTGCTGTAGTGACAGAGATGATTTATGGAAATTATTTATGGATTTTCATGAGATTTTGTATATTTGCACAATTGAAACACTGCAATAAATGTACGAAATTTTATTAAAATCCATGAATAATTACTTGAAATAATCTCATTCGGTTTACAGCGAACCTGCCCCGCAATGACCTTTGCTGACTGTAAGTGTACATACAGAGTAGATAAAAGAGTAATCAGTTTATATCTAGCAACTGCGCTACCAGATTGCATACATATAATCACGCTTTTATCCCTAATGGGGCAGGCAGAGCGTAAACGACCTAAACAAAGGCTGTTCCGCCACATCTGACAACATTTTGAGGGTTATTTTAGATACATTTGTAGGTATATTGCTGTAGTGACAGGTTGTCAGCCCATCGCTTAAATTACAATATACAGAAACCCTTAAATCCCTAAGCTGGATTGACAGCATACATACATACATACATATATTCACGCCTGTATCCCTAATGGGGTAGGCAGAGCGTAAACGACCTAAACGAAGGTGTCCCGCCACGTCTGACAAAGTTTTGAGGGTTATTTAAGATAGAATTCTAGGTATATTGCTGTAGTGACAGGTTGTCAGACCATCCCCTAAATTACAATATACTGAAACCCTCGGATCCCTTAGCTGGATTTTACAGCATGCCCGGGAGAAAATCCAGCTGGCACATTCTATATTTTTCTCTCGCTCCCAGAACGCATGGAAGTAATAGTAAGTGTAGTATCGGAGTTCTATTTCGCTTTACGTATAATGAATGATGAGTGGAAGCAATTAATCCGTGTTCGCAGAAATATATACGTCAGGAGTTCCAGCTGGACTGAGAGCGACAGAATAACATAGAATGTGCCAGCTGCATCTCCACCCGGGCATGCTGTAAAAACCAGCTGAGGGATTCGAGGGTATATTGTAATTTAGGCGATGGGCTGACAACCGGTCACTACAGCAATATCCAGTTCTATCTTAAACAACCCTCAAAACTTGTCAGACGTGGCGGAACGACCTTTGTTTGGGTTGTTCACACTCTGCCTACCCCATTAGGGATACAGGCGTGATAGTATGTATGTATGTAGGAATTCCAGGAACGTTGGCTGGAGGTTTCATTGAAGAGAAAAAACCCACTGTTTAATTTAGAGGTGCATATAGATATATGGACAGGACAGCATCCTGCAAACTGATAGAGGTTGCTCAGTCAATAAAACCAAACAATTTGTATCTCGGAAGCTGTCTCTTACACCCCGTATTTGCTTTTGCACACTGCCCCGCACTAAATGAAATTAAAAGAAAATGGTATGTTAATGTATGTTTTTCATATAATATTAGTTAAGTTTAGTTGTTTTTAATGTAAGCGGATAATGACATCGAGACAAACTTCATTAAGGTTTAGCGATGTCTTGATCTGATATTAACTTGTTAAATTATGTTTTGTAAAATATGATAATAAATAAAAATGAAAAAAAATAACAAAGCAACGAGAGGTTAAACGCCGCAGTATTTACCATCACGTATTCTTTACACCTCTGCATTGGTGGGTATTCACGCCTTTATCACCGAAGGGGTAGGCAGAGCGTAAACGACCATAAAAAAAGGTCGTTTCGCCACGTCTGACAAAGTTTTGAGGGTTATTTTAAGATAGATTTGTAGGTATATTACTGTAGTGACAGGTTGTCAGACCATCGCCTAAATTATAATATACTGAAACCCTTGGATCTCTTATCTGGTTTTTATCTGTTCTGGTTTTGTATCGGGTGAAAATGCAGTTGGCACATTCTATGTTTTTCTCTCGCGCAAAGACCAGCATGGAAGAAATAATAGTTTTGTGTAACAGTTTAAAGTTATCGAAACCGAATCGACCAATTGACCCCAGTCGACGAATTATAAAGAACTTTATGCACTATTTAATATCATAATTGATTATAAAACCAGTCTTTCGAAATGATTGTCGAAACCCTTTCAGTAATTATAATTTGAAACAGTAACTGCTTTTAATTTGGTCTTCTTTTTACCTGTGTGTTAATATACTTTAATTGAGATTTTTTGTGAAATATTGCACTTACAAAATGTATTTCCATGCTGGCCTGGGAACGAGAGAAAAACATAGAATATGCCAGCTGCATTTCCTCTTAGGCATGCTGTAGAAACCAGCTAAAGGTTCCGAGGGTTTCCGTATATTGTTATTTAGACGATGGGCTGACAACCTGGCACAAAAGCCATATATCTACAAATCCATCTTAAATAACCCTCAAAACTTTGGCAGACGTGACGGAACGACCTTTATGATAAAGGCGTGATTATATTATGTATGTATGTACAAAATGAAATGCAAAATTATACACTTGGTTACTATATCTATACTTAACATAACATAACATAAAAATACTTTATTGCACGTAAGAATACAAATCATACAACACAACAGATAACAACAAAAAACAAGTACAACATAGGCGGCCTTATTGCTAAGGTAGCAATTTCTTCCAGGCAACCTATACTTGAAAAGCAGTATGATCACAGTGTATAGTGCAACCGCCAAAACTGTTCAGGCGTCGATTTTAGGAACTAGAATTTGTCCAGGTTACACTGACAGCAATTGAAGCAAAGACAGCTATAGCGAACAGATTTCGCGGTCGATCTGTTAGGTAAGAAGGTAGTTGCGACTGTGACAGGTGCCATGTATAGCAACTACCATCTCAAAGTTTTTCAAGTGAAGGTAATCGGAATGCTTTTATGTAGAGTTATTTGAGGAGGTACTTATGTTTTTGACTGATATTTTTCAGCCAATAAGATTTTGACTGAGGAGCCAAGTAAAATAAAAATAACCTTATTTCGGTGATATTGACTTATTTTGTTCGTTAAAATAAGTTTTGACTAGTTAAGATGATACATACATACATATAGTCACGCCTTCGCTTCTGTCCCTAATAGGGTAGGCAGAGCGCAAATGACCTAAGCAAAGGTCGTTTCGCCACGTCTGGCAAAGTTTTGAGGGTTATTTAAGAGGGGTAATATTGTTGTAGTGACAGGTTGTCAGCCCATCGCCTAAATTGCAATATACTGAAACCCTCGAATCCCTTAACTGATTTTTACAGTATGCCCGGGAAGAAATGCAGCTGGCACATTCTATATTTTCTCTCGCTCCCAGTCCAGTATGAAAGATCACACACACACAAACACACACACTTACACTCTCACACACACTTACACTCTCACACACACTCACACAAACATATAAAAATCAACATATAATATAAGTTTAGATTAAGTGTTTTTGCTTTTTTACGTAGTTTATAATGTATAAAATCAACGCAATAATATTATGTGTCGGTCTCCTCTTTACTCTTTGAACACTGTCCCCCAAAATACAGGTTAAATCCTAGTTTGGGTGTCAGGGCTCCTCTTAAATAGTCTAAGAACAGTTTGTCACATCTATTGTTAAATAATTATTGTTAAATTGGAAAATAAACTACTTTTTTATTTTTATTTTATTTTATAAAGATGTCCAGAAGTTAAGATGATACTTACTGAATATTTTGTTTCAGGCCACAACAAATCGCAAGCTAAGGGAAACAGTAGCTTTGGAGCTGAGCTTCGTCAACTCGAACCTACAACTTCTGAAGGAGCAGCTGGCAGAGCTCAATTCCTCAGTGGAACTCTACCAGAGCGACAGGTAAGATTTTCATTTGGTTCATATCGAGTGTACTCAAACAAATTTCGCCAGAAAAACCTTTTAGGAAATGAAAAGAAAATAAATTTCTCTACACAAAATGACCACCTCGATGAGACAATTTGTATCGTAAAGCCAAAATATTCTTTAATTTTCAGAAAGAATTGTTCTGTTGCTTTGACTCAGCATCATCCATAAATATCCGGGCAGCTGTCTCTCACATTCAGACCCGGTGTATTTCGTCATAGTGGAAACCTGTAAATGCTTTTACTAAAGCGTTTGATAAAGTAGGCTATCAAGAAATAGTAAAATGCATAACTCTTGAACTAAACAAATGTTTAGGGTGCACATGCTTTATTTCTGCATCACTTCTTAAAAATGCAACTTTTTTTGTGCACTTTTGATCTTTAAGCTGTAGGCTGTGCCAAGGCTCATTATTGAGTCCTTTTTTATTCCACGTTTTCAAATTTATTCAAAATAATTTAAATAAAATTACTATGAGTAAGATTATCGCAACTTTTTACATATTCATGTCAAAAATCAAACATAAAGTTGACGACAAAATTACTATTATGGGTAAGATCATTTAACGAAATAGCACATGAGGGCGGTTTAAGTATAATATTGAAGTCAGACAAAAATCCTCTTTAAAATCGAAAAGTACATAAAAATGCGTTGCCACCGGGCGGGATGGGATGCAACGGAGTCCGCCATGGATTTGGAAAAGTATCAATGAAAACAATGTTGTCTGAAATAAGAATCGTGTTAATTTTAAGGACCTCAAATATGTTACGGCTTCCAAAAGTTCTTGATTTACGAACTAATTTTTCAAATTTACTATAATCACCAGAAAAAGCACTGCACGTACATTAATGCTGAAATATTTTTAAGTTCTTTCTTGCATGATTTATATGACCATAAATGAGGTGTGTTTTTAATATTGAAATATTCATTGAATTAAGACCTTAAAAACACTTAACCTTAAATGTCCATAAACCATTTTTATTTGTAAGAAACCATTTAAGAACTAAAACAGTTGTTGTAAGACGAACTTGGTAGTTATCTTCGAACACATATATAGGTAAGTGGCGTTATTATTATCATTACGGGTATTGCGGCCCATTTATAGTTTTTGGGCTATATTTAACTATAGGCTCTACTATACATTGTATTGACATTTTCAGCTATTGCTTCATTTTATCAAATACAAAATCATTTATTTACAAAAAACCTATTACATGTTCAGAAATACCGGGTCCCCGCACTAGGTAAACCTGTATCGCGGGAAACCTTTGGACACATTTTGTACAACAGGATGTTTAATGAGCACTCGAAAATACAAATAATAGGAATTTAAAAATATTTGATACTAATATAATTGTAGCATGCAATTTAAATATAAAAAATAAAAAATGAGGAATCGTTATTATAAAAACAAAACAAAACCGTTAACACTTCCTAATATCTTAAGTAATGCTAACCCGGAAATCATAGTGAAAGGATGGGATAGAGGATGGGGGAGTGGGGAACTTTAATTGATTACAGTCAAGATTTCCTCCGTTTTTGCGTAATCTAATTGCAGAAGCCATTTAGTTACAGTTTTCTTTACTTTACCAAAAGACCCCTCTACAATTGAACAGTTTTCGTTTATTTTCCTATAGATATAAGGAAAAACAAAAAAGGAAAATCGTTGCGCAAATGCTGTTTTAGCCGGGTTGACTCGGATAATGGGACGACGGGTGTTTTGAGACGACTCTCTAATCGAACATACAAAAGTTTTGTGATACGCCAGGACTGCTCTCAGAATAAAAAGTTTGCGGACTGTTAGTACTCCAGCCTCTTCGTACAGTGTAGTAGTTGGAAATCTGAAAGGTCGGCTGAGCATGACTTTGAGGACAGATCTTTGTGCCCTTTCCACGAAAAGAAGGAAACTCTTAGCAGCCGAGCCCCAGGCTGTGATGCAGTACGAGATGACCGACTGACATAGGCTTTTGTACACAAGCAAAAGGATGTCTCTAGTTCCTCCGGATCGTAAAAGTTTCATTACACCTATTATTTTACGAACCCTCCCAGCAAGCGTTCTAATGTGTTGTTTAAAACGTAGTCTTTCATCAAGGATTACACCAAGGTACTTTATATACTTAGCTCTCTTTATAACAGCACATGAACATCGCTGGTTGTCTGTAGGGGAGCTACAGGTATGGATTCTAATAGTAGGTTCAGTTTTCGGAGCGGACCTTTTCGTCTTGTAAAAGCACAAATAATTTGTTTTGTCTGAGTTCAAGGTGAGTAAATTAGCTCTAAGCCAGCCAGACACCGCAGCCATGCCTTGCTCAACCGCAGCAGTTGCTTCCTTCCAGCTGTCTGACGAAAAAAGAACTGCAGTGTCATCAGCATAACACACAATATTGATGTCCCCATGAGAGGAAAATATGTTAGGGAGATCGTTAATGTAAATATTAAACAATGTTGGGCCCAAAATACTTCCCTGTGGGACCCCGTACTCGACGTTGAGCTGTTCACTCAGGAATCCATCCAAAGTAATAGTTTGCTTTCGGTCAGTGAGGTAACTCGCAAACCAGTCCCTTGCAATGCCTCGGATGCCATAGGCCTCAAGCTTTTGAAGCAAGATAAGCGGCGACACCGTATCGAAGGCCTTCGCTAAGTCTAGGAAGACACCAACACAGGCCCGCCCGTCATCTAAAGCCTCAGATATTTTACCAAGCAAGAGATTGACAGCATCCTCCGTTGACTAAGCCCTTCGGAACCCAAATTGAAGTGGATTAAGAATATGGTTTTTCTCTAAATATGTAACCAGCCGCGTATGTACTACCTTTTCCAGTATTTTAGAAAATATTGGAAGGAGGGAAATTGGACGATAATGCGAAGGGTCATCTTTGGGACCTCCCTTATGGATCGGAACCACAGCAGCGTGTTTCCAGCACTCCGGAAAGTTACCCGAAGACATGCTTAAATTAACAATATGAGTTAGGGGCTCCACAATAAAAGGACAAATTCTTTGGACTAGCTTCGATTGGATACCGTCAATACCACCAGCACTATCAGGATTAAGTTGTTTAATTATCGAAGTAATTTCATGGGGATTTGTAGGTGTGAAGAAAAAAGAGTGGGGAGCAACCGATTGAATGATTGTACTGCGAGCTAACTCGTCCTGGGATTTACCGACACTGCTCAGAATAGTTGTAGCGAGCCTTTTTCCAATGTTTGCGAAAAAGTTGTGGCTGACCCACAAGTATTACTTATATTCATTTATGTAAAATATATAAACAACATGTTTAAATACATATAAATATATAAATACTTATATCGTATCACACTACACATCTACATACTAAACCTACATAAAACTAAACATAACACATACATAAATAACTAATTATCTATGTAATATATATATATATATAAATACATATATAAACTATCTACATACATAATATAAACAACACACTAACTAAACAAATACTCATACTTACCTGAGACACGGATGGACCCTGCACGTCAAGTCGAGTCCACTGGATGAACGGTCGGTGGTCGGACCTATTGTTCTACAAACCTGCGCCTGCGCCGAGCCGACCGATCGATGATCCGTGCGAACGTCAGTCGATTGGAGATACCTGACAGCTAGCTTCACGTCGATCGCGAACGCCAACGCATAGATTACGTTTAAAATCTTTTCTCCTAATATTATTGTCAAATACTTTAAAAGATAATGTTATTGTGTTGTTAAGAACTGATGTGATACGATGTTTACTAAATAAACTTTAGTGTGGTGAATGGTGTGTATCATTTGGATATTTTGGAGTCAGAAGAAAACGTATGTACCTACCCGCTACACTATACTGGTGACTACCTCCTATTTGAGCAACGGATCGCAACCTTCGGGAACTCCTAAGCTTTTCTGGAATACCACAGTAAGCATCAACATCATCACCATTATGACCAAAACAAGTGACAAAGAAAATGAAAAGGATTTCGCTGACGCGCGAGACGACGACCACGGACAGAATAACAACTTGACCCCGCTTGCGACCGGTTCCGGTACCGCTGAGACATGCCGTGTCGGAATGAAGATACCACCGTTTTATGCGAATGATCCTCAATTGTGGTTCGCTCAAGTCGAAGGTCATTTTGCACTCTCCGGGATTTCAGTCGACAACACAAAATTCCATTATGCTCTTTCGTATTTGGAACCTCAATATGCAAAGGAAGTAAGAGATATTATTATCAATCCCCCTGCACAGGAAAAATACAAAACGCTTAAAACAGCATTAATCAAGCGTCTATGCGACTCTAGAGAGAAGGAAGTTAAACAACTTTTGATGGAAGAAGAATTAGGTGACCGCAAGCCTACGCAATTTTTACGTCACTTGAGACAACTTGCAGGTCCCGACGTTCCTGAAAATTTCCTGAAAACAATATGGACAAGCCGACTGCCTACCAATATGCAGACGTTAATTGCTTCACAACCACATTCTTCGCTTGAATCACTAGCTGAACTAGCCGATCGCATCAAAGAACTTGTCCCATCAGCTCAGGTGGCAAGTACGTCAAGGAACAATGTTATAGAGGACATGTCAAGACAAATCCATGAATTGACCAAACAAGTTCAAGCCTTGGCAGCTGGACGTCAATCAAGGCCAAGAACAAGAACGCCACACCGTCGCCCTGACATGCACATTCGTCAACGCAGCAAAAGCCATACCAGATCTGAATCTAGTTATCGGAAATACCCAATCTGCTGGTATCATAGCAAATTTGCGGCGAAATCTACTAAATGTATCAAGCCCTGCGACTTCTCACGTTCGGGAAATGCAGGAGGCAGTCGTTGATGGCGACAGATGATTGCCCTAAAACTGGTCGCCTGTTTGTCACTGATCGTCGATTGAAAACGCAATTACTAGTGGATACTGGAAGCGATGTCTGCGTTTTCCCGAGGTCAGCATTACACGAACGTCGACCCAAAAGTAATTATCACCTATACGCTGCAAATGGTTCAACCATCAACACATACGGCTTCATACATCTGAAATTGGACCTCGGCCTACGTCGTGAGTTCAACTGGAATTTTATTGTGGCAGACGTCACTAAACCAATAATAGGCGTTGATTTCCTGTCATTCTTCAACCTATTGGTCGACTGTAGAAACCAACGATTGATAGACAACCTGACATCACTCTCTGTATCTGCAATACGAGTCACGTCAAATTCCATTTCTTCAATCAAGATACTTTTTGGCGAATCAAAGTACTACGACATTCTCAGAGAGTACCCAGAAATCACCCGCCCAAGTGGAATGAGAAAAGAGCCACGACACTCCACAGTACATCACATTCGTACGAAGCCTGGCCCACCAATTCATTGTGCTCCTAGAAGACTTGCGCCGGATAAATTAAAAATAGCCAAGCAAGAATTCGAGGAAATGCTACGCAATGGCACAGCAAGACCGTCAGAAAGCCCATGGTCTTCACCACTCCATTTAGCACCGAAAAAAGACAATGGCTGGAGACCATGCGGTGACTACCGGATGCTCAACAAGATCACAGTTCCAGATCGGTACCCAATACGTCACATACACGATTTCTCACATAACTTGGCTGGATGCACAATCTTCTCTACCATCGACTTGGTGAAAGCATATAACCAAATTCCGATTCATGTAGGTGATATACCGAAAACCGCCATCACAACTCCGTTTGGACTGTGGGAGTTTCCTTATATGACATTTGGGCTCCGGAACGCAGCACAAAGTTTCCAACGATTTGTTGACGAAGTCACGAGAGAAATGAACTTCGTGTACGCATATTTGGATGACTTCCTCATTTTCTCCAAAAACGAGACCGAACACGAATCCCATCTTCGACAACTGTTCAGCAAGTTGAGAGACTATGACATCGTGATCAACCCCACAAAATGCGTGTTTGGCGCATCAGACGTCAAATTCCTGGGATATCATATTTCTGCCCAAGGAACCAAGCCATTGGCCACCAAGGTTGAAGCCATCCAACAGTTTCCGCTTCCGAAAACCGTCAAACAGCTGCGAAGATTCCTGGGAATGGTAAACTTTTATCGTAGATTCCTCCCTGGTGCAGCGAAATTACAAGCGCCCCTGAATGAACTCACTGCAGGATTCGTCAAAAGTTCACAAGCCGTCGAAATCAAAGATGACGCCCTTGAAGCCTTCGAGCGATGCAAACAAAGCCTCTGTGAAGCTGCGCTCCTCGCTCACCCAGATTGTGATGCCAAGCTAGCCCTCGTCACTGATGCCTCAGACACAGGGATCGGCGCTGTTTTACAACAATTGAAGGAAGATCATTGGCAACCACTTGCCTTCTTTTCGAGGAAATTAAGTCCGTCACAAACGAAGTACTCACCATATGATAGAGAACTGCTCGCAATATATGAAGCTATAAAATACTTCCGACACATGCTTGAAGCACGCATTTTTACAGTGTTCACGGATCACAAACCACTTTGCTTTGCATTCAACTCATACAAGCAAAACTGTTCACCGAGACAATTCAGAAACCTCGACTTCATCTCCCAATTTACTACTGATATTCAGCACATCTCGGGAAAAGATAATGTCGTCGCTGACACATTGTCAAGGACTGATGCCATTGAGAAACCGATTGACATGACACTGATTGCCAAACATCAGTCTGAAGACGAAGAATTGAAGCATATCCTTAAAGGTGACACATCTCTTCAACTCAAGAAGATAACTCTGCCAGGAAGTCATGATGAGCTATATTGTGAGGTCAGCACACCAGTTCCCAGGCCCTACGTCCCTATGGATCTACGCACACAGGTCTTCAAATGCCTCCACTCACTCAGTCATCCGAGCTCCAACACGTCAGCAAAGCTAGTAGCTGAACGATTTGTTTGGCCCAGCATGAGAAAAGACTGCAGACAATGGTCGAGAGCTTGCATCCCATGTCAACAAGCTAAAACTACTCGACATGTATCATCAGCGCTTGGAACATTCAAGCTACCGAAAGCGAGATTTGCATTTGTCCACATAGATCTAATTGGACCTCTCCCACCATCTCATGGATATCGCTATTGTCTCACTGCAGTAGATAGATTTACGAGATGGCCTGAAGTGATACCAATCATGGATATAACGGCAGAAACAGTGGCAAAAGCGCTCATCACCGGCTGGATATCGAGATTTGGATGCCCTACGGACATAGTAACAGATCGCGGCAGACAATTCGAATCCGCGCTTTTCAAATACCTAGGCGAGATGGCCGGCTTCCAACACCGTCGTACAACGGCATACCACCCAGCCTGCAACGGATTAGTGGAGAGATTTCGCCATAGTCTGCCACGCACAAGAGAGCTGGACAGAATCACTGCCTCTAGTACTTTTAGGAATCAGAAGCGCCTATAAAGAAGATCTTCAAACATCTTCAGCAGAACTCGTATACGGGGAACCGCTCAGATTACCGGGAGAATTTTTCCACTCCCAAACTAAAACGACAACGGATTTGACAGACTTTACTGCAAGATTAAGACGGATTACTCAGTCACTCCAACCCGTACCAGCATCAAGACACTGCAATAATAAAACATTTGTATTCAAGGATCTTGCAAAATCAAGCCATGTTTTCTTGAGAGATGACACCATTCGTGGAGCACTTCGTCCAGCATACTCAGGTCCTCACGCTGTAATAGAAAGGACAGACAAAGTATTTAAAATAATGCTAAATGGAAAGACAGTCAGCGTATCCATCGACCGGCTCAAACCCGCTTACATGCTGGAACAAGAAGATAACTGCATGACAAAAACTCCTGAGAAAAATCACGAACAACCTGTAAAAGAAAAAAAGTTAAATGAGAAAAATCACGAACAACCTGTAAAAGAAAAAAAGTTAAATGAGAAAAGTCAAGAACAAACTGAAAAAGAAAGAAAGACAAATGAGAATATAAGACAAACAAGATCAGGTCGAAGAGTAAACTTCCCCGATTACTACCGCCCGTGAGACGGTCTCTGGGGGGGAGTGATGTGGCTGACCCACAAGTATTACTTATATTCATTTATGTAAAATATATAAACAACATGTTTAAATACATATAAATATATAAATACTTATATCGTATCACACTACACATCTACATACTAAACCTACATAAAACTAAACATAACACATACATAAATAACTAATTATCTATGTAATATATATATATATATAAATACATATATAAACTATCTACATACATAATATAAACAACACACTAACTAAACAAATACTCATACTTACCTGAGACACGGATGGACCCTGCACGTCAAGTCGAGTCCACTGGATGAACGGTCGGTGGTCGGACCTATTGTTCTACAAACCTGCGCCTGCGCCGAGCCGACCGATCGATGATCCGTGCGAACGTCAGTCGATTGGAGATACCTGACAGCTAGCTTCACGTCGATCGCGAACGCCAACGCATAGATTACGTTTAAAATCTTTTCTCCTAATATTATTGTCAAATACTTTAAAAGATAATGTTATTGTGTTGTTAAGAACTGATGTGATACGATGTTTACTAAATAAACTTTAGTGTGGTGAATGGTGTGTATCATTTGGATATTTTGGAGTCAGAAGAAAACGTATGTACCTACCCGCTACACTATAAAGTCATTACATACTGTGAGCGAGTCCTGTGGCGAGCTTTTTAATTTCACAAGTTCTGAAGATTTCCCTTTCTTCTTACCCAGTTCACATACATCAGAAATGACTTTCCAAAGCTTCCGAGGACTATGTTTGTTTTCTAGAAATTGCTGATTTTCGTGTTGGCTTTTGAGATCTTTTAAGAGCCCAGCAAAAAAGTTCCTATATCGCTTGTAAGAAGTCTCAATAACCTTATTGTTCGGCTCCTTTCTATACTGAAGATGAAGCCAATCCCGTTGTCTCATACATCTCAACAATCCAGGTGTGATCCACTCCTTAAGCACCCGCTCCTTTCGTTTTAAAATTACTTTTCTGGTGTGCTTTTTGGACATGTCCTGTAAAGTTTTCATAAAAGTGCTGGCAGCCATGGAAGCCTCAGATAGATTTATGATAGTAGACCAATCATAATCCTTCACTTCATTGGCTAATGCTTCAAAATTTGAAATACATCATTTTACATTAGTTTTGACTTATGATTGTGCTTTATTGTGTATTATTATGACATTAGCTATTGCTACATTTCGGTTTATTTAATTACTTTCAATCACTTTTATTATATAACTTTATATTTTTGACAATCATATTATCCCTGGACATTTTTATTATTTTTACAATGTAATTATGAAATTGCTAATATGAAATAAATAAATCTAATCTACTGACTCTACCACTAACCCTTCCCGGTGGATCCACACCCTACGAACAACGAGGTGCTCAGGGTAAGTGGCGTTATTATCATCATTACCGGCATTACGGCCCATTCACGGTTTTTGCAGTCCAGGAGCCCACGTCCACTTTTTGTTTTGTTTTGTTTCTTGTTTGTTTTTGCTCCTTTTGTGAGTGAAATTAGTTCCGATTATTAGCTAAGTGTTTATTTTCTAGAAATTCTCAAGAATTTTATAAACGGTTAACACTTAAAAAAACTTAAGGCGAGTAGCTTTTTATAGCTACTGGACAACTTGAAAATAACGTATTTAAAAAAAACGATTTGGAGGTTCTAGGTTCGTTCCCAGGTACACAAAGTTGACATTTGTCTATTATTTATCACCTTGTGAAATTTTCCCTGGGACTGGGAGCAAGAGAAAAACATAGAATGTGCCAGCTGCATTTCCTCCCGGGCATGCTGTAAAAATCAGCTAAGGGATCTGAGGGTATATTGCAATTTAGGCGATGGGCTGACAACCTGTCACTACAGCAATATACCTACAAATCTATCATAAATAAAAAAAAACACTTTATCAGACGTGGCGTAACGAACTTTGTTTAGGTCGTTTACGCTCTGTCTAACCCATTATATGTATGTATGTAGATTTTCCCTAGTTTGGTTAGGACATTGCAGGCTGAATAACCTGATTGTCCGAAAAGAAAAGAAAAACCCGGGCGCTGTGTTTGATAGTGGTCAGGGGCCTATATCTGTGCTATAAGGCGGTTTAAAAAATCTGACACCAGGCTCCTTCGGGTTGGTCAACTCAAAACCAATACGACTGAAGAAGAAGGTTCATTGCATTGGGTCGTTAGTCTATTCGATAGCCCACATAGAAGAAGATTCGAAAGAAGATTTAAGATGCAAAAGTATGCCAATGTTAACAATTTGTTTTAGTTTATAGTTCCAAGAGATTCACAAAAGTTGTTTGAATGAACTTAAGTCCCACGTGAGTTAGTTATTATTCCACTGTTTAATTACTAGACTATTAATGTGTAGCGTTATTTTAATTACAAGTTACAGTCTGAACAACAAACCACAGGCATCAGCAAAATAGTTGGTGAAATTCACATCTCCTGAAAGAATTTTCTGGTGAAAGTTGTTCAGTTTCGTTGACTGAGCAACCTTTTTCAGTTTGCGCGACGCTGTCCCTTACACCCAGTATAAGAACAAGCCCTTACACCTGGTATGTATTTATAATCTAGCCTAGAATACCAACCATCTTAAAGTGTCTCACATGAATTAAGTGCAATAAAATCACCTGATAGTCAAAATACTCAATGCAATAAACCTATAAATGCACGCTCAAGAGAGTATTTTAATATTAGTGTTGCCAAATTATCGATATTTTTGTATCGATACTTTTGAATTCTAAATTGTATTTCGTTTCACATTTTTATAAACTGAAAGCTCAATACAAAGAGTAGGTTTAATTAGTGCAAAGCTTTATTTGTATCGTACGTAAATAAATACATACATACATATAATCACGCCTTTATCCCTAATAGAGTAGGCAGAGCGTAAACGACCTAACCAAAGGTCTTTCTACAACGTCTGACAAAGTTTTAATGGTTATTTAAGATAGATTTGTAGGTATATTGTTATAGCGACAGGTTGTCAGCCTATCGCCTAAATTGCAATATACAGAAACCCTCGGATCCTTTAGCTGTTTTTTACCACATACCCGGGAGGAAATGCAGCTGGCACATTATATGTTTTTCTCTCGCTCCCACGTCAGCATGCATAAATAAACAATTAAATAAGTAAATGTCTCATCACGACATCTAGCCTGTCAGACAGATCCGACACAGGTATAGTTAAGTTTGTGTGAAATGCACAGAGGGCTAACTGACAGATATAATGTTTTTTTGGCACCATATTCAAGACAAATAAATATATCGATGTTTGGGCTGTTCGCATCACTACTTTTATGCTGTAATACGGTCACTTGGACGTTCTGGTTTATTTGAGTGACATAATTTATTTAAATAAATGCTAATGATTTGTATAATCTTGCTGATCCGTCTCTGCGGCAACTTTTACCGAATAACTGTTGCTAATTGGAAGCTTTTTTTTATGTTTTGTAGAATTTATACACTACAAAACAAAAAAACATGTCCTTTTTTGTTTTGTAGTGTATAAATTCTACCATACAAAAGACATCAACGAGATACAATGAATTTATTTTTAGCTAAATACGGGGTGTAAGGGACAGCGTCCCGAAAACTTATAAGGGTTGCTCAGTCAAGGAAACTGAACAACTATCAGCGTGATTGTTTTTCAGGAATTGAAAATAAATTTTGCTTTACCATGCAAATTGACTGATCGATGTGGCCATTTTGTTCGAGTTTTTTTTTTATTTCCTGTAAACAAAACAAAAAAAAAACAATTCAAACAAATTCTTACGAATTTCCTGGTGAAAGTTGTTCAGTTTCGTTGAACAACCTTGGGGTACCCAATTTTCACGTTCAGACTAAACCAAGTTTCTTATAACTACCGAGTGAGTTACCATGCAATGTTATAATTAATTTAAATTAGTCTTATGTGGTCTTAGCTTTCCTCATTAGTGGTCCGCATGGAACAATCAAGACATTTGATCAGGGACGGATCTAGGACTGAGCTGTGTGGGGGTCAATTTACATTCTACACTCATACATACATAATATACATACATATAATCACGACTTTAATGGAGTAGGCAGAGCGTAAACGACCTAAACTATGCAGCTGTCACATTCTTTGTTTTTTTTCGCTCCCAGTCCAGCATGGAAGCTATAGATATATAATATCATGCCTGTAAATCTAATGTGGTAGGCATCGCGTCAACGACCCAAACAAAAGTCGTTCCGCCACGTCTGAGGTAAAAATACCATTGTTTTTGATATATTTTTAATAAATGTTCTTTTAATATCCAAGTTTAAACATTTGACGGAAGAAGTGGTGTATTAAGATCTTAGATCTAATGCGATCTACAAAAAAAATGCGAAAGATGTTTGAGCTAACCTGAGTTGCTAGGGGTCAGATCGCAAACGCCCCTAACAAAGGTCGTCCCACCACGTGCGACAAAGTTTTGAGGGTTTTTTAATATAGATTTGAATGTATATTGCTGTAGTGACAGGTTGTCAGCCCATCGCCTAAATTACAATATTCTAAAACCCTCGGATGCCTTAGCTGGTTTTTACAGCATGCCCGGGAAGAAATGCAACTGGCACATTCTATGTTTTTGGGCACCTGCAGAAAGAATATATTGTGTGTTCTATAGCAGTGGACTCATTCGAATATTTGTGCCCCCAACCTTTACACCGCGATCCCTGAATCCGGGCCCAACATTAACTTATAATTAAACCTAATCCGCTCTCATAATAATTATTCTAAGCTGTACAAAAAGCGTTTCCGCCATTGTGGTGGTTTCCCGCGCGACGCCATATTGCATTTGCGCGGAGGAATGCGCGCGCAAGCGGTTAGGCGATCGGTGAAAAACAGTGCAGCGTTTTGACATATGACATATTTTTTTACACATACATAACGTCATGCCTCTTTCCCGGAGGGGTAGGCAGATATCACATCCCACTAGTTGCTACGGTCCTTGTAAACTTCTTTCGCTTCATCTATATTCATCAATCTTTTCATGCACGCTCGTCGGTTTTACACATACATACATATGATCACGCCTTTATCCCTAATGGGTTAACGATCTTAACAAAGGTCGTTCCGCCAGTTCTGACAAAGTTTTGAGAGTTATTTAAGATGGATTGCTGTAGTAACAGGTTTTCAGCCCATCGCCTAAATTGCAATATACTGAAACCCATGGATCCCTTAACTGGTTTTTACAGCATGCTCGGGAAGAAGCGCAGCTGGCACATTCTATGTTTTTCTCTCACTCCTAGTCTAGCATGGAAGTAATGTTTTACACATGATTTGTGAATATTTAATATAGTTAAAGTCACGCCTTTACCCTTTTTAGGGACCTTATGCAGAGCGTAATGTACATTACATATATACACACATCAAGCTTTTATCCCTAATGCGGTAGGCAGGTCGCCAAGAACCTAAAGGTCGTTTTGCCACGTCTGACAAGTTTTGAGAGTAGTTTAAGATAGATATGTATATTACTGTAGTGACAGATTGTCAGCCCATCACCTAAATTAAACACACTGAAACCCTCGAATCCCTTAGCTGATTTTTACAGCCTGCCCGGGAGGAGATGCAGCACGAACATCCTATATCGCTTCTATTCCAGCATGGAAGAAATATGCATAGTAAAACAAATCTTGTCTGAGCATCTATGAACATTGTAGAGTATCTTTATAGAGTAGTAATATCTTTATGTAATTTCCCTAAATTGTATGATGACGACGGCAAAAAATGACTACATACATGTGTCACTGATCGAATCAGTGAAAAGTAAATTAAGTGATTAAATAGTCGTAATAGTAACGCCACTCTCCGAGGACAAAGTGGGACCCTACAGTCTGGGGCCTCCCACACATGCTTAGCTCATTGTACAGCATTGACCATTTAACATATCTATCAGAAATCGATAAATATGCAATGAATATCAATTCAACCTGTGCCTAAACCCTAACTAAACAAGAACTGAAAATCATCAAAAACCAGATAAACAAAGGTCGTTCTGCAACGTCTGACAAAGTTTTGAGGGTTATTTAAGATAGATTTGAAGCTATATTGATGCAGTGACATGTTGTCAGCCCATCGCCTAAATCGCAATATACTGAAACCCTCGAAACCATTAGCTAGTTTTGCAGCATGCCAGGCGGAAATGCAGCTGGCACATTCTATGTTTTACTCTCGCTCCCAGTCCAGCATGGAAGACTCAGGCCCGTAGTTATAATCGACACTTGAGGTAGACCGCTAGTTTGAGTTCGTATCAGAAATGTCATTACAGTACAATATGAGCTGTCAAACCCATACTTGATATCGCCCTCAATCTTGAGATCGGTTTACAAATACGAGCCTTAATCTCTAATAATCGCGCCCTTTTCTCCCGTGCAGCCAACAATCATAGAGCTTTACTGGAATGACAGCATAATGCGCTTGCGCAGGCTTTGTGCGCGGTTTTTGTGCGCCGCTTCTTCTGCGCATTCTTACAGCGCTAAGGGGAAAGAGCTGTCTAACTATCGATCCGATTGTGATGCTGTTCGTCTTGTCTTTAGCCATTGAATGTTGACAAATGTTCATAGCTTATAAGGATAATCGGTATTTATAAAGAGGAGGTATTTTTACTTTTTGCCAACACTTTACGATTACGAATCTTCGAAGTAATAAAACATTTAGAAGTAATACAACAACGAATATACCAGTTGTTTATCTTCGTTTTCTTTAGACTATCACCTACTTTAAGTGAAGTGACAGGTCAACAAGTCAATGGTTTAAGAAATCTTGGGAGATTTCGGTATACTCGTTCGAATACAGTGTGTAAGGAACAACTTCCCAAAAACTGATGGGAGCAAAACTGTACTTCTTCATCAGCCTAGCGCTTTCCCGGCCTGATGCTGGGGTTCAACGGAAGATTTTTTGACGCGTGAAAAACCCTAACTACTTTAGTTAAGTTTAATACAGGCTATGTCATAACTTAAATTTATTTTTTCATCATGCCAACATTGGTTAAGTGTGTGATCTGAAAACCCTTGTATTTAACATCTTGCCTGCGTGCACCACCACATTTAATGCAAATAAATAAATTGATTGATTAATTGATTGGTCCGCTTTCCGGCTTTTTCTACTGTATTTTTGGTCTTCGGCATCCGCTGGAGTGAGATCGTTCTCATCCATATCCACTTTTACGACGACAAGCCAGCGCTTCTTTGGTCTACCGTGTGATCTAGGGCCTTGTACTAACACAAAACAAAACTGTACTTACACAAAGAAATTCTTTCAGGAAAAATTAATTCCCTATATAAATAGACTAATCGAGGTCATCATTTTGAATCGATATGGTATATTTGCAATTCATGAAAATACTTAGATCCTGGTAAAAGTTTTATGTAATTCAAAATATCAAAGTTTAATCCATTATTTTTCCTCCTTTCCAGCAAAGACTGTGTGATGCCGATGATCCCGCTCGGACTCAAAGAGACCAAAGAGGTGGACTTCAGGGAACCCTTCAAAGACTTCATCCTGGAGCATTATAGCGAAGACGCGACGCATTATGAAGACGCGATATCAGACTTTATGGACATGAGACAGGTAAGATTTTCTGCAAGTTAAAAAAAGAGCTAAAGCGTTATTGTCTTTCGTAAAAGAACCTAAACGAAATGTTACCCAAAATGAAACCTTTATAAGCACTGCTATTCTCATACACATTACATACAACTACACTACACTCTTCCATGCTGGACTGGGAGCGAGAGAAAAACATAGAATGTGCCAGCTGCATTTCCTCCTGGGCATGCTGTAACAACCAGCTAAGGGATCCGAGGGTTTCTGTATATTGCAATTTAGGTGATAGGCTGACAACCTGTCACTACAGCAATCATCTCCCTAGCCTTATCCACTACAATATCTATATATCTACAAATCTATCTTAAATAACCATCAAAACTTTGTCAGACGTGGCGGAACGACCTTTATTCAGGTCGTTTACGCTCTGCCTACCCCATTAGGGATAAAGGAGTGATTATATGATTATACCGGGTGTAAGGGACAGCGTCCCGCAAACTAATGGGGGTGATCAGTCAACGAAACTGAACAACTTACACCAGGAAATTCTTTCAGGTGATGAAAATGAAATGTGACCTCCCATACAAAATGACCACCTCGATCAGACAATTTGTATGGAAAAGCAAAATTTAAATTTTTACTTCCTGAAAAAAAGTCCTGCTGATAGTTGTTCAGTGTCGTTGAGTGAGCAACCTCTATCAGTTTGCGGGACGCTGTCCCTTACACCCCGTATAAGTCTTTGATTACACATACAACGGATCATGAGCCAGCTGCTTGCTTGCACGGGTTTCCGGTGGAAGATCAAAGCCGAAACCTATCACTGCTTATCTGGGAACCTGGGAATTTTCAGCCCTGATACATTAGTTGTCTGAATCTTACAAGTCTGCAAATGGCTCTTAGGGAACCAAGAGGGAAAGGGTCCCATACATCACCCCAAAAAATTACATAGAAATGTCGAGGAGGAGACATTTGTTATTCTATTTTTGAGGATTTCATCTTGCCAGCACTCACAATTTTATTTCATACTAGCGACCCGCCCCGGCTTCGCACGGAAATCATCAGTGTTTCTCTACTATATTATGCATGTATTAAACAAATAAACCTTCCTATTGAATCACTCTATCCATTAAAAGAAACCACATCAAAATCCGTTGCGTAGTTATAAAGATCTAAGCATACATAGGGATATAGGGACAGAGAAAGCGACTTTGTTTTATACTGTGTAGTGATAATATGAAAGAAAGAAAATAATAAATTGCATACTCGAGAAGACTATGATAAATTCGTCACACCCTCTACCGTGTCTGTAGCTCAGTTGGTAGAGTAATGGACCGGCATTCTAGAGACACAGGTTCGAGTACTGCCAAAAATGAATTTATTATTCTCTTTCTTTCATATTATTTGTTATTCTTTTTATGAAGGTATGGTGTATAAGAAAACTGATCCTTTTCTTTCTTTTATTCAGGCAATGCGCACCCCAGTGCGGTCAGCGGCGGGCGTGGCGCTCCTCTTCAAGTACTACAACCAGCTGTACTTCATTGAACGCCGCTTCTTCCCCCCCGACCGGTCGCTCGGCGTCTACTTCGAGTGGTTCGACTCGCTCACAGGTACTATCATCATCTACATTATTTGTATCATCAACTTCGGAATCATCATCATCACCACCAACACCATCACTATCACGGGCAACATCTTCATCAAGTATTACAACTAGCTGTACTTCATTGAACGCCGCTTCTTCCCCAAGTATTACAACCAGTTAAACTTCATTGAACTCCGCTTCTTCCCGCCCGACCGGTCGCTCGGTGTCTACTTCGAGTGGTTCGACTCGCTCACAGGTATTATCATCTACATTATTACTATCATCAACTTTGGAATCATCATCATCACCACCAACACCATCACTATCACGGGCAACATCTTCATCAAGTATTACAACCAGTTATACTTCATTGAACTCCGCTTCTTCTCGCCCGACCGGTCGTTCGGTGTCTACTTCGAGTGGTTCGACTCGCTCACAGGTATTATTATTATCATTAGTATCATCAGTACTCTCATTATCATCATCTACATTATAATCATCAACTTCAGTATCATAATCATCACAACTATCACCATTACTATCATTGGCATCATCTTCCTCAAGTATAAAAACCAGTTGAATGCCGCTTCTTCCCGCCCGGCGTCTACTTCGAGTGATTCGACTGTCTCACAGGTTTTATCATTGTAACCGTCATTATTATCATATTTAGTATCATCAATACTATCATCATCATGATCATTATCATCAAGCATTAAAATTTAATTAATAATGTCATTATTGCAGGAGTCCCGTCGTGCCAGCGAACGGTAGCTTTCGAGAAAGCTTGCGTCCTGTTCAACATGGCTGGCATCTACACACAGATTGGCGCCAAGCAGGTAAAGTAGATCTCTCAAGATTTTTGAAAATGTATCCAATCATAACGACAATAAGCTGCTACATTGTGAAAATCATTCACATCTATCGCGTTGAATATTCCACGATAATGGCAACTCAATGTTATGCTTCCATGCTGCTGGACTGGGAGTAATAGAAAAATATAGAATGTGTCAGGTGCATATTCTCCCAGTTATGCTGTAAAACCCAGCTAGTGGATTCCAGGATTTTAGTGTATTGCAATTTAATGGGCTGAGAACCTGTCACTATAGCGATACACATTTCAGTCTAAACTTACCCTCAGAACTTGTCAGACGTGGCGGAACGACCTTTTCTTTGGTCGTTTGGGTTCTGCTTACCCCATTCGGGATAAAGGCGTTTTTATTTATGTACCTATGTATGTAATGTTATATCTGTTTTACTCCAGGAGCGCAACTCATGCGCTGGTCTAGACGGCGCAGTGGATGCCCTACTCCGCGCGGCCGGCACGCTGCGATACATTCATGAGAACTTTACCAACGCACCTTCAGTGGACTTGGCAGCCGATACACTGCTGGTCCTAGGAGCCCTCATGACGGTAAGAGCCAGTTCTCTAGATTTTCAGAAGTTGGTTTAAATGGAGCGCTGGACGCCTTCACATATACATCCATGAGAACTTTACCAACGCACCTTCAGTAGACTTGGCAGCCGATACATAACTAGTTCTTGGAGTCCTCATGACGGTAAGCTGGATTTTCAAGACTTTACAACAGTGAGATTTTCTACGGCCTTCAACTTTGACTGGGGAGATAAACGTCTCCTCGAGAAGACGCCTTGAGGTTTTACTTTAATGCCTCGCTCCAATAGTTAATTTGAACAGAACTGTTACTAATCTCATAATGGTAAAACGGGTAACATACTGCGCTCTATTCATGAAAACTTTACCAAACTGTCTTTTGCAGACTTGGCTGATGGCACTGCCACAGATTTATAATTTTTCAATTATGCTCCCGCGTTCGTTGATTCTGCCACTAACCTTTTTTCATATTATACAGTGGCAACTAAGCGTACGGCCTACCTGATGGTAAGCAGCATCGTACTGTCCCATTCGATCCTAGTGAAACAGCAGAGTGTGTTGCACATCGTGAGACCTGAGGTGGAATGTCTCTTGTGCCAGTAATTTCACTGGCTCCCTTGCCATTCAGACTGGAACACAGAAGTACGAACACTTCTGCTTGGCGGCAGAAGTAAGCAAGAGCTCATGATTTTAAAATAACCTCTGCATTTATGTTTCAGGCGCAAGCGCGCGAATGCCTGTTCGAGAAACTGCAGCTGCAGGCGCGGGAGGCGTGCGGGGGGGGAGAGCGGGAGCTGCGCGACGACCTGGACATGTGCCTCGACCTGGCGCAGGAGAGCGCGCAGCTCGCGAGCGTCTACCAACAGCTGTATGAGAAGGTGAGTGTCCAGCTGTTGGTGGAACTGCAGCTGTAGGGGGGAAGGACATAAGGACCTGGACATGTGCCTCGACCTGGCGCAGGAGAGCGCGCAGCTCGCGAGCGTCTACCAACAGCTGTATGAGAAGGTGAGTGTCCAGCTGTTGGTGGAACTGCAGCTGTAGGGGGGAAGGACATAAGGACCTGGACATGTGCCTCGACCTGGCGCAGGAGAGCGCGCAGCTCGCGAGCGTCTACCAACAGCTGTATGAGAAGGTGAGTGTCCAGCTGTTGGTGGAACTGCAGCTGTAGGGGGGAAGGACATAACGACCTGGACATGTGCCTCGACCTGGCGCAGGAGAGCGCGCAGCTCGCGAGCGTCTACCAACAGCTGTATGAGAAGGTGAGTGTCCAGCTGTTGGTGGAACTGCAGCTGCAGGGGGAGGGGGGAGCGGGACGACCTGGACATATGCCTCGACCTGGCGCAGGAGAGCGCGCAGCTCGCGAGCGTCTACCAACAGCTGTATGAGAAGGTAGACATACTTAGTAACGCGATCGAAGCGAGCATGGCATATTATGTGAAAAATAGAGGCATGGTTAGTGCTAAGCATTGGCGGCTTGAAAACTCTGACCTAATCTAGGATTGAGTCTGGTTTCCCTTCTGGGTTGCGGAGGTCAGATGGCAGTCACTCTGTGTAAAAGACAGTACCCTCGTTCAATCCCCTAGATTATGTAGCCGACCCCGTAAAATACAGGATAAGGCTAGGGAGGTTATGGTTACTTACAAGGCGAGCGTAGCGAGCGAGATATTTCACGCTATAAACCGAGGTATATGAGAGTGCGAGATTTCACAATGCCTAATAATTTGCGAGCGTAGTAAGTGCGAGGTTTCACGTTTTTAATGGAGGTATACATACATACATACATACATAAATCACGCCTTTATCCCTTACGGGGTAGGCAGAGCGTTTAACGCCTCGTAAAAGGCGCTTTCGCCACGTCTGACAAAAATTGAGGGCAATTTTAGATTGTAATGTGTATTGCTGTAGTGACAGGTTGTCAGCCGGAGGTATATCGCCCATAATTAGTGTGTGTATTCCAGATGCAGTCCGAGGGTGTGTTCAACTACGTGCCATACTCGTGGGTGTCTCTAGTCCACGTTAAGACTGAATTCTATAAAGGTAACTTATATATACATAGCTTCCATGCTAGCGACAGAAAAACATAGAATGTGCCAGCTGCATTTCCTCTCGGGCAAGCTGTAAAAACCAGCTAAGGAATCAGAGGGTTTCTGTATATTGCAATTTAGGTGATGGGCTGACAACCTGTCACTACGGCAATATACCTACAAATCTATAATAAATAACCCTCAAAACTTTGTCAGACGTGGCGGAACGACCTTTGTTTGGGTCTTTTACGCTCTGCCTACCCCGTTAGGGATAAAGGCGTGATTATATGTATGTAATTCTTACACCACCACCTACACCACTCTCATCAACTTCTTAGTCTAGCTGGACGGTGCAGTATCTAAAACCTTTCACAAGATTATTGAAAGGGCGACAGCGATCCTGCCTACTGTCTCCGTGGTCTAGTGGTCAGAGCCATGGGATCCTGGGTTCGATTCCCAGGGAGACACAAAGTTGATATTTGTCAATTTCCCCAGTTTGGTTAGGACATTGCAGGCTAGATCATCTGATTAGTGTTTGTTCGAAAAGGAAAAGGATTCCGTGCTTCCGAGGGCACGTTAGCCATTGGTCCCGGTCGCTTTCTGTGAAAGTGGTCGTTACTCACATCATGTCAGAGACCTAATACTGTGCTACTAGGCGGTTTTGAAAACTCTGCCACCAGGGTTCATCGGGTTGTTGTTAGGCACCACAGAGCATCTCACCTGCTGACTAGCCTTGAACGCTGAAGACCTATGGGCATCGACTTCATAAGCTCGTAGCAGATTAAAAATTAACATTCTTACTAATAAAAAGAGGTAACTTCGCAAAATGTCCCTTTCACAAAATGCACGTTTCACAAAATGTCCCTTCTCGCATAATGTCCCTAAGAAAATTTTGTCTTTTCAGTAGCTGCCGACTAAATTAATTAAATGTATCAAAAAAGGGTAATTATTCGAAAAAGGACATTTTGCGAAAGGGATATTCTGCGTAGTAACCAAACGAGTCTGTAGTTTGAAGGAAGCAATTTAAATTTCAGCTCTCGCACACGAATACTGCGCGACTGGTCTCCTCAACGCGCCGTCAGCTTCCAGAGCCAGAGACAGACTGTCATCAGTGTACGGGCCGTCAGGAGACCGGAGTGTAGACAACGGTTCAGCATTCTCTGCGAATGGGAAGTGGGAGCAAGATGTGGACATCCCGGCGCTGGGGCGGGCGCACCTTGTTGAAGCTTTAGCTTTGTATGAGGAGGCGCTCAGGCTGCAGAGGATGTGTCGGTAAGCAATAGTTTCATTATGGGTTAGGACCCTTGGTAGGTCGCAGGGTTGAAAATGGTAGTCTACTGTCGGCAGTATGTGAGCCATCAGTAGCCGGAGTGTGGATAATGGTTCAGTATTCTCATCGAATGTGAAGTGGGAGCAAGATGGATATCCCGGCGTTAGGACGAGCACGCCTTGTTGAAGAAGCACTCCGGCTTCAGAGGATGTGTCGGTAAGCAAACGTTAATATGGGCTAGGACCTTTGGAAGGTCACAGGGTTGAGAATGGTATGGTAATGGTAAACTGGAGATCATTACAAATACTTCCATGCTGGCCTGGGAGCGAGAGAAAAACATAGAATGTGCCAGCTGCATTTCCTCCCGGGCATGCTGTAAGATCCAGCTAAGGGATCCGAGGGTTTCAGTATATTGTAATTTAGACGATGGGCTGACAACCTGTCACTACAGCAATATACCTAGAATCCTATCTTAAATAACCCTCAAAACTATGTCAGACGTGGCGGAACGACCTTTGTTTAGGTCGTTTACGCTCCCCCTACCCCATTAGGGATAAAGGCGTGATTATATGTATGTATGTATGTATTACAAATACATCAGTGAAACTCTTTAGAAAATCATCATCGTATGTCATATCATATCCATGGCTCTCAGATACAGGGCATCCTAGTGGGGGCTATGAGTGTGATCTTATTTTTCTTTCGTGTAATCTTGTCACCTACACGCAGAAGGACCTTCCTTATTGTCAACCAAAAAGATATTGATTTGGGTTTCTTTTGACCCAAATAATATACCTCTCTATTTTTTAAAGAAACAATAAGAAGAAGAAGTTCAATGCGAAACATTTAAAAAAAAAAGGTTACATAGGTACCCCACCGATAGATGTCGCTAATTCAATTCCCTTTACAGAGAACTCCGCGACAAAGAAGCGCTATCTCGTGTGGTGAGGTCGCACCTGGACAGAGCTAACAGAGAAAGAGCCGGGTTGAGAGATGAGCCGGACTTCGCTGACGTCATCGATGCGCCGTCGGTTCAACGTAAGTCTCTATTATACGTACTAAGTCAATTTACCTATGTTCGATAACTCTATCCACAAAATATACACAAAATGAATACCTTAGACGTAGAATAAAGGAAAAAATGCTATCTATGCTATTGTTATACCCTGGTCGCCACATAAACCATGCCAGTGGTTTAACAGGCGGTAATCTCTGAAATTCAAAGTGCAGCAAGTAGTTTCTATATTCTAATTACATCTTTGACACTCTATAAAAACCACAAGGCAATTTTATGTTCTTAATATGTTGGGCCTTAGTCTCCTCACAACATCCGACCGACCAGACAGAAACCTAATCCAATGGCCATAAAAAACTCCTCAAGTTCCTCAACCATCTATTTTCTACATAAGTTTTGAAACTTTTGGCGGCTGTTCATTACAAAAAAAAAGAACTAATCATATATTTTCTGCCCACAGCACAATCAAAGTTCCAACTAGCGCTCACCCCACCAGACTTCGCGCAACACCGCGTCGAAGACCTGTTCAAGTCTCTTGGCCCCATCGCCGTGTTCAGCGCCAAGCGGCACTGGAGCGCGCCGCGCCTGGTGCAGCTGCAGAAACATGGAGACGGCAGAAGGTAACTACTAGCGCCATCTAGTATGGCCGGGCAGAACTACTTGGAGGAATTACTTTGTTAGTCGTTCAGATGGTTATAATTAGATAGTAGATAACTCCCATCGCAGTATTCAGCACCAAGCGGCACTGGAGCGCGCCGCGCCTGGTGCAGCTGCAGAAACATGGAGACGGCAGAAGGTAACTACTAGCGCCATCTAGTATGGCCGGGCAGAACTACTTGGAGGAATTACTTTGTTAGTCGTTCAGATGGTTATAATTAGATAGTAGATAACTCCCATCGCAGTATTCAGCACCAAGCGGCACTGGAGCGCGCCCCGCCTGGTGCAGCTGCAGAAACATGGAGACGGCAGAAGGTAACATACACACTACCATCACCATACGCCGGTACGCTATGGCACATGAAAATAAACTTAAAAAGAACTATCCAGCGCCATCTAGATCCGCCTGGAAGAACTAACTTCGCAGGCGCAGCATAACAAGCATGGTAGTAGATGATTCCAACCTTCGATGGTTTCAACTAGTTGAAGCTTCTTAAAAAATACAGATGCAGTTTATTATTATTCTTTGCTCATGTTCTTCGGACTGGAAAACGAAATTCCCCATGGACCGACAATCAAGTCCAGATCATGTAAAGCCGCTAGAGGGGACGGGAGAGGTCTTTTATGTATGCACTGCAAAAAAGACGATTATTTTCCCTGAAAGAATAATATCGCCTATTGAATAGGCGATATCATTATTGACTTCAATTCCAATCGTAATTTGGACTGGTCAAGCCCTGCGTAGTTCTTAAGCTACACGGCTAGATGTCGCTAACATCGCTATGACGTTACATAAGAAAGGCTATGATAAATTCGGCACTCCAGCTACTGTCTCGGTAACATCAAATTCAAAAAATTCAAAATTATTTATTTCAGTAACTTAATCCTAGTTTACATTAACTGATGTTGGTAAAGCATTCCAGAGACGCAGGTTCGATTCCTGCCCGAGGCGAATTAATTATTAGCATTCTATCATATAACACAAAATAAAATAGCATTCTAGGTGTTAAAATTCCTCAAAAATATGTTTTCAATGAATTCTCATTTTGTTTCAGGGACAGCAGAGACAATGCCAGAAGACAACGAAACGGCAGAATAGAAGAATACACCGAACTCAACGGGAAAAGGAGCGAGAAGAGAGATCGTTCCGAAGACAACAGCACTTACTACAACCAAATAATCAGAAACGACGAGAAGTACACAGACGAATACGAAAAGAAGAAACTGCACAGAGTCATGAAGCAAAACGGAGTCTACATCAACAGTTACAACAATAATAACAACTACGATTACCATCCGAAGGTTCTAGATTATTATCCGAACAAAATTGGAGATAAAGTAGAGAATGGGTATGAAATATACAACGGGAAGAAGAAGAACAGAAAGGATCCTTTAAGAAGAGCAGCGAGTGAATATAACGTGTCCAATGTGAAGACTGAGGAGGAAGGGTTTGGGTTCTCTGTCAGAGGAGACGCGCCGGTTGTCATAGCTGCTGTGGAACCTAACTCATTGGCTGATGTAAGTATTCATCATCTCAGAATGGTCTCCTTTAGTCCGAGCGGGATCATCGGCATCACACACTCTTTGCTAGAAAGAAGGAAAAATTTGGGTTTAAACATCGATATTTTGGATGACATGAAACTTTTACCAGGATCTAAGTATTTTCAGAAATTTAAAATATACCATATCGAGTAATCATCTCCCTAGCCTTATCCCGTATCTCACGGGTCGGCTACCTAATTTAGGGGATTGATCGAGGGTACTGGTTTTTACACAGAGCGACTGCCATCTGACCTCCGCAACCCAGAAGGGAAACCAGAACTAATCCTAGATTAGGTCAGAGTTTTCAAGCCGCCAATGCTTAGCACTGGCCTCTGACATGGCTTAACGACTAATGTCAAACGATATTAACCGGGACCAACGGCTTAACGTGCCTTCTTGAAGCACGGAAAAAGCGCCGAATAAACGTACATATTAAATTCGAAAACCGAAAACACATTGATATGTGGTGGGTTTCGAACCATGACCTTCCCGCTCAGGAAGTAGCATCGATTGAAAGATGATAATTTCAAGGTAGACGTATTATCTTTCTAGACCATTGGTGATCGAGAATCAACTATGGAGCTCGCCCAGAACAGTGACTGTTATTCCCACAAACTGACGAAGCACAGCAAGCTATTTGGCGCCGATGGCGGCAATGAATATTGATAATGGATTTGCAAGCTGCTGTATTTTATTTATCAGTGTGTTGGTGTGGGAATGCCAGTGCCTATTGGGATTCTGTCTCGTTCACGTGTGCTCGGAAATTTGAAAGCAAATGAACACTATTGAGCAAAACTCTTAGATCAAATATAGTTATAGATACACAAACGCCGGTTAAAAATGGCATCAAAAAAGTTAGTCATATGCCTTGATTTTATGACATTCGCTACAAATCGAACTTTATTTTATAATCGGTAGGGTCCATATTGAAGCTTTAAGTAAACCACTTTACGACCTTTTTGCACATAGTTGACGTGGTGCCACGGTTTGAGTTTGATTCTGTATAGGAGCGTGGATCTATAACTATATTTGATCTAAGCCAAAACTACATTTTACTTAAAGATCGGCGGCATGCGGGAAGGCGACTTCATCATCAGCATCGGAGACCAGGACGTGAAGTGGAGCGTCCACGAAGAAGTGGTGCGGCTCATACAACAAGCTGGAGACACCCTCACCATGAGACTAGCTACCCCCATGGATAAGAGCACGGCCAAGGTAAGTTGTAGATCCTCTCCATCATGAGGGCCTGATGAGGAGGTGGTTCAATTGTAATACAACAAGCTGGAGACAATCTGGAAAAAATCTATATGACACGTATATAAATGATGATACAATTACTAGAAAGGCCAATTCGTTTAACTTTATACGAATCTAATCTGGATGAGTGCACAAGCAAGCGCCTTAATACGTTTCACAGACTTATCTTCAGATTCTGGTAATCGTAAAGACTCGATATAACCATTGTGTACCACAGGCCTTGATCTACGAGCCTCATCAAGAGGTGGAAAGGCCCCGTTATTCATACAATGCGACGCTCAGAACTGTTGAAATGCCTTATCTGGGACTCATGATGATTATTTACAGACGACCCGCACAGCCTAGTTAGAAGTGTACCAGCCTCTTATGCAGAGGGTCCCGGGTTCGATTCCCGGCCGGGGCAGACATTTGAGTGCTGAGTTTTAATATCTGTTTCTGGGTTTTGGCGGTCTTTGTAGTTATTTCTGTGTATGTTCATGATACCTTAATACTGGGAATCTTAGTGGGAGCTATGAGTGTGATCGTGTTTTGTTTTACAGCATGTGACCATTGTGTTTTGTTTTCCAGTCGTCTCCCGACATCCCCCGGCAGACCAACTCCAACCAGGGCTCCGTGTCAGCCGCCTCCACAGCCTCCAGCGGGTCCACCGCCGTCACCGCCAGGTCTTCAGCCAGGAGGGCGCCCTCGTGGAACCCATTCAGAAGACATTCTTCTAGGGATAACAGCTCGCATCGGGGATCGCATACGAGTAATGTTATATTTAGATAGGCGCCATCTAGCGGCAGGATGTTGAAGTACCTTAATCAGCTAGTAGCAAATACCACCGCCAGGTCTTCTTTCTGAAAAGGTTCCACCCCCGTGGTACCATTTCAGAAGGCATTTTTCTAGAGATAACAGTTCGCATCGCGGTTTGCTTACGAGTAAGGTTGTATTCAGATAAGGCGCCATCTATCAGTCGGATGTTGAACTAAGACACCTCTAGATTTCGGCCATCTAGTGGTCATGTTTAGAAGTAACCCGGTACTTGAAATTAGACGCCAGATTTCATCGGAACTTCTGTTCTATGATTGATCGGTTAACCCGCAAAACAAAAACAAAGTTGATACTTAATTTCTTAGATTTGTGATATATAATTACTTCTCTACAGAACATAGCAGATACTGTGAATGTTAAATTTCTAAAAGCGGCATCGAATGGTGACAATAAGGTACTTTTAATTACATATTAAATATTCTTTCACGCAATAATGAATTACGAATTTAAATTATGAATGTACATTCCACTGAAGTTATAGGCGTTATAGTTTGTGTTTAAATTACGCCATTTTAAATCTAGTTTTTGGAAAATATTTTGCAAATAAGTTTTGTGTCTGTGTATGAATATTTGTGCTTATTTTGGTTCAGGTAGTCATTACTATAATGTGTATATTTAAATAGACAGGATCTTATTGTATACAGGGTGTTTTGGAAGGGTTTTCAATTTTATTTTTAAAAACTTAGGTCTGCATTCTTTGCCTATTTAATTTGCAATGCTGGCATGTGCAACTATTATATATTTAGGTTTTTAAATATATAATTAGACTAATTCGGCTATGATCATTCCAAAGCTTTCTACTTTTATTTACCTGTATATTTTACTTGAAATACTTTGCTTGAAAATCAAATTTATATTTGTTTACTTTTTAAGATCCAAAACAGTTTGTTACTTTTTGTCATTATTTTGAATATATCTTAGTGCTGTCTTGATTATATTATCATTAAAAATAATCATGACATATTTTTCTTATAAATATTTCTATATTGTTTATTTATGCAATCTATGATTTACTTTTCATTTCTTATATTCTTTTGATGAAATATTCTAGCTAACAAAACTGTCACCTCTTTATTTCATTAAAAGATGTGCACAGTAATTAATATATGATTGTAATTAATTAACTAATTAATCTGGTAAATAAAATATATTTAATCCAGCCTTATGTTGTCACAAAGAACTATTTAATTTTCATATTATATCTACAGTATTTTAGTGCTAATCAATAAATAGATGTTAATTAATTTTGGTTGTGATCGATTAAAAAATCATTTTCATGTATTTTATTTTGTAAAAAATATATTTTTGTATTGATCGCACCCAAAAAATATTATATACTTAAATGTACTTAATATTAATATAATGTATAAAGAAATCTGTATATTTAGAAATAAATAAAGGTGTATATGTATATCAATGTAAAATATTGTAATAATTAAATATATCTGTAATAAATAAATAAATATCTAGAGATTGTTTTGATTACACATTCTTTTTTGCGAATAAAGTTTATTTAAAGGTCCTACCTGTTGTTTATTTTTTAGTACGTTAATAAAAGACTGCCTCTGTGGCCTAGTGGTCTGAGCCATGGGCTCTCGATCCGGGGGTCCCGGGTTCGATTACCAGCGGGGGACACTACTGTGTTGATGTTTCTAGTTTGGTTAGGACATTGCAGGCTGATTGATCACCTGATTGTCCGAAAAGTAAGATGATCCATGCTGTTGGATGGGCATGTAAATAGTCGGTCCTGCGTCTGATGTCTCTCTGGTCTGTCAGTCAATCTGTCCCAACAGAATAAGAGATTGAAGAAAAAGATAGTGCACGTGTGTGTAGCGCAAACACTTGCGCACTAAAAACTAGGCCCACGCAGTTGGCCAATCTCTAGGATATTGGCCGCCCGTCACCGAGCTATTTTCATATAAATAACGGACTGCTTTATTTTTAAACTCTGTATTTCTTTTATAAATATAACAATAACAAAGATAAGGTTTTTATTTTAAATAATAATTCTTACAAAAAAACATTAAACTAAAATTGATTCATAATTAAAGGAACAACTTTGCACAGCAAACTTCATAATTAATTTATTCATGCATTCATATAGTCAAAGCCTATTAACTTAACCAATCTTTAACTTCATTCATCTCATATATTTTTATTTTGTGAATCTTAAAAATTTGTGAACAAGCAATTCACAATTTTTTAAGTATTCTAATCACAGAACTATTACAATATAGGCTTTCTCGAGCTAATGACTTACTTCTGATGTTAAAACTACAACTTAATCCTATCAATTTTATTACATACAAACATATCATCACGCCTTTATCCCTAATGGGGTAGGCAGAGCGTAAACGACCTAAACAAAGATCGTTCCGCAACAAATTTGATACACTGAAAGAAATCGATAAAAATCATCCAAGATGTACAGACAGTTGAGCCCAGTGTACTAAAAAGCGTGTGATATTCGGGGTGTAAGGGACAGCGACCCTCAAACTCTTAGGGGTTGCTCAGTCAACGAAACTGAACAACTTTCACCAGGAAATTCTTTCATGAAGTGTATTTTATTTTATTTTTGCACAAAATGATCACCTCGATCAGACAATTTGTATGGAAAAGTAAAAAAAATACATGTTCTGTGTCTGAGACTGAGCAACCCCTATCAGTTTGTGGAACACTGTCCCTTACACCCGGTACACATTATTGCTAGTCAAAGCCTATTCACTTATTTTTAATTAATTACGGTCGTTCACTTACGCGTCATCCAACGACATGTTTCGGGACGTCGGAGCCCCTTCATCAGGTTCTTGAGTGCGAGGAGTAAAGCGACCGCGGAAACACCCTCTACGCACTGAAGAACCTGATGAAGGGGCTCCGACGTCCCGAAACATATCGATGACGACTAATAAGTAAGTGAACGACCGTAATTAATTACTAATTAATCAAAGCCTTATATATCACTGCCTATCTTCTTCTTCCATGCTGAACTGGGAGCGAGAGAAAAACATTGAATGTGACAGTTGCATTTCCTCCCGGGCATGCTGTAAAAACCAGCTAAAGGATCCGAGGGTTTCTGTATATTGCAATTTAGGCGATAGGCTGACAACCTGTAACTACAGCAATATACCTACAAATCTTTATTTTATAACCCTCAAAACTTTGTCAGACGTGGCGGAACGACCTTTTTTAGGTCGTTTACCATTAGGGATAAAGGCGTGAATATATTTAATATATACTGCCTATCTCTACCTATTTATTCTATCTACAATAATCTCTAATATAAGATGGCCCATCGTTATCTGTTCATCTCATATTCCACTGTTGTCTTGATGTAGTCGTAAGCTCCGAAGAACACCATCCCTCCAAACATAAACGCCGTGGTGCGAGGCATGGCGCCCGCGAACAGACCTGACAAAGATAGATAATAGCTTAGATCAAATATAGTTATAGATCGACTGTCCTATACAGAATCAAACTCAAACCGTGGAACCACGGCAACTATGTGCAAAAAGGTCGTAAAGTGGTTAACTTAAAGCCTCTTTTAAAGTTTCATTTGTCAAATAGCGAGTGACATAAAAACAAGGCATATGAAAATATTTAAACTTATGTGAGACATTTTATATCATTCAGATTTTAAATTGGCACTAGATCGAGAGAAATGGAGAGAGGCCTTTGCCCTTCTGTGGGACACCACAGGCTTATAAATAAATAAATAAAAATAATTATTAAACTAGCGACCCGCCCCTACTTCACACGGAAATCATCAGTGATTCTCAACTATATTCTGCATGCGATCATACATAGGGATATAGGGACAGAGAAAGCGACTTTGTTTTATACTATGTAGTGATGGCATGTTAAATGGTGTTGTCTTATTTTAAGGGATATACGTCACTTTAACAAAATTATAAACAGCCTCCGTGGTCTAGTGGCTAGTGCCATGGACTCCTGATCCCGAGGTCCTGGGTTCGATTCCCAGGGGGGAAACACAAAGTTGATATTTGAGAATTTATCACTTTGTGAATTTTTCCCCAGTTTGGTTAGTATATTGCAGGCTTAATCACCTGATTGTCCAAAAAAGAAAAAGATTTCGTGCTTCGGAGGGCACGTTAAGCCGTCGGTCCCGGTCGCTGTCTTTGATAGTGTTCGTTACTCAAACCATGTCAGAGGCCTAATAGTTGTGCTACTAGGCGATTTAAAAACTCTGACACCAGGGTTCATCGGGTCCATAGACTCGATACCCACTCCACAGAAGAAGATGATAAATTGCTGTTGAATTTCTGTCTCTATTTTATCCAAGTTTTAGATAGAGACAGTACCTAACTAAAACAAGATAGAAAGGTAAAAAAGGTCTGCTACATTTATTAATACCTATGTATTATCTACCATGAAGAATATGACACATACATACATACATAAATCACGCCTTTATCCCTTACGGGGTAGGCAGAGCGTTTAACGCCTCGTAAGGGATAAAGGCGTGAATAGACACACTGTGAAGAATATTAAATACACAGGAAGCAATGTGAAATTTGAAATACAATGAGGAAAAATCATCCTCTGGTTAGAATACATACAAACATACATACATATAATCACGCCTTTATCCTTCCATGCTGGACTGGGAGAGATAGAAAAACATAGCATGTTCCAGCTGCCCTTCCTCCCGGGCATGCTGTAGAAGTCAGCAAAAGGGACTCGAGGGCTACAGTGTATTGCAATTTAGGCGATGGGCTGACAACCTGTCACTATAGCAATACACTTTTCAATCTAAAATTGCCCTCAATTTTTGTCAGACGTGGCGAAACCGCCTTTTACGAGGCGTTTATCGATCTGCCTACCCCGTAAGGGATAAAGGCGTGATTATATGTATGTATGTATGTTGGCTGATCTCCGGGAGATCGGCCGCCATCACCGAAAATCGACCCCATACGCACCTCTGACCCCTCTCTCGCTGTACTCCTGACACAGTATGGGCATAACTCTGAGCTTGTCAGCGTCTCCGGCCAACATGATCCTGGTCTTAGCGAAGTCTAGCGGCGTGGTGACCGCGGCAGCGAAACCTCCTGCTAGCGACCCACATAACGCACTCTGAAAGGAGAAATCAATATTTAATATCCTTACTTCCTTCCATCATCCATACCATCTCGGGGTCGGTTACCTAATCTAGGTGATTGAACGAGGGTCCGCGGTCGCTTTACTCCTCGCACTCAAGAACCTGATGAGGGGGCTCCGACGTCCCGAAACATGGCGTTGGATGACGACTAATAAGTAAGTGAACGACCTTAATCATCATCTTCCTAGCCTTATCCCGTATTTCTCGAGGTCGGCTACGTAATCTAGGTGATGGAACGAGGGTAATGGTTTTACACAGAGCGACTGCCATCTGACCTCCGCAACCCAGAAGGGAAACCAGACCCAATCCTAGATTAGGTCAGAGTTTTCAAGCCGCCAATGCTTAGCACTGGCCTCTGACTTGGCTTAACGACTAATATCTACGGTATTAAACGATATATACCGGGAACAACGGCTTAACGTGCCTTCCGAAGCACGGAAAAAGCGCCGAATAAACGTACTTATGAAATTCGTAAACAGAAAAGCACATTGGTACGTGGTGGGATTCGAACCACGACCTCCCGCTCAGGAGGCAGCGGCCCTATCCACTACACCATCGGGCTCCTTACTTCCTTACTAAGTATTCATACTATAAGTGCGAAAGTAACTCTGTCTGTCGATCTGTTTGTTTGTTGCTATTACACGCCTAAACGGCTAAACGGATTTTAATGAAATTTGGCATGATGATATAGATTATGACGTGGATACGGACATAGGCTACTTTTTACTGCTTTTTACTTTTCACTGTAAAATATCTGATTCCTACGGGAATATTCATTAAGCCACGGGTTAAACCGCCGTGTGGTAAGTTAGTATATATATATAAATGCGAAAGTAACTCTGTCTGTCTGTTTGTTTGTTGCTCTTTCACGCCAAAACGGCTGAACCGACTTTAATTAAACTTGACAGGATTTTACATTTTTTTCATCTCATTTATTTATTTGCAATCAATATCATTACAGTTATAATTACACCAATGAGATATTGTTCAAGTCAATTTAGTATTCTTCCATGCTGGACTGGGAGTGATGGAAAAACATAGAATGTGCCAGCTGCATCACCTCCAGAGCATGCTGTAAAAACCAGCTAATGGATTCGAGGGTTATAATATACTGCAATTTTAGGCGATGGGCTGACAACCTGTCACTAAAGCAATATACGTCATGATCATTTGTAATATTTCTTCCATGCTGGACTGGGAGAGATAGAAAAACATAGAATGTTCCAGCTGCCCTTCCTCCCGGACATGCTGTTGAAGTCAGCAAAAGGGACTCGAGGGTTACAGTGTATTGTAATTTAGGCGATGGGCTGACAACCTGTCACTATAGCAATACATATTACAATCTAAAATTGCCGTCAATTTTTGTCAGACGTGGCGAAAGCGCCTTTTACGAGGCGATAAACGCTCTGCCTACCCCGTAAGGGATAAAGGCGTGATTTATGTATGTATGTATGTATCATTTGTAATAATCCTCAAAACATGTCAGACGTGGCGGAACGACCTTTGCTTAGGTCGTTAACGCTCTGCCTACCCCATTAGGGATAAAGGCGTGATTATATGTATGTATGTATGTATGCAATTTAGTATTCAGTAAAATTAAATAAAAGTAATAGTAGATTAAATTATCTAGGTAGTTACTAATTATTACATGTCACAAATTCAAGTTTATCCATTTTATAAAAACTATCCAATAAATAAATAACTTCCATGCTGGACTGGGAGAGATAGAAAAACATAGAATGTTCCAGCTGCCCTTCCTCCCGGGCATGCTGTAGAAGACAGCAAAAGGGACCCGAGGGTTACAGTGTATTGTAATTTAGGCGATGGGCTGACAACCTGTCACTATGCCAATACACATTACAATCTAAAATTACCCTCAATTATTGTCAGACGAGGCGAAAGCGCCTTTTACGAGGCGTTTAACGCTCTGCCTACCCTGTAAGGGATAAAGGCGTGATTTTATGTATATATGTATGTATGTAAATATATAATATTAATAATATAATATTAACAAATTCACATAAGACGCAATTATTCTAAAAAAAATATATATTAGAATGAGGATGATATATATGGTAACCTAGAGACGAACATAGCTACTTTTTACCGCAGGAAAAGACCTCATTCCAACGGGAAAATTATTTAGCTGCGGGTATAAATGCGAATACTTCCATGCTGGTCTGGGAGCGAGAGAAAAGCATAGAATGTGCCAGCTGTATTTCCTCCCGGGCATGCTGTAAGATCCAGCTAAGGGATCCGAGGGTTTCAGTATATTGTAATATAGGCGATGGGCTGACAACCTGTCACTACAGCAATATACCTAGAATTCTATCTTAAATAACCCTCAAAACTTTGTCAGACGTGGCGGAACGACTTTTGTTTAGGTCGTTTTCGCTCTGCCTACCCCATTAGGGATAAAGGCGTGATTATATGTATGTATGTATAAATGCGAAAGTGACTATCTTGGTTTGTTGCTTTGTCACGCTTAAACGACTAAACGAATTATAATAAAATTAGGCATGGTGATAGATGGCACCTGGAGACGGACATAGGCTACTTTTGACCGCGGAAAAATTATTCTTTCCCATGGGAAAACTCAGTTAGCCGCGGGTGAACACGGGGGCGAAAAGCTACAGTTAAATAAGTTCAAGTTGTGATAGATATAATACCAAGTGTAAGGGACAGCGTCCCGCATACTGATAGGGGTTGCTCAGTCAACGACACTGAACAAGTTCCACCAGGAAATTCTTTCAAGAAGAGAAAAAAATGGCTTTTCCATACAAAATTATCACCTCGATCAGACAACTTGTATGGAAAAGCCATTTTTTTTTTATTTCACTTCCTGAAAATAATCCTGCTGATAGTTGTACAGTATACTGCAATTTAGGAGATGGACTGACAACCAGTCACTACAGCAGACCTACAGATCTATCGTAAATAGCCCCCAAAAATTTATAATCGTGGCGGAACGACCCTTGTTTAGGTCGTTGACGATCTGCCTACCCGATTAGGGATAAAGGCGTGATTATATGTATATACCGGGTGTAAGCTACAGCGTCCCGCAAACATCAGTTTTTTTTCAGGAACCAACATGCGGTGGTTGCTATGTCAATGAAACTGAACAACTTTCACCGGGAAATTCTTTGAGGAGATGAAAAAAATAATTGACCTTCCCATACAAAATGACAATCTCGATCACACAATTTGTATGGAAAACCAAATATATATTTTTTTAACTTCTTGAAATACATCCTGGTGATAGTAGTCCAGTTCCGTTGACTGAGCAATCCCTATCAGTTTGCGGGACGCTGTCCCTTACACTCCGTATGTGATTACCTGGACGCTGTTGATTTAGCCATCGTTGTGGTTCTTCACAACAGTAAAATGTCTATACTTGAAGTCTGTTGATTTAGCCATCGTTGTGGTTCTTCACAACAGTAAAATATCTATACTTGAAGTCTGTTGATTTAGCCATCGTTGTGGTTCTTCACAACAGTAAAATGTCTATACTTGAAGTCTGTTGATTTAGCCATCGTTGTGGTTCTTCACAACAGTAAAATATCTATACTTGAAGTCTGTTGATTTAGCCATCGTTGTGGTTCTTCACAACAGTAAAATGTCTATACTTGAAGTCTGTTGATTTAGCCATCGTTGTGGTTCTTCACAACAGTAAAATGTCTATACTTGAAGTCTGTTGATTTAGCCATCGTTGTGGTTCTTCACAACAGTAAAATGTCTATACTTGAAGTCTGTTGATTTAGCCATCGTTGTGGTTCTTCACAACAGTAAAATATCTATACTTGAAGTCTGTTGATTTAGCCATCGTTGTGGTTCTTCACAACAGTAAAATGTCTATACATGAAGGCTGTTGATTTAGCCATCGTTGTGGTTCTTCACAACAGTAAAATGTCTATACATGAAGGCTGTTGATTTAGCCATCGTTGTGGTTCTTCACAACAGTAAAATGTCTATACTTGAAGGCTGTTGATTTAGCCATCGTTGTGGTTCTTCACAACAGTAAAATGTCTATACTTGAAGGCTGTTGATTTAGCCATCGTTGTGGTTCTTCACAACAGTAAAATGTCTATACATGAAGGCTGTTGATTTAGCCATCGTTGTGATTCTTCACAACAGTAAAATATCTATACTTAAAGGCTGTTGATTTAGCCATCGTTGTGGTTCTTCACAACAGTAAAATGTCTATACTTGAAGGCTGTTGATTTAGCCATCGTTGTGGTTCTTCACAACAGTAAATATACTTGAAGGCTGTTGATTTAGCCATCGTTGTGATTCTTCACAACAGTAAAATATCTATACTTGAAGTCTGTTGATTTAGCCATCGTTGTGGTTCTTCACAACAGTAAAATGTCTATACTTAAAGGCTGTTGATTTAGCCATCGTTGTGGTTCTTCACAACAGTAAAATGTCTATACATGAAGGCTGTTGATTTAGCCATCGTTGTGATTCTTCACAACAGTAAAATATCTATACTTGAAGGCTGTTGATTTAGCCATCGTTGTGGTTCTTCACAACAGTAAAATGTCTATACTTGAAGGCTGTTGATTTAGCCATCGTTGTGGTTCTTCACAACAGTAAATATACTTGAAGGCTGTTGATTTAGCCATTGTTGTGATTCTTCACAACAGTAAAATATCTATACTTGAAGTCTGTTGATTTAGCCATCGTTGTGGTTCTTCACAACAGTAAAATGTCTATACTTAAAGGCTGTTGATTTAGCCATCGTTGTGGTTCTTCACAACAGTAAAATGTCTATACATGAAGGCTGTTGATTTAGCCATCGTTGTGATTCTTCACAACAGTAAAATATCTATACTTGAAGGCTGTTGATTTAGCCATCGTTGTGGTTCTTCACAACAGTAAAATATCTTTACTTGAAGGCTGTTGATTTAGCCATCGTTGTGGTTCTTCACAACAGTAAAATATCTTTACTTGAAGGCTGTTGATTTAGCCATCGTTGTGGTTCTTCACAACAGTAAAATATCTTTACTTGAAGGCTGTTGATTTAGCCATCGTTGTGGTTCTTCACAACAGTAAAATATCTTTACTTGAAGGCTGTTGATTTAGCCATCGTTGTGGTTCTTCACAACAGTAAAATGTCTATACTTGAAGGCTGTTGATTTAGCCATCGTTGTGGTTCTTCACAACAGTAAAATATCTATACTTGAAGGCTGTTGATTTAGCCATCGTTGTGGTTCTTCACAACAGTAAAATGTCTATACATGAAGGCTGTTGATTTAGCCATCGTTGTGATTCTTCACAACAGTAAAATATCTATACTTGAAGGCTGTTGATTTAGCCATCGTTGTGGTTCTTCACAACAGTAAAATATCTTTACTTGAAGGCTGTTGATTTAGCCATCGTTGTGGTTCTTCACAACAGTAAAATGTCTATACTTGAAGTCTGTTGATTTAGCCATCGTTGTGGTTCTTCACAACAGTAAAACGTCTATACTTGAAGGCTGTTGATTTAGCCATCGTTGTGGTTCTTCACAACAGTAAAATATCTGTACTTGAAGGCTGTTGATTTAGCCATCGTTGTGGTTCTTCACAACAGTAAAATATCTATACTTGAAGGCTGTTGATTTAGCCATCGTTGTGGTTCTTCACAACAGTAAAATGTCTATACTTGAAGGCTGTTGATTTAGCCATCGTTGTGGTTCTTCACAACAGTAAAATGTCTATACATGAAGGCTGTTGATTTAGCCATCGTTGTGATTCTTCACAACAGTAAAATATCTATACTTGAAGGCTGTTGATTAACCATCGTTGTGGTTCTTCACAACAGTAAAATGTCTATACATGAAGTCTGTTGATTTAGCCATCGTTGTGGTTCTTCACAACAGTAAAATGTCTATACTTGAAGTCTGTTGATTTAGCCATCGTTGTGGTTCTTCACAACAGTAAAATATCTATACTTGAAGTCTGTTGATTTAGCCATCGTTGTGGTTCTTCACAACAGTAAAATGTCTATACTTGAAGTCTGTTGATTTAGCCATCGTTGTGGTTCTTCACAACAGTAAAATGTCTATACTTGAAGTCTGTTGATTTAGCCATCGTTGTGGTTCTTCACAACAGTAAAATGTCTATACTTGAAGTCTGTTGATTTAGCCATCGTTGTGGTTCTTCACAACAGTAAAATATCTATACTTGAAGTCTGTTGATTTAGCCATCGTTGTGGTTCTTCACAACAGTAAAATGTCTATACTTGAAGTCTGTTGATTTAGCCATCGTTGTGGTTCTTCACAACAGTAAAATATCTATACTTGAAGGCTGTTGATTTAGCCATCGTTGTGGTTCTTCACAACAGTAAAATATCTATACTTGAAGTCTGTTGATTTAGCCATCGTTGTGGTTCTTCACAACAGTAAAATGTCTATACTTGAAGTCTGTTGATTTAGCCATCGTTGTGGTTCTTCACAACAGTAAAATGTCTATACTTGAAGTCTGTTGATTTAGCCATCGTTGTGGTTCTTCACAACAGTAAAATGTCTATACTTGAAGTCTGTTGATTTAGCCATCGTTGTGGTTCTTCACAACAGTAAAATGTCTATACTTGAAGTCTGTTGATTTAGCCATCGTTGTGGTTCTTCACAACAGTAAAATATCTATACTTGAAGGCTGTTGATTTTAGTAAGTAAGTAAATAGTAAGTAAGTAAATTGTTTATTTTAGTGTAAAGATACATATTAAAAGTTATAAACTTAGCCTATTTAATAATACCTACACTAAAAATGGTAGCCACTCAGCATATGCTGTAGCACTAGGTACTACAGCGCTGGTCTTCCGTGGTACCGAATACATTGTGCGTTGTAGCACCAGTCGAGACAAACTAGTTGTCGTTGTGATTCTTCACAACAGTTAAATGTAGTATGTTTTTAAGTAAATTTTAAGTAAATGTAGTATGTAGTATGTTTTGAAGTAAATACTTCCATGCTGGTCTGGGAGCGAGAGAAAAACATAGAATGTGCCAGCTGCATTTCCTCCCGGGCATGCTGTAAAATTCAGCTAAGGGATCCGAGGGTTTCAGTATATTGTAATTTAGGCGATGGGGCGACAACCTGTCACTACAGCAATATACCTAGAATTCTATCTTAAATAACCCTCAAAACTTTGTCAGACGTGGCGGGACGACCTTTGTTTGGGTCGTTTGCGCTCTGCCTACCCCGTTAGGGATAAAGGCGTGATTATATGTATGTATGTATGTTCAAAAACTGCGGGTAGACACATAACAGAAGCCATAGTGTCCGCCGAGCTATGCGCGCAAAAACGAAAACATGGATTTGTTAATAAACTATGAACTCGAAGGAATAAGATTTACTAGATGAGCCTTCTACGGTTGGATGGACGTTGTGATAGTGAATTCAAACTTATTTAGTAATAAATAATTACCTGGACGCTGTTGATTTTGCCATCGTTGTGGTTCTTCACAACAGTCTTGAGATGCTCCCACACCGGCAGCTCTATGAAGCTGAAGGGCAAGTCGCGCGCCACCGTGGACAGGAACCCGCGGTACACGCCGGAGAACACACCCTCCGATTTGTACGCCTGTAGGAAACATGTACATGGATCAGGGTTGGTAAAAAAAAAACAGTTCTTTTTACATCACTACATAGTAGTTACTTCCATGCTAGACTGGGAGTGATAGAAAAACATAGAATTTGCATTTTGCATCTCCTCCCGGACATGCTGTAAAAATCAGCTAAGGGATCCGAGGGTTTCAGTGTATTGTAATTTAGGCGATGGGCTGATAACCTGTCACTACAGCAATATACCTAGAATTCTATCTTAAATAACCCTCAATACTTTGTCAGACGTGGCGGGACGACCTTTGTTTAGGTCGTTTGCGCGTTTGCCTACCACATTAGGGATAAAGGCGTGATTATATGTATGTATGTATGTACGACATAGTATAAAACAAAATTGCGTTCTCTGTCCCTATATCCCTATGTATGCATATATCTTTAAAACTACGCAACGGATTTTGATGCTGTTTCCACGTCTGACAAATTTGAGGATTATATAAGTTAGATTTTTTGTGATATTGCTGTAGTGACTGGTTGTCAGCCCATCGCCTAAATTATAAAATCCCTTAGCTGGTTTTTACAGCATGCTCGGGAGGGGATGCAGCTGGCACATTCTATGTTTTTCTATCGCTCCCAGTCCAGCATGGAAGAAAATGGATGATAACTTACTTAGGTAAAAAAACTCCTGATTAAAACATTGTGAACTGTTTGTTTTATATATAAAACTAGCGACCCGCCCCGGCTTCGCACGGAAATTATCAGTGTTTCTCTACTATATTATGCATGTATTATACATATAAACATTCCTCTTGAATCAGTCTATCCATTAAAAGAAACCGCATCAAAATCCGTTGCGTAGTTTTAAAGATCTAAGCATACATAGGGATATAGGGACAGAGAAAGCGACTTTGTTTTATTATACTATGTAGTGATATACATACATACATATAATCACGCCTTTATCCCTAATGGGGTAGGCAGAGCGTAAACGACCTAAACAAAGGTCGTTCCGCCATGTAGTGATTCTTTGTCTAATACAGAACATTATATTACCTTCCATAATATAGAGAAGGCGCTATGCTTTCCGGAGCCTACATAGGTCTGTTTCCTTTGCTTGGCAATCTCGGTAGGCACGCGGATGAGGCATGCTATCTGGAAAATTTAAAATATTATTAAATGGTTGGACTTAGGACAACGTTATACCAAGTGTAAGGGACAGAGTCCCGCAAAGTGATAGGGGTCGCTAAGTCAACGACACTTACACAACTATCAGGAGCTTTTTTTCAGGAAGTGAAAAATACATACATACATACATATAATCACGCCTTTATCCCTAATGGGGTAGGCAGAGCATAAACGACCTACACAACGGTCGTTCCGCCACGTCTGACAAGGTTTGAGGGTTATTCAAGATGGATTTGTACGTATATTACTAAAAATAGTGAAAAATACTTCCAATTAATAATTACTTCCAAGCTGGACTGGGAGCGAGAGAAAAACATAGAATGTGCCAGCTGCATTTCCTCCCGGGCATGCTGTATGAACCAGCTAAGGGATCTGAGGGTTTCAGTATATTGCAATTTAGGCGATGGGCTGACAACCTGTCACTACAGCGATATACGTACAAATCCATCTTGAATAACCCTCAAAACTTTGTCAGACGTGGCGGAACGACCTTTGTTTAGGTCGTTTACGCTGTGCCTACCCCATTAGGGATAAAGGCGTGATTATATGTATGTATGTATGTGAAAAATAAAAATGGCTTTTCCATACAAAATGACCTGATAATTGTATGGAAAAGCACTTTTTTTTACTTCCTGTAAAATATGTCACTACAGCGATATACGTACAAATCCATCTTGAATAACCCTCAAAACTTTGTCAGACGTGGCGGAACGACCTTTGTTTAGGTCGTTTACGCTGTGCCTACCCCATTAGGGATAAAGGCGTGATAATATGTATGTATGTATGTATGTGAAAAATAAAAATGGCTTTTCCATACAAAATGACCTGATAATTGTATGGAAAAGCACTTTTTTTTACTTCCTGTAAAATAATCCTGTTAAGCAACCCATATCAGTTTGCAGGACGCTGTCCCTTACACCTGGTATACACCTGAAAGGATATGAACCAGTCTATGAAACCAAAAAAAGGGGAAAAAAAAAGTTCACAGAAAAATAGGTCGGACTACGAAAAAACCATTTAGCCTTCCATACAAAATGCATCGGCTGATAGCGCGTGTAGTAGGGAAATTCAATTTTCTTTTTCATATTTCGACCTATGTTCCTTTGGGAATGTTGAGTTTCATGGGCTGGTTCATACACCATTGCTGGTACACATTATACCAGGTGCAAGAGACACTTACTTCCATGCTGGACTGGGAGCGAGAGAAAAACATAGATAGTGCCAGCTGCATTTCCTCCCGGGCATGCTGTAAAAACCAGCTAAGGAATCCGAGGGTTTCTGTATATTGCAATTTAGGCGACAGGCTGACAATCTGTCACTACAGCAATATACCTACAAATCTATCTTAAACAACCCTCAAAACTTTGTCAGACGTGGCGGAACGACCTTTGTTTAGGTCGTGTACGCTCTGCCTACCCCATTAGGGATAAAGGCGTGAATATATGTATGTATGTATGCAAGAGACAGCGTCCCGCACACTGATAGGGGTTGCTCAGACAACGACACTGAACAACTATCAGTTTGCGGGACGCTGTCCCTTACACCTGTAAGGGACAGCGTCCCGCAAATATAATACCAGGTGGTATGTATAGAGTCCATTCCGAGAGGAACCGCATTAATAACTGCCCAGGAAGGCCACAAATGTGTAAAACATACATACATATGATCACGCCTTTATCCCTAATGGGGTAGGCAGAGCATAAACGACCTAAACAATGGTCGTTACGCCACGTCTCTCAATGTTTTGAGGGTTATTTAGATAGATTTGTATGTATATTGCTGTAGTGACAGGTTGTCAGCCCATCGCCTAAATTGCAATATACGGAAATCCTCGGATCCCTTAGCTGGTTTTTACAGCATGCTCGGAAGGAAACGCAGCTGGCACATTCTATGTTTTTTTATCGCTCCCAGGCCAGCATGGAAGAATGTAATACAAATTCCTCCAATTAATTTTCCTCCTTGGTTCAGTGGTCTGTGCCTTGGACTACCTGGAGGTCCTGGGTTTGATTCCCGAGGGGAGACAACAACATTGATTTTTCTCTGGTTAGGACAGACATTTTAGCCCATCAGAATTGCATATTTAAGTAACAGAAAATGAAAAATGTTACACTTTTAGTGCTTTTGCCTTCCTCACTCTAATTAACCAACATAGCTTTTATGGATCAATGGTCTGATGATGGTTGGATGGATGATCAACTGTCCCTTTCAAACCAATGACAGAATGCGCGCTCTGTCCTTTTCTAGCATGGGGCTGTTCCACGCGGATTTAATATATTTTTGCATATACCTCGATGTACACAAAAACTATTGAAAAACCGAGTTAATGATAATGTTTTTCTTAGTTTTACGGTCTATCATAAAATGGGAGTGAGAGAAAAACATAGAATGTACCAGCTGCATTTCCTCCTGAGTGAAAACCAGCTAAGGGTTCTGAGGGTTTCAGTATATTGTACTTTAGGCGATGGGTTGACAACCTGTCATTACAGGAATATACATACAAATTTATCTTTAATAACCTTCAAAACTTTGTCAGACGTGGCGAAACGCCGGTTAAGGTCGTCTACGCTCTGCCTACCCCATTGGTATAAAGGCGTGATTATATGTATGAATAAAATAACAAATTGAAATGCCGGACAGTTTTAGCCTGAATTAGAGTATTTTCTCCTTAAGAGATACGAACCACTTCCCCAACGCTGGCTGCCAGCATATGAACTGCAGGAGCGTATTATGGAGCAACTAACGGCAGGCAGTGTGTCTTAGTACCCTCATATGACAATGCTACAGTGAGGGTAGTGCATGCATACATACATAAAATCACGCCTTAATGCCTAATGGGGTAGGCAAAACGTAAACGACCTAAACCGAGGTTGTTCCGCCACGTCTGACCAGTTTTGAATGTTAGTTAAGAAAGATTTGTACGTTAGTTGGTTTATACAGCAAGCCCAGGAGGAAATGCAGCTGGCACATTCTATGTTTCTCTGTCACTCCAGTCCAGCATGGAAGTAAAGGGTTACAAAGGGATACTAACCACTTCCCCAACGCTGGCTGCCAGCATATGAACTGCAGGAGCGTATTGTGGAGCAACTAACGGCAGGCAGAGTGTCTTCGTACCCTCGTATGACATGAAGAAGAGGGCTGACGTTGGCATGGACGTTGTAGCTACAGTGAAGAAACCTGAAATGAGGATTGGTTGTTCTAAAATTATACCGAAACTAGATTCTTGCACTGAAGTTTCACCCACCACTTAATGACCCATGGGAATCAGATATTTCTCTGTGGTCAAAAGTAGCCTACAATACTCACGGTGAAAGTAGCTTTCTATTGGTGAAAGATTTTTTGAGTTAATTTGTTACAAACAAAATACAAATCTTTGCTCTTTATTATATTAGTAGACTAATAAAGTAATTTTAAATAAATGATGTGTGTGTTTATTAGCCTGATTAGTCCCACTTTCATCAATTGATTTGATTCGTAAAGTTTGTCACTATCATAAAATACTTACGCCATACAAAAGCTTTGACACAGTCATAACCTAGTAAAATCATACAACACAAAAGTATTTCATTGATATAAACCTAACAGAAACTTTTAAAATGGGAGATGAATATAGATATTGTGTATACCTAGATTCTTTCACAATAACATTATCTTATACACATACATACATACATAAAATCACGCCTTTATCCCTTACGGGGTAGGCAGAGCGTTAAACGCCTCGTAAAAGGCGACGCCTCGTAAAAGGCGCTTTCGCCGCGTCTGACAATAATTGAGGGCAATTTTAGATTGTAATGTGTATTGCTAATGTGTAGTGATAGGTTGTCAGCCCATCGCCTAAATTACAATACACTGTAACCCTCGAGTCCCTTTTGCTGTCTTCTACAGCATGCCCGGGAGGAAGGGCAGCTGGAACATTCTATGTTTTTCTATCTCTCCCAGTCCAGCATGGAAGAAAACTCTTATACACACTTTTAGTTAAAGGCATATTTATAAATAGGACTTTTATCAATTAATTTATGTTATAGAAGTCCTGTCCTTATATGATTATAACAATAAATTACAAATGAAGGCAGTTATATTTTAGTTTAGCGGGTAGTGGGAAACTCCAAGCATGCATGATTTCAGAGTGTTACAAGTTCTTTCCTCTCTTTTCTTAATTTTTATCAGTATCTTTTCTATCTTACATCTAGCTAGATTATAATCTACCAGCTTACCTTTGTAAACTCCTTGAAAACCCCCGGCCTTATGGAAGCCCTGCTGACTTTGTAACCGGGTTTTCAATGTGTCCAGCGGGTACATAGTCACATCTACTGAGAAACCAGCACCAGCTCCAGCCTTGAATAATAATAAATTAATACAATTTAAATTTAATTATTAAGGGTTTCGTAATTTTGCAGTTTAGGCGATGGGCTGATAACAGCAATATACCTACAAATCTATCTTAAACAACCCTCAAAACTTTGTTAGGTGTGGCAGAACGACCATTGTTTAGGTTTTTCACGCTCTGCCTACCCCATTAGGGATACAGGCATAACTATATGTATGTAAATTATAAACAATTAGGTTTTTATAACTTAATTGTTAAACTAATAAAGTTTTATTTTTGTTTAAGTTTAAGATTTAGCTAGTTTTCACTCTGAACTTATTTCATTAGCTATTAGATTATAAATGTGTATGAATCTAACTAGAAATTTAAGCTTTTTAGGACGATGTATGAAATCAGCTGTGAATCCTAACCTCAAAACCCATAAGCAATATTTACGAATAATTTTATTTTTAAATCAGTTAATAATACTTACCACTAATGGGGCGAAGTAAACAGACTTCCAGGATTTATTTTTAAACATCTTTATTGTGAATTTAGGCGTATATCATTTTAAAAAACTAGGAAGAAGTGCAGTATTTATTCACTTGATGTTATTACATAATAAATGTATTAAAACACTGAGATATCACTCCGCCACTTTACACAAATATTATGAATTAATTGTGTAATACAAATATACGTGCTGAGATTAGCACATTTAGCAATAAAATTATATATAAATAAAAGTACGGGTTAGCCGCGCGAGAATTCAATTTGACAGCCCTGATCTGATTTTGACAGTTTTGACAGCTGACAGATATAGTGATGCGCTCACTTCACTAAACATTATAAGATTTTGTTTCTTATCTATCTTATCTTATATGTCAATAAAACCTCATTTTATTTTCCGCATAACAGCAATAAATAAATTGGTTGGAAAAATACTTCTTTCTCGTAGCAGAATGAAAAAACACCCATGATGAAATCTTATATTGCACAACACATATACTTAAGACGCTCCCATGTCTCAATGACCATATATGATCCATACAAGAAAAATATTTGTAATGGTCGTAATGAAAACTCTTTCTCGATTTCACGATGAATGAGAACTCTTTTCCTTTGAGGACAAATACTGCAAAAAGTTGGGGAAAAGAATTCTTTGGGAAAAAGAAAACAAAATAAACAATTTGGTTGCTTAGCAACGAATAACGATCTCGCAACGTCTTTCTGATTGCACCAACGGATTTTTATTATTGTTTCATTTCTTTCCGTGTTTTATAAATTTTTACAATGCCCAAAGTTCAGGCTTGTCCAGACCCTCATGATACCATCAAGTACCATCACGTGCGAAAGGGAAGCGAGCCTGGTTGCTACCAACTGCACAAGTAGGTATTTATAGTAATATATTTTTTCTCCATCGTGTCAATGCTGGACTAGGAGCGATTTAATAAACAGAATGCACCAACTGTTACTCTTCCTGCTTACTGTAAAAATCGTTAGAGGAATCCTAAGCACAGAATATATAATAGTACTACATATCCTAAGTAAGCGAAACTGACTCGTCACTAAAATACCTATGCAACTTGTCACTCCATCTCATAAATTAATTAGAACTGAAAAATCGGTATATATAGTAGGCCCGTCCGTATATAACCGCTTACCACGCTCCATAAGAGATGCAGCTTCCACGGCTATATTTAAGAATAAGTTAAAAAAATTGTTATATGAACACCAATTTTATAGCTTTACGGATTTTTTAAACAAACCTATTGTTCGCGACGGCGCAAATGTATTAATTTTTTGGTATTTTTTATTCCCATCGAAATAAGGAGTATTTTTTAGGATGGCCACACTTGAGAGCTGTCATCCCTAAAATAAGAGGCAAATTCAAATTAGCCAATCAGAGCGAGTGATAGAACGAGATAGCAATAGTGTTCTATTCTTGTCTTTTTACGAACTTGACGTATGATCAAGAATATTCGAGAATCGATATAACGCCATCCCTGTCTTACTAGTGACAGTTTGTATTTAGCTATCTCGATCGAACATTATAGAAGACGCTTGACATTTCGAGAAAAGAATTGCCAGCTGTTTCCCGAAGATTCTTTACTACCGAGATTGGGGTATATAAACGGCAGCGTGAGCCGCATCAAGCATACAGTTTTCAGATTCAGTATCGAATAGTGGGAAGAAATAGTGAAGTGAACAGTATATAGTAACAGTGACAGTGATTCCGTGACAGTTCGTAAATAGTTATCGACAAACAGTTCCGTAATCGTTTCGTATAGTGTTTCCGTGATAATTCGTTTATAGTTATCGACAAAGAGTTCCGTAAACAGTTTCCGTTTCGTATCCGTTTTTGAATAGTTCCGAAAGCAGCAAGAACAAGAATAACAGTGGAAATAACAGTGATTAATAGTGATAAGAGAAGTGTGAAGTGCCGTTTATAGTTTAATTCATAAATATTTAAGATTTTGTGCCAATCTTTTTCATAGTGTTGCCAGATTGTATTAACATTTCATTATGTGTAGAATTTCCGTTTTCATTCGTTCTTTTTGACAGTTCGTCCATAGTGTTGTCAGTATTTTCGTATATAGTTTGTTAGTAGTTTTTCGTCAATAAATATACAGTCCATTTATAGTATAGTTTTATATCGTGTACATTGAGGTAGGCACGTTTGGTTACGCCGAACACTATCTCGTACATAATGGTCCTTCGAGCCGGATCGTATCAGTGTTCCGTGTAGTGATAGTGACAGATTTCGTGTTATTTCGTGAACAGTACAATATTATATCGTGGTTGGACAGTATCTTGTGTGAAGAACAGTGTTTACAGACAGTTAATCCGTGTACATACAGTGGTTGTACAGAGACAGTTTCCGTGGACAGTTTAATAGAGATTATCGATTATTCCGTAAAATACAGTTACAGTACAGACAGTTTCGCGTGTTTATCAGTGTCCCGTAGAGTAAATAATTTTCAATATGTCAGCTACAAGATTCATGTCATCAGCTTCGCCGCAGCTGTCACAGCCTGAAGCAGTAGAGAAACAACAGATACCAGTAGGTGGAGAAACCTTTGTGGAACATCGTGACATGTCTGTGAAAACTAAAAGATCTTCGAAATCGAGTAGGTCCAAAATTATACAATTGCAACTCGAAATAAAATTACTTGAAGAAAAGATAAAAGAAGCGGTCGCCGAAAAGAAATTAGCAAACATACAAATTAAAAAACTTTTAGTCGACATGAAGATAAGAGAATTGGAAGCTGAAGAAAAAGCTATTTCAAAAGAAGAAGCAAAGAAGGCATTAGCAGCCGCCAAAGAAATAGCAGATAAGGAAATAGCAATCGCTAAAGAGGATGCAGAGAAGGTAATAGCAATTGCCACAGAAGAGAAAGCGTTCTATCAACTCGAGAAATCGGCAGCCGAAAAGAAGATAATAGACCTGAAATATGAAGAACTTTGGGAACAGATCGATAAATTTGAGAGCATGAAGAAAAAAGTTCTGGTAGATAAATAAGACCTTTCACTGCCGACGCCCCTACAGATTCAACAGCGTGAACTGTACGTGATAGCACAGCGACTGCTAAAAGAAGATGCAGAAAACACAGAAGAATTAGCAGCAGCAGAAGAAAACTTAGACAGAGCAAGAAAAAACAGAATAACACTCGAAGAACAGAACCGAAAGATTAAGGTAGAAGCCATGAAGAGCAAAGACCGAGAAAACAATGAAGATGAAGACTCCGAATTAGAGGACAGCCAATTTAACCCGCAATCAGACAGCGTCCAAATCAAGGTGCAACAACAATTGAATTTTCAAAATGAAGACAAGGAAGAAATTCAGATGAAGCTAGAGCAAGATAGTGACCTGAAAACAGAACAGAACAAAAGAATGAAGATTGAAAATCCAAAGACTGAACCAGTTAGAAGTGTGAAGACAGAAGAAGTCCAGAAGTTTGATCTTGACAAGGAACCAGAACCTGAAGAATCAAAGTATATGAAGTTAGATCACGACTGTAAAAGAAAGAAGATTGAGATATACACAAGACAAGACGAAGATTTCGAAAATCATCGTTATGAATACGAAGACAGAAAAATAAAAGGAACAGAAGGGCAAACTGGAAAGAAGACAGAAGAAAACAAGAAAGAAAACATAAATAAAGAAGACGTAAAGAAAGAAGAAAAAAATATAGAAAACATCAAGACAGAAGACATCAAGATAGAAAACATGAAGACAAAAGATATCAAGGCAGGCGAGAAGATAGAAGATAACAAGAAAGAAGACATGAAGATAGAAGACATTAAAACAGAAGAAAATAAGATAGAAGAGACTATGGAAGACATCAAGATAGAAGAGAAGACCGAATATCATGGTCAAGAAATAGAATCAATTACCGTGCTACGTCAAGCAGAACCAGAAGAAATAAACATTGTATATGAAACAACAGAGTCCGTGGCCAAGAACGAAGGAACTTCTTTCAACGAAAAGTTCAGCGATGTTCTCCGATTCGAGTACCGTCAAAACCGGCGGGAGGGTCCGCCACCGGAATACATAAAGAATCCAGTAAACATCGCCGCTGCATGTTCAGATGCAAGAGCTGTCATCGCTTCAAGAACAACGCCGCCATGGCCCCCACCAGCGCAACCATGGCCCTTACCGACGCAGCCATGGCCTCCACCGACACAGTTATGTTCCCCGCTTGCACCTCCATGGCCGCCACCCCGGATAGAGATAGCTTTAGCATTGATAGTTATTGCAATACCGGCGGGAGTTCAGAAGACAGATGTACAAATTACAGAAGTCGGATATTCTCACAGTATATAGTATTCGATAAAGCCGTCGCTCCACTTTAATAGATGCGACGCCGTAACCGACCTCGCACGGCGGGAGTATGTTCGCGACGGCGCAAATGTATTAATTTTTTGGTATTTTTTATTCCCATCGAAATAAGGAGTATTTTTTAGGATGGCCACACTTGAGAGCTGTCATCCCTAAAATAAGAGGCAAATTCAAATTAGCCAATCAGAGCGAGTGATAGAACGAGATAGCAATAGTGTTCTATTCTTGTCTTTTTACGAACTTGACGTATGATCAAGAATATTCGAGAATCGATATAACGCCATCCCTGTCTTACTAGTGACAGTTTGTATTTAGCTATCTCGATCGAACATTATAGAAGACGCTTGACATTTCGAGAAAAGAATTGCCAGCTGTTTCCCGAAGATTCTTTACTACCGAGATTGGGGTACACAGTATGTTAAATGACCCAAAAATCGGACATCCTCGTTTTGTTCAATAAACCAACAATAGTTACTATTTCCAAGGCAGGAGTATATCTACAGGTTGACAGTTTTTCTTAAATGACTAAAAAATAATAGTAAACATTATGTAAAAAATTCACGTCTAAATCTGGAAATATAGTCAGAACTTAGTAAATATGTATTTTTTTATTGAAACGATTCAAGAAGCAATGCAAGGTATTATTAATAGATCCAGTAAAATATATTTGAAAGGAAATTATGCAGTAGATTTTTTTTAAATTGAATTTTTCTAACTTTTATATTTTAATTTATTTCTTCCTCATATCACTAAATTAGAATCTGGTTTTACTTAATATATAAAGAATATCCTTAATTCTTCAATGTAAAAAAATACAGAATTCTAATGTCGCGGTACTCAAAAGTTACGGCTATTTTTAATTTTTCCGGAATTTTTCACCCTTAGGGTTGTCAATGTCACCTACACATTTTTTTTACCGGTTTTTGTGAATAAATTGTGGGGAATATGTTTTCTTATGTTTACGTACATTAGGCACAGAGGATCTGACATTAGGTACCTCAAAAGGGCTATATTTTAAAATAGGGATATTTTTAGATATGTGAAAAAAAAAGTTGACAATAATATTGTATTTTAAATTAGGTAGGTATTAAATATTACATCACAAAGGGTACGTCTTAATATCTCTCATCATGTATTACAGGTTTTTCGTCTCAATCCTCATAAATGTCACTTTCGTTACAAACAACAGTGGTATATTCAGAACTGTGATCTTCAGCATACGCGTCTTCCTCACCACTTTCGTCATCAACCGATGAAGCAGGCTGGAGATCTGTTTCGGTAACTGGTTTTAACATGTCTATTACATTATTGGCATTTAAAATTAAGTCTAGTCTTTGAGGGTTAGACAAATTGCAGGGTCTGCAATTGCGTCCTAGCTTTTTGCTTTCATCTAATAGTAAGTTGTATATATCGAGCCGAGTAAAAGTCTTAACTAAATTATATGTTTCTTCTCCTTGTGTATTTTCGAATACTTCCGAAGGCTATGAAGTACCGGCTGTAGCTCTATCCACAGCATCGTTAGCCACTCGTTGACCAAAATGAGGGTTGGCGCCCTCATTCCCTCCTAGCATGGAGTCCACCGATCGGAGCTCAAATGGACATCCCCCAACAGGTCGGGTCAGTTCCTGTTGAGGCAAAGTGGCTTCATGGGTCTGTAACGGTTCCATGAAGCCTCACCCCCGTTCCTCGGATGTTTATGTCATGGCATGGGGTTTTAGCTATGCCTGACGAGGGTGGACCCCTTCCCATACCACATAAAGGTCTTCATTGGAAAAGTAACATTGACAAAATTCACAAAATTAAAAACTTATTTCTGCGGAAGCGAAGTCGAAAAATACTACTGACCTATTTAGTTAAGCTGTGGTAGCGATATTTTTCTAGTTCTAAATTTTTGTTCAAGAATTTAAACCGACAAAATTTTACCGGTATTTTTTGTGACAACCCTGAACCAAAATTACAAAATAGCATTACTCGTAAGACCCACGCAATTAGGGTTCAATAAATTTATGTTTTGGAGACAAATTGTGGAGCTATTTCTGTATCATAAAATCAGATTCTAATATGGTAGTACTTAAAAGTAAATAAATAAAAACTATTTTATAAAAAAAAAAATTACTCCAAATCCGACGATAATTCCAAATGGTGAATATTATAATTATGTGTATTTGTCCATTCTCCATGTACTACATATTTATTTTTTATTTTTTTGCTTATTATTTCTAAGTAAATTAACACTGTCAGAAAATACCGGTAAAAATTAAATGAAATTCAACAATTAATTTTTCCGTAATTAAAAAGAATTATCAATCAGTGGGGCTATTCCTGCATTGTAAATAGTAACTGTTATTGGTTTATGGAAGAAAACGAGGATGTCCGATTTTTAGGTCATTTTACATATTGTGGGGTATATAAACGGCAGCGTGAGCCGCATCAAGCATACAGTTTTCAGATTCAGTATCGAATAGTGGGAAGAAATAGTGAAGTGAACAGTATATAGTAACAGTGACAGTGATTCCGTGACAGTTCGTAAATAGTTATCGACAAACAGTTCCGTAATCGTTTCGTATAGTGTTTCCGTGATAATTCGTTTATAGTTATCGACAAAGAGTTCCGTAAACAGTTTCCGTTTCGTATCCGTTTTTGAATAGTTCCGAAAGCAGCAAGAACAAGAATAACAGTGGAAATAACAGTGATTAATAGTGATAAGAGAAGTGTGAAGTGCCGTTTATAGTTTAATTCATAAATATTTAAGATTTTGTGCCAATCTTTTTCATAGTGTTGCCAGATTGTATTAACATTTCATTATGTGTAGAATTTCCGTTTTCATTCGTTCTTTTTGACAGTTCGTCCATAGTGTTGTCAGTATTTTCGTATATAGTTTTGTTAGTAGTTTTTCGTCAATAAATATACAGTCCATTTATAGTATAGTTTTATATCGTGTACATTGAGGTAGGCACGTTTGGTTACGCCGAACACTATCTCGTACACCTATTATTTTATAAAAAAATAGATAAATGAATCATACTATACGTATGATGATCAATTCACGATTCTAATTGTTTTGTGTTATACTTTTAATATGACTTATATAACAATGTTTGTTGTTTTAGAATATTCATAAATTATTATTTTATTTTTCTGTATTTCAGTATTTTAAGTTTGACATGTACTATTTTTTACCAATAAAGAATTTTATTGTATTGTATGCTCTGTCTGACCATTATTTTTTGGGTCACCTCTAACCAGTCCGCTGCTAAACGTGCATTCCGAATCGCAGAAAATGTTTTTACAATCCAACCAACTTCCTACCAGCCATGAATAAATATCTATATTCATTTTACCTCTTTCAGGCCAAAAGAATGTCGGCTAAGATTCCCGCTAAACAACAAACCTATCCACAAATGCGAATGCCCGCCAGTGGAGGTCATAAATGTCCCCCAACATGGTCTGGGTTGGCGGAAGCTGGTCGTGCCGAAAGAAAGACCCAACTTCTATCCAGCAGTCATGCCGAAATCCGACTACGACAGATTAAAGAAGCAAGCTAAGGTAACGCCTGATTGTATTTTTCGAGCAACATAGTCTAAAACTTTCCCGCCAACAACGGAAGATTTAAGTCTAAAACTTTCCCGCCAACGGAAGATTTAGTCGCTCCCCAAGATGATCGTGCTAAAAGAAACACCCAACTTTAATCCAGCTGTTATGCGGAAATTCGACTACGAAATACTCAAGAAATACTGAAGAAGTAAGCTAAGGTAACGCCTGATTGTATTTTTCGAGCAACGTAGTCTAAAACTTTCCCGCCAACGGAAGTTTTAGATATTTCCCAGCACGGCCTGGGTTAGCGGAAGCTGGTCGTGCCAAGAGAAAGACCCAACTTCTATTTAGCGATCATACGCAAATCCGACTACAAGAGACTGAAAACGCAGGCTAAGGTAACGCCTGATGGTTATTTGTATACAACATAATAAGAAACTAACTGCCTCCATGGTCTAGTGGTCTGTGCCTCTGCCTCACGACCCGGAGGTCCCAGGTTTGATTCCCAGCGGGGGACAAATGACTTTGTGTTGTTGTTTCTAGTTTGGTTAGGACATTACAGGTTGATCACCTGATTTTCCGAAAAGTAAGATGATCCATGCTGTCGTATGGGCATGTCAATAGTCGGTCCTGCGCCTGATTTCTCTCTGGTCGTGTCAGTCAATCTGTCCCATCATAATAAGAGATTTAAGGAATAGACAGTGCACTTGTGTGATGCGCAAACACCTGGGCACTAAAAACTAGTCCCGCGCGGTAAGGCGATTGTAGTAAAACACCGTCAAGTTTACGAAACGAACTGATTTATTTATCTACCCACATATAGGTACATCACAACATCCTCCTTATACAGTGTTTTAGAGATAAATACCTTAAAATAACAGTAAGGAAAAACAAACTTATTTAAACTAAACTATAATCATAGGTAAAATTAATTTAACTATAACCTTATCTCCCCTTTTAAATGATAGGTATACTTACATGTCTATACACGCAAACATGTACCTAAATAGCCTTGCATTCCTAATTTTGTTATATATCTACATAGTAAACCATGCTAATTACATACCTACATAACAAATAAAGTTTTAACAAAAAAAAAACAACACAAAAATGCTATTGTGAAACATCACAATAGTTCATTACGTAAACAAATTAGTTGAATAAAAGTTTAAACTAACAACTTAGATATGTACTTAATTACCTAACAGCCCTACGGAATCAAATCCTTGGGGTCGGAAAACCACAACTAGGTAATTAACATTTGTAAACAAACATGAAGATGTGCATGCCCTGCGGTAAGATCAGAAAACAAAAACCTTGGGATCGGTACTAGCCCGCATGCGAGAATGAAAATATTTATGTAGTAAAAATTATATATAAAGATAAGTTAGTTAATGTTCAGTATCAGAATTTACTTTCTATTTAGAATTTTGCTCAACCTAGACATAGCCTCTTGTGCGGCAGCTCTCGGTGGCGGTCGAGAGCCCGCGGTCGGCGCGGATGACGAACCTGGAGTATCTACAGTATTCGACATAAGTAGATTACTTGATGTTTCCGACGGTATATAATCTGTATCAGTAGTATCGTGAAAAAAACTACTGTCAGCTGATTTGTCACCCGGCTCATCACTATCTTCCTCATTCTCCGTTTTCTCATTTGAGAGAAGGGAATGAGGTTCGAGAACTACCTCGGATTAATTTTTTTTAAGTTGTCTGCGGTTACGTCTGTAAGGTTTGCCTTTGCCGTCCGACACAAAATACGACCGCGGTTCTGCTGCTAATCCTACAACACGCATTTCACGTTTATGACCTGTATTGTCTGCAGCAAGTATATGATCTCCAATTTCTAATGCTGGTAAATCGCGCGATTTTTGGTCAAAATACTGCTTGCTATAATGTTGCTTGGTCAAAATGCGGTGATAATCAGCACTGTTGTCGCGGTCTGGCAGTAGCTTGTCGCTGTGAACCGGCAGACGTGTGTTTAACCTGCGTCCCATTAATAACTGCGCAGGGCTGCCTACACCGTCTTTAGGCGTGCATCTATAATTTAACAGACCGAGATAAAGATCGCTATCACTCATTAATGATTTAGTGAGTATTGATTTTATCGTCCTAACGGCCCTTTCGCTTCTACCATTAGATTGAGGATAGTAGGGCGACGAAGTTATGTGTTTAAAACCCCATGTGTTTGCAAATTCTTTAAATTCCTTGGAAGAGTAGGCTGGGCCATTATCAGTTATAAGCTCCAATGGGATACCGTGCCGCCCAAACTGATCTTTCATGGCTAGTATGACAGACCTTGAATTAATATTTCTGATCGGGCATACCTCAATGTAACTTGAAAAATAATCAACCAATATTACGTAATTTTTCTTTTGATGTTCGAATATATCAGAGCCTACCTTTGCCCATGGAATTTCAGGTATGTGATGTGGTATGAGCGTCTCACGCTGCGGCCTAGCTGCAGTGCGCGCACAAGTGCTGCAACGACGCACCATCATGTCGATGTCTCGCGACAGCCCTGGCCAGAACATCACATCTCGCGCGCGGCGCTTACACCGATCTACGCCTAAGTGACCTTCGTGGATGCGCCCTAACATTTCTCTGCGCAACCCTTCGGGAATGTAAACTAAATTGTCACGAAATAACACGCCACTAACGTATTCCAAACTGTCTTTAAAGTCCCAGTGTGCACGTACTTGCTCATGGACTTGGAACTTGTTGGATGGCCAGCCATGTCGTATATATTTTATTAACATCTGACACTCATTGTCGTCTTTAGTATACTTCTTGACTAGGTCAAATTTACTATTACTAAGCCTGGTTGTTTCTATTAAAAAGCAAGACTGGCTCTATATATCACATGAAACGTCTTCGCTCATTAAGTCCGATAGAGCGGCGCGCGATAACGCGTCTGCCACAAACATATACTTGCCTGGCTTGTAAATCACGTCTATATCATATGCTTGCACGCGCAGCATCATACGTTGCAGTCTTGCAGGTATCGAGTTCAGCGATTTCTTAAACAAGCTCTCTAATGGCTTGTGATCCGTTTCGACTGTGACATCTGTTTTGCCGAAAACATATTGATGAAATCGTTCAAGAGCAAATACAATGGCCAACATCTCCTTCTCTATTTGAGCATAACGCTGCTGAGTAGGAGTGAGCGTGACGGACGCATACTCGACCGGGCGGCCATCCTGCAGCAGCACGGCGCCTAGTGCGTGCGCGCTCGCGTCCACTGACACCAGCACGGGCCGCTCGGCCGCGTACAGCGCCAGCACGCCAGCCGACGACACTGCCTGCTTTAACTGCTTTACTACATTATCATGATTAACGTTCCACACCCACTCTGAATCTTTTTTAAGAAGCGTACGAAGTGGTTGTACTTTTTCCGAAAAATGCGGGATAAACTTTGACAGATAATTAACCATGCCTAGAAAGCGCTCAAGACTTTGCCTATCTGTAGGAGTAGGCATTTCTGTCACGGCTTTGGTTTTTGAGCTATCAATTTTCATTCCTTCACCACTAAACGTATGCCCCAGGTATGTAACTTCTTGAACGCCAAATTGACATTTATCACCATTGAATTTAATGCCAACATTTCTGGCTCTTTCTAATAGACATGTTAACCTACGATCATGCTCCTGCTTACTGGAGCCCCAAACAATGATGTCATCGATAAATGAGTCAACACCATCCAGGTCCTCTAATAATTGGCGTACTCTAGCATGGAAAATCTCTGATGCCGAATTTATGCCATACGGGAGCCGGAGAAACTGGTATCTGCCGAATGGAGTTCCGAATGTACAGAGATCCGCACTGGCAGCGTCCAACGCCACCATCCAGAAGCCGGAGCGCGCGTCCAGCTTGCTGAAGTAACGCGCCCCGCGCAGCTGAGCGGCTATCTCTGTCACCGTCGGCAACGGATAGTGCTGCCGCCTTATCACCTTATTAAGCGGTCGCGGATCGAGGCAGAGACGAAGCGATGAATCTTTTTTAGCTGCTATAACTATAGCGTTCACCCACTCGGTCGGATGACTCACTTTACGAATTACACCTAAACCCTCCATTCGGTTTAACTCTGCTAACAGCCTATCTTTAATACCCATAGGTATTTTGCGAACGGGGCATATAGACGAAGATGCATTTTCTAAAATTGGAATTCTATATTCCCCCGGTAATTTTCCTAGACCTTGAAATAAGTCACTGTAATTATTAATGTCAATTGAGAATATCCTCTTAATTAATCCTAACTCATCGCATGCATATTTACCTAGAAGACTTTGACAATCTCTTGGAGAAATGACAAATCTCAAGTTGTAATATTGATCCTTATATAACCAGGATATAACGTAAGACCCTATTGTCTCAACTAAATTCCCACAAAAAGATTCGGCTCTCGTATAATCTTGTTCTAAATGAGATTGCATAAAACCAAGTTTTAAAAAGTTATTTAACGACAAAACATTAAGATCAGAACCAGAATCAAGCTTGAAAATATGACTTTTAGATCTATCTGATAAAAACAAAGTTTCATACCATTTGTCATCCTTACGGTATCCCTTACAGTCCTCTAGCGTTGATATGTAAAACAAATCATCTTCTTCATTATCCTCTTCCTGTAACACATGCACTTTATACGATCTATTAGCCGCACACATTTTTTTAAAATGACCTTTATGACCGCACAGAAAGCAGTTAGCACTTCTAGCCGCACAGTGATCGCCTGCCTCACACCCAGCGCCCCCACATGCCATGCAGCGCCTACGCGGGCCCGCGGCACCCGCGACATGGCCGGCCGCCGCCGCGCTCGCTCCACCAGCTGACGGTCCGCGCGCGCCGCCCGCGCCGCCGCGACCCCGTCCGGCGCGCCGGCTGCCCCACCGACGGGTTCCGCGCGCCATCACGACGTCCACACGGGAGTTTCCTGCCTGTAACTTGGCTCCGTCGATTTCACGACCCTCTTCGTTCGATAATTCGCTGGTCTGGCATATCTTGATAGCCTTATCTAAAGTGAGTTCGTCCGTACGCAGTAATCTATCTCGTACCGAGCCATCATTGACACCACATACAATGCGGTCACGTATCAAGCCGTCCTCCAAATGCTCAAATTCACATGACTGACTGAGCAACTTCAGAGCAGTTACATACTCGTCGATGCTCTCGCCTTGATCTTGATTACGAGTAAAGAACTTAAAACGTGTCATAGTGGTATTAGGCTTCGTTTCAAAGTGTTTATTGAACAAATCAATCAATTTGGTTATGTTTTCTCTGTCCTCTTCTTTTACAAATTTAAAGGTGGAGTAAACATCGTAGCCATCTGGCCCAATAAGATTCACTAGCAAGCTAGCCTGAACATTGTCGTCTTCTTTGTAAACTCCAGAGGCTTTTAAAAACACTTTAAATTGCCGAAGCCATTTGCGCCACGCGTCAGCTCGACTCGCGGGACCACCTTGTAAAACTAATTCCACTGGTGGGCGTGCGTGTTCCATAGTAACTATGACTCCAACACTATTTATTGATTAAAAACTGCACTTTGAATACGATTCGGTGCACTTTTACGCGATATTTTAATTAAATTGTACACCGCTGTCACCATGTAGTAAAACACCGTCAAGTTTACGAAACGAACTGATTTATTTATCTACCCACATATAGGTACATCACAACAGCGATCTCTGGCCGATTAGCCGCCATCAACGAAAAACGGTTGGGGGACAATTATTTAAAATAATAATAACAATAATAATTTATTCATATTTAAACATTGGCACATTACATTATAATCAACTTACAAGCTACTTAAACTACCCTAATCTTAACTAAATTATTTATAGTAAGAGGACTATTACTTTGTAATTTCTCTTCCCGCCAAAGGAACTCATTCAACACAGCCAGTATGGCACGTGCTGACGCAAACGGGTCTGGTCGTATTTACTTTTCTTCCCGAGCATACCGACAAAGTTACATACATACATACATATAATCACGCCTTTATCCCTAATGGGGTAGGCAGAGCGTAAACGACCTAAACAAAGGTCGTTCCGCCACGTCCGACATAGTTTTGAGGGTTATTTAAGATATAATTATAGGTATATTGCTGTAGTGACAGGTTGTCAGCCCATCGCCTAAATTACAATATACTGAAAACCTCGGATCCCTTAGCTGGATCTTACAGCATGCCCGGGAGGAAATGCAGCTGGCACATTCTATGTTTTTCTCTCGCTCCCAGGCCAGCATGGAAGTAAAGACCGACAAAGTTAATTAATAATAAAGTGACCCTAGGTTTTCGTCGTTAGAACGCATGACTACAGCAATACCGAGTATAAGGCACAGCGTCCCGCAAACTGATAGGGGTTGCTCAGTCAACGACACTGAACAACTGCCACCAGGAAATTCTTTCAAGAAGTGATTTTTTTTTGCTGTTCACCACGATGAGAAAATTTGTATGGAAAAGCCATTTATTTTCTCTTTCTGAAAGAATTTCCTGGTGGAAGTTGTTCAGTGTCGTCATGGGTGTCGTTGACTGAGCAACTATCAGACGCTGTCCCTTACACCCCTTATTATACTTAAACTGCCTCCGTTACTTCCATGCTGGCCTGGGAGCGAGAGAAAAACATAGAATGTGCCAGCTGCATTTCCTCCCGGGCATGCTGTAAAAACCAGCTAAGGGATCCGAGGGTTTCAGTATATTGTAATTTAGGCGATGGGCTGACAACCTGTCACTACAGCAATATACTTACAAATCTATCTTAAATAACCCTCAAAACTTTGTCAGACGTGGCGGAACGACCTTTGTTTGGGTCGTTTACGCTCTGCCTACCCCATTAGGGATAAAGGCGTGATTATGTGTATGTGTGTGTGTGCCTCCGTGATCAAGCGGTCTGAGCCATGGGCTCCCGACCCGGAGGTCCCGGGTTCGATTCCCGGCGGGGGACAATGACTTTGTGTTGTTGTTTCTAGTTTGGTTATCAGCTGATCACCTGATTGTCCGAAAAGTAAGATGATCCATGCCGTCGGATGGGCATGTAAATAGTTGGTCCTGCGCCTGAAGACTCTCTGGTCGTGTCAGTCAGTCTGTCCCATCAGAATAAGAGATTGAGGGAAAAGAGAGTGCACTTGTGTGTAGCTCAAACACTTGGGCACTATAAACAAGTCCTGCGCAGTTGGCCCATCTCCGGGAGATTGGCCGCCATCACCGAAAATCGGTGGGAGGACTATTATTATACGTCTTGCACAATGGTACCAATTCGTAGTTGCAAAAATCACGACTTAACTAATATAAGTCTATACCTGACATTTTCTGTAATGAGAAAACAGAATCTTCCATGCTGGACTGGGAGCGAGAGAAAAACATAAAATATGCCAGCTGCATTTCCTCCCTGGCATGCTGTAAAAACCAGCTAAGGGATCCGAGGGTTTCATTATATTGCAATTTAGGCGATGGTCTGACAGCCTGTCACTACAGCAATATAAATACAAATCTGTTATAAATAACCCCCAAACTTTGTCAGACGTGGCGGATCGGCCTTTATTTAGGTCGTTTACGTTCTTACCTCATTAGGGATAAAGACGTGATTATATGTATATGAGAAAGCAGAAAGGGACGCTAATAACATTAGTTAAGATTTAGTTAAGTTGTGCGTTCTACGAATCTATAGCAATGTTATCTAAAAATCGCTCAAACATAGTTATCTCTGTGACCGGTCTACGCGTGATTTTAAGTATGCATATTGCTTCACCAGATCGTCACCCAAGAAGAAATCATAAAAGCCATGACCGCCCAAGAGGAAACCATCCAGAAGGCGGCCAAGGACTCCGAAGCACGGAAGACGCTGCTCAAACAGAAAATGCTGCCTCAACCTGGTGCTGACGTGGCAGCTGGTACTGCGGACCCTGAACTGGAAGGGCCGGATCAGCAGGCTCATATCCTCTCTAGGAATGAATGTCAGTATTTTTTTCTAGGCGTTATTTCTAGCGATCAACCTCCCTTAGTATTCTATGCTTATTGTGAACTAGCTATCCACCCGCGGTTTCTTCCACATTTTCCCGTGTAAATTGTCTTAATACCAGGATACACCGTAGGTATAAGTGTGCTAATTTTTGTCCCAGTTGGTCCAGTAATTGACGTAAAAAAAAACAAACGTAATCATGGAACACTTGTCATAGCTAAGCTACCAATAGATGACGCCAGTGGTACCTTATGCGCATTCTGTGAATTAGTTACTAGTGTACTTACTCCCTTTTTTTGCGTTTTTAATACCAATGTATATATACCAGTTAATACATACATACATATAATCACGCCTTTATCCGTAAAGGGGTAGGCAGAGCGTAAACGACCTAAACAATGGTCTTTCGCTACGTCTGACAATAGATTTATAAGTATATTGCTATAGTGACAGGTTGTCAGCCCATCGCCTAAATTGCAATATACTGAAACCCTCGATTCCCTTAGCTGGTTTATACAGCATGCCCGGGAGGAAATGCAGCTGGCACATTCTATGTTTTTCTCTCGCTCCCAGTCCAGCAAGGACGTTACCAGTTAATGCATTACAACTTTAAAGAAAGTCAACCGCAAAACATCTATTCCTTTGGGAAAGTTGTTCAGCTTCATGGGCTGGTGCATATCCTCGGGTACATACCAGGTTTCTTCCATGCTGGCCTGGGAGAGAAAGAAAAACATAGTATGTGCCAGCTGCATATCATCCCGGGCATGCTGTAAAAACCAGCTAAGGGATCTGAGGGTTTTAGTATATTGTAATTTAGGCGATGGGCTGACAACCTGTCACTATAGCAATATACCTACAAATCTAACTTAAATAACACTCAAAACTTTGTCAAACGTGGCGGCGCGATCTTTGCTTAGGTCGTTTACGCTCTGCCTACCCCGCTAGGGATAAAGGCGTGATTATATGTATGTATGTATGTATGTACATACCAGGTGTAAAACACAGCGTCCCGAAAACTGATAGGGGTTGCTCAAGGCATTTCCATACAAAATGTTCACCACGATCAGACAATTTGTACGGAAATGCCTTTTTTAAACTTCCTGAAAAAAAACATGTTGATAGTTGTTCAGTGTCGTTGACTAAGCAACCCCTATCAGTTTGCGGGACGCTGTCCCTTACACCCGGTATCCCCTTTCTGTTACATACATATAGTCACGCCTTTATCCCTAATGGGGTAGGCAGAGGGTAAACGACCTAAACAAAGGTCGTTCTGCCACGTCTGACAAAGTTTTGATGGTTAAATAACCAGCTAAGGGATCCGAGGGTTTCTGTATATTAAGATCTATATCTTATAAGATAGATTTGTAAGTATATTGCTGTAGTGACAGGTTGTCAGCTCATCTCATCAGAAACCCTCGGATCCCTTAGCTGGTTTTTACAGCATGCCCCGGAGGAAATGCAGCTGGCACATTATATGTTTTTCTGTGGCTCCTAAGCCAATATGGAAATGCCTTTTGTTACGAGTTGTATAAAGAACACATCAGGTTGGCATTTTCACTAACCAATATGCACTTGTTTTTCTGCAGTGTTGAAAGCGGACCAAATGCAGGGTCCGCGTCTCTGCAACCGCATCATCCTTGCATCCAAATGTCACGCAATAAGAGACGCTCAGCTCGAAGAAAAACAGCTGATCAAGAAAGAACTGGAAGCGGAAACCAGACGGTAGGTTTTAGTAGAGATTTCTATTTAGCAGTAAGGCCGCATCATCCTCGACAAATGTCATGCAATAGTAGATGTTCAGCTCCAAGAAAACCACTGATTAAGAAAGAATTGGGGGAAGAAACAAGACGGTAAGTTGTAGGTTGCCTGACAGAATATTACTTGGCTATTTGGTAGGTAACATTTCGCGATTCTGACATTTAGCAACATGAACATTTTGCGTTTTCGATATTACCTTTGGACATTTCGTTATTTGGTTATTTCGCAACTTAAAGTCGCAAAATACACATTTGGGGATTTGGGCATCCTGTAACTACTAGGCATTTTGCTATTTAGATAGGTATTTTGCAACTAAATTCATTAAACTGAGACTGTATTTTAACTTGTCTTTCAGCCTGGACGCCATAATGGAAGAGAACCGCGTGGCAGCCGTGAACCGAGCAGAAACTGAGGAAGATCGCCGCCTGCAGCTGCGTCTGCAGAACCTCTCCGCTTTGAAGGAGCAGATCCACGCGCATGAGACTGCTAAGGTATTGGTCATCATTATATAAAGAACAAAAGTTAAAGATGTAGGTAAGTGAGGTGAGGGCGGGACACATGGTTAGACAAGATGGCGGACAAAAAAGCAGTCACAGAATGGAAGCCATGATCGACAAGGCCAGTGGGCAGACCACCAGCCCAATGGTCCGACTACATCGTTGATTAGGACAGAACTGGATGAGGCTGGCTAAGGACCGTGAGGATTGGCGTAATAGAGTAAAGGCAGGCTTGCAGTGGGTGGAAGTGGGTTGATAAAGACTAATGGAAGGGAATCGCGTGGCTGCCGTGAACCGCACCGAAGTTGAGGAGGGTGGTCAATTGCAACTGCGTCTGCTAAACCTCTCGGCTTTGAAGGAGCAGATCCACCCGCATGAGACTGCTAAGGTATTGGTCATCATTAAACGAAGGACAAAAGTTGAAGACGTAGGTAAGTGAGGTGAGGGCGGGATACTTGGCCTGAAGGGATGGCGGATAAAAGCAGTCACAGAGTGGAGGCCATGATCGACAAGGCCAGTGGGCAAACCACCAGCCCGGTTAGGACAGAACTGGATGAGAGTGGCATAGGACCGTGAGGATTGGCGTAATAGAGTAAAGGCAGGCTTGCAGTGGGTGGAAGAGGTCTGGAAATGATGATGATGAAGACTAATGGAAGACAACCGCGTGGATGCAGTGAACCGCGCCGATGCAGAGGAAGATGGCCGACTGCAGCTGCGTCTGCAAAACCTCTCCGCTCTGAAGAAGCAGATCCACGCGCAAGAGCCTGCTAAGGTATAACCACCAGAGCATGCTACGGTATTCAGCATGCTATCAAACGTAGATAGACCAGTGTAAGAAAAGAGCGACGAATCTTCTTCTTGTCGTGTGGGTTTCGAGTCGATGGTCCCCATGAGCCCTGGTGTGTTGTTAGTATTTAAATCGCCTAATAGCACAGCAAATAGGCCTCTGATATGGTTTTGTTTTGTGTAATGACCGACTGAGACTACTAGACCGGCCGTGTTTTAACTCATTAGGCTTACCTATCTCCTGCAGCCGTGTTTTTTTCTTCAAAAATGCAATACGTGTACCAATTGCAGAACGTCACATGCGCAAAATGCCATGTTTATTTTAGAATGCCACATTTCATAAAGTCACGCTTTGCAGAATGTCGCTTGCGAAAACTTACCACAATGTCACACTTACAAAATGCTACATTCTTAGAATGTCACGTCCATACAAAAGAATGTTACTTATTTTTATTTCGGATTGTTCTAGATAATGGAAGCCGAGAGGATCGAAGAGGAGAGTATTCGTGTGAACCAGTCCAATATCGCGATGCAGATCGATGAAGCTCAGAAACTTAAAGAGAAACACGCCCGGCAGACTAAACTGAAGGAAATATTAGACCAGGGTAAGTGTTTAATGGATGAAGAAAAAAACGTTAGTTTTTAAACTGCCTAATGGCATAGGAGAAGGCGGAATGCAGGGAGAGTTGGCGTTCATTTTATTGTACTCAACCGACAAGAGGCTCTTAAACTGCCTCCGTGGTCTAGTGGCTAGTGCCATGGACTCCTGATCCGGAGGTTCTAGGTTCGATTCCCAGGGGGGAAACACAAAGTTGATATTTGAAAATTTATCACTTTGTGAATTTTTCCCTAGTTTGGTTAGGATTTTGCAGGCTGAATCACCTGATTTTCCGAAAAAGAAAAAGATTTTTTGCTTCGGAGGGCACGTTAAGCCGTCGGTCCCGGTCGCTGTCTTTGATAGTGGTCGTTACTCAAACCATGTCAGAGGCCTGATAGTTGTGCTACTAGACGGTTTTAAAACTCTGACACTAGGGTTCATGGGGTCGATAGACTCGATACCCACTCGACAGAAGAAGAAGAATGGCACAACTAATAAATTATGGCTCTGACATGGTTTGTGTATGGACGACTACCGCGAAAGTAAAAGTCAGCGACCGAGACTGACGTCTTAAAACATGTCCTCCGAAGCACGGAATCTTTTTTCTTACAGTATATTCAAACTGGCGAAAATCGCACATTGAATAAGTTATTTAAGTAAATTTCAGTTTATTCCATCTGGTCCATCCATGATATATCTATTCATCGTAATGAAGACTCAATCATGTCTTTGAACAATTCTTGTTTTATTATCTTAGCCTTGACGAATACAGGTGTCCGAGGGTTTCTGTATGTTGCAATTTAGGCGACAGGTTGACGACCTGTCACTACAGCAATAAACCATCAAATTTATCTTAAATAACCCTCAAAACTTGTCAGATGTGGCGGAACGACCTTTGTTTTAGGCGTTTAAGCTCTGCCTACCCCATTAAGGATAAAGGCGTTATTGTATGTCCTATGTCTATGTCTTGACGAACACATAGACAGAAGTTTAAAAATTGTTTTGTTCAGGCAACGCGGAGCTTCTCTACTACAGACAACTTCAAATGGAAGAAGACCGCATCATGAACATGAGGATCGACAACTTCCTGAAAGCCAAGCAGGAGCGGGAAGCACGCAACCAGGCAAATGCTGAAGCTATCAAAGCTGCTAAACAGAAGGGCATTGACCACATCTCTAAGGCTCAGAAGGTACGTTAGATAACTGTAGAAGGAGATTGTCACCCTCTTGAAGGCTAAACAGGAGCGTGAGGCACGCAACCAGGCTAATGCTGAAGCCATCAAAGCTGCTAAACAGAAGGGCATCGACCATATATATCCAAGGCTCAGAAGGTACGTTAGATAACTGTAAATACGTCTAGAAGAAGATTGTTACCCTCTTGAAGGCTAAGCAGGAGCGGGATAGACGCAACCAGGTTAATGCTGAACCTTTTTTTACATTACATACTGCTGTAGATTTACCAGGACCACATAAAGATAAGGATCGCTTTCGAAAGGATAAGCTTCCTAAAGGCTTTGTAAGGCTGATGACATGTCATCAAACCTTCCAGAAGGGCATTGACCATATCTATAGACAGCTGTAGATTTAGCAAGTCCACATCTTGAGGGAGGATCGTTTCCTAATGGCTTCCAAAAGTCTGATGCCATCAAGTCTGTTAAACAGAACGGCATTGACCACATCTCTAAGGGTCAGAAGGTTAGTCAGATAGCTGTAGATAGAAGAAGATTGCTGCCCTCCTGAAGGCTAAGCAGGAGCGGTAAGTTCGAAACAAGGTAATGCGAACGCCATCAAAGCTGCGAGAAAGGCATCCACCATATATCTCTAGCTCAGAAGGTACGTTATTCCAGTGGAAAAAGTAATAAAAGGAGTAAATATTTTGATCCAGCACAACATGAAAAATGTTTCTCGTCTCCTCAACTTGATGACCTGTTCTCTGCATGTTACTGCGATGGTTCAGTGACCTTTTGACTTTCACCAAATATAACTAGCCAAATCTGTAAGATTGCTGAAACTAGAGGGTTTTTTTCCCGCTTTACCGGACCAGCAAGATTTGGGGAGACTATTTTTCATGTGTGATCTCTGATCACTGCATCTTTTTCTTCAGGCCGAACAAGAGTTGAAAGAGGAGCTGGACCGCATTCGGAACCTGAAGATCCAGGAAGACGTTGAACGCGAGTATCGACGCAAGGAGAGGGACATGGCCATCAAGAGAAACAGGGACCTCAAGAACCTGCACGAAGCTCGCGTGGCTCAGGTATATGTTTGTAGCGACGACAGATGGCGCCACAACAAGAAACACAAGTTTTGAAACGCGGTAACGAAGTTTTTCAGCGATCTTCAGCTTGCTGTGTTCCGTCGGTGCGTGAGATTGCCAGTGCCATCTGAAACGCTATCTTCTGGGTACGCTCGCTCCATCTTCGACTCTGTCACGGTCATCCCTGACCTAGTGTCTAGAATGAAGAGCAATTTCTAATAAAAAATATTATATTCAAGTTCTAAACTTGTCTGGTTAGTCTTCGGTGTCCTGGTCACAACACCGGTCCAAGAAGGAAGCTACCCTTTTCCTCCTTTCTATCATCACAAAACCAGAGTCTAAGCATATCAAATATTTTTCGTGTCTGAACTTATTTAAAAAAAAATATTATCATAGTACCAATTCGTAATTGCAAAAATCACGACTTAATATTCTTGTCATTTTCTGTCAAGAGAGAGCAGAAAGGGACGCTAATAATTTAAGTCAAGATTTTGTTAAGCTGCGACTCCTCCTGCTCTCAAACAAAACATGAAACATACCCCCGCGGGGCAGAGGGGAAGGGAAATATTTGAGAAACCCGTCCCCTCTCTGCCCCGCGGGGGTATGTTTTGTGTTTTGTTTATGAGCTGGAGAGAGAGAAATAAAATAGGTCAAAAATCACCGAGATATAGATACATTTTAAAGATGATAGATCTATCTCTCTTCGAAACAAGATTTTATTTGTAACTAGTATGGTGCTCCTGTCATGTTACCTATGTATGTAACGACTCTATAGTATCATATTCATAACTCGTAAACTAATAAATAAGTAATTTTGCGAAAATTCTTTAACATTTATTTTTGTAAAAAAAATTACTGAACATTTAAAAATGACATGCATACACACTTCATCGTCCCGCATACTATGTACAACTATCACCAGGATTCTTTATCAGGAAGTGATAAAAAAAATGGGTTTTCCATACAAATTGTCTGATCGGGGTGGTCATTTTGTATGGGAAGGTCTTTTTTTTCATCTCCTGAAATGTTTCCCGGTGAATCTTGTTCAGTTTCGTTGATTGAGCAACCCCTATTAGTTTGCGAGACGCTGCCCCTTACGCACAGTATACCTTATTGACTTCAATATTCTAAACAATTTTAAGAGTGCTTCCTCTGTCAATGTTTGAGGAGCAATTCACAGAGAGTTTTGAAAGCAAGCTTCCTTTTCACCTACTATATTTTTTACTTTGTGTTCAGATCAGCGACATCCACCGCAATATCGCTCGCGAGATAGCTAAAGATGAGCAGAGCTTCAATAACGCGGCTAGGCAGAATGAAGCGTATATGCAAAGACAGAAAGAGGTAAGAATATTTTTTTTTTTTTTACGAAATATTGTGCCATGGGCTTACGATCCGGAGGTCCTAGGTTCGATTCTAAGGGAGGAACACAAAGTTGATTTTGTCAATTTATCACTTTGTGAGGTGTTCCCTAGTTTGGTTAGAACGTTGCAGGCTAAGCTACCTGATTGTCCAAAAAGTTAAAGTTCCGTGCTTCGGAGGGCTCGCTATGCCGTCGAACCCGCTCGCTGTCTTTGATAGTGGTCATTACGTTACTCGAATGGTTCGCGGCCTAATAGTTGTTCTAGGCGGTTTGAAAACTCTGACATCAGAGTCCATCGGGTCGATTGACTCGAAAAATACGACAGAAGAAGAAATGAATCCTAATATTTTTGTACATTTCCAGTTGGATGATCAACATAAGGCGAGCGTGGAACGCCATCGTCAGGAGATCATGAAACAGATCAACGACAAAGAACGCGCCAGGTAACTATAGGAATAAATTATTATTCTTTACATACATAATTTTCAGCCCGATGGTGTAGTGGATAGGGCCGCTGCCTCCTGAGCGGGAGGTCGTGGTTCGAATCCCACTACGTACCAATGTGTTTTTCGGTTTTCGAATTTCATATGTACGTTTATTCGGTGCTTTTTCCGTGCTTCGGAAGGCACGTTGAGCCGTTGGTCCCGGTTAATATCGTTTAATACCGTAGATATTAGTCGTTAAGCCATATCAGAGGCCAGTGCTAAGCATTGGCGGCTTGAAAACTCTGACCTAATCTAGGATTGGGTCTGGTTTCTGGGTTGCGGAGGTCAGATGGCAGTCGCTCTGTGTAAAAACCAGTACCCTCGTTCAATCCCCTAGATTAGGTAGCCGTCCCCGTAAGATACGGGATAAGGCTAGGGAGATGATAATGACATCATTTTCAGCCAACATCCACCCACTGCAGGGTATAGGCCTCTCCTCTACTGCGCCACTCGTCAAGGTCCTGTGCCTGCTTTCTTCCTGTTATTTTCAAGATGTCGTTGGAGTTTGGACCATCGGCACAGCTCGGACACTCCTAACTACAATGTCATTTTGGTCACACATCGACAGACGGCATGTTGCACTTGGCATGAGTTTGTGGGCGCGTTATAAGGGTTGATAAATTTTGTTATACCGGTCATAATCATCACTTGATTAATCTGGTTCTTGATTAAACCAACGTTTTAAAGTAGTTCACTGTAACTGAATAGTTAGAATAGGTTAAGTTGCATATTTTGTATGCAATTACTTACCGTCTCTCATCACTGTGGAATCAAAAAACGTTCCTATTGGAGCCATATCTTGTAGTAAAGACATCCGTGCACGGAACAGTACGTTACCATCTTTGGAACACAAAACTTTATTATTTCCGTTACACTGGCAAACATGCGCGCGCCATGCCCGCTAAGTGTACCCACAATGTGACCCACAATCCGGGAGGTGAGTGACCATTCTGTATGTAGTACTATTATATATTCTATGCCATCGGGCTGGTGGTCTGCCTACTGGCCTTGTCACTCCGATTGGCCTCCACTCTGTGACTGCTTTTGTTCACCGTCCGTCATCCCGCCTAGCCGGGTGTCCCGCCCATCTACACCTTAGTGTCGTTATAATTATTACATAGGTACCTAGATATGCATAAAATCAGACTTTATCCCTAACAGGGTAGGCAGAGCGTAAAGCAACTATTAAAAGGCGTTTCCGCCACGTCGGGCAAAAATTGGGGGCAATTTTAGATGTCAGCCCATTGCCTAAATTACAATACCAACCTGGTACCAATTCGTAGTTACAAAAATCGCGAGTTAACTAATATAAGTCTATACCTGTCCTTTTCTATCATGACAGAACAGAAAAGGACGGCAACAATTTTAGTCAAGATTTAGTTAAGTTGTGCGCTCTACGAATCGATAGCTGTGTCTCGTGTTTGGGCCGCCGTAATCAATGAACATAAATTGCTTTTCTCCCATTTGCTCGGAAAATGCTTCATTTCTTAAAAAAAACCTACATTCACCCTACATTCACTCTTCGGTCCCCAAATTCTCAGACGCCAACAATTTCTCCAAACTACAACAATGACCATTAACGACAGCTTCATTAAGAAGGACACACTATTATGGTTTAGGTGTTTTTTAATTCACTTTATTGGTTATTTCAAGGCTGAATGCGCATAAAACTTTTAAGAAATCCAAAATGGAATTAATAAATGCAGGGAATGTGCGCCTGTCAAACGCGCCATGCTAATTTTAAATATCCAAGTTTACTCAACCATATATTGTTTTTTTTCGGTCACGGAGTAATGTCCTATTCTTGAATTCCCTAGGGCCGAGATGCGTGAGAAAGTGCACAACGAAGGGGTCGCGTTGCGCATGGAGCAGGACTCACAGGACAAGTACGAGAGAATGGTCATCAAACAGAAGGTAAAAATAACCGGTCTTATTCATTATACTTCTAGCTAGATATGCAAATGTAGACGATTTAGATAGTTTGCGACTTAGACATTACGCAATTTTAACATCACCCCGCAACGTTGAAATTTCGAAATTAAAAACTTTTTGTAACTTTGACGTTTTGCAAATTGTTTGAAACTTTGTCATTTTTAGATTCGAATAAGTATTAAGCAACTGGAATGAGTCTTCAAAAGGACATTTGCAAGTTGACACTTCATGATTTGACATTACACGTTTATACATTTCGCGATTAAAACCTTTCAACAACATACATACGTACAATCAGGCATTTATCCCTAATGGGCTAGGCAAAGCGTAAACGACCTAAACAAAGGTCGTTCCGCCACGTCTGACAAAGTTTAGAGGGTTATTTAAGATAGATTTGTAGGTATATTGCTGTAGTGTCAGGTAGTCAGCCGATCGCCTAAATTGCAATGTACAGAAACCCTCAGATCCCTTAGCTGGTATTTAAAAACTAGGTTATTTTTGCAATGGAGTAATTTTGCAACAATTGGACATTTTGCATTTTGGATATTCCGCATCTAAATGGAACATTCTTCGTTTTAAGGATATATTTACATACATAAAATCACGCCTTTATCCCTTAGGCAGAGTGTAAAACGCCTCGTAAAGGGCGCTTTCGCCACGTCTGACAAAAATTTAAGACAATTTAAGATTGTAATGTGTATTGCTGTAGTGACAGGCATTTCCTACCGGGAATGCTGTAGAAACCAACTAAGGGATCCGAGGGTTTCAGTATATTGCAATTTAGGCGATGGGCTGACAACCTGTCACTACAGCAATATACCTACAAATCTTAAATAACCCTCAAAACTTTGTCAGACGTGGCGGAACGACCTTAGCTTAGGTCGTTTACGCTCTGCCTACCCCATTGGGGATAAAGGCGTGGTTATATGTGTATAACTATCGGCACCCAAACAATGGCTAGAAACAGCTTTATATACTATCGCTCACGTACAGACCATCAAACTGTTGTATCACTAGATAGTATAAAACAAAGTCGCTTTCTCTGTCCCTATATCCCTATGTATGCTTAGATCTTTAAAACTACGCAACGGATTTTGATGCGGTTTCTTTTAATGGATAGAGTGATTCAAGAGGAAGGTTTATATGTATAATAGATGCATAATATAGTAGAGAAACACTAATGATTTCCGTGCGAAGCCGGGGCGGGTCGCTAGTATTACATACATACATACATATAATCACGCCTTTATCCCTAATGGGGTAGGCAGAGCGTAAACGACCTACACAGAGCTCGTTCCGCCACGTATGACAAAATTTTGAGGGTTATTTAAGATTGATTTGTAGGTATATTGCCATAGTGATAGGTTGTCAGCCCATCGCCTAAATTACAATATACTGAAACCCTCGGATCCCTTAGCTGGATTTTACAGCATGCCCGGGAGGAAATGCAGCTGGCACATTCTATGTTTTTCTCTCGCTCCCAGACCAGCATGGAAGTAGTATTACATATATTAATATTTTCTTTTCTCAGGTGAACAACATGAGGAACCAGAAGGTGCCAGAGAAATACGTGAAGGAAGTAGAACAGACTCTCGGGAAACATGGCTACAAGAACTTATAAAACACAATACAACGGGTGTAAGGGACAGCGTCCTGCAAACTGATAGGGGTTGCTCAACGAAACAAGTTTCACCGGGAAATTCTTTCAGGAGACGAAAAAAAAAGTCATTCCCATACAAAATGACCACCTTGATCAAAGTCAAAGTCAAATAATTTATTTCCAAATAGATTCCTAAGAACACTTTTAGAAAGTCACATACATACATACATATAGTCACGCCTTTATCCCTAATGGGGTAGGCAGAGCGTTAACGACATAAACAAAGGTCGCTCCGCCACGCCTGACAAAGTTTTGTGGGTTATTTATGATACATTTGTAGGTATATTGCTGCAGTGACAGGTTGTCAGCCCATCGCCTAAATTGCAATATACTGAAACCCTCGGATCCCTTAGCTGATTTTTACAGTTTTTTTTAGAAAGTCACAAGCGAGTCTATTACAAAGAAAATTATATCTGTGTCAGAAAATAAAATAAAACTATATCACAATGAAGAAGAAGCATGAGAAACTCGCACCTTCAGACATTTTGTATGGAACTAAACATTTGTTTTCATTTCCTGATAAAAATAGTGGTGATAGTTGTTCTGTTTCATTAACTGAACAATCGAAACATATCAGTTGTGGGACGCTGTCCCTTACACCCCGTATTGAAGAGTTCCTTTCAGTATTTGTATGTGCTATTTATTTATAATTTAGTTTTTAAAATCTGAATCTCAGAATGTAATCTAGACATTATTTCTGAAAAGGGAATAAAAATATTTCGCGAATAAATATAAGAACGCCAGATTAATATTTTCTCTTATAGTCTTAACATATATTAAAAAAAATATAATTTTTACTCAAGTCGTAGTTCATTGTCATAAATTATAATTGCAATCAACTGGATTGCTGCTAACAAGTAGAATGACCAACTGCGATTTAGACGAAACGCGAATTAGACAAACTGCGATCGTATTCCATCAAGTGCCGGTCCTAACAACTAGACTCAAAGTATGTATCTAATCTAATTATTTCTCATTTTAATTAGTTATTTTTCTTAAAGTTGACTGTATAGTTCGTATTTAAAACGTTGAGTTATCGAAATCAACGTGTATTGCGGCTCATAAACTGCCTTTCCGTGTTCAAATTTCGGAACCGCAGACGATAAACTCGTTACAAACATATTGCGGTGGTTAACTGTCTTTAAAGTTGTAAAGCAAAATCAGGTCATGGGCCGCAAAGGTCGGTATCGATAACGATTTTTTTTAAAAGCTGAGTATTCTATTTAATATTTACAAATATTATTAGTGTCGAGTGTAATAAAACTGTGTTTAAATTAAAGATATTTTAAATTACAACTAGATTTTTATTTCTAATTACAATAACTAAGTTTACATAATCCATAATCATAATCACACATACTTATAATCATAATCAACCGTAACATTAATAATTGTAAGAACACAAACATGATTCATTCATGACATTATACAACATACAAAGTTATAAAACAGTCTGAAACGCCAAAGATTTCAAACTTTCGCTAAAAGGAATTACAAGATTTTGATATTGTGACATTCCGCGGAATTAACGTTTCAGCTTTTTGGCATTCTGCGGTTTTGCAACCTTGTCTCGTGCAAATTATCTTCATTATCCTGTGTCGCTATCGATTCGTTTCAAATGCAAGAATTTAGTCTTAACTGTTTATAGTAATTTTTTGTCGATATTTCACGATTATGATGATTCTCAAACTTCGACCTTTTGCTATACTAACATTCAGCTGTATTGTTATTTTGCTACTATGACAATACGCAGCGGGCAGACCAGACTTGCCTACTTTTAAATATTAGCGATTATTGTGTTCTTAATTGTGCCAATACTCCAACCTAAACTTTTTCTATATTAAAATATTTACTGATGCGTCTGATATCGATTATGTCGTTTCGTTAACTTTGACCTTTTGCTATATAGACGTACTGCTATTTAACATTTCGCGAGTGTATTAAAACGAGACTTACTTTTTAATAATAAACTATTATTTCATATTTTTTTTCTCTTAGTTTGACCACTTTATACATACATACATTTACGCCATTACGCCTTTATCCCTAATGGGTAGGCAGAGCGAAAATGATCCTAAACAAAGGTCGTTCCGCCACGTCTGACAAAGTTTTGAGGGTTATTTAAGACCACTTTATCTAAGTTATTAACACCCCGGCGTCCATCAGTGAGAATGCTATGTATGTGGGATTGTCACAGCTGTTTTGGTTGTTGGGAGAGCATGTTGCAGATTATTTAAGAGTATTTAGTGCACCAGTTATGTTTCTTCCATGCTGGCCTGGGAGCGAGAGAAAAACATAGAATGTGCCAGCTGCATTTCCTCCCGGGCATGCTGTAAAAACCAGCTAAGGGTTCCGAGGGTTTCAGTATATTGTAATTTAGGCGATGGGCTGACAACCTGTCAGTACAGGAATATACTTACAAATCTATCTTAAATAACCCTCAAAACTTTGTCAGACGTGGCGGAACGACCTTTGTTTGGGTCGTTTACGCTCTGCCTACCCCATTAGGGATAAAGGGGTGATTATATGTATGTATGTATTTAGTGCACCAGGAAGTATTTCCATTTTAGACTAAACTTGACTGATTCTATATTCAAAGTTATTAACTGATGCGTCTGTTGACCTTTTGCTACATTGACGTTTTCTTATTTCACGCGATAATAATAACTTTAGACGACAATTTATTAGAAGTATCGCTTTTGTCGTTTTGCGAATTTCGCTTTTCTCGATTTGGTTTTTATCAACTTTGTCATTTTACTAAACCAGCGTACTGCTATTTTAACATTTTGCGACGTTGAAACTATAATTATTTCATAGTCTTCTCTCCTAGTTTGACCACCTTATCTAAGTTATCTTTGAGTGTCCTGAGCTGTGCCAACACCCCAGCGTCCATCAGTGAGAAGGGTATGTATGCTTGCGATTGTCGCAACTGCTTCGGTTGCAGGGAGAGCATTGTTCCGTCCGCGAGCAGGATGTTGCAGTTCGCTTTCTCGTCTTGGCTCATTCTGTGGGGGAGATAACGATTTATAGACATTGCTTTGACATTTTGTAACTTGGATAAACATTAATATATTCTTTATTGCGTATAGAAAATTTACAATAAATAAACAATATTAAATTTAGTTCACAAAGGTGAGCTTATCTCTATAAAGAGATTTCTTCCAGCCAACCTGTAAAACTGAATATGAGATAACAATATACACAGGGACAAGACTGTACACGCAATAGACTTTTACATATATATATATAACCTAGAACCTACATACATATATATTACTTAAATAAACATCTATAATAAATAATAATACATACATATAATAAATACAAATACCTACGTACATAAATACTAATTTTGTTGCGATAGGAAGTTCTCTTACATTACGGATGTTTAAAATAATTTTATAAATGAGTTGTAAAACTGTTCCTAAAACTTTCGTTAACATTACAAAATTATTTTCAGACTGTAAATAAGTAGTTAGATATACCTAATTTATCAATGAAAATCATTTCAAAGAGGCTGCAAGATGTCAAGGCATACGCGTAATTAATATTATAAGTATTTTCAACTCAGTGTTAGAATAAGTGTAAACAAAGTTTCATGTCTTTTTATTATTCAAAAACACATTTCAATAATAAATCATACATGTTAACAAATTAGTTAAATTTCATTATGCTAAAACTTTCGAAAACAAGATCTACGATTAAAAGACATAAAACTTTGTTTACCCTTTTTCTAAAACCGAGTTGGAAATACTGTAGAACCTTATAAATTTCCGATTCTTAGTTGTAGTAACAGGTTCCGTGCTTCGAAAGGCACGTTAAGCCGTTGGTCCCGGTTAATATCGTTTAATACCGTAGATTTTAGTCGTTAAGCCATATCAGAGGCCAGTGCTAAGCATTGGCGGCTTAAAAACTCTGACCTAATCTAGGATTGGGTCTGGTTTCCCTTCTGGGTTGCGGAGGTCAGATGGCAGTCGCTCTGTGTAAAAACCAGTACCCCTCTTTCAATCCCCTAGATTAGGTAGCCGACCCCGTGAGATACGGGATAAGGCTAGGAAGAAGAAGAGTTGTAGTAACAGGTAAAAAAAAATGCTGTTGGTGGCCGTTTTTTGAAAAAAAAAAAAGTGGGGTAAATGAATAAAAGTTACCCGTTGTAAGTGGGCACCATGACCGGGGATCCCGTCATGGACACCACCATCTCGCCCTGGCGCGGCTGCCGGAGCACCGTCAGCGGCGTGTGGGGAGCCACCTGGAAACACAATACATACATATAATCACGCCTTTATCCTGAATGGGGTAGGCAGAGCGTAAACGACCTAAACAAAGATCGTTCCGCCACGACTGACAAAGTTGTGTAGATATGCTATAGTGATATGATATTGCTGCAAATAACTGCCTCCGTGGTCTAGTGGCTAGTGCCATGGACTCCTGATTCGGAGGTCCTGGGTTCGATTCCCAGGGGGAAACACAAAGTTGTTATTTGAGAATTTATCACTTTGTGTATTTTCCCCAGTTTGGTTAGGACATTGCAGGCTAAATCACCTGATTGTCCGAAAAAGAAACAGATCGTGCTTCGGAGGGCACGTTAAGCCGTCGGTCCCGGTCGCTGTATTTGATAGTGGTCGTTACTCAAACCATGTCAGAGGCTTGATAGGCGGTTTAAAAACTCTGACACCAGGGTTCATCGGGTCAATAGACTCGATACCCACTTGACAGAAGAGAAGAAGATATTGCTGTAGTGACAGTTTGTCAGCCCATCGCCTAAATTATAATATACTGAAATCCTCGGATCCCTTAACTAGTTTTTACAGCATGCTCGGAAGGAAATGCAGCTGGCACATTATGTTTTTTTTCTGGCTCCCAGTCCAGCATGAAAGAATGAATTCATATATCCTAGTTTTCTTTTGTCGTCCGGGTTTCGAGTCGATCAACCCGATGAACCCTGGAGATTTGAAACCGCCTATAGCACAGCTAATAGGCCTCTGACATGGTTTCTGTAACAACCACCATCAAAGACAGCAACCGAGGCCGACGTCTTAGCGTGCCGTCCGAAGCACGGAATCTTTTTTCTTCCAAACAATCAGGTGATTCAATCTGCATTGTCCTAACCAAACTGGCAAAACTCTAACAAAGTGATAAATTTACAAATATCAACTTTGTATTCCCCCCTGGGAATCGAACCCAGGATCTGAGCATGTGTGCGACAAGATCATGGTGATAGAAGATACTATAGGATATAGAGTGAAGATAGTACCTTAGGAGTGATAGCGGGGTAGGCAGTGTGCAGATTGTTATAAGCCGGTGTGCGGTACACAGACTTGGATCTTCTGTGTACAGCACTTTGAAAGATTTCGCTAAAAGAAGACACTCTATGAGGGGTGTAAGGGACAGCGTCCCACAAACTGATAGGGATTGCTCCGCTCTGTCAACGACACTGAACAACTTTCACCAGGAAATTCTTTCAGAGAGTAAAAAAAGGATGGCTTTTCCATATAAAATGTCTACCTCAATCAGACAATTTGTAGGGAACAGCAATAAAATTTCACTTCCTGATCGAATTTCTGGGGAATGTTGTCCCGTGTCGTTAAATGAGCAACCCCTGTCATTTTGTGGGATTCTATCCCTTACACCCGGTATTACTAGTCGTACCTTAGGAGTGATAGAGGGGTAGGCAGTGGCCGCGTTCTTGTTATAAGCCGGTGTGCGGTACACAGACTTGGATCTTCTGTGTACAGTAGCGGGTTCGTATAGAGTGAAGATAGTCGTACCTTAGGAGTGATAGCGGGGTAGGCAGTGGCCGCGTTCTTGTTATAAGCCGGTGTGCGGTACACAGACTTGGATCTTCTGTGTACAGTAGCGGGTTCGTATAGAGTGAAGATAGTCGTACCTTAGGAGTGATAGCGGGGTAGGCAGTGGCCGCGTTGTTGTTATAAGCCGGTGTGCGGTACACAGACTTGGATCTTCTGTGTACAGTAGCGGGTTCGTATAGAGTGAAGATAGTCGTACCTTAGGAGTGATAGCGGGGTAGGCAGTGGCCGCGTTGTTGTTATAAGCCGGTGTGCGGTACACAGACTTGGATCTTCTGCGTACAGTAGCGGGTTCGTATAGAGTGAAGATAGTCGTACCTTAGGAGTGATAGCGGGGTAGGCAGTGGCCGCGTTCTTGTTATAAGCCGGTGTGCGGTACACAGACTTGGATCTACTGTGTACAGTAGCGGGTTTGTATGGAGTGAAGATAGTCGTACCTTAGGAGTGATAGCGGGGTAGGCAGTGGCCGCGTTCTTGTTATAAGCCGGTGTGCGGTACACAGACTTGGATCTACTGTGTACAGTAGCGGGTTTGTATGGAGTGAAGATAGTCGTACCTTAGGAGTGATAGCGGGGTAGGCAGTGGCCGCGTTCTTGTTATAAGCCGGTGTGCGGTACACAGACTTGGATCTACTGTGTACAGTAGCGGGTTTGTATGGAGTGAAGATAGTCGTACCTTAGGAGTGATAGCGGGGTAGGCAGTGGCCGCGTTCTTGTTATAAGCCGGTGTGCGGTACACAGACTTGGATCTTCTTCTCTGTACAGTCGCACTTTTGGCGGGAGGTGCTTTGCGAGAGGACGCGTCGGCGGAGCGCGAGCGGTTGGAGGCGGAACGTGATGAGCTCGATGGGGGCGCTGTAAAGACATATAGGCCCGTATTTATAATCAGCTCTTGAGACTGACTGCGAGTCGTATCAGAAATTGAATTTCAGTACACATCAGCCTGTCAAATTCATACTTAATATTGCTTTTACAGGGACACGTGTAACGTAGTTTTGGCTATTCAGCAATTTGTTATTTTCTGTAACGGTTGGTGCGGTGACTAGCAGGGTTAGCGTGATTAACATAAACTTTTTAACTACGTTTTGTCAGATGTAGCCGACTGTGGCGCTGACGGCAAGTTGCGCGTTGTCGGCTATACCCGACTGTGGCGGTGAAAAGGTTAAATCACCGTATTGATAATCAGCTCTTGAGACTGACTCTGATTTTGAGTTTGTATCAGAAATGTCATTACAGTACACATCGGCCTGTCAAATTCATACAATTGCTCTCAATAGGGACACAAATAACGTAGTTTTGACTATTTAGCATTTTTTTTATTTTTGTATGGGTTGGTGCGGTGATTAGCAGGGTTAGCATGATTAAATATTTTTTATTTAAATCCTCTCTTAATTTTCATAGGTAAAATTAATAATAATGTGTTTTATATTTTAAATAGGGGACTCAATATTATGGATAGGGGTCGCTCAGCCAATGATACTTTTTTCAGGAAAAGAAAAAAAATGGCTTTCCCTTACAAAATGTTCACCTCGATCAGGCAATTTGTATGGAAAAGCCATTTGTTTTCTCTTCCTGAAAAAAGCTAGTTGTCCAGTGTCGTTGGCTAATATTAAAACTAGTTTAAGCTTCTTTTACATTTTAAATTACAAAAAAAACGTGATTAATATGCTTTTTCAATAAATTGCGATTTATTCGTTACCATCATAATTGCACCACTATAGAAGGCCTCAAGATTGTCCTGCCTAATTCATTCTCACCACAATTCCAGCATTGTAAAGCCGTGACTCCAGCGCTCAAAGAAAACATGAAACCCGGGAAGGGTTTCTTAAACATTCCGCTTCCCCTCTGCCCCGCGGGGATGTGTTTCGTGTAATCTTTGAGCGCTGAACGGCTTAACAGAGGGGAATGGTGTTGTAGATCCACAGCATTAGAATATGCATAATAAGTAAACATTCATACATACAGTCTCGCCTCTATCCCTAATGGGGTAGGCAGAGCGTAAACGACCTAAAAAAAGGTCGTTCTGCCACGTCTGCCAAAGTTTTGAGGTTATTTAAGATAGATTTGTATTTATTGTGCATATTGCTGTAAGTAACAGGTTGTCAGCCTATCGCCTAAATTGCAATATACTGAAATTTTCGGATCTAATGTTGTAGTTGGAGTAAAAAGTTGACTGTACAAAGTTTTTTTTTTAATGAATGAATATTTAATTCATTCATTAAAAAAAAAGCTTTGTACAGTCAACTCGGTAAGCAGTTTCTATGCGCCACATGTTGCATAGTTAGAACATTTCAATATGCAATCAAAATTAGGTGCTATTTATTTTGCAAAAACAAAGCAAATAACAAATTACTATTATTTACAAACACGCAACTAAATGTGAGATGAATTTTAAAAACGGAGAATGGGTTAGATAGAGTAACAGCAGAAACAAATTAAAGATTAAAGCTTTAGTCCAGCCGCAAAATGTATAATTAGCAAAATGCCTAAATTAGTTAAATGTCCAAGTGACGAAATGTCTAAACAGTAAAATATCTAAGTTGCAAAATGTCAAACTAGTAAATGTAAAGTGGTTTCAATGTGGTTTGAGTTGTAGAAGACAAACATATCAGAACCATGCTCAGGCATTACCTATCAAAGAATAACTGTAACTACTTTTTTTAATACATACATACATATAGTCACGCCTGTATCCCTAATGGGGTAGGCAGAGCGTAAACGACCTAAACAAAGGCCGTTCTGCCACGTCTGACAAAGTTTTTTTTAATGATATAGTAATATCTTTCTTCCATGCTGGACTGGGAGCGAGAGAAAATCATAGAATGGGCCAGCTGCATATCCTCCCGGGCATGCTGTAAAAACCAGCTAAGGGATCCGAGGGTTTCAGTATATTGTAATTTAGGCGATGGACTGACAACCTGTCACTGCAGCAATGTACCTACAAATCTATCTTAAAATAACCCTCAAAACGTTGTCAGACGTGGCGGAACGACCTTTGTTTAGGTCGTTTACGCTCTGCCTACCCCATTAGGGATAAAGGCGTGATTATATGTATGTATGTATATATATAGAAATATAAATCTATCGACATTTTGCAACATGGAAATTTTGAAACTGCATTTTATTTTGTACCTAAAAATAAATCTCTAATGAATAGGGGCTAGTTAATATTAAATGTTAAGTCAAACAAGAGCATATTAAGAGCATAGCGTAAAGAGTAAGAGCTATATGGTATGTCCAACTGAGTTCTAGAATAAAGGTAATTAAGGGTCGTATTTATGAAGCGATATCAAACTTGAGAGCAATATTAAGTATGGTTTTTGACAGACCAGTTTGTAATGAAATGGCATTTCTGATATGAATTTAAACTCGCTGTCACTCTTGAGAGTTGATTACAAATACGACCCTAGTGTTTCATGTCTTTTAATCGAAAATCTTGATTCTATAATAAGTTTAGCTATTTGGTAAGACAATATAATGAAATTTAACTAATACTGCTAACACATATCATTTATTTTTGAAATGTGTTTTTGAATAAAAAGACATGAAGCTTTGTTTACCTTTATTCTAAATCTGAGTTGGAAATACTACGGGGTGTAAGGGACAGCGTCCCGCAAACTCATAGGGGTTGCTCAGTTAACGAAACTGAACAACTTTTAGCAAAATTTATTGTTCAGGACGTAAAAAAAAATTGGTTTTCCATACAAATTGTGTGATCAAGGTATTAAAGCATTTTGTATGGAAAAGCAAAATTTTTCTTTACTTCCTTAAAGAAATTCCTGCTGAAAATTGTTCAGTGTCAATGACTGAGCAACTCCTATCAGTTTGCGGTACGCTGTCCCTTACACCGGGTATAAGTGAATAGAGCGGAGAGAAGTTTCAAAGCGGACTCACCCATTTGCTTCTTCCCGCGGTCTCCGGAGCCCTGCGAAGAGTTCTCCGTGAGGTAGCCTGCCCCCAGAAAGCACCCGGTTAGTGGAAGTTGATGGGGTTATGGTGGTGAAAGAACATGTTTATGAAAACTTAGTTAAAAATATTTAAAAATCAAAATTACATCAAAAAAATTGATTTCATATGAAAACAAATATTAAAATGGCATTTTTATACTGTTACTTCACAGAATGTCCTTGTCACAAAATATCCCTGGTAATATATCCCTTTCGCAAAACGTCTCTCTCGCATAATGCCCCTTTTCGCAAAATGACCCTTTTTTGATAGATTTATTTTAAATATTGGGCAGCAAAGCTACTGAATAGACTTAAAAAATACTCAATGGGACATTTTGCGAAAGGGACATTTTGCAACCAAGGGACATTTTACGAAGTTACTTTCTATCTTTTGTGTATGTCTGATTCAATGTTTGTGCCACTTAAATTAATATTTTTTTAAATCCCTTATTTTTAACACTATTATAGTGATGTGTATTGTAAACAATGCAGTGATAAGGAAGAGGTACAGTAAAAAATCTATAAGAATAAATCAAATGTAAATAAAAAAAATATTCACATAAAATTTTGCTCTTTCTCCACCATGAATGATGTTAAAAATGATGAACCAATTAACTGATGAACATGTTCAAATCTAAATAAAAATTAAATAGATTACCACCGAAAAACAAAAAGTAACAAAGTAAAACTACTCTATAAGGAGTATTTTCAACTCAGTTTTAGAATAAAGGTTAAAGTTTCATGACTTAAAAATTGTATTATATGTGTTGGCATATCACTGCATAGTATAAAACAAAGTCGCTTTTTCTGTCCCTATATCCCTATGTATGCATCAATCTTTAAAACTACGCAACGGATTTTGATGCGGTTTCTTTTAATAACAGGAAGGTTTGTATGTATAATACATGCATAATAGAGCAACACTGATAATTTCCGTGCGAAGCCGGGGCGAGTCGCTAGTTATATTACTAAAACTACTATTTCATTGTGTTTTCATATCTAATAGAAAAAACTTATTTCAGTAACAAGATGACATGAAGCTTTGTTTACCTTTATTCTAAAACTGAGTTAGAAATACTATACATAATTAAAAAATATTACTATATAATTAGAATTTCTTGTACTGCTACAAATTCTAACATGTTTTTTATGGTGCATAGTGAGTCATCATCTCCCTAGCCTTATCCCGTATCTCACGGGTTCGGCTACCTAATCTAGGTGATTGGGTAGCCGTATGGTGCATAGTGAGTGACCCTAAAAAAAATTATGACAAAAAGAATATAAAAAAGGTTATGAAGATATAAGAAATATATAAATAATTAGATTACCATCGTCATGTGAAGCAGCTCTGGCAGAATTACGACTTCTCCTGGTTGAGTTAGTTATTTCTTTGAGGTACAGCTCATTTTTCTGAAACGCAGTAAATTAAAATGAAGGACTTAACTTGTATTAAAAAAAGCATTTCATCCGTTCTGGACTGGGAGCGAGAGAAAAACATAAAATGTGCCAGCTGCATTTCCTCCCGGGTATGCTGTAAAAACCAGCTAAGGGATCCGATGGTTTCAGTATATTGTAATTTAGGCGATGGGCTGACAACCTGTCATTACAGCAATATACATACATACATACATAAATCACGCCTTTATCCCTTACGGGGTAGGCAGAGCGTTTAACGCCTAGTAAAAGGCGCTTTCGCCACGTCTGACAAAAATTGAGGGCAATTTTAGATTGTAATATGTATTGCTTTAGTGACAGGTTGTCAGCCCATCGCCTAAATTACAATACAATGTAACCCTCGAGTCCCTTTTGCTGACTTTAACAGCATGCCCGGGAGGAAGGGCAGCTGGAACATTCTATGTTTTTCTATCTCTCCCAGTCCAGCATGGAAGAAATAGCAATATACACATACAAATCTATCTTAAATAACCCTCAAAGCTTTGTCAAACGTGGCGGAACGACATTTGTTCAGGGCGATTCCGCTCTGCCTAGCCCATTAGGGATAAAGGCGTGATTATAAGTATGCATGTACAATAAAATGAAATTTCAAAGATAAACTGTTAGTTTTATTTTATTTTGTGACACAGATTTAATTCAATTTTCTTTGTAATAGACTCGCTTGTGACTTTCTAAAAGTGTTCTTAGGAATCTATTTGGAAATAAATGATTTGACTTTGACTTTGAGAGAAGGCAAAGACACTTATTTGTGAAAATAAACATATTTTATCTTCTATCTTTTTTTTATTATATCTGCTTTTTTTTAAACTGAGCAGGCAGCACAGAAGTAGTGCATGTAGTATACCGGGTGTAAGGGACAGCATCCCGCAAACTGATATAGGTTGCTCAGTCAATGAAACTGAACAACTTTCACCAGGAGACGAAAAAATAAAAATTTTAAACAATTTTTTTTTAATCACTTAAGAAAAAAAAACCTGCTGAAATTTGTTCAGTTTTGCTGACTGAGCAACCCCTATCAGTTTGCAGGACACTCTCCCTTACACCCCATACACCTTGAAGGGTAAAATAGGTGGTTAGCATCACCGCATATTTTCCCTGGCTGGATTAGAAGGTAACTCAGGATCCAGGAGATTTGCAGCATGATTAAACATCTTTCACTGCACTGTGAATATTGCAAAAGTAAGGCTTTGCTGCATATTATTATTGGTTGTACTGTAATGAAGATGATTATGGGTCAATAGTCACAAATATAAATAGGTCAAAGAGTCAAGTTCAGGGCGGAGTGTAGGAGTTGGAGTATCAGCTTTGGGGCACTATGAAAATGATTTATGCATTGCATTTTTTATTATTATTATATTAGCCTAGTGTCCCACAAAGCTTCCATGCTGGCCTGGGAGCGAGAGAAAAACATAAGACTTTTTCTCCCGGGCATGCTGTAAAAACCAGCTAAGGGATCCGAGTGTTTCAGTATATTGCAATTTAGGCGATGGGCTGACAACCTGTCACTACAGCAATATACCTACAAATCTATCTTAAATAACCCTCAAAACTTTCCCATTAGGGATACAGGCGTGATTATATATATGTATGTCCCACAAAACATACAAAAAAATATTTAAAACATATGCAGGAAATTCAAAGTAATTTTAGGCTTAGAAAAATCTCAAACAAAATTGACATAAAGTTTACTAACTTCTTTTTCTATAGTGCCTCAAAGGCTACACTCCAACCGAACTCAGTAGTTTGTTAGTAACATACCAGCTGGCCAACGGTCATGTGGAGATACTGCTTGCTGATAGAGCCCACAAGGATCTTGAAGGCCAGTTCCAAGTTCCGGACCTCCATTTGAGCGCGGTTGTCAATCTTTTTCTTCTGGTCGGCGACTGTATAGAGAACATTAGTTATAGGCTATGACATAAAAGTTATAAGATTGTGTTATTGGCGACTATGGAATTGAATTAAAATATTAGGCTAAGTGAAAATCAAGTAGAATAATAAGGCACGACGCGGCACATAGCTAATAGTCGAAGAAGGTAAAGAGATCTTGAGCTGAAAAAAATACAGTACCTATGTTCTGTGTATGAAGTAGCAACCCATGGAATCCGATTTTAAGGGTGTATCTACTGAAAATTATGTTTCATTTGCACAGTATTCTATGTAAGAGTAGTTCTGCAAGCAGTTTATAAGGAAGCATACCAATTTTGTCCAGTTTTTTCAGTGTTTCGCCGCCTTCAAGCACCCGCTCGCTTTTCTTCGTCGGACGCTTTGTTCTCGGCATTTTTGATTGATACGATACACTGCACCCTTTTAATCTTATCACACGCGTAATAATAGTCAATAATTCACGTTTTAAAACCTAAAATTAACAAAATAATCCACAATTTTGAAAACAAAACAATAACGACAATCGTTTTTCAAAATGTCGGTTGCGCTCTTGCGCTTATTTGGCGATATTTGAAGCTTAAACAATATTTCAGTACATATACGAACATGCGAGTTTGTAGAGCGCCATCTGTTTTCCTCAATTCCTTTAGCGTTACTTCTATATATCAGATTCGGATACACAATTTTTATGTAGCGTTTAGGAACCGGCTCGCAGTGGCATTCCACCCAAATAAAAAAAACTGAATTGTCTATGGATAGCGTAGCACCCGGAAGTGTACTTTTTATTTTAAATAATTTATTTCAATCGTAAATACGAAAATATTTACTGTTTGAAGATAAAAAAATATTGTTATGAATGCTCAAATTAAAATAAATGTTCTCACAAATACGCCTCATAGAATTCGAAAATTCATAAAGAATTCAGTTTGATCTCCGCAGTGCATTGTTATGATGAGCGAAGAATGGCGGACGTTGTCATTGTTGGGTGTTTGTTCACATTTTTACTGATAAATGCTTGTACTGGTAAGTTTTACATAAATTTATTATGTGGCAGTAATTACTAAAGTGTAATACATAAGTTTCAAAAGCATTCAGTGTCCAAAAGTTGTCACAGAGACGGAAAAATAACCGGGCTTCTGTGCGCTAGAAAGGCCTTGCTGTTTTATTATTGTTTTTTATCTAAACACCGCAGGTTAATCCCGAAATTATTAGTTGCAATCGCTCATATATCACCTGCAGAAGCATAACTCATGAATTTGCCGAAATCTTTTAAATATTTACTGTTTTGTGTTGAGGTATAACATTCCTTTTCAAAGCTCCTATGCACTTTTTTTTACATTCTAAAGAACTTATAGGCTTAAAGTTACCAAAGCGCTAAGCTCTAGAGTTTTAAAATATGTAGGGCTTAGTGTTATTTTAATCTATCGACTTAACTTCGTATAAACAATGTCAAAAAGTAAGAATGTATTCAAGAGCACAGCAAAAAATTGGGTTTTCTACAATGCACTCCCAATATTTTTTTGTTACATATCTAGAGACCACTTAGAATAGAGTTGATGCACCTTAAACCCAATATCTGGCACCACATTTTAAATGCCAACCTAGTACAAAAGTAAACAAGCATTGTTTATAAACTAACTCTTCTACTAACAAAAAGAGGCTGGAGTGTACCCTTTAGGACACTATAGAACTAAAGAAAATACTTAGTTTTTTTATTATTGGGGTCTATTTTTGTCTAAAAAAAAATCTAGTCTAGCAAAAAATATTGTTTTTTTTTTTTTTTTATGCATTTTATAATGCTCACATGTATGAACAATCCACCCTGAACTTGACTCTCTGAATCTGACCCAAAAACAGCATAGCAATGATCTTACCACCCAGCAGGTCTCTTGGAAGTGTTATCAGAGCAGGATGGAGCCAGCCCAAGCACTCAACCCACCGAGAACCAGATTGAAACACACTCCAAGAGTCTACATGATAAGATGACAGTGCAGCTACCAAGGTAATTATATTTTTATCCCTAATGGGGTAGGTAGGGCATCAACAACCTAAACAAATCTCATTGCACCATGTCTGACAAGTATTCAGGGTTGTCATATCAGTCCATTGTCTAAATTACAATACACTGAAACCCCCAAATCCCTTACCTGTTTTTTACAGCATGCCTGGGAGGAGATGCAGCTGGCTCGTTCTATGTTTTTCTTTCGCTAGTCTACTATGGAAGAAACTATACTATACTTTTTAATCACACATAATCAATTTCTATGCAATAAAATATTTGCATGTAATTTAAGTAAAAAAATACTAACTAGATATTACTATATTTTTTGTGCTGCAAAGGAGGTCAAAATTTTATAAAAGGTAAGTTTAGAATTTAGAAATAATCTACCAATAAAAAGCTACATTTATTCCGAAATAGCATGGCAAGTTATGCCAGAGGTAAATAAAAATGGTACATCTAAGAGAAACAAAATTATTGAACCCTAGGAAACCTAAGATAAAGAATAAATTAAATTGATTTGATTTGAATTTATTCAACAATATTGAGAACCTTATTACCATGGACTAACTCGAACTCGAAAGCTATTTGTTTGAGATCTATTTTCATTCACATAAATTCATATGGATGTTTTGCATTCTTATCAGCAGATCATAAATTGTATGAATGAATTACAACTAATAACCGTTCCATTCCAAAGTTTATCTTAGTTGGAAGTTATCTATTTTACAATAAGATATTGCTGTCTGGGACTATAATTAACTACAAAGCATATTGCATGTTAACTAAATAAAAAACATATTATTTGTTATTAGGTATTATTGTATTGTTTAAATGCAAATAATTAACTTCAATAATCCTATTAAAATTTCTTATTGACATTTTCATGATGTAAAACTGTTACCTTTATACCTGCATGAATGATAAACTACAACTAAACACAGCACAACTACCTCCGTGGTCTAGTGGCTAGTGACATGGACTCCCGATCCGGAGGTCCTAAGTTCGATTCCCAGGGGGGAAGCACAAGTAGTGCAACAGTACAATGGGACAATTATACATTGAACTTTTTATTTACAAAGTTGATGTGTTCGATAATTGGGACTTTACAAACCATTGTACAATTTCAGATTAACTTGCTGGCAATGTGAAACGCAATCCGACTTATCTTGCGACATAGAACACTCAGTCAAATGCGAGAATGCTCTCTCCTGCTACAAATCGAGCGTGCGTGCTTCGGACGGCACGTTACGGCAATCACGGGGTTGTTCTACCAACATGGACCATCAGCAGTTCACATGCCGGACCAGTCAGCCGGCAGGGTTAGTATCAAAGTAAATAAAGAATAGTCAACACACAAAATTAAATGAAAGCATAAATAAAAGAATAAAATGTATATGAATTATTTAGTAGTTAGTCTTAAGTTGATTAAATTTCTTTGTATATTTCAGAATTTTCCCAAGTTAAAGTTCCCATAAGAAGCTCTTTATTTATTACTTAACCATTGTTTATACTTCAAAACTTTGTTAGACGTAGCGGAAAGACCTTTGTTTGGGTCGTTTACGCTGTGCCTATCCTAACCTATCACTACGCGGGTGCTGTAGTGATAGGTTGTCAGCCCATCGCCTAAATTACAATATACCGAAACCCTCGGATCCCTTAGCTGGTTTTTACAGCATGCCCGGAAGGAAATGCAGCTGGCACATTCATATATATTGGAGTCCTAGGTATTGACAGTATACAATTTATTCCAGCTTACGCAAACGCCACGCCGGCGCGGGCCATCTCAACGTCACCTGCTGCAAAGAAGACTACTGCAATGACGGGGATTTCCCCACTCTCATTGAAGACACGTCTATGGAGCCAATCGGGTCCAACGCGTGGAAGCTGTGCGCCAGTGTCGCAGCCTGCGTGTTGGCAGGCAGTGCGGTGGCCGCCATTGCTGTATTCATGCTCAGGAGGAGTCATAGGTAAGGAAAATTGCTATTCAAACTAGCGCCATCTAGTATCAATAACTAAGAAGCTATTAGTACCACAAAACGGCAATATGGCGGACATACACAGCGCTGACAGCCAATGACATTCGCCGGTCACCATGTTGATGCTCATTTGTAAGTTTGCGCCATCTATGGGCTACAATAAGAAACACAAGGTTCTAAAACGCGGTGTCGAAGTTTTTGCGGTTACCTGCATATAGAAGTTCTGAAGACACGTCTATGGAGCCTATCGAGTCCAACGCGTGGAAGCTGTGCGCCAGTGTCGCAGCCTGCGTGTTGGCAGGCAGTGTGGTGGCCGCCATTGCTGTATTCATGCTCAGGAGGAGTCATAGGTAATGAACATTGCTATACAAACTAGCGCCATCTAGTATCAATAACTATGAAGCTATTAGTACCACAAATCGCCAGTATGACAGACATAGGCAGCGCTGATAGCAGCCAATCATATTGGCCGGTCGTCATGTTGATACTTATTTGTCAGTTAGCGCCATCTATTGGCCACAATAGTAAAACACAAGGTTCTAAAACGCGGTATTGAAATTTTCTCGGCGAACAGCCTGTACCTTAATTCCGAATACACCTCAGGGAGCCAGTGCAGTTTCCACCTCGATCAGACAATTTGTATAGAAAAGCCAAAGCGTGGTGGAAGTTGTTCAGTGTCGCTGAGTAACCCCTATCAGTTTGCGGGACGCTGTCCCTTACACCCGGTATAAAATAAGAATGTAATGTTATTTTTCTATTTCAGATTGCGAGTGTCAAGAGCCGCGTTACACAAGGGAGCGGACTCCAATTATTTCTCATCAAATATTTACAGTCCGCATGTTACTAGCGCTTATTACGAAGGTAAGTGACATTGTTTACTTGCTTTACTACATACATAATATCATCACGCCTTTACCCGTAATGGAGTAGGCAGAGCGTAAACGACCTAAACAAAGGTCGTTCCGCTACGTCCGACAAAATTTAGAGGGTTATTTAAGACAGGTTGGCAGCCTATCGCCTAAATTGCAATATACTGAAACCCTCGGACCCCTAGCTGGCTTTTACAGCATGCTCAGGAGGAAATTCAGCTATCACATTCTATGTTTTTCGCTCGCTCCCAGTCCTGCATGGAAAGAATTTGCTTTACTTCCTTCAACAACACAAAGCGTTATTTAAACATACTTGTTTTTAAGGAATTTTCTTTTTCCTTCAACAACACAAACCGTTACTTGAACATACTTTTTTTTTAAGGAATTTGCTTTACTTCCTTCAACAACACACCGTTATTTGAACATACTTGTTTTTAAGGAATTTGCTTTACTTCCTTCAACAACACAAACCGTTATTTTAACATACTTGTTTTTATAGTGCTTTGATGTTTGAAAGTTCCATACTGGACTGGAATCGAGAACATAGAATTTGCTAGCTGCTTTTCCTACCGGGAATGCTGTAAAAACTAGCTAAAAGGTTATATGTCAAAGTCTACAGCGTGTCCCCGTATATATTGTTATCTCATATTCAGTTTTACAGGTTGGCTGGAAGAGATCTCTTTATAGAGATAAGCTCACCTTTGTGAACTAAATTTGAATTTGTTTATTTATTGTATTTTTTTTGTACGCAATAAAGAATATATAAAGATCCGAGGGTTTCAGTATATTGTAATTTAGGCGATGGGCTGACAAACTGTCACTACAGCAATATACTATACCTTAATCTAGTTTGTCTCGATGTCATTAACTATATAGGGTGTAAGGAACAGCGTCCCGCAAACTGATAAGGGTTGCTTAGTAAACGACACTGAACAACTTCCACCGAAAAATTATTTCAGCAAGTGAAAACAAAAATAGTCTTTACCATACAAAATGTCCACCTCAATTTGACAATTTGTATGGAAAAGCCCAACTTTTATTTCACTTCCTGAAAGAATTTCCTGGTGGAAGTTGACTGAGCAACCCCTATCACAGTATGGGACGCCGCCTCACACCCCTTATGCCTATGTAGTCGTTAAGTGTCCCACTTACGGCGGTCCAAGCTAGTATGGAAATAAAATAAATTCATGCTAGAGATTTAGCCAGCCTCTCATATTGTTACACGTATTAAAAAAATGTGGTGTGCAAAAATGGAAAGGGATGCTCACCGCTAGACAAATTTTTGGATTTGTTTGAAAAGTTTATTTTGTTAGTATAGGAAGCTGATTCAAATGAGACAAAGGTTGGAATTATCGAAAAACATTCTTTAAAAAAAATATTTTCGCCTAGAAATCGAAGTTAGTTTCAATCAAATTTTAAGGAATATCTCTAAATTCCTACACTATACCTACATGCACTTACAACACCTAAAAGTTGCCTCGGACTACGTAAAACATGTATTTTTTTACATATAACTTCAGCGACCTATCCTAACCCTATTTTTAAGCTGTTATGTTTTTTTTTTTTTTTTTTTTCCATGCTGGCCTGGGAGCGAAAGAAAAACATAGAATGTGCCAGCTGCATTTCCTCCCGGGCATGCTGTAAAAACCAGCTAAGGGATCTGAGGGTTTCAGTATATTGTAATTTAGGCGATGGGCTGACAACCTGTCACTACAGCAATATACTTACAAATCTATCTTAAATAACCCTCAAAACTTTGTCAGACGTGGCGGAACGACCTTTGTTTGGGTCGTTTACGCTCTGCCTACCCCATTAGGGATAAAGGCGTGATTATATGTATGTATGTATGTTAGTAAACTTGAGTGAGTGTTTTGTGAAAAAAATTAAATATGAGCAGCCTCTTGCCTTTTGGTTAGGTTAAGTTAGGAATCTGATATTTTACATACATATAATCACGCCTTTGTCCCTAATGGGGAAGGCAGAGCGTACACAACCTAAACAAATGTCGCCACGTCTATATATTATGATATTTTACAATTATAATAATATGGATATAATTAACAAATTAGAAGGCCGGCTAATACGAAATTTTAAAAACGTACTGTTTGAACTCTCTAGTCCCACTGCTGGGCAAAGGCCTCTTTCCACTCCCTCCATGACTCCCTATCTTGTGCCTCTTCTGACCATGACTTGCTGAAGGCGTCCTGCTCGTCTCGCCATCGTCGTCGTCGACTGTCAGTCGGTGGCTTCCACTGCCATTATAGATTTATGTGTCTATTCCAGGAGTGGACGGGTCCCAAAATGGCGGACTGAAAGCGGTCGCGGCCGGCGACTCCACGCTGCGGGAGTATCTGGAGTGCTCGGTGACGTCGGGCTCCGGCTCCGGCCTGCCGCTCATGGTGCAGCGCACGCTGGCCAAGCAGGTGTCGCTGGTGGAGTGCGTCGGGAAGGTGAGTAGCTGGAGTGCTCGGTGACGCCGGGCTCCGGCTCCGGCTCCGTGCCGCTCATGGCTGGCCAATCAGGTGTCAACTGGTTGGATTACGCATTAGAGCCCGTTGGTGTAGTGGATAGGGCCGCTGCCTCCTGAGCAGGGAGGTCGTGGTTCGAATCCCACCATGTACCAATGTGTTTTTCGGTTTTCGAATTTCATATGTACGTTTATTCGGCGCTTTTTCCGTGCTTCGGAAGGCACGTTAAGCCGTTGGTCCCGGTTAATATCGTTTAATACCGTAGATATTAGTCGTATATCAGAGGCCAGTGCTAAGCATTGGCGGCTTGAAAACTCTGACCTAATCTAGGATTGGGTCTGGTTTCCCTTCTGGGTTGCGGAGGTCAGATGGCAGTCGCTCTGTGTAAAAACCAGTACCCTCGTTCAATCACCTAGATTAGGTAGCCGACCCCGTGAGATACGGGATAAGGCTAGGGAGATGATGATGATGACATGCTATGTTTTTCTCTTGCTCCCAGTCCAGCATGGCTGCCTTTTTACCTATCTATTTTCACTCGGCCAAAATGTCTTAGGTCTGCTGTAAGACATTTCATTTTAGTAATAAGCAGTACCTGTTGTGTCTTGATTCCTATGTAATTGTTCTGTGTATGTTTCTGTGTACAATAACCTGTTAAATAAATGAATAAATGTCCTTTAAAAAAAACTCATTTTCCTTTATTCACCTCATCGTTTGTTCCAGGGTCGCTACGGGTCGGTGTGGCGCGGCGTGTGGTACGCGGACAGCGTCGCCGTTAAGATATTCTTCTCCAGGGACGAAGCCTCCTGGAGAAGAGAGACGGAGATATTCTCCACTGTACTGCTCAGACATGAGAACATTGTGGGCTATGTGGGGTCGGACATGACTAGCAGAGGATCTTGTACACAGGTGAGTGCTAGTTAGTACTGAAACAGATTCATAGATGGCGCTGTGCAGTTCTAAAACGCGGTATTGAAGTGTTTCCATTATGTTAACTTGCTAAAGCAAGCAATATTCTCCACTGTACTGCTCAGACATGAGAACATTGTGGACTATGTGGGGTCGGACATGACTAGCAGAGGATCTTGTACACAGGTGAGTGCTGGTTAGTACTGAAACAGATTCATAGCTGGCGCTGTGCAGTTCTAAAACGCGGTATTGAAGTGTTTCCATTATGTTAACTTGCTAAAGCAAGCAATATTCTCCACTGTACTGCTCAGACATGAGAACATTGTGGACTATGTGGGGTCGGACATGACTAGCAGAGGATCTTGTACACAGGTGAGTGCTGGTTAGTACTGAAACAGATTCATAGATGGCGCTGTGCAGTTCTAAAACGCGGTATTGAAGTGTTTCCATTATGTTAACTTGCTAAAGCAAGCAATATTCTCCACTGTACTGCTCAGATATGAGAACATTGTGGGATTTGTGGGTTCGGATATGACTAGCAGATTATCTTGTACACAGGTATTGTTATTGTTCATTATTCATCAGTTTATTTGCGGGGAGAGTTGGCGTTCACTTCATTGTACTCAGCCGACAAGACTCTTAAATAAATGATGATGATGAACAGTTTATTGCACACATGATCATACAGAGGACACAAACATTAAAAACAAAATAGGTACAGGTAATTGCTATTTAGTTCTGAAACAAATTCATAGATGGCGCTGTGCAGTTTTAAAACGCGGTATCGATATTTTTTTTTAAGCTTAGCTTATAATAACTCTATAATAAATTTCTTCCATGCTGGCCTGGGAGCGAGAGAAAAACATAGAATGTGCCAGCTGCATTTCCTCCCGGGTATGCTGTAAGAACCAGCTCAGGGATCCGAGGGTTTCAGTATGTTGTAATTTATGCGATGGGCTGACAACCTGTCACTACAGCAATATACTTACAAATCTATCTTAAATAACCCTCAAAACTTTGTCAGACGTGGCGGAACGACCTTTGTTTGGGTTGTTTGCGCTCTGCCTACCCCATTAGGGATAAAGGCGTGATTATATGTATGTATGTATGTTATAATAACTCCAAAATGGAGGTGAGAGACTGAGATATTCTCCACAGTCCTATTGAGACATGAGAACATTGTGGGCTATGTGGGCACCGATTTGACTGGCAGGGTATATTGTGTAATGTTCAATCAAATTTTAAAATATTTAGCAGATAGCACATAATCGGTCGGTTTTTTTTACTTAACCCTACATCAAAAGTCTTCGTATGTACGTACAGAGTACAGAATAGTTTAAACAATGCGAAAGTTGCCGACAAAAGTGTTTCAAAAGTTATAAAAAAAGGATTTAATTGAAAAACTACACATACTTAATCAATTTTCAATATTTAATATGAAAAGAAACAAATAATAAATTTGCCTCGGGCCGGATTTGAACCTGCGACTTTCGGATAAAACTATAAAGGACTCAAAGTGACTCGGTAGCTCAGTTGGCAGAGCGATTTAACGCCATTCCGATGGCCACAGATTCAATATGAAATAATATAGCACTTGAGTTCTTCCTTGCTGGACTGGGAGAGATAGAAAAACATAGAATGTTTCAGCTGCCCTTGCTCCCGGGCATGTTGTAGAAATCAGCAAAAGGGATTCGAGGTTTACAGTGTTTTGTAATTTAGGCGATGGGCTGACAACCTGGCACTACAGCAATACACATTACAATCTAAAATAGCCCTATTTTTTGTCAGTCGTGGCGAAAGCTTCTTTTACGATGTGATTTTATGTATTTCTATACCCAAAGGTTGCCTGGTAGAAATTGCTGCTTTAGCAACAAGGCCGTCTATATTTTACTGTCACGTTTGTTCCTTTTTATTTCTGTTGTATGTGTTTCTTTGTGCAATATAGTAGATTTTATGCCGAGTGCATAAAGCAAGTCATTATTATCCGAGATCGTTAGATGAAGAAGTCGAGGATAAAAATGATTTGTGCACGAGTTATAAACTCTGCTTTTCACTTCGATTGCGAGAAAATAAAACAGTAACATAACATACTAACATTTATTTAATTAAAATTCAAAGTTAAATTAGTACAATTTTGAATGCTGAATGATATGGTTTTTCCCGGCATATTAACGGCTTCTTTCCCGCTACTTTACTTTTTTAAATTTTTGTGCATGATTTTCGGGCAAAAAATAAAATATATACAGCCTACTCTTAAATTATTTTGGAATATTGTTTTTTTTAGTGATGAATATGTCTTGATATTTAGTTACTTTTTCGTATCATCTTATTATAAACCAAAAATGCAAATAGGGAAGGATATATTATAAATTAGCAAGTTTTATCCGTGCACAATTTATTATGTTTGGCTGCATGGTCTAAATGGTCACTGCCTTAGTATAGATACATTTAAAAAGCTACTTTTTTGCCCTTATGCATAAAGTTCAACTTTACCTCGCCTAGATTCTGCATAAAGTAGTACTTTTTCGAGCATGAGAAGTGAAAAAGAATTTTGTATTGTATAAGTACAAAAACAACATTTTAAATGACTTGTTCTCACTTCCCCATCTGAATGAAATATTGCATTTTCCTCTCTTATAGCATATTATATTAGTTAATTATATTATAATGGTATTTATGTATTAGTCTAATGTACCTATTCGTATTTATGTAACTAGTAAGTACATAGTCTATGTATTATATTTAAATTCATAACAATAGTAACTGCACTAACCCGCATAATATTAGAAAACTACTCCTTTACCCAAAGGTTGCCTGGCAGAAATTGCTACCCCAGCAATAAGGCCGCCTAATTGTACTCTATTTGTTTTGTAATGTTTGTTCCTGTACAATGTGTTGTTTATGTACAATAAAAAAAAAATGTATTGTTTTGTTTCAGCTGTGGCTAATAACGCATTTCCACCCGCTGGGTTCATTGTACGAGCACCTGAACAGAACTACGCTCAGTCGCAACCAGATGATGCAGATCTGTCTGTCCATCGTCAACGGGCTACTGCATCTGCACACGGAAATACATGGGACACAGGTAAAACAATTGTTTCCTTTCTGCGTTAATAATACATTACTTTAGAAGTCGAAAAAAAAGCAATATATGGTCGAGTCAATTTATTGCGTTTTCGGCTAAGACTAGTATAGTACTTTTCTCTCTTTTTTTTGTTTATTCATTCGTTCCTTTTTTTCGCATTCTGCCTTTAAAAATATAATATTGTGAACTTAAAATCAACTAACCTGTATACACTAGTACTAATACTAGTGTATACATTAAAGACTTCGCGTAGCGATCGGCAATGGGCATTATTGTTGTTTGGTGACATTTCCGGCCGCTATGTCACCAAATTTGAATACCATTATTGTCGCGCTTTTGTATTTTTTTTTATAATGATGCTTTTTCCCAGCAAATGGGAGAAAATCTACTTTTTTTAGCAATATTTAAAAGCTAGGTCGTGTTTGATTCCCGGTCTTGAGTTTTAGTTGCACATACATACATATAATCACGCCTTTATTCCTAATGGGGTAGGCAGAGCGTAAACGACCTAAACAAAGGTCGTTTTGCCACGTCTGACAAAGTTTCGAGAGTTATTTAAGATAGATTTGTATATTATATTATAATTGCACACGCGTCGATAAATCCTCGTAGAGTTTTGAATCCTCCTAATAACCCTGTGACTAATTGTATGTAATGACAGACCACTATAAAATAGCAATCAAGACCTATCTTCGATACCACCACTACTACCGCACCTAACGTCACACTAACGCCAGTTCAGCTGCTCCCGGGTTTTAATTCATTTTCCGTGAAAAATGCCTTCCGGCATGCGTGAAACTGACAGTACCGTCATAAAGAGAAGCCTAGCTAACCTGGAGCTGAAAGTTACGGCGCAAAACAGTGAAATAAGTGCGTTAAAAGATGAAATTCGTGCATTAACAACGACCGTGAAATTGTTATGTGAGGGTGGAATAAAAACAAAATGCGACAAGTGCGATTTATCGTACGCGGCGTCACTAGGAAAGGGTACGTCTACTGATCAAGCGAGTGCGAAAGAGACAACGACACAAACACTACCGACGAAGACCCAAAGTCAGAAAGAGGCGAAACAACAAGCGAAAAATGTAAACAAAACTCGACCTAAAACTAACGCTTCAACCGTAAAAAACGGTAAACAACAGAGTCCTGCCGAAAATGTGAGCATTATCCAAGTAAATAAAACTGGAATGGGAACAGAACAACGGCCCGAGAATCAGAATGACAAATGGACATTAGTATCTAATCGCAAGCGGCGTCACCAAACACGGCGAACCAGTCAAATAGTTCGCGGGGATGGCGAGACCAGCGACTTATTATGTGCTGCAGAACACACCAAATACTTGCATGTATGGGGTGCGCGGCCAGAAACTACGGAAACAAATATGATTACGTATCTGACCAATAAAAACCCGTCGTCACGGTACTCTGCGGTGAAGCTAACTACGAATAGACCGACAAACTACGCTTCATTCAAAATAGGCCTACCAGCGGAACTATTTGAAGAATGTATCTCGTCCAAATTCTGGCCTAAAGGACTGTCAGCAGAACGATGGCTTTTTCGCCTCGAGCGAACCAGGACCGACAATCTATAAAGGAGGAACTGGTTCTACGCAGTTGAACATTTATTATCAAAATGTTAACTGGTTAAAAACAAAATTGTTAGAGTGGAGATCGAGCTTAGAGCTCTGTGATGGTATCGACATAGTGGCAGCTACAGAGACTAATCTGGATGAGTCAGTATGCGACGCGGAGGTATGTGGCAGCGGCGTCGTCGGCGGGTGGTCCGTGCTGCGCCGCGACCGCGCCGAGCGCGTCGGCGGCGGCGTCATGCTGGCCGCACGGGCGCCGCTCCAGCTGGAGAGAATGCAGCGGTATGAGACGTCACACGGTGAGGATCTGTGGGCTAAATTCCAACTGAAAGGACAAACTATACTGGTGTGTGTAGTGTACATAACTCCGAGCACTCGCGATGAAACTTATTTAACATTTTTTGACAGTGTTTGCAATGTATGTAATTTACATTCGCCCTCCAAGATAATAGTATTAGGTGACCTTAATTTGTATAGTGCAAGTACCACTATTAATAATTATTTTACATATTTTAAATCTATTTGTGACTTTGAACAATATAATAATATACCTAATAGGAATGAGAGAATGTTAGATGTGGTGCTGACTGGGTCGCAGCTGTCGGGGGCGGTGCGCGTCCGCGCCGCGACGCCCGAAGAGACGTTCACTAAGGTGGACCTTCACCACCCACCCTTAATTGCTAGTATTGGGTACAGATTCTCGAGTGACGTAACCAGGGTCGAACCCTCTAACATTAACAGTCAAAATGATTGGAATTTTGCACGTGGAGATTATGGTAAACTATACTGTATGATTCGAGATTTTAATTGGAATGAAATTTTTAATTTTACTGTCATTAATGACGCTCTGGATTTTCTATACTTATCGTTATATGCTATATTTGACGTATGCATACCTAAAAAAAGACGCACTAAATCGGTAGGTCGTACTTACCCCGTATATTATAATAAAGATATAATTCGAGAAATTAGAATAAAATCAGCCTGTCACCGGCAGTGGAAACAAACAGGTGATCTGGAGGCTCGCGATAGATTTCGAAAGCTTCGCTCTAAAATAAAAGATGATATTAAAGTTGCCTACCGGGACTATAATAACAGAGTTTCAGTCAACTTATGTAAAGATCCTAGGCAATTTTACCAATTTATCAATAGCCTTCGCTGTCGTGGTGGACTGGAGCCAAAGGTGACGAGGGGTGAGCAGGCGTTCAGCGGTGCGGGGGCGGCGGCGGCCTTCGCCGCCCACTTCAGCTCGGTGTTCCTGCCCGAGTCGCCGTCGCTGGACCCCGCCGCCGCCGCCGCCGCGCCGGCTGACCAGCGCCGCGTCCACGTGAACACCATTCACCGTGCCGACGTGCAACGTGCGTTAGGCAAACTAAAACCCACAACCTCTGCAGGACCAGATGCTGTTCCAGCATTTATACTGAAGGCGTGTGCGGATGAGATTATACCACCTATCACATTTTTATTTAACCTCATATTAAAAACAGGTAAATACCCCTTAATTTGGAAGAAATCTAGGGTTACTCCGATTCCGAAATCAGGGCCTAAAACACAGGTTGAAAATTATCGCCCAGTAGCAATTCTATGTGCACTGGCGAAACTATTCGAATCAGTGTTACATGCTCAATTACTACCACAATGTAAGGCCTACATCACGCCGGCGCAACACGCGTTCTTACCTAAGCGCTCGGTGACTACTAATCTGGTAACCCTGGTAGAAAAAATCTCGTCTGACATGGATAACGGCAGACAGGTGGATGTTATTTACCTAGACTTTCAAAAAGCGTTTGATCGCGTCGATAACGATGTACTATTGATGAAGTTAGGAATTATGGGTTTTACACCGAGTCTAATAAATTTATTTTCAGACTACCTAATGGATAGGATGCAGTATGTTAAGTACGGACCGTATGTATCTGACTACTATAATACCCGTTCAGGCATAAGTCAGGGGTCGAATTTGGGGCCATTGTTGTTCGTGCTATTAATTAACGACCTTCCTGATGTTGTGTCCAACTCAGATATCTTAATATTTGCTGATGACGTTAAATTGTATCGAACTTGTGAAGCTCAGCGGGATTGTGAATTACTACAAAAAGATCTCGATGCAGTTCATGCTTGGAGCATAAGTAATAAATTATTTTTCAATCCATCCAAATGTGAAACCATGTCATTTACGCGGTCAACAGATCCGCTGAGATTTCCGTATACGATAGGTAACGCGACGGTGTCGCGAGTACAACAGGTGCGCGATCTCGGCGTGCTGTTCGACCCGGAGCTGACGTTCCACGAGCACACGGAGCGCGTGGCCGACGCGGCTCGCCGCCGTCTCGGCTTCGTGCTGCGCAATGCTGGGCCGCTCACGCCGCACGCGACGCAGGCACTGTACGGGGCGCTTGTGCGAAGTTTACTAGAGACTAGTTCTGTTGTCTGGAACCCCCACGAAGATAAATACATACTTCTTCTGGAGCGCATACAGAAGCAGTTCCTTCGTGCGCTTTACAAGAAAGTATTTTCCCGCTACCCATTCATGTATCCCACCCTCTTTCTCATGGGACAACTGGGGTACCAGACACTGGAAGTCAGAAGAGCAGTAGCCCTGGTTAAATTCGTCATAAACCTAATTAAAAGCAAAATAGACAGCATAGATTTAATTGAAGTGTTCACTCGACTATCTGTACCCAAAATTCAATTCCTGTGCTCATTGCGGCCGCGGTACCGGGCGCTGCTGGCGCAGGAACAGACGCGCACGGTGGCGCGGCGGCAGGCGCCGGCGGCGCGCGCGCGCACCATCATCGACACGGTGCTGGAAGACGCACCGCACTGCGACCTATTTGTGACTGGGATGGGATGCCTGATGATGGAATGCAACAGAGTATGCGAGAAGATGTATGCAAGAGCCAGCACCATAATAAATTAAACAAAATGTATCCTTAAATTTTAATTAGTTAAACCTATTGACATATTGACATAATGAGAATAATTTACAAATTGTAACTAAATCTATTTATTTTGACATAATGATGATAATGTTATACCTACTTTTAATTTTATTTAAATTATATTTTTTTGTTAGACTGCTTTACTCAGTAAAGTTTATGTTTATAATTATAAGTCAATTATTGGTAACGCTTTGGTCCTGAACTGTTATGTTACGAATGAAATAAACGAATTATCAATTATTATCAATTATCGATTCTTTTCATGTGCCACTGAAGTTCAGGGTCACACAAAGCATTCTTCATTTTTGCACCTGCCTTGTAATTTCCACATGCCCTAAGGTGGTTGATAATGCCTTTGGCATTAAGTCCGCCCATGTACTATTTTTGTGCATTAAGTTAAATAAAATAAATCATTTTTTTTTCCTATGTTAGGTTTCTTAGAAAATTCCCTGCGTCGACGACTTTGCCGCGATTCTTACTAGTATAGAGTCAAAAGAGAATCTCAAAATATACATACATACCAGATGTAAGGGACAGCGCCCCGCAAACTGTTAGAGGTTGCTCAGTCAATGACACTGACTGAACAACATTCACCGGGAAATTATTTTAGGAGATAAAAATAATGTTGACCGACTCGATTAGACAGTTTGTATGGAAGCGATATTTAGTGTCGTTGGCAGAGCAACCCCTATCAGTTTGCGGGACGTTGTCCCTTACAAATTCAAATAAAAAAAAATATTACAAAAAAGACGGTACATATATCTATCACAGAGTTTGCAAAATATAGGTTTACAGTCAGTAATATTAACATGCGAAAAACGTGGTGTGAGTCACACTGCTAGTTACAGCGAACGAAAGATAGACAAGATTATTTCTTGTTTATCTTTCGTAAAGCTAACCTGAACAAAATGCACTTATCTAGATACACAAACTGCGTAGTAAACGCAGAAGTCAAGGGCCAACCCGTTGATATGAGACAGTATCACTACATGCTGGTCTGGGAGCGAGAGAAAAACATAGAATGTGCCAGCTGCATTTCCTCCCGGGCATGCTGTAAAATCCAGCTAAGGGATCCGAGGGTTTCAGTATATTGTAATTTAGGCGATGGGCTGACAACCTGTCACTACAGCAATAAACCTAGAATTCTATCTTAAATAACCCTCAAAACTTTGTCAGACGTGGCGGAATGACCTTTGTTTAGGTCGTTTGCGCTCTGCCTACCCCATTAGGGATAAAGGCGTGATTATATGTATGTATGTATCACTACATAGTATAAAACGAAGTCGCTTTATCTGTCCCTATATCCCTATGGATGCATAAATCTTTAAAACTAAGCAACGGATTTTGATGCGGTTTCTTTTAATGAATGGAGTGATTCAAGAGGAAGGTTTATATGTATAATACATGCATAATATAGTAAAAAAACACTGATAATTTTCGTCCGAAGCCGGGGCGGGTCGCTAGTATGTAATAAAAAATAACCAGAAATAATTAAAAAAAAAACAGCTGCGCTATCATTTTGAAGTGGTTGTGTTGTAAGGATTGGTAGTGGAAAAATAAAAAAAACACCCCGTATAACTAACAATAACCATTCTGTCCCAGGGTAAACCAGCGATAGCCCATCGCGACATCAAATCCAAGAACATCCTCGTGAAAACCAACGGCGAGTGCTGTATAGCGGACTTCGGGCTCGCGTTGACCACGCAACATGTTGCGCAACACACGCAACACAACCCCCGGCAGGGCACCAAGAGATATATGAGCCCGGAGATGCTGGACCAGAGGTAATATACACTCATAACACATATAACGACAACAAATTACATATACCGGCAACAAATCACATATAACGGCTCAAAATCACATATGTCCACAACAAATCACATATAATGACTCCCTATCACAAATGTCGACAATGAATCACATATAACTACAACAAATCACATATAATGGCTCCAAATTACATATGTTGGCAATAACTAGGGTTTCGGAAATCCCGGGGTTTTCTCGTTCCCGGGACCCGGGAAAAAAATAATGAAATTCCCGGGAATTCCCGGGAATCGGGAATTTAAAAAAATATATATGGATTTTTGTTGAGATAGTGTTTTGATGCTATGTTTTGACTTTTGTCAATAAAACTACCACATAAATAAAAAGAAATTTTTTTTTTTTTGCCAATAAAACTACTATTAGATTAAAAAATCACACGGTTATGATTTTAAACAGCGATGTATTTTTGTGTTTTAAACTTTAACATAATGTCATCTAGTGGTCAGTGGCGGACCTATCAAATTTATAAATGCTTTAACGTTTCGTAAACCATAAGTGCTAAAGTTTTTTTTAGGTTCTCATGGTTTTTACTGTATTTGCAGGTGTTGAGAGATGGTGAGATTTTTCTTGGGAAAACAAATACTTCTGATGAACTTTTGAGTTTTTACCGCTTCGGAAAGCCGTCGACTTCGCCGATTCCAGGTCACTCAGCCGCGGTTTTATTATCGCCGGGTTGGCGATCCCCTCGCTCGATTTATTTTCATAATTAAGCCAATTTGTAGTAGCAAAAAAGTCTATACGCGACTTTTTTTATCATGAGGGAACAGAAAGGGACAACAATTTGAGCAGGAATAGATCACTCAATTCTTCACATTTATGGCCAAAGGCGGTCGGGATCTGGTTGTCCATTGTCTCGATAAACGTTTTAATCTCTTTACTCTTATTTATTTGTGTCATTACGAATCGCGCAAGCTAAGCCTAACACGTGAATAACACGATACTTGTGTGCGTAATGAGACTAACTGTATTCTAATAACATACATACATACATATAATCACGCCTTTATCCCTAATGGGGTAGGAAGAGCGTAAACGACCTAAACAAAGGCCGTTCCGCCACGTCTGACAAAGTTGTAAGGGTTATTTAAGATAAATATCTGGGTATACTGATGTAGTCACAGCCCATCGCCTAAATTACAGTATACTGAAACCTTCGGATCCCTAAGCTGGTTTCTAAAGCATTCCCGGGAGGAAATGCAGCTGGCACATTCTATGTTTTTCTTTCGTTCCCAGGCCAGCATGGAAGAATCTATTCTAATGAGATTTAAAAAAAATCAAGTTTCAATTTTCTGTCTACTCCCTACGTCAGATGGCGTGGTTTTTTGCGTATATCTATAAAGTTTTAGGTGAGGTAACATTTAAAAAAACATCAAATCGGGTAAGAAACAATCAATATTAAATTGTCTACCTACCCCCCATCTCAGGTGGCGTGATTATTTGTATCCTTTGTTTTTTCCTAGATAACAATCAGTCGAATAAACAAAAATATCGGAATCGGTTAAAAACAGCCAAATTCGAATTTCCTGCCTACCCTCTAAGTGAGGTGGCGTGATTTTAGGTATCTTAAGTTGCAACCCGGTTAACACTGAGTTGAATAAAAAAAAACCATTGAAATCGGTTCAGTAGTTTTGGCGCGATGTTGTAACATACAGACAGACAGACAAAAATTCTAAAAAGAATCGATTTGGTCTTTATATCGTTAATAATGCCTGCAGCAATTATTTTTTTCAAAAAATATGCTAACAGACACGACCCTTCTAGAGATTTATTATATGTATAGATACAATATATTCTGGGCCTAGTCATAAATTAAATATGTGTGTTTTTTTATCGTTAAATTTATGAAACACAGCTCGTATACTAGTAGTTTAACTCGTAAATTGAATTTTCGTCATTCCCGGGAATTTCAGATTATTTCCCGGGATCGTAAATTAAAATTGTCCCGGGAAGTCCCGGGTTCCTGTTCCCGGGACCGAAACCCTAACAATAACTCACATATTACTGCAAAAAATGTCGCATAGCACAATGCAAACTCACATAAAAGAACATAATAATAAAGTAGTCAAAAAAACATCCTTTTGAAAAAAAAACGGTGAGTGCTGTATAGCGGACTTTGGGCTATCATTGACTACGCAACACAACCCAGGCAGGGCACCAAGAGATTCTCGACCAGAGGTAACTCTCTCTCACACTGTGTGATATATACCCGTACCCCATTCGAGATAACGTCTTTATCCCGAATGGGGTACGCAGAGCGTAAACGACCAAAGAAAAGATCGTTCCGCCACGTCTGACAAGTTTTGAGGGATATTTTAGACTGAAATGTGTATCGCTATAGTGACAGGTTGTCAGCCCATCGCATAAAATAAAGTTACCAGAGGTAACTATAGGCCAATAAATACACTCATCAGTAAATAGGACAATTCTCAGAGGCTGATTCACATACAGGATACAATTCAAATATAGGACAATAACTCACATATGAGGATAAACTTACATATACGACACACATAATAAAGGAGTGTTTCGATAATAATAACTTACATATAGGGCAACGACACGACACACATAAAGTTAGTTTATTTAACGTTGAGTTATCAGTACCAACGTGTTTTGCGGCTCGTAAATAGCTTTTTCTTTGCAACTTAGCAGAGGTTCTAATTTCGGAACCGCAGACTGTAACCTTGCTACAAACATATGTTTTGCGGTCGACTGTCTCTAAATTTGTAGAGAAAAAGCAGTTTATGGGCTACAAAATAGGTTGGTATCGATAACTCAATGTTAAATGAACGAACTGTAGAGTAAATCACATTTAGGACAACAACACACATAAAAAAATAGATCTTTTGATAGATTGCTTTTGTGTTACATTTTTTTTTCTGTTTCTGTATAATAATTTACTAACTATGGACTTATAGTCCATATTTATATTTAGATATCTAAAAACAAATAATTTTAATTTATTTTTACACATAATTTATTCCGGTTAGTGGCTGAGCGCTGTACAGTTGCCGGCTACCGGCGCGCGGCGGCACACTGTACTTGCGTTTTGGTTTGAGCCGCGTCAACAATCACTGGTCGATCACTAGAGATACTCACCGAGCGCCGCCGTGATGACGATATCAGGGCGCACGGATAAACCTATATACAGGTTTTTTGTTGCGTTCTTTATGTTAATCGTTGTGTTAGAATTTTTGAAAATGTTATAAATCTTCCATGCTGTACTGGGAGAGCCAGACAAACGTAGAATGTGCCAGCTGCATTTCCTCCCGGGCATGCTGTAAAAACCAGCTAAGGGATCTGAGGGTTTCAGTATATTGTAATTTAGGCGATGGGCTGACAACCTGTCACTACAGCAATATACTACAAATCTATCTTAAATAACCCTCAAACTTTGTCAGACGTGGCGAAACGACCTTAATTTAGGTCGTTTACGCTCTGCCTACCCCATTAGGGATAAAGGCGTGATTATATGTATGTATGTATGTAATAATTTGTTCCAGTATAAACCTGGAATGCTTCGAGGCGTACCGCAAGTGCGACATCTACGCGCTCGGCCTCGTGCTGTGGGAGGCGTGTCGCAGAGTGTCTCCAGCACACGAGTACAGGGCTCCCTTCCAGGACCTGGTGCCGGCCGACCCCAGCTTCGAGGAGATGAGGAAGATCGTCTACGTGGATGGGGCCAGGCCGTTACCGCCCACTGACCCTCACCCGGTAAGTTGTGGTAGTTAGTTACAGAGAGTTGTCAATAGATGTCGCTGTTCGAGAGCAAGTGGTTTCTACATCGCGGTGGTGAGATTTTTTGCGGTTTGTATAACTACTCTTGACCTTGAGACGAAATCACGAAAGGTAAGGATTCTTCCTTAAACATCTGTAGTGTGATATGATGATGCTTTATGAAGAGTATCTCCAGCACAGGAATACAGGGCTCCCTTCCAGGACCTGGTGCCGGCGGATCCCAGCTTCGAGGAGATGAGGAAGATCGTCTGCGTGGATGGGGCCAGGCCTTACCGCCCACTGACCCTCATCCGGTAAGAGGTGGTAGTTGATTACAGAGAGTTGTCAATAGATGTCGCTGTTCGAGAGCGCACAGTTTCTACATCGCGGTGGTGAGATTGTTTGCGGTTTGTATAACTACTCTTGACCTTGAGAAAGAAAGTATGGACTCTTTCTCCAAAGCTGTAGTTTGATGGATTGAGTCGCCCGCGCACGAGTACCGCGTGGGCTGTATCACGCGGACGGCAAACAAAACACCGGATGTGACATAAGGGATGCACTGCTATCCCCAATCCCAGGACCCCCACGTTGTTACGTGGGGCGCAGACTGCCGTGGCAAGGAGGCCAAGCCTCGGTACCACTCCCCCCCTCCAAATATATTTGGAGAGAGCAGACCACACCGAAGAAAGAAGATACGGTTAGTATGGTGCAAATAGGTACATTAAAAAATAGGTAAGGATTCTTCCTTCAAAGCCTGTAGTATGATGCATGATGAAGAGTGTCTCCAGCACACGACTACCGCGCGCCCTTTACAGCCTGAATTGTCCTAACCAAACTGGGGAAAATCTCACTAAGCGATAAATTGACAAATATCATCATTGTGTTCCCGCTAGGAATCGAACCCCGGACCTGCAGAGCATGGCTCACAATATTCACTAAATGAATTCCCCTTATTCCCAGACGATGGTGGGCATGGCCAAGCTGATGTGTGAGTGTTGGCATCAGAACGCGTCGGTGCGACTACCCGCGCTACGGGTCAAGAAAACACTACTGAAGCTAGCGGCTAATGACAACTCCATACAGCTGAATAGTGATAATGAGGTCTCCGTATGAGGTACGCTAGGATTCATTTTAAATATGAAAACATTTAAAAAAGGGTAAAAATGTGTTTAACTTTTCTGTATAATACATATATATATATATATATATAGAATGTGCCCGCTGCATTTCCTCCCGGGCATGCTGTAAAAACCAGCTAAGGGATCCGAGGGTTTCAGTATATTTTAATTTAGGCGATAGGCTGACAATCTGTCACTACGGCAATAATACCTACAAACCTATCATAAATAACCCTCAAAACTTTGTCAGTCGTGGCGGATCGACCTTTGTTTTGTTCTTTTACGCTCTGCCTACGCTATTAGGGATAAAGGCGTGATTATATATATGTAACTTTTCTGTAAACAAAAACTCATAAATACCGCGGTTGAAATATCTTCGAATACTTAGAGGAATATGTATTCACTGGGCATTCCAAACTGAAATGTTCACGCATTTAGTCACTTACACCAACTTAGTGACTAATAATAATTCCCAGAAATATTTGTGCTTTTCGGAAAATAGCAATAGTTACACAATTATACAGAAAAACATATTAACGAGGCATAATATCGATAATTTAACAAGATAGCCACTAATAATAACCAATTTTTTTTTAAAGATATTGTATAGGGCTCCCGCCATTTTGATAAAAGGACAATCATAGATTAAAAAGTTGGAAAACACAACTGTCAAATGACACATCTCCGCGGATACATTATTACATTGGCATGTGTCTCGATGTTCGAAAGACTAAAATTTAAATGTCATTTCGTTAATTATATTATTTGCTAATACAAAAATGCTATTGAGTGCCTTAAAAATAAAATAAACTTTAAGCAGCTAGACTTCCATATTAGAAACATCGAATTTCTGAATATTAGAGGCTTATGAATAGGAAATATAAAACATCTATATTTGTGAAATATATTTTAGGTGACGATACTAGCCAAGTGGCGCCCCCATTAGTAAAAACAACATAATTAACTAAAAAAAGCAGTGAATCGAAAAACCGGTCCAACAGAATCAAGTTATAGTAATTAAGAACCTTATAAAATAGGTTAATTATTAAAAAGGTTCTAAATTATCTTAATTACTACAACTCGATTCTGTTGGACCAGTTTTTCGATTGACTGCGTTTTAAGTGAATTATGTTTTTTTTACTAAGTGGGGCGACTTGGCTAGTATCGTTATCTTAAGTGATTTTTTTAAATTAAAATATAGAATCAACAATTTCCTCGAGTGGTAATACAAGATACTCGGTGATATTTTAGTTTTTTTTTTTTCATCTTTGAAATTTCACCTTAGCGTTTATCTCGCTTCCTATTTATAACGTATGTTTAAGCTTTATCATAGATGTTAAGTTTTTTTATATAATCAAATGAATTCTTAGCTAAATATCTTCAGCCATAATTAGGCTATAATTTTGTTGCCATTTTGAAAGCATTTACGCATAATATAATCAATGATTCAATAAAATAAATGTCACAGATAATAAAATTGTACATCAAAATACAAATTAAAAAGATAACAAAGTACAAAGCGTTACAAAATATTTGGCCATTTTAGGTTTTAAATCCTCTTATAATGATAATGAAGGCACATGGATTGAGACTTTTGGTATAATCGACTTGGTCTTGGTCATCTTTAGGCTAGAGTCACAACATAGCCAATATAAATTAAGATATATCTTGATATTTTGCATTTTCTCTGAAAAATGTTCTTTATAACGCTTTGTACATAATACATATATTTAAAGTGTGAATAACTACGCGTAGTTACTTAATAAATAAGTTAATATTGAAGTGCCGAATAGTATTGTAATTAATTGTAAGTTAGTTGTGATATTATGTAAAGTTTTTAATTGTTTTGTAGAAATAGTATAAGTTTCAAACAAGTTACGTATAAACTTTTCTTTTTTCAGTCATCAGTCATATCATTTTCTTCTGAACTGAAGATTATAATAAAATTAGCAATCTACTTGATTAAAAAATAAATCATTTCTTTAAAGACATAGTTACTTTTTGTAACAAATGTAAATATAATGTATCGCAGTAAGTAATTTGTTTATTTGTGTTAAAAAACGTTTCTAAAAGTTCAACAATTTTGTTTCATTATTTGCAAATATTGAGAAGAAAATGCAAAAAATCATGACAATACATTGTGTGTACATTTTAAAATGATTAGTTGCCATATAAATTACTTAGGAAATACTAACATTTTGGCGTAAAATATATTCGAATCTCTAAAAGTCACTTGTTAAAAATTCACACATTTAAATATCGCGCCTAATAATAGGCTAAAATTGTATTAATTAGGTATCATATTATTGTTTGTGTTTATTTTTATATTGGTAAATCAAATGCTTTTGTTCACGTTTACAGCAACAATATATTTCTAAACTCCCATGCATTTATATTACTACCGTTCCTGATAAAACTTGAATACTCAAAACTGTTAAAAGACATACAATATCAGTTATCCTGTAAGAATACATACGCAATACAAATGACACTTACTTTTAGTTCACAAATATAATATTAAACCCAGAATCCGCTTTTTAAATCATTTGATTGTAAAGTTATCATTAAAAAAGCATAAACATAGTACAGGAGATTGTTTTCAGTAAATATATCTCATCGAATATTTTCATGAGGTAAGGGAATGTAGCCTTTTTGGAATAGTGTGAATGGCAACCCTTATATTAAACAAAAAAAAACAGCGCTCGATTAGACCTAAATTATTCGATTCTACACGTAAACATAAACCTAAAATACACTTGGTGATTTTTGTTTAAAGCGGCACAATACTGAGAGTTTTCAGTTAAAATTGATTTTTCGAAATGCCTATATTTGATTTAAAATATCTATGTAATGTGACGCTTAAGCCAAAAATCTCAGAGTATTTTTCGAGTTCTATTTGTGTGTAGGATCCAATGGTTTATACTATTTTCAAATCAGATGTAGAATAAAGGTAAACGAAGTTTCATGTCTTTTAATCGAAGATCTTGTTCCTAAAATAAGTTTAAGCTATTAGATATGGTAACATAATGAAATAGTAGTTTTAGTCATCTAACTAATTTTCCAACACGTATCATTTATTTTTGAAATGAGTTTTTGAATAAAAAGACATGAAACATTGTTTACCTTTATTCTAAATCTGATTTGGAAGTAGTATAGGTATGTACATGCGCCGCGGTTTTTTTTTTTAAATTATGGTCGCCATTCACAGTTTACCAGGGTCCATAATATGATATTATCATGTCGGTATTTGATGAGATGTTTTTTTGTGTTTGAGACTATGGAAGGCAGTATATGTACACAAATCTTATCGACATGGTAGCTTATTCTATAGTTTTGTTTTAACATTAAAAACATTATTGTGTTCAATATTGTAAATATAAATAACGTAATTTGTAATGATGTATGATTTGTATAAGTCTTATGATTAAGATGTAGGTTGGTTAATTGATTATGAAGAGAATAAAATATTTGTCTATTATAAACTGGAAATGCTGTTTTTGTTCTATCACTTTCGCATAAAATTTTACTACATTTGACCTTACTATTATTATATTCTTTATTGCTTTAAAAAATAAAAATACAGTTCAACATAAAAAAAATAAACAACAGGCGAACTTATCTCTATAAAAGATCTCTTCAAGCCAACCTAATGGGGATAAAAGATGGGATAGAGTGAGAGAGAAGATACAGTTAGTATAATTTAATTACATTATTAAATGGCCACTATTTTATATAAGTCACAGATGTAAAATTCATTGAAAACAGATATCTGCATTAAATATTCTTGTTTGTTCTGCTTACTTTCCACAGATCTTTAAGCAGCGCACCTCGTACTGTAGTGTTATATCAACATAATGCAGTTATGTACCTACCTGCCTATTTTTAGAATAGTTTGTGGTTTTACTAACGTAAACAATAGGATCATGTGTAGGAAGGAAAATTCTAATACTGATAGGAAAATCACAATACGTCAATGTTAAGTTTAAAAACATTTATTTTATAAATTAGTATATAAAAGCATACAATACAATAAACTTAAGCTAAGAAATGCACAAATTGGTACGTTCCTTTTAAATAGCATCTGATGATTTTTGGTTAAAATTCTTTTAAAACACTTTAGAATAAAAATACTTGGTATAAAATGTGTTTGCACTTCTAAAACTAGTCAATATACTTGACAAGCTTAAATGCCGAGATCTTAAATAATAAAATATATCCAGTCTATTAGACATCATGCATAGTAAAATTTACAGAATACTTTGTTCGTAGTTAAAATTATTCAGAAAATTCGAGTGTGTAGGTTCAAAATGGAAAAATTGAGTTCGGCTCGCACACTCTATAAAAAACCTTTATTTCCAAATCCTGATAGCATACTCCAGGGCCCTACTTTAAGATAGCACACTATATTAGATAGGGCATTTTTCTAGAGTGTGATACCCGAACCAGGCACTCAGTCTCATCTCCCTAATCGTGGTGCTCATCGGCAGCCAACTCCTCCATATCCTCCTGATCAAACTCCGTGTCATCCTCAGCCGTGGCCTCCTGGTACTGCTGGTACTCAGACACCAGGTCATTAACGTTGCTCTCGGCTTCACTGAACTCCATCTCGTCCATACCCTCGCCAGTGTACCAATGCAAGAAAGCCTTGCGCCTGAACATAGCGGTGAACTGCTCCGAGATACGCTTGAACAGCTCCTGGATGGCGGTCGTGTTGCCGATGAAGGTCGAAGACATCTTCAAGCCTTGAGGGGGGATGTCACAGCAGGCCGTCTTGACGTTGTTCGGGATCCATTCTACGAAGAACGAACTGTTCTTGTTCTGGATGGATAACATTTGCTCGTCGACCTCCTTCATGGACATGCGTCCACGGAAGATGGCCGCTACCGTCAAGTACCGTCCGTGGCGCGGGTCACACGCCGCCATCATGTTCTTAGCGTCGAACATCTGTTGCGTCAGTTCCGGCACCGACAGGGCTCTGTAGGACTGGCTGCCACGAGATGTCAGAGGCGCAAAACCAGGCATGAAGAAGTGCAGACGAGGGAACGGCACCATGTTCACGGCTAGCTTCCTCAAATCGGCGTTCAACTGACCAGGGAACCTCAAGCAAGTGGTGACTCCAGACATCGTCAACGAAACCAAGTGGTTTAAGTCTCCGTAAGACGGGTTGGGGAGTTTGAGGGTTCTGTAGCAGATGTCATATAAAGCCTCGTTGTCTATGCAGTAGGTTTCGTCTGTGTTTTCGACTAGCTGATGAATCGACAGCACAGCGTTGTAAGGTTCAACTACAGTGTCCGATACTTTTGGGGAGGGTACAACGGAGTATGTGTTCATGATTCTGTCGGGGTATTCTTCTCTGATTTTGGAGATGAGGAGGGTGCCCATGCCGGAGCCGGTGCCGCCTCCAAGGGAGTGTGTCAGCTGGAAGCCCTGCAGGCAGTCGCAGTTCTCACATTCCTTGCGGACGACATCGAGGACAGCGTCGACTAACTCGGCGCCCTCGGTGTAGTGTCCCTGTGGAAGACAATGAAGAGTTAAAGGTATGCATAATACATTCTAAAGTAGACAGTACCATCTTTCTCCGGATTTAAAATACATTAGTCATTTTGAAATGACTAGCTGTGTTCTGTAGGCGTGTAGAAATAAAGTTAAAACCTAAAGTTCTCAGTAAGCTTGCTCCATTGTCACGATGGTCAAGATCTACCTCAGCCAGCCCTGAACAAATCATCACTGTTATTAATGAGAACGTATCATGTCATATCCCTTGATCATCTATCAGTCTTCTTTTACCTTAGGCCAGTTATTCCCCGCGCTGGACTGGCCGAAGATGAAATGTCTAGCCGGAACAGCTGGCGAAAGGCGTCCATCGTACCTAATTTTAAGCCCCATAGACATGCGTTCAAAATGAAAGTGACCGAACTGTCGCAGCATGACTTAACCAATGAGTCTCATACCTTAGCCCAGTTGTTCCCCGCGCCGGACTGGCCGAAGACGAAGTTGTCTGGCTATACCCGCTGGAGCACACGGCTTCAATTGTCCTGTACCTCAAAACCCTCGTCCCTTGTTTTAAGCCCCATAGGCATGCGTTCAAACTAAAAGTGGCCGAACTATTGCAGCATGGCTTAAACATCTTACCTTAGCCCAGTTGTTCCCCGCGCCGGACTGGCCGAAGACGAAGTTGTCTGGCCGGAACAGCTGGCCGTACTCGCCGGAGCGCACGGCGTCCATCGTGCCGGGCTCGAGGTCGAGCAAGATGGCGCGGGGGACGTACTTCCCGCCGCTCTCCTTCGTCGCAACTGTTGAAGAAAAAATTAGGTTAATAAAGAACATTCAGTAATCATGCATGCAGTATTATGCTCGGAAATACTGGAATCTAATAATAATGAATCGTGTACTTAGTGAGATCTGAAGTAGGTAACTAAACCTATTCCCGTATTTTGTCAGTTTGTGATGATGACTTTATGATTGAAATTCTAACACATTTTTTTTTCCACATAAACATGAACTACAAAGAGCACAGTCAGCTCCGACATTGGGTTGGAAATGAACATGTCAAACACAAAATTAATGACCAACAGCGCTACTATACCCATAGATAGCTATGAATAGAGTGACTCTAGATTATGTAGACGAATACATATATCTAGGCAAATTAATAAGTTTTAACAAAGAGTTTACCCACATTTAAATTTATTCAGTTTTCTTTATGCGTTTAACCCTATGATAACAAAGTTCAACATTTCTCTCCTGGTCTATAATACTTTCTACTCGAAAAAATCATTTTTATAACTTATACATACATATAATACATATAATCACGCCTTTATCCCTAATGGGGTAGGCAGAGCGTAAACGACCTAAACAAAGGTCGTTCCACTACGTCTGACAAAGTTTTGAGGGTTATTTAAGATAGAATTCTAGGTATATTGCTGTAGTGACAGGTTGTCAGCCCATCGCCTAAATTACAATACACTGAAACCCTCGGATCCCTTAGCTGGATCTTACAGCATGCCCGGGAGGAAATGCAGCTGGCACATTCTATGTTTTTCTATCTCTCCCAGACCAGCATGGAAGTAATATTATAACTTATAATTATAACTTATAATTTTATAATATCCGCGATAAAACGCCATATAAATCGCTTTTGAATCTCTATTTACCCCGAAAAGGATATAAGCATGACTACGTTTGTATAAGGAAGAAACTTCAATACATTCAATAGTCTTTCGCCTGTCAGCCATTTAATTATGCAGCAGATTTAATATGTACCTCAGCGTCTCGGAGAACAATGAATGTTTTGAAAGCCAGAGCGCCATCGCGGTTTATGATTCAAAGGAAAATATTTTTTATTATAGGAACCGTTGAAGGGATCGTCCTACATCCATAATTTTTAAATGAATACCTTATTGTATTCAATGAACGCCTTGTTCTTTAGAAAGAACGCTCATCAAGTATGATGCATGTCGGGAAATATTTTATCTGGGGGCAGTTACAGTGCTAAGATTGTGGGTTCGATCACCACATTTAATTTATTATATTTTTTAAATTGACAGTCTTATTTAAGGTCAATGAAAAATATCGATAAATTTGATCTATATTTTATACACTACTAGCGACCCGCCCCGGCTTCGCACGGCAATTATCAGTGTCTCTACTATATGATGCATGTATTATACATATAAACCTTCCTCTTGAATCACTCTGTCCATTAAAAGAAACCGAAGATTTCGAAGATTTATGCATACATAGGGATATAGGGACAGAGAAAGCGACTTTGTTTTATACTATGTAGTGATTTAAAATCAAGTTCAACTCGAAATCGAAAGTCATCATCAGAGTATTCCAAAACCGCTTGTTTCCAAGTGCTATAATTCATAATAGAACTATAATATGCTCGGACGCGCACACTTGCAGATAACTGTGCCGGTACAGTTATATCGCTCGCTGGCCAGCTTTATGATATATCTAGCTTTAATACATAGGCAAGTGGTTTTGCGGCCGACATTAGACATAAAATAATTTAAGGCACATGTGAAAATTCTTCCATGCTGGCCTGGGAGCGAGAGAAAAACATAGAATGTGCCAGCTGCATTTCCTCCTGGGAATGCAATAAAAATCAGCTAAGGGATAGAAGGGTTTCTGTACGTATATTGCAATTGCGGCGTAAGCCAACCTGTCACTACAGCAATATACCTAAAAACCCCCAAAACTTTGTCAGACGTCGCGAAACGACCTCTGTTAGGTAGTAGGTCGTTTACGCTCTGCCTACCCCATTTAAAGGTGGAAATATATGTATGTATGTGAAACGTCTTTTTCTTGGTTCAAAATATTATAGACCAGGAAATCAATGTCAAAAATGTTGGCTCATCGAATACTAATAGTAGATATTAGTTAAAAGTAAAATGCGAAAAGAGAATCTACAGATTCTTTTTATTTCAGGCGCGAAATAATGCTCTCCCCAAAATTGAATGTAATGACGGTATCAACAAAAGTGAGAAGAAACTATCCAAATCTATTACCATCTAATCTACATTGTCAATTTAAATACAGATTTATCATTCGACATGGAAAGCTACAAAAGATCACTTAAATAGAGTGGTATCATTACATTTGACCTGAGAAATTGGGCATATAACGGCTTAATAATTCAAGAAGACCGGCCATTAAAAACTTAGATTGCACTGGTCATAAAAAAATTACAACTCGGTAAGGCCAGTGCCCCTATAACTGCTACTTAATGCGAATTGTCTGTCTGTCCATCCGCTATAATTGTTAGACCACTGTAATTGGGCTATTACTGTGGTTTAAGGACAAAAGGAATGTAATTTTTTGAGCTAGTTTGGTGAGTTTTATGTGCCAGTTGTGTGCAAGTGAATAAAATAACGGAATACGATTGAAATACTGACTACACCATACCTAGTGCTTTCACCCCATCCAATTGAATTCCCAGTAGTAATGAATTATTTTTATAAGGTAAAATATAACCCAGCAGTGGGACAGTTTAGGCTAGTATAATAATAATAAAATATAACCTATATCTATCAGTCTCCTGTATTCCGCATGTAATCAGCCATTTAGACATAAGAACGTTAGATATATCAAACAGACAAGAATTTATTGTGCATATTTTTCTTGTATTGATTTCATCAAATTCTTAAAAACTTGTTCCTAAAACAGTAGAAAATTCTAAGGGTCAAGTTGACAAAGAAAGGGAAACCGTGACGTGACACAGAAATCACGATGAAAAAAGGGAAAACAAGTGAAAGCAGACACTTACCAGAGGCCTCATTGTAGTAGACGGAGATTCTTTCGAGCTGGAGGTCGCTGGTGCCCTTGTACACGCCCGCAGGGTCAATGCCGTGCCCCTCGCTGATTATCTCCCAAAACAAGTGAAAGCAGAGACACTTACCAGAGGCCTCATTGTAGTAGACGGAGATTCTTTCGAGCTGGAGGTCGCTGGTGCCCTTGTACACGCCCGCAGGGTCAATGCCGTGCCCCTCGCTGATTATCTCCCAAAACAAGTGAAAGCAGAGACACTTACCAGAGGCCTCATTGTAGTAGACGGAGATTCTTTCGAGCTGGAGGTCGCTGGTGCCCTTGTACACGCCCGCGGGGTCGATGCCGTGCCCCTCGCTGATTATCTCCCAAAACAAGTGAAAGCAGAGACACTTACCAGAGGCCTCATTGTAGTAGACGGAGATTCTTTCGAGCTGGAGGTCGCTGGTGCCCTTGTACACGCCCGCGGGGTCGATGCCGTGCTCCTCGCTGATTATCTCCCAAAACAAATGAAAGCAGACACTTACCAGAGGCCTCATTGTAGTAGACGGAGATTCTTTCGAGCTGGAGGTCGCTGGTGCCCTTGTACACGCCCGCGGGGTCGATGCCGTGCTCCTCGCTGATTATCTCCCAAAACAAGTGAAAGCAGAGACACTTACCAGAGGCCTCATTGTAGTAGACGGAGATTCTTTCGAGCTGGAGGTCGCTGGTGCCCTTGTACACGCCCGCAGGGTCGATGCCGTGCTCCTCGCTGATTATCTCCCAAAACAAGTGAAAGCAGAGACACTTACCAGAGGCCTCATTGTAGTAGACGGAGATTCTTTCGAGCTGGAGGTCGCTGGTGCCCTTGTACACGCCCGCGGGGTCGATGCCGTGCCCCTCGCTGATTATCTCCCGAAACAAATGAAAGCAGACACTTACCAGAGGCCTCATTGTAGTAGACGGAGATTCTTTCGAGCTGGAGGTCGCTGGTGCCCTTGTACACGCCCGCGGGGTCGATGCCGTGCTCCTCGCTGATTATCTCCCAAAACAAGTGAAAGCAGAGACTTACCAGAGGCCTCATTGTAGTAGACGGAGATTCTTTCGAGCTGGAGGTCGCTGGTGCCCTTGTACACGCCCGCAGGGTCGATGCCGTGCTCCTCGCTGATTATCTCCCAAAACAAGTGAAAGCAGAGACACTTACCAGAGGCCTCATTGTAGTAGACGGAGATTCTTTCGAGCTGGAGGTCGCTGGTGCCCTTGTACACGCCCGCGGGGTCGATGCCGTGCCCCTCGCTGATTATCTCCCAAAACAAGTGAAAGCAGAGACACTTACCAGAGGCCTCATTGTAGTAGACGGAGATTCTTTCGAGCTGGAGGTCGCTGGTGCCCTTGTACACGCCCGCAGGGTCGATGCCGTGCTCCTCGCTGATTATCTCCCAAAACAAGTGAAAGCAGAGACACTTACCAGAGGCCTCATTGTAGTAGACGGAGATTCTTTCGAGCTGGAGGTCGCTGGTGCCCTTGTACACGCCCGCGGGGTCTATGCCGTGCTCCTCGCTGATTATCTCCCAAAACTGGAACAGACCAACAAAACTGTTCAGTATTTTATCCTTTGTAGAACTGAGGTCTGTTTGGGCTGATCATAGAAAAAAAGAACGTCAAAAAATCTAGCCTTAAATGGTTATTTTAACTCGCATTTTAATATTGTGTCCGTTTTTTACTTTACCAACAGTATAGAAAGCTTACTTTAGCTAAGTAAGGCTAATAATATTCTTCTTCTGTCGAGTGTGTATCGAGTCTATTGACCCGATGAACCCTGGTGTCAGAGTTTTTAAACCGCCTAGTAGCACAACTATCAGGCCTCTGACATGGTTTGAGTAACGACCACTATCAAAGACAGCGACCGGGGCCGACGGCTTAACGTGCCCTCCGAAGCACAACATCTTGTTCTTTTTCTGACAATTAGGTGATTCAGCCTGCAATGTCCTAACCAAACTGGGGAAAAATTCACAAAGTGATAAATTCTCAAATATCAACTTTCTGTTTCCTCCCTGGGAATCGAACCCACGACGGATCAGGAGTCCATGGCACTAGCCACTACACCACGGAGGCAGTTAATAATATTCTGAGTAGGTAATATTAATAACAATTTAGGCGATAGGCTGACAACCTATCTCTACAGCAATTAACCTACAAATCTAACTTAAATAACCCTCAAAACTTTGTCAGTCGTGGCGGAACGACCTTTGCTTAGGTCGTTTACGCTCTGCTTACCCCGTTAGGGATAAAGACGTGATTATATGTATGTAATATTATTTTGATTCTGATGTAAATACTTTGCTCTTTCACGTGGTATTGGCATGGGTAGCACACACCCTAAGCATTTGATCTTCTATTATTTACAAACACATGTTTCAATTTGAAGGGGAGAGAGGAAACAAGTCCCAACACGTTCTTTAATAACATATTACGACTTGTCCTGGTAAATTTTAGTTTAGTTATGGGCATCTATAAAAATATATGATCACGTTAAAATTATTTACTACGCCGTAAACTTTATAAGATAGAATAAACTAGTCCGTCTGCATATAAAATGTAACTCTAGAATTCCAGCGATATTACTCTCACAAGTTTCTGGAAATGTCGATAAAAAATGGCATTGCTACAATTTAATTGGAATGCCAACAACAGCCGTATAAAATCTCAAATACATTCAGTTTGGTGAAAATTATAAAAAATTTTCTTTTGCCGTGTAGTGTGTACATATAAAATTTTTGAAATAATTTTAAACACCAAAGTGTTTCCAGTTCCTCTTAGACGATTAGAACCCTCATTGCAGCTATGATAAAGCCAGCAGCCAGCATTATTATGGCTATGAACCATTTAATGTAGGAAACTACTCGGAAAGTACGATCACCCTCCTGATAACCCTACTGACAATGTTTCACAGCTGTGGCATGTCATGCCACCATGTCATGTGAAAATAAATTGAAGAATGCTTTTTAGAGTAGGTACTTTAGTTATTTACGTTTGTATTTTTTAAGACTATACCAACAAGCTGAATAGTTAGTTCCGGTCTGAAGGGCAAAAGAGCCAGTGAAATCAGGAGATATTCCAATCCATACCGCTTAGAAAACAACGTTGTGTAGTGTCTCATTAATTTCGAAGAAAATACCTTCACATACATACGAGTACATATAATAACGCCTTTATCCCTAAAGGGATAGGCAGAGCGTAAACGGCCTAAACAAAGGTCATTCCGCCACGTCTGACAAAGTTTTGAGAATGTAGTGACAGGTTGTCAGCCCATCGCCTAAATTACAATATACAGAAAGCCTCGGATCCTTTAGCTGATTTTTACAGCATGCCCGGGAGAAAATGCAGCTGGCACATTCTATGTTTTTCTTTCGCTTCGGGGCCAGGCAATACCTTCACTTACGTCATATTTATATCAAACAACCTTCAAATAGATGGAAAATATAGAGAAGAAAACCTATGATACGAGATAATATATCTAGTAACTGCTAGGATTATTCTTGATTGCTTGTCATAGCACATTTCGTTTCCATATCCATTCAACTGCATAAAGTCCGTTCGATCGATTAAAAGGAAAATAAAAAAGAGTCCTGTCCTGTCCAATTAAAAACCCGCGATAGGTCACAGGAATAATGACAGGACAACGAAATCGTTACAATATTGATGAGAAAACTTCTTGGCATGAAATATCTAGTTAGGGTTAAGAGTCACTGAACCATGAATAATTTAGAAAATATGACGTCTATCATACTACTTAATTGATCAATGATATCGAATTGTCTGGAAGTAAAAAAAATATGGAAAATTGCTGTTCTAGTAACCCTTTTCCCAAAATTTGTGATAGACAGCAAACAATAGGAAAAAGTGGTTCACAGTAATTATTATAATTCAGCTATCGAAACTAACATCGGGTCAAGCTTTAGTAGGTAAACATTAGCCCAAAAAAGGTTGAAAGTCCCCGAACCCAATCGATATACATTCAGGACGTGTGCTGGTTAGATCTTCAGATACCAGTAGATGGTTTATTCACGTGGCACAGAACATTAGCCCCTGTTTGTAATTTATACGATGTGTTAGGGAAATAACGCAAAACATAAAGTGGTTATATTTTCAATTTCCATTGAAATACTGCGAGTGTGAAGAACTGTTTTTGCATGTGACTTCTGGACTATAATATAAATGCCTCTAAACAAAAGATATGAAAATCTAGGATGGTAGCTGTGATGTGACAGATACATACATATACATACATATAATCACGCCTTTATCCCTAATAGGGGTAGGCAGAGCGTAAACGACCTAAACAAAGGTCGTTCCGCCACGTCTGACAAAGTTTTGAGGGTTATTTTAAGATCGATTTGTAGGTATATTGCTGTAGTGACAGGTTGTCAGCCCATCGCCTAAATTACAATATACTGAAACCCTCAGATCCCTTAGCTGTTTTTTACAGCATGCCCGGGAGGAAATGCAGCTGGCACATTCTATGTTTTTCTCTCGCTCCCAGGCCAGCATGGAAGAAAGGCCAGCATGGATGTGACAGATGCAATTCCTATATATTTCAGATACGTTTTCTTATGTTTTCTTTCGGAATTTAAATTTTACAGAGTATAAATATAAACTAGGTAATTAGTAGATATATCACTTGTACAAAATCTCCGTTTAAAATAAAGTTGTCTAAGAACCCGTATTCTTCAAATCTTCAATCTACGACCATTGTCAATCTATTGACCCCACAATTGGACCAATTGTTGATTTGTGATGGACGAAAGTGAAAGGCAATGATTTGGTGACACAATCGTTTTCAACTGACCCTTGTAAACCAATTTTGAATGAGCAGACATCTTCCAATCAACATAACGCAGATGAAAAAGAAACAAACATAAACACTAACATTTTGTCTATAGTATTTAAAACTCAGTTTTAGAGGTAAACAAAGTTTCATGACTTTTAATCTAAAATCTTGTCTCTAAAATAAGTTTTAGCTATTAGGCATGACAACATAATGAAATAGTAGTTTTACTAATTTAACTAATTTGCCAACACGTGTAATTTATTTTTGAAATGTGTTTTTGTATAAAAATACATGAAACTTTGTTTACCTATATTCTAAATATGAGTTGAAAATACTATATTTGAGTTGTATATCAATTTTATTGTATGAATGTTTTAGACATATCTTTTACCAGTTCTTGATGACTGGTAATACATGGCCTCACATTTGTATTTATTGTATGCTTTTTCTTTTTGTTAAATTAATCAAACGCTCGATCCCATCCAAGTGATACTATATTAAAAAGCCTAGTTTCTTGACAGTCTAGACTACAGTGAAAGCGTGATCGATTGGTTGCGGTTCGATTCCGGGCGAGCTATCGTGACCACAGGGTCAGTGGCCGCAGCTCGTGGGCTTCTCTTGTTTATAAAGGGTGTTATGAACGGAGCTTACGGGTAAACACATCGAAACCACCTAGGCTATCTTGGTGAATAAACAATGAACCACTTACTATGCGAAAGAACGTAAACGAAGAATTATATACGTATAACACAGAATATAGTCCTAAGTATAGTTTGAGGCAGTTAACTTGACATAGATTGACACAGTCCGCTCATTGAATATTAGAGCTTCAATTCATGCGTTTATAAGTATCAATTTTAAACTGGTAAAATTTATTAAAACATTTTACGAAGATTGCCCTTTAATGTAGGTACTAGCCGATTACAAGTTAATAAAAATACACAACGACCAAATAAATGGACCTTTTGTATTATAACCATATCAGAATAATAAGACATACATACATACTATCACACCTGTATCCCTAATGGGGTAGGCAGTGCGTGAAAAACCCAAACAAAGGTCGTTCCGTCACGTCTGACAAGTTTTGAGGGTTGTTTAAGATATAACTGGATATTGCTGTAGTGACAGGTTGTCAGCCCATCGCCTAAATTACAATATACCCTCGAATCCCTTAGCTAGTTTTTACAGCATGCCCGGGAGGAGATGCAGCTGGCACATTCTACGTTATTCTGTCGCTCCCAGTTCAGCATGGAAGCTACACTACAACCTACAACCTTGATTAGACAATCTGTATGGAAAAGCCAATTTATTTCTTAATTTCCTGAAAGAATATCCTGGTGATAGATTGACTGAGCAACCCCTATCAGTTTGCGGGACGCTGTCCCTTACACCCTTATACTAAAAACATTTATAATACATAACATAGTCATAAAAGGATGGAATCTACATAGCACAAAGTTATTTATTCACAGAAATACCACAGGAAAGGCTGTATGTCCCGTCCCGTCTCTAGTTAGTATTCTATCCTGGTTAGGTATAGTGAGCTGACACAATGATTCACATATTTCAATTCGCAGATTTATAGGGCTTCCCTGGGCTAAGTGGCGCCCTCATCAGTCAAAAAATCATAATTAACTGAAAACAAAATCAATCGAAAATCCGGTAGATCAGATTGAGGTTAAAGCAATAAAGGTCATTTGGAACTTCATAAAGTTGCAACTTATAGATCGTTGCAGTTATAGATAGGAAATTTGCGAAAAACGGCCACTTTTAGCACTTTTACTATCTGTAACTGAAGTGAACACTGAATTATTAATTTATAATGCTTAAAAAAAACTTCAGTACCCATACTTTAATCTGATTTACCGGATTTTCGATTAATTGCGTTTTCGGTGAGTAATGATTTTTTGACTGATGAGGGCGCTGGCGTGCACCGGGGATCCCCTTAACCGATTATCATAAACACTATAGGTATGATATTTCTAAATTACCATTATAATAAGAACAGTTTGTCACAATGGAAAGTCTCTTACATAAAATTTTAACATTGTAATCTTACAGTAGAATTACAATAATTAATTGTAATTCTACTGTAAGACGCAAATTATTTGAATCGAATCTATACATATAAATCTTCTTTGCATTCTGGACTGGAAGCAACAAAATAACATAGAATGTGTCAGCTGTATTTCCTTCCGGGCATGCTGTAAAATCCAACTAATGGAAACGAGGATTTCAGTATATTGTAATTTAGGCGAAAAATCTATTATAAATACCCCTCAAAACTTTGTCTAACGTGACAGAATCGTTTACGCTCTGTCTATCCCTTTAGGGGTAAAGGCGTGATTATATGTATGTATGTAATGTATCAATCTAAATCAAAGAACATCTCATCATAATTTTCGTTTTAATATGGTGTCATTCAAAACTAATTCATCTCTCAAATCTTTGTGTAAGCCTCTCTCAAATTCCAGAGTAAAAGAGAAAGCCACTCGAATCCGTATTATTAGCGAAATCTAACACCGTCTTAAAGGAAAAAGTCATAATTAAGACATTTAAAAGTAAAGCATTTTGCAAAGTGGAACACTCGAAACTAATTCATTTATTTGTACAAACGTGGTTTTAGAAATGATTACATTATTGAACACCAAGAACAAGACCATAGGATTTTTTTTTTAGTTATTACAAACGTTCACATAAATTCTTAAAAACTAATCCCTCAAAACTGTATTTACTGCGAACCATATTATGGTAAGTCCGTGTATATCGCTGGATGCCTGTTTTTTGTCAATTTAAGCTCGTATTTATAAAACGATCTTAAGATTGAGAGCAATATTAAGTATGGATTTGACAAGGACAAGGCCATTTTTTCCATGCTGGACAGGAAGCAAGAGAAAAACATAGAATGTACCAGCTGGATTTCCTTGCGGGTATGCTGTAAGGGATCCGAGGATTTCAGTATATTGCAATTTAGGCGATGGGCTGACAACCTGTCACTACAGCAATATACCTACTAATCTATCTTAAATAAACCTCGAAACTTTGTCAGACGTGGCAGCACGATTTTTGTTTAGGTTCTTTACGCTCTGCCTACCCCATTAGGGATAAAGACGTGACTATATGTACGTATGTTGACAGGCCATATTGTACTGAAATGACATTTCCGATACGAACTCTTAACTAGCTGTCAATCACAAGTGCTGTTTATCAATACGGGCCTTAGTCACGTTATTCATCCATAAATATATCACATCATTTACATCTTTATACCATGTTCGCTGTCAGTCATCACACTTGCCACATCTGGCGCACTTCTGATCTAACGCTTCCTGACGTTTGAGGCAAACTCGTTCCGTTATAAGTTTACAGGCGGATGAACAAGATACTTTTACGGTTTTTATAAGGCACCATAGATAGATGGCGTCCTTTTGGATTATTGACGCCTTTTATGGGGAACACTGTTGTATTATTGTAGTTCTACCAGTAAAGTAATATTATAAGATTACTGCTTTATTTTATGGTTACGCTTGTTTTTACGATCTTTTTTTTCGTCTATTTCTTAACAGAAGTCAATGGATTTATTTGTATATTATTTGTTTTCAATGAGATAATTTTATGCACAGCCAGCTCTTGGACTAATTTTAGGAGATTTAAAAAAAAAGCAATCAGGACTAGGATGCAGATTTTATTACATACATATACTCCCGCCTTTATCCCTAATGGGGTAGGCAGAGCGTAAACGACCTAAACAAAGGTCGTTCCGCCACGTCTGACAAAGTTTTGAGGGTAATTAAAGATAGCTTTGAAGGTATATTGCTGTATAGTAACAGGTTTTCAGCCCATTGCCTAAATTGCAATATACAGAAACCCAGGATCCCTTACCTGGTTTTTACGGCATGCCCGGGAGGAAATTTAGCTGGCACATTCTATGTCTATCTATACTGATTTTAATTAAGACTTTATAAGTGTGTGTCAAAGACTCGAAAGTGTATGGTTACATCTAGCAGTTTATAATTGTTAGGACTCCCGTCTCGATCAGAAATAGAAGTCTGTTAAATGCATTTTCATGCGTCAGGGCTGCCACAACTACAGTTACAGAAAATTACATTCAAAAATAAGTATGCAAGTGGCCGAAACTGCCCCTAAATAAAACGACTTGCTATCCATCTTGGAAACTAGTTTTTTGGCAACTACTGCGAACTGAGAGTTAAAGTTGAGAGACCTGAGTTAGAGGTATCTAGTATCTATCCCAAAATTATCGAAGTATAGTAGAATTCTAACGTACAATAGGTTTAGAAAAACGTAGTTAACTTAAATACACAACTATTGAATACGCATTTTTGGACAAGCATCAATCAGTGGATCCATAATTTAGTATAGCAGAGCAATATTTCAACATTTCCGTATCTCTACCTATTCCTAGAGAAGAAATTATATATTTTTACAGTAGCAGCCCTAACCAACCACGGTAGGTAGATGTCATCGTCCGGCAATGCAACAAGAAGACAACAAGAAGTTCTATTTCGAATTTCGAAGTCGGCGCGTGCGGCGGGAGAGACAAGAATGGTCGCGACGACAAAAAGGGAAGTGGTTATTTTGAATTTCGAACACAAAGCTTCCCCTGCTGACGTTTTGTTTTTTATTTCTGCGTTTCGTTGACTTCCAAAATTGACATGGTTTCTTGCTAGTACCATTTTGCGTGAAAGGGAAGGGACACACAGAAAGTTTTGTGAATATTCAGAAATTACGCTGCCGTTTCATAAATAAACTTCAAAATTAAGTTTTAATCGAGATATTTTAATAAGTAGGTACGTACATAGGTAATTAGGTTGATACTTATTATATCAATTCAATTAAAAATTATTATTATGAAAGTCAGAAAGGACTAACAATGCCGGCCCGATGATTACTTTCTCGTAACCAAAATAATATTAATTATTAAAAACATGAAACAAAAACCAATTGTACTCGAGTGGTGTTGAAATAATCAACCAGGCTAATGTTAACAATACTTGACCACTCCGAGTACAGAAAAATAAAACTGACGGAAGTTTAACGGAAGACAACGTTTATTTTTAAAGTGCTGTGGCGCCACTGAATAGTTTATAGACTTCTTCTCAGTGTAAAATAAATATTATTTGGTAAAAAATAATATATTTGATTAACGCTAAGTTGGTCATACGCAGAAGTTTGATAAGTATTGACTTGACGTTATTGTGGATTTCCGTAAAAAAAATGTTTTGCTCAAGATTTTATATCTGTTACACATATTTGTGAAAGAACAAAACTTTCTTTAAATTTACCTACCAACTGACGTAAGAAACACATTTTGCAAATTGATACTTAGAGTGGTATTATTTTATTTAAAACGTATAAAAGCTAAAAGTTACACTTGGGTTTGAAAGCAATTTTTAACTTATATATTTTAATGGTTTTTACGTAATAAACTTACAACCTTTTCTCTATCTCATAGAGGGTAACCAACTAGAGTTAAATGTCTTTAATCTACTCGTTTGCTCTCTTAAGTGCTTGTCAGTTCTTTACTGCACTTTTCCTGTAAGTGGTAAAGTTTACGAGAACGCTTGTCTATCTTCAAAATGGCCGCTTTTAATAGCTTTCAAACCTGTCTTTCTACTTTAATTGTTGTGGATTTACGATAATACTTACCTACTTTCTGTAGATTTATATTATTATTAACGCCATAACGAAATATATTTGAACCAACGTACAGAATATTTTAAATATTTAATTAACATAATGAAAGGAAATGTATTTTATGTGCTAGGTTGCTAACCCGAAATTATTTCATGTGCTAAAATCACTACATAGTACAAGGTGGCGCAAAAGAAATCACCCTATTGGAAGATGCTCTCATTTTTGCAAATGGCCGCCAATGTCAAATCTGTTTTGACATTTGTGGACTAGACAGATGCAGAATACAAGTGAACAAGCCATGGAGCGATACACTCCCCAAGAACGCGGAAAAATCGTGTCTATTTTTTTGAGTAACAATTCGTCTGTGGTGTTGGCGCAGCGCGAATTCCGTCGCCGATTCCCCGGCCGTCCGACACCGACTGCGCAAACACTGCGACGTTTAGCCACCAACCTTGAAGAGTATGGGACCACACGAGACGTTGCTAAGAGTGGCCGGCCCCGGAGCGCCCGTTCTGCCGAGAATATCGCCGCTGTAGCCGAGGACGTTGAAGTGAGCCCCGAAACATCGACCAGACGACGTGCCACGCAATTGGGCCTCAGCCGGCGGTCCTTGCAGCGAATTTTGGTGCGAGACTTGAAGATGTTTCCTTACAAAGTCCAGACCGTGCATCAGCTGCTGCCTGCCGACCGCCAAACGCGCGTAACCTACGCCCAAGCCATCCTCAATCTCGAGGAAGAATTGGACAATTTTTCGACCAAAATCATCATGAGCGATGAGGCTCATTTCCACCTCAGCGGTTACGTGAATCGGCAAAATTATCGCTTCTGGGGCACCGAGAATCCACGAGTGATGCACGAGGAGCCGTTACACCCGCTCAAAGTGACTGCGTGGTGCGCTGTTCACGCTGGAGGAGTCATCGGGCCATTTTTTTTCGAGAACGCCGCGGGTCAAACGACAACAGTGGACGGTGCGCGCTATAGGGCCATGTTGACCGAATTTTTTCTGCCGCAATTGGACGAATTGGGACTGGAGGACATGTGGTTCCAACAGGACGGGGCAACGGCGCACACTGCACGAGCCACAACCGACATTCTGAAGGCGGCATTTCCGGGTCGCCTAATCTCTCGTTTTGGCGATTTGCACTGGCCGGCCAGATCGCCCGATTTAACGGTCCCGGACTTCTTTTTATGGGGTTTTTTGAAGTCTCGTGTTTACGTCAACAAGCCTGAGACCTTGGAAGCCCTCAAAGACAACATTCGACACGAGTGCGAGAATCTGTCGCCCGAAGTTCTCGCCGAAGTGATGAAAAATGCCATAAAACGAGCCCGTATGGCAATCAATTGTAACGGCGCCCATTTGGCCGATATCATCTTCTCGACTTGACCAGTAAAATTCTAAAGGTGCAAATAAATATAATCAAAAAACAGATTCGAAGTTTTTCATTTAGAAAAAAAATGAGAGCCAAACAACATCGGATGACTTCTTTTGCGCCACCTTGTATGTAAAATACATGCAGGATATAGTAGAGAAACACGATGATTTCTGTGCGAAGCCGGGGTGGGTCGCTAGTAAAAAAATAAATTAAAGTATATGGTAAAAGTATATTGGCATCAGGCTTACACAAAACATGGTAAAACACATAAATATTGCACTGTTCCCTACAGATAGTTACTAAAATTGAAAAAACGCGACACCCAGACACGTACAGTCTGCCACGTCACCATAATTACCAGGTCAACGAACCCTGGACATGCGAAATGTGGGTACTCCATGCTCAGCTGGTTTTATTAGCCGCAATGAGTAAGATGAAGATTTATACCATTGTGATATTAACACTTGCGTTGCACAATTCCTTTTATTAGGTTATATTTTTGAAAGGTGTAGAAACGGAAGCGGAATCTTACTCGTCGCTAGTTTTTTGAGAGTCTGTGAAAGTTTATCAAACAAATTAAGTAAATAAGTAGAAGGATTGTCAAAAAAAGGTGGCATCGTCTAGCCTGTGTTCATGCATGTTTATATTTCTATTATGAGGAGTTAAGGAAATTATCTTATTAACCAATTACCTCAACCCTTGCTCAGAGACGTACGTCGTATATCGGGCTCTAGACGACTGGTTATTTTGTTTGAAATTTTAGGGGATTTAAATGTAAAACCTTTGGAACTCCAGGCTTTATTTTATAGTACAAGCAGGTAGGTTAGTAGTACTTAACAAGTAGATTAGGACTTTTTATTGAACAGACAACCTTAAGCTATAACAAACTGATAGGGGTTGCTCAGTCAACAACACTGAACAACTATCAGCAGGATATTTTTTTCAGGGAGTTCATATAAAAAGACTTTTCCATACAAATTGTCTGATCGAGGTGAAAATTATGTATGGTAAAGCCAATATTATTTTCACTTCCCGAAAAAAAAACCTGCTGATAGTTGTTAAGTATTATGATTGAGCAACCCCTATCAGTGTCCGGGACGCTGTCCCTTACACCTGGTATAAATAATTCTATCCTATCTTAAATGTCAGACGCGTTGAAAATCTGATGTTTTAATGTGTTATTAGAATTTCCCATAAAATAATCTTCCGCTCACAAACTGGTACAACTATAACGTTTAGTAAGGATACACAGTGAATCTGGCGATTTGCCAAATCGCTAAACCCGACTCCGTTCACTGGCAGTTAAGTCACTTGTCAAAACATCAAACAAGCTCAAACGAAACATTTCATGTCGTCAATACGTCTGCAACTGGATTTGCAGAGGCTGTTTTAAGTCAGGAAATTAATTTATAATCTTCTTCTTAGCGAGTGGATTCTCGAGTCGACCAACGACCCGAAGAACCCTGGTGCCAGACTTTTCAAACCGCCTAGTAGCACAGCTATTAGGTCTCTGACATGGTTTGAGTAACCACCACTATCAAGGATAACGAACGAGACCGACGGCTTAACGTGCCCTCCGAAGCACAAAATCCTTTTACTTTTCGGACAATTAGGTACTTCAGCCTGCAATGTCCTAACCAAACTGAAGAAAATCTCACAAAGTGATAAATTAACAAATATCAATTTTGCGTTCCCCCCCTGGGAAACGAACCCAGGACCTCTGGATCGTAAGCCCAAGGCTCTGACCACTAGACCACGGAGGCAGAGTTTTTTATAATGCATGATGATCAATATACGGGGGATACTCTACTTAAGTATGAAGAATATATGTAAAAACTGTCTTTGCATCGTTTCGAAACAAGAAATTATAAACTGAAATGAAAAGACTAATAAATTTTAATTATTTTTTCTCAATTTTCGTCTAGAATTGAACCCTATGACTACAATATATAGTACCAACTTATTAATTCCACATTTTTATGACATTGCAAAGATAAACACCTAAAGCCAAACAGCTACAGTAAAACTATGAGTCATTGTGATAAAAAACGCAATATCTGCTAACTAATAACTAGTTCAGGGAAAAGTAATTTAGCCTGTGATTCAGATAGGGTTGATTCAGAGCAGAGGTTAATTTAAAAAGTTAAGTATAGTACTTAGAAGGGGTTAGTGAGATTGAACCTTAAGACTGATTTGAATTATTAACATAGATAAAAAAAACCACCAGCTACGGGATTCGAGGGCATCAGTGTATTGCAATTTAGGCGATGGGCTGACAACCTGTCACTATAGCGATACACATTTCAGTCTAAACTAGCCCTCAAAACTTCTCAGACGTGGCGGAACGACCTTTTCTTTGGTTGTTTACGCTCTGCCTACCCCATTCGGGATAAAGGCGTGATTATATATATGTATGTAGATAAAAAAAAAAAACAAAGTTCCTGACAAGTTAAGAACCTCCTCATTGAATTGAATTGTTACTAACCCTCCTTTTTGCTTTGCCGTAGTCGGGTAAAAAGAGACTAGTCAAAGGGTGTAAATGACAGCTTCCAGTAAACTGATACGGTTACTCATTAAAAGACACTGCTATCGATTCGTGGAGCGCAAAAAACTAAATATTGACTAAAATTATTGCCGTCTCGTTTTGTTCTCTCATGGTAGAAAATGAAAGGTATAGACTTATATTAGTTAAGAAGTGATTTTTGCAACTACGAATTGCTACCATTGGACAAATGTCAGAAAGAAAATTCTCGGAGGATTCCTTTTTTTACCTCTGCTTTTTCAAGAATATTTCACATACACCCATATTCTGCAGCAAACCAAAAGCAAACTAGCTCAAACCGCTAGACCACGGAGGCAGTTAAAGATTATGCCAACATAAAATGGCGCTCCAATGTATGTTTTAATGAAATTGCGGTAAATGGCTCGATATTTACCGGAAATTCACGATCCCATCGTATCTTTATGGTTATGCATTTACTCCAGTAAACCGTAGAATACCCTGATATATAGAAACGCTATCCGGTTATATATAACAGGAGAAGTAAATGGAAATGAGTGATACAATTCATGACGAATGCAAGAAACAACATAATATAGATTAGATTAATGCAGTTCTAGCTATTTTAGTAATAAAATAAACAAACAGTAAACATGGCGTACAGATTATCTTCACGGAAACATTACCATACTCTTCAAACCTAGTAAATTTTATAACATACATACATATAATCACGCCTTTATCCCTAATGGGGTAGGCAGAGCGTAAATGACCTAAACAAAGGTCGTCCCGCCACGACTGACAAAGTTTTGAGGGTTATTTAAGATAGAATTCTAGGTATATTACAATATACTGAAACCTTCGGATCCCTTGGCTGGATTTTACAGCATGCCCGGGAGGAAATGCGGCTGGCACATTCTATGTTTTTCTCTCGCTCCCAGACCAGCATGGAAGAATTTTTATAACTCACGCAGAAAATGTAAAGAGATGTAAAATATAGACCCGAGTCCCATTCTGTACGAATTTTAGCTACGCAACGCGACGTCACACGATGCAAGATTGTACACAGCAATAAAAGGAACTTATCAAATAAAAGAGCCCATTAGACTGTCGACAATGCAAATCAAGATCAAGTTGCATACGTCGAACACACACATGCGTATACGCAACGCAACGTAGTCATTGCATCAGCCAATTTATGAAGATCCATGAGAATTAGCATAGAACATTCGTATGAAGGTCGATTAATATTGGTAAGTTTTGAATAAAACAAGATTGTATTCTTTATTCGCAATATTTGCAGCTGTAATGAAGCCTATTCTATGATAAGTTGTACCTACGTACATCAAACACATTATGATTATGACGTGTGTGTGAGTGAAGTGATAAGGTTTTAACACGGGCGGAATATATGTTATAGCAATAAGTGATTGTATAACATGCATTTACAAGTGCATACGTATTGAATTTTCTTCAATAATTCAACAGATCAAGACTTTTAATTACAAGCACACAAAACTAGCTCAAAAAACTGCGCAAACGCATACTACAGGAAGAATAATTCAAATATAGAACTTACAAAACGTAGAACACGAGGAAAACTCAACGGACGTCTGATACACAACCAGGCATTGGAATGACTAACAAAGTGCCAACAAAATTAACATTGGATCAAACTGGAAAGAAAATCGCCATTGACGTATTGACGTTGTTTGCAAATTCCTTGGGTAAATCACGAGATAAAATCATTGTTTTTGCCTAATTAAAACTAAGACGACGTTTAGAACTACTCGAGATTAATTATACGAATCGAGCAACAATATTTATAGGGTTACGGAAATTGTATGGTGTTTTGCAAATTTTCCATTGTTTATAAACATGATACAAAATTTAATAATATTTAGACAATCTTCTGAACGTTCTAGCTTTTGTACTACTTAAATGTTACTGGCTACTTCATCATCTCCCTAGCCTTATCCCGTATCTCACGAGGTCGGCTACCTAATCTAGGGGATTGAACGAGGGTACTGGTTTTTACACAGAGCGACTGCTATCTGACCTCCGCAACCCAGCAGGGAAACCAGACCCAATCCTAGATTAGATCAGAGTTTCAAACCGCTAATACTTAGCACTGGCCTCTGATATGGCTTAACGACTAATATCTACGGTATTAAACGATATTAACCGGGACCAACGGCTTAACGTGCCTTCCGAAGCACGGAAAAAGCCCCGAATAAACGTACATATGAAATTCGAAAACCGATAAACACATTGGTACGTGGTGGAATTCGAACCATGACCTCCCGATCAGGAGGCAGCGGGCCTATCCACTACACCATCGGGCTCTGCCTACTAAAAACTTGAATAAAACAGCGGCTTAAAAAGAATAATTACATCTGCTAAATTCAAAATCATGATTCACGCATGGAAGCCGTAAATTCCGTGAGTAGAATTCATCATAGGCTCAATTTACCATAATGAACAACGTCTACTGACGACATTTACGGTTTAATCATTATACATTGCAATTTTATCTTTTACCTTTGTCGAAAAATGAATCAGACTCGAATAATACAGAAGTGTATGCCAAAATCGACAATCGTCGCCACGGTCCGTGCGATTCTTTGATATAAAGGGCGGTTTAAACGGTTCAAGCTGTTCTTCTGTCAAGTGGGTATCGAGTCTATCGAATCAATGAACCCTGGTGTCAGAGTTTTTAAACCGCCTAGTAGCACAACTATCAGGCCTTTGACATGGTTTTAAGTAACGATCACTATCAAAGACAGCGAACGGGACCGACGGCTTAACGTGCCCTCTGAAGCACGAAACGGTTCAAGCTGTAAGTATAGTTGGTAAGTTGAAACGTGTAAACGGTTTTGCCAGTGGGCTTTCAAGTTCAAGTTGCCTTTTAACTTGAATCGCAACTTACAAACTTTTAAGCCAACTTACAAACATGAAAGCCAACTTACAAACTTGAAAGCCAACTTACAAACATGAAAGCCAACTTACAAACATGAAAGCCAACCTACCAACTTATGCACTGTACTTACAACTGTCCTAAAATAAACCATCCTGGGAGGATAGAAGTCGACCAAACTTCGCCCAAGTGTGGACAATAGAAGCAAGCACTTATGGACCTGGCAATTGTCCCTTACCGACCAGCTGACGAATATCCGGTCTGCTACCGTCCAACTGCCTACTAATATGGCTTCGCACCTTACTTGATTTTTGACGCCATTTAATTTGCGCAAATGAGGATCGTGACGTACTAAAAGCCTTTTTGTTTTCAGTAATTATGGACTTGTTTGGAAGCAATGGTTTTTAGACCAGTTATATTTAGTAGACCGCTGTTTCTATCAGCAACATTATCTTGACTTGTGTGATAAATTAAAAGTAAGTACGAGGGGCGGCTGATATAAAATCTACTTTGTTAAAGAAAGTTTTGAAAATCGAACTGGCCATTGCAAAATCATATTCTATATTTATTCCTTTTTCAAAATTATGACGCTTATTTTTTTTCGCTTGCTTTTGTTTTTTTGGCGCGGCTTTGATATCACCATGTCGAAAGAAAATTGCAAAATGATGAAATTTGAGCATCGAGCAGTGATTAAATTCCTAAGTAAAGAAGGAAATACGCCTACGCAGATCAGAGAGCGCATGTTAAAGGTGTTTGGTGATTCAAGTCCTTCTGAATTCGTCATAAAGTTTTGGTCGAAGCAATTTAAACATGGCCGTGAGAGCCTGGAAGACGACACACGTAGTGGAAGGCCAATTTCTGCTGTTACCGCAGATAATGTTGAAAAGGTGAAGAACCTGATTCTTGCAGATCGGCGAATCAAGCAGTGGGAGATAGCCAGAGATGTGGTCATTAGCAAGGAACGAGTTCATGAAATTATTCACGAACATTTGGGCATGTCCAAGGTGAGCGCGTGTTGGGTCCCTAGAATGTTGACACCCTTTGACAAACAAAGGCGAGTAGAATGTTGTAAGGCATTTCTAGACCTGGTCAAAGGTAAAAAAGAAGAGACTATCTCTCGAATTGTGACCTGTGATGAAACTTGGATTCGCCAGTGCGATCCGGAAAGCAAACAAGAGTCAATGCAATGGAAATTTAAAGGAGAAAAGCCGCCAAGGAAGTTCAAGGTTCGGCCGTCGGCTGGAAAACTAATGGCCACCATATTTTGGGATGTCGAAGGGGTTTTGATGATAGATTATTTGCCTAAAAATACAACAATGAATGCTGAATATTATGCAAACTTGATTGACCAGCTTCGTGAACAAATCAAAGAAAAGCGGAGAGGCAAACTCAGCAAAGGTGTTCTGATTTTACAAGACAATGCTCCTGTACACACAGCCTTAACGGCGAGGTCAGCCCTGAGCAAAAACGGCTTCACAGAAATTAACCTTCCACCTTATAGTCCAGATCTGGCTCCCTGTGACTATTTCTTATTCAAAGATTTAAAGAAAAAATTGAGGGGTCGCAGATTTTCGACGGACGAAGAAATGAAAGAGGCTGTGACTGACCATTTTGACGAGCAAAATAAAAATTACTATTATAACGGCATGATGCCACTTATTTGCAAATGTCATAAGTGTATTTCACTTGCAGGAGACTATATAGAAAAATAAAAAATAAACTAGCCATCAAAGTCTTTTCTTTCATAGTTAGGTAGATTACTTATCAGCCACCCCTCGTACATCACTACATAGTATAAAACAAAGTCGCTTTCTCTGTCCCTATATCCCTATGTATGCATAAATCTTTAAACTACGTAACGGATTTTGTTGCGGTTTGTTTTAATGGATAGAGTGATTTAAAAAGAAGGTTTATATGTATAATAGATACATAATATAGTAGAGAAACACTGATAATTTCCGTGCGAAGCCGGGGCGGGTCAATAGTATTTAATAAAATGTAGTTAGTATTAAATTACGTAACATGTCCACAAAACTTTACGACTGCCCCCTGCCTGCCTCGCCTTACGTTATTATTCATAGAAAATTTTAACTTTTTTTAAATTAATTATACCTATGATTTAAACCAGCCAGCAATTTCAGTAGTAGGTAGAGATATACTAGGTATGTCAGTCACCTACCGAAATAAAAATTGCAGTCGCGTATAGACAGACATTCCATGTTTGAAATATTTGACGTCCGTGTTCTGTTTTCAAATCAATAGGGCTATCAAAGCTGATTAATAAGTACCTACTGGCTGTCATCTAGAAGAGATTTGTTATGTTGGTACTTGCTAGGTAATATTTTAAAATGGAAATGTATGGTTTGATCATAAAATCATCTATTTTTACCGCGAGAATAATGTCTAATTTCTGTTGAAGTCTTGTAGCTAGTTCAGAAAGGGATTATTTTAAAATTGTCCTTGTCTTATAATATTATAAAGTAAACAACAAGTTTACCTTATATTCTGCCTACCCCATTAGGGATAAAGGCGTGATTTTATGTAGGCAAACACATAAAATCTGGCTTACTGCGTACTCAACATGAATTTCTGAACCTTCGTATTTTAATATAATCACACTTCGACTAGTCATTTGATAAGATGAAAACAAAACATTCGGCAGCCCTATCGCAATGATGATAAAGTAACGGTCTGTAACGGTTTTCAGCTAATGATCGAGTAAAACAATCAGAAGACGATTCATGCAATGGTCTGCGCAAGAGTTTGTTACTTTCTAATAAGGGTTTTTTAACTAGGTACCATAATATTGTCTAATTTAGTAATATTCCATTCTGGCCTGGGAGCAAGAAAAAACACAGTATGTGCCAGCTGCATTTCCTCCCGGGCATGCTGTAAAAACAGCTATGGGATCCAAGGGTTTCAGTATATTGTAATTAAGGCGATGGGCTGACAACCTGCCACTACGGCAATATGCCTACAAATCTATCTTAAATAACCCTCGAAACTTTGTCAGACGTGGCGGAACGACCTTTGTTTAGATCGTTTACGCTCTGCTTACCCCATTAGGGATAGAGGCGTAATGGCACTGCTTTTTTTTAAAAAGAATTTTCTTACAGCAGACCTACAGAAGTGAAAATAGCAAGGAACGCATTTAACTTCTTTTTGTACCTACCGACTCGAGACTGTTAACTTAAAATATCATATTAACATTATTAACTATAAAAGTTCGTTAGTTGTTAGTTTACTAAGATAACTGAAGTCGTTGACTTTCTTATCAATTTAACTGCTACTTCCGATTCCATATTTTAACGGTTTCTTATTCTATTGTTAGGTACTGATAATTACAAGGTTATAAACGCTAGTACCTAATTATTACAAAATGAGTACAAGTCAATGGTCTAGTTTTTTACTATTTTATTCTTATTCCGGGCATGTTGTAAAAACCAGCTAAGTGATCCGAGGGTTTCTGTATACTGTAATTTAGGCGATGGGCTGACAACCTGTCACTACAACAATAAACATAAAAATCTATCTTAAATAAGTCTCATAACTATAAAAATAATAGTAATAATTATAATAGGTAGTGTATAATTATAATAGGTACCTAATTGTCAGTTTTTACGCCGTGCCTACCCCGCAAGGCATAAAGGCGTTACTTTATGTATGTATTTAAGTACCCAGTGCGAAAATAGCCATAAGGTTATAATCATAATAATAATCAAAAACTATTGTATGCTGGCGCCCGGTAGAAAGCATATTATTTGCTTTGCTCCAATAAAAAAGCAAAAAGCGTACAATCACGGTACAGTTAGTGGACATGAAAGTGTCTGGCTGTTTCTAAGCTTAAACCTTTGCCTTTCTAAGATTTTTGAGGAGTTTCAACTAGGTCTTTTATACGTAAACTTTTCATGTTTTTTTGTAAGAAAAATTATGTTGCACAATTTTGTATTGTCTTACTTAAAAACTAAATAAGTATTGCTTTCATATGGGAAAATATTGTTTTACAAATTGAGAAAATCGGAACTACGAGTCCCGTTAATTGTTTTCTATGAATCTATTTATAGTATTTATTTATCCGTAATTATGTAGTACTATTATATAGTCTGTGCCGTAATATTTAAACAACTAGGCACAGAATCAACCTAGTTTTCAACGAATTATATTTAATCAGCATGTTTAGGTATCATTTCGCCAATGTAACACTGACTCATGATATGAAACGATGCAATTTGTAACAAGCACAATTTAATGTTAAATCACGTAGTAAAAATATAATACATACGTAAAAAAAAAAAAAAAACAGGTTAACTTTCTCCAAATAAAAGGTGCTAATCGATAGTTAACTTAGTTACAATTTGTTATTGCTGGATGTAAAAATTAAAATTAATGTTATTTGCAATTAAAGTTAATTAATTAAAGAAACTGTTAAATTAATAACATGTCATTCACATTAAAATTTAAAAAATGACACTTGTATTGTTTTGTATCCGATTTCGCGAATCAAATTCAAAACCGCCAACTGTCATTTCGAACACATGTTTTTGAAATTAAAACTAAAACGGGGACTCACTTTGGCGCCGATCTGGTTTCCGCACTGGCCAGCCTGCAGGTGCACTATTTCCCTCATTTTTGTTCTGTCTGTTTGTGTCTGTCTTATGAACTAAAGTGATATTTGAGCCTCTGGACGGGGCGACGGCTGGGCACGGACTGTGGACGGTTTCCGCGCTGGGGAAGTGTTGAAGAATGCTCTGTGCCGCGATGAGGGGTGTGTGTGACCGGCGCAGGAAATTACCCGGTATGTAGGGAAAATAACATTATTGTGATTCTTATTTATAGCAATAGGAATTGTACTAACAGTTTATTGTGATTTGTTAATAGATATGATAGCCAACAAGTTTTCCCAATAAACATTTAGTTATGAAATAAAATAGAGTAAAAGGCCGTCCTTTATAAAAAGAGAGCCACGTTAAGTGTAAGGTGCATGTGCATATAATATGTTTTAGTAAAGTATGGTTACAGCAGTAACTGCAATATTGTATTTAGAAGGCAGTACAATAAAATTATTAAATTAAATATGTATGTGAATTGTATAATAATAATTGACCCTGGTAATTGTCCTATAAAATAAATAAAAAACTTTTAGTGTTAGGTACTTGCTTACTCATTCATACTTCACAGACATTTATAGCAATAAAAACATAACAGTTAAGTACTAAACTAAGTATCAAACATCTATTTACTTAAATACAATCAGGCTTCCGATAACAGATAAACAAATACAAAATAACTATTAAATTTTAATGAAAACAATAAAATTCCATTTGATCTGTCACGCAGGGTGAATTATTATTGTTGTTACTGGCAACCCCGCTGCCATGATTCACGAGTTCAAGCACGGTCGTCGGCAATGGAAGCAGCGCTACAGCACGACAAGGCTTCATATGAACGTGGCGAAAAAGGGAACTAACGCCGCCAGCACCATTTTTGATAGTTCTCCATACAATGCAGCGCCATCGCTCGCGTGCATTTAAAGCGTTGTTTCTGTATTCAGCCTCTAATTAACTGGTTGCACTACGAAATACGAAAAAACACTTAGGATCGTGCACTTCTCGCCGACGCGATTGTTATGAGGAAGATTAGAAGTTTTATAACTATATAGGGTGTTAATGTGCCTAACTATGATAAATACCTACCTAATTTAATACCTATCGCAATATACCTGCTACAAATAGATTTTTTATCGAGCAACGAATTCAATCACAATATTATTCTTAATTGAAATCAAGTCTAGTTTTTAGTAACTCAGTAAAATAAAGCAAACTAATTAATGAACGTATGCATTCTCTCAGTAGGTACTCACCTACGGAGCTCAGATTTGGTCTTTGACGGAAGCTCAAAGTTCCAGACTCGCGGTCTGCCAAAGAGCCATGGAGCGCAGTATGTTGGGCTTGAAACGTATCGAACGTATCGACAGGGTCCGGAACACTATACTGCGCTCTAAAACCCAAATTGCTGACGTGATACACGCCACCGCTAAGCTGAAGTGGGATTGGGCCGGTCACGTCGACCGCATGCTGGATGCAAAGACCACTACACAGCGGAAGCCACCGATGGACAGAAGGCGACGCGGCAGACCGAGACGACGATGGCGAGACGAGCTGGACGCCTTCAGTAAGGCATGGCCGGAGGAAGCCCAAGATAGGGAGTCATGGAGGGAACGGAGAGAGGCCTTTGCCCAGCAGTGGGACACTTAACGGCTATATAAGATAAGATAATTAATGAATAGAATCGGCAAGAAAGACGCTTTTCCGGCAGGCGAAAAACAAAGAAAACTGTGCAGAAGACACTTGACAGTTTTCGGCAAACTGCCAAGACCAGTCCCCACTGGAAAGCCCACCCAAAACGCATTTACGGATTAACGAAATGTGGTTTCGTTAAAAACTGTAAAAAGAAAATCGCCGGATAGACAGGTATCCTTTTTACAGACAAATTGTGGACGTCTGGCTAGGTCAGATTATCCGGGCAATCTAGATAAGGCTGCGTTTACACTGAATAAATTGTATAATCATAAACATTCCTGAGTTGATTTAATTGTCATTCTTTAGTTTAGGTACTAATCTTTCTTTCTTTCCTACCCCGTAGGGGTGAATGAGACTTTCAGTTTCAGGGCAATTTTGTTTTTAGTTCTTTCTTACTAAAATACGTAACCGTCAAAACTTATACCGGGTGTAAGGGCCAGCGTCCCGCAAACTGATAGGGGTGGCTCAGTCAATGATACTAAACAACATTCCCCAGGAAATTCTTTCAAGAAGTGAAAAAAAAGGCTTTTCTATACAAAATGTCTGATCGAGGTGGAAGAAGAACGTTCTAAGGTACTTAGTTCATGTTACTATTTTAAAGGGTCAACTCGCGATACACGTATTTGTACAACATAGGAATTACTGTTATAACTTATAATAGTAAAATACGTGATATTAATAGCGTGTGTTAAAAAAGTTTAACACACGCTAAGAAAAGCCCTGCTTTTAAATTTAAAGAAGAAGAAAAAAGTTATAGTTACTTAACTTAGTTGATGATCTGCGTACCCCGTTAAGTGTACAGGCGTTTGGCTTGCAGTGAAAACTCATCTTTATCAAGTCTTGACACAAATGACCCTAGGTCTAACTGTTTCGGCGGTGAGGTGCACTAATGACCCCGAACAATACCTCAGGCCGTGCCATTTCATGACCAATTTCGCTTCATAAACGATTTTATCCGTTTTTGTGCAGGGTTCAAAAGAGAAATAAAAGAAGAAAAAATTCTGTCTAGATAAGCTCTATCTAGCCAAGACTACATACATACATATAATCTCGCCTTTATCCCTAATAGGGTAGGCAGAGCGTAAACGACCTAAACAAAGGTTGTTCCGCCATGTCTGACAAAATGTTGAGGGTTATTTAGGATAGATTTGTTTAAGATATATTGCTGTAGTGACAGGTTATCAGCCCATCGCCTAAATTGCAATATACTGCAACCCTCGGATCCCTTAGCTAGTTTTTACAGCATGCCCGGGAGGAAATGCAGCTGGCACATTCTACGTTTTTCTTTCGCTCCCAGGCCAGCATGGAAGCATTTCGGTATCGATTGAGGCTATTTAGTTTAAAGTTGTCTAATTGTAATCTTCTTCTTCTATCGAATGGGTATCGAGTCTATCGACCCGATGAACCCTGGTGTCAGAGTTTTTAAACCGCCTAGTAGCACAACTATCAGGCCTCTGACATGGTTTCAGTAACGACCACTATCAAATACAGCGACCGGGACCGACGGTTTAACGTGCCCTCCGAAGCACGAAATCTTTTCCTTTTTCGGACAATCAGGTGATTCAGCCTGCAATGTCCTAACCAAACTGGGGAAAAAATCACAAAGTGATAAATTCTCAAATATCAACTTTATGTTTTCCCCCTGGGAATCGAACCCAGGTCCTCCAGATCAAGAGTCCATGGCACTAGCCACTAGACCACGGAGGCAGTTAATTGTAATAACTGATACCGAATAAATTATTTTCTTTCTTTTCTCTACTATTTGTTTAGGTATTGTGCAAGTTTCTAACTAAATCGTAACGCGGATATACAGTTCCTTTGTCCATATGCAGGAAATATATTGCATTTCACTTTAGATTCCCTTAGGAATAAACCAACGCTTTCGCCAAGTCTCCATAGTTAGGTCTAGTTTAATTTCTACAGCCAACATACATACATATAATCACGCCTTTATCCCTCGTGGGGTAGGCAGAGCATAAACGACCTAAACAAAGGTCGTTCCGATACGTCTGACAAAGTTTTGAGGGTTATTTAAGATAAATTTGTAGGTATATCGCTATAGTGACAGGTTGTCAGCTCATCGCCTAAATTGCAATATACTGAAACCCTCGGATCCCTTAACTGGTTTTTACAGCATGCCCGGGAGGAAATGCAGCTGGCACATTCTACGTTTTTCTTTCGCTCCCAGGCCAGCATGGAAGCATTTTCTACAGCCAACCATCTTAAGAAATCAGCATACACACATAAAGTATAAATAGTAATTCAATAAATATTAATTCTGTCAAAACCTGTGGTGGGATTTGAGTGATTTTTCTTAATTATTCTCCAATATAAAAACACTCGAAAATGACAAAAATCCCCGTGAATGACCCGAAGAATCATTTCTGAAGAATGACCCTTTATACTTAAATCACGCCTCTATTGAATCTAGCCGATCAATGACGTATTTAATAAACACAATGCGTCCGTGCTTCGAAGGGCACGTTAAGCTGTCGGTTCCGATTGCTGTCTGTGATGGAGAACGTTGCACAAATCATTTCACGTGTAAGAACCGAGTCCAATACGGCATCTCGACACCAGGGTTCATTGAGTCGACTTACGTAAAACGCGATTCGCCTGACATACATACATATAATCACGCCTTAATCCCTAATGGGGTAGACAGATCGTAAACGACCTAAAGAGAGGTCGTTCCGCCACTTCTGACAAAGTTTTGAGGGTTATTTAAGATAGATTTGTTGATATATTGCTGTAGTGACAGGTTGTCAGCCAATATTCAGAAACCCTCGGATCCCTAAGCTGGTTTTTACAGAATGTCCGGGAGGAAATGCAGCTGACAAACTGCGTTTTATTTTGATTTTCACCGTAACATAAATACTTGCTTTGATCAACTTTTCAAGCAGGCGGCAGGTTATGCTTTCGCCGACTCCTGCGCAGACAAACAGTCTTTGTCATTCTTAAACTTGATAACGGGATCGCATTCTAGAGATATACGTCATCGGGTGATTGACAGACAGATAGATCGACAGACAACCAGTGAGGTATTTATTATATTGATGGGCGGTATTGGTTAGGTATCGCGATTATTGTTATTTGTATTTGACAACTTCCATGCTAGACTGGGAGTGATTACCTACAAATCTTAGATAACCCTCAAAATTTTGTCTGACTTGGCGGAACGATCTTTGTTAAGGTCGTTTACGCTCTGCCTACCCCATTGGGGAAGAAGGCGTGATTATATGTATGTATGTCAAAAAGTTGTATATTTGTCACTAATCAACAGGGGTGAAAAGACCCTCGAATACCTTAGATTTTTCGGTGATGCAGCTGGCACATTCTGTTTTTCCATCACTCCCAGTCCAGCATGGAAGTATACAAATAACAATAATCGCGATACCAATTAAGGCGATTTGGACGCCTAAATTACTGAAATAATAATAATAATAATAAATAATGAATACTGAAACCCTCGGATCCCTTAGCTGGTTTTTACAGCATGCCCAGGAGGAAATGCAGGTGGGATATTTTTCTCTCGCTCCCAGTCCAGCATGGATGAACAACTTTTTGAATTTGTTAATAATTGATTTCAATGCAATTTTGCAAAGTTTGGGGAAGATTTTGGACTTTCATCTCATATTACCTCCGTGGTCTAGTGGCTAGTGCCATGGACTCCCGATCCGGAGATCCTGGGTTCGATTTCCAGGGGGGAAACACAAAGTTGATATTTGAGAATTTATCACTTTGTGAATTTTCCCCAGTTTGGTTAGGACATTGCAGGCTGAATCACCTGATTGTCCGAAAAGAAAAAGATTTCGTGCTTCGGAGGGCACGCTAAGCCGCCGGTCCCGGTCGCTGTCTTTGATAGTGGTCGTTACTTAAAACCATGTCAGAGGCCTGATAGTTGTGCTACTAGGCGGTTTAAAAACTCTGACACTAGGGTTTATCGGGTCAATAGACTCTATACCCACTCGACAGAAGAAGAAGATCTCATATTCATTTTTCGATTAATTCCTACGAATAATTATTCCCTATTCGTAGATTCATTCTATTTCGTTCCATGAACTTTCATCTATTTTTGCTATTTACCAATACAATGTACGCAAATATAAGCAAATAGTAAAATGTTCGGTTGTTGATAGTTAAAACACGGAACAAGTTATAAACGAGCGATAGTTAAAGGTGAACGCCATCGGTGAACCCAAATCTAGACTTAATTTTAGAAACGGCTAGATCAACGACTGGTATGCTTTAATTAAATTAAGACTTGTACTGCTTAAAATTTGGTTTATTATAGTTTACTAGCGACCCTTCGGACGGAAATTATCAGTGGTTCTCTACTTGATTATGCATGTATTACATATATATAAACCTTCCTCTTGAATTTCTTCCATGCTGGACTGGGAGCGAGAGAAAAACATAGAATGTGCCAGCTGCATTTCCTCCCAGGCATGCTGTAAAAACCAGCTAAGGGATCCGAGGGTTTCAGTATATTGTAATTTAGGCGATGGGCTGACAACCTGTCACTACAGCAATATACTTACAAATCTATCTTAAATAACCCTCAAAACTTTGTCAGACGTGGCGGAACGACCTTTGTTTGGATCGTTAACGCTCTGCCTACCCCATAAGGGATAAAGGCGTGATTATATGTATGTATGTATGTATAAACCTTCCTCTTGATTCACTCTATCCATTTAAAGAAACAACATCAAAATCCGTTGCGTTCTTTTAAAGATTTATGCATACTATGTATGTATGGTTATAGGGACAGAGAAAAAGACTTTGTTTTATACTATGTAGTGATGAATGACCTCTGTTTAAGGGCCGTATTTATAAGGCTATCTTAAGATTGAGAGCAATATTAAGTATGGAATTGACGAGTCATTTTGTACTGAAATTACATTTCTGATTCGAACTCAAACTAGCCGTCATTCTCAAGTGCTGATTATTAAATACGGGCCTTTTCTACGCATATACAAAGTTAATAATTTCCACTAAGTGAGTTTTTTTCAGTTTGGACCATAGATATACCAAGTGTAATGGATTACTTCCATGCTGGCCTGGGAGCGAGAGAAAAACATAGAATGTGCCAGCTGCATTTCCTCCCGGGCATGCTGTAAAAACCAGCTAAGGGATCCAAGGGTTTATGTATATTGCAATTTAGGCGACAGGCTGACAACCTGTCACTACAGCAATATACCTACAAATCTATCTTAAGCAACCCTTAAACTTTGTCAGACGTGGCGGAACGACCTTTATTTAGATCGTTTACGCTCTGCCTACCCCATTAGGGATAAAGGCGTGATTATATGTATGTATGTATGTATGTAATGGACAACGTCCCGAGAATTAATAGGGGTTACTCATTCAACGATACTGAACAACTTCCGCTAAGATATTCTTTCAAGAAATGAAAAAAAGGCTTCTCCATACAAACTGACCACCTCGTTCAGATTTGTATGAAAATGCCAAATTTTCTTTAAGCTTCCCGAAAGAATTTCCTGGTGGAAGTTGTTCAGTGTCGTTAACTCAGCAACCACTATCAGTTTGCAGTACGCTGTCCCTCCGGCATACTGGTTAGCATAATACAGAACTTCAAGAATTATACAACGTGTAACAGAAAGGGTATATGCATCGAAAAAGGTGTGAATTTACCCATGAAAGTGAACAACTTTCCCTAAGGAACATAGTTTGAAAAACGAAAAAAAAAAAGTTTGACTTCCATACAAAATACATCACCTGAAAGAACATTTAGTATGGGCAGCCAATATTCTTATTTTTTGTATTCGACCTACATTCCTTAAGGAAAGTTGTTCAGTTTCAAGGACAGATTCAAACATTTCACGATGCATAATATTATTATACCCTTTATGTTACTCGTTGTATAACCATTCTGTGACAGAGCAGGACACGCCTGTTTCGAATGCAAACCCAGTTAGGCGGTTTATCAACTCTGACATTAAGGTTCATTCGCACGGCAGAAGAAGATGCTATCTATCTATCTCATCCTGGCAAACTAACGAAAACCCTATTAGGCGGTTTAACAATTCTGACATGGCTTTGTTATTTCTTCCAAGCTGGACTGGGAGCGAAAGAAAATATAGAATGTGCTAGCTGCATTACCTCCCGGGCATGCTGTAAAAACCAGCTAAGGGATCCGAGGGTTTCAGTATATTGCAATTTAGGCGATGGACTGACAACCTGTCACTACAGAAAAATACCTACAAATCTATCATAAATAACCCTCAAAACTTTGTCAGATGTGGCGAAACGACCTTTTGCTAAGGTCGTTTACGCTCTGCCTTCCTCATTAGGGATAAAGGCGTGATTATTTGTATATGACATCAAGGTTCATTGGGTTGTCCATGAACACACGACAGAAGAATATGCTATCTTATCCTGGTAAATGTGTCGTGAATCATGGTTTTTAAGGAGAGGTTTGGGCTTTTAACCTGTCATGCATGCCCTTTGCACGTTGGCAGGTTGACAGTTAGCCTGTACTCGGCCTATAGACGCCGCCGTTAGAATTTAAATTCTTCCGTCACCGCCTGAAACCAATACCCCGCCCTGATATTGATTGTAACACCTGAACCTCGTTCGGATTCCATTCCTTGAGCCTCAAGCATTCAAGCTAGGGTTTAATTTTGGAGTTTTCCTTCTCCTAGATAAGTTGCGGACCAATGCTAACGAGGCCTATCTCCCCGTAACGTTCCCAGATAAGTTCTGTCATGGTGAGATCATTCTTCTGCATAAGAAAGGCGACAGATCAGACATCGGAAATTACCGACCTATAAGCCTAATTTCACACCTTTATAAGGCATTTATTAAGGTAATTGAGAGACGCGTATCTGGTCTGCTCGATAAAGCTCAACCGCCTGAACAGGCAGGTTTCCGTCCAGGTTTGTCAACTACTGACCACCTACACGCTCTTAATCAGATAATTGAAAAGCATCACGAATATAATCAGCCATTGTACTTAGCTTTCGTTGACTACTCAAAGGCGTTTGATAGTCTTATACACAAATCAATATTCACAGCCCTTGAAAAACAAAATATTCCAGTCACATACATTAACCTCATTAAAAACATTTATTGCAATAGTACTGCCACTGTAAAACTCCAGACACCAGGACCGGTTTTTCTAATAGAAAGAGGCGTGAAGCAGGGCGACCCACTCTCCCCTAAATTATTTACGAGCGTTCTCGAAGAAGTGTTCCAAAACATTGCTCCAGAATGGGAACAAAAGGGTATCCAAATAGGTCACGCAAAGCTTACCAACCTTCGTTTCGCGGATGATATCGTTCTTTTTTCCTCAACAGCCTCTGAGCTACAACAGATGCTCCAAGATCTCAGCAAGGCGAGCCTTGAGGTTGGATTAAGTATGAACATGTCAAAGACCAAGGTTATGACTAACGGCGCCGAGCGAATTGTGGAAGTGGATGGGGAGAAAATAACATATGTTCAAGAGTACCTTTACTTAGGCCAAATAGTCTCTTTCCAGGCGAGACAAGACAAGGAAGTCGAAAGACGGACTGAAAACGCCTGGAAGAGCTATTGGGCAATGAAAGACCTTATGAAAGGTGACTTGCCCCTTACCTAAAGCGTAAACTCATGGATGTGTGCATTCTTCCCATTCTTACCTACGGAGCTCAAACCTGGTCTTTGACCGATGTTCAAAAATTCAGACTCAAGGTTTGCCAACGTAACATGGAACGCAGTATTCTTGGAGTCAAACTGATCGACCGAGTTCGGAACTCAGTGCTGCGTTCCCAAACAAAAATTGTTGACGTAGCTCAGAAGGCTGCCCACTTAAAGTGGGACTGGGCTGGCCACGTCAACCGTATGCCGAATGTTCTATGGGCTAAAATTACCACCGAATGGGAACCAAATGCAATAAGGCGACGTGGACGACCCCGAAAGAGGTGGCGCGATGAATTGGACGCATATCAAAAAGAATGGCGAGTGCTATCTGTTATGTTTAAGCTTGATAAATTAAACAACCATCTTCTCATTACAACTTGGTATTTATTTTAGGACGCCATTTTAAATACAAAACATATGTTAAGCTTACATCTACCATAGACAGTATATCTTTTTAATACCGTAGACAACTTAGGCCTTTTACATATACAACACTCTTCCTCCTCAAAGATCAAGTCTATCAGGTTTCTTAATAACTCTCCTAGGATAGCGCCTTTCAGCCCCTTGTTGAGGCGACAGACTTCTCTGTGCAACTTGCTGAGGTGACAGACTTAGCCTCTGAGGAGTGATTACATGTTCAACACATACATTGCTATCTATAGGTACAATTATATTCTCATGTTCAGGTTTTTTCTCTGGTAAGTTAACATGAACATTCTTTGTTAAGTTGTCATCACCAATATTGATGATTTTTTCTTTTACAGGTATTACATCCTTTATTACCTCATCATCACTCTTATTCATACTCTCAAACAATAGAAGCTGATCAACATGCCGTTTCCATAATATTCCTGTGTCTGTTAATTTTATTAAATAAGTTACTGGACCCAGTTGTTTCACAATTTCTCCCTCTATCCATTTTCCTTCTCTGTAACTTCTAGCTAATACATGTTGTCCAATATTATATATTTTTGTTTCCCTTCCTCCTGCATATATTTTTTGTTTTTCTTGATCTCCTTCCTCTTCTAAATAATTCTGTCTCCTTCCGCACACAGCTTGCAAATGTCCAATCCTACCACACACTCTGCAACGTCTATCTTTGAACCAACACCTTTCCTTGCCATGTCCATCTTTTCCACAACACCCACACTGAGTTTGCCGTCCACCTATATCTCTTCTTCCCGCACTGTTCCATTGTCTTGACGAACCTTCCTCTCTGTCCCGCTCTTGTCTTTGCCTATAATCCTTTCCATCTAGTTTCCTGCTATCTCTTCTCTCCATTTTCTGCACTCTCCCTTCTTCTTCTTCCCACATTTCTTTCATGTTCTTATCTGTTTTTTCCATCATCATTGCGATCTCTACAGCTTTGCTTAAAGTCATGTCTTCTTGCTTTTCATTCAATAGCCTCATTTTAATTTTCTTTTCCTTAATACCAGAAATAAATCTATCCCTCAACATATCATTCAATGTATCTCCAAACTTACAGTTTACTGATAATCTCTTCAATTCTGTTATATATTCAGATACTGTCTCCGAACCAGCCTGACATCTTTGATTAAATTTAAATCTTTCTACAATGAAAGAACTTTCAGGTTCCATGTACTGCAGAAGAATTTCTTTCAGTTCTTGGTAACTCTTGTCCCTTGGACTATCCGGCACACACAGGTTTTTGAGTAAACCATATAACTTCGGTCCAATTACCGTAAGAAACGTAGCTTTTTTCCGTTCCTCTTGTATTTCGTTGCATTCTATAAAATTTTCGAATCTTTCCAAATATGTCGAAAAAATTTCCTCTCCGTCATACTCCACCGTTCCTATATAGGAAGCCATGGTATATTCTAAATCCCGTCCTCGTATTTGTTATGTTTAAGCTTGATAAATTAAACAACCATCTTCTCATTACAACTTGGTATTTATTTTAGGACGCCATTTTAAATACAAAACATATGTTAAGCTTACATCTACCATAGACAGTATATCTTTTTAATACCGTAGACAACTTAGGCCTTTTACATATACAACACTATCAATGGATCGTGATAAGTGGAAGGAAGGGAGAGAGGCCTTTGCCCTGCAGTGGGACACCACAGGCTCATAAATAAAAAAAAATATCCTGGTAAACTACGGAACTGGGGTCAATGACATTATTGGCTCTTTGCCAATGTAGCTTTGATATTCCGAGCAACGTCCTTTAGTTTAGAAAGAAAGAAAACATATTTATTCAATAAAGACAAGCATGTAAGTAAAATCACTACATAGTATAAAACAAAGTCGGTTTCTCTGTTCCTATATCCCTATGTATGCATAAATCTTTAAAACTACGCAACTAATTTTAATGCGGTTTCTTTAAATGGATAGAGTGATTCAAGAGGAAGGTTTATATGCATAATATAGTACAGAAACACAATTTCCGTGCGAAGCCGGGGCGGGTCGCTAGAAATAAATAAAATAACATACATACATAAATATAATCACGCCTTTATCCCTAATAGGGTAGGCAGAGCGTTAACGACCTAAACAAAGGTCGTTTCGCCACGTCTGACAAAGTTTAGAGGGTTATTTAAGATATATTTGTAGGTATATTGCTGAAGTGACAGGTGGTCAGCCCATCGCCTACATTGCAAAATACTGAAACCCTCGGATCCCTTAGCTGGCTTTTACAGCATGCCCGGGAGGAAATGCAGCTGACACATTCTATGATTTTATCCCTAATGAGGTAGGATGAGCGTAAAAGACTGAAACAAATTGCTGTAGTGACAGGTTGTCAGCCCATCGCCTAAATTGCAATGTACTGCAACCCTCGGATCCATTAGCTGGTTTTTACAGCATGCCCGGGAGGAAATGCAGCTGGCACATTCTATGTTTTTATCTCGCTACCAGGCCACCATGGAAGTAAAATAAAATAACATAAGCAAGATAACATTAAACTTACTTGTACTAGACAACAGTGGCGAAGGGTCCAAATAAAACGGTTCCCGTCGGCTTCCCTTGTCTTGTTAGGCAGGAAAACTATCTTTTTGGATATTATTGTAGAACTAGCTTCCATGCTGGCCTGGGAATGAGAGAAAAACATAGAATGTGCCAGCTGCATTTCCTCCCGAGCAAGCTGTAAAATCCAGCTACGGGATCTGAGGGTTTTAGTATATTGTAATTTAGGCGATGGGCTGACAACCTATCACTACAGCAATATACGTACAAGTCTATCTTAAAAAACCCTTAAAACTTTGTCAGACGTGGCGAAACGACCTTTGTTTAGATCGTTTACGCTCTGCCTACCCCATTAGGGATAAAGGCGTGATTATATGTATGTATGTATTGTAGAACTAAAAAAAATATATACGGAGTAATATCAGTATTAGTTTTTTACTCTATGCTACCCCATACTGAAACGGGCCAAACTCAGCATATTGCCATGCCGCAGCCGGAGCTATGGCGAAAGATAACATGTTATTCTTCCATGCTGCCTGGGAGCGAGAGAAAAACATACAATGTGCCAGCTGCATTACCTTCCGGGTTTCAGTATATTGTAATTTAGGCGACGGGCTGACAACCTGTCACTACAGCAATATCTATCTTAAATAACCATCAAAACTTTGTCAGATGTGGCGGAACGACCTTTATTTAGGTCGTTGACGCTCTGCCTACTCCATTAGGGATAAAAGCGTTGTTATTGTATGTATACCAGGTGCAAGGGACAGCGTCCCGCAAACTGGTAGGGGTTGCTCAGTTAACCACACTGAACAACAATCAGAAGGTATTTTTTTTTTCAGGAAGTGAATGAAAAGGCGTTTCCATACAAATTGTCTGATCGAGATGAACATTTTGTATGAAAAAGCCATTTTGTTTTTCACTTTCACTAATAAAAATTCCTGCTGATAGTTGTTCGTTGACTAAGCAACCCCTATCACCCCCTTACACCTGGTATGTGAACATGTTAACATAACATAAAAATACTTTATTGCACGTAATAATACAACATACAACGCAAAAGATAACAGCAAAAGACAAGTACCACATAGGCGGCCTTATTGCTAAGGTAGCAATTTCTTCCAGGCAACCTTTGGGTGAAAAAAAAAGTGTAGTCATAATTCATACCTTTATCGTAACTAACTGTCGTATTACCTAACTGGATCTAAGACTCCATCTGTATATCAAATTATGTGCGTGCGCTGATCTGCTCTGCTAGCCACCATGCGATGGTTTTTATTTTACCTAGTATTTACACCGGTAACATAGATCCATTTGGCTTCATCTTCGCAATGTGTTTACAAGTTGAATTTAGCTATACATTGCTAGTATTTGATACGTGACGTGACGTCACGTGGTGTGGTTTATGTGCAAAGCCTGCTTGAGGATAAGGCTTATTCAGGAATTATAAATACCTGCCATAGAGAAAAATTGAGACAGGATAAGAGAGGAACATATGCACTTCCTATAAACCCTTCTCTATAGTACCTCTATGACAGGTATTTTTAATTACTGGCAGGGCTATACGAGTAAAGTTCCTGGCAATTAACTTGACATAGAATAGAATGACATTTGGGCATTTTTTCCCCACTACTCGCCAAGAAGTGTGTCGGTAACTACTTATATCTATCCCCTCTAGCGGTCTGAGCCATGGGCTCTTGACCCGGAGGTGCCGGGTTCGATTCCCGACGGGGGACAATGACTTTGTGTTGTTGTTTTTCGTTTGGTTAGGACATTGCAGGCTGATCACTTGATTGTCCGAAAAGTAAGATGCTCCATGCTGTCGGATGGGCATGTAAATAGTCGGTCCTGCGCCTGATTTCTCTCTGGTCGTGTCAGTCAATCTGTCCCATCAGAATAAGAGATTGAAGGAATAGAGAGTGCACCTGTGTGTAGCGCAAACACTTGGGCACTAACAACAAGTCCTGCGCAGTTGGCTGATCTCCGGGAGATTGGCCGCCATCACCGAAAATCGGTGGGAGGACTATTATATCTATCGCTTAGCAAGGCTCCAACTCTGTGTTTTTGTGAAGATGAGAGATTTTGACGCGGTAAGTATACTGGATTTTCTTTGCAACTCAGCAGAGGTTCAACTTTCGGAACCGCAATCATAAGTTTGTTACACACATAATGTTAAGCGGTAGATTTATTTGTAAGTTGTATAGAAAAAGCCGTTTATGAGCCGCAAAACAAGTTGGTATGAATAATGCAACGTTAAAAAAACGATATAGGTATATATATATGTATAACTAATTAATAATATCGCTTTCTATAGTTGAAATAAAAATTATTCTAGTAGTTTTTGGGTTTATCCGCAACAAACAAACACACAAAAGTTTGCAAGCAGCAATGCATGGTACAGCTGCTGCAAATGGAATGCGCACGAGACAGATCAATAGATCCAATCCATGATTTATACTTCACACGGTTTTGCTTGGTTATCAATGCGAGATCATGTCCAGTTTTATCATATTGCGTAGAACACATACGAGCTAAATAAACCTTTTCTCCCATCTGCTCGGAAAAGATTCATTATTTAAAAAAAAAAAACTTACATTCACTCTTTTCGGTCCTCATATTTGCAGTCGCCAGCAATTTCTCCAAACGACAACAATGAAATTAACTATTAACTCAGTCAACGGAGTTGAACAACTATCAGCAGGATTTTTTTCAGGAAGAGAAGTTTATGTTTATTTTCCATACAAATTGACTGATTGAATTGATCATTTGTATGGGAAGTTATTTTTTTTTCATCTCTTGAAAGAATTTCCTAGTGATAGTTGTTCAGTTTCGTTGACTGAGCAACCCCTATCAGTTTGCGGGACGCTGTCCCATACATCCGGTATAGGTTTAATAAAATATCTTGTGCGAAAAGTCGGAAACGTCAAATATACATATCAAGTTTGATTCCTACATACATATAATCATGCCTTTATCCCTAATGGGTTAGGCAGAGCGTAAACGACCTAAACAAGAGCCGTTTGATTCCTTCTATAGAAAGTATAAAAGACTCAGTCTAAAGACGACATCCACAATTTTAGCTGCACCACTTCGAAGAGGCCACTGAAAAAAATACAAAACACGTCCCGCGGCTCCGTTCACAAATAGACCACGTCTTGATCTCGACTCAAACAAAAGTGTTAGGAATAAATAAGGGCGCGGACAAGCTAACTGCAAGCGGACGCAGGTTGGCTCAAGAACTTAACTGCTTCTGTGGTCTAGTGGTCTGAGTCATGGGCTTATGGGTCCTGGGTTCAATTCCTGGTATTATAAATAATATATTGACTTTGTGCTGTTGTTTCTAGATTGGTTAGGATATTGCAGGGTATCAATATAAACATGACCATTTTGTAAGCGCATTAATGATTGGATTAATAGATCAACTTGCTCAATGAGAAACTTGATATACTTATCTTTGAAACCAAATGTCAAATATTTGTTTGTACTATGATGGTATCAAAGAAATCTGATAGTTTGTAATCGTGCTTCTGAAAAGTTGCCAATATTTTACACAGAAAAAGCGATACGAGACTAAAAAGTACCTTACCTACCTTACCTTGCTCCATCATCAGCTTGACTACAAAGCAGATTGACACCTCTTATGGTCTTAGTTACATACATACATACATAAATCACGCCTTTATCCTTTACGGGGTAGGCAGAGCGTTTAACGCCAAGTAAAAGGCGCTTTCGCCACGTCTGACAAAAATTGCGGGCAATTTTAGATTGTAAAATGTATTGCTATAGTGACAGGTTGTCAACCCATCGCCTAAATTACAATACACTGTAACCCTCGAGTCCCTTTTTCTGACTTCAACAGCATGCCCGGGAGGAAGGGCAGCTGGAACATTCTATGTTTTTTTATCTCTCCCACTCCAGCATGGAAGTAATGGTCTTAGTTAGAGACGAGAAAACCTGTTAAAATATATTCTCAAAATTCAGACATTGAACAAACGGCCACCTGCTGATAATAATTCTCACCTTGAAAGTAACAATGTCACCTTCATCTGTCAGTAAAAATAATAAAAAGTAAAGCAACTTTCTCTTTCTAAATAAGTCGTTCAACTGTGCTGGCACTTCAGTCTGGGGGGACTGATTTCGTGGGTTCAATTCCCAGCTGTGAACAGCTTTGCATTTAGAAGTGAGGAGATTTCAGGGCAGAAAATTTTCCTTTCTCTATTTGTAAAATAACGAATATGGATGCGAGCGAGACGTTAGGGCGTTTGAGCATGCATCCAGATTAGACCCGAATCTAATTCGTATCCGAATTGGCCTTCCTAGTAATTATATGACAGCTACGCTAGGAGTCCATGCTAACAATGGGCTCGATTCTAGATTTGCCGGCTAAAACTAAAATTTAAATCTATTTGTCAATTTCAGACTAAAAACATTGTAAAAGGACAGGAGATCTATTCTCTCCGGTTTTTGATTTATTGTCGGTGGTTTTATGCGTTATCTGTCATTTTTATCCGCCGTCGTATATGATATGGCGCACGTCGCATGAAATTGACAGAAATACTGGGGAAAACGTGCAAAATCGCGTAAAAATCTAGCGGACAAAGTGTAAAACCATAGAGTATAAATTGTCCATCCTTTTTCAATTTTATATTTTTTGAAAGTGATAGATAGATTATAATTTTAGTTTTAGCTGGTGGAATCTAGAATCGAGCCCATTATACGGGTCCGTATATATGCAAAGTTGGATTTTTGGCTGTGATTACACAGGGACAGGTGAATGTTAAAACTTTGAGATCAGCGTCAATCATGTATGGTTTTAAAATGAATATTTTGAAACAGTTTAGTATATATTTTTGTCGGTAAAGGTATAAAGTTTTACTCTCCTTCATTTTGCTACAATCAGAATACTGTACCGTCTCTATGTTCATTTATTTCTTTAACTTTGTCTGCGTGCGTTGTGGTTAGAATAAATCCCGTTTATTCGCTACGATACAAAAGATTCCCTCGTTCTAAATGCGGTTTAGTTGCGTTCTTGTGGACTACCAATGCTACTATACATAAGATATCCGTCGTTCTAAATGTGGTTTAGTTGCGGTCAGCATGCAGTCCGCGTGGTAGCAGCTTTATTACGGAAGGAATTTCTCTTCCCCTGAGTCTATTTTCGCCACGGAGACTATCATCTTAAGGATTTGAGGAGTCCGGGAGATACTTTACGTCTTCAAATAATTTTATTGTGAACAATATGTTGGGATATTACAAGTGTTTAAATGTTGATTTTTTTAAAGGAAAATCCACCCTGAAAACGTTAAAAAGTTGAGGGTTTTTACTAAACCAGAGATTTTTTATTTGAGTAAAATATTTTTTATTTTTTGCATTTGGCAATAATATGGAAATCATAGAAGTTTCTGTAAAGTGGTTTTTAATGTTCCTTCTTGCTTAATTAGCTCTTATTAATAGAAACAAGATCAACATTTATGTAAATTATAGGTTTTTTAAAAACAAACACGTAAATTATTTATGCAAATTTTATTTATTTGTCGCTCTAATTTATATAACATTTCTGATATGCGCTATTATTAGTTAATGCTCTAATACTATTTTGTACGGGCTGTAAGGGACAGCATCCCGCAAAGTGATAGGGGTTGCTTAGTCAACGACACTGAACAACTTTCATCAGGATTTTTTTTCAGGAAGTGAAAATTGTATTTGCCTTTTTTCATACAAATAGTATGATTGAGGTGGACATTTTGTATGGAAAAACAAAAAAAAACACTTCATGAAAAAGTGAAAAAAATAATCCGTTACAGCCGCCGCCAGCTAGGTGCTGGCAACGCGCGCGCAGCTTTTAGAACCGGTGCTGTGACTTGTCGATATAGACATTTGTTATTATTAAACTTTGCAATGATCCAATTAGGTATGAAATTAATTTATTATTCATAAATTAATTCATTATTAATTAATTAAATTATTGGTATGAAATTTAGTATGGTGATAGATGGTAGGTAACCAGGAGACGGACATAAGCTATAATCAAATAAAATTTTGAGGTGAGAATCGAATGAGCAGAAATGAAAATTGGTATACATACGTATTTTATGTCTCTCTACGTCGTTCTAAAATAACAACAGTCAGAAACAGGAGGATTCGCAGCCATCTTGAAAAAACACCCCTTTTCTAAAGAGGAAAACTTTGGAACACACCCTAAGCTTTACTTTCAGGTGTAAACATAAAAACAATATGGCTGTTATACAAAATAAAAACTCAAATATCACCTTAACGACGCCAAAATAGGTAAATGAAGGAGTTGGGCTTGTTGAGACTATGGAACTGAACAATTTTCTCTATTGAACATCGGTTGAAATATGAAAATAAAACAAATATTGACTTTCCTTACCATACAAGTGGCAGTACAAATAATTTTGGGAGCAATTATTTTTTCATATTACAAAAATTAAGAAAGTTTATCAGTTTCTTGGCCTACACAAGCCCTTTTAATTTCTGTGCTGAATGAAAAATCTCGCTGAGAGTAGTAAAAGTAATAAAATGAAATTTAATTTAAAAAGTACATTAAATACCATAAAAGCGGTGGTGAGTTGAATAAAGAATCTGATACGATACGATTGTGTTTTGCAAATTAATTTATAGTACTGAATGAAGTTTTTACAACTATCGATTATATCGATCGAACATTAAAATTTTGATATTTAACCGAATCTATCTATCTATAGTATAGCCCGATATCGATAGTATTGCTGATCACTCGGTTACAGTTAGCCTATCGAATCGACATTGTTCGTATTTTTCAAGGTAAACTATCGAAAGGCATATTAACGACAAATTCCCAACACTAATGTGGGCAACACTAATGTTGCCCTCCAGCTTCTGCGACACATGCCAGCGGCATGAAAAGTTGCGCGACGTCGCGCAACTTAGCAGGCGGCATGCCGCATGCCGCCAGGCAACACGTGCAACTCAAGCCGGCGGCTAGCCGAGTGATGGATGTACCGGGTGTAAGGGACAGCGTCCTGCAAACTGATAGGGGTTGCTCAGTCAAATAAACTTAACAGCTTTCACCGGGAAAACTGCCTCCGTGGTCTAGAGGCTAGTGCCATGGACTCCTGATCCGGAGGTCCTGGGTTCGATTCCCTGGGGGAAAAACACAAAGTTGATATTTGAGAATTTATCACTTTGTGAATTTTTCCCCAGTTTGGTTAGGACATTGCAGACTGAATCACCTGTTTGTCCGAAAAAGAAAAAGATTTCGTGCTTCGGAGGGCACGTTAAGCCGTCGGTCCCGGTCGCTGTCTTTGAAAGTGGTCGTTACTTAAACCATGTCAGAGCCCTGATTGTTGTGCTACTAGGCGGTTTAAAAACTCTGATACCAGGGTTCATCGGGTTGATAGACTCGATACCCACTCGACAGAAGAAGACCGGGAAATTCTTTCAGGAGATTAAAAGAATACACCTTCCCATATAAAATGACCACCATGTGACAGTTTCTATTCTTAACAAGCGATGGTTTCACTCTATACACACTGCCACCAGAACCCCTCCTCACAACCTCGATCAGACATTTTGTATGGAAAAACAAATTTTCTTTTCAACTTCCTGAAAAAAATCCTGGTGATAGTTGTTCAGTTTTGTTGACTAAGCAACCCCTATCAGTTTGCGGGACGCTGTCCCTTACACCCTGTATTGCAAAATCTAAATAGGTAACTGCAAGTAGGTAAGTGTGACTGTTTTGTTTACAATACATACATACATACATATAATCACGCCTTTATCCCTAATAAAAACAAAGGTCGTTTCGCCACGTCTGACAAAGTTTTAAGGGTTTTTTAAGATAGATTTATACGTATATTGCTGTAGTGATAGGTTGTCAGCCCATCGCCTAAATTGCAATATACTAAAACCCTCAGATCCCGTAGCTGGTTTTTACAGCATGCTCGGGAGGAAATGCAGCTGGCACATTCTACGTTTTTCTCTCACTCCCAGGCCAGCATGGAAGCCTTTTGTTTACAACTAGAATATTATTTATTTAGGTTTAAATAGATATTTAATACTTTAATCATTGAATGAATATGCAGAGTTATCTCAAAAAGCGGCAGTTTCCAGGCGGAATGGTTACATCTACAAATATTATGCATATTATTGTTAATAGACAGGGCCGGAGTCAGGTTGAAGTTGGGGGCGACAGGAGGAGGTAGGGCACGTGTCCCGGTTCTGGCCAGTGAACCTTTTCTGGACATTTTTTTTTTTAAATTTTGTATAAACATTTCTATAAGCGCAAAACTTTATGAATTCAATTCGTACAACTGTACTAATTCAGAAATTCTATAAAAAATCTACTTAAATACTAAACTTTTTACAAATTAACTAAAATATCAAGTGGCAAAAAATAGTTTTAAGATGGCCGAGATCAAAACAGAGACACCTGCCCTATAAGGTGTTAATTTTTTTGTGCCCCTTTGCTTGAAAACTGAGAACTGTCAAGCCGAGTATTCTACCGAGCTAGAATAGAGTCATCATTAGCATCTCTTCTCATGAAGATGATAAAGACGACTATGTTAAAAAGACAGTGAAATTTTCAGCAGCGTTCCTTGAATATTTACATTTTGCTTATTAAACGGTCTTCCAAGCGTGGCGCATATAGAAAATACTCTTTGTAATGTACTAGTGTTGTAGCTAGTAAAGCAAAAATAAAATCTAGCATCCCAGCCCCATCATACCTTGTACATAATACCTAAAACAGAAGTGCTGAAAGCAAGTTGTCAACGAGCCCCTTTTAAAAGGACCCCAACTGCAACCCTGAGTTTGACCCTGGCCTACCTCGGGACCTGGTCTTGTTTATATGATAGTGATTCATATGGTCTTATAGATTCATCTGGAATACACGCTTGTAATAAACTTTTTATATTAAATAAATAAGGAAGATAATCGGAAACTCTGTTTACTATCAATTTTCAAAAAGTTTTTGGAACTTTGCAAAACTTGATAAGTCCTTTCGAAGTTGTTATTTAAAGTGATAGAAAAAGTGAGACTTTTTGTGGTGCCGTAATCCTTGTGCAAAATATTTTTGCGTCTATTTTATGACTGTGGAAAATTTTCAACGTAAGTTTTTGCAATTTGCTTGATATTTTTTAAGGAAATGGAAGTTTTGTTAACGATCAAGAAGATTGGAACGATCATTAAATTGTGTGACGACCCGCGCAGCCTCGTTGGCAGTGTGGGTCCCGGGTTCGATTTTCGGCCGGGGCAGACATTTGAATGATGAGTTTAAATGTCTGTTTCTGGGTGTGGGTGTTCTTTGTGGTTGTTTCTGTGTATGTCCATGGCGCCCCGATACAGGGAATGAGTGGGGGCTATGAGTGTGACCGCGGTTTTTTTTTTTGTTGCTCTTTCACGTTTAAACGGCTGAATGGATTTGATTCTATCATGGTAATAGGTGGTCACTAGATCATAGCCTACTTTTTACCTCGGGAAAATACTTCACTACCACGGGAAACTTATTAATTCGCGAATAAAACCGTGGGGCGGAAAGCTAGTAAGACTCTGCGACTATTTTTATCACAAGGACTTACCACGGATTGTAAGCTGATAGAGATGCCTACTGCAACCTGATACTTATTATCATTTATCTAGACAATGCTCTACGGGGTGTAAGGGACAGCGTCCCGCAAACTGATAGGGGTTGCTCACAAAGGTACAATACAATACAAAATTCTTTATTGCACAAACAAACACACAACAGAAATATAAAGGAACAAACGTGACAGTACAATATAGGCGGCCTTATTGCTAAAGCAGCAATTTCTACCAGGCAACCTAGTAGTATAGAAATAGGTCGGTTGCTCTAAAAAAAATGGCTCTCCCATACAAATTGTTCGATCGAATCGAGGTTGACATTTTGTATGGAAAAGCCAATTTATATTTTAACATCCTGAAAGAATTTATCGATGGAAGTGTTCAGTGTCAACCCCTATAAGTTTGCGAAACTCTATGCTGGCCCTTACACCCAGTAGAAGATCTTGATCAGCTAGCAGAAAGGAAGAGGTTGATTTTTGCATATTTCGAAATTTGTTAATAGGGAAAAAAATATCAGTTTCGTAACAAGTAAAGAACACTTAGGGCCGTATTTATAATCAGCTCTCATGAGTAACAGCGAGTTAGAGTTCGTATCAGAAATGTTATTTCAATACAATAGTGTGAGTAAACGCTCAAAAAAGCGAATTCCATAAAAACTACGATTCGGATTTAAAAATCTATGTTGCGATTTTAGATAATCATAATACGGATAATCTCTCGAAGGAACTGTGAAAGCGCTCGTAATCGTTTATAAGAAATATCAAATTTACTGATAAAAACAGCTATTCTTCCAGTTTTTTTAGCATTCTTATTTATGAAGTAGAATATTTTTAAATGTTGCAATTGCAGGGCATGGAATTATGTATAGTATGGGATTATGAATTTAAAGATTTGATCCTATACTAGTGTTATGATCTAAGGTATAGAATAGAATAGAAAATACTTTAACATAATCGTATTTTTCCATGCTGGCTTGGGAGCGAAAGAAAAACATAGAATGTGGCAGCAGTATTTCCTCCCGGGCATGCTGTAAAAACCAGCTAAGGGATCTGAGGGTTTCAGTATATTGTAATTTAGGCGATGAGCCTGTCACTACAGCGGTTTACCTAAAAATCTATCTTAAAAAACCCTCAAAACTTTGTCAGACGTGGCGGAACGACCTTTAGGGATAAATGTATAGACTTATGAGCTCTGACGTAGTACTAGAAAGATCTACCCATCAACTTTCTATTTGCATAAAATCTTGCATCACTGAAGGAAAACCCCGTTTTATAAACACTTTATATTGCCTTTCTCTATTGACAAGTATAATCACTACATAGTATAAAACAAAGTCGCATTCTCTGTCCCTATAGCCCTACGTATGCATAAATCTTTAAAACTACGCAACGGATTTTGATGCGGTTTCTTTTAATTGATAGAGTGATTCAAGAGGAAGGTTTATATGTATAATACATGCATAATATAGTAGATAAACACTGATAATTTCCGTGCGAAGCCGGGGCGGGTCGCTAGTATTCCATTATAACAATGTCATAATAACACCATAGGATTGGGATTCCTCATATAGGTATATGGGGATTGGGAAATACAGGATAGATAAGAAAACAATGGTGTTATATGACATTGTTTTCTTATCTATCCTGTATTTCCCAATGTATATAGATAACGTATCCCAGTTCTGGCTAGTGAACCTTTTCTGGACACTTTATTTTCAAAATATTGTATTAACATTTCTATAAGCGCAAAACTTTATGAAATCAATTTGAACACCTGTACTAATTCAGAAATTCTATAAAAAATCTACCTACTATAAAAATCTTAATACTAAACTTTTTACAAATTAACTACATTTTCAAGAGGCTAAAAATGGTCTTAACATGGCCAAATCCGAGACGATATTTTTTTTGTGTCCCCTAGGTTGAAAATTTACAACGAAAAAATCATTACCAGCAGACTTATACCAAGCCGAGTAACTATCTACCGAGCTAGAATAGCGTCATTATCAGCATCTCCTCTCATTAATATTATGAAAAACGACTAAGTTAAAAAGATAAAAAATTGGCAGCAGTGTTTCCTGTGAATATTTTCATCTTGCTTACCAAACGGTCTGCCAAGCGTGGTGCATACAGAAAATAGTTTTCTAGTATTGTGGCAAGCAAAGCAAAAATCAAATCTAGTATCCCAGCCCCATCATACCTTGTACATAATACCTAAAACAGAAGTGCTGAAAGCAAGTTGTCAACGAGCCCCTTTTAAAAGGACCCCAACTGCAACCCTGAGTTTGACCCTGGCCTACCTCGGGACCTGGTCTTGTTTATATGATAGTGATTCATATGGTCTTATAGATTCATCTGGAATACACGCTTGTAATAAACTTTTTATATTAAATAAATAAGGAAGATAATCGGAAACTCTGTTTACTATCAATTTTTTAAAAGTGTTTGGAACTTTGCAAAACTTGATAAGTCCTTCCGAAGTTGTTATTTAAAGTGATAGAAAAAGTGAGACTTTTTGTGGTGCGGTAATCCTTGTGCAATATATTTTTGCGATCAAATTTCGTCTATTTTATGACTGTGGAAAAATTTTAACGTAAGTTTTTGCACTTAGCTTGGTATTTTTTAAGAAAAGGGAAGGTTTAAATGTAATTAAATGTGACAAAAACAAGACGTTTAAAATGCATGAATAATTTTGTGACCAAAAAGTTTGCAATAATACAAAAGATAAAACTTAAAAATCGGATTATTTTCTCAATATCTCCGGATAATGTAAAAGCCAAAAAGGGGCTTTGTTTAATCCCGAAAGAGCCCTTTAAGGGGCCTCCCTGGGCTAAGTGGCGCCCTCATCAGTCAAAAAATCATAATTCACTGAAAACACACTCAATCGGAAATCCGGTAGATCACATTTGAAAAGAAAATTGCGAAAAACTGCCACTTCTAGCACTTTAGCTATATTTTATGTAACTGCAGTGAACACTAAATTATTAATATGCTTAAAATAAACTTCAGTATGTATACTTTAATCTGATCTACTGGATTTTCGATTAATTGCGTTTTTAGTGAGTAATGATTTTTATTTGTTAAGGGTGTACACCGGGGATCCCCTTAATTGGAATAGTCTTGTTTTTACTGATTTAAAAATAATCCATACTAATAATTACAAATTCTATAGTAACTCTGTGTTTCTATCTGATTGTGTGTGTGACGACCCGCGCAGCCTAGTTGGCAGTGTACCTGCCTGATACGCAGAGGGTCCCGGGTTCGATTCTCGGCCGGGGCAGACATTTGAATGATGAGTTTAAATGTCTGTTTCTGGGTGTGGGTGTTCTTTGTGGTTGTTTCTGTGTATGTCCATGGCGCCCCGATACAGGGAATGAGTGGGGGCTATGAGTGTGACCGCGGTTTTTTTTTTGTTGCTCTTTCACGTTTAAACGGCTGAATGGATTTGATTCTATCATGGTAATAGGTGGTCACTAGATCATAGCCTACTTTTTACCTCGGGAAAATACCTCACTACCACGGGAAACTTATTAATTCGCGAATAAAACCGTGGGGCGGAAAGCTAGTAAGAATCTGCGACTATTTTTATCACAAGGACTTACCACGGATTGTAAGCTGATAGAGATGCCTACTGCAACCTGATACTTATTATCATTTATCTAGACAATGCTCTACGGGGTGTAAGGGACAGTGTCCCGCAAACTGATAGGGGTTGCTCACAAAAGTACAATACAATACAAAATTCTTTATTGCACAAAGAAACACATACAACAGAAATATAAAGGAACAAACGTGACAGTACAATATAGGCGGCCTTATTGCTAAAGCAGCAATTTCTACCAGGCAACCTAGTAGAGTATAGAAATAGGTCGGTTGCTCTAAAAAAAATGGCTTTCCCATACAAATTGTTCGATCGAATCGAGGTTGAGATTTTGTATGGAAAAGCCAATTTATATTTTAACATCCTGAAAGAATTTATCGATGGAAGTGTTCAGTGTCAACCCCTATAAGTTTGCGAAACTCTACGCTGGCCCTTACACCCAGTAGAAGATCTTGATCAGCTAGCAGAAAGTTCTTACTTTCTGCTAGCTGATCAAGACCTCTTGGTTGATTTTTGCATATTTCGAAATTTGTTAATAGGGAAAAAAATATCAGTTTCGTAACAAGTAAAGAACACTTAGGGCCGTATTTAAAATCAGCTCTCATGAGTCATGAGTAACAGCGAGTTAGAGTTCGTATCAGAAATGTTATTTCACAACAACATAGCCTGTCAATAATGTGAGTAAACGTTCAAAAAAGCGAATTCCATAAAAACTACGATTCGGATTTAAAAATCTATGTTGCGATTTTAGATAATCATAATACGGATAATCTCTCGAAGGAACTGTGAAAGCGCTCCTAATCGTTTATAAGAAATATCAAATTTACTGATAAAAACAGCTATTCTTCCAGTTTTTTTAGCATTCTTATTTATGAAGTAGAATATTTTTAAATGTTGCAATTGCAGGGCATGGAATTATGTATAGTATGGGATTATGAATTTAAAGATTTGATCCTATACTAGTGTTATGATCTAAGGTATAGAATAGAATAGAAAATACTTTAACTTATTCGTATTCTTCCATGCTGGCTTGGGAGCGAAAGAAAAACATAGAATGTGCCAGCAGTATTTCCTCCCGGGCATGCTGTAAAAACCAGCTAAGGGATCTGAGGGTTTCAGTATATTGTAATTTAGGCGATGAGCCTGTCACTACAGCGGTTTACCTAAAAATCTATCTTAAATAACCCTCAAAACTTTGTCAGACTTGGCGGAACGACCTTTAGGGATAAATGTATAGACTTATAAGCTCTGACGTAGTACTAGAAAGATCTACCCATCAACTTTCTATTTGCATAAAATCTTGCATCACTGAAGGAAAACGTTTTATGAACAATTTATATTGCCTTTCTCTATTGACAAGTATAATCACTACATAGTATAAAACAAAGTCGCATTCTCTGTCCATATATCCCTACGTATGCATAAATCTTTAAAACTACGCAACGGATTTTGATGCGGTTTCTTTTAATTGATAGAGTGATTCAAGAGGAAGGTTTATATGTATAATACATGCATAATATAGTAGATAAACACTGATAATTTCCGTGCGAAGCCGGGGCGGGTCGCTAGTATTCCATTATAAGAATGTCATAATAACACCATTGTTTTCTTATCTATCCTGTATTTCCCAATCCTCATATACCTATATGAGGAATCCCAATCCTATATGAGGATTGGGAAATACAGGATAGATAAGAAAACAATGGTGTTATATGACATTGTTTTCTTATCTATCCTGTATTTCCCAATCCTCATATAGGTATATGAGGACAGGGCCGGAGTCAGGTATTGTATATAGATAACGTATCCCAGTTCTGGCTAGTGAACCTTTTCTGGACACTTTATTTTCAAAATATTGTATTAACATTTCTATAAGCGCAAAACTTTATGAAATCAATTTGAACACCTGTACTAATTCAGAAATTCTATAAAAAATCTACCTACTATAAAAATCTTAATACTAAACTTTTTACAAATTAACTACATTTTCAAGAGGCTAAAAATGGTCTTAACATGGCCAAATCCGAGACGATATTTTTTTGTGAATTGAAAATTTACAACGAAAGAATCATTACCAGCAGACTTATACCAAGCCGAGTAACTATCTACCGAGCTAGAATAGCGTCATTATCAGCATCTCCTCTCATTAATATTATGAAAAACGACTAAGTTAAAAAGATAAAAAATTGGCAGCAGTGTTTCCTGTGAATAATTTCATCTTGCTTACCAAACGGTCTGCCAAGCGTGGTGCATACAGAAAATAGTTTTCTAGTATTGTGGCAAGCAAAGCAAAAATCAAATCTAGTATCCCAGCCCCATCATACCTTGTACATAATACCTAAAACAGAAGTGCTGAAAGCAAGTTGTCTACGAGCCCCTTTTAAAAGGACCCCAACTGCAACCCTGAGTTTGACCCTGGCCTACCTCGGGACCTGGTCTTGTTTATATGATAGTGATTAATATGGTCTTATAGATTCATCTGGAATACACGCTTGTAATAAACTTTTTATTTTAAATAAATAAGGCAGATAATCGGAAATTCTGTTTACTATCAATTTTCAAAAAGTTTTTGGAACTTTGCAAAACTTGATAAGTCCTTTCGAAATTGTTAATTAAAGTGATAGAAAAAGTGAGATTTTTTGTGCAATATATTTTTGCGATCAAATTTCGTCTATTTTATGACTGTGGAAAATTTTCAACGTAAGTTTTTGTACTTTGCTTGGTATTTTTTAAGAAAAGGGAAGGTTTAAATGTAATGAAATGTGACAAAAACAAGACGTTTAAAATGCATGAATAATTTTGTGACCGAAAAGTTAGCAATAATACAAAAGATAAAACTTAAAAATCGGATTATTTTCTTAACATCTCCGGATAATGTAAAAGCCAAAAAGGGGCTTTGTTTAATCCCGAAAGAGCCCTTTAAGGGGCCTCCCTGGGCTAAGTGGTGCCCTCATCAGTCAAAAAATCATAATTCACTGAAAACACACTCAATCGGAAATCCGGTAGATCAGATTTGAAAAGAAAATTGCGAAAAACTGCCACTTTTAGCACTTTTGCTATATTTTATGTAACTGCAGTGAACACTGAATTATTAGTTTTTGAAATATGCTTAAAATAAACTATACCTATACTTTAATCTGATCTACTGGATTTTCGATTAATTGCGTTTTCAGTGAGTAATGATTTTTATTTGTTAAGGGAGTACACCGGGGATCCCCTAAATTGGAAAGGTCTTGTTTTTACTGATTTAAAAATAATCCACACTAATAATTACAAATTCTATAGTAACTCTGTGTTTCTATCTGTTTGTTGCTCTTTCACGTCTAAACGGCTGAACGGATTTGATTTTATCATGGTAATAGGTGGTCACTAGAACATAGCCTACTTTTTACCTCGGGAAAATACCTCAATTCCACGGGAAACTTATTAATTCGCGAATAAAACCGTGGGGCGGAAAGCTAGTAAGACCCTGCGACTATTTTTATCACAAGGACACAACACGGATTGTAAGCTGATAGAGATGCCTACCGTAACATGATTCTTATCAACACTTATCTAATTATCTAGTCAATCTATACATATAATGAATCTCTAGAAGGGTCGTGTCTGTACGTTGAATATTTTCACAAAAAAATAATTGCACCAGGCATTATTAACGATATAAAGATCTCTCTGTCGGTATGTTTGTCTGTATGTTACCCCAAAACTACAGAACCGATTTCGATGGGACTTTTTTTTTGTATTTTATTTTATTTAGACAAAAAGATAACATGTCAATTTTAACATTAGGTGTAGACAGAGCCAAAAAGCAAAGTAAATTAAAAGCCTTATTTTGTTCCCCCAATGAAATGTCAGTAGCAGTCCAAATAGACCAAGGCCCGTGCCAGGACTAGCTACTTCTCGTTACCGAGCAAAGATCATGTCTTAGCGACGCAAACCACCACCAATCTATTTATTAAAAGCATGCAGATGTTAGTATATATTAATTTATAAAAACAATAATAAATATGTATTATGATTCGAGAATGTATATATTATGGAAGTATTTATTATAAAAATACAGTAAATAAATATAAATGATACATACATACATACATATAATCACGCCTTTATCCCTAATGGGGTAGGCAGAGCGTAAACGACCAAAACAAAGGTCGTTCCGCCACGTCTGACAAAGTTTTGAGGGTTATTTAAGATATATTTGTAGGTATATTGCTGTAGTGACAGGTTGTGAGCCCATCGCCTAAATTGCAATATACTAAATCCCTCGGATCCCTTTGCTGGTTTTTACAGCATACTCGGGAGGAAATGCAGCTGGCACATTCTATGTTTTTCTCTCGCTCCCAGGCCAGCATGGAAGTTAAAGTTGAATATAAATGATTTAGTCAAATATTGACTTTATCCCACAATTTCTGAGTCTCTAATATTAAATGTAGTAAGATAAGTTTTTAATTTATTTTTTAATAAATTATTGTGAATATTTGTGGACCCAACCAAACCAGTGATCTGATTAGGTAAATTATCGTAGATAAGTGAATTCAACTGTGTGTTATCCGGGTTGCAACTTCGGATACCACACAGTGCGTGATAGTCGTTCTAACACAGTTTTCAAAAAGCGAGTAAAAGAGTACTTACTATCTTACTCTTCCAAATTAATTCGCTATTGTCATATTTTTATAACGTTACTAGTTATCTGCAATTTATATAATGATTATGTATTATTGTACTAGTATTATAGATTATTTATTTATTACTATATGTATGTATTTATGTAGATTGTAGGTATATGAATTATAATGTACATTTGTTGTTTTGAATTTTATTTAATGTTATTTTACCTAAATTATAATTGTACACGCCTTATCTGCCTTACTTATGAACTTCTTACTACCGTAGGTCAGCTGGAAGAGATTTATTTTTAGAGATAATTGTACCTGTTGAGCTATTGTTATATTATATTTGTGTCCTATATATGTTTATGTGTGCAATAAATTGTTAAATAAATAATAAATAAATACCTAAAATCACACCCTCTGACTTAGAGGGTAGGCAGGAAATTGAAATTTGGCTGTTTCTTAACCGATTTATATAGATTTTTTTTTATTCGACTGAACATTATTTTAAATCAAATTTACGATACAATCAATCCTCAAAACACTCCTCAAAACTTAGGAGGTGGGTAGGAAATTGAATTTCGCTTTTTTTTCCGATTTTGATGGTACTTTTTTGTTTCACTGAGCATTACTTAAACTCTAAGTAACGATACAAATAATCACGGCACCTGACTTAGGGGGTAGGCAGGAAATTGAACTCTGATCGTTTTTAACTGATCTTAAAGGGACTTTTTATTTGACTGAGTTTTTTTTATTATTTGGTGTCCAGCTTAGGTTAGAAATAATCACGCAAACCATTCTCATAATGAATAAGTAACCCAGTTTGTATGGAAAACACGCAGTGTCGAACATACTGAAAACGCTTCTCCGCGCGTAGGAGCGGGATCTGCTAGCTCGCGTGCGGAATCGTGTTTTCCATTCGAAAACAAAGAACAGACAATGCGAAACACGCTTCCGCGCGCGGATTAGCAGATTCCGCTCCTACGCGCGGAGAAGCGTTTTCAGTATTTTCGACACTGCGTGTTTTCCATACAAACCGGGCGTACGAAGTCACCGGCACAGTTAGTAGATCAATATATACTTGTCTACCTCACCTACTTAAAAAGTGCTAGAATATTTCTGGGTAGACTTTCTTTATCACTAAAACTATGAATAGATAGACTATATCCTAGGTATCCTATACTAGTGTCATGATCTGAGGTAGGTTGGTGGTATACTTTAGATTTATGAGCTCTGACGTAGTACTAGAAAGATCTAACCATCAACTTTCTATTTGCATAAAATCTTGCATCACTGAAGGAAAACCCCGTTTTATAGACAACTAGCGCCCGCCCCGGCTTCGCACGGACTTCATCAGTGTTTCTTTACTATATTATGCATGTATTATACGTATAAACCTTCCTCTTGAATCATTCTATCCATTAAAAGAAACTGCATCAAAATCCGTTGCTTAGTTTTAAAGATCTAAGCATACATAGGGATATAGGGACAGAGAAAGAGACTTTGTTTTATACTATGTAGTGATTTATATTGCCTTTCTCTATTGACAAGTATAATATTCCATTATAATAATGTCATATAACACCATTGTTTTCTTATCTATCCTGTATTTCCCAATCCTCATATAGGTCTTCCTTTTCCTTTCTACCATTTAATGTGTTTAGTTCTGTCCTAGCAGTCCTTTGAGGAAGTGGTGCGAGTATTTTATTTTAAATTATATTAACTTAACTTTAGTCTAAAATGGTAACTTTGATTAAAATTCCTTAGTTTATTTTATTCTACCAATCAAGAACTTTACAGTAAAGGCGGTAAACAACCTAAACAAAGGTTGTTCCGCCACGTCTGACAAAGTTTTGTGGGTTATTGCTGTAGTGACTGGTTTTCAGCCCATCGCCTAAAATACAATATACTGAAACCCTCGGATCCCTTAGCTGGTTTTTACAGCATGCCCGGATGGAAATGCGGCTGGCACATTCTATGTTTTTCTTTCGCTCCCAGCCCAGCATGGAATCAATATTTGTATTATTGTGGTTTACATAAGAAGAAAGTGACCTACAGAATCTAGTATTCAGATTGGAGGACAAGATTCACTTTATCTCTAACCTAAGTCAAGAATACTGACCTTACTCTACGATAACTCATTTTACGTAGTAGACTATGTACATACATATAATCACGCCTTTATCCCTAAAGGGGTAGGCAGAACGTTAACTACCTAAACAAAGGTCTTTCCGCCACGTCTGACAAAGTTTAAAGCTTTATAGGTATAGCGCTGTAGAGACAGGTTGTCTCTATCTAACCCTCCCTTAGCTGGTTTTTACAGCATGTCCAGGAGGAAATGCAGCTGACACATTCTTTGTTTTTCTCTCGCTCCCATGCTAGCATGATCCCAGGCTTGCATTTGGGATAAAGGCGTGATTATATGTATGTATGTGATTTTTGCAAATACGAATTGCCACCATAGGTAAGTAACAATGTTTTTCCTTCCAGAAAATGCATTCAGAGCTGCAGAAACTAGCTGTTCAGCTGTACGACGCAGGTGCTGTCAGGTTTGGCGACATCGAGGCGAAGGTTGGCAGACGCACGCCCATCTACTTCGACTTGAGAGTCATCGTGTCACATCCACAGATCATGGTAAATGTTGAACATCATCAATTAGGTGCACAGGACATCGAGGCAAAGGTTGGCAGACGCACGCCCATCTACTTCGACTTGAGAGTCATCGTGTCACATCCACAGATCATGGTAAATGTTGAACATCATCAATTAGGTGCACAGGACATCGAGGCAAAGGTTGGCAGACGCACGCCCATCTACTCCGACTTGAGAGTCATTGTGTCACATCCACAGATCATGGTAAATGTTGAACATCATCAATTAGGTGCACAGGACATCGATGCAAAGGTTGGCAGACGCACGCCCATCTACTCCGACTTGAGAGTCATTGTGTCACATCCACAGATCATGGTAAATGTTGAACATCATCAATTAGGTGCACAGGACATCGAGGCAAAGGTTGGCAGACGCACGCCCATCTACTTCGACTTGAGAGTCATTGTGTCACATCCACAGATCATGGTAAATGTTGAACATCATCAATTAGGTGCACAGGACATCGAGGCAAAGATTGGCAGACGCACGCCCATCTACTCCGACTTGAGAATCATTGCGTCACATCCACAGATTATGGTAAATGTTGAACATCATCAATTAGGTGCACAGGACATCGAGGCAAAGGTTGGCAGACGCACGCCCATCTACTTCGACTTGAGAGTCATCGTGTCACATCCACAGATCATGGTAAATGTTGAACATCATCAATTAGGTGCACAGGACATCGAGGCAAAGGTTGGCAGACGGACGCCCATCTACTCCGACTTGAGAGTCATTGTGTCACATCCACAGATTATGGTAAATGTTGACAATGACGGATGGGAAAAGGGTAGCTACCCGCTTGGTCGGGTGTTGTGATCAGGGGACCGGAGTCCAACTGGATTAGTTTGGAAGTTGTATATATGCAGATCACCGAACAAACTTCGATACTGCGTTTCAGGACTGATGTGGCGCCATCTATTTGCACTACAAAGTCTTAAAATATGACCGTTGATAATAAAATTAATTAAATGTTGTCAATCATTGAGACTTAAAATGACTGTTGATAGTCATTGAGGCTTAGGAGGCATCGAGCCGAAGGTTGGCACACGGATACCCATCTACTTCGACCTGAGAGTCATCGTGTCTCTTCCACAGATCATGGTAAATGTTTAAAATCATTGATCGATGACGATGACGGACGGGAAAAGGGTAGCTACCCACCTAGTCGGGTGTTGTGACCAGGGGCCAGGGGAGGGGACCGGAGTCCGACTGGATTAGTTTAAAAGTTGTACATATGCAGATCGCCGAGCAAACTTCAATACCGCGTTTCAGGACTGATTGGCCGCCATCTATGTGTGCTACTATTATATATTCTGTGCTACGAGTACAAGTCTTAGAATATGACAGTTGATCATTACTGCGGTTTAGAAGACATCGAGGCGAAGGTTGGCAGACGGACGCCCATCTACTTCGACTTGAGGGTCATCGTGTCGCATCCACAAATTATGGAAACTTTTTATATGGTAATCCTTCAGCAACATTAAGGTGGCTTCGCTATCGTCTAGCATCTTTCTTCTACTTACCGAGTGGATTTTCGATTCGACCAACGATAAACCCAGTGTTTTCGAATCGCCTAGTAGAACAGCTATACGCCTCTGACATAATTTCAGTAACGACCACTATCAAAGACAGCGACTGGGGCCGACGGCTTAACGTACCATCCGAAGCACGGAATCCTTTTTCTTTTTGGACAATCAGATGATTCAACCTTCAATATCCTAACCCAACTGGGGAAAACCTTGCAAAGTGATAAATTGACAAATATCAATTTTGTGTTTCCCTCCTGGGAATCGAACCCAGGACCTCCGGCTCAGACCACGGAGGCAGTATTCCGTCTTGTCTTGCTGTATTCCGTCGATGTGGGAATACCAGTCCGTCGTATCTAGGTAAGCCACTACCAGTTACCTATTGCTTGGGTGCCGTCATGGACGAATAACCAAAGCCGAGAAGATTATGTTGTCTCTTTTTCCCGCTCAGCAATAAAATAGGTTTCCGAGGTGACTAAAAGTATCATGTAGTAGGAATTCCTTCGGTTCTGGCCAGCAAATGTAGTTGACCTTATTAATGATTCAATTGACTTTAAAATTCAATTCTAATAATACTAAATTATCGACCGGCACGACACGCTATCGTCCTATGATACTGACGAAAACGAATCAGAATCAATCAATCTTTATTTGTAAATTATGGGTATAAAAATAAATTACAGATGTTGTGTATGTTATAAAAGTAGGTACTACATAATTTGCCATCATAATGACATCATACAAACACTGTTAAAAAAAGAGATTACATGAATGTATGTAAACAAAACTAGTTTTGTTTTGTTGTGTAATCACGCCTTTATCCCTAGTGGGGTAGGCAGAGCGTAAAACTATCTAAACAAAGGTCGTTCCGCCACGTCTGACAAAGTTTTGAGGGTTATTTAAGATAGATTTGTAGGATACTGCTGTAGTGACTGGTTGTCAGCCCATCACCTAAATTGCAATATACAGTAACCCTTGGATCTCTTAGCTGGTTTTTACAGCAGGCCCGGGAGGAAATACAGTTGGCTCATTCTATATTTTTATATATAATAAATATATTATATTCTCTCACTCCCAGTTCATCATGGAAGTAATTAATTTGTTTACCTATGTATAACTTATGTATCTTTTGATCAAGATGAATTAATTTACAAGTTTGTATAACAATTTCTATAAATAGGTTTATTCATCAATAGGTTATTTCATTATATTACGTGTGAATACTATTGAAGGTGACAGCGACTCGAACTAACTTTTCCTTCGAAACACAGAATCAAGCTTTTTTTCTCAATCTCATCTTTGCAAACTTAAGCTTTAGCAAAAAGTTTTATCTATAAGTTTGTTTATCTGTTGCCCTTGAGTCCTGCTCTGCCCGTTTCTTATCAGCAGCATCATTGAACTTGCACACACAGAACGCATTGTTCAACTGTACCTACTTAATACCGGGTGTAAGGGACAGCGTCCCGCAAGCTGACAGGGGTTGCTCAGCCAATGAACCTGAACAATGTTCAGCAGGAAACTCTGTCAGGAGATAATAAAAAATGTCCTTCCCATACAAAATCCACCAGATCAGATCACCTCCATCTAACAACTTGTATGGAATAGCATTTTTTTTGTTCCTGAAAATAAATCCTGCTGAGAGCCCGATGGTGTATTGGATAGGGCCGCTGCCTCCTGAGCGGGAGGTCGTGGTTCGAATCCCACCACGTACCAATGTGTTTTTCGATTTACGAATTTCATATGCACGTTTATTCGGCGCTTTTTCCGTGCTTCGGAAGGCACGTTAAGCCGTTGGTCCCGGTTAATATTGTTTAATACCGTAGATATTAGTCGTTCAGCCATGTCAGAGGCCAGTGCTAAGCATTGGCGGCTTGAAAACTCTGACCTAATCTAGGATTGGGTCTGGTTTCCCTTCTGGGTTGCGGAGGTCAGATGGCAGTCGCTCTGTGTAAAAACCAGTACCCTCGTTCAATCCCCTAGATTAGGTAGCCGACCCCGTGACATACGGGATAAGGCTAGGGAGATGATGATAGTTATTCAGTTTAGTTAACTGAGCAACCCCTATTAGTTTGAAGCACGATTGCTTCAAACTAATAGGGGTTGCTCAGTCAACATCATAAGGAACATCGGTTCCTTACACTCCGTTTAAGTAAGTATAAATCAGTTTAAAATGGTTAGTTTCTAAAACCACAAATTACGCCAAATTTATTAAATGTGAAAAGGTTCCAAACGACCTTCCCACTAATATCTCCGTAGCGTTAGAGTTCTCCCATTCATATGTATTTCTAAGATTGGTGTATTAATGGATAGCTGATATGATAACCACAGAAAACTATATGCAGGATGAAGCATATACGTATATTGTGTTACATTCTTGTTTACGGATTGTTTACTATACTACTGCTCTACCTAGCAAACCTAAGCATAAGGTTGTATCCACACTTGCAGAAAGCATTTTATTTCTAATAATAATAAAATAATCACGCCTTTATCCCTAATGGGGTAGGCTGAGCGTAATCGTTTATCTGCTAATCTATTAATCTGTTAATCATTTATCTGCCTACCCCATTCCGCCACGTCTGACAAGTTTTGAAGCTTATTTAAGATAGATTTGTATGTATATTGCTGTACTGACAGGTTGTCAGCTTATCACCTAAATTGCAATATACACATACCCTCAGATCCCTTAGATGGTTTTTACAGCATGCCCGGGAGAAAATGCAGCTGGCACATTCTATGTTTTTCTCTCACTCCCTGTCCAGCATAGAAGTTAGAAATTTTCTAAGTAGATAAGAAATAATCTTATTTATTCTATCTTTTCAGAATACCTACTATCAGTAGTAACTAATTAATTTTCTACTTGTTTCAGTTGGCTGTATCGCAAGAACTCCAGAGAATGGCTTCAGAAATACCACACGACATCCTTTGCGGCGTCCCTTACGCAGCTCTACCCCTCGCAGCAGTCATGTCCGTCTCATCAAACACACCCATGATCATGAAGAGGAAGGAAACCAAACTATATGCCACCAAAAAGATCCTTGAAGGAGTTTTTAATGAAAACCAAAACTGTTTGGTTGTAGAGGACGTAGTGACATCTGGCGGTAGCTTACTAGAAACAGTTGACACACTCCGCGCTGAGGGTTTGGAAGTTACCCACGCCGTCGTAGTTCTCGATCGAGGGCAAGGTGGCGCTAGTGTGCTGAAAACGAATGGCGTCATGTTACGATCCTTGTTCACATTATCAGAGCTTGTGGAAATACTGAAAAATGCGGCGAAAATCAACGAAGAAACTGAACGGCTTGTACTAAAACATATACAGGAATGTCAATTTGGAGTTAAAGACAATTTGGATTAGGCTTATTTTTTTATCAGAATATATTGATCGAAAGCGGACGAAAGGCTAAACGTTTCTAACCTTGATTTATATCCTTTTTGAGGAATTGGAAAGTATTAAATTTGATGAATAAATTACTTACTGATCAACATCTTGCTTGCATTTTTTACAAAAGCAGAGCTTCCTTCCCACCTATCCTATCCTAAAACCGGGTAGGGTTAAGTGAATTAAATTAATTTATCTACATCTAAATGGTTTGGCTTATCTTCATACTTAACCTCCAGGATATAACTCTGCCTCTATTTTATAGCTTTTCATATTCCACTAATGGATAGCCCCCCGTTATAAGTGTAGGAAATGCCGGCATACACTACTCATCCGGTGAATGAAAATGGAGTGGTCTCCACTTTTAATTAATAATTTATTCTAGCTATGCATAATGATATTAACTAGGCAGCAACATCAAAAATTATATTTAGATAGCTTAGTTCTGACTAGCCAAACCTAATTAATTATTGTATGGTTTAGCCAGCAGGCAAATCGGTGATGGAAGGCGAGTGTACCTACATTCTGTACGTAGTCCTATTATATGTTATGTGGTGTAAGTAGAATGTTTGCGAAGTGTGCAGATTAGGTATTTATTTGATTCCATAACCCACTAAATTCAATGATCTTGATCATAGAAATATGATAAAATGGATAAAAGTTTAATTATTTATGACATTATATTATTCTGGAATGAAATAAATAAATAATCTACTATTGTCTTGTGTAGTATATAAGGTAGGTTGGAGTTGATTGAAACAACAGAGTAAAATCATTGTAGTTTATTATTCACCTGATGGAATATAATAATTAAAAACTTTGATCGACTTCGAAAAATTGTACGACATCAGCTTTTTGAACAAAAAGCTTGAACTCATCACACTGGTTACAAAACAAATTATTAAAATTAAAACTTAAGGTTTAAAAAAAATCATGTTCAGCCTTATCAAAAAAAGATCTTTTCCTTTGTGTGTCATATTTGAAGCACCGTGGATGGTCTGTCGAAGGGATCACGTCAAATGGGTTGTCTGTTTATGCCGATAAACATCTTAGAGCGCCCTTCGTTCTGCCAAGGAAAACTGGGAATGTAAACGCGATTCAGCTACCGAACAACAATGTCACTCCCTTGGGAAACGAAATGCAACCATGTCCTGTACGTACAAAATACTAAAAGAAGCTAAATGCAGGCGCCCGAGGGGCGGCACATCGGGGGGAGGGGTTTAGTTGTCTTCGATCTCTTGTTCCTGCTCTTCGTCGAACTCGGCGTCCTCGTCGGCCGTGGCCTCCTGGTACTGCTGGTACTCGGACACCAAGTCGTTCATGTTGCTCTCGGCCTCGGTGAACTCCATCTCGTCCATACCCTCGCCAGTGTACCAATGCAAGAAAGCCTTGCGCCTGAACATAGCGGTGAACTGCTCCGAGATACGCTTGAACAGCTCCTGGATGGCGGTGGAGTTGCCGATGAAGGTGGCGGCCATCTTGAGACCGCGCGGCGGGATGTCGCACACGGCGGTCTTCACGTTGTTCGGGATCCATTCCACGAAGTAGGACGAGTTCTTGTTCTGGATGTTGAGCATCTGTTCGTCGACCTCCTTCATGGACATGCGTCCACGGAAGATGGCGGCGACGGTGAGGTAGCGGCCGTGGCGCGGGTCGCAGGCAGCCATCATGTTCTTTGCGTCGAACATCTGCTGGGTGAGCTCGGGCACGGTGAGCGCGCGGTACTGCTGGCTGCCGCGGGAGGTGAGGGGCGCGAAGCCGGGCATGAAGAAGTGCAGACGCGGGAAGGGGACCATGTTGACGGCCAGCTTGCGGAGATCCGCATTCAGCTGACCGGGGAACCGCAGGCAGGTGGTCACTCCGGACATGGTCAGCGACACGAGGTGGTTCAGGTCGCCGTACGTGGGTGTGGACAGTTTCAGCGTGCGGAAGCAGATGTCGTAGAGAGCCTCGTTGTCGATACAGTAGGTTTCGTCAGTGTTTTCGACTAGCTGGTGGACTGAGAGTGTTGCGTTGTAAGGTTCGACTACTGTATCTGATACTTTGGGCGAGGGGACAACGGAGTATGTGTTCATGATTCTGTCGGGGTATTCTTCTCTGATTTTGGAGATAAGGAGGGTTCCCATTCCGGAGCCAGTGCCGCCTCCGAGGGAGTGTGTAAGTTGGAAGCCCTGCAGGCAATCGCAGGACTCTGCTTCCTTGCGGACTACATCGAGGACCGAGTCGACAAGTTCAGCGCCCTCCGTGTAATGTCCCTTGGCCCAGTTGTTGCCGGCTCCGGACTGTCCGAACACGAAGTTGTCTGGTCGGAAGATCTGTCCGAAGGGTCCCGAGCGGACGGAGTCCATGGTACCGGGCTCCAGATCCACTAGGATGGCGCGGGGCACGTACTTGCCGCCGGAGGCCTCGTTGTAGTACACGTTGATGCGCTCCAGTTGGAGGTCCGAGTCGCCATGGTAGGCGCCGGTGGGGTCGATGCCATGCTCATCGGAGATGATCTCCCAGAACTGGAACAAAACGAAACCTCACGTTAATCAAACTATCATAAATCAAATACATTACATGTGACCCACATATTTTCAGACGACATTGCGTCACGAACTGCGAGGGGACCCTTTTTCAGTCGCAAGTTCCCAATTTACGAGGGATAGGGCGGTGCGGCGGCTGGCACGACGGCGCGCATGCAAGATGACTCACTATCGCTTAGCAACGGCTGCCGACAACATGGTACTGTAAGTCAAGGCTTTAAATGAATGTGACGAGAATCTGAACTAACGCCATTTTGAACAGTTCTCCCTACATGCAGCGACCCTCACCCACGTTCATTTTAAGCCCTGACTTACTGTAGGCGGTCATAGCCATCACGTCACCTCATTACAATACCCCCGAGGCTGTAGCGACCCGTAAACAACATCAATGTAAATTGCAACAAAAACTGCGGCCGCCTACTTTCGATATTTATGTAACAACGCCTTTAAAGGACACGCGAGACAAGATTCCTATTTTGGAGACGCCATAAATCAACCCGTTCGCAGAATGATTGGCTGACGTTTTTGGGACGAAATGTGCATACATTTTCGCAGCGATCAGCATGAGATTGTATCGACTAGACGGAGATAATTGTATCGCAACAAAGCACGCCGAGTGATTACGATCAACAAATGTTCGAACGCGATGGCAGATTAGAAACTAATATTTTTTCTTCGTTAATTGAAGGAGAAAGGCAGACGCCATTCTTAGCTTGAATAGATCTTGACTAGCAAATAAGGTTGAGTAGGTGTGCAAAAACTCTCTTACTCATTGTATTATTCAATCATTTAATAAGTCTGTACAAGGCCTCTTGCCTTACTAGCCAGCAAGGACAATCGAACCAGCTAATAATGACTCATCGGTGAGTCAAACTTGAAAATCTAGGGGTAGGTAGGTAAGTAGCGCACGCATAAGGGGATCACCTACTAAGAGGGGAACAGAATGATGACGTCATCCGATATAACGCCTATACTCTTACGGGGTAGACAGAGCGTCAACGACCTGATAATGATAAGTAGGTGTTTTCGCCACTTATAAGTTTTAAGGGTTATTTTAGAAGGAATTAAATTGTGTATTGGAAAGAGAAGTAACTGGAACACTTGACGTTTTCTATCCCAGTCTAGATGGAAGTTACCTCTAGCTAAAATGATGACGTCATCGGATACTCGCGTATAATATGACAAACAACACTCAGCCTAAAAATATAGTTTGCGTTTCAGAAACGATACATATATACGGTTTATCGAATTACAGGTTACATAATTTTCGTACAGTCACGCAGTAAGGCTTTTATTTTGATCAATTTATGCAGGTAGGTAGCTTTTTGCGATGCGAACACGAAACCGTGAACGCACGATGACATAATTCATCATGAGTAAGAACCTGCTTAGCTATTCAATTTTTTTTAGCTTCGCAAATGTTATGGTTTTTATTGTATTGCTGCCCTACTATAACATTCTTAAACTAATCGCTCTAGTTTTTTCTTGTTTTAGAGAATTTTGCTGTGTGATTGATGATGACGTTTACATAAAAAAAACACACAAAAAAAGCTATTTAATTAATTAGTTCAGCAACTTTTTTTAACCCCTACTTGACTATTCTTGTATTAACATAATAACATCATCATAACCCTAAAGAAAATACATACCTATAATAATGCTGTTCTGCCTCAAACAAAAATAAATACTTCATCGGTTAACAAATCATAACTCTTCATATAATCCCACTAAGAGCTTGTTAACAAAATAAGCTTTTATTTAGTCGGAAATCCATCGCATCACCATCCGTTTTGGATTGTGCAGTCTGGCAACATGCCCAGTCTGCTAAGTCACTGAAAAAATAGCTTCCTCAAGCGGAGGCAAGATATTTTTTTGACCGATGACAATTTTGTTTAGGAATTCGGATGTCTGGTCAAAGCACTATTTATTTCTTAACATAAGTGAATGTATAACAATATTATGTGTAACATAAACTTATAATTTAATATATGTGTAAAGATAAGTATTAGGTACATCATTATCCAAGCTAAATTAAATTTTTCTAGTAACATGTGACCACCTACTAGTCAAATTCTAACTTTGATCAAATTCTCATCAAACAATTGATTCCAATTGTCTCAGATTGAGACTAAAATTGTTATACCAAATACAGCAGCAACTCAAGGTGTTTTCTAGGTTAATTAGTGTTGCTTGGTAGACAAGCTAATTGCCAATTTTTTATCCAATTTAGCCAGTAGATGGGGTTTCTACCATGTGCGGTATACGGAAGCTTAATAGTTTGTTAATAGGATAAATGTTGGAAGATTAAATTTAATCCCGGGTAAACTTCTGTACTTATTTTGTTATTGAATAATTGTTTCTATTTTGGTGTTAGATTGTGTAAGAATTACAATACAAATCGTTCCATTCAATTTGAAGACAGCTCAGACTTAGATGGATTTCATCATTAACATCACAATTCACAACCCACAGACTATCCACCCACTGTCTAACAGTCATATTTCATATCCAACTTTGTTGCTTATTCAAGCCTGATTTAATTAAGGAAGTCTACATTTTATCCCTCTTTTGACATCAAACGAGCTATGGCCGACATATGCCATAAAACCGAACGATTTCGCCGCCATAAAGCGAGCTATTCCTACAGACACGTGTTATGACTCTTTCTAGCTAAATTTAGCTATTTTACTGGCTAAAGTTAGACAATTTAGCCAACGCGGAAGAGGTCGATGACCGAAACAATGTTTAGCTATGCGCTGGTTAACGGTTACTTCCTATTTTGTTGTAATTATGTTCTTTTTAATAGTTTTTTTGTCTCCATGTAAGTATGCCGGTGAAGTTAGTTTTTCGTGAGGGTGATTATCAGTGATTTTGCATAAAATGCGGATAGAATATGCATGAAGGCTGAACAAAAAGGAGATAGCTAGTTATAATAGAACCTACTTAACAATTTCCTGATCATGTTAAGTTAGAATCTAGATGGCAATGGCGGTTAAATGCTACAAACTATTTTAAAACCTGCCTTAAAATTATCAAAGTGATAATTTTAACTATAATATTTATATGATAAGATTTATCAAGCTGTTAATAGGTAAGTAATTATTTTTAGTCCAAAGTTTAGTAAGTAGGTACTTTTAATTTGACCGTTACCACTGTCTACCCCATAATAGCTATATGATTGATTCATGTATTTTACATCAGATCTATATCTTCCATGCTGGACTGGGAGCAAAAGAGAAACATGGAATGTGCCAGCTGAATTTCCTCCCGGGCATGCTTAAATAATCCTCCAAACTTTTTCAGACGTGGCAGAACAATATTTGTTTAGGTTGTTTACGGTCTGCCTACCCCATTAGGGATAAAGGCGTGAATATTATGTATGTATGTATCTATTTGTAGTAAAGTTTCACAAGTGGTAGTAATTGAGATAGTCAGCAAGGTATAAGACTGGTATAAAGTGAATAAAATATCCAACTTCCTTTGGTACATAGGTACCTCTTACATACATGTTCTTGACAGCAAGCTGAATAAATCATAGAATAATTAACTGGCAAGGTGACATGATAAGAATATTAATCAATAAATGGGTGATTGTATGGTGCATTGCAGTCAAATAAGGTGTGGAAACGTCAAGTCTACTCAATAGGCAAGCCTATCACTATTTTATAGGTCTTTCTAACTAGGATAGAACACAAGGGACTGTTTATGGAAAGTTGCAAAGATTTTAATTGCCTATCCTGTTGATCACCCCCTCTTTAGCCAATTCAAACTGTCATTTTGATAGAATAGTGCAAATTAAATAAAAGTTATGCAAAACAAGACGCAAAATACGACAGACAAAATGTATGAACCAACACAAAAACAGGTCGAAAAATACCAGATGTTCATTTTGGACGCCATTTGGCCGGCAACATTAGGCCGTTATTTTTTCCTCAACTCAAATTTCGAACGTTACGGTCTACGCGAGTTGATTGGCCACCCTTATCTGAGGACGCCAGCCTTCGCCTTGGAACGTTCAAAACACGCGTGCCCTATTCGTAACGGATTTTAGATGGCGGGAAACATACCTAAACCGTATTGGTTTACTATTGTAATTTTCAGTTATCAATAAGTATTTTCTTATCGAAGGTTTATTGCATCCGTCGATAAAAGATAAAATTGTATAGTATGAAATGCAAAACAATCGATATCGGTGAATAATACCGGTTGTTATAATTATCTAATTGATTCACAGAAGTTTATTCATATTCGTACGTGGAAGATAGCACGTCAACAATTTGGCTCCGAAAATGCAGAATGACGTTATAAATGCGATATGGAAAGACCGAGCCGCTGACGAATAGCAGAGTCACACGTGTCATGAAGCGGTAGCCGCGGCTACACCATCGATCGATATCATACCATGTCACAAGTAGGTGGGGCCCACGGAAAACGATAAAATTTCAACAATATTACTAGTTTCCATACAATTCGACCCAAAACGCCATGTTGAGAGAACAAAGGCGTGAAAAGTAGGTTGTATCACGCGAACACCGGGCCACACCCACGGCAATTTTCGACAAAATCCTACACATAATGGCAATTTCTACTGAAATACGATGGCAAATTACTGTTTCATGCAAGAGTAAGCGTGGAATCTGCCACAAGTGTCCACTTTTCTCTTGTCGGAAGGCGAAACAAAATGCCGGCGTCACCGGCTGCAACGCGAATCCCTCGGGGTTCGAAATATGAATAATAAAACAAAAAAACGACGAATTACCTTGGCTCCAATCTGGTTGCCGCACTGTCCAGCTTGAATGTGCACGATTTCCCTCATTTTTGTGAATATGAACTTAATAAATTACTTAACACTATAAAAATTCTGCTCCGCACGCACCACGTACTTTCGTGGTTGCTTGAAGAATAATCGCGTTTCGTTTTCCGTGCGCGACGAATAAAACCGGAACTTTTAGTGATGGGACTGCGCTATCGATAAAATTGACGCAATGCGACACGATATGCCTGTTAGTATTCTGAGTTATGGCAAATGTTCTTTTCTTAGTAAAAGTTTTATTCTGTTTTGTAAAAGTAGGTTTTAGTAATATGAGTAGATACAACAACAACGTTTTATGTGCATTTCAAAGTTCTTGTAGATCCTAAAAATACTATTAAGATATTTGTATTGCAAAATAGAAAACAATCACGCCTTTGGGAAATTCCTGCAAGCAAAGGTGATTGTGAATATTGTCAGTCATTATTATTACAATTCACAATCACCTTCTTTGATTTAATCGCTCTTTCTTTTCTTTGCAATTTAATGCGAGCAAGAGACAATGGCGGCAATTCTGCACGCACTATTCCTTAACTATTTCTTAGCTAGCGCTGTCAATTTCTCAAATTTGAATTAAGAACAGGATAGCAAATAAACACATGTCATTGACATTGCTAATCTGACGTAACTCGCTTAAAATAAGAACTGAGTATAGAGCATGCTTCTTTACTTTACGTCAAACAAGCAGTCTTATGTCAGATTAGGAATTATAAAGTCATGTGTTCATTTGCTATCCTGTTCTTATGCCAAAGTTAGAAAGTGACAGCATTAGCTAAGAATTAGAATTAGGATTATGTCGCGAGAATCGACGACAATATATACATACGATTTACCTTTTGCCTACCCCGTAAGTGATAAAGGCGTGACTGTATGTATGTATAATTACGACAATTAAATATAATCCCCTTGCTTCCATGCTGGACTGGGAGCGATAAAAAACATAAAATGTGCCAGCTGCATCTTCTTCCGGGCATGCTGTAAAAACTAATTAAAAACCCCCTCGATTCAAGGGTTTCAGTATATTGCAATTTAGGCAATGGGCTGACAAACTGTCACTACTAGGGAATGCAATCTCGAGCCGAGATTGCCATTTCGAGTTCTCGAGTATCTAATAAGATATCGAGATTGGTAATTTCGAGATCTCGTGCAGGGACGATTTGAGATCTGGCGACATTTCAATATTATCGAGTTTTTCGAGATTTCATGAAAAATTTTGTTTTTTTTAGTCTAAAACCATTAATAACCCCCTCATTCTTAATAAGCAGAGAGTGTTCACAGTTCGCAGATGAATCTGCTAAACGTTGCCTACTATCTGTCGCTAAGTAGTTGCAGCTGGCGGTCGTCCGGCTTCAACGGTAGTAGGCACTACAACAAGAATATTTTTTAATTGACCTGTTTGCAAAATACTATGTTCTTAGTGTATGTAATGCGTCACCAGACTAAAGGCGGGGAGTTGCACTTCACTAAGTAGGCTTTTACATACATATAATCACTCCTTTATCCCCAATGGGGTAGGCGCACTCAAATATATACATTTACTTTTTAAGCAGGCTCTCAATGCTTTTGTCTGTACTGTACTATGAGTTTTTAAGCAGGCTCTCAATGCTTTTGTCTGTACTGTACTATAAGTATGAGGTTAAGTGTCTTTACAAGTTTTTAAAGCATCTTCCAATTTTATCTGCCGTACAAAATCTCGATTTGAATCTCGATCGATATTGTCAAATTCTCGAACAAGATAAAAAACTGACCAAATATGATGATATTTGGTATAAGATCAGTTTTTTATTATACCGAGAAAAAGATATGGCAGAAATAAATTGTATACTTTTTATTTTTTCACTCCGTATTTTCCGCAAAAAATAAAAATAATACATACAATCACGCCTTTATCCCTAATGGGGTAGGCAGAGCGTAAACTACCTAACCAAAGGTCGTTGCGCCACGTCTGACAAAGTTTTGAGGGTTATTTAAGATAGAATTGTAGGTAAATACCTATGCTGTAGTGATAGGTTGTCAGCCCATCGCCTAAATTACAATATACTGAAACCCTCAGATCCCTTAGCTGGCTTTTACAAAATAAAGTTTTTCATAACTATTTATACTACATACATAATTTTATTACAACAAATACGCCTCAGACCTCAGGAATCTTCCTTCCGTATTAGGGTTATCGATATCGACACAAACATTATCCCATCCTTGCTTTAGCAAGCTGCGCTGTGATTGGTCGAGAATCGCGTTATTCATCCGCAGTGCAGCCAACATAACCGTCTGAGACGACGTATTCGTTGCACAATCAAGTTTAATGAAATATAATATTTCTTTATTTTAATAAACGTTTGTGCCATTTTATTTTAAGTTTATTTATTTAATGAATAATGAGTTATAAGAATTTGAAAAACATTGTGTATTTCAAGAATTGTCTACAAATAACGTCACAGGTGTTTTGTGTTGTAATGTTGGCAGCATTACGCCGGCTGCGCGTCGCCGGCCGGCAAAAAACAAATGAGCGCAAATCTATAAAATGTAATAACGATTATTAAAGATAATTACTAGAGTATTTATCAAGTGTTTGATTATTTTTAAGTTAGGAACTAGATTTAGCACGTAGTTAGGTAGTTGCGCATTAACAAGGATCAAAGCGTACCTATTATCACATTTTGTTTTTGATATTTTATTATAGTTTCATAAGTTTACGCATTGAGTTTAGAGTCATGTCAATTTAAAGTGCTTTCCATGGCCCGCATATAAACGCTCTTATTGGATTTCGTAAACTTAGCCACCAATAAAAAAAAGTAAAGATATTTTGCAAATTGATGTGGTACTGATTGATGATTTTTAACTTTACAATATATTTTATGAAATAGCTTTGGCTTGATTTTTCTTAGACGTAGGTAAAGATAGTTTTTCTTGCATATTGATGAGTTGGTTATGTAAAGCGGACATAACACGTTTTGACATTGTTTAAATTGTGGCTTCGAGTGATTCTGACTAATGACTGTACTCAGAGCCTTGACAAATATAGATAAAATAAATAAATAGTGTTAGCGGAATTCTTTTTCATTGGAAAAATGGCGATTTCGATAAAGGTGGAAAACTAATCGATAGATTAATACATACAAACAGTCACGCCTTTATCCCTAATGGGGTAGGCAGAGCGTAAATGACCTAAACAAAGTTCGTTTCGCCACGTCTGACAAAGCTTTGAGGGTTATTTAAGATATATTTGAAGGTATATTGCTTAGTGACAGGTTGTCAGCCCATCGCCTTAATTACAATATACTAAAACCCTCGGATTCCTTAGCTGGCTTTTACAGCATGCCCGGAAGGAAATGCAGCTGGCACATGCTATGTTTTTCTCTCGCTCCCAGGCCAGCATGATTAATTGATATTATTTATTTGATATTTTCTTTTCCTTGTTCTCAAACTTATTGGTCAAACTGAACTTTGACATTTTTATCACATTAAATACCTACATAGGCAACCATTTATAAGGTAGAGTTTCTAAAACGTATAATTTTATTCGATCGAATCCTTTTCCTATACAAACCGAATCGGCCATCTTAATCTCTTATTCATAGCCACAGTATTGTCTAAGTAAGTGTTAAAGTCCATACTTTATTGCATTTAGGCCCGTATTGATAAACAGCACTTGAGACTGACAGCTAGTTTTAGCACAGAATATATTTTTTTAATTTATTTCTTCAAAAACATTCGGTTTACAGCAAAACACCAGCACTTGAAAAGTTTGAGTTCGAATCAAAAATGTCATACAGTACAATATCATGGCCTGTCAAATCTGCCATGCTAGCCAGGGAGCAAGAGAAAAACATAGAATGTGCCAGATGCATTTCAAAGTAAAAACCAACTTAGGGATCCGAGGGTTTCCATAATTTGTAATTTAGGCGATGGGCTGAAAACCTGTCACTACAGCAATATACCTACAAATCTAATCTTAAATAACCCTCAAAACTATGTTATAAGTTTACGCTCTGCCTACCCCATTAGGGATAAAGGCGTGATTATATGTATGTATGTCAAATCCGCATTTAATATTGCTCTCAATCTTTAGATCGCTTTATAAATACGAGCCATAAAGCCGTAGTCTATTTACGCCTTTGCGGTGAAAAGCCCGCATTTTCACGGGTGTGTCCGGTTGAAACTTGGGTTGAAACGACTGCATGTAATATTGTGCAGTATGTCTGCAAAACATTAAACTATAGAGATTTTCTAACAGAGTTTTCAATAATGTAGATTAACTTTTGATCTTTGGAAAAACAATAAAAGTAGGCCTTCTTCTTCTGTCGAGTCGGTATCGAGTCTATGGACCCGATGAACCCTGGTGTCAGAGTTTTTAAACCGCCTAGTAGCACAACTATCAGGCCTCTGACATGGTTTGAGATGGTTTTAGTAACGACCACTATCAAAACAGCGACCGGGACCGACGGCTAATCGTGCACGAAATCTTTTTCTCTTCGGACAATCAGGTGATTCAGCATGCAATGTCCTAACCAAACTGGGGAAAAATTCACAAAGTGATAAATTTTCAAATATCAACTTTTGTGTTAAATATGTTTTTATCTTATCTTATGAAAGAGAGGTTCTAACCACGTACGTCTAAGAACTATTTTAACTTGTCTATACATACATACATACATATAATCACGCCCTCATCCCTAACGGGGTAGGCAGAGCGTAAACGACCCAAACAAAGGTCGTTCCGCCACGTCTGACAAAGTTTTGAGGGTTATTTAAGATAGATTTGTAAGTATATTGCTGTAGTGACAGGTTGTCAGCCCATCGCCTAAATTACAATATACTGAAACCCTCGGATCCCTTAGCTGGTTTTTACAGCATACCCGGGAGGAAATGCAGCTGGCACATTCTATGTTTTTCTCTCGCTCCCAGGCCAGCATGGAAGAACTTAACTTGTCTATAGTATTTCCAAATCAGTTTTAGTATAAAGGTAAACAAATTTTCATGTCTTTTAAACGAAGATCTTGTTTCTAAAATAAGTTTTACCTGTTAGATATGGCAACATAAAGAAATTGTAGTTTTAGTAATTTAACTAATTTGATATGCCATTTACATACATACATAAAATCACGCCTTTATCCCTTACGGGGTAGGCAGAGCGTCAAACTCCTCGTAAAAGGCGCTTTCGCCATTTATTTTAGAAATGTGTTTTTGAATAAAAATACATGTAACTTTGTTTAACTTTATTCTAAAACTGAGTTGGAAATACTATATAACTCTCTATACACAGGCAATAAAAGAAAAACATTTAGACTATAAATCTTATAGTTACAATTTCTACTAGTTTTCTTTCACCTTGTTTTATTGACTGGTAGAAATTGCTACTCTAGTAAGGTCCTGGGTTCGATTCCCACATACATACATACATATAATCACGCCTTTATTCCTAATGGGGTAGGCAGAGCGTAAACGACCTAAGCAAAGGTCGTTCCGCCACGTCTGACAAGTTTTGAGGGTTATTACAGATGATCATGACGTATATTGCTATAGTGACAGGTTGTCAGCCCATCGCCTAAAATTGTAATATACTATAACCCTCGAATCCATTAGCTGGTTTTTACAGCATGCTCTGGAGGTGATGCAGCTGGCAAATTCTATGATTTTCTATCATTCCCAGTCCAGCATGGAAGATTCCCAAGGGGACACAAAGTTGATATTTTTCAATTTAATACTTTGTGAGATTTTCCCCAGTGTAATTAGGATATCCCAGACTATCGGAAATAAACGGAATCCTTTTTCTTTTGCGATAATCAGCTGATTGTCCCAAAAGAAAAAGGATTCCGTTACACAATAACCAAGTCAGAGATATTTTAGATGTGCTATTAGGCGGTTTAAAAACTCTCACACCAGGGTTCATCGGGTCGATTGACTCGAAACCTCCTCGGCAAGAAGACGAATAAAAATATATATATTTTTAATGAAAGTTGGTGATCAGCTGATGGTTGGCCATCTGTTCGTCTCGCGCCTGCGCAATCGGAGCCAGTTTCACCACCGGCGCCAGACGGTTCTGAAAAGTAGGACTATCGACTCTACATAAGTACCTACTTTTGTAAAGGCTTTACAAAACATACATACATACATATAATCACGCCTTTAATAGGGTAGGCAGAGCGTAAACCCTGCCTATCCCGTATGGAATAGCGGCGTGATTTTTTGTAATGGAAGATATTTCTTCCATGCTGGCCTAGGATCGAGAGAAAAACAAAGAATGTGTCAGCTGCATTTGCTCCCGGGCATACTGTAAAAACCAGCTGAGGGATCCGGGGGTTTCAGTATAGGTATTGTAATTTAGGCGATGGACTGACAACCTATCACAACAACAAATATACCTACAAATCTATCTTGAATAACCCTCAAAACTTTGTCAGACTTGGCCGAACGACCTCTGTTAAGGTCGTTTACGCTCTGCTTACCCCATTAGGGATAAAGGCGTGATTATATGTATGTATGTGTGAAAGATATCCTCTGATGATTCATCCAGCTTTCTCGCGACTGCCGAAACGGTTTCGCAACCAGCCACGGTGGTGACGACACCGCGCCATCTATGGGAAGTTGATAATTTTAATGTTGTTTCTTTAGGACATTGCCATCTTGCCATATGAATTCATAAAAAAAGTTAAAATTCTACATACTTACACACATAGGCTCGTATTTATGAAGCGATATCAAACTTGAGAGCTATATTAAGTATGAATTTGACAGGCAAGTTTGTACAAATGCCACGTACGTACATTTCAGATACGAACTCAAACTCGCTGTCACTCATGACATGAGAGCTAATTAGAAATACGGCCCTTATACATACATATAATCACGCCTTTATCCCTAATGGGGTAGGCAGAGTGTACACGACCTAAACAAAGGTCGTTCCGCCACGTCTGACAAAGTTTTTAAGGGTTATTTATAATAGATATGTAGGTATATTGCTGTAGTGACAGGTTGTCAGCCCATCGCCTAAATTGCAATATACTGAATCCCTCGGATCCCTAAGCTGGTTTTTACAGCATGCTGGACTGGGAGCGAGAGAAAAACATAGAATGTGCCAGCTGCATTTCCTCCCGGGCATGCTGTAAAACCCAGCTAAGGGATCCGAGGGTTTCAGTATTTTGCAATTTAGAGTGATAGGCATCTAATTTTGCTTACTTCATACATAAAAATCACACCTATATGTGTTACGGGGTAGGCGGAGTGTTAAATAATAAAGATTTTCTACATTTACTTCAATCTAATTCTAATCCTTACAAATTCCTCCTTTGCACCACAAGTCGAGGTCCACAATCACAAAGAAAGCACCTACTATAAAGGCTGCCTAATTGCTACGGAAGAAATTTCTACCAGGCAACATTTGAGTAGAATGCGTAAATCTAGACCTACATACATACATCATAATCACGCCTTTATCCCTTTTTGATGGGGTAGGCCGAAAGTAAACGTCCTAAACAAAGGTCGTTCCGCCACGTCTGATAAAGATTTGAAGAGATTTGTAGGTAGGTATATTGCTGTAGTCTGTAGTGACAGGTTGTCAGCCTATCGCCTAAATTGCAATATACAGAAATCTTCGGATCCCTTGGCTGTTTTTTCCAGCACGCCCGGGAGGAAAGGGAGCTGGCACATTCTATGTTTTTCTCTCGCTCCCAGCCCAGCATGGAAGGATTACTTATTTTAATCCGATTATTTAAAAAAGAAAACAGTTTTAGGCTTTTCAGACATGTAATGAAATACAGTATATGGTCTATACATCAGTTGATGGTCTGCCCAGACCGTAGGTAATATCTGTAACTGTTAAGACTGCTAGACAAACATCCTTTTTTTTAAGTTCTTTCAAAGTAGGTGTAGGCAGATGTACTACGTTTTAAATTAAATACAATACAAATCACTTTATTTCCATAAAACACATTAAATAAAATAAAAACACACAATCAAGAATAACATAACAAACAGGACAGGTAGGCATATAGATATTTATACAGAAGTGGAAAAATGTATGGACACAGCTAGGCTGTTTTTAAGTCCATCCTATTAGGTACTATGTTTAACCTAACGCACCAAATATAAGTATATTACAAAAATGAGGACAGTGGGTCGCAAGACCACTATCACTTTGTTCCTTGTCAATCATCATATCATGCAAGGTTTCGTCCCACAAGTGGGCAGTGGGCGTGGGCAATAGGAACAAGTAACAACCTTGGGGGTACTTGCTGAATTTCTTGTACATTTTTGACCTCAGCGCCCACGAATAGAGATGACGCGGGAAATAAATAAACACATCCTTGTGATATGAACGTGATGTAATTCTGTGATAAACATGATAAGGGGATTGTGGTTGTAAATAATGTGTTTGTTTGTAGGTATAGGTAGGTAGGTACAGCTGTCTGCCAAAGGAACTACCTGGGTAGTTCTCCTTACCAGCTAAGGGATCCGAGGGTTACAGTATATTGCAATTTAGGCGATGGGCTGACAACCTGTCCCTACAGAAATATACCTATAAATTTATCTTAAATAACCCTCAAAAGTTGATCAGACGTGGCGGAACGACCTTTGTTTAGATTGATTACGCTCTGCCTACCGCATTAGGGATAATGGCGTGATTATATGTATGTATGTGATTTTATTTGACAAATACGAGTATGATTAAGTGACCCACGTCGAAAAAGCTGTATATTATTCACATTTAAAAGCTTGTAGCTGTAAAATTTTTCTAATGTTATGTTTTATCGCGGAACATACTCGTGTCATTTCCGTCAATCAGGAGAATTACCTGTGAAAAATATATTAAACTTGGATAATATTTTAAATGGGCTCTACACCAACTCTACTACAAGCTAAGACTTCTTCTGAAATATTACCAAGTTTAAGTGCAGCAACACACAGGCGTCACTTACTGCGCGCAAGGTTGCGCTCAACACGCTGTCAATGCTTTTTGCATTGCCTACAACACACATGCGTCACCTTACAACTACAACTGCTTCCGTGGTCTGAGCAATGGGCTCCTGGGTTCGATTCCCGGGTGAGGAAACACAAAAGTTGATATTTGTCCATTTATCACTTTGTGAGAGGTTCCCCAGTTTGGTAACGGCATCTCCTGGTTGTCTGGAAGAAAAAGATTGCGTGTTTTGATAGTGGTTGTTACACAAACCATGGCGTATAAGCTGATATGCTATAAGGTGGCTTAAAAACTGCAATCAGAGTTCATCGGGTCGATTGACTCGAAACCCACGCGACAGAAGAAGATAGATAGATAAAAAGTTTATTGCATAAAAAACATCAAATTAAACAAAAAATAAACACCAAGAAAGAACAAGATGAGAAAAATATCATAGACATGACAAAAAAGAGACTAACTTGTACCTACATTCTGTTAAATGTGTGCTGAACAAGAGCCTGATGGTGTAGTGGACAGGGCCGCTGCCTCCTGAGCGGGAAGGTCGTGGTTCGAATCCCACCACGTATCTACCAATGTGTTTTTCGGTTTTCGAATTTTATATACGTACGTTTATTCGGCGCTTTTTCCGTGCCTCGGAAGGCACGTTAAGTCGTGGGCCCGGTTAATATCGTTTAACACCTTCAATATTAGTCGTTAAGCCATGTCAGAGGCCAGTGCTAAGCATTGGCGGCTTGAAAACTGACCTAATCTAAGATTGGGTCTGGTTTCCCTTCTGGATTGCGGAGGTCAGATGGCAGTCGCTCTGTGTAAAAACCAGTACCCTCGTTCAATCCCCTAGATTAGGTAGCCGACCCCGTGTAATACGGGATAAAGACTAGGGAGAAGATGATGTGTGCTAAAGTGATGCCTAGGGTCAAAGCTCAGTGTATTATAGCCCACAAAGAGCAACATTGATTTTTAGCAGAAGACTTGGACGAGCTTAATAAAGTGAAGTGTTTAAAACTCTAATATTGAAACTGGAAAGTGAAACTTAAATAAGACATGGCCAAAAGGTCTTAGATACCAGGCCAAGACACTTTAAAAAAAAAAGAAAGAAGACTTGGACGAATGACGTTATTCGTCCAAGGCAGAAGAAGAAGAAGAAGGAGGTGGTGTGTGATTGTTCATCAGACAAATGTATAGTATGCAGGCCTGGGGACATTTCCTTGCATGGGGCCTATTTAATAAAACTCATCATCGTCATATTCTTTCATGCTGGACTGGGAGCGAAAGAAAAACACATAGAATGTGCCACCTTCAATTCCTCCCGGGCATGCTGTAAAAACCAGCTAAGGGAACCGAGGGTTTCTGTATAATTCAATTTAGGCGATAGGCTGACAACCTGTCACTACAGCAATATGCCTACAAATCTATCTTAAATAACCCTCAAAACGTTGGCAGACGTGGCGGAGCGATCTTTGTTTAGGTCGTTTACGCTCTGCCTACCTCATTAGGGCTAAAGGCGTGATTATATGTATGTATGCATCATCTTCCTAGCCTTTTTCAGTATCTCTCGGGGTCGGCTTCATAATCTAGGTGATTGCATGAGGATACTGGTTTTTACACAGAGCGACTGCCATCTGACCTCCACAACCCAGAAGGGAAACCAGACCAAATTCTAGATTAGGTCAGAGTTTTCAACGACTAATACCTGAGGTATAAAACGATATTACCAACGGCTTAACATGCCTTCCGAAGCACGGAAAAAGCGCCGAATAAACGTACTATGTAATTCGAAAACCGAAAAACACATTGGTACGTGGTGAGATTCGAACCACGACCTCCCGCTCAGGAGAAAACGGCCCTATCCACTGTGGTGTACCATCGGGCTCATAATGACAATTTGACCGTGACAATTCGTAGTTCATTGCGTAGTTGATTTGCGAACACAATACAAGAAAGATTATCTGCTGCGCAAGGTACTTTGAATTTTCATTGTCAGTTTTATTAAACGGGACCCTTGCCAGGCCTGTGGACCGGCTAGGATAAGACCAACTTGTTCTACCATCCCCAATATACTATGTACCAACAATTATTATATTACCTATGTTCTTGCAAATAAATTATTATTTCATTTCATATAAACTTACCTATTTTAGTAACTACAACCTACAGCTTCCATGGACTGAGAGCGAGAGAAAAACATAGAATGTGCCAGCTGCATTTCCTCCCGCCGTAAAAACCAGCTAAGGGATCCGAAGTTACAGTATATTGTAATTTAGGCGATGGGCTGACAACCTGTCACTACAGCAATATACCTACAAAACTATCTTAAATAACCCTCAGAACGTTATCAGACGTGGCGGAACGACCTTTGTTTACGCTCTGCCTACCCCATAAGGGATAAAGGCGTGATGTGATTATATGTAAGTATGTATGTACAACTAATAAGTTGTATTGTACGGATTGTACCTACATCATTGACCTACCAGCGTATATATGAATGCAAACAAAATACACCGAATTCACCTCAACCTTCACGACTCCTTATCAGAATATCATGCATGAGTCATTGATATGAACGCGAGATTCAATGAATAACATATATGTATAATAAGATTTTGCAACAACTTTTTATTTTGTTCAAAATTGTTTGTCCAATAATTTTGACAGTTAATCAGAGAAACAGCCTGCTGACACATCAGCTGACGACAGGTTTGGCCGCCATTTTAAATTATTCAAATTTGCACACTTCGTAGGGATGTACATCGTATGTTTTTCAATAAAATATTTAGGCGAAAAACATAAACATTAAATTTTATATAGGAGGCATATTACTACTTGACGATTTACATACATCCTCAGTATTGAGGGAACGACTAGAAAGAAAGAAAGAAGATTACTACTTGAAATTAATAGAATCTATTAACCATAATATAAATGCATTAGAACAGACGGAAGCTGAATTAAATTATATGTCATTCAAGGCTAATTATTCTATGTTTAAAAAACTTTCCTTTCGCAGTGATATAGTAGGTAATTAATCTGTTTATGTAAACTAATGTTACTTAAGTGTAACCAAGTACCTACCTACTTAGTTATATAATTTTCTTAATATTTATTTAGTTTAGGATTTATTTTTTGCTGACTTATAAGGTCAAGGTGAGAAACTTATTTTCCTATATTTTAGTTACCTACCTATAAATATATAATAAAAACATGCTTGATTATAAAATAAAGTGGCTAAACGATTTATGATAGCGTAAACATGTGTCTATTTAAATATGATGACGTAGTGCGTAAAATTTAAGGCTATATACTAACTAGACCATCTCAATTATTGGTAACTAGAATGCTTGTTTAATATTCTTGGAAAATATTATAATGATCTACTTTGTAAAGAATGTAACAACAATTCGTTCAATACATCGGATGACGCCATGTATGATCCACTTCTCTTGTTGACAATAACGTGAAATAGACGTGACACAACCAGTTATTTATAACAAATTCAAGCCTGACATCATGAGATTATCAGACATCAGAAGGAAATTGTCAACTAACCAATTTAAATTTGCCACTTAGACTTAGTAATATTTATTATGATAAAGATCTAGCATGAATGGTCAAAACAACGTATATAAATGCATTTTATTAATATTATTATATAGAGTCAAGGTAGATTACGTCAGGTACAATTTGACCTACAGCCTGGCCAGTCGAAGATAATAATTCTCTTGCAACTGAGTCATATTGCATGTTAATAAGACAAAATAAACAATATATCACATTTAAGATGACAAGTTTCGTTCTAGTGACCAAGTAATTGTTCTAAATTCTAGGATATAGCAAATGTTCTTCCTTTTGTAGCCATGACATAGATAATTTAAGGAGATCGTATATGCACACTGCACAGATGTTATTTTTAGGGTAATACATTTATTTAGTGTAGGTACTACTTTTCTTTACATGGTAGGTAGGTAGTTAACCAATTTCACTCTTTTATTTATTTAGAAATCATTAAAACAAACAACATATTAAATAAATATCTTTATTATATACATTAAATTATTGTTCAAAACAATTTTAACCGTAATAAAACTTCTGTTATTGAAGCCGTCATAATTATGTCACGTTTGGCGTTTAGAAGATGTCCAAACTTAATACATAAAGAGTGTCTATAGTATGTCAGCCTTTGTAATTTTCAGATCTTGCTCTCAACGAGGCTTGGTGAATCACAAGGAATGTATTTATTAATACAAAAATCAATAACGCTTTCATTGTCATGACCGGGGTTTGTTAAATCGGGCATTCTGTTAAAAGTTAGAAAGCAGGTCTTTTCATTTCACAATATAGGAATCATTAATGTTACTTAAATATAAAGTAACGCGAGATATAATGGCATGTACTTTCGGGGCAACCGCCTTGGTTTAAAACGTTTAGTGGTCGTCCATCTCCTGCTCTTGTTCTTCGTCGAACTCGGCGTCCTCGTCGGCCGTGGCCTCCTGGTACTGCTGGTACTCGGACACCAAGTCGTTCATGTTGCTCTCGGCCTCGGTGAACTCCATCTCGTCCATACCCTCGCCAGTGTACCAATGCAAGAAAGCCTTGCGCCTGAACATAGCGGTGAACTGCTCCGAGATACGCTTGAACAGCTCCTGGATGGCGGTGGAGTTGCCGATGAAGGTGGCGGCCATCTTGAGACCGCGCGGCGGGATGTCGCACACGGCGGTCTTCACGTTGTTCGGGATCCATTCCACGAAGTAGGACGAGTTCTTGTTCTGGATGTTGAGCATCTGTTCGTCGACCTCCTTCATGGACATGCGTCCACGGAAGATGGCGGCGACGGTGAGGTAGCGGCCGTGGCGCGGGTCGCAGGCAGCCATCATGTTCTTGGCGTCGAACATCTGCTGGGTGAGCTCGGGTACGGTGAGGGCGCGGTATTGTCTGCTTCCACGAGATGTAAGAGGAGCAAATCCAGGCATGAAGAAGTGGAGACGTGGGAAAGGAACCATGTTGACAGCCAGTTTTCTGAGATCGGCGTTCAACTGACCGGGGAAACGTAGACAAGTTGTGACACCAGACATTGTGAGAGAGACTAAGTGGTTAAGATCACCGTATGTTGGTGTCGAAAGTTTTAGTGTTCTGAAGCAGATGTCATATAGAGCCTCGTTGTCGATACAGTATGTTTCGTCGGTGTTTTCTACGAGCTGGTGAACTGAGAGAGTCGCGTTGTAGGGTTCTACTACGGTGTCTGATACTTTGGGCGAGGGGACGACTGAGTATGTGTTCATTATTCTATCTGGGTACTCCTCACGGATCTTTGAGATAAGAAGTGTACCCATACCGGAACCGGTACCACCACCAAGGGAGTGTGTGAGTTGGAATCCCTGCAGGCAATCGCAGGATTCAGATTCTTTGCGTACTACGTCAAGAACTGAGTCGACGAGTTCAGCTCCCTCGGTGTAGTGTCCCTTAGCCCAGTTGTTTCCAGCTCCGGACTGTCCGAACACGAAGTTGTCGGGTCGGAAGATCTGCCCGAAGGGTCCCGAGCGGACGGAGTCCATGGTGCCGGGCTCGAGATCCACAAGGATAGCTCTGGGTACATATTTGTTACCGGAGGCTTCATTGTAGTAAACATTAATACGCTCCAACTGCAGGTCCGAGTCGCCATGGTAGGCGCCGGTGGGGTCAATGCCGTGCTCGTCAGAGATGATCTCCCAGAACTGTAAAAGAAGGAAAACATCCATTAGTAAACTCGGTATCCATTCGGTGAACGTGGAACAGAATGCAGTCCATTAAAATCCCAAAACGAAAGCTCTCACAAGTGAGTGTAAGTGCGCCCGCGCATTGCCGCTTTCCAACCGGTTTTATGCTACTTCTGTGCGTACAAATATCTCTACACAGAATCGCAGCTAGGTACACCTTGCAAGCTCCATTCAAATTCAAATATTGAATGTGAAACTCTTTTGAACGACAACTGACTATTGTAACAGCATGACATGTTTCAAAATACAATAAAGCTCAATGAACCATCGCGTAGATGGTAGACAGGATACATAATACATCTTTAATGACTGCTACAGCTTCACAGAGGATTGCGCAAGACAATGGCATGAGTTATAGCGGGTGTGTACAATGTACCCGGCGTCACGGCGGCGGCCGACGCCCACACCTAAGCCCGTATACGGCTTATCTTTCCTTATAAGTAGAGAATGTCTTACTGCTTAAATTATTAGCATTCGAAACCTTTCGATCCTCGAAAACCGTGGCCTGGTTGAGCTTATCGGCCATATGGCCAGAAGCAATAAATTACCATTCATTAATCGGCTTACGAATACAGACGCAAGAGTCGGGTGCAATCTCGTGTGTCTAGTTAACTCATCAAGATTACCGGCCCGGTTTGATGTCGGAAGCTTACGTAATTGTCAAAACGCTGGAAGAATCCTTGACAGCAACCTAAGGCCGTAAGTGGAGTCGCTTAGCGACGATTCGAGCAACATTAAAATTCAGCTGGCGTATACGACTATCGGATGATGTCATCTTGCAGTCGTAGGTGTGCTTGTGTGGGTAAGGCAAACGCGCTTCGCCTGACAGGACCGTATAAGGCAATATGACTAATAAGGCCATGGACTTCGATTCAGGGCTTACAATTTATCCCAATCTATTCTTGATCTGTCTGCTTCGACTTCGTTTCAAGAGTTATTTTAAATTAAGGACAATCAGCAGAAAGTATCATTTGAAATTACAGTTATTACGCGATACCTATCAAGAAATAAAACAACGGGGCACGTCAAAATATTAACTTTCAAAATCTGAAGAGAATGATGATTTTTAATAACAAAAAGTGAAAGGCGATCAGTGTTCGATCGTGGCGCGAAAGGCTGCTTTCTTAGTTAGTAACTAGATAAGTCCGAGGAAAGTGTGTGAATGGCGAGCGGTACAATGCGCCACTTGTAAGGGAAACCTTGGTCGCAAGTCTCAACGGTGTACAATAGACGTTTTGTGCGTGCCCCATCTGACTTACAATAGAATTCGCTTCAACCACAGACAGAACGGTATCGTCAAAGATGGAAGCTGTAGTAAACACAAATATGGCATTCAAGGCTAAAGATAGAGAATCTCACAAACTACAAGTAAATGTATTCTTTTGTTGTAATATGAACCAGAGTACAAACAAAACAAGTCACTTTCTTGAGAGTGAAATCAGAGAAAATTTCAACAGCTTGATTGACATTTCTTGGTTATTTAATGTAATCAAATCACTTGAAAGTGATTGGGATTATCTTCGCAATTCAACAAAATTACTTCCGTATAAGGGTCAGAGATCTCTGAACGGTTCTTAAGACTGAAATATACAGTGAGTGCAGTCTGCTATGGCGGTATTGGATATTTATAGCGAGTCCGACGATCAGCAGTTCATTGGCCCCACTAATCTATCGTCTCTTATATTCAGCACAGTGCTGCTTGATAAGAGTCTTATTAAGTTCGGCGACTTAAGATATGACCTTTTGTGGGTGGTCTAGTGAAGGTGATATATTTCATAGGACATTCAGTAGGCATTGTATCAGAAATACTGCTGTTGTGAGCTCAACTTTTGTTATTATTAGAGCTGTATTCAACTCTAAGCAGAATCACGTCGACTTCTAAGAACTACTCGTCAGGCACAGATTAAAAGCTTACCCAAAAAATGTTTAGAGCAAATGATTCATGCGTTCGCCGATGTGCAAGCGGCGGAGCGAATCTTCAGTGCCTAGTTGAAATCATCGCCATTGTTTCGGCTTCAATCATAATGGGAAATTGGCCGTGACCAGTATACCGTGTATGGCTAATCTCTCTATACTTTGATATACCTATCCATATGTGATACAAAAACTCAAATTGATACTTTATTATTATAATTAAGCTTTCGTGTCGTACCTACATATCTCGACTTTATGTAGTTGCCATTATATATTTTTTTGTATCGAAAATGATATCTTTGCTATCGGAGAATCTGTATATCCAGTAAATATCACCGAGTCAAGTAACTTAACCTTTATTGGTTACTTAAGTATATGACTCAGTCCTATACTCATATACCAGTACCTAGCACCTACCTAATTCATGAGTGTTGCGTAAACGAAACAAAAAACTTATGCATGTTGACACAGCTGTAATAAAGGTGTTAATGTATATGCCATCTCTCTCTCACCGGATTCCAAAGCGTCTCTGATTCATGATTCTATACACACAACATGTTATTATGAACATGTATAAATGTATAAAGTAATAGGAGAAACTCTACCTCCGCTTCCATGGTGTATAAACCGTGGTACTAAATTAAAGTTACGGTAAATGCCATTCATTATTACCAATTTATTGACCTCTATTCATTGGAATTGACTTTGTTTCATTACTTCGTCTGGCTGAGCCACTTTTAAAGTGACTGAAGTATGAAATTGTTAATTTAACATCATTTAAATCAGTAACGGAGACAAGTTTTACTGCTTATTGCGTTGAGAGGAGAAATTACAACACTTCCGCCAGACCATAAATTAATATGAAAGCTAATAAAATTCTAATTAATCTGCTAAAGATGTGTATCGGCGGTGCTTGTGGGGAGGCAAATCGCATGTAATTCATGCACCACCGGTGTTATAAGTTTCACCGAGTGGTTTTGATAAGAAAGCCGGTAATTAGAGCCACTTCGCAAGACTACGTGAGTTGAGTTTCTAAGCCGTACCTTAGGAATAAGCATAAATATTCTAAATACAAAAATTATCTTTGCTGACTGTTGAATGCTGTTGCTGTATGGACATCAATGGTACGGAGTACCTTAACGGATTTATGAATAAATAAAACTTAGTAAATTAATTCTAGCTTGCTCGACCGGACCTATTGATAAAGCCAAATCAAAAATATTGATTCGAAAAAGGAACACGTTTAATTACAAATAATTTATGAAAACGACCGCGATCTCCTTGACAACTATACCCTAATTTGATCTTTCGTCAGTAAACATCGAGAATTCGAGACACATATTATGTCGATATAAGGCGAATTGAGTCATTGCCCGTTTTAGGAGATTTTTTATTGGCTGATGTGGACTTTTATTTTAAAATAGACACATTTTATATTTAAATTAGTTTAAGATTATGAGTTTAGTAAAGTGAAGTAAGGGCGAAAATAAATAAATAAGGGGTCTAAGGGACAGCATCCCGCAAACTGATAGGGGTTGCTCAGTCAAACAAACAGAACAACTACTAGCAGGATGTTTTTTCAGTAAGTGAAAAAAAAATGGTTTTCCATACAAATTGTCTGATCGAATTGTTCATTTTGTATTGGAAGGTATTTTTTTTTATCGCCTGAAAGAATTTCCCAGTGAGAGTTGTTCATTTTCTTTGACTGAGCAATCTCTATTAGTTTGTGGGACCCTGTCCTTTACACCTGGTATGTATGTTTGTTGTTAGAGCTTGCGCAATCCTCACAGGGGTGGTAGTCACCCCATTCACACGGGTAGTCAAGCGTTGAAATTCAAACCTCACCTATTCCTAAATGAATGGAACTATGCAAGAGTACATCATTGTTTAGCCGGTGACCTCCTTTCCTTTTACACAAAGAAATCGCAAAACGGTTTGACAGGGGTCGTAACCGTGACATGGTGAATGAAATTACCTTTATAAAGCTTTTACTAACTACTCTCACAGAAAATTCCTCAGCAAGATAACAACAACCGTTAGTGACCGTTACTCTACTAGCTAAGTACTTTATACGTGTCGAGGTATTCCGTATAAAATTTAAATAGTTTGTTCTAAATCTTAAATGAATAGAGGTTTACCTTAGCTCCGATCTGGTTGCCGCACTGGCCGGCCTGGATATGCACGATTTCCCTCATATTTTATTTTTTAAATTGGAATAAATTAAAAACTTAACACTATACGCGACTCTCGCACAACACACTTCGCAGATTTGATCCGCCGGCCGGCGCGGTGGGGATTTTTGAGGCAAGCTTCGCCTCCGCGCAGCGTCCGGAGCGAGCTCTGTGATTGGTCCGCCGACCGCAGATATCTTGACATGCAGCTCACTTCACTGTAGAGCCGAACAGCGCTTATCACTACCGAAATGAAGAAATTCTGCTTTTCTATACATGGTTCCGTGCTTTACTGTTTCGGCCGCATTTTTTTTTCTGTTTACTGAAGCGACCCTTTATTGCTTTTATGTTGAGATATTATAATGGACTCTTCTTATAGCGCTCTGAAAGGGTTTTTTTTCTTTTTATGTCGACAGTGCGTTTTATTATTTGGTTCCGTTTTACATGTTGGAGTTGTGGAGTGTGGTTGGTCATGCGTGTTATTTTTGGCATTAACAGGCCCGACAGTAATTTGTTTATTCCCATTACCCATTAGAGTGCTGACACACCCTGACCCTGTAAAAGGGGAATTATAATTTCACGTGTTGATAGGTAGTTTGTCGTAGTAGTAAAATTGGTTTTTGTCACGTTTTACTTGGTCATTGTAAAACTATTCAATAACCAAAGTTATTGTTTTGGTTACATAGTAGAATAAAATAAACACGTAAAAAAGAAAAGGAAAACCTTTCTATTTTATTCGGCCTTAAAAATATTTATCTAGATTCAAATTTACTATTTCTTTTATAAACAAACCCAATTACATATGAACAAAATATATAACTAAATATATTCATAACAACATATGAAAAACAAATCGCGTGGAAGCACTTTTAGTTTAATATATTCATATTTTTTATAAACATCTATCGTTCAACTATCTTTGGTAGAAGTAGGTAATTAATCGATTTTCTAACACTGATTCGGTCGGTGAACTGGTATTCTTCTTCTTAGCGAGTGGATTCTCGAGTCAAATAACGACTTGAAGAACCCTAGTGTCAAAATTTTCAAACCGCCTAGTAGCACAGCTTAATGATAAATAGACAAATATCAACTTTGTGTTCCCTCATGGGAATCGAACCCAGGACCTCCGGATCGTAAGCCCATGGCTCTGACCACTAGACTACGGAGGCAGTTATGGCTGATTTTAATATAAACAATATACATTCCTATGGAATTTAAAATTAAAATAGTGTTCGAATTGTGAAGTGCACCCAGTGCCAAAAATTACGCACTTAGATTTTTCATCCTTTGCTAGAGTTTTTTTCCTTAATTTGGTATAAAATTATGGTTAAAAAAATGGTAACGCGAAACGAATATTTCAATCTAAACAAAACATATAATTTAAACATAAACATAATTATAAAAAAAACATAAACATAAAATCATTCAGAGGACAACACTAGCAATATTTTAGTTTGTCAACTTTTCGTTTTAATTTTCCGCTAGTATTTTGTTTTCGAAGAACCTACTTTGATGACTGTTTTATGTCAAGGTTTTATACAATAAAACATGACCTAGAAATGATTCCTGTATTTCATTGATATAGTCATTTTATTTACCTAATTTCCTTGCGGTTTATGCACTGACTGATCATTATTATTTCATTTTATGACTAAAGTAGCATCATTTAATTTTGTCTTAGTTTTGTTTGATTTCTGTAATACAATCTGAAAGTCTCGAAAGAAACACACACGATATTTAAAGGTTTTATTTTATATGATTAATTTTCTTCCATGCTGGACTGGGAGTGAGAGAAAAACATATAATGTGCCAGCTGCATTTCCTCCCGGGCACGCTGTAAAAACCAGCTAAGGGATCCGAGGGTTACAGTATATTGTAATTTAGGCGATGGGCTGGCAACCTGTCACTACAGCAATATACGTACAAATCTTTCTTGAATGGCCCTCAAGACTTTGTCAGACGTGGCGGAACGGACTTTGTTTAGGTCGTTTACGGTCTGCCTACCCCATTAGGGATAAAGGCGTGTTTATATGTATGTATGTATAAATTTTCACAGGAATGCCCCTTCCTGGATTTTAGGCTAGTCTAATTTCTAACACTGCATCGCTATGGCAAAGAAAATATATTATTAGCATTGCTAATAGTAAACAGATTACTGAAATCAATGTAATTTACGATATGTCTAAAAATTTAACATCTTGTGACCATGTCCAATACAAGAACAAACAAACAAAACTTACTCACCGTTTTTGTATCCATGACTTCATTCAAAATGAATCATTCGACAGATGTACTGAAAATATTGTAATTTAAAATAGCTGTATTGTCATTTTAATTTGTAATAATATTTTCAATTTGTATTGCTGAATTTGTTAGAACAGCTGTTTTAAATGAACCAGGAAAGCTAAGTATAATATAACTAGCGACCCGCCCCGGCTTCGCACGGAAATCATCAGTGTTTCTCTACTATATTATGCATGTTATTATACATATAAACCTTCCTCTTGAATCACTCTATTCATTAAAAGGAACCGCATCAAAATCCGTTGCGTAGTTTTAAAGATCTAAGCATACATAGGGATATAGGGACAGAGAAAGCGACTTTGTTTTATACTATGTAGTGACAATGTAAGTGGGAATCCCTAAAAATATCTTACAGCATCGACATACCTATTTGAGAAGTAAAATAAAAAATTCTAACGGTTTCCGAAAATACTATTACAGGAACGCAGTAACTGCTTCCGTGGTCTAGTGGTCAGAGCCATGGGGTTACGGTCCGGACGGCCTGGGTTCGATTCCCAGGGGGAACACAAACTTGATATTTGTCAATTTATCACTTTGTGAGGTTTTCCCTAGTTTGGTTAGGACATTGCAGGCTGAATCACCTGATTGTCCGAAAAAAAACCGTGCTTCGCAGGGCACGTTAAGCCGTCGGTCCCGTTAGCTGTTTTTGATAGTGGTCGTTACTCAAACCATGTCAGAGGCCTAATACCTGTGCTACTAGGCGGTTTCAAAACTCTGACACAAGAAAAGACGCAGTACAAATCTCTTGTCGTGCCTCCATTCTGTCAGGTTTCACATCCAAAAACAGCGAGTGGTCTCGCCAAATCTTTAATTCGACCACATGCAACCTTTTCACCGTAAAGAGCTCTAAAGCTGTCCAGCAAATTGTTTATTGATCCCCGATAACGTTACTGTGATAAGGTCGTAACTGCTACTGGGCAATGTTTGTGGATGAAATTCTCCTGATTTGGTGAATAAATTGGACAACAATGATTTTTTATGGAAGTAATGTTGTTGTTGTTTTTGATCAAAATATGAACAGAATGGCAGTAATTATTTATTTATAATAGGTATATGTTTAAGTCAAATAATTAAGTATCGCGATGACAATCTAGGTTGGTATACTTACTTTTTATTATTTTACTAAGTATTTACTTAGTTAAAATTATCTTGATCATAGAAATTGTTTCTTTTTTATTTAAGACCTATAAAAATGTGAAAATAATTTATATCTCTTAAAAGGCAACAGAGGAAGTTGCATAAAGATGCATAAAAAAGGCTTTATACGACCTCTTACTTTATAGATTATTAGCTTTATAGATTACCCGCCCCGGCTTCGTACGGAAATTATCAGTGTTTCTCTACTATATAATGCATGTATTATACATATAAACCTTCCTCTTGAATCACTCTACCCATTAAAAGAAACCGCATCAAAATCCGTTGCGTGATTTTAAAGATTTATGCATACATAGGGATATAGGGACAGAAAAAGCGACTTTGTTTTTATAAGAATTTTTCCATGCTAGACTGGAAGCGAGAAAAAATATAGAATGTGACAGCTGCATTTCCTCTTGGGCATGCTGTAAAAACCAGCTAAGGGATTCGAGAGTTTCTGTATATTGCAATTTAAGCGATAGACTAACAACCTGTCACTACAGCAATATACCTACAAGTCTGTCTTAAATAAAAAATAACCCTCTAAACTTTATCAGATGTGGCGGAATGACCTTTGTTTAGGTCGTTTACGATCCGCCTACCCAATTAGGGATAAAGGTGTGACTATGTGTATGTTTTATAAGAATACACCCGTGGCAAGGCAGCAAATAAACCCTATAATACTAATATGGACAATTCTTATTCAGAAACTAATTATAATGCAGGTTATTCTTAAAAGGCGCCAACCGCATTTAACCAAGCAAAGATGACGCCATCTTCGATTTTACTAAGAAATGAGACACTGAGACTAATTTGTAAATGTTGCTGTTTATCCTCTAAGTGACCTAGTTTACTTCGATCGCATTTTTTTATGGCAAATAAATATTTTTATCTACTCTCATATATTTCCTGCGCGCTTAATTCCTTTATTCTCACTAGTTCGATTCATTAGTTCGATCGTCGAACTAGTAAGAATTTTTTTCTCATTTGTTCGACCGTCGAACTAGTGAGAATATTTAAATGAGAATCATCCCTTTATTCTCACTAGTTCGATTTCTCAGTTAAAAATTAAAAACGCTTATATATGTATAATAAATGATTTATTGGTCAAAGACCTATTTAAAAATGTCATAATTACAATCATACATAGTTATATTTGTAAACATAATATCTTGAACAACTATAATAATATGTTTTATATCTTTTATCAAAAACGTACTCGCAGGTAAGTTGGAGAAAAAATATTTTTCTCTCGCATTTTTCAATAAGCTTAACAAAAAAATGCTTATAATAAATGATTGTTTGTCACAAATTATTAATTTCAAAATTACAATAGTATAAAATTAGGTGTATGTAGGTAGAACCTTAAAATGTTCATAGACACAACTTTCGTGGAACATACATATTTAAATATATTTTTCTGTCTTAATTATCTCAATAAGCAGAAAGAGAAAAACTTTTAATTTATGTATTCCCCGAAGATATATGTATGTAGGTACATTAAATGTTATAAAAGTACATTGATCATGAAATAAAAAATAATATAATAGTCAAATACTCAATAATTAAAAAGTAATATAATAATCAAATACTCAATGACATAAAAAATAATATAATAATCAAATACTCAATGTAACTATAACCGCATCTTTTCTAAAAAAAATGTCCAACACCAATTTCTCTGCTTATTAATTGCATTTGAGCATTAATAATGTAATCGTCATTGAATAAATCAGTTTTCCTCCTTTTACAACGATTTTTTGATGTGGAAGGTGTCTGAAGGGAGTCATTTCGATGTGAAGACAATAAAGAATCGTCCCGCAATATTTGCATACCTAGGTGCTTTAGGGATAGATGCATTTAAGGAAATGTACATTGAACGACTTCCGGGTGATATGACATCATTTGTATTAGTACATAATTACATACTACATATATATAACTTATAGACCAACAATCATTTATTATAAGCATTTTTTTGTTAAGCTTATTGAAATATGTGAAACAGAAAATTATTTTTTCTACTACTTACCTACGAGTACGTTTTTGATCAAAGCTATAAAACATATTATTATAGTTGTTCAAAGATATTATGTTTACAAATAGAACTATGTATGATTGTAATTTTGTCATTTTTATTTAGGTCTTTGACCAATAAATCATTTATTATACATGTATAAGCGTTTTTAATTTTTAACTGAGAAATCGAACTAGTGAGAATAAAGGGAAGATTCTCATTTAAATATTCTCACTAGTTCGACGGTCGAACAAATGAGAAAAAAAAATCTCACTAGTTCGACGATCGAACTACTGAATCGAACTAGTGAGAATAAAGGGCTTAATTTTGCCGCCATTTTCTACGGTGATAGGTTTTTATTGTTTGTTTATCGCGCAACTCAAGGAAGAATTAATTGACTGTTTGTTAAAAATCTGCGACTTTAGTGACTCTAGTGAGAAATATATTAATACTCCACCGGATATTTTAGATGCCGCTACGGAAAAAAAACAAAGGTCGTTCCGCCACGTCTGACAAAGTTTTGAGGGTTATTTAGGATCGATTTGTAAGTATATTGCTGTAGTGACAGGTTGTCAGTCCATCGCCTAAATTACAATATACTGAAACCCTCTGATCCCTTAGCTGATTTTGACAGCATGCCCGGGAGGAAATGCAGCTGGCACATTCTATGTTTTTCTCTCGCTCCCAGGCCAGCATGGAAGAAGTTGCATAAACTTCTATTTATTTTGAGGAAGAGATGATAAAGGTTGAAAATTCAGCACATGATCGCCTTAGAATACATATGTACATAGGTAACACTTAAAAAACACACTCAATTCTCAATTCTTTATTTGCTTTCATGTTTTACAATGGAGTTCTTAAAAAGTAAATATTTAGTCACAAACATGAACCCTGCTAGGGTGTAGCAAGTATGTGAAATAATAATCCAGGTATACATAAACAACTTCAAATTGATTATTCTTCCATGCTGGACTCGGATCGAAAGAAAAACTTAGAACGTGCCAGCCGCATTTCCTCATGCTGGGCATGCTGTAAAATAAAGGTAAGGGATCCGAGGGTTTCAGCGACAACCTGCAATACACCAAACACAGCAATATACCAAATCAAATCAATCTTGAATAACCCTCGAAACTTTGTCAGACGTGGCGGAACGAGCTCTGTTTGGGTCGTTTACGCTCTGCCTACCCTATTAAGGATAAAGGCGTGATTACATGTATGTAAATTATTCTGCGTATTTCTCCACCACAGGTCGAGCTTGTTCATTTACTATAATTACTTCCTTGTTACATAGTAAGCTTCTATTGTAAGTTGGCATTGACTGAGTTAGATCACCCACGCGATTGATTTCACTATATGGATGACTCGACTGTTCAATCAGTATCCTTGACGGACAGAAAGAAAGTAAGGTTACCTAAGAACTAAGACAGATGAATGCACTGGTGGAGATAAATGAGCGGTTTTTTAAGAGTTGGCTACTTCGTAATGCCGGTTTGACGTGGTTCATGTAACGACCACTGTCAAATAAAGATAGCGCAGGTTACTTATGAGCGCGGCGTGCAAGGATCGACGGGGTTGCGTGCCCTCCGAGGCTCCAAAGCACTGCATTATCCTAACTAAACTGGCAACAATCAAACATCACAGAGTAATAAATTTGTGATACCTACATATCAACTTATTTTATACATCCTCATCTCCTGTGGGGATCTACAATACAATACAAATATTCTTTATTGCACATAAACAACACATTGTACAGGAACAAACATTACAAAACAAACTGAGTACAATTAGGCGGCCTTATTGCTAGGGTAGCAATTTCTGCCCGGCAACCTTTGGGTAAAGGATTAGTTTGCTAATATTATGCGGAATAATGCAGTTAATATTGTTATAAATTTAAATAGACTATGTACGTACTAGTTACATAAATACGAATAGGTACAATAGACTAATACATTAGTACCATTATAATATAATATGCTATAAGAGAGAGGAAAATGCAATATTTCATTCGGATGGGGAACTGAGATTATGAAAAACAAAATAACATACATACATACATACATAAATCACGCCTTTATCCCTTACGGGGTAGGCAGAGCGTTTAACGCCTCGTAAAAAGCGCTTTCGCCACGTCTGACAAAAATTGAGGGCAATTTTAGATTGTAATATGTATTGCTATAGTGACAGGTTGTCAGCCCATCGCCTAAATTACAATACACTGTAACCCTTGAGTCCCTTTTGCTGACTTCAACAGCATGCCCGGGAGGAAGGGCAGCTGGAACATTCTATGTTTTTCTATCTCTCCCAGTCCAGCATGGAAGTAAACAAAATAACAAACTAGATAATATAATTAAACAAAGTAGGTAATTACTTAAGTAAATCAGGTCCTATGCAGGAGAATGTAGAAAAAAAATATTTAACACGATCTAACCCACGGCCATCAGGTCTAAAGACGTCAGAAAGAAACTGACCGTGTGAATATCAAGATATATTGGAACTCGCATTTCCTATTCTCGTGGCAAGCTAAGCAAACCTAAGTTGGGTTGGCACTCCGCCTCACTCCGCCCACGGAGGCTCAGCCGATCGATGACTCGGTCCCTCGCACTCGCATCGCCTTATTTAGGTGTTAGTTGGACTTGGCGTGTTGTTTATAAATCTAATCCTCATCTTATTATGAGGATTTGTATTTAGAGTCCAAAGAGAAAGAAAAGGCGTGGTATTAAAAACAGATTCAGCGAAACGAAACCACTTTATTGAGTACTAGCGACCCGCCCCGGCTTCGCACGGAAATTATCAGTGTTTGTCTACTATATTATGCATATATTATACATATAAACCTTCCTCTTGAATCACTCTATCCATTAAAAGAAACCGCATCAAAATCCGTTGCGTAGTTTTAAAGATTTATGCATACATAGGGATATAGGGACAGAAAAAGCGACTTTGTTTTATACTAGGTATGTAGTGATGATACATACAAACATATAATCACGCCTTAATCCCTAATGGGGTAGGCAGAGCGTAAACGACGTAAACAATGGCCGTTCCGCCTTGCCTGACAAAGTTTTGAGGGTTATTTAAGTCAGATTTGTACGTATATTGCTTTAGTGATAGGTTGCGATAGTAAAAAGTTTTAAACTAAAGCTAAAGTAGTAAAACACGTAACAAAACATCTCGTTTATGTATGACTATCCTATAATATAATTATGATTAGTGTGGCCAGGTAAAAAAATACCGTATCTAGCTTTTTATAATAGATAGAAAGATATTTTAAAATAAACACGGGGGTGTAAGGAACAGCCTCCCGCAAACTGATAGGGGTTGCTCGGTCAACGAAACTCAACAACTACCAGCAGAACGTTTTTCAGAAAGTGAAAAAAAAAAAGTTTTTCATACAAATTGTCTGATCGAGTTGTAGGTTCATTTTTTAAGGGAAAGTATGTTTTTTTCATGTCCTCAAAGAATTTCCAGGTGAAAGTTGTTTACTTTCGTTGTCTGAGCAACCCCTATCAGTTTGCGGGACGCTGTCCCTTACACCCAGTATACTAATCGTTCATATTACCTAAATACCTACCTATATGTATTTGTTTAAGAGCCCGATGGTGTAGTGGATAGGGCCGCTGCCTCCTGAGCGGGAGGTCGTGGTTCGAATCCCGCCACGTACCAATGTGTTTTTCGGTTTTCGAATTTCATATGTACGTTTATTCGGTGCTTTTTCCGTGCTTCGGAAGGCACGTTAAGCCGTTGGTCCCGGTTAATATCGTTTAATACCGTAGATATTAGTCGTTAAGCCATATCAGAGGCCAGTGCTAAGCATTGGCGGATTGAAAACTCTGACCTAATCTAGGATTGGGTCTGGTTTCCCTTCTGGGTTGCGGAGGTCAGATGGCAGTCGCTCTGTGTAAAAACCAGTACCCTCGTTCAATCCCCTAGATTAGGAAGCCGACCCCGTGAGATACGGGATAAGGCTAGGGAGATGATGATGCATTTGTTTAAAATTTCTCATATAAATTTTGCTCTATTTGTTTTGAATGTAGTTTGAATATGAAAATGTTTGCACTATCCCGCTTACCGCTACGCATTTATCTGTCACCCAAAGGTTGCCTGGAAGAAATTGCTACCTTAGCAATAAGCTCGCCTATGTTGTACTTGTTTTTTGTTGTTATCTGTTGTGTTGTATGATTTGTATTCTTACGTGCAATAAAGTATTTTTATGTTATGTTAAAATAGACAGCAAACCTTAAATGTAGTTTAATTTAAATGCGGAAGAGAGGCCTTTGCCCGGCGTGGGAAGGGAGTATGGATACATCAAAGCCATTAATTTAAATTAAATTATCATACCTAATATAATTACGGCCAACACATAAATCTACTACTTGTCAGCTACTAATTTATCATACAACTTAAACTTTCTTTGTTCTTGGACAATATAGAAAAGGTTGTAGTACTATTATATATTCTGTGGTTTGGACTTAAAACATTGAGAATCACGAGATAATAATAAGTATTTCTTTTGGATTGTATTAATAAATCCTAATTAGCTCTAATGTCGTCTGTGGAAACGTTTATACGACATTTATACAGCATTTAGTGTAAAATGTAGCTTGTAGTGCTATAACTTTCATATATGAGGGATCAATTTGTCATCCTTTTATTTTAATCAGGAGAAGAGGTATGAAAAGGCATTAATTTCAAACTTACATATCTACATAGGCATAAGGTCACTCCTTTATTTCCTACGGGGTAGGCGGAGCGTAAAGCTCCTCGTAATAGGCGCATTCGCCACGTTTGACAAAAATTGAGGGCAATTTAAGACTGTAATGTGTATCACTGTAGTGACAGGTTGTCAGCACATTACCTAAATTATAACACTGAAACCTTCGAGTCCCTTTTACTGCCTTCTACAGCATGTCAGGGACGAAGGGTAGCTGGAACATTCTATATTATGTTACAAATTTCAAAAATAAATAAATGTTTTTCTATCTTCTTATCGATAGACTCGATATCCACTCTACAGAAGAAGAGTTCTAAAAGAATAGGATTCAAAGCAGGCATATAAAATTACCGTTCACATTCAAATTACTCTCTTTCCCAAAATATTTCATATTTTATACTCACATGAAAACTCAAGGTTACTAAAGGTCTGCTGTAACTGTGAAGCACGCAACGTAAAAACGTGCGTGTTTGATAAACCGCCATTTGGGGCTATAATTTGCTGTTTCATTTCCAGCGGAATTGGAACTGATGTCTCACGCGAGCAGGGTTTCCAGAAAAGAAAAAGATGGAAGTATAAAGTTCTTGATTTTCTTGATGTTGTACAAAATAGTAAGAGCTGACAATAAGCTAGACACAGTTAAAAGACATAACGTAGGTAGTAAAGCTGATTTTGGTTTAAATTCGGAAAATATGCAGCAGCTTTTCCTGTGAATGGACTTCAAAAATTAGCAAGGCCCATGCCTTGGCCTGTAGCTAAGAAAATCCTCTAGGCACATGTATTTTTGTTAGAACTACAAAAATCTTATAACAAATCATAAGATACTAGCGACCCGCCCCGACTTCGCACGGAAATTATCAGTGTTTTTCTACTATAATATGCATGTATTATACATATAAACCTTCCTCTTGAATCACTCTATCCATTAAAAGAACCCGCATCAAAATCCGTTGCGTAGTTTTAAAGATTTATGCAAACATAGGTATATATTATTGTAAAAAATAGATAATAAATCAATACAATACAATAGGGACAGAGAAAGCTACTTTGTTTTATACTATGTAGTGAAGAATATACTTTATTGCACAGAAAAGACACAAGATAAAATTAAAGTATTATAATATAGTGGTTGTAGGTAGAGGCCTATTATCCAATCAATTGTCCTATAAAGGTGACTTAAGCAGCTTAAAAGTTATCCTAAATTTGGAGATAGCTGGTAACCCTACAGATAACTAACTTGGTCACAAATATACCTTGCCAGTTGATCAGCTAGCTAGACAATTTGATTAATTTTGTTTATTTAGTAACTACTTAATTGTTGATCAATCATTCGTATTCCAGTCTTCTTCTTCTGTCGAGTGGGTATCGAGTCTATCGACCCGAAGAACCCTGGTGTCAGAGTTTTTAAACCGCCTAGTAGCACAACTATCAGGCCTCTGACATGGTTTGAGTAACGACCACTATCAAAGACAGCGACCGGGACCGGCGGCTTAACGTGCCCTCCGAAGCACGAAATCTTTTTCTTTTCGGACAATCAGGTGATTCAGCCTGCAATGCCCTAACCAAACTGGGGAAAAATTCACAAAGTGATAAATTCTCAAATATCGACTTTGTGTTTCTCCCCTGGGAATCGAACCCAGGACCTCCGGATCAGGAGTCCATAGCACTAGCCACTAGACCACGGAGGCAGTTCATATTCCAGTTACGGGGTGTAAGGGACAGCGTCCCATAAACTGATAGAAGTTGCTTAGTCAACGAACAACTTACACCAGGATATGATATAAGGAAGTAAAAAAAATGGCTTTTCCGTACAAATTGTCTGATCGAGGTGGACTTTTTGTATGAAAAAGCCAATTTTTAGTTTCACTTTCTGAAAGATTTTTTTGGTGTTAGTTGTTCAGTATCGTTGACTGAGAAACCCCTATCAGTTTGCGGGACGCTGTCCCTTACACCCGGTATATTTTGGTGGATAGCTACTAAGACAAAGATTAAATAGAATGGTTGTCATGTCTTGACCTTTTTTAGAAGAATTTCATTTATTGCAAGTCGACTTGGAATATCGTCGAAATATTGCTTTTGGAAATGTATTTATAACCCTCATCATAATTTACTGAGCCTCGCAGTCGCAACGCAAGGTTGCTAATGCTTGAAAAATCGATTATAGTACGGTAAACGGAATATTTCCCCTAAACTGGTAAATGGTTCCTTCCATGCTGGACTGGGAGAGATAGAAAAACATAGCATGTTCCAGCTGCCCTTCCTCCCGGGCATGCTGTAGAAGTCAGCAAAAGGGACTCGATGGTTACAGTGTATTGTAATTTAGGCGATGGGCTGACAACCTGTCACTATAGCGATACACATTACAATCTAAAATTGCCCTCAATTTTTGTCAGACGTAGCGAAAGCGCCTTTTACGAGGAGTTTGACGCTCTGCCTACCCCGTAAGGGATAAAGGCGTGATTTTATGTATGTATGTATGTACTGGTAATAAAAGCTCCAAAGACCATTATCATATTGCTCAAAACTCCCGGAAATGTAAGTTACACCTGTCTAGGAAGGGTGAGTGACGTCACACGATGAGTCATCATGTTTTTGAACGTTTATTTAGGTTGACATGGGTAAGGTTCCGAACATTACTAACATAATATTATTTCAGTACCTAGTACCTACTTATCTCTAAGACCCGTATTAATAATCAGCACTTTGGGAGTGAGAGCGAGTTTGAGTTCGTATCAGAAATGTCATTTTTGTACAAAATGGCCTGTCAAATTCAATTCGAAGAGAGTACAGTTTTTCAACAACTATCTACCTACCTAGCCAAAACAGACCATTTTTGTATGGAAATAAAAAAAAAAACAAGCAGTAGGGTAGGGATGGAATGGGATACCTATCATGAATGGTAAAACCAGAAGAGTGGGCTTCAAGTATTGGTATGACATGCATTATCTCTTAAAGATATTTCTTGACTAGCTGTGCCCGCGACTTCGTACGCCCGGTTTGTATGGAAAACACGCAGTTTCGAACATACTAAAACGCTTCTCCGCGCGTAGGAGCGGGATCTTCTAACCCGTGCGCGGAAGCGTTTTTCGCATTGTCAGATCTTTATTTTTGTATGGAAAACACGATTCCGCGCGCGAGCTAGCAGATCCTGCTAGCTCGCGCGCTTTTTCCATACAAACAGGGGTACTTACTCAATATTAGAATGGTTTTCGTGATTATTTTTAACCCAGGTAAATAAAATAACTCAGTCAAAAAAAGTTTCTATCAGATTGGTTTAAAACGGTCAGAGTTCAATTTCCTGCCTACCCCCCAAGTCAGGTGGCGTGATTATTTGTATCCTAAGTTGCAACCCGGGTAACACACAGTTGGATAAAAAAAAATCCTATCAACATTGGTTCAGTAATTTTAGCGTGATGTGGTAACATACAGACAGACTGACAGACAGACAAAAATTTTAAAAAAAATCGTTTTGATCTTTATATCGTTAATAATGCTTGGTGCAATTATTTTTTTTGTAAAAATATTCAATGTACAGACACGACCCTTCTAGAGATTTATTATATGTATAGATAGATGGTTTTACACTTTGTCCGCTAGATTTTGACGCGCTTTTGCACGTTTCTCCAGTATTTCTGTCAATTTTATCCGTCATATCATATGACGGCGGATAAAAATGACAGATAAGACAACATAACATAACATAAAAATACTTTATTGCACGTAATAATACAAAATAACAGATAACAAAAAACAAGTACAACATAGGCGGCCTTATTGCTAAGGTAGCAATTTCTTCCAGGCAACCTTTGGGTGAAAGAAAAAAGTGTAGCGGTAAGCGGGATAGTGCAAACCTAGTCAAATAGATAAAGACTACGCATAAAACCACCGACTATAAATCAAAAAGCGAAGAGAATAGATCTCCTGTCCTTTTCCAATGTTTTAAGTCTGAAAGTGACAAATAGATTTTAATTTTAGGTTTAGCCGGCAAATGTAGAATCGATCCCATTATTTCTGTACCTAGTAGGTACCTACCTATCTCAAGAGTACAGTTTTTTTAACAACTACCTACATACCTAGCCAAACCAATGGAAATAAAAAATAAAATAGCAAAATTTTTTTTTCAGTATTTTATGGTCTGGATACTAGTCCTTTAAGCCAATAAAATTGCTAAAAGAACAAGGAGTAGGGAATGGGTGGAATGGGATCATGAATGGTGAAACCAGAAGAGTGTGCTTAAAGTATCGGTATGGCATGCATTCTCCCCTAAAGATATTTCTTGATTAGTTAAACAGACGCTATTATATATATATATATATATATATATTTATTTATTTTTTTATTACATTCTGTGGCAGAAGAGTAAAAGTAAAAACAGGACATACAAAACAAAGACACAACAGGCACTGCTTATTTCTAAAAATAAATTTCTTACGGCAGACTTACAAAAGTGATTTTTTTTATTATTAAGTACCTACTACTTATATAATATACTTATGGTACTAGTTTCTATTTAAACTTTAATTTAAGTATGTACCTCTCCATGCTGAAATGGGAGCAAGAGAAAAACATAGATTGTGCCAGTTGCATTTCCTCCCAGGCAAGCTGTAAAAACCAGCTGAGGGATCCGAGGGTTTCAGTATATTGTAATTTAGGTGATACGCTTACAAACTGTCAATACAGCAATATACCTACAAATCTATCTTAAGTAACCTTCAAAACTTTGTCAGACGTGGCGGAACAACCTTTGGTTAGGTATTATTATACATTAGGGATTATATGTATTAACGTATGTAATTAGGTAACTAACTTTATTTTATGTAGTAACTTGAATGAAAGTAAAAACGATGTTCTGGCAAAAAACCGTTGTCAAGGGCAAAGCCTTATAAATGCAGAACTGAATTTATCGCACTACATTCCCCAAATTATTAAATACAGTGGTCTGGGGAGGAGTGACGTCATCCTGTGACTCACGCCAGACAGGGGTCGGGGGTGTCGCTGGGGTGACAATCGATAATACTTTGCTGGGGGTAATATATTTACAGACAACGAGTAGAAGTACTCAGGCTTCACTACATAGTATAAAACAAAGTCGCTTTCTCTGTCCCTATATCCCTATATGCATAAATCTTTAAAACTACCCAACGGATTTTGATTCGGTTTCTTTTAATAGAGCAGTTTCATATAAATCTTCCTCTCGATGATTCAAGCCTTCCTCTTGAATCATCGAGAGGAAGGTTTATATGTATAATACATGCATAATATAGTAGAGAAACACTGATAATTTCCGTGCGAAGCCGGGGCGGGTCACTAGGGTATTTATAAAGCAATCTCAAAATTGAGAGCAATATTAAGTATGGATTTGACAGGCCACATTGTACTGACATGAAGTTTCTGATAAGAACTCGAACTAGCGGTCAGTCTCAAGTTCTGCTTATAGTTATGGGCCTTAGTAACTGAGAGCCCGATAGGGTAGTGGATAGGGCCGCTGCCTCCTAAGCGGGAGGTCGAGGTTCGAATCCCACCACGTACCAATGTGTTTTTCGGTTTTCGAATTTCATACGTACGTTTATTCGGTGCTTTTTCGTGCTTTGGAAGGCATGTTAAGCCGTTGGTTCCGGTTAATATCGTTTAATACCGTCGATATTAGTCTTTAAGCCATGTCAGAGACCAGTGCTAAGCATTGGCGGCTTGAAAACTCTGACCTAATCTACGATTGGGTCTGGTTTCCCTTCTGGGTTGCAGAGGTTAGATGGCAATCGCTCTATGTAAAAACCAGTACCCTCGTTGAATCCCCTAGATTCGGTAGCCGACCCCGTGAGATACGAGATTATGCTAGGGAGATGATGAGTAACTTAGGCTCTTCATTAAAGCTTGTAGTCCAATAAAGGTTTTGTAAATAGGTTTTATAAGAATGAATTAATATTTACAGACATCAAAAAGAGCTACTTAGTTACTTAACTTACACTCTTTATTGACGCTTGTAGTCCTATAAAGGTTTTATAAATAACACATACATACATACATACATAAAATCACGCCTTTATCCCTTACGGGGTAGGCAGAGCGTAAAACGCCTCCTAAAAAGGCGCTTTCGCCACGTCTGACATAAATGGAGGGCAATTTTAGATTGTAATGTGTATTGCTGTAGTGACAGGTTGTCAGCCCATCGCCTAAATTACAATACACTGTAACCCTCGATTCCCTTTTGCTGACTTCTACAGCATGCCCAGGAGGAAGGGCAACTGGAACATTCTATGTTTTTCTTTCTCTCCCAGTCCAGTATGGAAGTGTTATAAATAACTCTTATTAGAATTAGAGCGTTGGTTTCAAATACAGAGTGTAAGGGACAGGGTCCCCAAAACTGATAGAGGTTACTCAGCCAACGAAACTGAACTACTATCAACAGGATATTATTGGGAAGTGAAAAAAATATTACTTCCATGCTGGTCTGGGAGCGAGAGAAAAACATAGAATGTGCCAGCTGCATTTCCTCCCGGGCATGCTGTAAAATCCAGCTAAGGGATCCGAGGGTTTCAGTATATTGTAATTTAGGCGATGGGCTGACAACCTGTCACTACAGCAATATACCTAGAATTCTATCTTAAATAACCCTCAAGATTTTGTCAGAAGTGGCGGGACGACCTTTGTTTGGGTCGTTTGCGCTCTGCCTACCCCGTTAGGGATAAAGGCGTGATTATATGTATGTATGTAAAAAATATTGCTTTTTTATACAAATTGTCTGATCGAGGTGGTAATTTTGTATGGAAAGGCCAATTCCTTTTTTCGTCTCCTGAAAGAATGTCCTGGTGATAGTTGTACAGTCAGATACGCTGTGCCTTACACCCTGGTACCTGTATAAGGTTTAAAACATACTTAACATTTTATAATCATTTCACCCGATCAGTTGAAAAAATGAGTCATATTTTGTTGTAGCACGCCTGAAAATGATTGTAAATAGAAATTAATTGGTATGAATGATCAACCTGCCGTAGCGTGTCGATTAAATACAATACTTGAACCTAGATTAAAATCGCTAGATTACCCCGTATTTTACTAAATAGCTGGCTATACGAAAATAACTATATATTCCATGCTGGACTGGGAGCGAGAGAAAAACTTAGAATGTGCCAGCTGCATTTCCTCCCGGGCATGCTGTAAAAACCAGCTAAGGGATCTGAGGGTTACAGTGTATTGCAATTTAGGCGATGGGCTGACAACCTGTCACTACAGCAGTATACCTACAAATCTATCTTTAATAACCCTCAAAACTTTGTCAGACGTGGCGGAGCGACCTTTGTTTGGGTCGTTTGCGCTCTGCCTACCCCATCAGGGATATAGGCGTGACTATATGTATGTATGTATGTACGAAAATAACTAGGTTGTAAATAACTATGTTTATATATTTTTACATACTTATGTTAACGGGGCTTTGGACCTAATTCTTGAAAATTTTAACCGTTTTTCTCAGGTAACTGTATTTTCAAGCAATATTTTAAATTGCCAAGATCTGACAATAAGTTGTAAGTAGCATATTTAAGGCTCGTATTTATAAAGCGATTTCAAGATAGAGAGCAATATTACGTATGGATTTGACAGGCCACACTGTACTGAAGTAACGTTTCTGATACGAATTCAAACTAGGTGTCACGGGCCTAACAGCCGTATTTATAAGCTCTCATGAGTGACAGCGAGTTTGAGTTCGTATAAGAAATGTCATTTCAGTACAAACTGGTCTGTCAATTCGAAACTTAACATTGCTCTCAAGTTTGATATCTCAAGATTGAGAGAAGTATTAAGTGTGGATTAAACAGGAATAATGTACTGAAATGACATTTCTCATACGCTCTCAAAATCGCTGTCACTCACAAGTGCTGATTATAATTATAGGCCTTAGTGTGTTACTTTACGTACCATTGATAAATAATAGAATAATTGCCTTCCATGCTGGACTGGGAGAGATAGAAAAACATAGCATGTTCCAGCTGCCCTTCCTCCCGGGCATGCTGTAGAAGTCAGCAAAAGGGACTCGAGGGTTACAGTGTATTGTAATTTAGGCGATGGGCTGACAACCTGTCACTATAGCAATACACTTTTCAATCTAAAATTGCCCTCAATTTTTGTCAGACGTGGCGAAAGCGCCTTTTACGAGGCGTTTATCGCTCTGCCTACCCCGTAAGGGATAAAGGCGTGATTTTATGTATGTATGTATGTAATTGCGTTATATTGACTATAAACTTGGACGCCACATTTTTTTATTCACTATCATTCATTGTTTACTTGTTATTCAATACAGTTTTACCTCATTGCCTAACAGGCCGGTTCGCCTCGCGTAGGCGCTGGCGGTAACTGGTGAGTCAGGCACGTAGGTATACAGGTTCGATGCCGGGTTACTCACAAGCCAAGGTGATTGTAGGCTGCACAACAGATGGTCTTGTTTCGGAGGTCTTACTCGGATGTGCAGTAAGAAGGGGTAAACAAATATCAGGCATATTTTATATTTTCTTCCATGCTGGACTGGGAGCGAGAGAAAACACAGAATGTGCCAGCTGCATTTCCTCCCGGGCATGCTGTAAACACCAGCTAAGGGATCCGAGGGTTTCAGTATATTGCAATTTAGGCGATGGGCTGACAACCTGTTACTACAGCAATATATCTACAAATCAATCTTATATAACACTCAAAACTTTGTCAGACGTGGCGGATCGACCTTTGTTTAGGTCGTTCACGCTCTGCCTACCCCATTAGGGAAAAAGGCGTGATTATATGTATGTACAAAATGCATATTTTAAAATATATATTTTTTTAATGTGGAAAGTAGCACCCATAGTTGTGTCCTTTGCAGTGGGTTGTGTATTGGCTCTAGTCTAGACCAGTGGTTATAGAGACAGAGTGAATGTTATAATAATAACAATAATCTTTTTTAAAAGGTAAAACACCGAAAATTTCAATAAATACAATACAATTGTAAAATAGATATAGGATAAAATATTACATATACAAAATGTAATTACAAATTAAATTAAATTCGTCACTATTGTCTATTAGCGTCACGATGCACTAAAGTAAAAAAAAAGTCAGTATTTTGGAATAGGACTGGAGACATCCTCACACATAACCCGCAGGATTGTTATACATACATATAATCACGCCATTATCCCTAATGGGGTAGGCAGAGCGTAAACGACCTAAAAAAAGGTCATTCCGCCACGTTTGACAAAACGTTGAGGGTTATTTAAGATAGATTTGTAGGTATATTGCTGTAGTGACAGGTTGTCATCCCATCGCCTAAATTGCTATATACAGAAACCCTCGGATCCCTTTGCTGGTTTATACAGCATGCCCGGGAGGAAATGCAACTGGCACATTTTATGTTTTTCTCTTGTTCCCAGAGCAGCATGGAAGAAACGGATTCGATGGATTGTTATAACAAGCTTCATAACAACTAAATGTAGCCCAGAAACGGGAAAAACGACATGCTCGCGGAGAGGGCTCCGTCGCAACGGACTCTCAATTCGCGTGCAGTCAGTGCGGAAGTGTCGTTCAAGTATCGGTCTCTTTAGCCACGAGCGACGATGCTCTTCTCGCATAGGCGCTGCTTGAATCATCTGTCAAGATGAAAAAGGCCTGATGATGATGATATAACAAGCTGACAAACTAATATCACTTAACCAAACTAATTATCCATAGGCAAGTGGCATCATGAGGCGGACAGATCAATTGCCAGTTTTCTCCACAAATAAAATTGCTCTTGGAATCAAAAAGGTGAATATGATCCCATATTTAGTTTAGGCGTAACCAGTCCTCCCACTGGTTACCCAGATCCTATCTGAACACTGTTACCTCTGAAACCCACACACTGCAGTTTCGTGAACGAAATCACTTATCTTTTTTATTAAGATTTTTTATCTTATCAAAATGTTATAAATATGCAGTGAAAGGCAAACGCATTGCGTAAAATGCAGTAAAAATATGTTAACTCCTGTTTTAGTAGGTAAATTGAATGCACTTTCGTTATTTGCGTATCGGACGTAACTTTTCTTTTGTTTAAGTTAGGTTAGGTATCCTTAATATTTTTAACTGTTAAAATATTTTTTACGAATATTAAGTTTTATGCCTGCTATGCTAGGCTGAAACCACAGTCACATAGGCTACCCACATCTCAGTTAATTTTAATATTGAACCAACTTAATAGAAGCTCTTTAATTTGAGTAGCCATTATACCTATCTACTTTTAATTTTCATTGCTAGATCTATTACGAGACAAACATATTGACAATCGCCTAAATATCGTTCAATTAAACCATCAAGGGTACAATCTGTTTTAAGATCGTAGGCGGAGCGTAGGAGTTAATAGAAGCTGAAATTACACTTATATAGGTATAGTTCCTTAATGCTGAGTAAACGTTTATACCACCAAAATATTCTTATACGACTTTATTCGCTAGCGCATAGAGTTGGGAATAAATTTCTATAGATGTAAAGCAAATGTAAAGTACCAAAGTTGAATTTGCAGTTGAAATAGCTTTGTTGCTAAGCCATAAGGTTGGAAATAAGTTTGTTAAAGTGTAGTTTAGGAATAAGGTCATAAAGTCGCGTAGAGGACATTTGTATCAATTTACGTGGTTTATAGGCCGGGGTCCAAAAGATAAATGGAAGATGGGAAAGATATAAACATTATGTTTGATTTCTAGATAGAATCATAAGGAATAAGCGCTTTTTAAATGGCCCTGGTGTCAGAGTTTGTAAACCGCATTATAGCACAGCTAATAGGCCTCTGACATGGTTTCTGTAACGACCACTATCATAGACTGCACCGACCGACCAACCGGAACTGACTGACGGCTCAACATGCCTTCCGAAGCTTTCTTTTTTTGGACAGTCATGTGATTCAGCCTGCAATGTCCTAACCAAAATAAGGAAAATCTCACAAAGCGATAAAATAGCAAATGTCAACTTTGCGTTCCCTCCTGGGAATCGAACCCAAGATCCTCAAACTACTACGCCACGGAGAGTTGAGATTACCTATGGAAGATACGTACATAGTCAAAATTTTGTCATACGTGGCGGAACGAGCTCTGTGTACCCCATTAGGGATAAAGGCGTGATTATATGTATGTATGTATGTACATAGTGAATATCTTTGACATTAACCTTCCAATTCTAAGACTGTGCCCAAACGGCGAGGTCGTGAATTCGATTTCTTATTGTCTCTGCCTAATAGTGTGTGTCACCGGTTTTGGTTTTATTAACATTATTGTAAATTAATCTTCCATGCTGGACTGGGAGTGCGAGAAAAACATAGAATGTGCCAGCTGCATTTCCTCCCGGTCATGCTGTAAAAGTCAGCTAAGAGATCCGAGGGTTTGAGTATATTGCAATGAAGGCGATGGGCTGACAACCTGTCACTACAGCAATATACCTACAAATCTATATTAAATAACCCTAAAAAATTGACAGATGTGGCGGAACGACCTTTGTTTAGGTCATTTACGCTCTGCCTACCCCATTAGGGATAAAGGTGTGATTATATGTATGTGGCCTTTTTATTTAGAAACAACAAACAATGAATATAAGTGTACTTATAGGCGGACTTATTGCTAAGGGGCAATATCTTTCAGGCAACCTAGAGTTATCACATTTTGAAGCTTTAAAGCCGCTAACATGCGTCCACAGACATAAACAGTAAGCTGTGTCAGTTCAAGTAGTATGTTTATGAAAGTTTAATCAAGCAAGTTGAAGGGTGCGTGGGTTCGTCGCTCGAATCGATACCGGCTGGATCCGTGCCAGGGCCGGTGGCACCAAGTCCTGGTTAAGTGCAGTTTAAGTACAGGTTTAGAAATGCTGGTATTGCTATATCCATTCGTAGAGCGCACAACTTAACTAAATCACTACGTAGTATAAAACAAAGTCGCTTTCTCTGTCTCTATATCCATATGTAGCGTTGCCAGGTCCTCATACCGAAAAGCCGGACAGAGCTGTGAGTTTGGCCTAACATTTGGGTCAAAAAGCCGGACATCCTGCATTTTCAACAATTTTAAATATTCGTGTAAAAAATCTTTTATTTTTTTGGCCTAACATTTTGGTAAAAAAGACGGACACTTTGCATTTTAGTAGATTTTTTGGTATTAATGTAGAAAATTAATGAAAACCAAGCTTTTTGATAATTTACAATAAAACTAAAGCCAAATTAGTGTGAAAGTACTTTATTATTAATCAGTCGAGTCGAATTCGGTCTCGATGCGCGCGAATTTTGAAATCTAAAAAGCCTAACAAAAGCCGGACAGGCCGGACGACGCTTATTTTGGCCGGACAGGCAATCAAAAAGCCTGACTATGTCCGGCTAAAGCCGGACGCCTGGCAACGCTATCCATATGTATGCATAAATCTTTAAAACTACGCAACGGATTTTGATGCGGATTCTTTTGATAGATAGAGTATTTCAAGAGGAAGCTTTATGTGTATAGTACATGCATAATACAGTAGAGAAACACTGATAATTTCCGGGCGAAGCCGGGGCGGGTCGCTAGTCTTGACTTAAATTATTGGCGTCCTTTTAATAGTAACCATGTTTTCAGGTGTTTGTTAATTATTATTATTTAACATAATATTCGCTTTTCATCTAAATCGGGCCTGTTGTGGTGCCAGTAACAGATGGATGTTGACATGGTCGTCCTACCTATTTCTTTTACACTTTCTGAACTGCATCCGTGGTCTAGTTTCTAGTGCTCAGCAATGAGCCACGGACGTTGGATACGGAGGTTAGATTTCCAGGGGGCACAAAACGTTTATATTTGCTAATATATAATAATTATTGGCGCCCCTTTCTGTTCTCTTATGACAGAAAATGACAGGTATATACTTATATTAATTACTAGCGACCCGCCCCGGCTTCACACGGAAATTATCAGTGTTTCTCTACTATATTATGCATGTTTTATACATACAAACCTTCCTCTTGAATCACTCTATCCATTAAAAGAAACCGCATCAAAATCCGTTGCGTAGTTTTAAAGATTTATGCATACTTAGGGATATAGGGACAGAGAAAGCGACTTTGTTTTATACTATGTAGTGATTCGGCAACTCACTTAGGAGTTTGATAGAGTTATTCACCTCGACGTTTCGACCCTATACTAAGATGTTCTTCAGGAGAGGAAAGTATTAATATCAATATATTTTTTCTTCATTTAATTTCAATGCTTAAAAAAGTAGGATAGAATTTTTGCTGTTTAGGCGCATAGTGCGTTTTGGCACTGCTCTGTATTCGGTTTGGATCCCAGAAAAAATATATGGAAGCTGTCATTTTCGCGCTAATCCATATAATTTTTCACGGATACGGATATTTTTTCATGCTGGATTGGGAGCGCGAGAAAAGCTTAGTAAGTGCCAGCTGCATTTCCTCCCGGGCATGCTGTAAAAACCAGCTAAGAGATCAGAGGGTTTCAGTATATTGTAATTTACGCGATGGGCTGACAACCTGTCACTACAGCAATATACCTACACATCTATCTTAAATAACCCTCAAAACTTTGTCAGACGTGGCGGAACGACCTTTGTTTAGGTCATTTACGCTCTGATTACCCCATTAGGGATAAAGGCACGATTGTATGTATCTATGTATGTACGAACCGGATACGGAGCAGTGAAAAAACGCCGTTACTAGACTTTAAGCTTTAGAAAATAGTACCTATCTTATTCAGGTTTAAGGTTCAATGAAATCTTTATTTATTTATTTATTCACAGAAAATCTTACAGCATTTAAATATAAAAATAAATCAATTACATTAGACATCGCGTTAGCCAAATAAAGATTTTACACATTCATTTCATTATACACATTATAACAGCTAATTAATTTACCGATACACTTATACAGCAATTTTGTTTAACTCGGGTATTTTAGTGCAACTGGCCCTGAGACCTAATAAATGCCTATATTTAGGACATGGATACAATCTAGACTGGGGGCGTGGTTTCTGCAGCACAGTGTGTTGGAGTGAGATAGAAAGACGAAGAGAGAAAAATATTGCGCAATAAACATTACCTGCTATGCATATATAAAAAAACGTTTCTCCCCTTTACGGGATAGGCAGTGTGTCAAGGGTTTGATAAAGCTGTTTTAGTCACATTTAGTTTAAACTAAGACCGAAAAAAAGCAAAGACCAGCTGTTTTTCATCCTGGAATATTGTGGAAACCAGTAGCAAGAGTTTCAGTGAATAGGTTGGACAAGAAGCAGGTACTAACCATGGGATGGGTAATAACTACATACATACATAAATCACGCCTTTATCCCTTACGGGGTAGGCAGAGCGTTTAACGCCTCGTAAAAGGCGCTTTCGCCACGTCTGACTAAAATTGAGGGCAATTTTAGATTGTAATATGTATTGCTATAGTGACAGGTTGTCAGCCCATCGCCTAAATTACAATACACTGTAATCCTCGAGTCCCTTTTGCTGACTTCTACATCATGCCCGGGAGGAAGGGCAGCTGGAACATTCTATGTTTTTCTATCTCTCCCAGTCCAGCATGGAAGAAATCGATAGTTATAATATATATTCGATAGTTATGTATGTATTTAGCCAAACGTCGCAAAATATGTTTTATACGACTAATTTGTTAATTGGGCACTGACTATACTGCCTGCCCCGTAAACGACAAACGTGTACCTATGTAAATAAAACGATTACTGCAACTGCCTCCGTGGTCTAGTGGCTAGTGCCATGGACTCCTGATCCGGAGGTCCTGGGTTCGATTCCCAGGGGGGAAACATAAAGTTGATTTTTGAGAATTTATCACTTTGTGAATTTTTCCCCAGTTTGGTTAGGACATTGCAGGCTGAATCACCTGATTATCCGAAAAAAAAGAAAAAGAATTCGAGCTTCAGAGGACACGTTAAGCCGTAAGTCCCGGTCGCTGTTATTGATAGTGGTCGTTACTCAAACCATGTCAGAGGCCTGATAGTTGTGCTACTAGGCGGTTTAAAAACTGCAGAATCTAGATTTCCGCAATGCTGTAGACTTAATCGCTAAAATTCCTCTTTACTGAAGACTGCGACAAGAAACCCACTTAGCGATATTTAAGGACTATGGAGAATCTGGTGTTTCCCTGTGTCGCTACCTGCATGACCTAGACTCCATACTGGATCGATACAGCGCTTAGTCTAGTGCTCCCGGGGGTTAGGGCGTTCACCGGTGACTGAATCTAGATTTATAATCTGTATTACCTATTATTATACGGAGTGTAAGGGACAGCGTCCCACAAACTGGTAGGGGTTGCTTACTTGCTCAGTCAACGAAACTGAACAACTATCAGCAGGAAATGAAAAAAAAAGTGTTTTTGTACACAAATTGTCTGATCGTAATGGTGATTTTGTATGAGAACGTAATTTCTTTTTATCTCTTGAAAAAAAAATCCTGGCAACAGTTGTTCAGTTTCGTTGACTCTATCAATTTGCGAGACGCTGCTGTCCCTTACACCAGGTTTTAGCTTTTCGCCTTATTATTATACAGGTTATGAAACTTCCACGCTGTACTGGGAGCGAGAGATAAACATAGAATGTGCCAGCTGCATTTCCTCCCGTTTATCTCCCTCTATGTTTTTCTCTTACTCCCAGTCCAGCATGGAAGGCTGAATTTTAATTGAATCAAGGACCTTTTTCACAGCAGGCAGATCTAACCACTGAGCTACTCCTCATGCCAAATTCCTAGACATCAAATCTACATTATAACGTAAACATCAATCTAAAATTTGAGCTATCCGATTTTCGTAAAACTCTTAGGTCTAAAAGAATCTAGTGTTTCCCTGTGTCGCACGCAACCGCCCCGAGCTAGACCGGCGCAGATCAATACAAGTCCAGCCAGACCGACAGCTGACCTAGGGCGTTCACCGCATTACCTAGATATTTGAATCTAGACGAAAATGTTATCTATTCTACTTCTGGTCAGTTACCTAAAATCACAGAGAATAAACTAAGAGGTATGTGCGTAAGAGGAATTGTACGTAGGTAAATTAATTTCATAAATAGATACATAAATACATATAATCGCGCCATTATCCCTAATGGGGTAGGCAGAGCGTAAACGACCTAAACAAAGGTCGTTCCACCCCGTCTGACAAAGTTTTGAGGGTTACTTGAGATATATTTGTACGTATATTGCTGTAGTGACAGGTTGTCAGCCCATCGCCTAAATTGCAATATACAGAAACCCTCAGATCCCTTAGCTGTTTTTTACTGCTTGCCCAGTAGGAAATGCAAGTGGCACAGTCTATGTTTTTCTCTCGTTCCCAGTCCACCATGGAACAAACTTAAAAATAACTATAAATAATAAATGGTCTCCAGAGCGTCCCCTTGGGGCATGGTGCCGAGGACGCTGGCAGCGTTGCCCCCCTGGATAGCGAGGCTGATCCGTTGTGCCAGGAAGTTACCGGCCCTACGGTCACTAGTGACCCCACTGAGACGCCCTGAAAGGTCCATTTTGATTTTTCAAGGACCCAAGGTTTCGAAACCCAGCGGCGTAATCATATATGTGCCAAATTGCAATATACTGAAAGCCTCGGATCCCTTAGCTGGTTTTTACATCATGCCCGGGAGGAAATGCAGCTAGCACATTCTATGTTTTTTTCTCGCTCCCAGTCCAGCATGGAATAAATATGGATGGAAGAAATAGCTAGTTTTTGTTTATAACAAAATCCGTAGAGACCTAGGTAGGTATACGAAAGGATTTTGATCATTACTTGGTTATACTAAGTCATGCCAGGTAGACCTTCCATGCTGGACTGGGAGAGATAGAAAAACATAGCATGTTCCAGCTGCACTTCCTCCCGGGCATGCTGTAGAAGTCAGCAAAAGGGACTCGAAGGTTACAGTGTATTGTAATTTAGGCGACCTGCCACTATAGCAACACACATTTCAATCTAAAACTGCCTCCGTGGTCTAGTGGCTAGTGCCATGGGCTCCCAATCCGGAGGTCCTGGGTTCGATTCCCAGGGGGTAAAACACAAAGTTGATATTTGAGAATTTATCACTTTGTGAATTTTTCCCCAGTTTGGGTAGGACATTGCAGGCTGAATCACCTGATTGTCCGAAAAGAAAAAGATTCCGTGCTTCGGAGGGCACGTCAAGCCGTCGGTCCCGGTCGCTGTCTTTGATAGTGGTCGTTACACAAAACCATGTCAGAGGCCTGATAGTTGTGCTACTAGGCGGTTTAAAAACTCTGACACCAGGGTTCATCGGATCCATAGACTCGATACCCACTCGACAGAAGAAGAAGAAGAATCTAAAATTGCCCTCAATATTTGTCAGACGTGGCGAAAGCGCCTTTTACGAGGCGTTTAACGCTATGCCTACCCCGTAAAGAATAAAGGCGTGATTTTATGTATGTATGTATGCCATAGGTAGGTATAGGTACCTACATATAATATAATGCTGCAGACAGTTCTGAAGAGAACATCGGAAAAGCCATTGATGGTCTACCTACACCGTAAGTGACTACAGGCGTTGTGTGCTACGTATCATTTATCATGCGAACATATGAGCAGTGATGAAATACGAGGTACACCACAAAGGTATGTCATGATTCAAAGGTATTGCCCTAACCTAAAACAACGGAAAATATCGCTAATACTGAGATCTCACGCGAATCGGTCGTTCAATGATATAATAACGCCATTTTTGGAAAATGTAATGGTTTTGAGTTACGGTATATTTTGTCTAGTTGTTTTTCTAACATAACGGTGTAAGTCCAAACTATAGATGTAAAGCCGGTTTAAAACGTTTTCAACCAAGCGATTTAAAACGTCGGAATCGGCTAAAAACCATTTTGGGGAATGTAGCCGGGGAAAAACGGTTGTTTATAAATAAGTGGCTATACTTACGTATTTACTTTATTCTAAAAACTAAGTGGTTTGGATGGATTTTCGCATAAAATATAAGTTTTAACATTAAAACAAACCAGTTTCTATGACTTAATAAGTACCTAAGTATGAGATGAACGTTGTTTATCTATTCGTTTGTTTTTGGGGGGCTACTGTTCCCGTAGATTATATAATTTATTTATTTTTGTTTTAAGTATAATTAAGTATCTACACATAATATATTGTAGGTACGTTACGAGCTCGCCTTTTTGCTGGTTATTTATTTACTGTTTATTGTACACAAGTAACATGATAAAGACAATACACAAGGAATAACGACACAACATGTCCCGTTCTCCAGAATAATTAAAAAAAATTCATGTCTTCATACGATTGGGCCAAAAGTGTATAATAAATTATAAACTGAAATAAAAGACTCTAAAACCACAGAGTAACTATAATACTACCTAAAACTAACACAATTTTCATAAATAAATTAAAACAGGAATTACTAACAAAAGCATATTATAATATAAATGAATTCATTGACAATTAACTTCCCCAGTTGCACAAATAAACAAATCAAAAATATCTATTATTACTTTTTATTTTCATTATTGATCTTTAGGCTAATATAATAATAATAAAAAATATTGATCATCTTGAATGTGACTTTAAATTTTGTAATTGTTGAATTAAGTGACGTGTAAATTTTTATTTACTAATAAATGATTGAATTTAATGTAATTGAACAGGTACAGCTTAATTCTACTAAGAAATTTCTTCCAGCTGACCTACGGAAGTGAGACTTAAATTGAGATATGTTGTGCCGTGCAATGCGCCGATGCCACTTCGTGCAACATGCCACCGTTTCTGCTTTCTACGGTCGGGCTAGCTGCGAGAGTGAGCGAGAGCTACCGAGAGTGTCGGTACAGTCAAAGCTTTTGCATTACACGGAATACCGAACGTAGACCGACGACGTCACCGTGAACTCCGCCCGCTAGATCTGAGGGTAGTTGTTGTTTACTACATTTAATTTTGTAACAGCTACACTATCAATTTAAATAATACTAATGGCGGTGAGGAATAAAGTAAAGGAAACATTCGCTTTCTACACAATGGAGATATGCTCAAGTTGTAGGCTTCGACGCCGACGACTGTCTTACATATTGTGCCTCAGGTGATAAATTGTTTATTGCAGGCGCATGATCCATAGTTAAAATAAAATAACATAACCAAATACTATTGAACTACCTGAACTTACATTAGATAATATTTACATAAATTTCGTACGTACTACCTGAACTTACATTAGATAATATTTACATAAATTAGGTACTTAAATCTATTTGCGATTCGCATCGCGGTGCACAGAGCGCCAGTGCCGAAGGATGGAACTGTTCAGATGATCATGAACCGCGTTGTTCATAAACGCTGTGATGTTGAGACTACATACTGGAATGAGCATCAATTCTTTTATTATTATTTCGTAGTTGACCAGTGCAATATACTAGGTTTATTTAGTACATACATAGATATAATCACGCCTTTATCCCTTATGGGGCAGGCAGAGCGTAAACGACCGTAACAAAGGTCCCTCCGACACGTCTGACAAAGTTTTAAAGGATTTATTTAGCATTCATTGAATAAATATTCAGTTATCCAAATTTTTCAAAGGATATTATAACTCGGTTATTAAAGCGCGTAAAGTGGGTAGGTAAACGATGTAACACTACCCTCGTTCGCTGTCCTGACGATCCAGATAAACAAGCCAAGGATTCGGCAGACTTCGCCACTCCGCACCAGTCTACCACAGACCACGGTCCACGATTGCAGCAGATCGAAACGTCGGATAAAACAAAGGTATTTATCGTTTATAAATGCCTACTAATTTTACGCTCTTTAATACCCGTGTTAACCAGTTATAATGTGTACAAAGCGTGAGTCTTAAAATAAAATTAAATAGATTACCCACACTGGCTTTTTCGATCTTTTCAGATCGCGAACGATCATCACCTATTTTGAACTGAACTGAATCGCAATGCCCAGATGATATCGATAAACAACTACCTCCAAAAACAACACAAAAAGAGAACAACATCAAACAGGAAGATTTCAGTTGCAACAGTCCCCAGAAAAAAAAATATACAGTAGGTACCCAAAATGTACCGGACAGTTGAAACTGCTGAAGTTGAATTTGACGAAAACACCAGACTTATTAATCTTATGTTTTGTAACTTAATATACCATGAACTAGATAAGTACGAAAGAAACGACCGTATAAACATTATTCAAAAAAATAGAAGCTTTAAAAAAAAAGACCAGATTATAAGGCATTAGGCATTTTAATTTACAAGATTTAATTCTGATTATGTGATCATCAGTACAAAAAAAAGAAATGTTATTATTACATTGAGAAAAGATTTTTTTGTAATTCAGTATTTTTGTTCTAAGATTAAACCTGATTTTGTGATTATTACAGCAAAAATAAATGTGACTAATAGACAAGCAACTAAATTGAGTACTAAATCAAAAGAGGATCCTCTTCCATAAATTCTTCATCATCAGAATGTTCACTTTTAATGATATCTTCTTCAGATATATCTAAAATTGTGCCAGTTTTTACAGGTTCATTCTGTAAAAGGCTCAAGTTTGAAGAAATATACATTAATTTAACAGTTCTTGATCCATTTAGAAGGTTTCTTGTTTTGGTGTGAGTGCGTGAGAAAAGACTCCAGTTTCGCTCAGATGCGGCAGCAGATGGAGGCACACTGAGAATTTTTGTAGCAATTGTGGCTATATCTTGTTGGCTAGCAAACGTTCTCCACCATAACCTTGGCTCGAGCTTCTTCACTGATATCCACATTGCTTTCGAAGCATCAAAAAAATTTTCTTTCAATCGAAATTCTGCCATATTTTGCAAGACTTTTCCCGCATCAATACCCAGCCTCACTGAAATATGTCGTAAGTATTCGGTAGCCTTAGCTATCTCTTCATCATTTAAACCCTCTCCACAGTATCTTGGATCGAGCTGGTGAGCAGCGTAATGTATTGGCTGAAGGCAAGAGTCTTTTCGCATTTCAATGCTGTTAATAATGTCAGTTTTGTCCAGTTCACTTAAAAATCCTGCAGTTCGCAACTCTTCTGACAACCTTAATTTCAACGTTGAAAAAATAAAAGGCACATCTGAAAGTAAAGTACCGTTTTTTTCAGATTGAAGAATGCCTATAGCAATTGGTTGAAGAAAACTGACAACTTCTTCAATTCTGTCCCAAAGTTGATGATTCAAAATGGTGTTCTTCATTTCCAGTAACATATTTCCTTCGTGAGATATGGCAAGCAATTCCAGAGCTTCCCTATTTTCTTTACAGGACTGGAGGCTAATGTATGCACCACTCCAACGCGTCTTGGAAAATAGTTTTAGAGTACGTGTAGATCTTCCATATAGTTCCGCCTGACATTTTTCAAAAGTTGCTTTAACAACATGTGAGTTCTTTACATGTTTGATTATCTTAGTCACTTTGTCTAAGATCTCTTTAAAACTCAATATTTTAAATATATCGCTGTGAATCAAATTCAATGAGTGATTTACGCATCCCACGCAGGAAATATGGGGGAATTTCGCTGTTATAATTCCCCAGGCTAGTTTCATATTCGCAGCGTTGTCCGTGATAACTGCCACAAACTTCGCAGGACCAATCTCATTTATAATATTGATTATTTTTTCACTTAAAAAAAGACCTGTTTCTCTTTCCGTCTCTGGGTAAATTACATTGTAAAAGATTGGTTTTGGTGTCGTTATCATGAAATTTATTACGCCTTTGTCGATCACATTCGTCCATCCAACACACGTCAATCCTAATGCAGTTGCTTCAGATAGTATTCTGTTAGTTTCTTGTTTGACTCGCGTGTATTCAGCTTCTAAAAGGGGATTGCTTAGTAAATGTATAGATGGAACGGTATAGGAAGGGTCAAGAATCTTGAAAACTGCTTGCCAGTATTCAGATTCCAAGAGCGACAAGGGTACGCCGCTTGCATAAATGGTCCTCGCTAAAGCAGTGTCTACCTCTCTGTGTGTGTAGGTATTTGAAGAAGGAATTATCAATGGAGGTGACTCTGTGATTTTAAGCTCCGAAGCAAAAGATGAATTTGTGGAAGTAGAAGGTGCCAGGAGCGGTACAGTGGATGTTGGCAGAGTCGTAAGAGCGGGTAGTATTGGATTGTTGGGGCTCACTGCAGTTATTACTTCTGACGAATTCAAAAAAGTCGAGTAATCGACAAGTTCACTTTTATTGTCTGAACTGTAAAGTTTTCTAACTTCATTTGGAGAATTTTTACATTTCAGTAAGTGTTCTTTTAGTCTATGAGCCTGGGCGAATTTGTATTCCACATTGCAATAATTACACGTAACATGTTTTTTACTGCCGTCTTCAGACACAAGTAAAAAATGGGCCCACACATTCGAAGTAGGTCGCGGCATAACTGATGTAGGTAAGTTGTCGTTTAAGTATCACGAAATCACAACGGTTTGACAAAAACACACAAAATTAACGTAGGTATCGATATGTCGAGTGAGAGTTATTGCAGGACAAGCACGCACGGCACGAGCAACTGGCAACTGAGCGCGCTGGCGCCAAACAAAGCCGCCAAGCGTGCCCCCGCCCCGCTTGTATTCCCCCCTCCCGCAACCCGCGGTCTCCGAGAGAGAGTGGAATGAAACGTACCTAAGTAGCTTACTTTGCAAACGAAAGATTTTATGACAGTAAGTTAGAAGTAGAAGTGTATTAAAACAAATACCTACCTACAATTACCTAATTATCACTTAGTACATACCTACCTACTAGTGTTGTTGTGATAGCGAGTCTTCTTAAACTTTTTTCAAGGTCAACTATCGATAATGAAACTATCGCTTTTGCAACAACACTGGTACATACCTACATAGCCCTGATATCTTTTTTTAATGATGAATGATATATATTTTTTCGGATTTTATTCAATAAGGTCGGTACCTATGAGAGATTTCAGTGTTCAATTTCGAAAAAACAAACACAGGAGTAACTATTTAGTAAAAACAGGCGTGATCTACAGTAAAAACGAATAAAAATCTCTTTATTCTTCTTTGGTCCGCTCGGGTCATTACCCAGTTTCTAGCAGCTAGTTTATGGTTTTAAACAGCTGCTTACGTTAAATACCGGTTAACAACCGCTGTTTTACAACTATAGTCGTGCCGTTGGCTTAAAAGTTAATCCTGCTAAAACACAAACCATCATAATTGGTAGCACTTGGTATATTGAACGGATTAAGCATGACTTGTTACCCCAGATCATGTTTGATGGAACTCCAATTCCCTACAGCCGCAAAGTCACAACCTGGGCGTTATGATTGATGACTATCTCTTGTGGAATCACCAGGTATCTGAGGTAAGCAGGAAGGTGTTTGCCGCGTACGGGTCTCTTGAGCGACTTAAAAGTCTTTTGCCGACCAGAACCAAAATCAGCTTAGCACATTCGCTTCTCCTTTCTATACTGGATTATGCAGACGTTTGTTATCCCGATTTATCTATTCAACTATTAAATAAGCTCGAACGTCTGCAGAATCTCTGTATAAGATTTGTATTTGGCCTGCGTAAGTATGACCATGTCTCTTCCTGTAGGTCCCAACTTCAATGACTGCCTATTACCCGCAGAAGGGACTGCCACATCCTCTCCCTCCTTTACTCCATTCTTCCCACCCTAACACCCCTCCTTATCTTAAAGATCGCTTTATTTTTGACTCGGCAACCCTGGCCCGCAATTTGCGTGCCAGCTCTGAATTGACGCTTAACCTGCCTTCTCACAAGACTGACTTCTACGCAAAGTCTTTCACAGTGCCAGCGATCAAGCTGTGGAATGAACTGCCCGAAGACATTCGACGTGCACCATCTCTTGATACTGTTAAGAGCCGTATTATAAAATATTACTTGGAACAAATAATTATAGTTTCCTTCACTTTTATCCTGTGCTGTAGATGCTGTGGCTGTCATTTCCTTTGTCTAGTTCTGTCTAATTGTAGTTGGCATTGTCCTTTCTTCCATTAGTTTACGTATTAATTTATTATATATTATTCATTAGTTTATTTTACAAATATCTATGTAGTAGCTTGTACTTAGTTTATGTATTATATGTAACTAGCGACCTGCCCCGGCTTCGCACATGTATTATACTGTATAATTTATACATGTAAACCTTCCTGTTGAATCACTCTATTCATAAAAAAAAACCGCATCAAAATCCGTTGCGTAGTTTTAAAGATTTATGCATATATAGGATAGGATATAGGGACAGAGAAAGCGACTTTGTTTTATACTATGTAGTGATAGTGATGTAATGTATTTAGGATACTTATTTGACTAGGTGTGCACTATCCCGCTTACCTTTACGCATTTTTCGTACATCCAAAGGTTGCCTGGAAGAAATTGGTACCTTAGCAATAAGGCCGCCTATGTAGTACTTATCTTTTTTTTGTTTTCTGTTGTGTTGTATTCTTACGTGCAATTAAGTATTTTTATGTTGTTATAATAATGACTCGGACGACCCATAATAATGACTCGGACGCATTATAAATAATATTGACTCGACGACCCATAGTAATGACTCGCACGACCCATAGTAATGACTCGCACGACCCATAGTAATGACTCGACGACCCATAATAATGACTCAAGTCGACCCATAATAATGACTAGACAACCCATATTTTGGAGTTTGTTTGAGGATAGAGCGTAATATTTTTACAAATGAAAGAGGTTAGGTTAGTTTATAAAATGTTTATTGGCAGTTGTGCCTACGCGTCGGCGATGGTGACTTCAACTTCTACACCCGGCTCAATGTTGATGGACGTGATCTGCTTCACGATCTCGGATGGGGAGTGAAGGTCAATCACCTGGAACAAGGAAATCTCTCTTAGTAATATAGTAATATAAAAATGTAAAGATTAGGAAAAACTCCCAATGCCACATGCATATGTTACGGCACAATCCCCAAAATCGCTCATTGGCCGGAAAAAAAGGTCATGTTTCGTGTTTGACCTAAACCCGTATCTCACGGGGTCGGCTACCTAATCTAGGGGATTGAACGAGGGTACTGGTATTTACACAGAGCGACTGCCATCTGACCTCCGCAACCCAGAAGGGAAACCAGACCCAATCCTAGATTAGGTCAGAGTTTTCAAGCCGCCAGTTCTTAGCACTGGCCTCTGATATGGCCGATATAAAAGGATATTTCACGAATTGCCCCTTTTTCCGGCCAATGACCGATTTCGGGGATTGTGCGTAACACATATACGGGGTGTAAGTGACAGCGTCCCGCAAACAGATAGGGGTTGCTCAGTCAACGAAACTGAACAACTTTTCAGGAAGTGAAAAAAAAAATTGCTTTTCCATACAAATTGTCTGATCGAGGTGGACATTTTGTAAGGGAACATCTCCTTCTTGGTAAACATTGTTCAGTTTCGGTGACCGAGCAACCCCTATCAGTTTGCGGGACCTTGTCCCTTACACCCGGCATAAGTCTTCTTGTCGTGAGTTAAGACTGGTGTCAATTTTTAAACTGAAACACAGCTGATAGGCCTCTGGCCTGGTTTGTGTGACGACCACTGAATACAGCATCCGGGACCAACAGCTTCACATGTCCTCCAAAGCACGATTTTTTTTCCAGACAATCAGGTGATTCAGCCTGCATTGTCCTAACCAAACTGGGGAAAATCTCACAAAGTGACAAATAGACAAATCAACTGTGTTCCCCCTAGGAATCGAACCCAGGTCCTCCGGATCGTAAGCCCATGGCTCTGAGCACTAGACCACAGAGGCAGATAAGTTTGTACGAGTGATAGGAAGGTAGTCTGTGTAAAGACACGACACCATAGGGTCACTCGGGTCGATCTGGCGCTAGTTTCGTGGCACTGACAATAATAACTGGCAGTGTTCGTGCGTAGCGCAGAAGAATGGGAAAAAATAAATACATACATATAATCTTTATTCCTAATGGGGTAGGCAGAGCGTAAACGACCTAAACAAAGGTCGTTCCGCCACTTCTGACAAAGTTTTAAGCGTTATTTAAGATAGAGTAGGTAAATTTCTGTAGTGACAGGTTGTCAGCCCATCGCCTAAAATACAATATACTGAAACACCCGGATCCCTTAGCTGGTTTCTTCAACATGCCCGGGAGGAAATGCAGCTGGCACATTCTATGTTTGTCTCTCGCTCCCAGGCCAGCATGGCAGTTAGAAGAACAACCGCGGGAAAGTGCCTGATTCCCGTGGGAAAATTTGCGGCAGATGAAGTTGTTAAGGTAAAGTAAGTAGTCTGGCCCTGAAATGTTTGCAAAATAAGCGGAATACTTACTCTCTTGTGTATTCTCATCTGGAACCTGTCCCAGGTCTTGGATCCCTCTCCACAGGGGGTCTTACGGGTGGTGATGCGCAGGATCTTGGTGGGCATGCGGACGGGGCCCTGGAATACAGACAAATATGTGTTCATTACTATATACATACATATATTCACGCCTCTATCCCTAATGGGGTAGGCAGAGCGTAAACGACCTAAACAAAGGTCCACATCTGACAGTGTTGAGGGTTATTTAAGATTTATTTGTACGTATATTGCTGTAGTGACAGGTTGTCAGCCCATCACCTAAACCTTCGGATCCCTTAGCTGGTTTTACAACTTCTCGGGAGAAAATGCAGCCTCACTCCCAGTCCAGCATGGAAGTATCAGTCTCAAGTGCTGTTTATAATTACGGGCCTATGGGTCATACCTTCATGACAATACAATATAATATCTGTAGCCCTCCTATGAGCAGAGTGTGGTATCAATTACACACACACTGCACTTTGAAGAGCATTACTCTGCGCCATCTTGGTGAACACAACATTAAGGTACATGCCGTGTCTTCATCTAGGCGCATTTACAAATTATACTGGGTGTAAGGGACTGACTTTATATTCATACTAGCGACCCGCCCCGGCTTCACACGGAAATTATCAGTGTTTCTCTACTATATTATGCATGTATTACACATATAAACCTTATTCTTGAATCACTCTATCAATTAAAAGAAAGCGCATCAAAATCCGTTGCGTAGTTTTAAAGATAAATGCATACAGGGATATAGGGACAGAGAAAGAGACTTTGTTTTATACTATGTAGTGATGAGTGATCAACAAATCAGAAAACTTTTACACGGAAATTCTTGCAGGAAATGATAAACCCTACAAAATGACCACCCCATCCCACAATTTTATGACAAAATTCTTGTGAAAGTAACCAAAGCCTTGTTGACCCAAGGGAATGATCCATTTTTCTGTGGTAATGTGTACCAAGTTTTATCCCAATCTGTCTATTGGTTGAAGCATGATTGAGTAAAAAACATGCAAACTTCCACTTTTATAATATTACTATCAACCCGCCCTGCCCGGGCTTTGCACGTTTATCAGGGTTTTTCTGCTATTATTATACATACAAACCTTTCCCTTGAATCATTCTATCTATTGAAACACACAGCATCATAATCCGTTGCATAGTTTTAAAGATCTAAGCATACAGAGAGGGACAGACATCCAGATACGGGAAGCGAAATTGTTTTATACTATGTAGTGATTAATAGGATTCATACCTTAACACGGAGCTTCTGCTTCTTGGCACCGTTGATCAAGTCCGCACAGACCTTCTCAAGTGAGCGCACATTGCGGGATGTCAGCGTGATGCGGATACGGTGGATTGGGGAGACCTCCGGCTGGGGCTTCTCAATGTCCTTGCCTGACACTACAGCGGCTGCCTGGAATGTTCACAAAATAGATATTAGAACAGTATTTCAGAAGATTTTAGATGTTATCCCACATAAGATCTAACCAATGTCAACTCCACTGTTGAAGTACAGGGCTGTAAGTATTGCACATCAACTACTTATTGAACTTAGTTGATGTGTAATGCTTATGGCTTTGTATGGTAGGCATGTTATACATCCGTTGCGCTTAGTTAACCCCAATCCATGGTAGATTTTAATAATGTGTGTGTACGAGTGATAGGAAGGTAGTCTGTGTAAAGACACGACACCATAGGGTCACTCGGGTCGATCTGGCGCTAGTTTCGTGGCACTGACAATAATAACTGGCAGTGTTCGTGCGTAGCGCAGAAGAAAGTAAAAAGCCAAGATTGTATACGAGATAGGTATGTCATGGGTGATAATTTAGAGAATTTAGCTTGGAAAGCGGTAGATAACGTGGTTTCCAAGCTATTAAACGTCAATTTAATAGAAATAAGAGGAGATAAAGCGTGGTTTGAAAGGCAATACCGATGACACGTGCGGACCTAACCTCTAAACATATTTGTTGGAAAAACTCTCCACCAATTTAGAATAACATGAAATAACTCTAGAGGATGAAGAGAAACGTTTGCTTACCATGTTGATGCGACTTCCCGGTCGAGATAAACAACTTTTTCAAACAAAAATTGCTCAGCGCTGAACCGGTGTACGGTTTCACGAAAAGCTAATGAAAGAGAAAGAAAATCTGTCAAAAAGGGATAGAAGATGATAAATGTCAAAAATCACAGACTAAAAACGTGTTTCTGAGGAAAATGAGAAGAGGTGTTACTTTTTTAAATGCCACCGATTTTAGCAACGACATTTGAAAACTAATGATAATGATTTGGAATGTATTTTTATACATTTTGAATTAAAGAAGCTATTAAAATAATAGTTCGCACTATAAAATAATAGTTAAGGAAAATAAAGAATAAAACATACATCCACATAATCACGATTTTATCTCTAATAGGATAGGCAGAGCATAAACGACTTAAACAAAGGTCGTTCCGCCATAGATTTGTTGGTATAGTGCTCTTTCACTGTTGTCAGCCCATCACCTAAATTACAATAAACTGAAACCCTCTGATCCTTTAGCTGGCTTTCACAGCATGCCCGGGAGAAAATGCAGCTGGCACTATCTTTGTTTTTCTGTCGCTCCCAGGCGAGCATAGGAGAATAACACAGCATTAATTTAGATATATGTGTAAAATAATATTAAATAACAGTAGGTACAACTTTAATTTAATATGTATTTTGACTATATAGTGTATATAGTGTAAATGGTCAGTGTCCATTCCTCCCTCAAGTCGTGATTTCCATTCGAACTGAGGTACTTATAAAGAACGATACAGCTAAGTCGCTACGCAACGTAGATCGTAGCAATATGTTCATCGCCTTAGTCTTGGGTGTTTGATCCAAAAGTTGAGATCACCCATAACTTTTTGTAATCTTTGCAATTTTGGTTAGATGCAAGTTAAATTACCGCTTTGTCAGTGGCTTATTAGACGATTTATCTACTACTCAGTCAACAAGATTAAACCGTGATCCAACAGTTTATCTTTTCGTGTATCATATTATCCACCATACTTCTCACATCTTCTTTGCAATGGCGCCGAGGGTGTTTAATTCCACAACCAACATTATTACTTCTGCCACCTATACATAGATGGCGCTTTACACATGATTCGTAAGTTTAGTAAAATGTGACCACTCTTTCCATCCATACCTAGATTATGTAGTACTATTATACATTCTGTGCCTAGATTCATAGCTTCTTGAGGTTGGTACTTCTGGAACAATTGTCTATGGCATGACATTGTAGGTGTTGCCCTTACTGTACTTTGCTTACCCGTATTGTAAACAATTTTCAATTTCTAGCAGGGCTCATCATCATCTCCCTCGCCTTATCCCGTATCTTTCAGGTTGGCTACCTACTTTAGGTGATTGAACAAGGGTTTTTACACAGAGCGACTGCCATCTGACCTCTGCAACCCAGACCTAAACCTAGACTAGGTCTGAGTTTTCAAGCCGCCAATGCACTGGCCTCTGACACGGCTCGACGATTAATATCTTCGGTATTAAAAGACGGCTTAACGTGCCTTCTGAAGCAGCAATTCCTAGCAGGGCTATAAATCTGAATAAGAATAGGTAAAGCTTATATTTTGACTTTTATTTTATGGAAATAAAAAAATCTGAACATATTTCAGTGATTTTTATTTATTAACAGCTTCGATACATTTGTTTTATATATGTAAAACAAAGAACATTAGGATTTAAGTTAAGATAAATGATAATGAGGTTCGATTAACATAAATATATTCAAATCTCCTGAGCGTAGCCACCATTGTAAATAATAGTCTCAGCAATGACCGCTGTTTTTGTTCATACGTTATTTAACATAAGATTCTTCACCTGCTTGTCGAATTTCCTGAAACAAAATAATGTATGTGAATAAATATAGGCTATAGAAAATCTACTTTACTTAAATCGTAAGCTTATAGTTATTTGTTTATACTTACAGTGAAGTTATAGGATCGCCAGGCAAATGGAATGGATTGCACATTGCGTCAGCGTACAAAGCATGCAGTCTTCTTAGCGCCGTCCTGACCTCGGCATCTCTTATGTTGCTGCCACTCGGTGAAGTGGAGCTTGTCACAAGTACTAGTTTTATTCTAGTATTTGTAACGTACCCGTAACTGTAATCAAAATTATTTTATGAAGTTCGAGACTAATATTAAATGGTTAATGAAAAGACGATCGGACGATACACCTTACATTTTATGAGTATCAGTGGCATAAAGTAGTCCTAAATAAAGATCTCGCATATCAGTCCGTGCAGGATTTGCATTGGCAGTTGTATTGTTTGAATTTGTGGTTGCCAAACGCTCTTCCAGGGCGTCTAGTGCTGTATGAACGAGCCATTGACGTGATAACTCATTATCAGTGCTCGTGTCGTTGCCTACTCCGCCTATGTATAGTGGCGAGTTCTGTGAAAATAAATAAAATATTACTTTTTTAAATTTAAGAAATTAATTATTTATATTTATGTATTTTTTCCCATGAATTCAGGGTAAATATTTTTACTATGTTGTCTATGGTTTTGTGTCATCTAGAGAAATGACGTGGATTACCTGATTTGTATTTGCTATTTTCGAACAGTTTGACGATAAAAAGTTGATCAAATAGTGTGAAGTTTACACATGGGTTCTTGGAAGCTTTGAAGAACATTAACAAGTAATAGAAATGTGAATAACTTACATCTTTTCCAATAACTGCGACACAGACGGCCATTGTTTTTGTATACATATAGAGCCGGAAGTGCGTCACGCAAGTTCTCATACCAACATAGCGGCAACAAATAGGACAAGGCTGAACTTCCGCTCCAAATCAGTGTCTATTTTTGGCGGTGGCGGGAATTTTATTTCCCCAGCTGTATCGATTTTCCACAACTGCATTGTATTTAGGCGCGCGCATTCTACAAGTGCATTTTGTTCAAGAAAGTTTGCATTTAGCTTAACTAGATGTACCTACATTGAGTAATGAACTTCTTGTGTTCTTCGTTTACTAATTGCGATGCGAGTTTCGTCAGTTTTTAATTACTTGATTAGTTTACCAGTTGTTATCGTGAACGGAAGTTGAATAGTTCATCATCATGCCTGAATACGTGGAGGAGCGAGGGAAACTCTACGAGTTAAAAGCAAATGGTGAGAAAGAACTTGTTTGTTCATCCCGGTCTGAAAGCAGAGTATATGTGCGGTTTACCAATAAGACTTCAAGACCAATAAATGTATGGTGGCGCGACTTCAGTGGCACAAAACATCATTACTTCTGCCTGGGTCCTGGAGCGTTCTCAGATATTAATACATTTGTTTCTCACCCATGGCAGTTCACTGACCCAGCTACTGATGAAAGATTTGTTATAAACAATGAATATGTATACCGAGCAACTCCAAAACTGGGTGGCATGATGTACAGAACTAACTGGAATATAACAGTTAGCATGAGAACGCTTAAGTATACTGCAATGCTGGCCATAGCTGAGCAGTTCAATTCTGCAGACGATGTGAAACAACTCCAACTGCCAAAATCGCTTGAACTTGAGGTTGAGAGCATGGTCAAAACTCTGACATATATGAGGGATGGGGAACCGATTGATTCCTGACATTACGACCATGCTTTGGGATCTGATGATGACAATTTCTCTTCTCAGGGCAGGCTTTGTAATTTATTACTAAATTTTGATATGATACATAGCGGCCGACTGCAATTACCGGTAGTTGAAGGAAAAGATTCAGAGATTTAATTTTTATTGGTTTGTTTTGTGTAAATTTATTCTTATTGAATAAATCTGAATGCTATTTATTGTACATACCTACTTGTTTATTCCACAATTTATATTTCATACTTCTTTTAAGATTTTTCTGATTCTTGTTGTTAAATAATTCCTTCCTTTCCGCTATCAGGTTTTTGATAGATTGCCTTTTCTTTAAATGTTAAAGATTTTCTTAATATCAGAAAAATCACATTCATCTATATACGTATAGCAATCAGCCAATTATAAAATAACTATTTTCCTAATTACTATTTAGGAGGAGAGAAAATCTTGCCCTTAAAAAAATAGTAACAAAAATTTAATCTCCGTTAATATGTATGTTTTGTTTCCTGGTGTCCATAGTCATGGTCCAAGGATGTAGATAAATTATATTAATGTGTTCTGAGGCCTAATATTATAAGTGTTAGATATTGGGATTACTCCATTTATTAGGATTAGATTAGAGGAATGGTAGCAATGACTGGACATTACAAAGTTTAACTTTGATTGTGAGGAAACAAGGTGCAGGGATAAGCCTAAGAACAATCATGTATATCATAGGTTCTATATTTAAATGTGTAGATATCTAAAAATTCAAAATTATAAATGCTGAATGTTTAATAAGTAAATAATGGGCCAAGGATCTAAGGCTTAATAAGTAAGTTAAGTTAATCTTGATTATTGACTTTGTGTAATCTCAATTCCGCCAATGACAGTGACACCTAGTGAAGCAAGTACAAACTCGGGAGTATGTACAAACACAAAAACGGAGAGTATTTAAGTAACTGGAAATATAGCTTTGCGTAATAAGTAAGATAAGTTAATCTTGATTAATGGCTTTTGTGTAGTCACAATGACACGTAGTGAAGCAAATACAAGTTGCGGAGTATTTATTAGCAACTGGAAATATAGCTTTGCGTAATAAGTAAGTTAAGTTAATCCTGATTAATGGCTTTTGTGTAGTCACAATTCCACCAATGACACGTAGTGAAGCAAATACAAGCTGGGGAGTATTTATTAGCAACTGGATATTATTATATAGCTTTGCGTAATAAGTAAGTTAAGTTAATCTTGATTAATGGCTTTTGTGTAGTCACAATTCCGCTAATGACACGTAGTGCAGCAAATACAAGCTGGGGAGTATGTACAAACACAAAAACGGGGAGTATTTATTAGCAACTTGAAATGTAGCTTTCCAAAGTTTGTAAGAAAGTGTTTGTGGCGGTGACAGTTGGAACTAAAGGTGTGACTCCAGCGCTCAAACATTATAGGCATAGGGGATGGGGTTTCTTTAAACATTTCCCTTCCCCTGCCTGCCTCGCAAGGGTATGTAACCTTTCAGAGCAGGAGTCACAGCTTTAAATTTTGCCTGTTGTCTTAACAGTTTAGATTCCACATAGCCATAGTAGTAGTAGTTTGATATTGTATTAAGGCTTACTAAAGAGCCTTAATATCTAGCGCTGGCGCCCCCGTACGTTAAAAAAACAACTCTCTAAACTTAGATGTACTACTTCCTTGGAATTAGAGCTAATGATTTTTTAGAAGTAATGAATTAAGGTGCAAATGTACACCGCAGTGTTTTTATCAGTGCGCTACCGTTAGGTATCAAGGCTAACTTTATTGCCATTAGTTTGAGAGGCGTTTAAAAGTGTAGCTAAGTAGCCAATAATTATAGTAGATAATTAAATATTTTGAAAAGTACTTTGTAGTGTTAATATTATAATTATGTTTTTTGTGACTGTTCGAAAACTGATGTAAGACTTTCAAAAATACTGTGCCATATATGATTTTTTACTATGTAGGTATTATTTCAATACAGATATTTTATTTTAATGTTAATATACCTATGCGAATGTATAACTTCTATTAATAAATGTTTTTTTATAGAAACTGTCTTTGAATTAATTTTTAGACCTATGTTCCGTGTGTGTATGAATTAATGTTAAGAGGACGCATTGGGAATTTTGGCATCAGTGATGTCAATTTATTTCGAAACGACTGAAAATATCATTTGGTGACCTGATAGTTCATGATGAAAACCTTATTTTGTTCGTTTTTAATATATGATTAGGTAACTTTTGTAACAGAGAAAAACAATCAAACATACCTCTTTTCAATAAGATATTCACATCTTATGGGCAAACGGGACCGATTTAAGCCTCTTAACTTTCTCTGTAGATAAGTCTATCCATACTCTTTAAAATTGTAGAAGGAATTTCTCAAGTTACCGTTTCTAACTAAATAAACTAACAAAAAGCATTTTGTCGTTTACGTCCTTTAGTTATAAGCTAACGCCCCGCTGAGACGCTCAGTCCCCTCTTGACCACTGTCAGCGACGACTTGGGTGACAGCTCGAATCCGCAAATGTATTTCATCCGTGGATGAAACGTCACTCTTTACAAATAGTAGGCGTCGAGTCATCCGAAGTGGTGCTGTTATTCGGAGGAGTCGCCACCTACCTAATACTACTGTAGTATTTTCATCCAAAATTGAGTAACACCTATATAGTTTTTAAAATATATATATTTTATATTAATTATTCCACCGTGAATATGTACTATGTAATTTTTTCGTCCATAATTTCCCTAAACAAGTTATAGGTAATGTCGCATACAAACACAAAGATACCGATCGTTCTCTTTGAAATATATCCTTAATTTCGCCACAAATTAAAATTAGATTTGGAATCTTTTTTAAGAATATTCAATAATAGTGCTATATTAGGTTTGCTTTTTAAAGTTCTGTTGAATCTGGAATTCCACCATTCTATAGCATTGTTTGTTTTGTGTCTGATGTTATAAAAATCCTTAAAAGTTCCATCGCAAGATGTAAAGCGTTGTATGGCGTTGGCGTATCTCCTAAATACTGAGCTTTCAGATGGTTGGCTTTATGTTTTGGGTGAAAATATACAAACAGATTATAAAACAAATCAATTTAATACTTATTTCCAGAATAATTGGATTGAAAAGAAATCTGTATTATCAGATAAATGGTGTTTTTATAACATCAGACACAAAACAAACAATGCCATAGAATGGTGGAATTCCAGATTCAACAGAACTTTAAAAAGCTAGCCTAATATAGCACTTTTATTATAATTTTAATTTGTGGCGTAATTAAGGATATATTTCAAAGAAAACCAAAGAAAGTATACTTTAGGAGGAAAAAAAGAATAGCAGTTTGAGAGAACTAATTGTAAGTAAAACGTTTCGTGGTGATTGCTGGCTATTGTAAAATATTTTTTTAGAAGGCGCTTTCTGTTTTGTAATAAATCAGTTTTTGATTGAAATTTCTATCATTCTGAATTAAGAACATTATTTTGATTTTCGGAAAGACTTTATTATGTTTCAAATCATTTAGATATATGTAACTATTGTAAAAAAAAATACAAATAAACATAAAAAGTCGATTTACATTGGTATCTTTGTCTTTGTATGCGACATTACTTATAATATATGCTAAATGCACCAGGAATAAATAAGTAAATACTAAATCTAAATATAATAAAATAAATAAATTATTATTATTATTATTTCCTTCTTTCTTTTTTCTCGGCTATTGCCGGTTTGCTGATATACACGGGCCTAAGCAAAGTGCATATCAGGATTTATGTTTATACTAAGGTCCAGAATCGGGTCAGTAGCATGAGGTTGTAGGGTGATGTTAGACTGCGCGGTAGGTTGGTTGATTGTTTGTGTAGAAGGTTGTGTGGTAGCTTGTGTGGAACGTTGTGTGTTAGGTTGTGTGATACTTTGTGTGGAAGGTTGTGTAATAGTTTGTGCGGGACGTTGTGTGGTTGGATGTGTGACAGATTCGGTTTGTAAAAACTTTCGTACAATTCGGCAAGTGTTGAGAATCACAGCTTTTTGTAGGAGATGGTATGTGTTGGGTGCAAGGTTCAGGGTTTTTAAGGATTGATGCAGTTGTTTTGGGATGACTCCTGTTGTGGACAGTACTACTTACTGGAACTATTGTGACTTTTTCGAGGTGCCATAATCGGGTTATTTCATCTTTTAATTCTATGTATTTATTCAGTTTTTCAGCTATAGTATTTTGTAAGTTGTGAGTGTTTGGAACTGCAATGTCGATTAAATAACCTGTTTTGTTTGTTTTGTTTATTAATGTTATGTCTGGTCTATTGTAATGGATAGTTCGGTCGGTCAGTATGGCTCGGTCAAAGTAAAGTTTAGTTGTAGGGTTTTCAATCACGCTTTCAGGATTGTACTTATAATAAGGCTGGATGGAAGTGATACATTTTTGCTGGTAGGCGAGTTTTTGATGTATGATGTTTGCGACTTGGTCGTGCCGGTGCTTGTAATCGGTTTGTGCTATTGTTTTGCATGCTCCTGTAATGTGCTGGATGGTTTCTGGACAACTGTTACATTTTCGACATGTGTCAGATTGTATGGATCTAATAATGTATTTCTGGTAGTTTCTGGTCTCTATAACTTGGTCTTGAATTGCCATCATGAACCCTTCAGTCTCCGGGAAGAGCTGGCCACGACTTAACCATGCGTTCGACGCCTCTTTGTCGACATTAGTTTGGTTTAAGTCATGGCGATGTCTCCCATGTAGAGACTTTCCAGCCCACTCGGCGAGTTTGGTTTTCTCATCTATCAATTTCTCATTGTTTTGTTCTAAACTATTCTGCATATTAAGGGGTGTTAATTTAAAGTCGTTTTCAACTATTGCGTTATGGAGTGTTGAGGTTTCAGATTTATTGAAAAAGTATTGTCTAAGAGTTGTGATCTGCCTGTTATGTAGATTCGTGACATCAATAATACCCCTTCCACCTTCTTTTCTAGGCAGTGTTAATCTTTGTAGACAGGATCTGGGATGGTGCTTGCGAAATTTAGTCATTGTGGTGTTTATGGTGCGTTGGAGGGATTTCAAATCTGATTTGGTCCAGTTAATTATTCCAAATGAATATGTCAGTACCGGGATTGCGAAAGTGTTAATTGCTTTTATTGTGTTGCGAGAATAGAGTTGGGTTTTAAGAATTGTATTAAGTCGGTGTCGGAATTGTTGTTTCAGTTTTTGTTTCGTTTCTTTATGCTGTATTTGGCGCGATTGATTGTATCCTAAATATTTGTAAGTGTCCTGTTCTTCTAAAGGTTCAACCTGCTCCCCCGTTTCCAAAGTGTAGAGGTGTTGGTAGTTCTGTCCTGCTTTAACTGAATTTATCCTGCATTTATCGTATTCCGAATTCCATCCTAATGTCGTTTGTAAACTGTTCTGTTAAGTTAGCTAGTCGGTTTAGTTGTTCTTCATCGTCAGCGTATAGTTTTATGTCGTCCATGTAAAGCAAATGGTTTATGTTTTCACTAAGTTCAGTGTGTCTGTCGTTGTCTGTTGGTGTATATTGTAGGTGGTGTCCTGCTGTATCTGAATTAAGTATGTTAGACAGGGGGTTCAAAGCCAGACAGAACCACAATGGGCTTAGTGCGTCTCCTTGAAATATTCCTCTCTGTATTTTAATGGGGTCTGTCTCTATTGTCTCGGTAAGTGTGATGAGTTTTAGTCGGGTAGTCCAGTTGGTCATGGTAGTCTTGAGGAGGGTCATTATTTTCGGGTGTATCTTATATATTTCCAAAATCTGTAATAGCCAGGAATGTGGTACCGAATCGTAAGCTTTTTTGTAGTCTATGTACATGGTGAAAAGATTGGACTTCGTTTTTTGAACACGTTTCAGAATTACAGAATCAATAATTAATTGTTCTTTACATCCCTGACTAACTTTTCGGCACCCTTTCTGTTGTTCAGCAAGGATGTTATTGTCAGTAATGTGTTTATAGATCAGCTCTGAGATGCATGATGTGAGAATCTTGTACAGGGTTTGCAAGCATGTGATTGGTCTGTATTTCGCTGGGTTAGTAGGGTCATTGTAAGTTGGTATTGTGCTGGGGTCTTCCATAAACTGATTGAGGTGGTTGTGAAGGAATCCGTGAATGCTAGTGAATTTTTTGTACCAGTAGCTGTGAATAAAATCTGATCCAGGTGCTTCCCAGTTATGTAGATGGCTGAGTACTTGTTTATACGTATCTATTGGAATATGATCAAACGGCATATCTATGTTTTTGTTGTTTTTGGTGGTTTCGTTTTGAATCCATTCAGCTTGGGCGTTATGTTGTACTGGTTGCTCCCAAATTCCTGCCCAGAAATTGTACAAATCCTTTGGATCGGGAGGATTGTTACTAATATTGTTATTTTCTTGTAAATTTGTTGTTGTCTGTCTTATGTTTCGGTAGAATTGTTTTTCATTGTTAATAAATTGATTATTTTGTTGTTTTCGGAGAGTGCATGATTTATATCTGCGTAGACGTCCCGAAACAACAGCAAGTTTCTGTTTGAGTGTATCGAGAGTATGTGTGAGTTGAGTGTTTGGTTCTTCATGCACGGAATGAATTTTATATTGTTTTACTATATTATTTACATGTTTTTGTAGGTTTCGGTTTCTGCTTCCATTAATGAAATGTGTCATCCTGCCTATTTTAGTTCGTAAGTCTTCCATTTTTCGTTCTAGTCTTCTTTGCCAGTGTGGTCTAGGGTCTTTTTGTGTCTGACGGGATCTTTGAGACGGCTCAAGATATATTTTAGATCCGTTAATCTTAGCAGCTGTCCATGCTGCACAGTAAATCATTGTTTGGAGGGTTTGAAAGTCAGTTTCTAAATTTGTATATTCAGGTAAAATTATTTTATTTAGATAGTCTACTATTGTTGCTAGTTTTTTGGATGTTTTCTGTTTCGGAATAAAGCTTCTTTTTGTGGGGTCTGTGTCTTTAAAATACTCGTATGCTCGTTGAAAGATTTCGTCGATTTGGGGGTTTCTCTGCTGTGGTTGTTCTGGGTTAGTTGGAGTTCCTTCAGGAATATTGAGTTGTATGTTATTTAAGAATTGAGTGTGAATGTCTTCGTTAAAGTTATTTTGTGTGTTGTTGTTATCACTGTTGTGGTTTATTACAATTTCTTCTGCTACTTCTTGCCTGATTTCATTTAATCTGTCTTCACTGATGTATTTGTTACAAACTATTGCTCTTTTCTGGTCGGCTACTCTTTGTTCACTTAAATAATCAAGTGATGGGAAAGTGGTAATGAATGCTGCGTGCAACTGTTGCCGCCAAGTAGTTCTGTTTGTTTCAATTTCTGTTATCCGGTAATATAGTCGCATAATTGTTTCGTTCTGTTCATTGGTCCATCTCATTCGTGTTTGTGTTTGTGAGTATATAGGTTGTTGTAGTGATTGAGTGAAGGATGACAGCGATGTATGTAACAGATTCAATTCTTCTTTAACTTCGTTGTAAATTTGATCTATTGTCTGTTGTGGTAGTAATTTATTGCGGATTATAGCTCTACGTTGATCTCCTATTCTCTGGCGGCTAACTTGCATATCTGGAATTTTTTCTATGAATTTAAGGTGAAGCGGTTCGAGGTAAGTTTTTGTGTCAGTGTCTAACGAGGTAAGTTGAAGATAGGTACGCAGTATGAACGCATTCATTGTAGGTGTCCATCGTCTGCGTGTTTGAGAAGCGCTCGAGGTGGGTGCAAGCTCACAGTCAGGATTGACTTCTTGCACAACACTTTCAAGCGTGCTAGCAGAGGACAAGGTAGATGATCTTCTTGTCATGTATGAGGGGCGAGTTGAAGCGATGGATGAGAACAACGATCTAGTATCATCGCCCGCTGATTCGGCTGTCGCATCTTCGCCGTGAGCCCGCCTGCTCAACTCCCGGCGTCCAGCTGTAACGTATTTTGTGACGGGAGCCCGCCTGCTCAACTCCTCGCCACCGATGTCCCGCGAACTAAGGCACCCGGCATCGGCTCCAGGTGCGCCCCGGCGACCCCCGGGTAGCGGCCGAAGATTATATCTATTTTTACTGTGCTCCATAAGTGGGTTTGGGTTGGGAATGATTAGTTTGGAGAGGGTGTATCCTAGATGTTATATGGTTTGGTAATAAGTATCACCCATCTGGGGTTATTGATCTAGATGTGCTGATCGAGTTAAGTGCCTGCTCTCTGTAAGCCCCCCCACCACGGCAAGGTTCATTCCCTTGGGGGGGTTATTATTATTATTATTACCTTGTTTAGGGAAATTATGGACAAAAAAATAAAGTGGTACATATTCGCGGTGGATTAATTAATATAAAAAATACATATTATTAAAAACTACTTATATATGTGTTACTCAATTTTGGATGAAAATACTACAGTAGTATTAGCTATAGTCTGTCAACGTCGTGCTTACCGCGCCCTAGGGGTACAGACGTTGGCGGGGACGCGGTAGCACGCGGCGATAGCACCGGCAACTGGCGGATGTGCGCACGCGTCGTGCTCGCTCACCCTCCTGCTTCACCGCCCGCACCCCCGTTACCGCGTCCCCGCGCACGTCTCTACCCCTAAGGCGCGGTAAGCACGACGTTGACAGACTATAGGTGGCGACTCCTCCGAATAACAGCACCACTTCGGATGACTCGATGCCTAGTATTTGTAAAGAGTGACGCTTCATCCACGGATGAAATACATTTGCGGATGAGCTGTCACCCAAGTCTCAGCGACGGGTCTATGCTAGTCGGCTTCCGGACCACATTGTCACTGCACGAGTTTATTTGGTGGTTTTATTTGAATAACAATGGAAAAAAAGAAAGAAAGATGGTAGAAGAGCTAGTTTTTAAGAAAAATGTGTAAATATGACCAAAAAAAGGTAAGTTTACATTATTTATTTTTGTAATCCATCTTCCATGCTGGCCTGGGAGCGAGAGAAAAACTTAGAATGTGCCAGCTGCATTTCCTCCCGGGCATGTTGTAAAAGTCAGCTAAGGGATCCGAGGGTTTCAGTATATTGCAATGTAGGCGATGGGCTGACAACCTGTCACTACAGCAATATACGTACAAATCCATCTTGAATAACCCTCAAACCTTGTCAGACGTGGCGGAACGACCTTTGTTTAGGTCGTTTATGCTCTGCCTACCCCATTAGGGATAAAGGCGTGATTATATGTATGTATGTAATAAATATATACAAACAAAAATAAAGATTTTCTTGTTTTCCACCTATTGTGCTACAATTACAATATCTTCTACTAGTCTAATCGCAATGCTGACGTTACTTAGCGGGGTGTGTGCACGCGTGCCCGGTTTTAGAATTATTGTTTAACAATTCGTCGCCTTAACATGGTTTCTTTTATTTTGCTTGTATTGGCAATATACATACATACATATAATCACGCCAAATTCACGCTAAGTTTTGAGGGTTATTTAAGATAGAATTCTAGGTATATTGCTGTAGTGACAGGTTGTCAGCCCATCGCCTAAAGTACAATATACTGAAACCCTCGGATCCCTTAGCTGGATCTTACAGCATGCCCGGGAGGAAATGCAGCTGGCACAGTCTATGTTTTTCTTTCGATCCCAGACCAGCATGGAAGTAAAGTATTGGCAATATGTACGAGCTATGTACATTCTATTTGAATGATTTCTTTCTAAGTTTAATGCTTACTGTATGAATAATTGACGTCACATTGGCGCGTGCGACCTGCTCTTGACATACATACTTACATATAATCACACCTTTATTCCTAATGGGGTAGGCAGAGCGCAAAAGACCTAAACAAAGGTCGTTCCGCCACGTCTGACAAAGTTTTGAGGGTTGTTTAAGATAGATTTGTAGGTATATTGCTAGTGACAAGTTGTCAGCCTATCGCCTAGATTGCAATATACAGAAACCCTTAGATCCCTTAGCTGGATTTTACCGCATGCTCGGGAGGAAATGCAGCTGGTACATTCTATGTTTTTCTCTCACTCCCAGGCCAGCATGACACTGCGTATTTTATATTTAGTGCAATAAAATCACTCAACAGATTCGGTTGTTTTGACTTTTCTACAAGCTTCTCCTGACAACATCTTAAGCTTTACACCGATTCTATACCTGACATCTTGACTATTTAAATGAAAGGTTCATACTGGATCATTCTGGAACCAAATTCCATATTTATCAAGGTTACCTATAACTTTTCGTGAAAGGTTGGTTTCAATTTCATACGTATAGTTACGCCTTTATCGTAATGGGGTAAGCAGAGCGTAAACGACCTAAAAAAGATTGTTCCGCCACGTCTGACAAAGTTTTGAGGGTTATTTAAGATATATTTGTAGGTATATTGCTGTAGTTACAGGTTGTCAGCCCATCGCCTAAATTGCCATACCTATACTGAAACCCTCGGATCCCTTAGCTCATTTTTACAGCATGGCCGGGAGGAAATGCAGCTGGGACATTCTATGTTTTTTTCCAGCATAGAAGAAGAATGAGGTAGGTTATTTCACAAGATCTGAAAAAAAGAACACAAATATGGGGGTATAAAAAAATAATTTATTGTAAATACAAAATAAACAAAATTAAGTATTACAAATCACAATATCGCTGGTATATGTTATTCAGTTTTGTTTTCTCTGTGTATGCTCGAGACTATTGCCAGGGCTCCTCCGGGAATGAATCTGATGAAATTATCAGCTGTCACGGGGCCCAGGGCATATAAACCTTTAGGAGAGTTTAGTAGCTCGTGGGTCCTTTTATCTATAGCAATAGGGTTGGTTTTCCCATCGACAGGTTTCTCCGGGTCCAACCCGAACCCTATCCCACTGGAATAAGGGTTCTGTTGACAAGTGCATTTGATCTTATTCTCTAGCTCTGGGTAAGGAATGGTGTCGCATTTGCAGTCTTTGTAGTCGTTTTCGTTCTGACAGGAGCATTTTTTGTCCTTGTCGCACTCCGGGACGACGCATTTGGAGTCGGTGTTGCCATTTATTTCTGTGTAGTTCAAGTATCGGGATTTGCAGCTCTGAATGCTCTGTCCGACGACGGACTTGAGGTAATGCCAGTGGTTCCTCAAGAAGCACTGTCTTTGATTGTCTTCGATTTTCCGTTTCGCCGCATGTTTTGTTTCGTCCGTGCATTTGATGCATTTAGTATCTATTTCAATACAGTTAAGGTCAAAGTTCGTTTGTAGGAAGAATAGATCAGGCTTCGACCCGATAAGGACGGCAATGAGAGAGACGGTGATGACTTTTGTCTCGTTCGTCTCAGTGTCTAACAGTGTGACTCGTTTGAGTGTGAGTGCGTCTGCGCGTGCGCCTGTGTGCGTGACGTCGACGATCACGTGGTCGGGCAGCGCGGTGTAGTGTGGGTAGTTGCCGGATTTCCCCGCGCACATCATGTCGTACACCTGAAAATAAATAAAGATTAGTTATATGATGTTCAAGGTTACTTCTCCTTCTTCTGTCGAGTGGGTATCGAGTCTATCGACCCGATGAACCCTGGTGTCAGAGTTTTTAAACGGCCTAGTAGCACAACTATCAGGCTTCTGACATAGTTTTTGAGTAACGACCACTATCAAAGAACAGGACCGACGGCTTAACGTGCCCTCCGAAGCACGAAATCTTTTTCTTTTCGGTCAATCAGGTGATTCAGCTTGCAATGTCCTAACCAAACTGGGAAAAAGTTCACAAAGTGATAAATTCTCAAATATCAACTTTGTGTTTCCCCCTAGGAACCGAAACCCAGGACCTCCGGATCGGGAGTCCATGGCACTAGCCACTAGACCACGGAGGCGGTTACTAAGGCCCGTATTTAAAATCAGCACTTGAGAGTGAGAGCGATTTTGAGTTCGTATCAGAAATGTAATTTCAGTACAAAATGGCCTGTCAAATCCGTACTTAATATAGCTCTTAAACTTGAGATCGCTTTATAAATATGAGCCTAAGACTCTAGCGTGCTCGGCGTGCATTCACTCACTCAAGCTCGATATTTGTACGCGCGATTGCAATACTGCTTTTGAAGTACCATTTAGCAGTCAAATTGTAGTAAAATTAAAATTCGTCTGTTTAAATTAAAGCCTTACACATTTTCAAACGAATTGCGCAAAATGTCGCTTTCGCTAAATGTCCCTTAGTTTTTTAAAGTCTTTTCAGTACCTGCCGACTATTTGAACTAAAACTATCAAAAAGAGTCATTTTGCGAAAGGGACATTTCGCAAAAAGAGACATTTTGTGAGACATTATGAGAAAGGATCGTTTTGCGACCTAGGGACATTTTGTGAAAGGAGCATTCTGCGAAGTAACGGTCTAGTGCTCACCTGTTTGTAGTGCGGGTAGTGCGTGGGGCTGTGTTTGCTGAGGCTGTCCCCCCGCGTGCGGTACACGTGGCGCACGGCCAGCCCCCCGCGCCCCCCCTGCGCCCCCCGCGCGCACAGCCACACCGCGTCCGCCGCGCTCACGCCGGACCCCACCACCAGCACCGAGGGGGGGTCGGGGGATTCTGCAAGTCCAATACAGATTGGTTATTTTGTACAATTATCGAACAATAAGGTAGGTACAGTCTCTAGGATTAGCGCGCATTTATTCACGCATTTATTCAAACTTGACACAAGGACGCGCTTTGGAGCGCATTCACTCGCTCACTCACTCACACTCGACACAAGGACGCGCCTTGGCGCGCATTCACTCACTCACGCGCTCACACTCGACACAAGGACGCGCCTTGGCGCGCATTCAGTCACTCACGCTCTCACACTCGACACAAGGACGCGCCTTGGCGCGCATTTACTTACTTACGCGCTCACACTCGACACAAGGACCCGCCTAGGCGCGCATTTACTTACTCACGCGCTCACAATCGACACAAAAACCCGCCTAGGCGCGCATTTACTTACTCACGCGCTCACAATCGACACAAAAACCCGCCTAGGCGCGCATTTACTTACTCACGCGCTCACAATCGACACAAAAACCCGCCTTGGCGCGCATTTACTTACTTACGCGCTCACACTCGACACAAGGACCCGCCTAGGCGCGCATTTACTTACTCACGCGCTCACAATCGACACAAAAACCCGCCTAGGCGCGCATTTACTTACTCACGCGCTCACACTCGACACAAGGACCAGCCTAGGCGCGCATTTACTTACTCACGCGCTCACAATCGACACAAAAACCCGCCTAGGCGCGCATTTACTTACTCACGCGCTCACACTCGACACAAGGACCAGCCTAGGCGCGCATTTACTTACTCACGCGCTCACAATCGACACAAAAACCCGCCTAGGCGCGCATTTACTTACTCACGCGCTCACACTCGACACAAGGACCAGCCTAGGCGCGCATTTACTTACTCACGCGCTCACACTCGACACAAGGACCAGCCTAGGCGCGCATTTACTTACTCACGCGCTCACACTCGACACAAGGACCAGCCTAGGCGCGCATTTACTTACTCACGCGCTCACACTCGACACAAGGACCAGCCTAGGCGCGCATTTACTTACTCACGCGCTCACACTCGACACAAGGACCAGCCTAGGCGCGCATTTACTTACTTACGCGCTCACACTCGACACAAGGACCCGCCTAGGCGCGCATTTACTTACTCACGCGCTCACAATCGACACAAAAACCCGCCTAGGCGCGCATTTACTTACTCACGCGCTCACAATCGACACAAAAACCCGCCTAGGCGCGCATTTACTTACTCACGCGCTCACAATCGACACAAAAACCCGCCTTGGCGCGCATTTACTTACTTACGCGCTCACACTCGACACAAGGACCCGCCTAGGCGCGCATTTACTTACTTACGCGCTCACACTCGACACAAGGACCCGCCTAGGCGCGCATTTACTTACTCACGCGCTCACAATCGACACAAAAACCCGCCTAGGCGCGCATTTACTTACTCACGCGCTCACACTCGACACAAGGACCAGCCTAGGCGCGCATTTACTTACTCACGCGCTCACACTCGACACAAGGACCAGCCTAGGCGCGCATTTACTTACTCACGCGCTCACAATCGACACAAAAACCCGCCTAGGCGCGCATTTACTTACTCACGCGCTCACACTCGACACAAGGACCAGCCTAGGCGCGCATTTACTTACTCACGCGCTCACACTCGACACAAGGACCAGCCTAGGCGCGCATTTACTTACTCACGCGCTCACACTCGACACAAGGACCAGCCTAGGCGCGCATTTACTTACTCACGCGCTCACACTCGACACAAGGACCAGCCTAGGCGCGCATTTACTTACTCACGCGCTCACACTCGACACAAGGACCAGCCTAGGCGCGCATTTACTTACTCACGCGCTCACACTCGACACAAGGACCAGCCTAGGCGCGCATTTACTTACTCACGCGCTCACACTCGACACAAGGACCAGCCTAGGCGCGCATTTACTTACTCACGCGCTCACACTCGACACAAGGACCAGCCTAGGCGCGCATTTACTTACTCACGCGCTCACACTCGACACAAGGACCAGCCTAGGCGCGCATTTACTTACTCACGCGCTCACACTCGACACAAGGACGCGCCTAGGCGCGCATTTACTTACTCACGCGCTCACACTCGACACAAGGACGCGCCTTCATTCATTCATTCGCACACGATGACACCTTCTTGTACGGGCATACACATAGGTACGTACTGTGCGCGCCGAGCACGGCGACGGCGCGCTCGATGTTGGCGAGCGAGTGCAGCGCGTGCCGCGCGAGGGGCGCGGGGAGCGTGTTGGGCCGGTCGTTGACCCCGCACGCTACGACCACGCGGCGGCACAGGTAGCGGAACAGACGACCCTCCGACTTGTCGTACCTGGAAACAAATTACTTATTAGACCCACTCTTTAGATTAAAACATTACAATTTACGGCCTATTTTATTTAGAGACGTTGTAAACTTGAACTACAAAACTAGAAAGCTTGCTCAGTGCTCACCCTAGCACGCAGAAGGCGGCGTTGAGCGGGCAGGCGGGCTGGCACACGGCGCCCGAGTGAGGCAGCACGCTCACTCGGCTCACTATCACGCCGTTGCGGAAGTAGCGCTGAAAGAGTTGACAAATAACTTTATTGATAAATAACTCAGTCAACTTAGACTTAAATGGCATTGGGAATAAGATGCGATAGGAATGAGCTAGCCTTACGGAACAAAATGTAAAGGTAAATATATGCGAGCCAGTTAATTGAAATGAAACGCGCTGTAAAAGGGATGCGAGCGAAGCGAGCCCTTAGAGAAATGTTGGGTATGTATAGGGATTATGGCGCGAAAGAAGTGAGTTAGCGCGTAAAATAATACTTCATAAGAAATAGGACGTGAGCAAAGCGAGCTTGCAATCACGTACCTAGAGGGAACAAAACGCGAGCGAAGCGAGTTTATTTTAAATCAATATTGCAAAGGGAATAGAAGCGAACTAGTTTTTTAAGGATGCTAGCAAAGCAAGTGTCACAAAGATTGACAGCGCGCGGACAGGTGTGGTGCATGTTACCTGCAGCTTGCACGTGGTGACGTAGCGGCGGCAGTAGGCGGCGGTGGCTCTAGCGGACAGGTGTGGTGCATGTTACCTGCAGCTTGCACGTGGTGACGTACCGGCGGTGGCTCTAGCGGACAGGTGTGGTGCATGTTACCTGCAGCTTGCACGTGGTGACGTAGCGGCGGCAGTAGGCGGCGGTGGCTCTAGCGGACAGGTGTGGTGCATGTTACCTGCAGCTTGCACATGGTGACGTACCGGCGGTGGCTCTAGCGGACAGGTGTGGTGCATGTTACCTGCAGCTTGCACGTGGTGACGTAGCGGCGGCAGTAGGCGGCGGTGGCTCTAGCGGACAGGTGTGGTGCATGTTACCTGCAGCTTGCACGTGGTGACGTACCGGCGGTGGCTCTAGCGGACAGGTGTGGTGCATGTTACCTGCAGCTTGCACGTGGTGACTAGCGGCGGTGGCTCTAGCGGACAGGTGTGGTGCATGTTACCTGCAGCTTGCACGTGGTGACGTAGCGGCGGTGGCTCTAGCGGACAGGTGTGGTGCATGTTACCTGCAGCTTGCACGTGGTGACGTAGCGGCGGCAGTAGGCGGCGGTGGCTCTAGCGGACAGGTGTGGTGCATGTTACCTGCAGCTTGCACGTGGTGACGTAGCGGCGGTGGCTCTAGCGGACAGGAGTGGTGCATGTTACCTGCAGCTTGCACGTGGTGACGTAGCGGCGGCAGTAGGCGGCGGTGGCTCTAGCGGACAGGTGTGGTGCATGTTACCTGCAGCTTGCACGTGGTGACGTAGCGGCGGTGGCTCTAGCGGACAGGTGTGGTGCATGTTACCTGCAGCTTGCACGTGGTGACGTAGCGGCGGTGGCTCTAGCGGACAGGAGTGGTGCATGTTACCTGCAGCTTGCACGTGATGACGTAGCGGCGGCAGTAGGCGGCGGTGGCTCTAGCGGACAGGAGTGGTGCATGTTACCTGCAGCTTGCACGTGGTGACGTAGCGGCGGCAGTAGGCGGCGGTGGCTCTAGCGGACAGGTGTGGTGCATGTTACCTGCAGCTTGCACGTGGTGACGTAGCGGCGGCAGTAGGCGGCGGTGGCTCTATCGGACAGGTGTGGTGCATGTTACCTGCAGCTTGCACGTGGTGACGTAGCGGCGGCAGTAGGCGGCGGTGGCTCTAGCGGACAGGCCGCCCGAGCGCGCGGCCTCGTGCGGCGGCAGCGTGAGCCACGCGCCGGGGGACAGCGTGCGCACGGATGCGGGGAACGTGTGCCACGCGCCGCCGGGCGGGCCACGCCCCAGCACTATGTGGTCGATCTGGAATAATAATAACAATCTAATTTGTAACAATTTAGGTACATTATTTCTTGAATGCCCTGCAGCATGTCATAGTTAGAGAACTGTACTACAAGCTGCAGTGCCTTCCTCTTATTGACAAGGTTACAATAATAAAAGACAGAGTATAAAGAATATAAAATTAAAAAATAAAATTTAAATAGGAATGTTACAGAATATAGAATAGAATAGAAAACACTTTATTCTCCAGTTCAAAACACAACATAATCATAGAACAGTATAGAAAAGATCTTAAAATAGGTAACACTATTAATTACATCAACGTCTGAAACATGTAAACAACGTATAACCTGCAACTGCAATGCTATGTACTGCGCCAGTATGATAAAACTATACGTACAGACATACATACATCACGCCTTTATAGCTGGGGGAGGCTTCTGACAATAAAGGTCGTTTCGCCAGTTTCTGTATATTGCAATTTAGGCGATGGGCCGACAACCTGTCACTATAGCAATATACCTACAAATCTATCTTAAATAACCCTCAAAACTTTGGCAGACGTGGCGAACGACCTTTATTTAAGTCGTTTACGATCTGACTACCCCATTAGGGATAAAGGCGTGATTATATGCATGCATTCGCCACGTCTGACACGTTTTGAGGGTTGTCAGCCCATCGCCTTAATTACAATATACTGAAACCCTCCAATCACCCACCCACCGAAGACCCTACCGAAATGAGACAGGAGTCTAGTATCTGTGAGAAAATAAGATGCGAGCAGAGCGAGCTAATTTATAAGATAGACTAACATTGCAAAGATAATAAGATACGAGCGAAGCGAGTCGAGAGGAATGATATTTGACTCTTGCCTTTAAAGACCCAGGAAATAGATGCGCAGGGAGTTGCATTTCTTTCCCGTTTGCATTAAAAATGTTGAATCAAAGCGCTTTGTGCGAATATTTGGTACGTCCACAACGTAAGGATGGGATCCCCCAACCCTCATCATGCCTCGGAGATGGAATGGGAAGATGAAATCTCATTCTGGCCTGAAAGGTTCTCAAAGTATTGTCAAATTGACAAGGAAAAGAAAAGTCGATCTCGTGCCTCGGAGATAGAATGGGAAGATGAAGTCTCATTCTGGCCTGAAAGGTTCTCAAAGTATTGTCCAATTGACAAGGAAAAGAAAATCGAATCAGGTGTCACTACACGTGGCGCACGTAACACGTTGTCGACCAAACGACTGATAATCTATAAACAATCAGCCGTCCGGCGAATCATTGTGTACCAATCAAGAGCCCTAACAATAACACACGACGCGGCGAGGAAACCAGGCGACGTTACAAACAGTGTTTGTACCGATTTTAAGTTATTTTAACATATATATATACTAGCGACCCGCCTCGGCTTCGCACGGTAATCATCAGTGTTCCTCTACTATATTATGCATGTATTATACATATAAACCTTCCTCTTGAATCACTCTATCCATTAAAAGAAACCGCATCAAAAACAGTTACGTAGTTTTAAAGATCTAAGCATACATAGGGATATACGGACAGAGAAATCGACTTTGTTTAATACTATGTAGTGATAGTCATATGCACGCCTTTATCCATAATGGGGTAGGCAGAGCGTAAACGACTTAAACAAAGGTCGTCACGCCACGTCTGACAAAGTTTTGACGGTTATTTCAAGAAAAAATTGTAGGTATATTGCTGTAGTGACAGGCTGTCAGCCCATCGCCTAAATTACAATATACTGAAACCCTCGGATCCCTTAGTTGGTTTTTACAGCATGCCCGGGAGGAAATGCAGCTGGCACATTCTTTGTTTTTCTCTCGCTCTCAGGCCAGCATGGAAGAGAGTTATTTTAACACTAAACGATAAACAAGTGTTATTCATAATGAAAACTGATCGGCTTACTAGTTTGTATTGAAAGGAGGGTTTAAGCCGACTAGTTTTCATTATGATTTTAAGTACTGACGTCTAACAAGAGAATGAAACCTGAGCCAGAATCACGATTGATTACAATACTAAGTATAATTTGTACGTAGTATTATAGTTACTCTGTGGTATAATAATACATTCATACTACATATAATCACGCCTTTATCCCTAATGAGGTATGGAGAGCGTCAACGACCCAAACAAAGGTCGTTGGTCGAACAGTTCCGAAATTTCTCCCAAAGTTTTCAATACATATGGCGAATACGTTTGAAGATGCTGACGATTTGCCTTCTCCAAAAAGTAAGTAAGGTAACTTCGCAAAATGTGCTTTTCTCATTATGTCCCGAAATCAAAAATTTCGCGAAATCTCCCTTTGATTTTTTTTTATGTATTTTTAGTAGCTGCTTACCATTTCAACTAAATCTATCAAATAAGGGATATTCTTCGAAAAGGAAATATTATGAGAAAGAGAAATTTTGCGACTAAGGAATATTCTGCGAAGTAACGGTAAGAAAGCTTGTCTAAATATAGATGAAATCAAATCACCTGTTTCTCAACGTCATATTTCCATTCGATGAGCGAGTCAGCTTGGATGCCCAAGTCTGCGCATGGCCGCAGAAGGTTGTCCATCTGAAATCAACAACACAAAAAAATATTAACTGCATCCGTGGTCTAGTGGTCAGAGCCATGGGCTCAAGATCCGGAGGTCCTGGGTTCGATCCCCAGGAGGGAAACACAAAGTTGATATTTGTCAATTATCACATTGCGAGATTTTTCCTAGTTTGGTTAGGACAATCCAGGCCGAATCACCTAATTGTTTGGAAGAAAAAAGGTGCTTCGGAGGGTGCTTGCTTCGGAGTGCACGTTAATCCGTCGGTCCCGGTCGCTGTCTTTGATAGTGGTTGTTACACAAACCGTATCAGAGGCCTATTAGCTGTGCTATTAGGCGGCTTAAAACTCTGACACCAGGGTTCATTGGGTCGATTGACTTGACAACCCACACGACAGAAGAAGGCTAGACTCGAGTTAACACCTAGACCATACCTAGTCCTTTAGATTAGTTTTGACTAGAGTCAAGTCAAGATTATACGTATGAATTTATTTTTAGCATTTCCATACAAAATATCCACCTCGATCAGACAATTTGCATGGAACAGCGAAACAAAAATACTTCCTGAAAGAATTTCTTGGTGAAAGTTGTTAAGGGGCTTCCCTGGACTAAGTGGCGCCCTCATCAGTCAATAATTCATAATTCACTGAAAGCACAGCCAATCGAAAATCCGGTAGATCAGATTGAGGTTAAAGCAATGAAGGTCATTTAGAACCTCATAAAGTTGCCACTTATAGTTTGTTATAGTAACAGATAGAAAACTTGCGAAAAACGGCCACTTTTAGCACTTTTGCTTTCTATAATTGCAGTGAACACTGAATCATTAATTTATAATGCTAAAATAAATGTCAGTGCCTATACGTCTATCTGATCTACCGGATTTTCAATTAATTGAGGTTTCAGTGAGTAATGATTTTTTAATTGATGAGGGCGCTGGCGTGCACCTGAGATCCCCTTAAGTGTCGTTGACTGAGCCTAACCTATCAGTTTGTGGGACGCTGTCCCTTACATTACATCCCGTATTTAAAGTAAAGACTAGACTGAATTTCTCAGGGAGAGTAATCGAAAAGTCGTGCAGCAATAAAATCGTCTGGCAAATACATAACATACATAAATCACACCTATATCGCTAACGTGGTAGGCAAGGCAGAGCGTGAAGACCCAGACAAAGGCCGTTCCGCCACGTCTGATAATTTATCAGTTTTTGTTTAAGAGAGATATTGCTGTAGTGACAGGTTGTCAGCCCATCGCCTTAATTACTGAAACCCCTCGAATGATCTTAGCTGGTTTTTATTTACAGTATGCCCGGAGGACACATGTCCTGCTGGCACATTCTATGTTTTTCTATATATCCCAGTCCAGCAAGGAAACTAAGCTAAGCCAATGATGATTCTATATAATTCCTTTACCCAAAGGTTGCCTGGCAGAAATTGCTACCCTAGCAATAAGGCCGCCTAATTGTACTCTGTTTGTTATGTAATGTTTGTTCCTGTACAATGTGTTGTTTATGTGCAATAAAGAATATTTGTATTGTATTGTATAATAGCTAGACCATACATTTACGAGTCATCATTATTATTAAGGCCTTTTTCATCTTGACAGATGATTCATTATATAAATAAGTATTTATTTGTGGACATCGTAGACGTAGACGTAGATTTCTTCCATGCTGGACTGGGAGAGATAGAAAAACATAGAATGTTCCAGCTGCCCTTCCTCCCGGGCATGCTGTAGAAGTCAGCAAAAGGGACTCGAGGGTTACAGTGTATTGTAATTTAGGCGATGGGCTGACAACCTGTCACTATAGCAATACACATTACAATCTAAAATTGCCCTCATTTTTTGTCAGACGTGGCGAAAGCGCCTTTTACGAGGAGTTTGACGCTCTGCATACCCCGTAAGGGATAAAGGCGTGATTTTATGTATGTATGTAGACGCACGTTTCAATCGCTAAATGGTACTAATACTCGTTAATAAGTTATACAAACAGGATATTAGCATACAATAGGGTTACAATATACGTATTACGTGTCGTAATAAATCTATTTATTTAACCGTCTTTTTGTTATTTTGGGGGCCTGGTTTAGAGGTTTGTCATTCCATTAAATTTACGTTTATAACATAAACTAGCGACCCGCCCCGGCTTCGCACGGAAATCATCAGTGTTTCTCTACTATATTATGCATGTATTATACATATAAACCTTCCTCTTAAATCACTCTATCCATTAAAAGAAACCGCATTAAAATCCGTTGCGTAGTTTTAAAGGTTTATGCATACATAGGGATATAGGGACAGAGAAAGCGACTTTGTTTTATACTATTTAGTGATACACACATTTGTCCCGCAAACGGAATGTAAGGGACAGCGTCCCACAAACTGATGGAATTGCTCAGTCAACGACACTGAACCAACAAATTCTTTAAAAAAAAATAAGACTTTTCAATACAAATTGTCTAATTTTGAAAGGTAGAGCCATTTTTTTCACTTCCTGAAATAATTTCCTGGTGAAAGATTTTATATATATACTTTATTGCATAAACACAAAAGAAATGTAATTTACAAATATAGTGTGCAAGGGCGAACTTATCTCTATGAAGAGATCTCTTCCAGCCAACCCAATGGTAGTAAGAGAAAGTAAATAATTTTGAGGGGACAAGAAAATGCAACATTAACAGAGACTAGTAAAACAAAAAATTAAAAATACTTACATACCTATACATAGAATAAATACCTACCGTATATTACTATCTTAAATAAACATACATATATACTAAACAATATATTGATACAAACATATACGAATAAACTACTACATAAATACATACATCAAAATTGTTGTGATTGAAATTGTGATTTTCAGTGTCATTGACTGAGCAACCCCTATCAGTATGCGGGACGCTGTCCCTTACACCTGGTATAAAATAGCTGAAATTCACAGTAATAATTACTTGATAAAACAGCCTATATTTAGTAATCCCAGCTATATTCTAGGTAGCAACAGACATCAAGATAAATGAATGCTCTTTTTTGCGGCTTTACGATTGGAGAGCGGCTGTGTTTATCGCGGAGGCCAATGAAGGCCAAATAAATAAAAACTTGGAGTGTGCATTGAGTTTTTAGCGGACAAGGTTCTGACTAAGTATTTAAAATGATTTATTTCGTGGTCTATACACGAAAAACTGTAAGGTGCAAAGTAATATTACATACATACATATAGTCACGCCTTCATCCCTTACGGGGTAGGCAGAGCGTGAAACGCCTCGTAAAAGGCGCTTCCGCCACGTCTGACAAAAATTTAGGAATTTTAGATTGTATTTTGTATTGCTATAGTGACAGGTTGTCAGCCCATCGCCTAAATTACAATACACTGTAACCCTCGAGTCCCTTTTGCTGACTTCTACAGCATGCCCGGGAGGAAGGGCAACTGGAACATTCTATGTTTTTCTATCTCTCCCAGTCCAGCATGGAAGAAGTAATATTATAATATGTATTTATACCAGGTGTAAGAGACAGCGTCCCGCAAACCGATAGGAGTAGCTCAGTCAACGACACTAAACAACTTCCACCAGGAAATTCTTTCAGGGAGTGAAAAAAATGGCTATTCCAAACAAAGCGTCCACCTCGATCATTTGTATGGATGGAAACACCATTTTTTTTCATCACTTCCTAAAGAATTTCCTGGTGGAAGTTGTTCAGTGTCATTGACTGAGCAACCCCTATCACTTTGCGGGACGCTGTCCCTTAAACCCCGTATAGTGATCTGTGCTGGGACTGCGATTTAGATCTGGAATCGTATTTTTGAATTACCGGATACGAAACAGCAACATGCGAAATTGCATGCTGCTATATTGTACGGAAATGCATGCTCATGTCACTCTTCCGGAAGCGAATTTTGATTCGAGTGATTCAAAAATACGCCACCTGGTCACCTTTTTTTGAAATACATACATACATACATAAAATCACGCCTTTATCCCTTACGGGGTAGGCAGAGCGTAAAACGCCTCGTAAAAGGCGCTTTCGCCACGTCTGACATAAATTGAGGGCAATTTTAAATTGTAATGTGTATTGCTGTAGTGACAGGTTGTCAGCCCATCGCCTAAATTACAATACACTGTAACCCTCGAATCCCTTTTGCTGACTTTTACAGCATGCCCGGGAGGAAGGGCAACTGGAACATTCTATGTTTTTCTTTCTCTCCCAGTCCAGTATGGAAGAAATACTTGAATCATAATTCACAGATGTACGAAATTAATTTCGACTGATTCAAAAATTTCTTTGCTGGTCTGGGAGCGAGAGAAAAACATACAATGTGCCAGCTGCATTTCCTCTCGGGAATACTGTAAAAACCAGCTAAGGGATCCGAGGGTTTCAGTATATTGCAAATTAGGCGATGGGCTGACCTACAAATCTATCATAAATAGCCCTCAAAACTTTGTCAGACGCGGCGGAACGACCTTTGTTCAGGATGTTTACGCTTTGTTACCCCATTCGGGATAAATACGTGATTATATGTATGTATTTAGCGTAATGTTATGAATGAACCATGCGTTTTTAAACCGCTTCTTTCCTCCTAATCATTATTTTTGAATGTACCTATAGATAGTTTTCTCTCTTTTCTGTCGAGTGGCTATCGAGCCCTGGTGTCAAGGTTTTTAAGCCGCCTAGTAGCACAACTATCAGGCCTCTGACATGGTTTGAGTAACGACCACTATCAAAGACAGACTGCTTAACGTACCCTCCGAAGCACGAAATCTTTTTCTTTTCAGACAATCAGGTGATTCAGCCTGCAATGTCCTAACCAAACTGGGGAAAAAATTCACAAGTGATAAGGAGTCCATGGCACCAGCCACTAGACCACGGAGGTAGTTAGATACATTAAAAACCATAATAATTTTTCGGAGGCCCTAAAAACTCGGCAAAGCCAGTTAAGCGAGTTTTGAGGATGTACTTTTTGTGTTGAATTACTGAGACAGCTTTTTTGTAATCTTCGGACTGACAAATGATCACGAATAAGTATAAAAAATTTGCAGAAACAACAAAAAGTAATTCCACACGAGTATTTTAACAATTGCAAACATTTTCGCAGAGTTTTATAATGTTTATAAATTTACTTTTAAACGATTGAGCATTCACACAAACATTTTCGCACAGTTATTATGTTTCCATGCTGGACTGGGAGCGATAGTAAAACATAGAATGTTCCAGCTGCATCTCCTCCCGGGCATGCTGTGAAAATCAGGTAAGGGATTCGACGGTTTCAGTACATTGTAATTTAGGCGATAAGCTAACAACCTGTCACTACAGCAATATACAGATCTATCTTAAACTACCCTCATATCTTGTCAGACGTGGCGGAAAGACCTTTGTGTTGGTAATTGACGCTCTTCCTACTTCATTAAAGATAATGTATGTATGTATGTATGTTTATTATGCTTCAATAATGTTTTTAATCGATTGAGCATGCACACACACACACAAATTTCATATTTTTAAATGTGAATGTGGTATCGTATCGTAGGTACTTATGTTTTTTTAATCATTCGCAGACTCAATTGAGCCGATATCAGAAACACATGTTTAATACTCTGCAATCATCAATACAAAGTTCATACTAAAGATTATCAGTATTTTATATAATACAATAATACCTACAGTTTTATAGCCATACGGGGTGTAAGGGACAGCGTCCCGCAAACTGATAGGGGTTGCTCAGTCAACGACACTGAACAACTTCCACCAGGAAATTCTTTTAGGAAGTGAAATAACAATTTGTCTGATTGAGGTCGTCATTTTGTATGGGAATCTCAAATTTTTACTACTTCCTGAAAGAATTTCCTGGTGGAAGTTCAGTGTCGTTGACTGAGCAACCCCTATCAGTTTGCGGGACGCTGTCCCTTACACCCGGTATTATGTAGTTTGTCATGAATGGCAAAGTAAGAGCTAATCAAATAATATTGTAATAGTTCTTTCATTCATCATAAATACATGATACATATATACATAATATCACGCTTAAATCCCCAATGGAGTAAGCAGGGCGTCAACGACCCAAACAAAGATCTTTCCGCCACATCTGACAAGTTTTAAGGGCTGTTTAAGATCTGTATATTGTTGTAGTGACAGGTCGTCAGCCTATCGCCTAAATTACAATATACGGAAACCTTCGATTCCCTTAGCTGGTTTTACAGCAAGGTCGGAAGGAGATGCAGTTGGCACATTCAGTTTTCCTTTCGCTCCCAGTCCAGCATGTAAGCAAAGCAAATGTGTTTTAAGATTTGAATAGTGAAATAATTAAAACCAGCTATGGGATCCGAGGGTTTCAGTACCTATATTGCAATTTAGGCGATGGGCTGACCACCTGTCACTACAGCAATATACCTACAATTCTATCTTGAATAACCCTCAAAACTTTGTCAGACGTGGCGGAACGATCTTTGTTTAGATCGTTTACGCTCTGCCCACCCCATTAGGGATAAAGGCGTGATTATATGTATGTATGTATGTTATTGAGAAAAAAAAAACTACGTAAATACATACATACATATAATCACGCCTTTATCCCTAACGGGGTAGGCAGAGCGCAAACGACCTAAACAAAGGTCATTTCGCCACGTCTGACAAAGTTTTGAGGGTTATTTAAGATAGATTTGTAGGTATGTTGCTGTAGTGACAGGTTGTCAGCCCATCGCCTAAATCTCAAAATACCGAAACCCTCGGATCCCTTAGCTGGTTTTTACAGCATGCTTGGGAGGAAATGCAGCTGGCACATTCTATGTTTTTCTCTTGCTCCCAGGCCGGCATGGAAGAACTACGTAAATAAATGCAAGTATTACATGACAGATAACAGGTCAGATGCCGATAGCTTATCAGAAGGTGTTATCAATAACATTGTCAATTGGGTGTGGTATCAAAAACTGCGTGATAAGCGTGATACCGCAGAATACCGGGTGTAAGGGACAGCGTCCCGAAAACTGATAGGGGTTGCTCAGTCAACGATACTGAACAACATTCACCAGGAAATCGTTTCAGGAGATGAAGATTAATATTACTTTCCCATACAAAATGACTACCTTGATACCTACAATTTGTATGGAAAGCATTTTTTTGTAATTACCTGAAAGAATTTCCTGGTGATACTTCACTTTCGTGACTGAGCGAGTCCCGCAAACTTGAACAGCCCCTACAAGTTTGCGGGACTCTGTCCCTTACACCCCGTTTTCTGTGGTATCGCACTTATCACAGTTTTTTGTGATACTTGAAATACATAGTACGCCCACACTTTGCCCCCGTGCGATTGTGATTGTCATATTGTTCTTAACTGTCTCCGTGGTCTATCGGCCTGAGCCGTGGGCTCTCGTCCCGGACGTCCCGGGTTGGATGCCCGGCGTGGGACAACGACTTTGTGTTCTTGTTTCTAGTTGGTTAGGACATTGCAGGCTGATCACCTGATTGTCCGAAAAGTAAGATGATCCATGCTGTCGGATGGGCATGTAAATAGTCGGTCCTGCGCCTAATTTCTCTCTGGTTGTGTATCCCGCTATCTTTAGACACAGCGGGCAAATTTTACAGATAAATCGTAAAAATCACAGATTTAATCAAAAGACGTAGAGAATTAAACCTCCTGTTCTTTTTCAATAATTTTATTCTAAAAGTGACGCATAGATTTTTATTTTAACTAGCCGGTGGTCGTATCTAGAATCTAGCCCAAAATCACTGTCTGCTTTTGGTATAAATGGTTTGCGGTTTAGACTCTAGTCTATAGTATTAAAAGTGTATTTAGTTTTAGAATAAAAGTAAATACACTTTTAAGTCTTTTAATCTTGTTTCTAAAATAAGTTTTAGCTATTAGATATGACATCATAATGAAATAGAAGGTTTAGTAATTTAACTAATTTGCCAACACGTATCATTAATTTTAAATATATTTTTGATTTTCTTCCATGCCACACTGGGAGCGAAAGAAAATTATGAATGTGGTGCCTGCTGCATTTCCTCCCGGGTATACTGTAAAAATCAGCTAATAGATCCGAGGGTTTCAGTATATTGCAATTTAGGCGATGGGCTGACAACCTAAAAAATATCTACAAATCTATGTTAAATAACTCTCAAAGCTTTGTCAGACGTGGCGGAACGACGTTGGTTTAGGTCGTTTACGCTCTGCCTACCCCATTAGGGATAAAGTCGTGACTATATGTATGTATTATTATAATCGTGACTTAGTTACTATTGTAAAATAGGACTTCACAATTTTATCAGTGGGAATTACTTATCTTCCATACTGGACTGTGAGAGAAAGAATCTTCCATACTGGACTGGGAGAAAAAGAAAAACATAGAATGTTCCAGTTGCCCTTCCTCCCGGGCATGCTGTAGAAGTCAGCAAAAGGGTTTCGAGGGTTACAGTGTATTGTAATGTAGGCGATGGGCTGACAACCTGTCACTACAGAAATACACATTACAATCTAAAATTGCCCTCAATTTATGTCGGACGTGGCGAAAGCGCCTTTTAGGAGGCGTTTTACGCTCTGCCTACCCCGTAAGGGATAAAGGCGTGATTTTATGTATGTATGTATGTATTACTTATCAAAAACTACACTGATACTATCTGATACGCCCACACGTAGCCCCTAGTGGCATGTGACGTCATACAGTGATTTGCAAAATGTGGTTCCGAGCACACGTCATCATGATTACTTCAGCTTCTCATACTGTGGTTGCGTCAATGTAGTCAAATAACATACATATAATCACGCTTTTATCCTAATGGGGTAAGCAGAGCGTAAACGACTTAAACAAAGGTCGTTCCGCCACGTCTGACAATATTTTGAGGGTTATGTTATGTAGGTATATTACTGTGGTGACAGGTATTCAGCCCATCGCCTAAATTGCAATATACTTACATAAACCCTCGGATCCCTTAGCTTGTTTTTAGAGAGAGAGAAAAACATAGAATTTGTTAACTGCATTTCCTTCCAGACATGCTGTATAAACTAGTTAAGGAATACGAGGGTTTCAGTATATTGCAATTTAGGCGATGGGCTGACAACCAAAACTTTGTCTTTGTTTAGGTCGTTTGCGCTCTGCCTACCCCATTAGGGATAAAGTAAATATCCTTTCGTGTGCATATACCCTTTCTGACACATGTTGTATATTTGTTTGTTTTGTGGTAATAATGATGTTTGCTTACCAATAAAGGAATTGGGTTCATACTCCTGCCCTCCAGACCCTCAGCAAGCTCCACCAGGTCTGCCTCATATAGGTTCTGTCCTGGAGGCAGGTTTGATAGTCTGAAATAGATAATATTTAGCTGTTTAAGATAATACCGTCTATTGAGACATTTAAAGAGCGAACAAGAAAGTTCTTCTTAGAGAATAATAATTAGTTATTTATCCTATCTCACATTAGCATAATATGTATTTGTTTATTATAAATATATATATTAGTTTATTTTATTTATGTATTTATTTAGTAGTATTTATATTGTTTAAGTATTATTAGAGAGCCCGATGGTGTAGTGGATAGGGCCGCTGCCTCCTGAGCGGGAGGTCGTGGTTCGAACCCCACCAGTCACCACGTACCAATGTGTTTTTCGGTTTTCGAATTTCATATGTACGTTTATTCGGTGCTTTTTCCGTGCTTCGGAAGGCACGTTAAGCCGTTGGTCCAGGTTAATATCGTTTAATACCGTAGATATTAGTCGTTAAGCCATGTCAGAGGCCAGTGCTAAGCATTGGCGGCTTAAAAACTCTCACCTAATCTAGGATTGGGTCTGGTTTCCCTTCTGGGTTGCGGAGGTCAGATGGCAGTCGCTCTGTGTAAAAACCAGTACCCTCGTTCAATCCCCTAGATTAGGAAGCCGACCCCGTGAGATACGGGATAAGGCTAGGGAGATGATGAAGTATTAGGATTAACTTAGTATGCACTATCCCGCTATCTGCTATGTAGTATCCTACTACCCAAAGGTTGCCTGGTAGAAATTGCTGCTTTAGCAATAAGGTCACCTATATTGTACTGTTTTGTGCCTTACTTTTCTGCTGTATGTATTTGTGTTTCTTTGTGCAATAAAGTATCTTGTATTGTATTGTATTGTATAATAAGTATCTGACAAATCCTTAAATAATTACTTCTTCTTCTTCTGTCGAGTGGGTATCGAGTCTATCGACCCGAAGAACCCTGGTGTCAGAGTTTTTAATCCGCCTAGTAGCACAACTATCAGGCCTCTGACATGGTTTGAGTAACGACCACTATCAAAGACAGCGACCGGGACCGACGGCTTAACGTGCCCTCCGAAGCACGAAATCTTTTTATTTTCGGACAATCAGGTGATTCAGCCTGCAATGCCCTAACCAAACTGGGGAAAAATTCACAAAGTGATAAATTCTCAAATATCGACTTTGTGTTTCTCCCCTGGGATTCGAACCCAGGACCTCCGGATCAGGAGTCCATGGCACTAGCCACTAGACCACGGAGATAGTTATTGTTTATCTCATGACTGCAGCTTTGCTATACTACATCATCAGTACATAGTTCATACTACTAATACTAGTTTAGACTATATAGTATAAAACAAAGTCGCTTTCTCTGTCCCTATATCCCTATGTATGCTTAGATCATCAAAACTACGCAACGGTTAAGGTTCTTAATGCGAACGGCTAAGGAGTGGAACTCCCTGCCGGCGGATCTGTTTCCGGAACAATATAACCTGGGCCTTTTCAAGGTAAGAGTGAATAGGCACTACATAGGTGAGTATGCTTCAACATAGTCCGCATCGTCACTTTCCACCAGGTGAGATGGCGGACAAATGCTCGCCTATATAAAAAAAAACGAATTTTGATGCGGTTTCTTTCAATGGATAGAGTGATTCAAGAGGAAGGTTTATTTGTATAATAAATGCATAATATAGTAGAGAAACACTGATGATTTCTGTGCGAAGCCGGGGCGGGTCGCTAGTACATACATATAATCACGCCTTTATGCCTAATGGGGTAGGCAGAGCGTAAACGACCTTAACAAAGCTCGTTGCGCCACGTCTGACAAAGTTTTGAGGGTTATTTAAGATATATTTGTACGTATATTGCTGTAGTGACAGGTTGTCAGCCCGTCGCCTAAATCGCAATATAATGAAACCCTAGGATCCCTTAGCTGGTTCTTACAGCATGCCCGGGAGGAAATGCAGCTGGCACATTCTATGGTTTTCTCTCGCTCCCACTCCAGCGTGGATATAAATATTTTTAATACGGTTATAAAACACATCCAACAAACATAATATGGCGTGCAGATAATTATGCAACTTGAGCTCAAAAACGTAGAATCATAGCACTTTTATCAAGGTTTTTATCTGACATTGGCATAATTTTGTATATTATTCCATACAACATTGAATAACTTTATCTACAACAGATTTTTTATAATGAGCGAGAAAGGTCGTGAACCTTTGAATGTGATTATTACTTTGTTCTTTTATCAAATACAAATACAAATCTAACTTAAATAACCCTCAAACTTTGTCAAACGTGGCGGCGCGACCTTTGCTTAGGTCGTTTACGCTCTGCCTACCCCGCTAGGGATAAAGGCGTGATTATGTGTGTGTGTGTGTGTCTCCACGAGCGGACTTCCATGCTGGACTGGAAGCGAGAGAAAAACATAGAATGTGCCAGCTGCATTTCCTCCCGGGCATGCTGTAAAAACCAGCTAAGGGATCCCAGGGTTTCAGTATATTGCAGTTTAGGCGATGGGCTGACAACCTGTCACTACAGCAATATATCTACTAATCTATCTTAAATAACCCTCAAAACTTTGTCAGACGTGGCGGAACGACCTTTATTTAAGTCGTTTATGCTCTGCCTACCCCGTTAGGGATAAAGGCGTGGTTATATGTATGTATGTCAACGAGCGGTGGCGCCCTCACTCGGTAAAAAATCGCAAAATATAGACATTTTCAAAACATTTCTCTGTCACTTCCTTAGATTTAGATCTAAGGATTTTTTAGAAGTAATGAATTGGGGAAAAAATAGTACGGGGCAGTTATTATAGAAATTATGGCTAAACGGCCACTTGGCGGAAATTTTGATAGTAACTCCAGGGTACTATTTGCTCATCAATTCAATAGTTTTAATAAAAAAAACTTAGGTCTAAATCTAAGGACGAGACAGAGTTTTTTTTAGTGTCAATATTTTGCGACTTAGGATTTTTTAACGAGTGAGGAAGCCACCGCTCGCGGTGAGTCCTCTTAAGAGACGTAGACTAATCATCATCTCTGTGTTAATACATACATATAGTCACGCCTTTATCCCTAATGGGGTAGGCAGAGCGTAAACGACCAAAACAAAAGTCATTCCGCCACGTCTGACAAAGTTTTGAGGGTTATTTTAGATAGATTTGAAGGTATATTGCTGTAGTGATTATATATATATCTAATCTATATCTCTGTGTTATAATGTAGTTATTTCAAGTGGGACACTCAATTTTCTCCGATATCACTAAATGGCACTTAAAAGCGAGTAAACAAAAATGTTCAGAAGAATGAATAAGATTACAGAGACGAAGCTTTATTATACCTAACAGTGGCGAGGGATCCGTACAAGCCGATTCCCTTTCAAGAATTCCACTTCCATCAAATCCGGAATTACGTCGAGCCTATAAAGTACTTGAATGTTTTTTTTTTTTTGCTTTGGCATATCTTCGATAAAATGGCACCCCTCGCCACTGGTACCTAACGCGCTGAGAAAGCATGCACAGTGCACACATGCATGCGAGCGTGTACAAAATCTGTAGTTACAGTAGTACGCACAACCTCACATATGGCCTTACTGCAGTCGTCGTGAGAAAAAACAACTGTCACAGCAGGGTTGAAAGTCAAATCATTTATTTCCAAACAGATTCCTAAAAACACTTTTAGAAAGACACAATCCAGTCTATTACAAAGAAAATTATATCTATGTCACAAAATAAAATAAAACTATATCACATTGAAGCAGAACCATGAGAAACTCGCACTTTGCGCCCCTCCATTCGTTTTGTCTTTTGGCCTTCCTATTGTTCAAAATAAGGTTTGTGACCGCAATGTGTGCCAATTTTTGACCTTCACTGAAATGTCAGAGCTCCATACATCTTTGTCATTAGTGAAAATATCTTTCCCTCTGCATTTTACTTTCGGAGGAGGTTAAGATGGTTGCAGAGCAATATAATTGTGTCTAAAATATAAACAGTTTCAAGAATATATTACGATTGGCGACAATAGAGAGCCCGATGGTGTAGTGGATAGGGCCGCTGCCTCCTGAGCGGGAGGTCGTGGTTCGAATCCCACCACGTACCAACGTGTTTTCGGTTTTCGAATTTCATATGTACGTTTATTCGGGGCTTTTTTCCGTGCTTCGGAAGGCACGTTAAGCCGTTGGTCCCGGTTGATATCGTTTAATACCGTAGATATTAGTCGTTAAGCCATATCAGAGACCAGTGCTAAGCTTTGGCGGCTTGAAAACTCTGACCTAATCTAGGATTGGGTCTGGTTTCCCTTCTGGGTTGCGGAGGTCAGATGGCAGTCGCTCTGTGTAAAAACCAGTACCCTCGTTCAATCCCCTAGATGAGGAAGCCGACCCCGTGAGATACGGAATAAGGCTAGGGAGATGATGATTACGATTGGCGACAATCGCAACTAATCCTCCATTTTATAACCCATTATATAATACTTCACACTAAGCATAAAAGCTATGTATTGCAAATCAGTGTTGCCTTTTGGGAAAACCTCTTAGGGTAAAATTCACTGAGCCTTGGCCCTTTCACATCACTGCAGCACACATGTGCATATTGTGTAAACTACTTTGATTTATCTGTTTATTTTATTGTATGTGTCTTTTTAAATTTGCGAAATGTACATGTGTTTTATAGAAATATTAATAAAACGCTTTATCTATCTATCTATCTATGTGCTAAAAGTGGTCAGAATTATTAGTACATACATACATACTATCACGCCTGTATCCCTAATGGGGTAGGCAGAGCGTCAACGACCCAGAAAAAGGTCGTTTCGCCACGTCTGACAAGTTATGAGGGTTGTTTAAGATAGATCTGTATTGTATATTGCATATATTGCTAAATTACAAGATACTGCAAACCTCGAATCCCTTAGCTGGTTTTTACAGCATGCCCGGGAGGAGATGCAGCTGGAACATTCTATGTTTTTCTATCGCTCCCAGTCCAACATGGAAGAATTATTAGTGATTGTCGCCAATCGTGAAATATTCATGTCAATGTTTGTATTTCAGGCACAATTAATTTGAAACTGATGGCGCCACTGACGCTGGTCTCGAGCCCCCTTAAGTAGAAGAAATAACAATTAGGTATTATGTATATATTGTATTCTTTTTTTTTTTGTATTGTTTTCTTCCATGCTGGACTGGGAGAGATAGAAAAACATAGAATGTTCCAGCTGCCCTTCCTCCCGGGCATGCTGTAGAAGACAGCAAAAGGGACTCGGGGGTTACAGTGTATTGTAATTTAGGCGACGGGCTGACAACCTGTCACTACACATTACAATCTAAAATTGCCCTAAATTTTTGTCAGACGCGGCGAAAGCGCCTTTTACGAGGCGTTTAACGCTCTGCCTACCCCGTAAGGGATAAAGGCGTGCTTTTATGTATGTATGTATGTATGTAGAAATATTGTATTAACTTTCCCAACTTTCCTTGATTATTCTTTTCCTTTCCTTACCGGCTTCAGTTTCCCTACCTTTTATACTCGGCACAAAGTTCCACTAGTGCCAAACAAAAAAAAAAAAACTACCTGGCTCTGAGGGGAGGCCTTTGCCCAGCAGTGGGACAACTTATAGGCTACTTACAAACAACATATATATATATATAATCACGCCTTTATCCCTAATGGGGTAGGCAGAGCGTAAACGACCCAAACAAAGGTCGTTCCGCCACGTCTGACAAAGTTTTGAGGGTTATTTAAGATATATTTGTAAGTATATTGCTGTAGTGACAGGTTGTCAGCCCATCGCCTAAATTACAATATACTGAAACCGTCGGATCCCTTAGCTGGTTTTTACAGCATACCCGGGATTAAATGCAGCTGGCACATTCTATGTTTTTCTCTCGCTCCCAGGCCAGCATGGAAGAAAACTTACAAACAAACGAACAAACAAACCTGGCTCTGAGCATCTCGTCTATGGGCAGGTCGTCAGGCAGCTGTTTTAGGTACGGCACGTTGCCGGCGAGCATGAATGACGTCACCAGCCCGCTCGGGCCATTACCTGTTGATAATAAAAGAACAATACATACATATATATAATCACGCCTTTATCCCTAATGGGGTAGGCAGAGCGTGAACTACATAAACAAAGTTTGTTCCGCCACGTTAGACAAAGTTTTGAGGGTTATTTAAGATAGATTTGTAGGTATATTGCTGTAGTGACAGGTTGTCAGCCCATCGCCTAAATTACAATATACTGAAAACTTTTTCTTTTTTATAGCATGCCCGGGAGGAAATGCAGCTGGCACATTCTAGGTTTTCCTCTCGCTCCGAAGCCAGCATGGAAGCTATAATATAATAATAAAGATAATATAAGATAAGAATATACTTTATTCCACAGAAAAGACACAAGAGATAAATAAAATAAAATGAAACAAATAGAAGTACAAATAGGCGGCCTTATTCCTAAGCAGCAATTTCTTCTAGGCAACCTTAGGGTACAGGAAAATAAAAATTTAACTAGTGGGCTGGCATGCATTTCAGGCAATATATTGTATAGGTACGTAAATAAGCTACTTAGGTGTATTTATATAATTAATAACAATAAATTAATAGTCATACATATAAATAATATAAGAACAAATTAAAGTACATAAAGAATTTGGATAGTTCGTACGATATTTAAAATGTGAATTTGTGTCTTTCTTGCACGTCTAAATGGAGCAAATTTTTTTGGATGGAGATCTCGTGTGATCTCAACGCAGTAGTATGAAGCTTTGACTCTGTATATTTTCTTACTCTTGTCACAGGGCGTGCACTCCATACAAGCCGCCGATTTTCATACTACATGCGCAATAACGTGTTCGTACAGGTTTAAAGTGGGTTTGTGTGCGTGTGCCGCCAAAGTCGAAATGGCTTGTGTACCCGTTGGCGCGGGGGAGACGAGGTAACATTTCAAATCGGGGGTGGGAGTGCCTCTTCTTTAGCGTTAGCTAATATTATATTTTCTTTGCATACATGCATAATCACGCATTTATCCCTAATGGGATAGGCAGAGCGTAAACGACCTAAACGATCGTTTCGCCACGTCTGACAAAGTTTTGAGGGGTAGGTATATTGCTGTAGTGGCAGGTTGTCAGCCCATCGCCTAGATTGCAATATACAGAAACCCTCGAATCCCTTAGCTGGTTTTACAGCATGCCCGGGAGGAAATGCAGCTGGCACATTCTATGTTTTTCTCTCGCTTCCAGGCCAGCATGGAAGAATATTTTCTTTGCTCTTGTGTTAATAGCGTAGGGATGTCAATAAATAAACTATTTATAATATTACATGGATTTTATAAATAGGATTGTTTATTATTGACTTGAACTCGCAGTTTCTTCACGTAAACAATGATAGAGTTGTTCGAGAAAGATTAATTAAATTATACAAATACAGATCCATCTTAAACAATCTTCATCCAATCTTCCATGCTGGCCTGGGGGCGAGATAAAAACATAGAATGTGCCAGCTGCAATTCCTCCTGGGCATGCTGTAAAAACCAGCTAAGAGATCCGAGGGTTTCAGTATATTGTAATTTAGGCGATGGGTTGACAACCTGTTACTACAGCAATATACACACAAATCTATGTTAAATAACCCCTTAAAACTTTGTCAGAAGTGGCGGAACGACCTTTGTTTAGGTCGTTTACGTTCTGCCTACCCCATTAGGGATACAGGCGTGATCATATGTATGTATGTATCTTAAACAACCCTCAAAACATGTCAGTCGCGGCGGAACAACCTATGTTTGGATCTTTGACCCTCTGCCTACCCCATTAGGGATACTAGCGTGATAGTATGTATTAGTTACGTAAAGCATCTACTATAGTACCTACTGGCCAATTATAAGAACATCTTCAAGAGTTATTGATGTCAAGATCATGGCCATCGATACGGGGTGTAAGGGACAGCGTCCTGCAAACTGAATGATAGGGGTTGCTTCTTCTTCTTCTTCTTCTGTCGAGTGGGTATCGAGTTTATGGACCCGATGAACCCTGGTGTCAGAGTTTTTAAACCGCCTGGTAGCACAACTATCAGGCCTCTGACATGGTTTTGTGTAACGACCACTATCAAAGACAGCGACCGGGACCGACGGCTTAACGTGCCCTCCGAAGCACGAAATCTTTTTCGTTTCGGACAATCAGGTGATTCAGCCTGCAATGTCCTACCCAAACTGGGGAAAAATTCACAAAGTGATAAATTCTCAAATATCAACTTTGTGTTTTCCCCCCTGGGATCGAACCCAGGACCTCCGGATCGGGAGCCCATGGCACTAGCCACTAGACCACGGAGGCAGTTAGGGGTTGCTCAGTCAACGGAACTAAAGAACAGTCACTAGGATATTTTTCAAGTGAAGAAAAAAGAAGATTTTCTACACTTATTGTCTGATTGAGGTGGTCATTTTGTAAAGGAAGTTTAATTAGCTTTCTTCTCCTGAAAGAATTTCCTGGTGATAGTTGTTCAGTTTCGTTGCCTGAACCCTTATCAGTTTCCGGGACGCTGTCCCTTACACCCGGTATAACTTATAAACAGGTAAATTACTCATATTGTAATAATAATTATCTACAACACCTGTTTTATTATATCAACCGTACATATCACGTTGCAATAGACGTGCTTTCAAATATACAGGGTGTTAGAAACAAGTATTTAACATAATTTTTTAATTTCATCCATGCTGGATTGGGAGTGAGAGAAAAACATAGAATGTGCCAGCTGTATTTCCTTCCGGGCATGCTGTAAAAACCAGCTAAGGGATCTGAGGGTTTCAGTATATTGTAATTTAGGCAATGGGCTGACAACCTGACACTACAGCAATATACGTACTAATCTATCTTAAACAACCCCAACAAAACTTTTTCAGACGTGGCGGAACGATCTTTGTTTAGGTAGTTTACGCTCTGCTTATCCCATTAGGGATAAAGGCGTAATTATATGTATGTATGGAAAAACAACTCATAATTATATCACCATAGTTTATCTAAAAACTAGTGATTAATATTAAAAGGGGTAAATCTACGTAAGAAACTGAACAGATTTTGTGTATCTAGATTTAAGGTTGACATATATAATTGATTTTCAGAATCGATTAGTTATATTTAGGTTTTTTTTAAAATACACGAAGCGGAAAAAATATGCACCTTTGTGTCTTTACTAAATTAAACAGACAAAGAAGTTTCATTTAAAATTAGATTTAACATTTTTGTTTCCAAAAATCAAAATGCAGAAAACAGCTATTTAATATTTTTCAAGAATTTAGATTCCTGTTGTTTACTTCCATGCTGGACTGGGAGCGAGAGAAAAACATAGAATGTGCCAGCTGCGTTTCCTCCCGGGCATGCTGTAAAATCCAGCTAAGGGATCTGAGGGTTTCAGTATATTGTAATTTAGGCGATGGGCTGACAACCTGTCACTACAGCAATATACCTAGAATTATATCTTAAATAACCCTCAAAACTTTGTCAGACGTGGCGGGACACCTTTGTTTAGGTCGTTTACGTTCTGCCTACCCCATTAGGGATACAGGCGTGAATATATGTATGTATGTTTTTTTCGGAGCCTAAACCTGTATATTTTTACTAACCTCTTCGTAACACCCTGTATACATTGCACTTGTAATAATACTCGCTAATCAGCGTAGCGCTAAATTCTTTGTTCGGCTGATAAAAAAAAACATAAGCGGCGGCGGCTTTGAGAACAGACTCAATTACTTAATTACCTACTAGACAGTAATTAGGTCTCCAATTTCTATTATAGTCTGTCAACGTCGTGCTTACCGCGCCTTAGGGGTACAGACGTGCGCGGGGACGCGGTAACGGGGGTGCGGGCGGTGAAGCAGGAGGGTGAGCGAGCACGACGCAATGTGTTCATGTTCGCAATCGCCGCGTGCTACCGCGTCCCCGCCAACGTCTGTACCCCTAGGGCGCGGTAAGCACGACGTTGACAGACTATAAACACCGATTAATTACGGTACTATTAAACGGTATAGTCTGGCAATTAATAATATTTCGTGTTTCATAGGGCGCTTTCCTCCATGCTGGCCTGGGAGCAAGAGAAAAACATAGAATGTGCCCGCTGCGTTTCCTCCCGGGCATGCTGTAAAAACCAGCCGAGGGTGTCTGTATATTGTAATTAACTTGATGGGCTGACAACCTGCCACTACAACAATATACCTACAAATCTATCTTAAATTACCCTCAAAACTTTGTCAGACGTGGCGGAACGACCTTTGTTTAGGTTCTTTACGCTCTGACTACCCCATTAGGGATAAAGGCGTGATTATATGTATGTATGTAATAATTATATAAAGGGCACTTTAAGCGGTCCATACTGGATACTATCTCAGGAAGTAACCATTATAAAAGTTACAAACTTTGTCAAAGTTAGACGAATTCACTGTTTCGAAAAAAAATACAAAATTGTTTCTGTACTTTAAGTTATTCGTTAAAAAACTAACAAATACTGCTATTTACTATTATTTTATAATTGACTAGCTTTCGCCCGATATTTCACCTGCATTAATGCGTTTTCCTATGGAAATTAAGGTTTTCCAAAGGAATTAAGTGAAAAGTAGCCTATATCAGAACCTAACATTTATGTGTGCCAAATTTCATCCCGATCCGTCTATAAATATACTGAGGTTTTTATAATAGTGATCAGATCAAGGCTACAGAAACTTCCAGTAGCTCCTAGCTAGCTACTTGACATCTCTGTCAGCTCAATCAAACTAATGTGCGCGTAGTTGACCTGAAAACCTCGCTACATTACATAATTGATAGTATATAATAAAATGGAATATACTTATGTACCGATAGGTAATGAATTAGGTATATAGAGCCAATGAGAGAAAATTGATATGTGAGCCCGATGGTGTAGTGGATAGGGCCGCTGCCTCCTGAGCGGGAGGTCGTGGTTCGAATCCCACCACGTACCACTGTGTTTTTCGGTTTTCGAATTTCATATGTACGTTTATTCGGCGCTTTTTCCGTGCTTCGGAAGGCACGTTAAGCCGTTGGTCCCGGTTAATATCGTTTAATACCGTAGATATTAGTCGTTAAGCCATTTCAGAGGCCATTGGCGGCTTGAAAACTCTGACCTGATCTAGGATTGGGTCTGGTTTCCCTTCTGGGTTGCAGAGGTCAGATGGCAGTCGCTCTGTTTAAAAACCAGTACTCTCGTTCAATCCCCTAGATTAGGTAGCCGACCCCGTAAGATACGGGATAAGGCTAGGGAGATGATGAGCCAATGAGAAAAAATTGATTAAACCATGAATTTAATTATTTTTTACTACCTACTGAATGTGCCCTTATGTCAACATTAACATCAGCCACAACAGTCCACTGCTGGACATGGGCCTCCTGAAAATTTGGGGGTATATGCCATACTCACCACGCTTGGCAGGCGGGTTGGTTAGCGCAGTACAAGTTTTCCATTCACAGGGAATGCTGCTGCGTAATAATAATATCGCGATAGCTTTTACGAAAATCAATGACATGTTTATTTCCCGCTTTAGGAGTATTTCCTTGAGAGGCCAGTTGGCCGAGTGATGACGGAGGGGAAAAGGGTAATTACCCGCCTGGTCGGGTATTGTGACCACGTGACCAGGGGACCGGAGTCCGACTGGATTAGTTCGGAAGTTGTATATATGCAGATCGCCGAGCAAACTTCGATACCGCGTTTCAGGACTGTTGTATCTTGATGTGGCGCCATCTATGTGCGCTACACTGCGTTCTTATTATTAACAAATAATAAACAACAACTAAATATAGCTAACTGACGCAAAAAGAAAACTACACACGGCGGCACATTAAAATGCACATCAGTAAAAAATATAAAAAAGTAGAACGAGTTGAAATACGAAACCAGTAACGGCGGAAATAAATAATCGGGTTGAAATAGTTTTGTTCTTACCTTAAGGACATATTGAGGACAAAATTAAATAAGCTTCCATGGCACATTCTACGTTATTCTATCGGAACTGGACTTCCAATAGAATAACGTAGAATTGCATCTTTCCCGGGCATGCTGTAAAATCCAGCTAAGGGATTCGAGGGTATATTGTAATTTAGGCGATGGGCTGACAACCTGTCACTACAGCAATATACAGTTCTATTTTAACCCTCAAAACTTGTCAGACGTGGCGGAACGACCTCTGCTTGGGTCGTTGACGCTCTGCCTACCCCATAAGAGATTCAGGCGTGATTGTATCATGTATGTAAATAAAATATGAAAAGTTTCTGAACCGCTAAGAATATAATACCGGGTGTAAGGGACAGCGTCCCGCAGACTGATAGGGGTTGCTCAGTCAACGATACTGTAAAAAAGTAAAAAAAAAAAAATTGGCCAAATTTATTTTTCACTTCCTGAAAGAATTTCCTGGTGGAAGTTGTTCAGTGTCGTTGACTGAGCAACCCCTATCAGTATGTGCGACGATGTCCCTTACACCCCGTATAATCACAGACATAATGACCCAGAATGTACCAATCACTACGTCTCCCAAACAGTTCCCAAGGTCATAGAAACTTCCAGTAGGGCCTAGCTAAGTAGCAGTAGTAGAATAATGTGTATTTTTAACCAAAATTTGTAATCAATAATCAATTTTATTTTTATCAAAAAATCGCTACTAATGTATGTACTTGAAATCATTTTGAGTGGAAAATACATTCTAATCTATGCTTAGAACTTAACTATTTAAAAATAATACTGATTAGATTTATTTATCTGATTCGTTGAATCGAAAACTCGAAAACAATTAGCTTCGTTTAAAATTATAAGGACATACAAACAACCTCGCCTTTATCCCTAACGGGATAGGCAGAGCGCAAACGACCTAAACAAAGGTCGTTCCGCCAGTCTGACACAGATTTGAGGGTAATTTAAAATAAACATACATATGAACGTCAAGTTGCATATAATAAGCACACGTCTGTCCCATTACAAGAATCAGTAATTTCTGTAAAACCCGCGCCAAGGCTTCCCTGGGCTAAGTGGCGCCCTCATCAGTCAAAAAATCATAATGAACTGAAAACAAAATCAATCGAAAATTCGGTAGATCAGATTGAGGTTAAAGCAATAAAGATCATTTGGAACTTCATAAAGTTGCAACTTATAGATCGTTACAGTTACAGATAGGAAATTTGCGAAAAAAGGCCACTTTTAGCACTTTTACTATCTGTAACTGAAGTGAACACTGAATTATTAATTTATAATGCTTAAAAAAAACTTCAGTACCCATACTTCAATCTGATCTACCGGATTTTCGATTAATTGCGTTTTCGGTGAGCAATGATTTTCTGACTGATGAGGGCGCTGGAGTGCACTGGAAATCCCCTTAATCATATACATACATATAATCACGCATTTATCCTGAATGGGGTAAGCAGAACGTAAACAACCTAAACAAAGGTCATTCCGCCACGTCTGATAAAGTTTTGAGGGTTATTTAAGATATATTTGTACGTATATTGCTGTAGTGACAGGTTGTCAGCCCATCGCCTAAATTACAATATACTGAAACCCTCAGATCCCTTAGCTGTTTTTTACAGCATGCCCGGGAGGAGATGCAGCTGGCACATTCTATGTTTTTCTCTCACTCCCAGTCCAGCATGGAAAAATCATATCGCTGTGTATTTTATTATTAGATACAAATATGGGGTGTAAGGGACAGCGTCCCGCAAACTGATAGGGGTTACTCAGTCATCGGAACTGAACAACTATCGACAGGATTTTTTTTTATCAGGAAGGACAAAGGAAAATTTCATTTTCCACAAATTGTCTGACAGAGGTGAACATTTTATATGGAAAGTTCATTTTATTTTTAATTCCTGTAAGAATTTCCTGGTGATAGTTGTTCAGTGTCATTGACTGAGCAACCCCTATCAGTTTGCGGGACGCTGTCCCTTACACCCGGTATAAATTTATAATAGATACGTCTATGCACGTTGTAATAAGAACACGTCTGACCCATTACAAGATTCTGTAATTTCTGTAAAATCGCGCCAAGTGCCATAAATCATATCGCTGTGTGTATTTTATTATTAGATAAAAATATTTCCATGCTGGACTGGGAGCGATAGAAAAAACAAAGAATGTGCCAGCTGCATATCTTCCCGCGCATGCTGTAAAAATCTGGTAAGGGATCCGAGGGTTTCAGTCTATTGCAGTTTGTTCGATGGGCTGACATCCTGTCACTACAGCAATATACAGATCTATCTTAAAATATACTTCCATGCTGGACTGAGAGCGATAGAAAAAACAAAGAATGTGCCAGCTGCATCTCCTCCCGCGCATGCTGTAAAAATCTGGTAAGGGATCCGAGGGTTTCAGTCTATTGTAGTTTGTTCGATTGGCTGACATCCTGTCACTACAGCAACATACAGATCTTAAACAACCCCCAAAACTTGTCGGGCGTGGCGGAACGAACTTTTTTTTTTGGGTCGCTGACGCTCTGCCTACCCCATTAGGGAACAGACGTGATTGTATGTATGTGATAAAAATATAGAATACTCACCAATGACGACGACTTCTTTGTAGATAATGTCATCCGACAATCTGTGTTGGCAAGGTTTCATCGTGTCCTTCATTTTCACGCTTTCAACATAAAATCTGTTTTGATCAAGGTACTTTGCCTTCTGTACGTCACTGGTATTTGTTAATCTTTGATTGTATGCTTAAATGCAATCCTTATTCTATTTTTAAATAAATAAATTATATCACAAGCAGTTTTGAGTCTTACGGACTATGTTTTGTGTTCTAATTTTAAATTAGTTTTAATTGCGGTTCGTGATGTGTGTTGCCAGCTTCTAGTGTTGTTCTCGCTACGATGTCTTTTTATCTGGAACAAGCAAACGATAAAAAATAAGTAAAAACATTCCAAAAACATACATGATATTTTTTTTCATAAAGTTATAATTATAAATCTTATGAAATGCTTGCGACTAGTATTCAATTACAACTCCGCAACCTACGCACTCAATCTGATGAGGGGACTCCGAATGTCCCGAAACATGTCGTGAAATACGCGACTTATATACCTATGTGAGTGCCCGATATAAAATTTTATTTAGTGTAAAATTATAAAAAACTAGTGACCCGCCCGGCTTCGCACGGAAATTATCAGTGTTTCTCTACTATATTATGCATGTATTATACATATAAACCTTCCTCTTGAATCACCCTATCCATTAAAAGAAACCGAATTAAAATCCGTTGCGTAGTTTTAAAGATTTATGCATACATAGGGATATAGGAACAGAGAAAGCGACTTTGATTTATACTATGTAGTGATATTCTATATCAACATAGTTTTTAACAAGTACCTTACAGATCATTAATTCTAATGTGACTGTGAGAATATGCATTATATGGATGTTAAAATTATGAAAATAATTTGCATGTAGTATATATATGTATATATAGTATATATATATAGATAGGGGTTGCTCAATTAACGAAACTGAAGAACTATTACCAGGAAATCCTATTAGGAAATGAAAAAAAATGGCTTTTCCATACAAAATGTCCACGGCGATCAGACAATTTGTACAGAAAAGCCATTTGTTTTTGTCACTTCCGTGAAAGTTGTTCAGTGTCGTTGACTGAGCAACCCCTATCAGTTTGCAGGACGCTGTCCCTTACACCTCGTATAATAATTACATATACATATTAAAACGTAGAACAAAGATCTCTTCACGGTTATAATTGCCGTTTAAATTGTCAATGACAGCAGACAGATATATTTATATTTTATTTAAATGACATATAAATGCATATGGACAGAACTCACACATATGCATGCATATAAAATTTATATTTGATAGTTGGTACAATCAGCCATTGATTAGGTATATGTTCAAATAATAGTAAATATTGTATGAAGTAATTACTACTACCAATAAATTACTGCCTTGCATGCTAGCATGATAACATACAAACATATACATACATACATACATATTATCACGCCTTTATCCCTAATGGGGAAGGCAGAGCGTAAACGACCTAAACAAAGGTCGTTTCGCCACGTCTGACAAAGTTTTGAGGGTTATTTAAGATAGATTTGTACGTATTTTGCTGTAGTTACAGGTTGTCAGCCCATCACCTGAATTACAATATACTGAAACCCTAGGATTCCTTAGGTGGTTTTTAAAGCATGCTCGGGAGGAAATGCAGCTGGCACATTGTATGTTTTTCTCTCACTCAACATGGAAAAAATAATTACTACTACTAATAAATTATTGCCTTGCAAGCTAGTATTATAAGTTGATAACGATTAAAAATAATAAGTTTTAACTTTCGTTGGATCTATTCCCAAAAAAAGGTCACAAATTTCGGATTATTAATGAATATATTAATTAATAAGGCCATTTCTCTGTCTGCCCCGTAACGGATATAGTTCTTATGAACGTTAGTAATATGTCACTTTTTCAAGTTATTCTTGTCATTACTAATATAATATAACTATCTTTATTTATAACTAGCGACCCAGCCCGGCTTCGCACGGTAATTACCAGTGTCGCTGTACTATATTATGCATGTATTATACATATAAACCTTCCTCTTGAATCACTCTATACATTAAAAGAAACCGCATCGAAATGCGTAGTTTTAAAGATTTATGCATACATAGGGATATAGGGACAGAGAAAGCGACTTTGTTTTATACTATGTAGTGATAGGCAGTTCCGCAGTGCTCCGAAACAACTGTTCTTATAAACCTACACAAAGATTGTGATTCTTCTTCTGTCGAATTGGTATCGAGTCTACGGACCCGATGAACCCTGGTGTCAGAGTTTTGAAACCGCCTAGTAGCACAACTATCAGGCCTCTGACATGGTTTGAGTAACGACCACTATCAAAGACAGCGACCGGGACCGACGGCTTAACGTGCCCTCCAAAGCACGAAATCTTTTTCTTTTCGGACAATCAGGTGATTCAGCCTGCAATGTCCTAACCAAACTGGGGAAAAATTCACAAAGTGATAAATTCTCAAATATCAACTTTGTGTTTCCCCCCTGGGAATCGAACCCAGGACCTCCGGATCGGGAGTCCATGGCACTAGCCACTAGACCACGGAGGCAGTTGCAGTAAGATTGTGATCACAACGCTACAACACTGCGCTCCCTGACACGATAGAATCACTTATTACCCCTATAGACAGTTCTACAGTGCTCCAAAACCACTGTTCTTATATGCCAACATAAAGTTTTATGTAGTCTGGTCGATAGACTCGATACCCACTCGACAGAAGAAGAAGAAGAAGACTATGTAGTGATGATGACGTATATGAGTTTTAAGTTTAGATTTCACAATATTTGCGTATTTCATAATGTTAACAATTTTCCATAACATTATCATGTCATGACTTGTTAATTCTATTACCTTATCAGACACTCGGTAAATTATGAATAAACCAAAAACAAATAATAGAGGACATGTTCCCTCAAAACTGACAGAAGTGTAATTCGATGATTTGGTACATACATACATACATACATACATATAATCACGCCTTTATCCCTAATGGGGTAGGCAGAGCGTAAACGACCCGAACAAAGGTCATTCCGCCACGTCTGACAAAGTTTTGAGGGTTATTTAAGATAGATTTGTAAGTATATTGCTGTAGTGACAGGTTGTCAGCCCATCGCCTAAATTACAATGTGCTGAAACCCTCGGATCCCTTAGCTGGTTTTTACAGCATGCTCGGGAGGAAATGCAGCTGGCACATTCTATGTTTTTCTCTCGCTCCCAGTCCAACACGGAAGTAAAAAAGAAACAATAGTTCTAATACTGTGTTAACAGAACATATTATTTGTAAATAGAGTGATCCACAGATAATAATAAGTATCTCATCATCATCTCTCCTAATACCGTATCTCACGGGGACTGCCATCTGATCGCCGCAACCCAGAAGGGAAACAAGACCCAATCCTAGATTAGTTCAGAGTTTTCAAGCGGCCAATGCTTAGCACTGGCCTCTCACATGGCTTAACGACTAATATCTACGGTATTAAACGATATTAACCAGGATCAACGGCTTAACGTACCTTCCGAAGTACAGAAAAAGAGCCGAATAAACGTACATATGAAATTCGAAAATCGAAAACACATTGGTAGGTACGTGGTGGGATTCGAACCACGACCTTCCCGCTCAGGCTCCACTACACCTACACCAAAAACTAAGTATCTATACGTATTTATCTTCGCGTCGTCGGTCAAAACAAACCATCTCTAGTTCACAAGTCCACTTATCTGAATGTGAAATAGAACGAAAACAGTAAGTCATGCGTTAAAAACTTTCCCAGTGACACGAAAATAGATCGTCACCGGTCTCAGACTTAACTAGGTCAAGAATGATTAATTATTGCCCCGACTGCGGCTTGTAAAAAAAACAATAGGTAGGGCAATTGTTGTGCTGAACCTAGTTCAGGTTTTTTTTTTGGAAAAAGTTATAAAAAAATGCTTTCATTCAGAAATATCACTATTACTTACAAACGTTTACAAAAAATCTTTCTTTATTTTTGTTCCTTGCTGGCCTGGGAGCGAGAGAAAAACATAGAATGTGCCAGCTGCATTTCCTTCCGGGCATGCAGTAAAAACCAGCTAAGGGATCCGAGGGTTTCTGTATATTGAAATTTAGGCGATGGGCTGACAACCTGTCACTACAGCAATATTAATACAAATCTAACTTAAATAACCCTCAAAACTTTGTCAGACGTGGCGGAACGATCTTTGTTTAGGTCGTTTACGCTCTGCCTACCCCATTAGGGACAAAGGCGTGATTATATGTATGTAGTTACACTACTAGTTTTTCCCTATGACGCATAATAGTTCTGGTACAGAAGTTGGGGTAGGCAGAGAGTTAACGACCCAAACAAAGGTCGTTACGCACCGTCTGACAATTTTTTTAGGGTTATTTATGATAGATTGGTACGTAAATCGCTGTAGTGTCAGGTTGTCAGCCCATCGCCTAAATTGCAATATACTGAAACCCTCGGATCCAATCTTGAGCTGGTTAAGTCTCCTATTTCCGTGTCAAGCTGGTTTTTACAGCATGCTCGGGAGGAAATACAGCTGGCACATTCCATGTTTTTCCCTCACTCCCAGTCCAGCATGGAAGAATTAAAATAGAAATAAAGACTTAGTCAATATTCTGTTCTGGTCATTAGTACAACTGCGGAATGATGCCAAATATCTGTCCACAGTTTCAAAATTATTACTAACCGAAGGCATCAACCGATATTTAACTACAAAAGATTTTTTAGTCTATTTTTTCTAATTACTTGTTGTAAAAGGATGAGTCAGTATAATTAGTCTGCAGGTTAGTTTTGCGGGCATGCTCTAAGAACCAGCTAAGGGATCCGAGGGTTTCAGTATATTGTAATTTAGGCGAAGGGCAAACCTGTTACTACAGCAATATTCCTACAAATACATACATACATAAATCACGCCTTTATCCCTTACGGGGTAGGCAGAGCGTTTAACGCCTCGTAAAAGGCGCTTTCGCCACGTCTGACAAAAATTGAGGGCAATTTTAGATTGTAATGTGTATTGCTTTAGTGACAGGTTGTCAGCCCATCGCCTAAATTACAATACACTGTAACCCTCGAGTCCCTTTTGCTGACTTCAACAGCATGCCCGGGAGGAAGGGCAGCTGGAACATTCTATGTTTTTCTATCTCTCCCAGTCCAGCATGGAAGTAAATAAGTGGAAGTATTCCTACAAATCTATCTTAAATAACCCTTAACTTTATCAGACGTGGCGGAACCACCTTTGTTTAGTTCGTTTACGCTCTACCAACCTCATTAGGGATAAAGGAATAGAATAGAATAGAATAGAAACCGTTTATTAAGGGTTCAGCACAATACAACAACATGAAAAGTAAAAAAAAAAAAAGACAACAACTATACAAAAGCTGAGTAGTTACAAGTTATCGCAAGTGTACCGCACCCCTAAATAGGCCCTAACTCAGCATATGCTGTGGTGCAGAACGCACCGCAGCGCTGTTATTCTGTTAGCACCTTAAAGGCGTGATTATATGTATGTAAAAAAAATAAAGCAACAGGAAAACCACCAAGTTCCTACTACCCACGTAGAACTGATTTCAGTTCCAAGGATGCTCATCTAGTAGACTGTGAGTAGACAACATGGCATTTCGCCAGAGGCAGGTCAATGCAAACCACAGTGACTTCTTGGAAGTTTGAAAGGAGGAAAATACATAAGTATTTTTACTTCCATGCTGGACTGGGAGAGATAGAAAAACATAAAATGTTCCAGCTGCCCTTCCTCCCGGGCATGCTGTAGAAGACAGCAAAAGGGACTCGAGGGTTACAGTGTATTGTAATTTAGGCGATGGGCTGACAACCTGTCACTATGGCAATACACATTACAATCTAAAATTACCCTCAATTTTTGTCAGACGCGGCGAAAGCGCCTTTTACGAGGCGTCTAACGCTCTGCCTACCCCGTAAGGGATAAAGGCGTGATTTTATGTATGTATGTATGTATTTTATCTCCTATCTGCTCAGAAAAAGCTTCGTTATTAAAAAATAAAACAAGACCTACATTCACTCTTTACGGTCCTCAAATTTGCACACGCCAGTCATTTCTCCAAACGGCAACAATGATCATTACCGACCGCTACACGAAGTCTTTAAGGATTTTCAGTTCACATTTTTCATTATTTTAAGGCTGAACAACTTTATAAATTTACAGAATGAAATAATTGAATGGAATGTGCGCCTGTCAAAGGCGCAATGCAAATTTTAAATGTCAAAATATTATGGGAAATCGCAAGTTTAATGTGTGTTTTTAAGTTTATTGTCATACTTTCCTCGCAAAACAAGAGAAAAAGTACTACATATACTTCTCTCAGCCGAAATAGCAATATATGGTCTCGTTTTACTCGACTATATATTGTTTTTTTTGGCCTCGTAGTAATGTACTATTTGTGGAACGAGACTTTATACAAAACTTAAAACTAACTGATAATAATTAAATAACCAAGACGAATATTTACCTACTTACATAAAGTCACGCCTATATCCGTTACGGGATAGGCAGAGCGTTGGTCACGTCTGTCAAAAATTTAGGGAAATTTTAGATTCTAATGTGCATGACTGTAACAACCCTCTTTGCTGACTTTTCCAGCATGCCCGGGAAGAAGAGCAGCTGGAACATTCTATGTTTTTCTATCGCTTCCCGTCCCGCATTTTTAATGGTGTCTTTTAATATTACGGATTAAATAGTTTTTTCTACGCTCTTTAAAAAGAAAAATGTAAAGAATTCTAAATAAACTAAAGGAATCTAAAGAATTTTAAACTCTCAATAAACAATCACTACAAATTACAATAGGCATAGTTTCAAATAAACAAGAAATAGTAAGATGGCGGGCGGTTAAAAGTGCCGATGCGTGTATTTTTTTTAGTTATAAAAAATATATTTACACATATTTCAATCTAAAATTGCCCTCAATTTTTGTCAGACGTGGCGAAAGCGCCTTTAACGAGTCGTTTAACGCTCTGCCTACCCCGTAAGGGTTAAAGACGTGATTTTATGTATATATGTAAAAATAACCATCAGATATACAATTTTCGATACAGGAAAGTAGATACCGTTTTATAATAACTTTAAGAGTTTTCACGTTGGAAATTGATTTTATTCGCAGTCAAAATAGGTTTGGCTATCAATTACGATTAGTGAAAGATTTTTTTAAACTCTGTCCAGCCATTCTGAACCTAATCTCCTAGAAACAATGTTCATTAATTTAATACACGCCTTTATCCCTAACGGGGTTTGCAGAGCGTCAACGAACTAAATAAAAGTCGTTCCGCCACTTCTAACAAGTTTTGAGGGATTTTTCAGATAGATCTTATCTTTATATTGCTATATTGACAGATCAGCCCTTCGCTTAAATTACAGTACACTAAAACCCTCGAACACTTTTGCTGTTTTTTATAGCATCTCTGGGAGGAGAAGCAGCTGGCACATTCTATGTTTTTCTCTCGCTCCCAGTCCAGCATGGAAGAACAAGTAGGAGGCCTGGCCCGTCGCCAACTCAAGATTGATTACAAACAGACCAGCATGTCCTCCGTAAACTGTATACTAGTAAACAACTGTTCCAAGGAAATTGAAGCGATTAGAAAAACAATGTAGTTGAAGATTTATTTTTAAAATGGCTGCTGGAGCTGTCGCTATATCGAGTTAGGGCGTATTGACACAGCTGGTATCCAATTATTACTTCCATGCTGGAATGGGAGCGAGAGAAAAACATAAAATGTGCCAGATGCATTTCCTCCCGGGCATGCTGTAAAACCCAGCTAAGGGAACAGAGGGTTTCAGTATATTGCAATTTAGGCGATAGGCTGACAACCTGCCACTACAGCAATATACATAGAAGTCTATCTTAAGTAACCCTCAAGACTTTGTCAGACGTGGCGGAACCACCTTTGTTTTGGTCGTTTACGCTCTGCCTACCTCATTAGGGATAAGGGCGTGACTATATGTATGTATGTACGTATCCAATTCTTATCCGAATTGGTATTCCTAGTAAATGTATGACAGCTTGTGCACCAATCCATATCCGTTTTATATGGAATTTTCACGGATACGAACCAAATACAGAGCAGTGCAGAACCGCTTTGAACGAATTCGTTTTCAAGGTATTTTTCGGGTTTTTAAAGAAATTCGGTTAATACTGCCGTGGTAAATATAATAAGTCACTTTACGCCTAAAACTCACGTCCTAAAAATGTAGTCTTTACTCTTTCTAGTTGCATCGCGACAACTTTCAAATTTTGTGGGACGTTTCTGATAGGATGGTATGTTATAGGCGCGGGCGCAGCACACGGCGGGCGGTGGTGTGTGATTTTCACTCTCCATGAAGAAGACTCTCGTAAAGGGCCAAACATTTTAGGTCAAATACCTCAGTTAAATACACTAGTTAGTAGTCGTGTGTTTTATTTATAGGATGGTAAGATTTTAGCTTTGGGTGTCGTCAGTAGGTACATAAATAAGAATTGCAATACAACGGAACTCTGGTTTAGCAGCGAAATTGCTACATTCAATTTCATCGCTTCCCGTCCAGCAGTTATTAAAATATGATGTAAAATTTCAAGAAATTACTTCATTCACATATATACAATCATTCTTAATGGGGTAGGCAGAGCGTCAATAACTCACGCAAAGGTCATTCCGGCACTTCTAAGACGCTTTAAATGATATTTCGGATAGATTTATGTATATAGCTATAGACAGGTTGTCAGCCCATCACCTAAATTACAAAATACTGTAACCCTCGAATCCCTTAGCTCCAATACAGCATGCCTGGGGGGAGATGCGACTGGCACCTTCTATGTTTTTCGTGTTTAGCATGGAAGAATACTAACATACATATAATCACGCCTTTATCCCGAATGGGATAAAGGCCTGATCGTGGGGCTCTGCCTGAGCGTAAACGACCTAAACAAAGGTCTTTCCGCCACGTCTGACAAAGTTTTGAGGGTTATTTCAGATAGATTTGTAGGTATATTGCTGTAGGGACAGGTTGACAGCCAATTGCCTAAATTACAATATACTGAAACCTTCGGATCCATTAGCTGGTTTTTACAGCACGCCTGGGAGGAGATGCAGCTGGCACATTCTATGTTTATTTACGCTCCCAGTCTAGCATGGAATAATACTTCATTCAAATTATTAATATTACAATTATTGCAGCCAACCATCCTGTCTTTTAGACTATTAAGTTTGATTTAGCATTCTGGCGTGAAGCCAGCCAGCAAATTGATAGTCTTGATGACTACAAACAAACAGACGTGCAGAAAAGCCGGCTTATTAACTCGTGTGAGCAAAATTACATATTACAGTGTACATTGTGTAATCGAGGAGTTCAAGGACTGTAATAAAGGTTTGTCATTCAGGAGATAAGTTATACAGGGTATAACAGAAAGGGTATACCGGATGTAAGGGACATACATACATACAATCACGCCTTTATCCCTAATGGGGTATGGACAGCGTGCCGCAAACTGATAGGGGTTGCTCAGTCAAGGACAACTTTCACCGGGACGTTCTTTCAGGAGATGAAAAAATATATTTATCCTTCCCATACAAAATTACCACCTCGATCGGACAATTTGTATGGAAAACAAAAATTTATTGTTCATTTTCGGTAAAAAAAAAAAACCTATTTATAATTTGGTTTCATTAACTGAGTAACCCCTATAAGTTTGCGTGACGCTGTCCCTTACACCTCGTATTCACCGGAAAGGACGTGACTGGATCGAGCCTGTCCATGCAACTGAACAACTTTCCCTAAAGGATATAGATCGAAAAATTAAAACATGTTAATTGTTATAGTTACAAGTTCAAGCTTGGTAGTTTGGAAGTATGGTAACTAATTTTTAGCCATTTACAAAAAAATATATCTTCCATGCTGGACTGGGAGCGAGAGAAAAACTTAGAATGTGCCAGCTGCATTTCCTCCCGGGCCTGCTGTAAAAATCAGCTAAGGGATCTGACGGTTACAGTGTATTGCAATTTAGGCGATGGGCTGACAACCTGTCACTACAGCAATATACCTACAAATCTATCTTGAATAACCCTCAAAACTTTGCCAGACGTGGCGGAGCGACCTTTGTTTGGGTCGTTTGCGCTCTGCCTACCCCATCAGGGATACAGGCGTGACTATATGTATGTATGTACAAAAAAATCGTGTGGCCTCAAACCAAAATGTATCTATTATAATGATAATGACATGACACTGCATCGATAATGTAAAATAATTCCAAATTAAAGACAGAATAGTTTAAAAGTACAATAACATAACCTTCATTCAAAAACCGATTAATTCTTTCGATATTATTGTCATCATCTCCCTAGCCTTATCCCGTATCTTACGGGGTCGGCTACCTAATCTAGGGGATTGAACGAGGGTACTGGTTTTTACACAAAGCGACTGCCATCTGACCTCCGCAACCCAGAAGGGAAACCAGACCCTATCCTAGATTAGGTCAGAGTTTTCAAGCCGCCAATGCTTAGCATTGGCCTCTGATATGGCTTAACGACTAATATGTACGGTATTAAATGATATTAACCGGGACCAACAGCTTAACGTGCCTTCCGAAGCACGGAAATCCGCCGAATAAACGTACATATGAAATTAGAAAACCGAAAAACACATTGTTACGTGGTGGGATTCGAACCACGACCTCCCGCTCAGGAGGCAGCAGCCCTATCCACTACACCATCGGGCTCTCTCGATAGTATTGTAAATGTAATTAATTACTTATGTATTATGTCTGTTACTTCTCCAAGGATATTTTTTTACTTCCTTTCCGCTTCCTGTTTCTTGTTGGTCTATTTCTGCTAAACCGATATTGATAAAATTTGCGACTAAGCTTTGCTACTTTATTAGGTAAAATATAACAAAAATTGGCCAAGTGTGAGTTGGACTCGCGTTCAAAGGGTTCCAACAGTTTGGTGACAGACGGACGAAGAAACGGACAGCGTTTCAGTAATAGAATAGGGTCCCGTTTTTACCCTTTTAATACCTAAAAATTACTACGCCGAACAATCTAAAATCTTTCCACATGTTTTCCCAAATGATTGGAATAAATTTTCGGCAAAAAAAGAAGATAAGATAGGTTATCTTATCTTTGTAACATTTTAAACATTTGCGACTGTATTACTTGATTAAACAACTGCCTCCGTGGTCTAGTGGCTAGTGCTATTGACTCCCGATCCGGAGGTCCTGGGTTCGATTCCCAGGGGGGAAAACACAAAGTTGATATTTGAGAATTTATCACTTTGTGATTTTTTCCCCAGTTTGGGTAGGACATTGCAGGATGAATCACCTGATTGTCCGAGATTACGCTCTGCCTACCCCATTAGGGATAAAGGCGTGATTATATGTACGTATGTAGGTGAGAAGAAACTGTTTTGATTTCTTAACAAAAATAATAACGGATTCGAAATTAAACGCCTAAAATAATATTATAAAATATGATTCTTGCTAAGAAGAAAATCCACTTATCTTTACTTAAGAAAAAAAAATGCATATTTAGTCTTGGTAACTTATTACTCAGAGACTGGAACAAACATTTAAGTTGGCGATAGGGTATATATAGGCTAAGTGGCGCCAACATCAGTAAAAAAAAAATATAATTCACTATAGTATTTCCAACTCAGATTTAGAATAAAGGTAAACAAATTATAACATTTATAAAAAATAAAAAATTATACGTGTTGGCCAATTTGTAAAACTACTATATCATTATGTTGTCATATCTAATAGCTGAAACTTATTTTAGAAACAAGATCTTCGATTAAAAGATATGAAACTTTGTTTACCTTTATTCTAAATCTGAGTTGTAAATACTATAAAAACGCAGTGAATCGAAACACCGATGCAACAGACACAAGTAATAGTAATCAAGATAATTTTGAATCTTTTAAATTAGCGATTCATAGTTCGTTGTAAGAAAAACAGGAAGAAAAATTGTGAATAACGGCCAGCAACGGCAATTTTTTTTCCTGTTACTGCAACGAACTAAGAATCTGAATGTCAGTACAAATATATCTATGACTACTTTTTATTTTATTATTGATAATTTTGAATCTGATTTAAAACTTTTGTAATTGATGAATTTAATGACGTATAAATTTTTATTTATTAATAAATGATTGAATTGAATCACTCATTTATAAGGTTCTCAATTATCTTTATAACTATTACTTGAATATGTAGGACCGAATTTTGAACTCATTGTGTGTTTAATGAGTTATGATTTTTTTTTACTGATAGGGCCCCACTTACGTCACCTTAATAGGCTGACTACACGGTAAAATTATAAGGAAAACCGTAGCAAATACCTTACTCTACAATTTGTATTTCTTTGGTAGGATTAATAGAGGGATAAATTCTTCCATGCTGGCCTGCGAGCAAGAGAAAATCATAGAATGGGCCAGTTGCATATCCTCCCGAGCATGCTGTAAAAACCAGCTAAGGGATCCGAGGGTTTAAGTATATTGTAATTTAGGCGATGGGCTGACAAGCTGTCACTACAGCAATATACCTACTAATCTATCTCAAATAACCCTTAAAACTTTATCATACGTGGCGAACGATCTTTGTTTAGGTCGTTTACGCTCTGCCTACCCCATTAGGGATAAATGCGTGATGATTTGTATGTATGTAAATTTAATGAAGAGGACTTTTTACGAGTCATCATCATCTCCCTAGGCTTATCCCGTATCTCACGGGGTCGTGTACCTAATCTAGTTGATTGAACGAGGTTACTGGTTTTTACGCAGAGCGACTGCCATCTGACCTACGCAACCCAGAAGGGAAACCAGACCCAATCCTAGATTAGGTCAGAGTTTTCAAGCCGCCAATGCTTAGCACTGGCCTCTGACATGGCTTAGCGACTAATATATACGGTATTAAACGATATTAACCGGGACCAACGGCTTAACTTGCCTTCCGAAGCATGGAAAAAGCACCGAATAAATGTACATAAGAAAACTGAAAAGCAAATTGGTACGTGGTGGGATTCGAACCACGACTTCCCACTCAGGAGGCAGCGGCCCTATCCACTACACCATCGGGCTCATAGTACTTATTACGAGTGCTTTTTTATTTGCGATGAGTTCGCTATTTCTTGACTTAAGGTTGTAGTCACACACTGTCTGAACGTAATAATTGGTTAAACGATATAAATTAGTTTCAATTAAAATATGTTTCAATTAAATTGAAATCATTATTGTGCTATTAAAAGTTGGTCAGTTGTTTAAAGATACAAATTTTAAAATTAAAATCACAGATATCTTACCTCTAAAAAAACCCGCTAACACAAGAAAAACCCGAAACCACACCACTGAACGTCTCAGCACCGCACAGTATTAAAAAAAACAAAACTATTTTATAATTCTGAATACAAAATCTTTAACTTATTGATAAATTGTAGTAAAAAAATATAAACGATAAAATGGCAAAGAGACGGGCACACGAGCGATCGCGTCGGTAGCCGGCGCAAGACTGAACTCTGAAATTAATTTATGTATGACAATTCATAATATATTGAAGTCGCTGATAAGTTTATAACAGTGTCGTATTTGACTTATGAGTACATACATACATACTGCAGAGTGTAATCTACCTAAACAAAGGTCGTACCGCCACCTCTGACAAAGTTTTGAGGGTTATAAGATAGATTTGTAGGTAGGTATATTGCTGTAGTGACTATAGATTGTCAGTGTAAATTGCAATATACTGAAACCCCAGATGCAGCTGGGGTAGTATTTTTAAATCGCTCGAATAGAATTCGCATACGAAAGCTTCATAAGCATGCCAAATATATAAAATGTTGCTTGAAATACACTGAAACCTCCGAATCCCTTGACTGTTTTTTTACGGCATGCCCGGGAGGAGACTTACATACATACATATAATCACGCCTTTATCTCTAATGGGGTAGGCAGAGCGTAAACGACCTAAACAAAGGTCATTCCGCCACGTCTGACAAAGTTTTGAGGATTATTTAAGATAGAATTGTCACCTACAAATTATTGCTGTAGTGACAGGTTGTCAGCCCGTCGCCTAAATTACAATAAGCTGAAACCCTCGGATCCCTTAGCTGGTTTTTACAGCATGCCCGGGAAGAAATGCAGCTGGCACAATTCTATGTTTTTCTCTCGCTCCCAGGCCAGCATGGAAGGAGGAGACTTAGCTGGCACATTCGATGTTTTTCTTTCATTTCCAGTCCAGCATGGAAGTACCAACAATAATGTTTATGTAAACTCTCCAGTGAATGGACAATACCACGTTTTAGTGCCTTCAGACGATGTTTACAATATTTGAAGTTACTAGCATTATTCATACATACAAATAATCACGCCTTTATCCCTGATGGGGTAGGCAGAGCGTTTTGCCACGCCTGTTATGTTTTTGTGGTAAATATATTATTTTATTTGATGCTGAAGCTCTGCCTTTCCCGTAAGGGATATGGAAATGATTTTATGCATTTATGTAATGCTAAGGCCTATTTGCAAAACACTGTAATATATTATTATGGTGTTTCATAATTATAATTAAACAAATTCTGTTACATCATTTCAGCATCAATGAAATAATTAAAAACATCAAAACTATAAATACTTCAATTGAATGTTATTTTGAAATTTTTGTGTAACGCGAATGAAAATATTAGATCATCGAAAGAATTACTTAATTTGTCACAAATTATAGGTATTACTGATTGTGTATGTCAGTAAAGGTTGGTAGAAATTGCTGCTTTAGCAATAAGGCCGCCTATATTGTACTGTCACGTTTGTTCCTTTTTATTTCTGTTGTATGTGTTTCTTTGTGCAATAAAGAATTTTGTATTGTATTGTATTGTGTATGTCATTATTTCTAAGAATATCTAAATGGGATATCTTGAGTTATCGTGGACTTCCATGCTGGACTGAGAGTGAGAGAAAAACATAGAATGTGCCGGGCATGCTGTAAAAACCAGCTAAGGGATCCAAAGATTCCTGTATATTGCAATTTAGGCGATGGGCTGACAACCTGTCACTACAGCAATACACCTACAAATCTATCTTAAATAACCCTCCAAACTTTGTGATACGTGGCGGGATGACCTTTGTTTAGGTCGTTTACGCTCTAACTACCCCATTAGGGGCAAAGGCGTGATTATATGTATGTATGTTATCATTTGTCATTGTATTGTTTGAATGGTTTTAAGGGACAAATTCCATGGACTGATAGTGATAGAAACATAGAATGTATCAGCTACTTCTATACCCAGGAACTCTGTAAAAGCGATATTACGCTAAACATAACCAGTGTTTTCTTTTATGCAAAAGAATTATGTATTTTTGAGCTTATAGACCCTTTTCTAGATTCAGACCAGTGGCGTAAAAAAACTGTCATTTTTAGAAAAAGGATATCAAGGCTCATATTTATTTATTTTTATTGTTTATAAAGCGATATCAAGATTGAGAAAAATAATAAGTATGGATTTGACACATCTTTTTGTACTGAAATGACATTTCTGATACGAACTCATCGCGCTGTCACTCTTGAGAGCTGATTATAAATATGGGCCCAAGAATCCTTAACTTACTATTCTTACACTTATATGTATCTTACATTCCATCCATCTTACATCCAAAGTTTTCCTAAACAAATGTCTTATCTGTCTTTGCTATAAGTCCGGGCCTTTTATCATCAGAATTTTCCATACGTACTTTTATCATCAGAATTTTCCATACATACTTTTATCATCAGAATTTTCCATACATCGCCTGACAATGATTGTATGGAATGATAGTTTTATATCATCATCTCCCTAGCCTTATCCCGTATCTCACGGGGTCGGCTACCTAATCTAGGGGATTGAACGAGAGTACTGGTTTTTACACAGAGCGACTGCCATCTGACCTCCGCAACCCAGAAGGGAAACCAGACCCAATCCTAGATTAGGTCAGAGTTTTCAAGCCGCCAATGCTTAGCACTGGCCTCTGATATGGCTTAACGACTAATATCTACGGTATTAAACGATATTAACCGGGACCAACGGCTTAACGTGCCTTCCGAAGCACGGAAAAAGCGCCGAATAAACGTACATATGAAATTCGAAAACCGAAAAACACATTGGTACGTGGTGGGGTTCGAACCACGACCTCCCGCTCAGAAGGCAGCGGCCCTATCCACTACACCATCGGGCTCTAATATATATATGCGCAGTAATATTTCATTACGGCCTTCGATGTCCCAAGGTTAGATATATCAAACAAATGTGTGATATTGAGAGCGATTCGGCGGTGCGAACGGCACGACTACTAAATGTAGTCCATTCCTGTCATATTCTATGAAAACAGAAAGGGATGGCAATAATTTTAATCGAGTTTGTACGAGTGTATTGCTATGTTAACGATAATGTACATAATTCGGGTAGATCATACATACATGCATAAAATAACGCCCGAATTTTAGCATGCTGGCCTGGAACGAGAGAAAAAACATAGAATGTGCCAGCTGCATTTCCTTCTGGCCATGCTGTAGTAACCAGCTAAGGGATCCGAGGGTCTATGTATATTGCAACTTAGGCGATGGGCTGACAACCTGTCGCTACAGCAATATACCAGCAAATCCATCTTAAATAACCCTTAAAACTTTGTCGAACGTAGCGTGAGACGTTTGTTTATTTCGTTCACGATTATATATATATATATATATATATAATCATGCCTTTTTCCCTAATGGGATAGGCAGAGCGTGAGCGTGTAATTTAAGCGATGGGCTGACAACCAGTCACTACACTACAGTAACATCCGGATGGATTTAAGTAGGTGTATGGTATCTGAACTGAAGTAATCCTCAAAACTTGTCAGACATGGCGGAAAACTAATCTACCCCATTAGGAATACATATATACATTTTTTTTTATTAGTCTCTGTTAATGTTGCATTTTCTTGCCCCCTCAAAATTATTCACTTTCTCTTACTACCATTGGGTTGGCTGGAAGAGATCTCTTCATAGAGATAAGTTCGCACTTGCACACTATATTTGTAAATTACATTTCTTTTGTGTTTATGCAATAAAGTATATATATATATATATATATATAATTTTGAGGGGGCAAGAAAATGCAACATTAACAGAGACTAATAAAAAAAAATGTATATATGTATTCCTAATGGGGTAGATTAGTTTTCCGCCATGTCTGACAAGTTTTGAGGATTACTTCAGTTCAGATACCATACACCTACTTAAATCCATCCGGATGTTACTGTAGTGTAGTGACTGGTTGTCAGCCCATCGCTTAAATTACAAACAAAACAGTTAAACCCCGAATCCATTTTTTACACCATTCCTGAGAAGTAGTGTAGATGGCACATTTTATGTATTTCTATCGTTCCCAGTCCAGCATGGAAGAATTTTATTATACATACATATAATCACGTCTTTATCCCAAATTTCTTCCATACTGGACTGGGAGAGAAAGAAAAACATAGAATGTTCCAGTTGCCCTTCCTCCCGGGCATGCTGTAAAAGACAGCAAAAGGGATTCGAGGGTTACAGTGTATTTTAATTTAGGCGATGGGCTGACAACCTGTCACTACAGCAATACACATTACAATCTAAAATTGCCCTCAATTTATGTCAGACGTGGCGAAAGCGCCTTTTAGGAGGCGTTTTACGCTCTGCCTACCCCGTAAGGGATAAAGGCGTGATTTTATGTATGTATGTATGTATCCCAAATGGGGTAGGCAGAGCGTAAAAGACCTAAACAAAGGTTGTTTCGCCACGTCTGACTAAAGTTATGAGGGTTATTTAAGATAGATTTGTAGGTACATTGCTGTAGTGATAGGTTGTCAGATCGCCTAAATTACAATATACTGAATCCCTCGGATCACTTAGCTGGTTTTTACAGCATGCGCGGGAGGAAATGCAGCTGACATATTCTATGTTTTTCTCTTGCTCCCAGGCCAACATGGAAGAAATATTTTCATACATAAAATATGGCTTTTATCCCTAATGTTATTCGCAAACTTCTGTGTTTATACGGAGTGTAAGAGATAATGTATATATATTATATATACCTAATTACATAAACCTACCAATTATATTTATCATTCTTGACCTAACCTAACATAATCGGTCATATAAAAAACCCGTTTTTAATCTTTACCTAGAGGAGATGCTGGCAGAATGAATGTCAACGACTTATTTGAAGGTCATTTTAGACCATGCAATGCTGTAGTGACAAGTTGTCAGCCTAAGAACGTTCGCGCACAGGAAATAATTTCCAGTTGAAAATTGTTCAGTGTTTATGACTGAGCAACCTCTATCCGTTTGTGGGACGCTGTCCCTTACACCCGGCATATCTGCCTACCCTATAAGAGTTAAATGCGTCATTTTAAGTAGGTACCTGTATATATCCTGCGATAAACTCCGTGGTCTAGCGGTCTGAGCCATGGGCTCTCAACCCGGAGGTCCCGGGTTAGATTCCCGGTGGGGGACAATGACTTTGTGTTTTTGTTTCTAGTTTGGTTAGGACGTTGCAGGCTAATCACCTGATTGTCCGAAAATGCCTATGAAGAGCATGTAAATATGTAGTCGATTCTGCACCTGATTTCTCTCTGGTCGTGTCAGTCAATCTGACCCATTAGTATAAGAGATTGAAGAAATAGAGAGTGCACCTGTGTGTAGCGCAAACACTTGGGCACTAAAAACTAGTCCTGCGCAGTTGGCCGATCTCTGGGAGATTAGACGCCATCACCGAAAATCGGTGGGAGGACTATTATTTGTATCCTGCGATACTGTCGGATGTGAACAATATATTTATATAACGGACAGACGTACAGATCGATAATATAATAATATTATTATGAAGATAAGAGGAAGCTCTCTGTAAATTTCTTAAGGCATTAAACTGGATTTTCAAAATACTTATATACATACATACATACAATCACGCCTTTATCCCTAATGGGGTAGACAAAGCGTAAACGACCTAAAAAAGGTCTGACAAAGTTTTGAGGGTTATTTAAGATAGATTTGTAGGTATATTGCTGTAGTGACAGGTTGTCAGCCCATCACCTAAAATTGCAATACATTATAACCCTCGAATCTCTTAGATGGTTTTTAGAGCATGCCGGGGAGGAAATGCAGCCGGCACATTCTATGTTATATTATCGATACTAATAATATTATCTATCTATATTATCGACCTGAACGTTTTATAAATATATTGTTCACATCCAGCAGGATATAAATTAATAGTCCTCCCACCGATTTTCGGCGATGGCGGCTATTCTCCTTGAGATCGGCCAACTGCGCAGGACTAGTTTTTAGTGCCCAAGTGTTTGCGCTACACACAGGTGCACTATATTCGTTTAATCTCTTATTCTGATGGGAGGAATTAGGAATAAGTTCCTTATTCGTAGGATGGGACAGATTGACTGACACGACCAGAGAGAAATCAGACGCAGGACCGACATTTACATGCTAATCCGACGGCATAGATCATCTTACTTTTCGGACAATCAGGTGATCAGCCTGCAATGTCCTAACCAAACTAGAAACAATAACACAAAGTCATTGTCTCCCGCCGGGAATCGAAACCGGGACGAGAGCCCATGGCTCAGACCGCAAGACCACGGAAGCAGGTCAGTCAGGTACTTAAAATTACGCATTTAACATGCCGGGTGTAAGGGACAGCGTCCCACAAACTGATTGGTTTTGCTCAGTCAAAAACACTGAAAAACTGTCTCCGTGTTCTAGTGGTCTGAGCCATGGGCTCACGATGCGGAGGTCCTGGGTTCGAAGCACATAGTTGATATTTGTTAATTTTTCATATTGTGAGTATTGCCTCAGTTTGGTTAGGACAATGCAGACAGAATCACCTGATTGTCTGGAAGCAAAAAGATTCCGTGCATAGGAGGGCACGTTAAGCCGTCGGTCCCGGTCGCTGTCTTTGTTAGTGATTGCTACACAAACCATATCAGAGGCCTATTAGCTGTGCTATTGGGCGGTTTAAAAACTCTGATACTAGGGTTCATTGGGTCGACTGACTCGAAACCCACAAGACAGAAAAGGAAGACTAAACAACTTTCAGGAAATTCTTTCCTGTGCGCGAACGCCCTTCGGCTGACAACTTGTCACTACAGCCATACATGGACTAATATGACCCTCAAATAAAAGTCGTTGACATTCTACTAGCTCCTCTAGGTAAAGATTAAAAACTGGATTTTTATATTACCGACCGATTAAGTTAGGTTATGTCAAGCATGATAAATATAATTGGTAGGTATGCATAAATATTATAGAGCTAATATAATACATGAACTTCCATGCTGACCTGGGAGCGAGAAAAAAACATAGAATTGTGCCAGTTGCTTCTCTTCCCGGGCGAATTCTATATCAGCTTAGCGATACATATTACCATCTGAAATTGTCATCGATATCAAATTTGTCGGATGTGCCCAAATCGCCTTTTACAAGGCTGTACTGGCTCTGCCCACCTCCTTAGGGATAAAGGCATGAGTGATAGTAAGCAATTGACCTCAGGGGGTCCGCTATCAAGAACTGTCAATCGTAAATAAGTCGCGTAACTATTACACACGAGGGCAATATTCGAAGAACATGCTTTTTATCAGCAATATACCTACAAATCTAGCATAAATAACCCTCTAAACTTTGTCAGACGTGGCAGAACGACATTTGTTCAGATCGTTTACGCTCTACCTACCCCATTAGGGATAGAGGCGTGATTATATGTATGTATGCATAGAATAACCATTTACCAGACCCGGCATACCTTGTGAGACCGGGGAATTTTAATAAAATAAAAAGTATTATCAGAAATGCAAATATTTAAAATAAAAAAATGTTATGAGATCTCTTTGACGGATGTGACATTCTTTCGTTTGCATTTCCATACATTTCACAAACTGTTTAAGAATAAAATATTATACTCCGTGAATGTTAATTTAATATTCTCAAAATACAATGATTGTGTACACTCAAGAACAAAAGTAATGGAACATGAATCGCAGGTGTGATTTAAAATCAGCAAACCCAAACTAAGTTGAAAGCGTGCCCTCCGAAGCACGGAATCTTTATTTTTCGGACAATCAGGTGATTCAGCCTGCATTGTCCTAACTAGGACTGGGGAAAATCTCGCAAAGTGATAAATTGACAAATACCAACTTTGTTGGTCCAGGGGAGGAACCTGGAAATTGAACCCAGGACCTCCGGATCGGGAGTCCATGGCACTAGCCACAAGACCACGGAGGCAGTTAGCCACAAGACCACGGAGGCAGTTACAAATACGCTAGTTTGCAACTTTTTATAAAATGTCAAAAACGCTTTTTCGTATGATAATAGCATGGACGAATAATACAAGATAATAGCGAGTTATAACGTCACTCCTTGTTAATATTGTACTACTCAAATCAATAAACTTCTTTGCTTTTAACTCGATTATTTAATCTAAATGTGCATATTTTTTTAAATGATGAATGAGATACCAGTATTATAGCCATCAGTTTTAAGTAGGATACACTTTTTAAAATATTCTTAGCCACCCAGTCAATACGCCTTTTCTTCCTTAAATATTGCCCACGTGTGTAATACTTTACCAGACATGTTTACGATTGACAGTTTCTGATACCGGACCCCCTGAGGTCAATTGCTTATTATCACTCATGCCTCTATCTCTGAGGAGGTGGGCAGAGTCGTACAGCCTTTTAAAAGGCGATTTGGGCACATCCGACAAATTTGATACATACATACATATAATCACGCCTTCATCCCTAATGGGGTAGGCAGAGCGTAAACGACCTAAGCAAAGGTCGTCCCGCCACGTCTGACAAGTTTTGAGGGTTATTACAGATGATCATGACGTATATTGCTATAGTGACAGGTTGTCAGCCCATCGCCTAAAATTGTAATATACTATAACCCTCGAATCCATTAGCTGGTTTTTACAGCATGCTTTGGAAGTGATGCAGCTGGCACATTCTATGTTTTTCTATTAGTCCCAGTCCAGCATGGAATTTAATATCTATGACAATTACAACAACCCTCTATCTTAAATAACCCTCAAAACTTTGTCGGACGTGCCGGAACAACCTTTGTTTAGGTCGTTTACGCTCTGCCTGCCCCATTACAGATAAAGGCGTGATTATATGTATGTATGTATGACAATTTCAGATGGAAATATGTATCGCTACGCTGATATACAATACGGCCGGGAAGAGAAGCCGCAGGAAAATTCTGTCCTTTTTAATGGCTCCGAATTTAGCATTTGCATATTTTTTTAACTTAAATATACATTTTGCGTTAAAAGTATATAGACATACATATAGGCAGGCCTTTATCCTTAATGGGGTAGGCAGAGCGTAAACGACCTAAACGAAGGTCGTTTCGCCACGTCTGACAAAGTTTTGAGAGTTATTTAAGATAGATTTGTAGGTATATTGCAGATAAAAAGCATGTTCTTCGAATATTGCCCTCGTGTGTAATAGTTACGCGACTTATTTACGATTGACAGTTCTTGATAGCGGACCCCCTGAGGTCAATTGCTTACTATCACTCATGCCTTTAACCCTAAGGAGGTGGGCAGAGTCGTACAGCCTTGTAAAAGGCGATTTGGGCACATCCGACAAATTTGATATCGATGACAATTTCAGATGGAAATATGTATTTCTACGCTGATATACAATTCGCCCGGGAAGAGAAGCAGCTGGAAAATTCTATAGTATATTTTCGCTCCCAATAATCCCATTTCAGCGCAATTGCATACCTGGTGGACAGCGTCCCGTAAACTGATAGGGGTTGCTCAGTCAATGTAACTGAACAACTATAAGCAGATTTTTTTTTCAGAAGATGAAAAATAAATGACCTTCTCATACAAAATGACCACATCGATCACAATTGTTTTTTCCAATTTGTATGGAAAAGCGAATTGTTTTTTTATTTCCTGAAAAAAAAAACCTGTGGAAGTTGTTCAGTGTTGTTGACTGAGCGACAACTGATCAGATTGCGGGACGCTGTCCCTTAAACCTGGTATTTGTTCCTCTAATTTTGCCCTCGCGTGTAATACTTTACCCGACTTGTTTACGATTGACAGTTCTTGATTGCGGACCCCCTGAGGTCAATTGCTTACTATCTCCAGACGTATATAATGGTTAATTATAATAACGTACGCTTATGCACTCCAGAGCAAAACTTTTAATAAAATAGAGCTAAGTAATTATTCCTTAAGTTTTGTACCGATATTAGCAAAAGCTAAGCAAAAGCCAAGGAAATTTTGAATTAAGTTCCATATTTTCAGGGTGCTAACGAAATTTTAAAACTTTCTTCAATAATAAACATAAGCTAAAATATTAAACAGCTATTCTTCCATGCTGGCCAGGGAGCGAGAAAAAAACGTAGAATGTGTTGCTGCATTTCCTTCCGGGCATGTTGTAAAAACCAGCTAAGGGATCTGAGGGTTTCAGTTTATTGCAATTTAGGCGATGGGTTAACAACCTGTCACTACAGCAATACCGCAACCTACAAATCTATGTTAAATAACCCTCAAAACTTTGTTAGACGTGGCGAAACGACCTTTTTAGGGCGTTCGCTCTGCCTACTCCATTATGGATAAAATCGTGATTATTTGTATGTATCAAAAAAATACTATCAGTCTGAAAAATAATAACTTCGACCCTAACCTAACCTATTGCGGAGAAATTAATTATTGAGGCTGATTAAGTTTTTTGTGGATCGTAAAATTATTTCCCATATTTAACGAGTGCCCGCTTCTCTTGTCTTTAAGTGTATTAGTTATCAGTTTTAATTATAATGAATGATTTATAAATTAGCCGAGCTGTGTATTGTCGCCAACCAATTCATATTGTTGAATGAACGACATTTAGCTGAGGGAGAAATAATCGTTCAATAGATTAGAATTTTATCTAGAGAGGGTAATGTTCTCTTCCCACGTGTAATTTACGTGCTGGATAGTCGATAAGGGATCCGAGGGTTTCAGTATATTGTAATTTAGGCGATGGGCTGACAACCTGTCACTACAGCAATATACTTACAGTTCAAATCTATCTTATATAACCCTCAAAACTTTGTCAGACGTGGCGGAACGACCTTTGTTTGGGTCGTTTACGCTCTGCCTACCTCATTAGGGATAAAGGCGTGATTATATGTATGTATGTAGTCGATAAAAAAAATCCAAGCCACCATTTTTTTTAAAAGATATTAGTGTAAAAGCAGTGGCATAGCGGTGTCGTCTGCCCGTGGCGTTAGAAAATTTGCATACATACATAAAATCACGCCTTTATCCCTTACGGGGTAGGCAGAGCATTAAACGCCTCGTAAAAGGCGCTTTCGCTGCGTCTGACAAAAATTGAGGGCAATTTTAGATTGTAATGTGTATTGCTAATGTGTAGTGACAGGTTGTCAGCCCATCGCCTAAATTACAATACACTGTAACCCTCGAGTCCCTTTTGCTGTCTTCTACAGCATGCCCGGGAGGAAGGGCAGCTGGAACATTCTATGTTTTTCTATCTCTCCCAGTCCAGCATGGAAGCATTAGAAAATTTGAACACTCTTTTTTAGGTATTTAAAGGCAGATCCAGCTTTGGATTAAGGGGAGGAGGGGTCATTAAATGCATACTCAATCGCAATACATATTTAACAAAAAACAGAAATAAAATGTAATGCCGCGAGCAAACCGAGCTCAAATTTTACGAAGATAAAAACAGAATCACACAAAATAATATAAAGGTATTCCATGCTGGACTGGGAGCAAGAGGAAAACATAGAATGTGCCAGCTGCATTTCCTCCCGGGCATGCTGTAAAAACCAGCTAAGGGATCTGGAGGTTTCATTATATTGTAATTTAGGCGATGGGCTGACAACCTATCACTACAGCAATATACCTACAATTATATCTTAAATAACTCTCAAAACTTTGTCAGACGTGGCGCAACGACCTTTGTTTAGGTCGTTTACGCTCAGCCTACCCCATTAGGGATAAAGGCGTGATTATATGTATATGTGTAATGCGAGCGAAGCAAGTCTGACTTTTCGCGGTCCCCGGGGAGTCATTGTAATATTTTGCCGCCCCCTAAAGTGACCCCGGACCCCCAGATAAAAATCTGTCCAGCATATATCAGTGGATCGCTGCTGCCGGGCATGCTGTAAATACCAGATAAGGGATCAGAGGGTTTTGGTATATTGTAATTTATGCGATAGACTGACAACCTGTCACTACAGCAACACCTACAAATCTATCTTAAATAACCCTCAAAAGTTTAAAATGTATGTATATATGTACAAATGCGTAGTGTTGTTTGTCATACTTTTATATGTCCGACTAGCAAGTTTGGCGAGAAGATTACCATACTACTGAATATATCACGGCTTTATCCGTAATGGTGTAGGCAGAGCGTAAAAGAAGGTCGTTCCGCCATATCTAAAAAAGTTATAAAGGTTATTTAAGATAAATTTTCTGTAGTGACAGGTTGTCAGCCCCTCGGATCACTTAGCTGGCTTTAACAGCATACCCGGTAGCAAATGCAGCTGGCACATTCTATGTTTTTCTCTCGCTCCCAGGCCAGAATGGAAGTTATTGTAGTAATAGTTTCATTCATCATTTCCCGTCGCCTTATCTCGTATCTCTTGGGGTTGGCTACCTAATCTAGGGGATTCATATATGGTACTGGTTTTTACATAGAGCGCAGTCCATCTGACCTCCGCAACCCATAAGGGAATCCAGACACAATCCTAGATTAAGTCAGAGTTTTGAAGCCGCCAATGCTTAGCACTGGCCTCTGACATGGCTTGACGACTAATATCTACGGTATTAAACGATATTAACTGGGACCAACGGCTTAACGTGCCTTCTAAAGCACGGAAAAAGCGCGGATTAATCGTACGGAAGTTTATTACAGGAAAATCTAATTCTCTATGCCATTTCTGTAGCAAAAATTTCTACAGAAACGAAACACTTACTTCCGAGAATGCGTACTTCAAAGGGCCGTATTTTTGAATAGTTCGAATTGAATTCGCATATGAAAGACTAAGGGCGCTTTTACACTGATCCGAATGCGTATCCGAATATTTTCTGATCCAAATTGGTCTTCCCAGTAAATGTATGACAGCTTGCGCACCCATCCATATCCGTTTTATATGGAAACTAGCGACCCGCCCCAACTTCGCACGGAAATTATCAGTGTTTCTCTACTATATTATGCATGTATTATACATATAAACCTTCCTCTTGAATCACTCTATCCATTAAAAGAAACCGCATCAAAATCCGTTGCGTAGTTTTAAAGATTTATGCAAACATAGGGATATAGGGACAGAGAAAGCGACTTTGTTTTATACTATGTAGTAATTTCACGGACGCGATTCGGATACGGAGCAGTGCAAAACCGCCCTAACATTCGCATGCCAAAAGGTATGCAAATTGCATGCGAATATTGCTATTTCGCATGCGGATTTCGATTCGAGTGATTCAAAAATAAGACTTCAGTTTTTTTTTCATACTTTTTGTACGTCATTGAACAAGTTCTATACCTGACTAACTAGTTTGGCGAGTACATAACCAGTTGGTATAATACATGTAAATATTATACCAACCACATACATACATATAATCACGCCTTTATCCCTAATGGGGTAGGCAGAAGGTTTTGAGGGTTATTTAAGATGGATTTGTATGTATATTGCTGTAATGACAGGTTGTCAGCCCATCGCCTAAATTACAATATATTGTAACCCTCGGATCCCGTAGCTGGTTTTTACATTATACCAACTGAATACATAATTATCATTGAACTAATAGATTGAATATATAAATCTACAGTTATATTTTTATTTTTATAAGAAACTAGCGACCCGCCCCGGCTGCGCACGGAAATCATCAGTGTTTCTCTACCATATTATGCATGTAGTATACATATAAACCTTCCTCTTGAATAACTCTATCCATTAAAAGAAACCGCATCAAAATCCGTTGCGTAGTTTTAAAGATCTAAGCATACATAGGGATATAGGGACAGAGAAAGCGACTTTGTTTTATACTATGTAGTGATGGGTTTGCTCTTGACTAGATAAAATGGTCAGGGATGACCGTGTCAGAGTCGACTATGGAGCGGCTCACCCAGAAGATGCCTGTTATGGCACTGGAATCCCACGCACCGACGGAACACAGCAAGCTGTTTGGCGCCGGACTCCGGTGAGAGGGTGGTCGCGAGCCAGGCGGCCCCTTGCGGAGCCTACCACCGCTTTGTAGGGATCGTTCAGCCGGACTTATTCACAGGCAAGCCTGTGTTGCCGACAACCTGTCACTACAGCAACATACCTACAAAACTATCTTAAATAACCCTTAAAACTTTGTCAGATGTGGCGAAACGCCTACCCCATCAGGGATAAGGGTGTGATTGTATGTACGTAATAACGAAAATTTCAGGAAGTAAATATAGATAAGTATGGAAGTATGGAGGATTTCCATGCTGGACTGGGAGCGAGAGAAAAACATAGAATGTGCCAACTGCATTTCCTCCCGCGCATGCTGTAAAAACCAGCTAAGGGATCCAAGGGTTTCAGTATATTGTAATTTAGGCGATGGGCTGACAACCTGTCACTACAGCAATATACTTACAAATCTATCTTAAATAACCCTCAAAACTTTGTCAGACGTGGCGGAACGACCTTTGTTTGGGTCGTTTACGCTCTGCCTACCCCATTAGGGATAAAGGCGTGATTATATGTATGTATGTCCTGTTTGTAATGCTTATGTTATTCTAGATTGTGTGTTTTTATTTATTGTAGTGTGTTTTGTGGAAATAAAGTGATGTGTATTTTTGTAACTTAATACATCTCTGATTTAGTGGTGTTATGTTCGATGTGGCGTTTTTGTTTTTCAAAATCGTTGATGCTCTTCCTACCTCGTAAGAGATGTGTGCCTGATTGTCTGAGCGTAAACATAAATTCAGTATTCGTTGATAACGCTAAACACCATTCAGTGAATCGAGTCATTCAGAAATTGCGAAAAATGCGCGAGTCATTCATTATTCGTATTCGTATATTCGTATTGACCATTGTCCATTCGTTTGTTGATTTTACGAATAAATTAAGCATTGATAGTTAAAAGGGTATTAACATTAACACTTCTGTTTGCCATTTGTAGTGTAAATAGCTTTTAAAATAAATTATAGAAGTCGTTTATGCATCTCATAGGGGTAAAACAAAGGTCGTTCCGCCACGTCCTAGATCTGTTAATTGCTATAGTGACAGGTTATCAACCCATCGCCTAAATAACAATATTATCTCCTTCTAGATCAGCCACAACAGTCCACTGCTGGACATGGGCGTCCACAAAATTGGGGGTATATGCCATACTCACCACGCTTGGCAGGCGGGTTGGTGAACGCAGTAGAAGTTTTACATTCACAGGGACGGCTGCTGCCCATTCCCTGGATGTATCCCTTAGTCGACTTTTATGACACCCACGGGAAGTTATGGGGTGATGCTATTCTAACCCAGCACTACACGGGGATCATCATCTCCTGATTTATTCCATGCTGGCCTGGGAGCGAGTGAAAAACATAGACTGTGCCAGCTGCATTTCCTCCCGGACATGCTGTAAAAACCAGCTTAGGGATCCGAGGGTTTCTGTATATTGCAATTTCAGCGATGGGCTGGCAACCTGTCACTACAGCAATATACCTTCAAATCTATCTTAAATAGCCCTCAAAACTTTGTCAGACGTGGCTGAACGACCTTTGCTTAGGTCATTTACCCTCTGCCTACCCCATTAGGGATAAAGGCGTGATTATATGTATGTATGTATCTCCCGAGCCTTACCCCAAATCTCACGTAGCATTATTTTTTCGACACCCAAAGTTATTTCCACAATGCAGCAGCATGGAAGCTGTATCTACGTATCATCTCCCTAGCCTTTATCCCGTTTCACACGGTGTCGGCTACCTAATCTAGGGGATTGAACGAGGGTACTGGTTTTTACACAGAGCGACTGCCATCTGACCTCCGCAACCCAGAAGGGAAACCAGACCCAATCCTAGATTAGGTCAGAGTTTTCAAGCCGCCAATGCTTAGAACTGGCCTCTGATATGGCTTAACGACTAATATCTACGGTATTAAACGATATTAACCGGGACCAACGGCTTAACGTGCCTTCCGAAGCACGGTAAAAGCGCCGAATAAACGTACATATGAAATTCGAAAACCGAAATCACATTGGTACGTGGTGGGATTCGAACCACGACCTCCCCGCTCAGGAGGCAGCGGCCCTATCCACTACACCATCGGGCTCTCTCAAGCTGTATCTACGTATATAGGTACTGTTATCTATCTACCGGGTGTAAGGGACTGCGTCCCACAAACTGATAGGGGTTGCTCAGTCAATTACACTGAACAACTTTCACCAAGAAATTCTTTCAGGAAGTGAAAAAAAAAAAGCTTGTAGATGTTGTTCAGTGTCATTGACTGAGCAACCCCTATCAGTTTGCGGGACGGTGTCCCTTACACGCCTTATACTATACTTTAATAGACGAGATGAGAGAAGAGAAGATAATGATGAGATGGTGCTACACTGCCCCGGCTTCACACAAGAAAAATCATAACCCTCCTTTTTGCTTTGCCGTATTCGGGTAAAAAGTGTATGTAACTGTTGTTCGTGCTGTTAGTGTTTCCGTGCAGCCCCATGGCTCCAAGGTAGCCCCAGAATATAAAATTTACGGATAAAAACAGCTTTACTTCCAAATTTATTAACATACTTATTAATGAACTAAAAAAAAAAAAATGTTGCAATTGCAGGCCATGAACTAATTTCTTAGGAGTATATTTAAAAAAAAAAAATAGGAGAAATAAGCTCTTAAAACAACCGTATGCAGCTAGGAATCAAGGTGTTCAAATAATTATGGATACATACATACATAAATCATGCCTTTATCCCTTGCGGGGTAGGCAGAGCGTAAAACTCCTCGTAAAAGGTCACGCCCACATCTGACAAAATTGAGGGCAATTTAAGGTTCTAATGTGTATTGCTGTAGTGACAGGTTGTCAGCCTATCGCCTAAATTACACTGTATCCCTCGAATCCCTTTTGCTGACTTCTACAGCATGCCCGGGAGGAAGGGCAGCTGGCACATTCATTTTTTTTCTATCTCTCCCAGTCCAGCATGGACGTTCAAAATATAATTAAGGATGATGCTTGAAATCCCGAGTGGTGATGAATTAAAATAGTATCACCCCAAGTCTTAACACGGGTATCATAAAAGTCAGTAATGGAGTAGTCCTCTCACCGATTTTCGGTGATGGCGGCCAATCTCCCAGAGATCGGCCAACTGCGCACGACAAGTTTTTAGTGCCCAAGTGTTTGCGCTACACACAGGTGCACTCTCTATTCCTTCAATCTCTTATTCTGATGGGACAGATTGACTGATACGACCAGAGAGAAATCCGAATATTTACATGCCCATCTGACAGCATGGGTCCTGTTACTTTTCAGACAATGAGATGATCAGCCTGCAATGTCCTAAACAAACTAAAAACAACAACACGCAGTCATTTCCCCCCGACGGGAATCGAACCCGGGACCTCCTGATCGTGAGCCCATGGCTCAGACCGCTAGACCACGGAGGCAATAAGGGCTAATCCAGGGTAGTTAGCTTTCTCTATGAATGTAATATTTCGCACAATGGGCTTGATTCTAGATTTGCCGGCTAAAACTGAAATTAAAATCTATTTGTCACTTTCAGACTAAAAACATTGGAAAAAGACAGGAGATCTATTCTTTCCGGTTTTTGTTTTATAGTCGGTGGTTTTATGCGTTATCTGACATTTTTATCCGCTGTCATATGATATGGCGGATAAATTTGACAGAAATACTGGAGAAGCGTGCAAAAGCGCGTCAAAATCTAGCGGACAAAGTGTACAATCCTCTTTACTCTTTGAACACATACATACATACATACATCACGCCTTTATCCCTAATGGGATAGGCGCTTTCGCCACGGCTGACAAAACTTGAGGGAAATTTTAGATTGTAATATGTATTGCTATAGTGACAGGTTGTCAGGCCATCGCCTAAATTACAATACACTGTAACCCTCGAGTCCCTTTTCCTGACTTCAACAGCATGCCCGGGAGGAAGGGCAGCTGGAACATTCTATGTTTTTCTATCTCTCCCAGTCCAGCATGGAAGTAACACTGTCCCCCAAAAGACAGGTTAAATCCTAGTTTGGGTGACAGGGCTCCTCTTAAATATACAAACATTAGTTTGCCACATCTATTGTTAAATTGGAAAATAAACTACTTTTTTATACATACATACATACATATAATCACGCCTTTATCCCTAATGGGGTAGGCAGAGCGTAAACGACCCAAACAAAGGTCGTTCCCCCACGTCTGACAAAGTTTTGAGGGTTATTTAAGATAGATTTGTAAGTATATTGCTGTAGTGACAGGTTGTCAGCCCATCGCCTAAATTACAATATACTGAAACCCTCGGATCCCTTAGCTGGTTTTTACAGCATGCCCGGGAGGAAATGCAGCTGGCACATTCTATGTTTTTCTCTCGCTCCCAGGCCAGCATGGAAGAAACCTTTTTATTTTTTATGTATTTATATAGAGATTTAGATGTAATTCGCCTGTCCTTTTTTTAATTTTGTTATATTGAAACTGAAAGAAAGATTTTAATTTTAGTTTTAGCCGTTGGTATCTATAATCAACTTTACCTATAATTACTTCCATGCTGGCCTGGGAGCGAGAGAAAAACATAGAATGTGCCAGCTGCATTTCCTCCCGGGCATGCTGCAAGATCCAGCTAAGGGATCCAAGGGTTTCAGTATATTGTGATTTAGGCGATGGGCTGACAACTTGTCACTACAGCAATATACCTAGAATTCTATCTTAAATAACCCTTAAAACTATGTCAGACGTGGCGGAACGACCTTTGTTTAGGTCGTTTACGCTCTGCCTACCCCATTGGGGATAAAGGCGTGATTATATGTATGTATGTATCTATAATCAAGTCCATTGCTTATCGTCAGAAGCCATGTCCAGCTGAAATTTTCCGTACTTACTGCGTACTTAGTAAGTTGTTTGAGTCATATTTGAAGTATTACCACTGTGGATAATTTAATGTGTCGAATGCGCTATTTTACGACTGTTTTGTAAGTGGTATGTAACATTCGATAACATACGTCATCATCTCCCTAACCTTATCCCGTATCTCACGGGGTCGGCTTCCTAATTTAGGGGATTGAACGAGGATACTGGTTTTTACACAGAGCGACTGCCATCTGACCTCCGCAACCCAGAAGGGAAACCAGACCCAATCCTAGATTAGGTCAGTTTTCAAGCCGCCAATGCTTAGCACTGGCCTCTGATATGGGTTAACGACTAATATCTACGGTATTAAACGATATTAACCGGGACCAACGGCTTAGCGTGCCTTCCGAAGCACGGAAAAAGCACCGAATAAACGTACATATGAAATTTGAAAACCGAAAAACACATTGGTACGTGGTGGGATTCGAACCACGACCGTCCTCGGAGGAGCTCAGGAGGCAGCGGCCCTATCCACTACACCATCGGGCTCTTTTCATAACATTCGATAACATACGTATTATGTCAATATTTGGACTATAGTTGCATCGTACCAAATCATATCAGTCACAGAATAACTGCCTCTTTGATCTAGTGTTAAAGCCTTGAAGTCCCTATCTAGGCATAGGTATTGTGGGTAACCGAGGGATATTATATGTTCTTTTCCGTGGGTAAAGTTTTGATGGTAATCTACTCGTAATGACATAGTATTCCAACTCAGTTTTAGAATTAAGGTAAACAAAGTTTCCATGCTGGCCTGGTAGCGAGAGCAAAACATAGAATGTGCCAGCTGCATTTCCTCCCGGGCATGATGTTAAAACCAGCTAAGGGATCCGAGGGTTTCAATATATTGTAATTTCGGCGATGGGCTGACAACCTGACACTACAGCAATATACCGACAAATCTATCTTAAACAACCCTCAAAACTTTGTCAGACGTGGCGAACGACCTTTGTATAGGTTGTTTACGCTCTGCCTACCCCATTAACGATGAAGGCGTGATTATATGTAGGTATGTATGTAAAATGGCATTTTTTTTTACTACAGCGAACTAAGAATCACTAATTTATAAGGGTCTAAATTATCTTTATAATTATAGCTATTACTTGAGACTGGATTTTCCATTCATTGTGTTTTTGTGAGTTACAATTTTTACTGATTGGGGCGCCACTTAGCTTCTACTAACTCTTAATTTTCATTAATTATAATTTACATTTCAAATTCGCAATGTAACAATGTTTAAAGTGCGAGATCGTTGGTCGAATCAAAATGTTTATAAAGGCTTCATAAGCCATAAGAGAAATATTTTTGTCAGAAATTGAAACAACACCTGTTAAACACGATACTTGTGTTACGCTTACTCACGGTTTAATATTTAATATTGGACTCATAATATTTTTGATTTAAAATAATGGTCTGTAATATAAACTGTATTGCGTAAATTTTGAAATTTACGATATATTTAAAATTGCTTCAATGCTGGACTGGGAGCGAGAGAAAAACAGAGAATGTGCCAGCTGCATTTCCTCCCGGGCATGCTGTAAAAACCAGCTAAGGGATCCGAGGGTTTCTGTATATTGCAATTTAGGCGATGGGCTGACAACCTGTCACTACGGCAATATACTTACAAATCTATCTTAATAACCTTCAAAACTTTGTCAGACGTGGCGGAACGACCTTTGTTTACTCGTTTACGCTCTGCCTACCCCATTAGGGATAAAGGCGTGATTATATGTATGTATGTATGTTGCGTAAATTTACAGTGTAGTCTGTGTACGGGGTATAAGGAGCAGCGTCTCGCTAAATTGAGGTTCTTCATTCAACGAAACTGAACTATCAGCAGGATTTTTTTTAGGAAGTGAAATGAAAAATAAAGATTTTTCATGCAAATTGTCTGATCGTGGTGGTCATTTTGTATGGAAAAGTCAAATTTATTATTCACTTCCTGAAAAAACCAATCTGCAGATAATTGTTCAGTTTCGTTGACTGAGCAACCCCTATCAGTTTGCGGGACACTGTCCCTTACACCCGGTATAATACAGAATCATTGTCGTCGCCGGGAATCGAACTGACAACCTTCGAATCATCATCTCCCTAGGCATTGAACGTGGGTACTAGTTTTTACACAGAGTGACAGCCATCTGACCGCCGCAACCCAGAAAGAAAACTAGACTCAATCTTAGATTAGGCTTTTGTCTGGTTAGTGGCCAACCCAGCTGTCAGAGTTTTCAAGCCGCCGCCAATGCTTAGCATAGGCCTCTGTCATGGCTTAACGACTAATATCCACGCTATTAACCGGGGGCAACGGTTTAACGCGCCTTCCGAAGCACGGAAATGCTCGTGCTGTTAAACAGCATAATTTACAGGAATAGGATAATGTTCAGGTCGTTTACGCTCTGCCTACCCCAATAGGGATAATGGCGTGATTATATGTATGTATGTATAATGTTTTTGAGTTGTTGTTTCTAAAGTAAAGTTTTTATATTACTTGTATAAAATAGTTCAATGTCACATTACCAAGGTTATATCGATTTTTTGAATAATAAAAGCCCTAGTAATTACCTTTTAATGGCGATGACGCATCAGGACTGTAATATAGGGTTAAAGCCAGCAATTTATTCAATTTTAACTATTATTGACTGGTTGTAAAGGTCAAAAGAATAATGAATCTAGTGTTAGAATCTATTTCAAATTTGTCGCCTTCTACAAGGTGGCGCAAAAGAAGTCATCCGATGTTGTTTGGCTCTCATTTTTTTTCTAAATGAAAAACTTCGAATCTGTTTTTTGATTATATTTATTTGCACCTTTAGAATTTTACTGGTCAAGTAGAGAAGATGATATCGGCCAAATGGGCGCCGTTACAATTGATTGCCATACGGGCTCGTTTTATGGCATTTTTCATCACTTCGGCGAGAACTTCGGGCGACAGATTCTCGCACTCGTGTCGAATGTTGTCTTTGAGGGCTTCCAAGGTCTCAGGCTTGTTGACGTAAACACGAGACTTCAAAAAACCCCATAAAAAGAAGTCCGGGACCGTTAAATCGGGCGATCTGGCCGGCCAGTGCAAATCGCCAAAACGAGAGATTAGGCGACCCGGAAATGCCGCCTTCAGAATGTCGGTTGTGGCTCGTGCAGTGTGCGCCGTTGCCCCGTCCTGTTGGAACCACATGTCCTCCAGTCCCAATTCGTCCAATTGCGGCAGAAAAAATTCGGTCAACATGGCCCTATAGCGCGCACCGTCCACTGTTGTCGTTTGACCCGCGGCGTTCTCGAAAAAAAATGGCCCGATGACTCCTCCAGCGTGAACAGCGCACCACGCAGTCACTTTGAGCGGGTGTAACGGCTCCTCGTGCATCACTCGTGGATTCTCGGTGCCCCAGAAGCGATAATTTTGCCGATTCACGTAACCGCTGAGGTGGAAATGAGCCTCATCGCTCATGATGATTTTGGTCGAAAAATTGTCCAATTCTTCCTCGAGATTGAGGATGGCTTGGGCGTAGGTTACGCGCGTTTGGCGGTCGGCAGGCAGCAGCTGATGCACGGTCTGGACTTTGTAAGGAAACATCTTCAAGTCTCGCACCAAAATTCGCTGCAAGGACCGCCGGCTGAGGCCCAATTGCGTGGCACGTCGTCTGGTCGATGTTTCGGGGCTCACTTCAACGTCCTCGGCTACAGCGGCGATATTCTCGGCAGAACGGGCGCTCCGGGGCCGGCCACTCTTAGCAACGTCTCGTGTGGTCCCATACTCTTCAAGGTTGGTGGCTAAACGTCGCAGTGTTTGCGCAGTCGGTGTCGGACGGCCGGGGAATCGGCGACGGAATTCGCGCTGCGCCAACACCACAGACGAATTGTTACTCAAAAAAATAGACACGATTTTTCCGCGTTCTTGGGGAGTGTATCGCTCCATGGCTTGTTCACTTGTATTCTGCATCTGTCTAGTCCACAAATGTCAAAACAGATTTGACATTGGCGGCCATTTGCAAAAATGAGAGCATCTTCCAATAGGGTGATTTCTTTTGCGCCACCTTGTACCTCTATAGACTCTATATTGTAAGATTTTTTTTTTACTCTTTACTCCGTGACATTATAACTAGCTGACCTAGCCTTGTATATTTTTAAGGTTTTTTGATAATTAAAACCAGTTAATTACATATAAAAGTAGTTGTTTTATTAGGGCTCTGTGGTCTTGTGATTTGAACCATGGGTACTCGATCTAGAGGCATTAGGTTCGATTTCCATGAATAAAGATGATAGTTTGTTCCTAGTTTCGTTAGGACAATGCAAGCTGTATTTTGTTATTTGTTCTTTTATTAATTTTCAAGTCTTTTGTCGTGGTTTCGATTCGAGCTGATTGACCTGATGAACCATGGTGTCAGAGTTTTTAAACTGCCTTATAGCGCAGCTAAAAGGCCTCTGACATGGTTTGTGTAACTACCACTATCAAAGACAGCGACTAGGAGACGCGACCGCAATTCGCGCCGATTTTCAAGTTATCAGTGAATACTTTTAGTACCTAACTTACCTAAATAAAAAGTTATTTTTTTTAAAAACCTTCTACTCTAATTTATAGGCATTGTGCCTACCCTGTATGAGATCTAGGCGTGGTTTATGAAGAATTTAATAAATAAAAATACCTACAGTTAGGTCAGTGTTATTCCTGACCTAGCTAACAAATATCAATTGCACTTCCTTCATTAAACAGACAGAATTAAACACTTTTGGTAATGCGCCAAAATCAATAAGATCTGTTGTCACTTGTGCTTTTTGAATTTTGAACTTGTGCCATGTACATTGCTGAATTATGTCAAGTTGGTAACAATGTATTAACTGAAAGCAGCAATGGATACTGGATAATTCTGAATGTGCATGGGGTCAATGTAATTTTTTTTGTAAATTTATGCAATATGTTATCCAACTAAATAAGATTGAGATGTGTTGGAGGGTCTTTTTAATTGGAAGTTTTTTTTTTTTTAGAAATGAAGGTAGTTTTTAGAATTTATGAATTGTATTTCAATTTAGACAACCTAAATATACCTACAAATACTACAGCAATATACCTACAAATCTATCTTTAATAACCCTCAAAACTTTGTTAGACGTGGCAACAACCTTCGTTTAGAAAGGTTGTTTACGCTTCTTCTTCTTGTTGTGTTGATTGTTTAGGCGTTATTATATTAATTTCGACCGGTTCGGTTGTTTACGCTTTGCCTACTCCATTAGGGATAAAGGTGTGATCATATGTATATATGTATTTTAATTTAGTAATTTTGTGATTATAGAAATGTAACTGCAATTAAATAATTATCTATCAAAAAAAAATGAGATAAAAAAACTGAATAAGCATTTTAATCATGATTGAGAATTATCTAAAGAATGAAACATGGTGTTTATTCATGTTAATTTTAAAAAGTTGTAGTTTAGAAAATTCCGAGAAGTATTTTAAAACATTGATGAAATTTTTTCCTTAACAAAAAATATTTCTTAAGTATAGAACTGTAAAGTAGTTATTACCATTTCCAAGCTGGTCTTTGTGTTTTTTTTTTGCAATCAAGGCATAGCAGACATACCTGAATTTATTATACCTAGGTAGAAATGTTATTAAATTAAGAAATACCACCTACCTACCTTAGCTAGTTGTTACACAGTATTTTTCATAGTTAATAAGGAAAATGCTACACATAAACTAAACAACTTTTGTTAAAATAATTGTATAATTAGGAGACCATATACTTAACTATTGATTGTATGGAAACAATATTTTTGAAATTGAAAACCAAAAGTTTTTCAGTATCAATAATCTAACGACTTCTGGACATCTACGTGGAGAAAAAACATGAGTAAAGTTGGGAAAAGTCATCAATCGTGAAAATCCGAAGAAAAACCACGTGTTTATTGAATAATTTCCGCGGAAATGGCTAAAGCAGTTCCGATGAGAATTACAAGCTAAACAATGTATGTAGAAGTTTCCAACGCCACCACATATACTCTCACTAGCCATAACAACTTAACAAGTGTAAAAAATACACCACGGCTGTCTCAGATCAATAAATTCACACGATATGACAAAGTAAATAAACCATTCAGAAGTTTCGTACTTCTATCGATTGTAAGATATTTTCTACTTTTAGCTGCATAGGCGTCTGTTACTGATAGCTCAGTTAAGTTTTCTAATGAAATTCACGTATTATAAACAGCTGACAATACAGAAATAATAATTAGCTCACCTTTTCAGGATGAAGGTGTAGATGACGGAAATGCACGGGATAAAAACTGTATTTACGTAACTACTACTAAAGTTATTAATAAATTAAGTATACACGTTAGAACTTGGGATAAATACACTCTTAACACAACAAAAGAAAGTAAAATCACGCAACTATTTGTCTAAATTAATAACTGTAAAAGATTTTCACGAATTCACTTTTCCACACGTTCATCGGTCGAATTTTAGTTCAACTTTTTGCTGCATGGCGCAGCGCCACTTTAGATTTTTGACATTTGTTATGGATGCGTTCTGAATTAAAATAACGCGTTATTAACGTTATGTGATGCTAAGACGTGCTATTTTACGTTCTATTGCCGTACTTAACCAGTGTTCTTGGAGCATCTTTTCTGTGAATGATAAAAAGAGACAAAATGATGCTTTGTACACAAGAGCAAAAAAGACAGTAGATTAAATATTTCTTTTTATAGTGTTTACTGGAACGTCCCTATTTTAAAAAACTGTAAAACAGAACAGTGTTGCTTTCTCCGGTTGGGATTTTCAGCAATTTTCACTTAAATTAAACGATTTCTGACTGAAAACGTGATGTCTTCAGCTGCGCGCAAAGCCCGTTTAGCGAGAGAATTGAAAAGCTTTGAAGAAAAGCCTCCATGGGGCATTACTTGTGTGCCTGAAAAGGAAGACAACTTGGATCTTCTTGCTGTTACTTTATTGGGTCCTAGAGGGTCTCCTTACGGACGAGGGAACTTTAAACTGACCGTGACTATCCCGGAGCGTTACCCCTTCGAGCCTCCGCTGATTAAATTCATCACGCCAGTCTACCATCCTAACATTGATAAAGGTAATATTTTCCTAATTTCTTTGAGCTCCTTATAAACCTCTTCTAGCCCCAATTAGCACTCGATAAGAAAGGTAGTAAGGGACAGCTTTCTGCAAACAAAACTGAACAACTTTTACAAAGAAAATTCATTCTGGAATTGTGAAAAAAAAAACTTTCTGATGGGATAATAAAATATTTTTTTGTTTATTATTTCTAGGTGGAAGAATCTGTATGGACATGTTGAAAATGCCTCCAAAAGGCGCCTGGCTCCCCACCATCACATTGGAGACGCTACTAGTGTCCTTACAGACTTTACTTGCAAACCCCAATCCCGATGATCCACTGATGATGGATGTAGCTAACGAGTACAAATATGATATAGAGACATTTGTTGAAAACGCTAAGAGGTACACGGAAAAGTATGCAACCTAGATTGAATACTTCTTTAACTGAAGAATAATTCAATACTTAAGAATAATTTAAAAGTGATCAAAGATGAATTTGAAGATCTCAGTATTTTGTACTGTTTATAAATTAATTGAATTTAAGCAGTTAGCAGTTTAGTTACTGTTTTGGTTTGATGATCCTGAAAACACAATTTTCCAAAACAACAGGCCCTGAAGTTCTCTAAAGATAGATAAAATGTTTATTTGGACAGACACAAATTTTACACAAAAAAAAGGTTTAAAAATTAAATTATAACAGACAAACAGAAACAACAGATAATATGTACATGTAAACTGTTCTTCACTTACTTCAACCTAGAGAAAAAGGCAGTAAATAGGTGAATTATTTTGTATAGTTGGTTTATCTCACAAATGCTGCCTTACCATACTTGTGTTTGTAAATGTACCTACACATTGCCTTAGTGTGTGTAAATTCTCCATAGTAAACTTGTATTTACGCACACAGGGATGCATGCCTGGGTATACAGACACAAGTATGGGCTAGAGGTGGGATTTCAGACAAAAGTACCCTATTTCTAGAGTAAGTGGTCACATATCTCCGCGTAGCTAAGACGGGAGATAAAAACACTACAGAGGAATGTACCTCAGTGAACTCATAAAATGCCTGGTTATAGTCAACAGACCAATCTTATAACCCTATAAATTCACTGCTGGACATGAAATGATTGTAAGTGGGAAATTATGATATGAAATAGAAATCAATTTGTTTTTTTTTGTAAGTTCTACACACCATTTTGTTTTAGTGCTACAAAATTAAGTTATTGTATAGTATATTTAGTTACATGGTTTTAATTAGAATCCACTCATAAAACCTATTATTTTGTTGTTTCACTCGAGAATCCACTTGCTAAGAAGAAGACCTATTATTCCACAGGGTTTGATTATTGCACCCATAAAGCAAAAAAATGCTGTATTTCTAATTAGGTTTTAGAATAAAGGTAAACAAAGTTTCACGTTTTTTAATTCATAAACACATTTTAAAAATAAATGATATACAGCGCACATAGATGGCGCCACACAAAGAAACAACAATCCTGAAATGCGGTATCGAAGTTTTCTCCGCAATCTGCATATAGACATCTTTCAAACTAGTCCAGTTGGACTCCGGTCCCCTGGTCACAACACCGGACCAGCGGGTAATAACCCTTTTCCCATCCGTCATCACTCGGCCAACTGGCCTCTCAAGGAAATGCTCCTAAAGATTTGTGTTGGCAAATAAGTGAAACTTAAGTTACTAAATCTACTATTTCATTATGTAGTCATATCTAATAGCTAGAACTCATTTTAGAGACAAGATCTTGATTAAAGGACATGAAACTTTGTTTACCTTTTTTCTAAAACCAAGTTGGAAATACAAGAAAGCAAAAAAGCAACTCATCCTAAAAAGATGTTGCTGTTATTTTGCTGGTCAAAGGTTATGATTATGTATGATATTATGTTATCTATGCTAAAAATTCAGAATGGACACCACAAGAGGAAGCAAGAAGAGGTAGACCTCTTAGGAGGTGGTCAGATGACCTGAAAAAAATTGCTGGGGCCCTGTGGACCAGACTAACAAGAGATAGAGAAAGATGGAAACAAGAGACAGAGAAAGATGGAAAGAGCTGGGGGGAGGTCTATGCGTCTTCAGAATGCGCAGATACTCCAAAAAGGAAAAAGAAAAACTATTATGAGTGATTATTTATTTAATGTTAAAATGAAATAATTTATGTTTACATATAAATTTTTTTTTGTATCTGTAATAAATAGACTAATAATAATGCTAAACATTATTAAAGAATTGAAAAACAAAAATTTTAATGTGATTTTTTTTTTTTTGATATATCTAACTTCAAATAAATCTAAAATACAATATTTGACTTATACTATTTGACTTTCTTCCACGCTGGACTGGGAGCGAGAGAAAAACATAGAATGTGCCAGCTGCATTTCCTCCCGGGCATGCTGTAAAAACCAGCTAAGGGATCTGAGGGTTCCAGTATATTGCAATTAAGGCGATGGGCTGACAACCTGTCACTACAGCAATATACCTACAAAACCATCTTGAATAACCCTCAAAACTTTGTCAGATTTGGTGGAACGACCTTTGTTTAGGTTGTTTACACTCTGCCTACCCCATTATTGATAAAGGCGTGATTATATGTATGTATGTATTTGACTTATTTATTTTATCTAACATACAATCTAATAAAACTTATTTACTAAAATAACCAATCAATAGTAGTTTGTTAATATCAAACAAAATTGATCTCTATTTTATATTTGCAGTTATTATTTAAATAAATTACAGTAAAGTTTACTCATAACCATGGTGATTGCAATAAATTAGTTATTAAATACAGTCACTCTCTTACTTATTAGTTGGTATCCATATTTAACAACTAATTAGTATAGCTCACTTAAGATTTATTTTTAATTTTTTAATTATAAATTTATTTTTTGTCATCAACTCATCACAAACAAACTAAAATTTTAAAAAATCTCACTTAAGTTCAAATAATTAATTTGCAATAAATATTGAAAGATTGTTTAAATTAATAATTGGTAAGAACCTGTTCAAACAAGTTTTTATTTCAGAAATTTCTGTCCAGTTTTCTTCTATTGACGTAGCAAGTAAATATATAACAAGCAGGTATGTTATCTAGCCATTAGTGTCTCACTACTGGTATAAAGTTTAAATATAATAAGCTTACAATATGAAGCAAAACAAAATCCACTTAATTTCTTCTTTAATTTTCAACCAGTATCAGTGCTGCAATCATCACCAGAACTGGCACTCTCCGTTTCTGATGAAGAACTGCTTTTCTTAATCTTTTTCTGAATCTCTTGGTTTTTTGTTCCACTTTCGTTAGAAGTAGTTTCTTCTTTAACTTCTTTTTTCTTTGACTTTTTTTCATTACTAGTAGTAGGTTTGAGGGTTTCAGTGGACACGGTAGCAACCATCTTGGATTCGGATCTTGTTTCTGGTTTGAATTCTTCTTCTTCTTCGTCTATCGGTTTACGGTTTGCTGCTGATGCTGCGATTGCAACTTTGTATGCTTCTGGATACTGTGTGCTGAAAATGTCAGTAAATCATATAAATCACTTATTGCCCACAATATTTGTTAGGCATAACAAAAATACCTTTAAGATGTTTTATGCAATAGTTTAAAAGTAGTTCTCAAAAAGGATATTTATACCCATTTAAAACCTTACCTAAGTTTTGTTTTAATAGCTCTAATCTTCTTAAAAATATATTCCAAGTCCTTTCTCATGTCCATTAGGAGTTGTGTATGCTTTTTGAACTCAACAGAAGCAGCTCGAAGTCTGCTGGCGGAAAGTTGGTTGCAGTTTGTCAACATTTCTGTTGTTTTCTCAAACCTTTGCAGCCTGAAATGTAGAAAAGTATTTATTATACTATTAAAACACATTTTATGTGCAAATTGCACAAGTATTTTGTAACATGACCGAATAAAGTGATCCCTCAGTTAAAAACCTACTAAATAATCAATTATTATTGATCGTGAAAAAAATAATAATTTCTAATCTTTGGTTTTCTTGGTGTAGGTATGTAGTGATTGTCGTTTACGAAAATTTGGGATAAAAGAAAAACATAAAGAAAAACTAGACCTTACATGTTTTTCTGTGCTCTGATAATAGTTTCCACATCGCTTTGATCCACCATTCCTGCCAATCCCTGGACGAAAACTTCGGGCGCTGAATAGTTTTGAAAGCATTCTATGGAGAAGTCGCTTTCTGGTGTGCCGTTGGCCATGGTTTCAAAGTTATTCTTGGCTAAAATTGTTTAAAAAACAATAATTTTACATACAATACCAATATATCCGAGCGAGATACAATACATTTAGCCAGGAAGAGGACAGATTGACATTGACGTTTGTTTTTTTTCATTATGGGTGCGTTCATGTCAGCTATTATTTTAAATATAACGTTACTTGTCTGGTAACGTTATGTAGAGAGCCCGATGGTGAAGTAGACACTTGCAGGAGGTCGTGGTTCGAATCCCACCACGTACTAATGTGGTTTTTCGGATTTGGGTTTTCATATGTACGTTTATTCGGCGCTTTTTTCGTGCTTTGGAAGACACGTTAAGCCGTTGGTCCCGGTTAATATCGTTTGATACCGTAAATATTAGTCGTTAAGCCATATCAGAGGCCAGTGCTAAGCATTAGCTGCTTGAAAACTTTTAACAGCTGGGTTGGTCACTAACAGGCAAAAGCCTAATCCTGAATTGGATCTGGCTGGTTTCCCTTCTGTGGTTCCGGAGGTCAGATGGGAGTCGCTCTATGTAAAGACCAGTCCTCACCTTCGTTCAATCACCTAGCTTATGTAGCCAACCCCGTGAAATACGGGATATGGCTAGGGAGATGAGGGAGATGATGATATCTTGTAACTTTATGCAGATTTTCCTCTTGCTCTCTGCTTGCTTCTCAGATCTGAGCCTCGAAAGCATCGATTTTATACTTGTGCCTTCCGAAGTACGACAATTAGATGATTCAACCTGTATTGTCCTAACCAACCAAACTAGGAAGAAAAATAATGAGTTATGGTTTTCCCCCGTGGAAACCGAACCCACCACTTCCGGATCGGGAGTCTAAGGCTCAAACCTTACCTTATTTAGCCGTCAGCTTGCAGTCATCTTCCCTAGTGACCCCATCCCGGCACTAGGGAAGATGACTGCCCCCATCCAGTCTGCAAGAAGGGCCACCAGCCCCCTTCCTTCTGTGGGAGGGACTGCTGCCCCTGTACTATCTGCGAGGGGGGCCGCCTCCGTAATCCCGTCGCCGCCCCCATCCCATCAGAGAAAGGGGCCGCCGCCCCCGTCCCGGTTGCGAGGAAAGTCGCAACCTTGATCCCAGCTGCGAGGCGGGCCACCGCTCCGGTCCTGAGTGCGAGGGGGCCCGCCGCCCCCATCCCATCCGTGAGAGGTGCTACCGCCTGCCTCCCATCTTCCGAGAGGATCGTCGCACCCGCTCTGTCTGCAAGGGGGGCCATCGCACCCCTGCCGGCTGTGAGGCGGGCCACCGCCCCCGTCCCGTCCACGAGGGGGACCGCCGTCCTCATCCCGTCTGCTGGGGGGCCCGCCGCTCCCATCCATTCTGCGTGTGAAGCCGCCACACCCGTCCCGGCCATGAGACAACCTCAGGTTTGCCCTCTACGCTACGCTCGAAAATCACCAGCCCGTATCAGTGACGTATCAGAAAAACCTCAGACTGTAAATGTGAAAAAGACCCTAGTGTTCTCTGACAGATTAGGTATAAGTTTTGTGTCTCTTCTGCACTACCGCCTTCAGCAACAGGTGACTTACATTTGCTGCCCAGATAGTACTTTTGAGGACATTGTAAAAAAGATTGCAGAAGGGACTCATGATGAACATACGACTATTGTTATCATGATAGGTAATTATTCAAAAATAAGTCGTAAAACATTGGATAACAGTATAGATTTGCTACTTAATTTATATAATAAGACTAAGTGCAAGTTTATTCTTTGCAACTTTCCATACTGTTCAAACTTGTCAGAACAGCACAACAAATGTGTTCATAGAATGAATATACATTTATTTAATTTAACTAGTCAACATAGCGATGCATTTTTATACTTTAACATAAACCGTTTAATTCATAGTTTTACTTTGACTCAGGATACTATGTACCTGTCGAAATGGTTAAAAGGACAACTAGCTACATTGTAAGCATTTAATATATGTGACACAGTTATAAATAATATAACACAGGTGTCTCCTATAGTATGCAGTACTATTATTAAAAATAATTTAAACTAATATGTTCGACAAAGGATAATCCCTCTATTAATGATGAAAATAAATCGATTTTATCTGACAAAAAGTTAACAAAACATTTGACTAGGTAGAAGAAAACCTACTTATTTCAAATTATTACATCAAAATATTGAGGGATTTTCCAGCAAATTGTTACAAAAAGAATATATAAATATGACATTGTATGTTTAACAGAACATTGGCATTTATATTGTCAAATATTAATTTATTATGAAAATTACAGCGTTGCTAGTTCTTTTAACCAACAATCCCTAACTCGCGGTGGATCTCTCATAATAATGAGAAATAATATTAAATTCAGAGACAGAAAAGACGTTGTAGGATTGTCGGTGGAAAGATGTATTGAATTATCTTGTGTTGAGCTTCAAACTTATGTTATAGTTTGCGTATATAAACGGCCTTTAGACACAAACTTTCCTAAATTTGAAGAAGTAATGGAAGATGTACTTAAATTGGTAACTAAAACAAATAAAAGAATAATTATCACTGGAGATTTTAATGTAGATATTTTAGATAACACGGAGGGTACCACATTTAAAAAATAGATTTTTAAATATTTTCAAATTATTTAATTTAAATCATGCGTTTTTTGAACCTACACGAGTGACGTCAACTTCTGCTACTTGTATTGATATTTTTTTCTGTTATTGTGACCCTGCAGGAAAAAACATAATTGACTCTCTTGGATCAGATCATAGAGGTCATAAGTGTAGCATTTCCATTTAACAATCCTGATAAAAATCAAAGAATTAAAATTGAGTCAAGACGTATTACTACTAGTAGGTTAGAAAAATACCAAAATTTTCTCATCAATAACTTGCCTAATCTTAATTTTAATAGTAATCCCAATAACGTATATAATTTTTTTTTCTACAATTAGTGAAGACTTTGACATCTCTCTAGCCATTTTCAAAATTGATTCCAAAGATATTAATACGAAATTTAAAATGAGTGATTGGGCGACCACAGGTCTACGAATCAGTGCAGATAGGCTTTATGATCTTTATGAGCAGAGAAACATGACAAATAGCCTCAAACAATTTGTTAAAAAATATTCGAAAACATTTAAGTTAACATGCCTAATGGCTAAAGCAAATTTTATATGTAACAAAATTAAAACTGTTGATAATAAGATTAAAACTGTATGGAAAGTTATCAACAGAGAAACAGGTAAAACAAATCCACGTGAAAATAACTTTTCAATTAAAACTGACCGTGGAATAATTAGTAATGATTGCGAAGTTGCCCAGGAATTTGTTTTTTTTTTACAAATATACCCCTGTAAACTACTGAATCTCTCAACTCTTCACCTTTGCTTTCATTAACATTACTTAAAGAAAACGTGAGAGCCTGCAATTCTGAATTTAAATTTAGTCATGTTAGCCCCCCGCAAATTGTTAAATTGTTTAAAGATATAAAGGTTAAAGCAACTGAAGACTCATGGGGGATGTCAGTCAAAGTGTGTACCTCAATTATCAATGTATTAGCACCATACTTGTCAGATATTTTAAATGATTGTATTGATCACGGTATATTTAATGATTTGATGGAAAACAGTAAAGTAGTTCCTTTGTTCAAGGCTGGTAACAAGGCAGATCAAAGCAACTATAGGCCCAGGCCTACTAAGTGCAAGTTTATTCAGATACAGATCTGTTTTACCAGTATTATTATTATTATCGTTCGGCCATTTTAATACATTACAATTTTAAATTAAGATTCAGTAGCCAGTCTACAGCCGCCGGGGTAAGTTTATTGAGCTCCTCCAAGCCCCCAGGAAACCGTGTGCGCGGGCACTCCTCCACAATGTGTGCGATGGTCTGCAATGCGGCTCCACAATCGCACTCTGTCGATTCTTTTAGGCCCCACTTGTGCAGGTGATAATTGCATAGGGCTACTCAAGTCCGGATTCGGGTTAGAGTAGTCCAGTTGCGCCGGTTGGCCTTAAAACCTGGTAATTGTACGCTTAGGTCTTGCACTGAAGTATCCCTCGCCCACTCCAGGGATTGCCACTCCGCTAGCCACGCTGAGCGGATGTCAGGACGCTGTCGAATATCAGTATCCGACCAGATAGGTTTGCGTGATTTAAGACGCTCGGGGATGACAGAATCTAGTGTCTTTCTGATCGGCATTTTGTAAGGGACCTGGTTGTTTTCAGCCTTCGCCCATTCGACAGCTGCTGTTTGTGAGCGTCTTAGGTGTGGTGGGGCAATATGCGCGAGTACGTGCAGCCACGATGTGGGGGTCGGTCGCAGAGCACCCGTGATTTTTTCAAAGATTGTATTATTTGCAGATGATACATCTCTTATATTTAAAGTTCATAGACATAAACAAAATTATGACAACGTAAATAACACTCTTGGACAAATTCATAATTGGTTCACTGTTAATAATTTAGTGTTGAATGCGAAAAAAACAAATGTATAACATTTACTTTGCCTAATGTATTCATTCTTCCAATAATGATGTTGTACTTAATAATGAAAAATTGAGAGAGTTCACCGAAAGCACAGTTTTCTTAGGGATTACACTTGACTCAAAACTTCAATGGCTCCCTCACATTACATCTTTATCGGGGAGACTAAGTTCAGTTGCATTTCTGTGTGAAGAATCCGAGAGCTCACGGATGTTGCTACAGCAAGACTTGTATATTTTAGTTATTTTCATAGCATTATGTCCTATGGAATTTTGCTGTGTTGCCGCTCTGCTAAAATTTATTCAATTTTTGTTTTGCAAAAACGGGCAATTTACAAAATCAGATGCCGCGATTCCCTAAGAGAATTGTTCAAAGAGATAAATATTTTAACTGTAACATGTCAATTTATATATGAAAATATTATGTATGCAAGGAAAAATATTCATTGTTTTACCAAAAATTGTGACAGGCATAACCGGAACCTTAGAAGCAAAACAAAATTGACCAACCCCCGTTTAGGTTAGTTAAAATTAAAAATACATTTTTAGGTCTAAGTATACAATACTATAACAAAATACCTGACCATATATTAAATTTGTCAGAAAATCAATTTAAAGATACTATTAAAAACACATTATGTCGGAAAGCCTATTATAAGTTAGATGACTATACTAATGATAAAGATGTATGGAGCTCTGATATTTCAGTGAAGCCTAAGAAATTGGCACACATTGCGGTCACAAACCCTATTTTGAACAAAAAGAAGGACAAAAGTAAAGGGAAAGTAAAGGGAGGGGCGCAACGTGCGAGTTTCTCATGCTTCTTCTTCATTGTGATATAGCTTTATTATATTTTGTGACACAGATATAATTTTCTTTGTAATAGACTCGCTTGTGATTTTCTAAAAGTGTTCTTAGGAATCTATTTGGAAATAAATGATTTGACTTGACTTGACTTGAGCCATTAGTGCTCCATTGGCCCATTTTGTATAACTAATGTTTAAGATTACGAATGAAGATGTGTCGTGCAAGGGTATTTCTTGGATTTTACTAAGACTTTCGATACTCTTATGGAAACTTCTAATCTAAATAAAGTGAGCTCATAAATCGTAGGCTCATAATCATAATCAATTAAAAACGGAAGATATTCACAAAAGGCTTTATTTCCTCAATCAAATACCTGTCCTAATAACTGTAGATCCATTTCAAAAGGGACACCATACTGCGGTTGAAGGTTTTCTGTTCGACGCCAAAATTCTGGTTTATCTGCTGCCCTCGTGTTCACCTTTAGTTTTACTCTCTTTTTTAAGTTATTCTTTTGTAATTGTTGAGTAATAGTCGGTTTATTTAAACCTTTTTTACTCCGTTTAACAGGTACACCAGGAATCTTAACCCTTTCTCTTTCTTGGAGATCACCAAAAAGCAGATCGTACACTTGTGCTTCTAGTTCATCATCATCAAAAGATAATTCTTTACTCAATTTCTTAACAAATTTGATTTGGTGTCCGTCGAGAAACGATGGAATTTTCGACGTCTTCTTTTTAACAAAATCCATCACGTCGTGTATTAGAGCTTCTTTTATTTTATCGTCTTCTTGTGCATTTCTATTTTTATTTGTATCATTCTCTCCTTTTAAAGATCTAATGTGTTTATGGATTTTTTGAGCTTTTTCGTACACAAGTTTAGCTGTTTTAGCTAGGCGCTTAAAGGCCTCTTTCAAATCAAGGTTATCTCTTTGGCCTTTTGTGTTTGTAATGCGATCTAAGCTTTTTAAATCTTGAAGGAAGACTTGTAAAGTAGTCTTTTCAGCACCTTTCTGCGAGTTTTTTATATTTTTATCTTTGCCAAGATTCTTAACTACCTTTTTAGATAATGCTTTTGATGGTTTATATTTATTGGTTATATTTTTGATAATTTTTTGAACATCTTGGGCTTTTTGTCTATCGGTAGTTTTTGCTTCTTTCGTCTCTAAAAGCCCGTTTTTTTTAGATTTCAGTGCTCTAATATAATCATTAATAATGATATAATCATTCATATGGTCAAAGTCTTGACTTGTGGTACTAGACTGTTTGTTTTTATTATTAAATATTCTGTTAATAATAACATTCAATTCTTGGGCGTTGTATTTATTTTGACTTTCGATATTTGATCCTAGATGCTCTGTTTTTGTCGATTCTTGACCGTTATTGTAAGAGTCTATTATTTGATAGTCTGGTAAATTAGTTACCACAGGAGCGTTATTCAGCAATATTGCTTTATTCGAGTCCTGTTGTTTATTATTCAAGCTATTTAATATTTGTTGGATTGTGTTTAAGTTATAAGCTCTCAGACTATTTTCATTTCTATTACTGTTATCCATAGCTAAAAGTTCTTGTTTTGCTAATGTTAGTTCGTTAATGTAATCCGCAAGGACTGTATCTTTCTTCTGGTCATGACTTTCTACATTCGAATTTTTATTTACAATTTGGCCTAGAAGAAGCTTGTTTATAAGAATTGAGAGCTTTTCATTGTCTAAGTATGGCTCCGTGCCATAATTTGAATCTACTGTAAATATTGACTTAAGCAATCGTTTGTTACCATTGCTTCCAAAAATTAAATCTTGGAGTTCATCTTTTAGTTCTTCCTGTGTCAATTTGTCTTTAAAATCATTGGAAACGTACTTAACATTTTCGACTTGCCTTTTATTCAAAATGTTTGGGATCTTAGATCTTTTGTTTGTGATATAAGACATTCCATCATTAACAAAAGTATCTTTTAAGTTTGATTTTTGTTTATTTTGTAACGTATTTTTTGTTTTAAGATTGGTTGTGTGTTTTTGTTTTCTGTCTATATCATAAATTACATCTTTCAAATCATTAAAATTTTTGAATGTTTTTACTATGTTTTGAGATGTATCGCGTGCATTATTTATTGTGGTATCGTCGTATTTTGAATCGTCGTTTACAATAAGTCCAAGTAACGAATCTAGTTTATTTATGCGTGTATTTGATTGACTTAGATCAGCTAAATCAACCACCACGGCATCAACGTTTTCTGAAAGACGAATTTTATTATTTGGTTTACCCTTCAATTGCTGTATTAAGTTGTTAGTTTTTCTACCTTGCCTTGAAAAGTGTTTGATATCTGTACTCGTTACCAAATCGTCGCCAAAAAGCAAGTCCTTAATTTGAGCTTCAAGTTCATCATTGTCATATTCGTTCCTCAACTCTTTACTCATTTTTCTTACGAATTTAACCTGATAATTGTCTAAAAATGCTGGAAGTTGTTGATTTTTATGCTTGACATAATCTATAACGTCATTCAGTAATGCTTGTTTTAGTTTCTTTTTATTTTCGTCGTCTTCAGTTCTAGTTTTTGAAAAATTGTCTTTACTTGAGTGCAATCTTTGATTTGAACTTCTTTCTTCAGCTTGCGAACTAGATTTCTGGTCTTTGTACTTATTTAGAATTTGCTTCAATGTGTTAGATTTTTCTGTATTTCTTACTTTATTTTCATCGAGTAAGATCCGACCTATATTTTTCCTTTTTACTGCATGATTTGAATTTTGTAGTGATTTTATTCCACTTATCATGTTTTCAATTAATTTAGCGTCATTATTGTGATTTTCTTTCTGACCTCTCCAATCTTGCATCGAACCTACTGTTTCTTCAAAATCGATGTCTTTAATGTATTTAACCTCTGATTTGTGTTTTTGGTTTTGTTGATAGAGTTTATTTTTTATGCTTTTTAAATCTAAAACTTCTACGGACACATCTTTTGAGAGTTTATATTTAGTATTCAACTCATTTATTAATTGTTGTATAAAATCATTAGTTCCAATATTTTCATTTTTATAATCTTTTCTTTTAATTGTATCCTGAAGATTATTTTGAGTTATTTGGAGTTCCTGAATGTAATCAATCACGTCTTGAGGTAAAGTTTGCCATTGCTTTTCATTGTTTTTGTTGACTAATCCACCAACAATATGTTTGTTTTTGATTCCATGTATTAATTGATTTGTAAAGTCGTAACCGGTAAGGTCTGTATTAATATTTTGAGGGTCTTTATTATATATTTCCACTTTATCAAGTTCTAAATCACGCTTTGTTTTTCCGTGGTTGTAGATTTTTCTCTTTTGACTAAAAGCACTTCTTTTAGGTCTATTATTAGATTTTTCAGTCTTTGAGCCGAAACTATTTAATAAATCTTGTTCCGTTGTACTGACTTTTAAATTTCTCCAAAAGATCGGAATTTCTCCATTATATCCCATAATAGGTATCTTGGTTTTCTTCGGGTACGATTTTGTGATATCAAGTACAACATCAATGTTTTTCAAATCTATATTATCATCATGTTTTTCTTTAAAATAACCAGAAATTAATTCTTTTTGTTTATCGAAATTGTCATTAATAGTCTGTTTGATTTGACTTTTTTTGTGTTTATTTTGTTTAGTTAAATATCGTTTTTTATTATTATCTCTTAGCTGTTCTATAATCGTTTTAATACTATATTTTCCTTGTCCGTTATTTAGGCGGTTTTGCTTATGACCACTTTGATAAGATTGTAGATTTGGCTCATAAAAAGTTTCTTCTGGTGTAGGTATATTAACAACATACGCATCAATATCTTCATTGACTTTGTATTTTTGACCGTGGTATGGTACATTTTTTAAATAATAGAATAAAGAATCTATTTTATTTAATTTACCTTTATCACGTAATGTTTTATCAAAATTCAATCCTCTAGGTCTCTTTTTAAGATTTTTTATTTTGTTATTTGTTTGCCCCTTTTTAGTTAAGTCTTCAAATATTGGCCTTTCGTCAGATGAAGCGCTAGAACTTAAATCCGAGTTTCCATCAGCATCAGACTGATATTTTATAAATTTATAGTCACGTGCGTTTCCGTATTTACCCATTAATGTTTGAAGTAAGTCTATTCGCTTCAAATTTGCACTAGGAAGGTCTGTATATTTTTTGCATCCCCATTTGCATCGTAACGGTTTTTTATTGTAAGAGTTTGAAGGGATTTCATCGATACCACAACCGCAACCACATCGCAAAAGCTCTTCTACTCCTTTACCGCATCCGCACCTTAAAGGATTGTGATTACTAGCATCATCATTTTCGACCCCTTTTCCACAGCCGCATCTTAAAAACTCTTCCACACCTTTACTGCATTTACCACAACCACATTTTTTCTTCTTAATGCCGCCGCATCTTAATAAATCTTTAACGTTAGATTCTGTGTCATAATTTTTGCATCCCCATCTGCACCGTAACGGATTCTTATTGTAAGATTTTGAAGGGATGTCATCGACACCACACCCACAGCCACATCTAAGAAGTTCTTCTAGTCCTTTACCGCAACCACATCTTAAGGGATTATTGACATCAGCGTCATCACTTTCAACTCCTCTTCCACAGCCGCACCTTAAGAGTTCTTCTACTCCTTTACCGCAACCACATCTTAAATTTGTCACAACGTCATCATTATTATCATTGACGACTCCCTTACCACAACCACATCTTAAGAGTTCCTCTATACCACATCCACATCTTAAGGGATTGTTTTTATTAGCATCATCATTTTCGACTCCTCTTCCACAACCGCATCGTAAGAGTTCTTCCACTCCTTTACCGCACCCACATCTTAGATTTGTCACAGCGTCATCGTCATCGTCATTATCATCGTTAACGATTCTTAAAAAATCTTCCACTCCTTTACCGCATTTACCACAACCACATGTTTTCTTCTTGATGCTGCCGCATCTTAATAAATCTTCAACGTGAGATCCTGAATTACCATCTTCTACACCTTTTCCACAACCACACCTTAAAGGGTTTTTAACATTGTCGTCGGTATTTTCGACTCCTCTACCACAGCCGCATCTTAAAAGTTCTTCTAAACCGCATCCACATCCACATCTTAAGAGATCGTGATTATCTGCATCATAAGATTTTGAAGGGATGTCATCGACACCACACCCACAGCCACATCTAAGAAGTTCTTCTACTCCTTTACCGCAACCACATCTCAAAGGATTATTGACATCAGCGTCAGCACTTTCAACTCCTCTTCCACAGCCACATCTAAGAAGTTCTTCTAGTCCTTTACCGCAACCACATCTCAAAGGATTATTGACATTAGCGTCGTCACTTTCAACTCCTCTTCCACAGCCACATCTAAGAAGTTCTTCTACTCCTTTACCGCAACCACATCTCAAAGGATTATTGACATCAGCGTCATCACTTTCAACTCCTCTTCCACAGCCACATCTAAGAAGTTCTTCTAGTCCTTTACCGCAACCACATCTTAAGGGATTATTGACATTAGCGTCATCACTTTCAACTCCTCTTCCACAGCCGCACCTCAATAGTTCTTCCACTCCTTTACTGCAACCGCATCTTAGATTTGTCACAGCGTCATCATTATTATCATTTACGACTCCCTTACCACAACCACATCTTAAGAGTTCCTCTATACCACATCCACATCTTAAGGGATTGTTATTATTAACATCATCATTTTCGACTCCTCTTCCACAACCGCATCGTAACAGTTCTTCCACTCCTTTACCGCAACCACATCTTAGATTTGTCACAGCGTCATCTTCATTATCATCGTTGACGATTCTTAAAAATTCTTCCACTCCTTTACTGCACTTACCACAACCACATTTTTTCTTGATTCCGCCGCATCTTAATAAATCTTCAACGTGAGATCCTGAATTAACATCTTCTACACCTTTTCCACAACCACACCTTAAAGGGTTTTTAACATTGTCGTCGGTATTTTCGACTCCTCTACCACAGCCGCATCTTAAAAGTTCTTCTAAACCGCATCCACATCCACATCTTAAGAGATCGTGATTATCTGCATCACCATTATCAACACTTTTCCCGCATTTTTTCTTGCAACCGCATCTTAATAAATTTTCAACATCAGATGTCAAATTAATATCTTCTACACCTTTACCAGTTTTGCATCCCCATTTACATCGTAACGGATTTTTATCGTAGGATTTTGAAAGGATGTCATCGACACCACAACCGCAACCGCACCTTAAAAGTTCCTCTATTCCTTTCCCACATCCGCACCTTAATAAATCCTCTGTATCTGAAATGAAATCGTTATTTACCAGATCCTTTGCATATTTGATTTTGATAGCTGTTTTTTGTCCATCAATTTGATGTTTATCTCTATTGGCCTGTTTGCTTTCTCTCTTTTCTCTATTAAGACCTAAAATATATGCCAGATCTTGATACTTTCTGTTGTCAGTGGCCAGATATTTGCTTGATTTTTGGATATGTTCAGCAATAGCTTTTCCTAAAACGTTTTCAAGTGCTTCTCTGGCTCTTAAAGTGTCTGAAATTTTAACGGTTATAGTTGATGTATTTTGGTCTACAAAGCCTTCATCTTTGCAATTGCAGTTATAAACTTGAATGTTCTTACCGTCTCTTAATTTCTTCTTCTTCTTATCCTCCGAATAATTTACCAGACCATTGTCATCGCTTAGATGGTGAATCTGGAAATCCAATAATTTTAGTAAATTGTCATATTTATCATGTTTCTTTTCAGTGTCGTATTTTTGATTTGATGCTAGAATTGTTTTCAATGTTTTATCAATTTTATCGTCTTTCTGATTCCGTGTGCGTAAATTATTGCCTTTCAGTGAGTTATTTTTATCATCGTTATGTATTTGTCCAGTACGCGCTACATGTTGGACTTTCTCGGTCCGCACCCATGGAAACCAAGTTTGGTCTACGTCCTCGTCACTTAAGCTAGAACTTGAGAAAACTTGGTCTACGATTGCACTCCATACAGCCTCATTGTTAGCATTTCCGCTTCTTAAATTATTAGTATCCTGTGTTCTGAAATAATGATCGCCTGCGCTATTATGATCGCTATGAGTGCCATCATGGTGATCAAGTTCATGACTCCCGTCAGCACAATATGTATGGTCTTGATGTTCATGAGCAGGCGGACGAGCAATTTTTTTTAACTTTAATTTTCTCATTCTTTCGCACATGTCACATATGGGTGGAAAGTTCCTGTTGTCAATATTCCTGCATATTTCTGGTCTCACACACATTCGTAGTATATTTTTGTGTAATTCCTCTACAGCAGTGGGATTGATTCCATCGCGAAGTATTTTAGGGTTAGTTATGGTTAAACCTTTACGGACTATTTTCGCGTTACTTCTGGTTAAAAATTTATTGGCTTTAATTTTTTCTAATATTTTTTTATCCGATACTTCGTAGTGAAATGGTCCAAAATTAATTACCTTATTTTCTTTTCTCGCGCTTTTTAAGTCCTTGTCTATACTTCTTAAAAGGCTTTTTATTTTGTCTACAGGGTCTTCATCAGCAGCTTCTTTTTGCCAACTGATTGCTACTGTTCCGAACAACAGATATACTATAAATTTTATGTACCCCATTTTATTTAGAGGTGAGACAATCACTCTTTTATTTTCGTTATTACATGTTACTTTTCATGTGATAGATAGAGAGGGTTACCAAACAGTAGATTTTAGGATTGTTACGTAAACTTAAATATACTGACCGTAGAAATTAAATTTGTTATCAGTCGTGGTAATTAAATACACAAACAATAGATGAAATTATACTTTCAAATTCGGGATTTTGATACATAAATATAAACACGCCTTTATCCCCAATGGTGTAGGCAGTGCGTAAACGACCTAAAACGTTCCGCCACGCCACAAAGTTTTGAGGGTTAATTAAGATAGATTTGTACGTATATTGCTGTAGTGACAGATTGTCAGCCCATCGTCTAAATTGCAATATACTGAAACCCTCGGACCTCTTAGCTGGTTTTTATAGCACGCTCGGGAGGAAATGCAGCTGGCACATTCTATGTTTCTCACTCCTAGTCCAGCATGGAAGTAAGCAGCATGGGATTTTGATAACTTTAGTAAATATATTTTTTACTAGCTGAGCCCGGGACTCCGTACGGAGTCCCCCAACTCAGGTGACGTGATGCCGAGATCAATTTCCTGTCTACCCTCTAAGTCAGGTGGCATGATTATTTGTATCGTAATTTGAGTTTAAGTAATGCTCAGTCAAACAAAAAAAAGTTCCATCAAAATCGGTTAAAAACAATCGAAATTCAATTTCCTACCTACCTCCTAAGTCATGAGTGATTATTTGTATCGTAAATTTATTTTAAATAATGTTCAGTGAAATAAAAAAAGTGCCATAAAATCGGTTAAGAAACAGCCAAATTTCAATTTCCTACCTACCCCCTAAGTCAGGTAGCGTGATTTTAGGTATACTAAGTTACAAACACACAGTTGCATAAAAAAAGTCCCATCGAAATCGGTTCAGTAGTTTTGGCGTGATGTGGTAACATATAGACAGACAGACAGACAGACCAACAGACAGACAGACAGAGAAAAAATCGTTTTGGTGTTTATATCGTTAATAATGTCTGCTGCAATTATTTTTTTGTAAAAATATTCAATGTACAGACACGATCCTTCTATAGATTTATTATATGTATAGATAGATATAGATTTCTGCAAGCAGAGGCTTGATTTTCTTGACTATGTTCGACTCTGACGATACACGGAATACCATAACATTGCATTCCTTTGAAACAACAAGTCCATTCTTAAAAAAGCATGAAATTAAATTACTTTGGTTTCCAACTAACTATACTGTGCACATCCTGGCTGTCCTCTATAAAATCCTTCATGATCCTAAGTATCTCCGTTCCCGTTTCAATTTCCTACCCTCTGACCCCCGGCCTAGGCGCGCATGTATCACTAAAGTACTTGAGTGTCCTAGTGCTAATACCAAATTCTTTTCCAATTCCTTTTCTGTTCGAGCTACACAACTTTGGAACAAGCTTCCGAACACAGTTCAAGACTGTCTATCTATATCCTCTTTCGAAAAAAGAGTGAAAGAGCACTTCCTATCGCAACAAAATTAGTATTTATGTACGTAGGTATTTGTATTTATTATATGTATGAATTATTATTTATTATAGATGTTTATTTAAGTAATATATATATATGTTTATGTAGGTTCTAGGTTATATGTATATGTAAAAGTCTACAGCGTGTACAGTCTTGTCCCCGTATATATTGTTATCTCATATTCAGTTTTACAGGTTGGCTGGAAGAGATCTCTTTATAGAGATAAGCTCACTAAATTTAAATTTATTTGTATTTTGTAATTTTTTTGTACGCAATAAAGAATATAAGTATACCAGGTGTAAGGGACAGCGTCCCGCAAACTGATAGAGGTTGCTCAATCAACGAAACTGAACAACTATCAGCAGGATTTAAGGAAGGAAATAAAACGTAATAAACTAAGAAAATAATTTATTCTTCTAAGGGCAGCTGGAAGTATCCGTAAATCTTCATATCAATTGGCACAGCGTGATGGAAAAGTATCTCTTTTTCATTATTTACATGCTTCTCATTTACACCTGATCTTCTTGAAGGTTTATGTTCACCATGTAAATAGTCCACAGCATTTTTATGATTTCTTCTTGTCTGCATCTTTTCAAAAGCTTTTAAGTTTCTTTCAAAATCAGCTACATCACCAGCGCCAGCACTTTCCATTTTGTCGTGATAAGCGAAGTCTGCGTTTACATCGTAATTTGTTCTGCGTTGTGGGGTGTCTTTTCTGAATTTTACGTCGATGATTTCATCGTTGGCAGATCGTGTTTCTTTGACTACTTTTGGTTTCTGGACGTTACTTCTTCTTAGTTTCGATATTTGATTTTTGAATGACATTTTGAGTGGACGGTATAGTTCACTCCAAGTTTTTTCCGGATCTTCATTATTGCTTCTTCTCCACCCTGTGAAGGTATCTCCATGTTGTTTCCTGAAGTTGTGGCTTGATATCAGTGAATCATCGTATTTCTCTTCCTGTTTCCCGTTTACATCAGCTTCTACTCCGATACGTAGGTCTTCGTATAAACAGAATATCGGTGTTGTGATACTAAGCAAATAATAGAGGACCTGAAAAAGGAGACGATATAAAAATGGCTGTATCGTACACTAAGCTCAAATATTACTGAGTTATTTAAATTCTTTACATGACAATACAAAATCCTTACCTTCGCTTGGTTTGCGTACAAATTCATTTATATTAAATTATTTTACAATTTACGTTTATTATACATTAAAATATTTAATTCGAACGTAGAAAGAGGTCAATAACATTAGTATGAAATAAAGCACGTGTAAGGCGACATAGTCAACTCAAGCTGAAATCTTGTATTTTATGTTGCGTAACATAATGTTTTGTTAGTTACCTACAAGAAACAAAACGAACAATGCTATAAAATAAATCAATATTTCCAATTTCAATTTCAATCGCTGGGATTAAATGGCTGTATGGTTAATAGAGCTCTTTTTCAATCAATGTTAATTTAATTTTTCAATTATTGGTCTTCTGCTTACCAGCACAAATAAGTAAGGCGGTGGTTGGAGCCGAAGAGGTTTCGAAGGGTTTTGAATAATCCAAATGCTTCAAAAAGACTTAACAATTTACTACAAAAGTACTGTTTAAGTACTGTTGCAGTGTCCTTGCAGGGTTCTTGTTGTGTTGAACTCAAAACTATTTTATAAGACCCATATGTACCAACAAGAGAGCAATAAATGATTGAGTATTGAGTAGGTAAAAGACACACACCGAAAAAACATTTTGTGACACAATTCTGTCTTTAAAAACGTAGGAAACCTACCAAAAGAAATAAGCTCTAGAATTGGCGAAAGCCGCAAATATACGAGGCTTTGTAATAAAACGGGCTGGATGTAATTAAAACGGCATCACGCGGGCACACGCTCGCGCCATCTGTCGACGGACGTGCCGGCGGCGCCGCCATTTGCATTTTTTTTCCCGCGCGCGCCAACCGCCACGGATGCGTTCAGAAACTACTTAGCAGATTGCTTGCTGGCTCATTGGACAAATAGTTGTATGTGGATGATGATTAATTATGGCGTTTTTGCACAGCTCTGAAAAATTATATGGATTGGTGCGAAAATGTATGACAGCGTCCATATTATTTTTCACGGATACGAACCGAATACGGAGTAGTGCAAAAACGCCCTTAGGATAAGTTACTAAATGAGTTAAGGTAAGACCGCACTATGGCGTAGTTGCAGTTTACGTCAATTGTATTTTTCCATATAAGCGGGCACATAAAGCTAGCTCCTTTTTTAAGAGGACGATTCAATAAGCTTAAGAAATATAATCATTAATGATAATTTTGATTACCTAATTTATAAGAAAGTCATGATCTTGATACATTCTATAGATAAACGTTTGGGGATATTTAAAGAAGTAGGAGCACAAATGGCTATTGAAAAGAGTGCGGTAGCTCAGTTGGCAGAGCGATAGAAATGCATTCTAAAGTTCGCAGGTTGAAATGGGTAGGATTTGTACCTATGTAGGTAGGATTTGAACCTGTGTAATTAGGATTTGAACATGCGTAGGTAGAATTTGAACATGCGTAGGAAGGATTTGAACATGCGTAGGTAGGATTTGAACCTGTGTAGTTAGGATTTGAACATGCGTAGGTAGGATTTGAACCTGCGTAGGTAGGATTTGAACCTGCGTAAGTAGTTAGGATTTGAACCTGCTAACTTTAACATAGTTAGGTACCAACTGTATTTTTTTTTATTCAGGTAAGTTAGTTCCTACTTCTACTGAAGCAGAAAAAACAGTACTATTAACAGCTCCATTCTATCTTCGGGGCACGAGATGCTAGTTAAGATTTCTTCCTTACGTTCTGGATGTACTGAATATTCGCACAAAGCGCTTCCCTTTAACATTTTTAATGCGAACGGCTAAGGAGTGGAACTCCCTGCCTGCGGATTTGTTTCCAGTACATTATAACCTGGGACTTGTCATGGCAAGATTGAATAGGCATTATCTAGGCAAACATGCTCCATCATCGTCGGCATAGTAATTTTCCATCAGGTGAGATGGCGGACGAAATGGTTTGCCTATAGTAAAAAAAAAACTTAACATTAATATGTCACATATTTGCGTACTCTTGGCGCGTGTCATGTAACGTTTCGTGTCCCCACTTGGGCAAATAGTTTTCATCTGGTCTATTATCAGGGTCTACACGTTCTTACGTCGACACTTGTACAGGTGTATAATGTATTTACTTTTGTAAGATGGTAACACAGCGGTCCGTACTGCAGTTTTACCTGTGAATTTTGAGTTAGCTCTGGTTTGCCTCGGATTCATCATTCAACTTCATTCATTCATGGCATAGAATAGGTACATCAAGCGAAAATCAATCGCTTATTATTTAACTACCGTCCCGCCCCGGCTTCGCACAGAAATTATCAGTGTTTCCCTACTATATTATGCATGTATTATACATATAAACCTTCCTCTTGAATTACTCTATCCATTAAAAGAAACCGCATCAAAATCCGTTGCGTAGTTTTAAAGATTTATGCATTCATAGGGATATAGGGACAGAGAAAGCGACTTTGTTTTATACTATGTAGTGAAGTATTTGCAAGACAGTTGCAGAGGACAAGCTTGCTTTATGTGCAATACCATAAGAATAAATTAAAGTTTTATTTATCCTTATGAATAAATTAAAGTTTAATACCATAAGAATAAATTAAAGTTTTATTTATCCTTATGGCAATACTATGACGGTATTGTATAAGGCTGAAGACCCGCAACTTCACTAGTTGTCCTGGCTGTCGCATTACTAGAGTGGAAATAAATTTCAAATAATATTTAATTTACAAAAAAAAATATGACGAAAAATAATTACATTATGAATTTATGTTATACAATACAAAATTTTAGAAAATGTCTTATTCCATTTCATTTATTCATTCTTAAGACTAGTACAATACTTGTCTGTATTGTACTTAGATTTGAAATTAAAAGTAACATTTCATTCCTAACACAACAATAATAAAAAAAAACTTACATACATACATATAATCACGCCTTTATCCCTAATGGGGTAGGCAGAGTATGAACAACCTAAATAAATGTCGTTCCGCCACGTCTGATAAAGTTTTGAGGTTTATTTAAGATAGATTTGTAGGTATATTGCTGTAGTGAGTTGCAGCAAATAAAAACTTCTTCAATGAATAACAATTTCAAATTTCATATAATGTCAAAATATTTTTGTAATAAATTATACTGTAAACCAAATTTCAATAAAGTAAAAATATCATACATATAATCATATAATCACGCCTTTATCCCTAATGGGGTAGGCAGAGCGTAAACAACCTAAACAGAGGTCGTTCCGCCACGTCTGACAAAGTTTTGAGGGTTATTTAAGATATAATTCTAGGTATATTGCATCAAAAATATCAAATAACTTAAATAAATAAAATCTCATTTTCAAATTCTAAAACATAAATTTATAATTTGTTTTCAATGTATAAGTCTATTTTACGGTTTACGTGACTTTATAAAGAAAAGAGTTTTTTAAACTTGATGAGTTTATTGGTAACAAACAAACATACAAATCTTTTCCGAATGATTCGTTTGTTGTAAATGTAAATTATCATTATGTAATATTGTATTATTGTAATTGTGATAATCTTCTAAAAAGTGACCATATTCTAATTCAATATCTGACAATTTGTTTATAAGTTCGACATAATCGATTTAAAAATATCTGACTGTTAATATTGACTGTAAAATTTAAAGTATGTACTTAGGTAAGACTATGGTACTTGAATGTGTAATTTATAGATAAACTACCGTCCCGCCCCGGACTTCGCACGGAAATTATCAGTGTACATATAAACCTTCCTCTTGAATTACTCTATCCATTAAAAGAAACAACATCAAAATCCGTTGCGTAGTTTTAAAGATTTATGCGCACATAGGGATATAGGGACAGAGAAAGCGACTTTGTTTTATACTATGTAGTGAAGTATTTGCAAGACAGTTGCAGAAAACAAGCTGGCTTTATGTGTAATACCATAAGAATAAACAAAAGTTTTATTTATCCTTATGGCAATACTATGACGGTATTATATAAGGCTGAAGACCCGCAACTTCACTAGTTGTCGAGACCCTGGATGAGTTCGTGTCCAGTCTCTCGACCAGGATGTTCGCGCGCGCAGATCGGTCAGATTTCGAGCATCTTCGGAATCTGGCCCCGTATCACGCGCGCCCCCCTGACCAGAAACCATTCCCTCGCGAGCTCGCTGTGGTGGAGGAGCTCGACGAGGGAACTGACAATCCGGAATGACCAACGCCACCGGTTTGAGGGCGTCGTCACACTGACGACTCGAACTTGCCGGTGGCCCCTGACATAACTTCCCTGACAATGACTTTCACCGGCTGAGCGACCCCGACAACCTTCGGGTCAGCTCGCCGGTCCCTCTGGACGTTTCATCAACCGCCTGGCTAGAAGTCGCTCACTGAGCCTCCCTGAACAGGGAATCACTCGGTGGGCTGACTCGCTGGCGGTCACCGGCTTTTGACGCGCGGTCGGCCAAAGTGCCGGGCACGCCCCACCGGACTCTGATTTCGTTGGCCCATAGAGGGGCGTTCTTCGCCCACTATGGGCTTTTAACCCCACGCCACGCCCGTTTTTACGGGCGTCGACAGATTTTACGCCCAGGGGGCCTAGCCCCGAAGGCGTCTCCCCGCCGGCCGCTTCGCGGCCGACGAGGAGAATTTCGCACGATTCACTAGTTGTCCTGGCTGTCGTATCACCAGGGTGGAAATAAATTTTAAATAATATTTAATTTAAAAAAAAATACGAATTTATTTATCTATCTATCTATCTATGAAATTATGTTATACATTATGTAATATTGTATTATTCTAATTGTGATAATCTTCTAAAAAGTGACCATGTTCTAATTCATATATCTGACAATTGTATTCTAAGTTGGACATAATCGATTTAAAAATATCTGACTGTTAATATTGACTGTAAAATTTAAAGTATGTACTTAGGTAAATTATTTTAGTGCTAAGCATAGGTAATTAGGTGCAAACCTGTTAAGACTGTGTACTTGATGTGTAATTTATAAATAAATGAATATGAAATTAAATGAAAATGAAAATGTTTTTCGCGTGTTTCTACGTAGGCGGATGGTCGTCGTGTATAAACAGGTGCTTATGTTATTTGTGTAATTTTTGTTATAACCAAAGGTATTAGTTTTACCCAACTTATTTGGAATAGAATAAAAATAGAATAGAAGATATTTATTTGCCACCAATTCACAAATATTATTTATTTAACAATATATTGTACACATAAACATACACAGAACAATTACATAAGGAATTAAAACACAAGAGGCACTGCTTATTTCTAACAAGAAATTTCTTACAGGACCTAATAAAAGTGTGATAGCAGAAATTAACATTTTAAAGGTTACAAATGTGTTCTTAAGCGACAAATGGGTCACGACTCACGCTCAGCATTAATGCTATGGAAGTGTAAAACAGCGCCACAGTGCTGATCTTCTTCTTGACCAACTGACGACGAAACTAGACGACACGTTCCTGAACTTTTTTATACATATAATCACGCCTTTATCCATAATGGGGTAGACAGAGCGCAAGCGGCCTAAACAATGTCGTTCTTCCACGTTTAACAAAGTTATGAGGGTAATTTAAGAAAAAAAATAGGTATTTTGCTGTAGTGATAGATTGTCAGCCCATCGCCTGAATTGCAGTATACTGAAAGTCTGAAACCATCGGATACATTAGCTGGTTTTTGCAGCATGCCCGGGAGAAAATGCAGCTTGCACATTCTATGTTTTTCTCTCGCTCCCAGACCAGCATGGAAGAAACTAAACTAAGTCAACTAAGTACTAATTAATAAAGAAAACAAAGAATTCAACTGCGTTAAAACTGAATTGTTTAATCTAAGGAATTAGTATAAAAGGATTTAAATATTTCTAAACTTCTTTGACGTTTTTCTCTTTTCAATATGGCGTTTGGTTTTCACCGCATTGAATATCAATTACTTATATTTTCTCTATGCAATTACTTACAGTCTGTCTTTCGTAGTTCTTTAAAATAAATCCATTGTAATAAACATACTCGTACATACATAATATCTAGATACATAGATTATTCACTCCAATTATTTCTTCCATGCTGGACTGGGAGAGATAGATTTCTTCCATGCTGGACTGGGAGAGATAGAAAAACATAGAATGTTCCAGCTGCCCTTCCTCCCGGGCATGCTGTTGAAGTCAGCAAAAGGGACTCGAGGGTTACAGTGTATTGTAATTTAAGCGATGGGCTGACAACCTGTCACTAAAGCAATACATATTACAATCTAAAATTGCCCTTAATTTTTGTCAGAAGTGGCGAAAGCGCCTTTTAAGAGGCGTTAAACGCTCTGCCTACCCCGTAAGGGATAAAGGCGTGATGTATGTATGTATGTATAGATTATTCACACAGCACGTAGTCTTCTCCTATGTCGCCCAATTAGGTAAACAATATAATAATAATAGTCCTCCCACCGATTTTCGGTGATGGCTGCCAATCTCCCAGAGATCGGCCATCTGCGCAGGACTAGTTTTTAGTGCCCATGTGTTAAATCCCTTCAATCTCTTAATCTGATGGGACAGATTGACTGACACGTCCAGAGAGCAATCAGGCGCAGGACCGACTATTTACATGCGCATCTGACAGCATAGATCATCTTACCTTTCGGAAAATCAGGTGGTCAGCCTGCAATGTCCTAACCAAACTAGAAACAACAACATGAAGTAATTATGTCCCGCCAGGATCGAACCCGGGTCGAGAGCCCATGGCTCAGACCGCTATACCACGGAGTAAAAAATATACTTACTTGACGAAACAGCTGTTGATGGTGGAAAAAGCGTGATAATTAATACAAAACTCAACAATGTAATAATTATTAAAGAAGAATTAATATCAATTAGCGGAACCAATTTTAGTACCGGAACTAAACTACAGTTGTTTCTAAAGTTTCAACATTGTAACGGCATCTAACCGCCAGAAGAAGAAACACATTTCCTGAAACTGAACTCCTAAATCAACTGATTATGAAATAACGTCAAATCTCTATTATTCTGGGGTGCGTTCAGACGCTTTTACTTCCATGCTGGACTGGGAGATATAGAAAAACATAGAATGTTCCAGCTGCCCTTCCTCCCGGGCATGTTGTAGAAGACAGCAAAAGGGACTCGAGGGTTACAGTGTATTGTAGTTTAGGCGATGGGCTGACAACCGGTCACTATAGCAATACACATTACAATCTAAAATTGTCCTCGATTTTTGTCAGACGTGGCGAAAGCGCCTTTTACGAGGCGTTTAACGCTCTGCCTACCCCGTAAGGAATAAAGGCGTGATTTTATGTATGTATGTATGCGTTCAGACGGTATAAAATGTATACCATATGAAATTCAGACTACCGGAACGCACTCAACGGACACCTACAGCGCTGTCAGATGAAACTTTAACTACCATGTCATATGGGGGCCAGCATCAGCGAGCACCAACTAATATAATTTGACGTCAGTCCTGAGACATATTATATATTCTATGCTTCCGGTGCGCCTCTGAACGGGTCGGATAAAAAATCACATAGTCGAAATTTCGTCTGACAGGCGCCTCTAAATGGGCCGAATAATTTTTAACATGGCTAAAACTCCATCGGTTAAGCGGCTCTGAACGTACTCCTGGCAATGAAAAAAGAAGAAATTTAATAAATTTGACCGAAATGAAATTGCCGATACGAATAACTATTAATTTAATATTTTAAACGTTGAAGTTGAAAATGAAGGTTCCATTGGCTTTGTCCTGCAGTCTAATTTTCACCGGTGGAGCGTACTTAGGGCGGGTCTCTCTGTCTGTCATTGATTCTTCGGGCACCTTCAGTCGTAGTGGGTGGTGGTGGCGTCTAAGAACAAAATATTTATGCTATTAATAAAACATCTTCCATGCTGGACTGGAAGCGAGAGAAAAACATAGAATGTGCCAGCTGCATATCTTCCCGGGCATGCTGTAAAAACCAGCTAAGAGATCCGTAGGTTTCTGTATATTGCAATTTAGGCGATCGGCTGACAACTTGTCACTTCAGAAATATACTTACAAATCTATCTTAAATAAACCTCAAAACTTTGTCAGACGTGGCGGAACGACCTTTGTATGGGTCGTTTACGCTCTGCCTACCTGCCTAGGGATAAAGGCATGATTATATGTATGTACCAGGCCACTCAGAAAGTATTGCGATAAATAGTTTTTATATATGGCAGACTGGCCGGTTAGAATCTTTTTTGAAAATATGATTACTTGTAAGTAAAAACATGTGTGTTCCATTTTCAAAATTTCCCTCCACACTTTTTGCGAGCCAATTCAAAGTATCGTGTCTTACTGAAAAATGGATCTGCGCCGGGAACATTTTAGAGCTATGATTTTTTACGATTTCAAGTGTCGCCTGAAACCGGATGAATCGTTCGATAGACTTCAAATGGCATTTATGGATGAAAACCCCTCCAAGGCAACCGTGTATCGTTGGTATAACGAATTTAGGCGCGGTCGACCAACCTTGGGGAATGAAGAAAGAAGCGGTCGCCCTTTGACGGCTATTACGGAAGAAAACGTGCTAGCAGTGAAAAATTTAATCCAAGGTAATAGGCGAATTACATATCAGGAGATTCAGCACATATTAAAGATTGGATCGGGAAGCGTTCACGAGATTCTACAAGGGCATCTTCGCGTGAGGAGGATAGTATCGCGCTGGGTGCCGCACTACCTCACCGACGCTCAGAAGCAGGCCCGGGTGGAATGGTGCCGTGATATGCTGAACAAATTTGAAGCAGGCTCGTCTCGGCGTGTTTACGACATCGTAACAGGTGATGAGTCCTGGATTTATCAATACGATCCAGAAACCAAACGCCAGTCGACAGTTTGGGTGTTTCAAAATGAACCAACGCCTACCAAAGTGAAGCGATCTCGAAGCGGGGGGAAGATTTTGATCGCCAGCTTTTTTAATTTGACTGGCCACTTGGCATCAATCCCTTACGAGATCAAAGAAGCATTAACGCCGAATGGTATACTACCAAATGTTTACCAGAAGTTTTTTCTGTTGTGAGCAACAACCGACCAAACACAGGGCTCCGCGGACTACTGCTTCACCACGACAATGCGCCTGCACACACCGCGCTCAAAACGAGGGACTTCCTGGACAGCACACCAGTCAAACTCCTGGGTCACCCTCCTTACAGCCCTGATCTAGCACCGTGTGACTTATTTTTATTTCCTAAAATAAAAAATCACCTCAAGGGGATACAATTTTCGTCGCCGGAAGATGCGCTGGCTGCGTTCGAGCAGGCTGTAAACGAGGTGTCTACGGCAGACTAGAAAAAGTGTTTTGAAAACTGGTTCAGACGCATGAATCTTTGTATAGAGGCTGGTGGAGAGTACTTTGAAAAGATTTAATAAAAATATATGTACCTGTAGAACAATTTTTTTTAATGTCGCAAAACTTTCTGAGTGTCCCACGTATGTATTAATAAAACACTAGTTCCACTAATACGGCGTGTAAGGGAGAGTGTCCCGCAAACTGATAGGGGTTGCTCAGTCAACGAAACTTAACAACAATGTGCAGGATTTCAGGAAATGAAAAAATAATTTTGCAATTCCATACAAATTGTCTGATCGAGGTGGTCATTTTGTATGGGAAGGTCAATTTTGGCTTTCATCTCCTGAAAGAATTTCCTGCTGATAGTTATTCAGTTACGTTGACTGAGCAACCCCTATCTGTTTGCGGGACGCTGTCCCTTACACCCGGTATATTGTTTAAATTTATTATTATTATTTAATAATAGGCGATCAGCCACAGGCTGATGTGCCTATATCTAAGCTGGTGTGTGTATCAGTTCATGTTAATTTTACTTAATTTGCTACCGGTTTCGTTACACCATCATCAGGCAGTATTTGGCGTGTTTTATTAATAGTTCTATGGAGTTCCATCAAAAAGTAACAGTAGCATATCCCAAAAATATCCATCTTTATTGAACTGTTAAATAACACTCCTGGATTAGACGTAACATTATTTCTGTGACTAGGCCTCCATGTTTGATGCTCTGTGGAGCTACTCTAAGGCTCGTATTTATGAAGCGATTTCAAGATTGAGAGCAATATTAAGTTTAGATTTGATAGGCCATATTTAAACCAGCTGTCAGTCTCAAATGATGTCTTAAAATACGGGCCTTAGGCCGTAATTATAATCAGCTCTTGAGACTGACAGCAAGTTTGAGTGCTTATCAGAAATATCATCATCACTACATAGTATAAAACAAAGTCGCTTTCTCTGTCCCTATATCCCTTTGTATGCTTAGATCTTTAAAACTACGCAACGGATTTTGATGCGGTTTCGAATGGATAGAGTGATTCAAGAGGAAGGTTTATATGTATATAATACATGCATAATATAGTAGAGAAACACTGATGACTTCAGTGCGAAGCCCGAGCGGCTCGCTAGTTTCAGTACAAAACGAATTGTCAAATCTACACTCAAGATTGCTCTCAATCTAGAGACCGTTTTATAAATACGACCCTTAGATCCGGAAGAGCTACAATTTTATCCACGGTTTTTATCTGCATCGCACTCTACAGATGAACCAGGAATTCTGTTCCACTATAGCTGTCATTGATTCAATCGCTGTCAGTGTCAGCTAGACAAAATTTAATTCCTAATATCGCCGCCTGAACAGTCATGCCGGTCGCAATATATCTATTAAGGTCGATCCTTTGTCATTGAACAATTCAATGCCAAATTCAGACGGTTTAAAAACTCTGACAGCATTTGTCGGATTGTTCGTCAAAGCAACAATCCACACAAAAAACGAAACTACTAACGTACTCAAACATACCTATAATCCTGAGCTCTGTTCAGTATCACTGCCCCATCAGCTCTGTCTATCCACCCTCAGCAATATTGGTCATGTCTTCATCAAGTGGTATCTTTCAATAATTTCAGCCTCTTATATACATACATACAATCACGCCTCTATCCCCAATGGGGTAGGCAGAACGTAAACGACCTAAAAAGGCTGTTCCGCACGTCTGTCAAAGTTTTGAGGGTTGTTTAAATTGCAATATACAGAAACCCTCGGATTTCTTAGCTGGTTTTTACAGCATGTCCGGGAGGAAATGCAGCTGGCACATTCCATGTTTTTCTATCGCTCCGTATCGTAGTACACAGTCTAGTTTCAATACCTATAATCCTGAGCTCTGTTCAGCATCACTGCCCTATCAGCTCTTCCATCCTCAGCAATAATATACATGTGTTCATCAAGCGGTTTCTTTCGAGAATGACACCCTCTAAATACGGGGTGTAAGGGACAACGTCCCGCAAACTGATAGTGGTTGCTCGGGCAACGGAACTGAACATCTATTAGCAGTTGGTTTTCCACACAAATTGTCTGATCGAGGTGAAAGTTTTGTATGGAAAAGTATTTTTTTCTAAAAGAAATTCCTGGTGGAAGTTATTCAGTATCGTTGACTGAGCAAACCCTATCAGTTTGCGGGACGCTGTCCCTTACACCTATTCTGCCCTCAGAAGGAAAAAAAAACCATAACTGTATCCTACCATGTTGCGCGTAGAATGCAAAAGACTTTCGACTATCATATCATATTTTGCATATTTTGAATAGTTTTTAAGATTTCGCTAAAATCTGTAGTTATGGTTTTTTTTCTTCTGAGGGCAGTATTATAGTCTAGCCTCCGTACCTATAATCCTGCGCTCTGTTCAGCATCACTGCCCCATCAGCTCTTCCATCCTCAGCAATATTGTTCATGTCTTCAAGCCAGTCGTCATCAAGTGGAACTCGGCGCCAGTTTGGAGCTGACATACGGAAGAGACCCTTGGGCTGGTCAGGGTTGATTGAACGACGGTATGATCTGGTTGGAAAAAAGAGAGAATCATACATACATATAATCACGCTTTTATCTCTAATGGGGAAGGCAGAGCGTAAACGACTTAAACAGAGGTCGTTCCGCCACGTCTGAGAAAGTTTTGAGCGTTATTTAAGATAGATTAGTAGGTATATTGCTGTAGTGACAGGTTGTCAGCCCATCGCTTAAATTGCAATATACAGAAACCGTCGGATCCTTTAGCTGGTTTTTACAGCATGCCCGGGAGGAAATGCAGCTGGCACATTCTATGTTTTCCTCTCGGTCCCAGTCCAGCATGGAAGAAAGATGAGAAACAATGTCAGGATTATCTGGAACTGCATTTCTTATGTGTTTGTTTTGACTACTACTTACAGAGCTGGTAAAGGACAGCGTCTCGCAAACTGATAGGGGTTACTCAGTTAACGAAACTGAAAATCTATCACCAGGAAAATCTTTCAGGAAAAGAAAAGGATTTCCATACCAACTGTCTGATCGAGGCGGTAATTTTGTATGGAAAAGTAATTTTTTTTCATTTCCTGAAAGAAGTTCCTGGTGAATGTTGTCCAGTATCGTTTACTGAGCAAACCCTATAAGTTTGCGGGACGCTGTCCCTTACACCCGGACATAGTTGGCTAGGTACCGTCTGAACCCGTCGTGGCCCCTGAACTGGTGTTTGTTATGTTGCTGCAGGGCGGCCAGGTCGAACCTGTCGTTCTGGTCTCCAAACGCCACGTCTGGTTGCAGACCCATGGGTTGAAACTGGCTGGACAAACAGGAAAATATAAGGAACTAGCGACCCGCCCCGGCTTCGCACGAAAATCATCAGTGTCTCTCTATTATATTATGCATTTATTTTACATATAAACCTTCCTCTTGAATCACTCTATCCATTAAAAGACACCGCATCAAAATCTGTTGCGTAGTTTTAAAGATCTAAGCATATATAGGGATATAGGGACAGAGAAAGCGCCTTTGTTTTATACTATGTAGTGATGATACATACATACATATAATCACTGGATCAAGAAGGGTAAGGACAAGATAGTGCATCTGTGTTTGCGCGTACACTTACGCACTTAAATATATCCTGCGCAATAGACCGCATATCAAATAATCACACCTTTATCCCAAATGGGGTAGGCAAAGCGTGAATGACCTAAACGAAGGTCGTTCCGCCACGTCTGACAAAGTTTCGAGGGTTATTTTAGATAAATTTGTAGGTATTGCTGTTATGACAGGCTGTCAGCCCATCGCCTAAATTGCAATATACAGAAACCCTCGGATCCCTAAGCTGGTTTTTACAGCATGCCCGGGAGGAAATGCAGCTGGCACATTGTATGTTTTTTCTCGCTTCCTGTCCAGCATGGAAGGAAGCATACAGGTTATGTAGGACAATAAAAACCTAGTTGGCTAGGTACCGTCTGAACCCGTCGTGGCTCCTGAACTGGTGTTTGTTATGATGCTGCAGGGAGGCCAGGTCGAACCTGTCGTTCTGGTCTCCAAACGCCACGTCTGGTTGCAGACCCATGGGTTGAAACTGGCTGGACAAACAGGAAAATATAAGGAAAAGATACATATATATAATCACGCCTTTATCCCAAATGGGGTAAGCAGAGCGTGAATGAACTAAACAAAGGTCGTTCCGCCACGTCTGACAAAGTTTCGAGGGTTATTTTAGATAGATTTGTAGGTATCGCCTAAATTTGAATATACTGAATGCCTCGGATCCCTAAGCTGGTTTTTATAGCATGCCCGGGAGGAAATGCAGCTGGCACATTCTATGTTTTTATCTCGCTCCCTGTCCAGCATGGAAGGATGCATATAGGTTAAGTAGGACAATAAAACATAGTTTGCTAGGTTAAACTGGCTGGACAAAAAAGCAAAATATAAGGAATATATACCTAATAGTATACCTATTACCAACGAGGCCGAAAAAAAGCAAGATTAATTTATTTTCTATACTGGTCTGGAACGATTAAAAAACAAAGTTAACGACGAATTGAGAACTTCCTTACTTCTTTTTGTTTTGGAAGTCGGTAAAAAACACACTGAAGTACTAGCTTATAAATAAACCATAGAATGTTTTATTCTGAAATTAACCTCAATACACGTGACGTTGAGACTAGGAACTGGCTTCGGTTTGGCTTCCTAAATACAGCATTTTCGGCAAGATATGCAGCTGATATATACTGTTTTTTATTATTATTCCCACCCCTACTTACGTGGTGTAGTGGTCTGAGCTATGGGCTCACCATTCGGGGTTCCTGGGTTCGATTCCCAGGGGAGAACTTAAAGTTCATATTTGTTTTTTTTTTACTTTGTGAGGTTTTTTCCAGTTTGGTTAGAGCATTGCAAGCTGAATCACCTAATATTGCTGTGGTGACAGGTTGACAGCCTGTCGCCTAAATTACAATATACTGAAACCTTCGAATCCTTTAGATGGTTTTTACAGTACGCCCGGGAGGAGATGTAGCTGGTACTTTCTATGTTTTTCTATCGCTCCCAGCCCACCATGGAAGCACAAGCAAGTTGGGATTTTTGATCATTTTTAATTACTCCCAGCTCTACTGCCATGGTCTTGTGGTCTAAGCCATGGGCTCACGATCCGGAGGTCCTGGATTCGGACACTTTCGAATCCCTTAGAAGTTTTTTATAGCATACCCGGGAGATGCAGCTGGCGCTTCCTATGTTTTTCTATGGAAGCAGCAGCAGTATGCAAAATCTTACCGTCTCCAATCGCTTCTTAATTTGTGTTTCGGAGGTTTGAAGATGGCTGACAGGTCGAATCTGTCGTTCTGATCCCCAAAAGCCACGTCTGGTTGGAGGCCCATTGGGGCGAACTGGCTGAAGGCACAAGGCAGGAGGAGCAAGGCCAATTGAAGGATCTGGAGGAAGAAAATTAATAAGTCTTCTTCTGTCTTGTGGATCACGAAACTGAAGTGGGGGTGGCAGGACACTTGGCTCGTCGGGACGACGGACGGTGGACCAAGGCGGTAACAGACTGGCTGCCGTTATCATCAAAACGTCCAGTAGACAGACCACCAGCCAGATGGACTGATGATATAGTGGCGATCGCGGGGATACAGTGGATGCAGGAGGCACAGGACCGGTGTAGATGGCGAACAAAGAAGAGGCCTATACTTAGCAGTGGGTAGATGTAGGCTGAAATGATGATGTCTTGTGGATATCGTGTCGATCGACCCGATGAACCCTGGTGTCAGAGTTTTTAAACCGCCTTATAGCACAGCTATAGGCCTCTGACATGGTTTCTGTAACGACCACTATCAAAGACAGCGACCGGGACCTACGGCTTAACGGATCTTCTAATTCTAAGGGACAAAAGGTAAACAGTGAGATCACAAGTTTTAGATCTGACTGACATTCCACGAACGTGACCCGCACAATATACGTATGGTCACGCCTTTATCCCTCATGTGGTAGGCAGAGCGTAAACAACCTAAGCAAAGGTAGATCCGCCACGTCTGACAGTGCTAAGCATTGGCGGCTTGAAAACTCTGACCTAATCTAGGATTGGGTCTGGTTTCCCTTCTGGGTTGCGGAGGTCAGATGGCAGTCGCTCTGTGTAAAAACCAGTACCCTCGTTCAATTTCCTGGGTTAGGTAGCCGACCCGTAAGATACGGGATAAGGCTAGGGAGATGATGCTGTAGTGACAGGTTGTCATCCCATCGCCTAAATTGCAATACACTGAAACCCTCGGATATCTTAGCTGATTCTTCAAGCTTGCCCGGGAGGAAATGCAGCTGGCACATTCTATGTTTTTCTCTCGCTCCCAGTTCAGCATGGAAGAACATGCATTTATTTTAATACTTCCACGCAAGGTAGACATATTTTGATAGAAATTATTCGTTCCGCCACGTCTGACACGTTTTGAAATTTGTGTAAGATACATATTGAAGTAGTGACGGGTTGTCAGCCTATCACCTAACTACAATATACAGAAACCCTCGGATCCCTTAGCTGGATATACAGCATGCCTGGGAGGCGATGCAGCTGGAAGATTCAATATTTTTCTATCGCTCAGCATGTAAGAATACATACATACATATAATCACGTCTTTATCCGTAATGGGGCAGGCAGAGCGTAAACGACCTAAACAAAAGTCGTTCCGCCACGTCTGACAAAGTTTTGAGGGTTATTTAATATGGATTTGTAGGTATATTGCTGTAGTGACAGGTTGTCAGCCAACGCCTACTGAAACCCTCGAATCCTTTAGCTGTTTTTTACAGCATGCCCGGGAGGAAATGCAGCTGGACCATTCAATGTTTTTCTATCGCTTAGCAAGGAAGAATAACATTCTGAAATCTTACCATTTCGATCAGGCTGCCTTATTTCATGGTTCCGTAAAGTTTATACCTACTATACATTCAACTACTGCTGTAAAAACGTTATGTTTATGTCTTAAGTTGATTGCTTATTCCGTTGAGAAATTAATTTCGACTCCAACAGCCACGTATGGAATGTGGATATATTTATACGTGGTGTAAGGGACAGCGACAGCGACCCACAAACTGTTAGGGCGATTTTGTAATGCTCCGTATTCGGTTCGTAACCGAATTAGGTCCGTAAAATTTCCATATAAAACGGATATGGATGAGTGAGCGCAAGTTGTCATACATTTACAAGGAAGGCGAATTCGGATTAGAAAATATTCGGATACGGATTTGGATCAGAGCAAAAGCGCCCTTAAGGATTGCTCAGTCAATAACATTGAACAACTTAAAACTGGATTTTACTTTCAGGAAATGTTCTCTTTTATTTTAACATACAAAATGACCACCTCGATTAGACAATTAGTGTGGAAAAACCAATATATTGTTGATTTCCTGAAAGAAGTTCCTGGTAAAAGTTGTTCAGTTTTGTTGACTGAGCAACCCTTATCAGTTCGCAGGAAGCTGTCCCTTACACCCGGCGTAGATAGTGCGATTCTATTATAGTATTTTAAAATGTATGCCGTAGATAGTGTGTATGTGTGAATTCTACCTCTTGTTCATTTATTTATTTAACAATTTGTTAGCCCTATTATTATTATATATTTTATTATTATTACAAAAAAAAAGTATAATAGGAAAATGCTTATAATTCTGGGAGAGATACAAAAACATAGAATGTTCCAGCTGCCCTTCCTCCCGGGCATGCTGTAGAAGTCAGCAAAAGGGACTCGAGGTTTACAGTGTATCGTAATTTAGGCGATGGGCTGACAACCTGTCACTATAGCAATATACTTTTCAATCTAAAATTGCCCTCAATTTTTGTCAGACGTGGCGAAACCGCCTTTTACGAGGCGTTTATCGCTCTGCTTACCCCGTAAGGGATAAAGGCGTGATTTTAATATGTTTGTATGCTTATAATTCGCGATATTTTCCTTATATTTTTTACTACCTAAATAGTAATCTAGATGCTACAGACAATGGCTACAGCTACTAACCTAACTTTAGATTTATAGATTTGTGACTTGTGACACAATTATGACATTGAGATAGTGTGTGATATTGTTATATTATATTTTTAGAAGCATTTCCTAAAGGCCAGTTGGCCGAGTGATGACGGATGGGAAAGGGGTAATTACCCGCCTGGTCGGGTGTTGTGACCAGCTTCGGATTTCTTCACGTCTTCGCGGCCGGCGGGGAGACGCTATCGAGGCAGAGCCTCACGAGCGTGGTCTCACATACGCTGCCTGTGACAACAGGCAGGTCGTTGGGGCGCTTGTAGCTCGGTGTCTTATCCGGGTGCACAGGAGAGTTTCACGCCGTGGCGAGATCGAGCCAGCCGGGTGATTCCCCATGGGGGGAGGCCCAGCTAGCGACCTCAAGCTCACGGCGGCTCGCTCGTCCTGGGGTCAGTCCTTGAGTCTGGCCCACGATCCTGACTACTCGACGTGGAGTAGTGGATGTGGGCAGGCAGTGTATTGGCCGCGTCAGCGCTGCATTGCAGCACTACCCTGAGCAGCCATCTGTGGGGGTCTGAGGTCCTCCAGAGCGGCCGGCTGGCCGGTCATGGAGGAAAGAACCTTCAGGCCCCTCTCGATAATGCTGGTGGCATCGTCGCCGATGCGGATTGCCACCAGGACTTCCGTGAGGATCCTAACCGCCTCTGTTAGGACCCTGTCCCTTTCTGGGACGGCTGCTCGTTGGCTCTTTTGTCTTGGAGCCCGCTGGTGTTTCGGCATCTCCCCCTGAGGAATAACCTGAGGGGCGCCGACCACTTCCAGTGGGCCCGTGGGTGGCTTGCGACGCGGCTGGTCCGGTTTTCCCGCGTCATTTTGAGGAGCGGCTTGCTTTCTCCGTCTCCTCGGCCTCCTCTTCCGCTTCGTCTCGCCGGCTGGGTCGTTGGCGGCCGCCATGAGAGTGGTCGCCGCGTTCGACTCTCCCTGCGGTGCCGCCTCCTTCCTTTTCGGCTCGACGGGCTTCGTGAGGGGCGCTGTGCCCGCTCTCTTGTTCCGCACTTCGCGGCGAAGTACGGAGCAATCGAGACTGTTGGCGGGGTGGGGTCCGCCACAGTTTGCGCACGTTGCGGGTTCAGTGCGCGGCCTCTTGCAGTCTTTTGCGACGTGCTGCTCGCCGCATTTGACGCAGGCCAGCTTCCGGTGACAGTGCGAGGAACTGTGCCGGAACAGCTGGCAACGGTGGCACTGGGCCGTCGTCCTCTTGCCACGCCAACCCTCGATCTTCACGCCGGGCATACAAAGCAGCTCTGTTATGTTGTACAATCCCGGGGTGAGGGCTGGCGTTCGGGTCAGCTGGGCGAAGAAAATGCAGCCTGGGCGTCCACGGCGCGCGTTGATCGGCCGGACGTAGTCGACTGGGTAGCCCAGACTAGCCATTTCTTCGGCAATTGCTTCCGGGTCGACATCGACGGGCAAGCCTCGGATGGCAACCTTCAGCGGTTTCAGGTTCGGCATGGCGTACGCGAACCAGGATATTCCGGCTCCGGACTTCTCCAGCTCTACGAAGTAGCGCTGGTAAGCACGAAATTCCTGTTCCGTTTTTGCCAGGAATCGGAAGCCTTTCCCGTATGGGCGCACGTTAGGTGCGTGGCCCAGGGCTTCTTTGAGCATCCTCATGTGGGAACTCCAGTCTGGGAGATGGTCCACCACAATGGGAGGGAGCTTCTTTCCTCTGCATAGGTTAGTGGCGGGAGGCACTACTATCTTTGGCAGAGGAGGCTTGCTTTGGGACGACGGCGGGGTTTTCTTTGCCGCAGCGGCGTAGGAAACGCTCGGCTGCGGGGGTGACGTCTCCATGTCGTCTAGCGATGGCATGGAGAGAGGCGGCGTCTTTCTGGGCAGCGGGACAGGGCGTGCCCCCTGCGAAGGCGTCGGCGTCCCCGATGACGAGGAGATGGCGGGGTGTAGCCGATTCCCAGCGCGCGTGTCGCTCTGCACACTGGCACACAAGGCAGCTGCACTCTCCCTGAGGGCGTCCAGGGCTGCGTGTCTTGCGGCGGCGCGCTGGGCAGCGGCGGCGTCCATTTGGGGCTGCTGTCGTTCGGGCAGCGGCGGTAGGGGCGGAAACGGCGGCCGCGAAGGCCGCAGCAGAGGTCTCGCCGGCGTCGTTTCCGGGCGTCGTGGTGGTCGACGGTGGGTGCGACCATGGGCGCAGCGCGAGGATGCGCTGCAGCGTCGAGCGGGGGCTCGTAGGCTGGTACACCTTCTTGGTGGGCCGCCTACGGCTGAGTTTCGTTGGGGTGACCGACATAGTAGGTGGAGTCGAGGTCGAAAAAGCCTGGTCCGCGCGGTGCGTAGCCTGCCCCCGGGACGGGCAACAACTGCCGTTACCCCCCGGTGATTCCCGCTGGTGGGAGGCCGGGGTTGAATGGCACGAGCAGAAGTCACCCGCGACGACCGAGGGTAGGCAGAGTCGAGGAAAGTGAGGGTACTTAGGGATCACCCAAAGTACCCCACAAAACAGTACGAACCCGAGCGCGATTTAATGTGGGTAGTTTGTGCTACCCACAAGGCAACTAGGCGGCGATGATGTTGTGACCAGGTTACCAAGTCCAACCAAATATGCAGATCGCCGAGCAAACTTCGATACCGCGTTTTAGGACTGTTGTATCTTAATGTGGCACCATCTATGTGCGCTCCATATTGTATTTTTATTTATTTTTAATCATAATTATGTACTGTATTGATGAATTTTGTGTCTGAAAATAAATGCTTATTACAGTCAGATTTAAGCTGCATTCGGGTCAAAAGTCCTGAAGCAGGCAATCCAAAATTTGTTCTAGCTACATTCTAAATCCAAAGAACTTTAATCACTTTCTTCCATGCTAGAATGGAAGCGAAAGAAAAACAAAGACTGTGCCAGCTGCATTTCCGCCCGGGCATGCTGTAAAAACCAGCTAAGGAATCCGAGGGTTTCAGTATATACCTACAAATCTATCTAAATTAGCCTTCAAAACTTTGTCAGACGTGGCGACCATTGTTTAGATCGTTTACGCTCTGCCTACCTCATTAGGGATAAAGGCTTGACTATATGTATGTGCACTGAAGGATTATAAAAAAGTAGAGGAATTTATATACTTAGGGTCTTTGATCTCTAACTCTGGGAACTGCGAGAAAGAAATCGGAATGGTTAAAAGTGCCATGACTAGCCTGGATAAAATCTGGAAAGACCGTAATATCCGCCGAGTAACTAAGATGTGTTTGGTTCGTACGTTGATCTTCTCTATCTTCCTGTACGGGGTGGAGACTTGGTGTCTCAGGTAGAAGGAACGCAACAAGATCCATGCCTTCAAAATGAGGTGTTGGAGAAAGCTGCTACGCATTTCTTGGACACGTAGGCCTGGCCGATGATGTATGGAAAAAAATCTTTTTCGCTTTCACTTACTCAAGAGGTCTGAAAAGTTGTGGTTTCTTATGTAGATTATAAATATATAATTAGATTTTAAAAATATATAAATCTTGAGCCTCTACCAGTTACCTAAAAAATATCAATTTCAAGTAAAATCGAAAAAAAATTGTCGTCTGTTTAATTTCGTTTTTTTTCATTTGTTATTATAATTTGGTGCTTTTTTTTGGGCCCGGGTATATATATTATTAGTGAAAAGTATATATTATAGTAAGATTTCAGCAAATTGCTTCACACAGTCATTTTGCTCCGGACAGCTTCTCAAAATTCAATTTGTTTTATCTCTTAAACAGGTCTAAACTTGCTGTAATTAATTAACGCGAAAATACAAGGTCTGTTACATCATTAGCCATATTTTTTTTAAATCTTAATAGCAAACCAGAAGTAACAATGACGGAAAAGTAGGTATTTTTTCAAAATAAAACTACTTGTAGAGGGCTAACATTAGCATAAGTGTTTTTTTTTTGTATTTTTCCTGTAATCTACGTAGGTACCCTTTCGAAACTTTCAAGTGGTCTTGTCAAACGAAATTCTGAAATCAGTGAAATCGGCCTTGGACAGCTATGAGAACCAATGTCTCCATCCTCGAAGAGCTGAAGGTAACCAAGCGCCTGCTGACTACGTGCCAGGAAAGAATCCGGAGTTTCTTTGGGCACATAATGCGATCCCCATTGCACAGCCTGGAGAAACTCATCATTCTCGGACAAATGGAAGGGAAGCGCGCTAGAGGAAGAGCGCCAGCTAGATGGGTGGACCAACTCAACGAGGTGACTGGAAGCCAGATACAGGGAGCGGTACATCTGGCACAGAACCGGACCCAGTGGAGAAGATTGACATACAGTCACGATCCTCAGCATTGAGGGAACGACCAGAAAGAAGATATGTAGGTATATTCTTTATTGTGTACAAAAAGTTTACAAAAATAAAAAATCTTATATTTAGTTCACAAAAGTGAGCTTATTTATATAAAGAGATCTCTTCCTGCCAACCTGTAAAACTGAATATTATGAGTTAACAATATATACGGGGACAAGACTGTACACGCAATAGACTTCTACATATACATATAACCTATTCATAATTCATAAATCATTTATTTGCTGTCACATGTGTATTTAAACATACATATATATTACTTAAATAAATATCTATAATATATAATAATACATAAATATAATAAAACATATACCTACATACATGTATGTATGTATATATTTTTTTACTACCTAATTAGTCAGATTTAGGTGCAATTGGATCAAGAATACTAAAGCAGAGTTTCCAAAATTTGAATCCTACACTTTAAATCCAAAGAACTAAAGTCAATTATAAATAATAATAATAAAAATAAAAAAACGTTTATTTCCACACCACAAAAATAAGTTCATACACAGTAATCCCGCTGGGGTAGGAAAGTCCTGGAGTGGCTGCCTTGGCACGGTAGACGCAGCGTAGGCAGGCCTCCCACAAGGTGGACCGACGATCTGGTGAAGGTTGCGGGAAGCTGCTGGATGCAGAAGACGCTAGACCGATCATCGTGGAGGTCCTTGGGGGAGGCCTATGTCCTGCAGTGGACGTCTATCGGCTGAGACGACGACGACACAGCAATATACTACAATTTACATTTGTTATTTTTTGTGGAGGGCTGATGCCTAAACTAGGTAAAGAAACCTGTGATATAGGTCACCAGGCCTTGCCATCTTCTTTGGGATATTTTTTAAACAGCAAAGTAAAAGTAATATTCAAATAAATATGCTCCAATTAAAAATCTGTAGGGGAAAAAAGCTAGTTTAGTACCTACTTATATTTATTTGAAGGTGCATGCGCGCATATGCTTATGTATGCGTGTGTGTGTGTGTATGTGTGCAGAGAGCGAGTGTGTGTGTGTGTAAGCGTATGTAAGAGTTGGTGAATGCTACTTTAGCTATCATGCCCGACTTAGCCCTACGATAACGCGATCTTGGGTTCGGTAACTATAGTTACCACTAAGTAAAAACGACGTAAAAAGTTCATTCAATCGGATTAAGAACCGTAATAACTGTTCCTTCCATGCTGGACTGGGAGAGATAGAAAAACATAGCATGTTCCAGCTGCCCTTCCTCCCGGGCATGCTGTTGAAGTCAGCAAAAGGGACTCGAGGGTTACAGTGTATTGTAATTTAGGCGATGGGCTGACAACCTGTCACTATAGCAATACACAGTTCAATCTAAAATTGCCCTCAATTTTTGTCAGACGTGGCGAAAGCGCCTTTTACTAGGCGTTTAACGCTCTGCCTACCCCGCAAGGGATAAAGGCGTTATTTTATGTATGTATGTATAACTGTTAATGATACAAGTAACATTAGAGTTCCTTGATTTCCGTGTTTCTAGAGCAAAAATCTGAAAAAGTAACCTAACCTTGTAATCAAAGGAAATAATATAATTCTTTGTGTTGAAATGCCAGTGATTACTAAGCTTGGTTGGTATGTGTCTACATGTCCTTCCATGCTGGACTGGGAGCGATAGAAAAACATAAAATATGCCAGCTGGTTTTCCCGGGCATGCTGTAAAAACTAGCTAAAGGATTCGGGGGTATAGTCATTTAGGCGACATGCTGACAACTAGTCACCGCTTTTGTCAGACGTAGCGAATGCGCATTTTACGAGGCGTTTTACGCTCTGCCTACCCTGTAAAAGATACACCTTATTCCCCCGAAAAAACTAATTTAGCCGTGGGTTGGAAATCTAGTCAACTAATAATTTGGAGACATTTGGAATCCCTTTTTCAGGACTCGTAACCCGATTGCTACTCAAATCTATGACTATTTAGGTAGTTAAGAATTAAAAGGATAAAGTTTAGTTAAGATTAGAGTAATTTAAGTAGCTTGTAAGTTTATTACAATGTAATGTGCTAATGTTTAAATATGAATAAATTATTTAATTAAAAGGAAAATAAACATTTTCCTGTTACACTTTTTTTGCAATAGCAAAAGAGAGCGAACTAAAACAAGCGGCCTGTGCAAACAGCACTCGCACATTATAAAAACAATAGGCGGAAAACAATCGCGCCACCACGCGGGGAAAGTGCATCACTGCGGTTGGACTAGGTGCACTACAAAATATAACGTAGGGAACAGGTTCCCGCAAACAATAGTGAACAATTTACAAGAGGATTCGTTTAGGAAATTAAAAATAAACTGGTCTCTAAATACAAAATTACTAATTCATATTCATTCAATAAGGCAATGTGTAAGGGTGAGCCAATTGTTTGTTTTTTAGTGAAAGAAGTTTGAATTTGACCCCTATCAGTTTGCGGTCCCTTACACCCGTATCGTTTTATATGTCCAAAAATCTAGCCACTTAGGCACCCACCCACAGTTCCTTGAATTTTGCAATGAAAATAAGATATTTTAACTGCCGTGAAAAGTTGCATTAGGTAAATTTTTTTTATTGTTATATCCGCCGGAACAAACAAACAGGACAAAGTGAGTAATGAAACATAAATAATCACATTCATATTTTAACGGAAACGATAAAATTGTGCAATGTTACGTATTAATTTATACTTTACAAACGATTTTAACTTTTCGTCTATATCTCTGAAAGTCACGAGTGTCACGACCAACGCAAGGATTATTATCCACATTACCACACACCTAAGCTCGCTGAAGTTATCTCAACTGCCCAACAATTTTCGCCAAATAAAAAAACCGCCGGTTTCCCGCCCGCCCCCATTTGAGTCGAGCGACGGACGCGGTACGGGACGCACGCACGCGCCATTTAAAAAAAAAATACTACGCGTTCGGAAATTTATAACTGACATTTAACTTTTTAATTTTTGGGTTTTTTAAGAGACACATTATTATTTGTGATCAATATTTTTGTTATTTTTGTGGAAAGCACAGTGTTTTTATTGTTGTGTTTGTGAAAGACTGTTTTTGATAGGAGAGGAAATTTGTTGGCTGTCAGCTGTCAAAACCGCTGAGGTAAGCACTGAAAATGTAGTTTATTAGTTTTACGTGAATTCTGAAAATTGCAGCTCTATCTCCGGTTTATGATGCACATTTGCTAAATATTTAGCCTTTTACAGATGGCTCCTATCTAGTAGTTAAGATAACTAATTAATTTATTTTATTTTGTTTATAAATTAGAAAGTATTATTTAGTCGTGGATGAACAACAATTAAAAAACCAATGTTTTTTTTTTCATTTAGGGTAATTCTTCAAAAAAATGATTTGAAAAGAAAGTTGAAAACAGAATTAAAAACTTCTCCTACTTTCTTTGATTACTCGCTTGAAATAAAAACCTCTACGAAGCCTCTACGTGAAGAAAATCTCAATTTTCCCGCAACCCGAAATGTAGTAGGGGAAATAAATAAAACGTTATTAGTTTCCATAAAGGCGCAGGTGGCCCGCACAGCTGGCGGCCGATATGACGTCATTAAACAAAATCTGAATAGCAAATACGAACCGTCTACGTTACTGGCTGGCATTTGTGAAAAATAAAAAGATTTGAAAATAGAAACCACATGTTCAAATTTAAAACGCTTATGTATATTCTTAAAATCTAATAAATGGCAAATACGAACCGCCTATATTACTGGCTGACTGGACCAGCGTTTCTGGCATTTGTGAAAAATAAAAAGATTTGAAAATAGAACCTACATGTTTAAATTTAAAAAACTTATGTATATTCTTAAAATGTAATAAATGGCAAATACGAACCGTCTACGTAACTGGCTGGCTGGAGCAGCGTTTCTGGAAATTGTGTAAAATAAAATTTTGAAAAATAAGTTACATGTTTAAATTTTAAATTGTAACAATCAAAAAATCTAAATACCGAATACGAACCGTTTGACATTAATCTTTTATCATTAAGTTTGGCTGGCATGCATCGCATTTCTGACATTTGTGATAAATAAAATGTTTAAAGAAAAACTTTATGTTTGGACTTAAAATATCTTTGAAAAATCCAATTAGCAAATACGAACCGTCTGCGTTAGTAGCAGGCGGTCTGGAGCAGCGTTTCTCGCATTTGTGAAAAAAAAGTTTTTATTAAGAATCTACTTAACGCACCCATACTCCAACGTCCTTTCACCTTTGACCTAAAGAGCAAACCTATTTCAAATTTCAATTTTATTTAAATTGATTTCTTGCTTCTGGCCCGCTGTAGGTTTACTTCTATTAAAATCTTTAGCATAAAAAAAGATTGGAATTATATTCAAAGAATCGTAATGTCTATTTAGAAATATACTAAGCTTGTCGTTAGCTTGTATATAAGTTATTAACTTTTTGATTTCGTTTCAATTCTGACATTTTGATTTATAAACGTCTTCCATAATATTTAGCATTTTCTTAGATTAATAGATGAACAAAATTAAAGATTACGTCATCTCATCACAAGATCAAAATTGCATATGATACAAAAAATACTTCACTCACATAAGTGACGTCGTATCTGCCGCTCAGAATGCTATTTCACTAGCCTAGGTCGGCTGGAAAAGTTTTCTTTTTAGAAATAAGCTGTGCCTGTTGTGTCTTTGCATTATATGTATATGTCCTTTGTATTTTATTGTGTATAATAAACTGTTAAATAAATAATAAAATATAAATAAGTGACATAATTTTAGTGTGTAGACTTGCCATGGACAGTTCATTTTCTGTTTCTATATATTAGTAGGTACAGTTGTTTTATCTCACGACTGCCGCTTTGCCTTACTTGTGTGTGTTACACCTACTCGCACATTGTGTTAGTGTGCGTGAGTTCGGTATTAGACAAGATGTCAGATCTCAAAAGCTCTCTCCTTCTGCTTGTAAATGACATGGAATATAACAGATTGCTATTGGGTGTTACATACATACATACATATAATCACGCCTTTATCCCTAATGGGGTAGGCAGAGCGTACACGACCTAAACAAAGGTCGTTCCGCCACGTCTGACAAAGTTTTGAGGGTTATTTAAGATAGATTTGTAGGTATATTGCTGTAGTGACAGGTTGTCAGCCTGTCGCCTAAATTGCAATATACAGAAACCCTCGGATCCCTTAGCTGGTTTTTACAGCATGCCCGGGAGGAAATGCAGCTGGCACATTCTACGTTTTTCTCTCGTTCCCAGTCCAGCATGGAAGTATTTCTCTCGTTCCCAGTCCAGCATGGAAGTATTTCTCTCGTTCCCAGTCCAGCATGGAAGTATGCTATTGGGTGTTCTTAGACTAATTACACCCTGCTGAATACGATTCTGCCCGGTGACATACCAACAGCAAAAATATTTATGGACCAATTATATCTCACGATAAGGAACGCTCTTTTCTACTTTACTAGTGTCAAAATACGCTTTTAGTGGAATTAGATCAAAAGTTATTTTATAAATTGACAATTTTATTAGTTGTAACATAATGTAACAGTTTGCCACCGGGTGTTTTAGATTAATTAGACCCTTCTGAACTTGATTCTGGCCGGTGACAAAGTAATTTCTTCCCCTTTTCCCTCAAAACATATCCATACCATATTTCCCATTTTGAACGAAAAATATTAGATTTAGAAATTAACTGTCAAAGAACAAATGAATGTTCATTAAATTTCCTAACATTCAATACTTATATTATTTCATTGGTCTAATAGTTTTTGATCAATGCCTTTCCAAACATTTTTCTTGAAATTGTAAAGTCTCCGTGGTCTAGTGGCTAGTGCCATGGACTCCTGATCCGGAGGTCCTGGGTTCGATTCCCAGGGGGGAAACACAAAGTTGATATTTGCTAAATTTATCACTATGTGAATTTTTCCCCAGTTCGGTTAGGACATTGCAGGCTGAATCACCTGATTGTCCGAAAAAGAAAAAGATTTCGTGCTCGGTCCCGGGCTCTGTCTTTAATGGTGGTCGTTACTCAAACCGTGTCAGAGGCCTGATAGTTGTGGTACTAGGCGGTTTAAAAACTCTGACACCAGGGTTCGTCGGGTCCATAGACTCGATACCCACTCGACAGTAGAAGAAGACCGGGCAGAATCATGGTCAGCAGGGTCAATTTAGTCTATAAACATCCGGTGACAATCCGACTTTGACCATGCCGTTTGAAGTCGATAAAGCAATATTTACTTCTGATCTATATAGTAAACCTGAGAGCCCGATGGCGTAATGGATAGGGCCGCTACCTCCTCAGCGGGAGGTCGTGGTTCGAATCCCACCACATACCAATGTGTTTTTCGGTTTTCGAATTTCATATGTACGTTTATTCAGTGCTTTTTCCGTGCTTCGGAAGGCACGTTAAGCCGTTAGTCTCTGTTAATATTGTTTAATACCGTAGATATATTCGTTAAGCCATGTTAGAGGCCAGTGCTAAGCATTAGCGGCTTGAAATCTCTGACCTAATCTAGGATTGGGTCTGGTTTCCCTTCTGGGTTGCGGAGGTCAGATGGCAGACGCTGTGTAAAAACCAGTACCCTCGTTCAATCCCCTAGATTAGGTAGCCGACCCCGTGAGATACGGGATGATGATTTATATAGTAAACCTGCCGTGATGCACACACAGGCGCGTGTGAGGCAGCCAGAGAGAAAAATGCTATACCACCTAGTACGCGCGGAATGTCTGTTAAGAGGACTCACCGCGAGCGGTAGCGCCCTCACTTGGAAAAAATCATAACTCGCAAAATATAGACATTTACAGAACTATTCCCCGTCATATTAAGTCCTAAGATTTTTTAGAAGTAATGAATTGGGGAGCAAATAGTATCCTGGAGGTACTATCGAAATATCGGTCAAAAGTGGCCGTTTTTAGCAATAATTTCGTGGTCTAGTTAGTGGCTAGTGCCATGGATTCCCGATCCGGAGGTCCTGGGGTCTATTCCCAGGGGGGAATGTTGATATTTGAGAATTAATCACTTTGTGAATTTTTCCCCAGTTTGGTTAGGACATTGCAAGCTGAATCACCTGATTGTCCGAAAAGAAAAAGATTTCGTGCTTCTGAGGGCACGGTAAGCCGTCTGTCCCGGTCGCTGCCTTTGATAGTGGTCGTTACTCAAACCATGTCAGAGGCCTGATAGTTGTGCTACTAGGCGGTTTAAAAACTCTGACACCAGGGTTCACTCGATACCCACTCGACAGAAGAAGAAGCAATAATTTCGATAGTAACTGCCCGGTACTATTCGCTCCTCAATTCTTTACTTCTAAAAAATCCTTAGGTCTCAATCTAAGGTAGTGTCAGAGAAAAGTTTTGAAAATGTCTATATTTTGCGAGTAATGATTTTTTAACGAGTGAGGGCGCCACCTCTCGCTGTGAGGCCACTTTAGTGACAAATACCAAATACCTCGATATACACTGCATTACTATTACAAGGAGTATGCGGGTAAAAGATAGGTGAAGGTGATGCGGGCTGGCGTATATCAGACAAATGGTGGCGTACAGAGCTAGATTGCAGTAGATCACGCAACCTCATCAATGTGGGGCCTGACTTTGGGAAGCTCTTTTTTAAACTCTCACGGTTATCAAAATTATAATGATTAAAGACGGGAAATTAACCGTGGTTTTCCATTTTTGTATGAGCGTCGGATATTTCAACGCACTGAGCATATTCTCAGTCGCTCCGAGATCATAACGCATGAAACTGCGTTGAAATATCGGACTCTCATATACAAAAATGAAAAACCACGTTCAATTTCCCCTCTTTAATAATTATAATTTAGGAAGCTAGTTTGCTAATATTATACTATTCTTTGCCGTAGTGCAGCGAAAAATGTCACTGTGCAGCCAAACGAAACATTTCATAACCGCAACAGCGTCGTGACAACTGCTTTTCCTCTTGCATAGTGCGGATTCCGCCGAAGCGATTACCCTGTGGGTAGGAGCTCACTTTTTTCCGTACCTAGGCTATATTGTCGTAGTTTCGTAGACACATTATAATAAATCTACATTTATGGCGTTCAACTATAGTATCTGGGTTTTTACAATTACTCATACATTTTTCCCCGATCAATAGGGTGCATTCCACGAAAACAGCAACCAATGTCCATTATGATGGCACCAACTTAAGTTTTTGATACATAGCTGAAAAAAGTGTTGAATAGAATGCTTTTTAGATAATTTAAATGCGACACTATAAAAATATTTTTCGAGGAAGTATTAAAATCAATCGCCTATAACTTTCAAAACTTGTCAGACGTGGCTCAACGACCTCTGTTTAGGTCGTTTTAGCTCTGCCTACCCCATTAGCGATTAAGGCGTGATTTTATGTATGTTTGTATTAAAATCGATGAATGTTGTGCGGAACAGCTTCGGTGTCGATGGCGCTCCCTAGCTCCCAGCGCCTATTTCTATTATGTAGGTAGGTATTACCAAAACAACGACTATACCACGTTAACCATAAGATGATTTCTGACAGTTCATACAAGTTGTAATCATCTAATGGTAAACGAGTTATACGAGTAAATTTACCGATAAATCAAAGGTTTTTATACACGCAAGACAGGTTAGCTTGCGGTATCTACTCTAATTTAGATCTGCGGCGGTATGGTTGTGATTGCGTCTGCTTGTGGTCAATGCGGGCGATGCGATGGTGTTTCCACTGTATACCGGGTGTAAGGGACAGCGTACCAGAAAGTGATAGGGGTCCACGAAACTGAACAACTTTCAGCTGCAAATTATTTCGGCATTTCTTCCATGCTGGCCTGTAAGCGAGAGAAAAACCTAGAATTTACTACCTGAATGTACATTTCCTCCCGGGCATGCTGTAAAACTAGCTAAGGGATCCGGGTTTCAGTGTATTATAATTTAGACGATGGGCTGACAACCTATCACTACAGCAGTACACCTACAAATTTATCTTAAATGACCATCAAAACTTTATCAGACGCGGCGGAACGACTTTTGTTTAGGTCGTTTACGCTCTGCCTATCCCATTAGGGATAGAGGTGTGATATATATATTAATTCAGGAAATAGTAAAAACAACACATATATTTTTTTTAAACCTGTCTTTTACCACTTTTTAAAAATAATACCCTAAAAACACGCCTCTAGCGAATCCCACTTAACAAACAGTTTTGTAATCCCCCTGTATATGGCCAAAGCCCCGGGCGAGCGTGGGACTCACCACCTGAGATCACCATGTACAACGAGTAACATAAAGGGTATATGCATCGTGAAATGTTTGAATCTACCTATGAAACTGAACAAGTTTGCCTAAGGGAATCGAAATAGGAAAAAAAAAATACTCCCATACTGAATGCGCTATCAGCTGATGCATTTTGTATGGAAGGTGTTAGCGTTATTGTTCTCCACTCCAGCTAATTCCGTTGTCATAATATCAAAGGTTAAACTACGGGGCCGGCATAATGTTGTTTCATCATTTTATTTATGGATTATTCATTATTTACATTGATGTTCATATTTTATTGATTTGTTACATACATACATACATATAATTACGCCTTTATCTCTAATGGGGTAGGCAGAGCGTTAGGTCGTTTCGCCACGTCTGACAAAGTTTTAAGGGTTTTTAAGATAGATTTATACGTATATTGCTGTAGTGATAGGTTGTCAGCCCATCGCCTAAATTACAATATACTAAAACCCTCAGATCCCGTAGCTGGTTTTTACAGCATGCTCGGGAGGAAATGCATCTGGCACATTCTATGTTTTTCTCTCACTCCCAGGCCAGCATGGAAGCTTGATTTGTTAAGTTGGCAATTATAATTTTCTTCGAGTGGCAACATTGGGGTTGATATATATCAATCAAACGGTGGCGCTTGGAAGCAATTGAGGTTATGATGTAACGAATCGAAGTGCAGGAGTACATGAGTGTCAAGAGAACAAATGAATTTTATTCCTGTCTTCCCTGAATCCCAATACAAAGGTCAACATATTTTTTCCGTTTTTCTAACTATGTTCCTTAGGGAGAGATAGAAAAACATAGAATGTTCCAGCTGCCCTTCCTCCCGGGCATGCTGTAGAAGTCAGCAAAAGGGACTCGAGGGTTACAGTGTATTGTAATTTAGGCGATGGGCTGACAACCTGTCACTATAGCAATACACATTACAATCTAAAATTACCCTCAATTTTTGTCAGACGTGGCGAAAGCGCCTTTTACGAGGAGTTTGACGCTCTGCCTACCCCGTAAGGGATAAAGGCGTGATTTTATGTATGTATGTATGTATGTTCCTTAGGGAAAGTTGTTCAGTTTCATGGGTAGATTCACACCTTTCTCGATGCATATACACTTTCTGTTACACGTTGTATATTTGCTTGCGTTACGACAGGCGCTATGCCAAATAAAAGCATAAAAATATGCATTAAGGTTGCCTGGAAGAAGTTGCTACCTTAGCAATAAGGCCGCCTATGTTGTACTTGTCTTTTGTTGTTATCTGTTGTTTTGTATTCTTACGTGCAATAAAGATTTTTTATGTTATGTTATGCATTAGGATACCCTGTAACTGTGATAGAGGTTATTTATTTATCGTTTGGCATTATTTCTCCTTCATCATTCTTCCATGCTGGACTGGGAGCAAGAGGAAAACATAGAATGTGCCAGCTGCATTTCCAATCAGCAGCTGCATTCCTGTAAATCCATCTTAAATAACCCTCAAAACTTTGTCAGACGTGGCGGAACGACCTATGTTTAGGTCGTTAACGCTTTGCCTACTCCATTAGGGATAAAGCCGTGATTATATGTATGAATGTACGTTCATATAAGTTTGGTACGAAGTTTGGTCAGCGTTTTTTTACACTCGCTACTTTTTAACTAATAAAAGAAATACAATACAAAATTCTTTATTGCACAAAGAAACACATCTTCTTATCTTATCTTATTTAGCCACATCATCCCACTGCTGGGCAAAGGCCTCCCTCTTCTCCTTCCACTTATCCCTATTTCGAGCCTCCAAGCGCCAGTCCTTACAAAATGTGTCCAGCTCGTCGCGCCACCAGCGACGGGGTCTTCCGCGGCGTCGGTTCGTGGTGGGTGGCTTCCACTCGGTACCAGTACAATATAGGCGGCCTTATTGCTAAAGCAGCAATTTCTACCAGGCAACCTTTGAAATCCACGATGCCAGTCAACTGTCACCAGCCAAGCCAAGGCCAATGATTATATATCATCATCATCTCCCTAGCCTTATCCCGTATGTCACGGGGTCGGCTACCTAATCTAGGTGATTGAACGAGGGTACCGGTTTTTACACAGAGCGACTGCCATCTAACCTCCGCAACTCAGAAGGGAAACCAGACCCAATCCGCGATTCGGTTAGGCGTGATTATATATACATACATATAATCACGCCTATATCCCTAATGGGGTAGGCAGAGCGTAAACGACCTAAACAAAGGCCGTTCCGCCACGTCTGACAAAGTTTTGAGGGTTATTTAAGATAGATTTGTAAGTATATTGCTTTAGTGACAGGTTGTCAGCCCATCGCCTAAATTACAATATACTGAAATCCTCAGATCCCTTAGCTGGTTTTTACAGCATGCTCGGGAGGAAATGCAGCTGGCACATTCTATGTTTTTCTCTCGCTCCCAGTCCAGCATGGAAGATATATATGAGATTATATATGAGGGATAAAAGTACTATATTAAATACATTTTAACCACCATCATTAATGATAAATTGGAATCGAGCTTCTTCTCTGTCGAGTGGGTATCGAGTCTATCGACCCGACCCCGGACCCTGGTGTCAGAGTTTTTGAACCGCCTAGTAGCACAACTATCAGGCCTCTGACATGGTTTGAGTAACGATCACTATCAAAGACAGCGACCGGGACCGACGGCTTAACGTGCCCTCCGAAGCACGAAATATTTTTCTTTTCGGACAATCAGGTGATTCAGCCTGCAATGTCCTAACCAAACTGGGGGAAAATTCACAAAGTGATAAATTCTCAAATATCAACTTTGTGTTTCCCCTGAGAATTGAACCCAGGACCTCCGGATCGGGAGTCCATGGCACTAGCCACTAGACCACGGAGGCAGTGCTAGGGAGGAATCGAGCTGACAAGGGCTAAATCATAAACCATTTGCTGCGTCTCTACGTCCTACCCGCATCGCCTTCAACTATCTGTCGCCCGCAGAATACGCAAGCTGTTAAAGAACTAAGGCCTAACCATACATACATACATAAAAAATTTTCGCTTCTCATGCTCTGAAAGTGCTATTTTGTGCAGGTTATAGACTGCATGGGTATGTTCATATACTTCCATGCTGGAATGGAATGGAAGAAAATAATAGAATTTGCAAGCTGCATTTCCTCCCAAGCATGCTGTAAAAACCAGCCAGGGGATCCGAGAGTTTCAGTATATTGGAATTAAGGCTATGGGCTGACAACCTGTCACTACAGCAATATGCCTACAAATCTATCTTAAATAACCCATAAAACTTTGTCAGCCGCTGCGGAACGTCCTTCGTTTAGGTCGTTTACGCTCTGCCTACCTCTTTAGGGATTAAGCCGTGATTAGTATGTATGTAGGTCATATAATGAAGTTTGGTCAGCATTTATTTTACAAACAGTACTTTTCAAATAATTAAGAAATCAACATCACCAGTCAACTGTCACCAGCCAGCAACATTCGAACGTGTCGTTCCAAATTTAAAAGTTTGAATTCAAAAATTTCACGGTGCTACGTCGCGTCGCGTCTTACCAACTGTACAAACACAACGGCGCGTGCGACGATACGAGACATTTGGTGCCGTCAGTTGTTAGTGGCCAGTGTTTGCAATAACAGTGTGAGGCTGGGGCGACGACAGATGTTTTTTTTTTGTTTTATTTAGCAGTGTTTTGGAGAACTATTCTTTTTTTTAGAGGGTTTTGGCCTGGTAACTGAGACCTTTGGGCTATGTCTTATTTTTAGTTTCACTTTTCTTACATACATACATATAATCACGCCTTTATCCTTAATAGGGTAGGCAGAGCGTAAACGATCTTAACAATGGTCGTTCCGCCATGTCTGGCAAAGTTTTGAGGGTTATTTTAAGTTTTGTAGGTCTATTGCTCTAGTGACAGGTTGTCAGCCCATCGCCTAAATTACAATATACTGAAACCCTCAGATCCCTTAGCTGGTTTTTACAGCATGCCCGGGAGGAAATGCACCCGGCACATTCTACGTTTTTCTTTCGCTCCCACTTCATTTAGATTATTAGAGTTTTAAAGATATATCTGTCGTGTGTTGTGGGTTGCCAGGTCGGAAAACCGAGGTGCTGAAATTGTAGCCTGATGTCAGAGTTTTTAAACCACGAGTATGTAGTACTATTATATATTCTGTGCCACGGGATTCTGATCCAGGGACAGAGTCGTGCAAGTCATGGAGTCACTTAAAACGACGCATCTTCCAATTTTTTTTCAATATCTTCGTGAAAGTTGTTTTAATATTGTTAAAAGAGCAACCCATTCTTCCATGCTGGACTGAGAGAGATAGAAAAACGTAGAATGTTTCAGCTGCCCTTCCTCCCGGGCATGCTGTTGACGTCAGCAAAAGGGACTCGAGGGTTACAGTGTATTGTAATTTAGGCGATGGGCTGTCAACCTGTCACTATAGCAATACACTTTTCAATCTAAAATTGCCCTCAATTTTTGTCAGACGTGGCGAAAGCGCCTTTTACGAGGCGTTAAACGCTCTGCTTACCCCGTAAGGGATAAAGGCGTGATTTATGTATGTATGTATGTATGTAAAAGAGCAACCCCAAAACTTTTATTTTTGAGGTGTACAAAAACAACACATCTTTTCATAATCTACTGACAAGAATGGCTCGTATCTACAACGACATAGTAAAAACAAATATGCCAATAGACATCTTCCACATTCCACATTCTTAATGCGAACGGCTAAGGAGTGGAACTCCCTGCCGGCGGATCTGTTTCCGGAACAATATAACCTGGGCCTTTTCAAGGCGAGAGTGAATAGGCACTACATAGGTGAGTATGCTTCAACATAGTCCGCATTGTCACTTTCCACCAGGTGAGATGGCGGACAAATGCTCGCCAATATATATATAAAAAAAAGACATTTTCAACCCCAGTCATTCAAGTCTACCTTGGACCAAAATATCTGTATCCCATGTTTTCTCAAATTAATAATTGCGTACATCTTTTCACAGCTCCATATTCCCCACTTCTTCTATTTGTATTCATTATTAATGTCAAATACGCCAATACAATTTTGGTTAAACCTATTTCAAATTAAATATGAAAGAATACAAGATTGGACCCGAAAATTCATAAAAACCGGCTTTAATTTTCCATCTTGAGGCGTTTTCCAATAGTTCGCATCTGCGACCATCGGGCCATCTGACGGGGAGACGCAGGTGCTGCCACTTTATAATAAAGAACCTAGTTTAACCGACTGCGCTAAGCAAAGGAGGCTTTACCATCCTAAGAGGTTCTTCTTCTTAGTGGGTTTTCTTGTCGAACAACGAAGCGATGAACCCTAGTGTCAAAGTTTTGAAGCCGCCTATTAGTACAGCTATTAGGCCTCCGACATATTTTAAGTAACGACCATTATCATTTCATTTTCATTTCTTCCATGCTGGCCTGGGAGCGAGAGAAAAACATAGAATGTGCCAGCTGCATATCCTCCCGAGCATGCTGTAAAAACCAGATAAGGGATCGGAGGGTTTCAGTATATTGTAATTTAGGCGATGGGCTGACAACCTGTCACTACAGCAATATACCTACAAATCTATCTTAAATAACTCTGAAAACATTGTCAGACGTGGCGAAACGACCTTTGTTTAGGTTGATTACGCTCTGCCTACCCCATTAGGGATAATAAGGCGTGTTTATATGTATTTATGTACCATTATCAAAGACAGTGACCGGGACCGACAGTTTAACGTGCCCTCCGAAGCACGGAATATTTTTTCTTACAAGCAATCAGGCGATTCAGCCGACATTGTCCTAACCCATAGAGGTTAATTTTATTTCTTATGCCTTTGTGAGCTTCCGTTTCCGTCGTAGTCTGTATATCTACATACATACATAAAATCACGCCTTTATCCCTTACGGGGTAGGCAGAGCGTTAAATGCCTCGTAAAAGGCGCTTTCGCCACGTCTGACAAAAATTTAGGGCAATTTTAGATTGAAAAGTGTATTGCTATAGAGACAGGTTGTTAGCCCATCGCCTAAATTACAATACACTGTAACCCTCGAGTCCCTTTTGCTGACTTCTACAGCATGCCCGGGAGGAAGGGCAGCTGGAACATGCTATGTTTTTCTATCTCTCCCAGTCCAGCATGGATGGTCTGTATATCTTGCTGTATATTCATCAGCCTCTCTTTTTCTAAACTTCAAACCATTTCTAATAGTTTACCAGCGGCATCTGTAATACGCAGGTGCGCCAAAAGATCCAATAACTGAGTCTTATAAGGATGGGCGATAAAAAAAAAACTGTATCCACGTTTTTTGAAGTCGGTTTAAAAGTTCTACATACATACATATAATCACGCCTTTATCCCTCATGGGGAAGGCAGAGCGTAACGACCTGACCAAAGGTTCCGCCACATCTGACAAAGTTTTGAGGGATATTTAAATTTGTAGGCATATAACTGTAGTGACAGATTGTCAGCCCATCGCCCAAACCGCAATAAACTGAAACCCTCGGATCCCTTAGCTGGTTTTTACAGAATTCCCGGGAGGAAAAGCAGCTGGCATATTCTATGCTTTTCTCTCGCTCCCAGGCCAGCATGGAAGTAAGTAAAAGTTCTAGTTATATAGTATTTTGCCTGTAGGTTTATCTCGCTGTAACTCCAAATCATTTCTAATAGTTTTCCAGCGCCATCTGTGATAAGCAGGTGCGCTTGACATTCCAATAACTGGGTCTTATAAGGAGGGAAATTGAGGAGAAGCGAAGTAAGGCGCATATTTTTATAAAGGGGAAAACTTTCCTACGGCTCCACCTGCGATTTTAACTGCCTCCGTGGTCTAGTGGTCCCATTCCGGGGGCCCTAGGTTCGATTCCCAGGGGGGAAACACAAAGTTGACATCTGTTAATTTATCACTTTGTGAGATTTATCCCAGTTTGGTTAGGACATTGCAGACTGAATCTGATTGTCCGAAAATAAAAGGATACAGTGCTTCGGAGGTCAATATCTGCACTTCCGTAAGTTAAATAAAGTAATTGTCGTTAATAAAATCTCAAATAAAATGGTAAACATTATAAGTAGGATTACATAAAATGAATAAAACGTGTGTGTGTACATGTGTGTGTGTGTGCGGAAAGAGCCATCAAATATTTTCCAGGTTTTTTTACCTTTCATGAATCGCAGGATCTGCAAGAGTTCATCAGCAATTCTGCGGGTATGACTGTACTTAATAACTTCCATGCTGGCCTGGGAGCGAGAGTAAAACATATAATGTGCCAGCTGCATTTCCTCCCGGGCATGCTGTCAAAACCAGCTGTGTGTGTATTGTAATTTAGGCGATGGGCTGACAACGTATAACTTAAGCAATATACCTACAAATCTATCTTAAATAACCCTCAAAACTTTATCAGACGTGGCGGGACGACCTTTGTTTAGGTCCTTTACGCTCTGCTTACCCACCCCATTAGCGATAAAGGCGTGATTATATGTATGTATGACTGTACGTATTCCTGGTGTAAGATACAGCGTCCCGCAAACTGAGAGGGGTTGCTCAGTCAACGACACTTAACAACTTCCACTAGGAAATTCTTTCAGGAAGAGAATTATATATATATATTTTACTTCCTAAAAAAAAACCTGCTTCTTCTTCTGTCGAGTGGGTATCGAGTCTATCGACCCGATGAACCCTGGTGTCAGAGTTTTAAAACCGCCTAGTAGCACAACTATCAGGCCTCTGACATGGTTTGATTAACGACTACTATCAAAGACAGCGACCGGGACCGACGGCTTAACGTGCCCTCCGAAGCACGGAATCTTTTTATTTTTCGGACAATCAGGTGATTCAGCCTGCAATGTCCTAACCAAACTGGGGAAAAATTCACAAAGTGATAAATTCTCAAATATCAACTTTGTGTTACCCCCTGGGAATCGAACCCAGGACCTCCGGATCGGCAGTCCATGGCACTAGCCACTAGACCACGGAGGCAGTAAAACCTGCTAATAGTTGTTGACTGTCATTGACTGGGCAACCCCTATCAGTTTGCGGGACGCTGTCCCTTACACCCCGTATAGAGAATAGGGGTGCTCGGGGCGTTTATCACATCGACACTGCATTGCCCGCATGCGGAAACGTACTGTCGGCAAAAGAGTCAGGGTAAGGTAATAGTTTTCCTATTTAGATTATTTTGGGAATTGTGTTATTCATGGATACAGGAAATTTGAATATTTTATAGTAAAAATAGGTCAATAATGATGTACTTACGCCATTATTCGTATTTTTATGCGGAATCAGGTAATTTATAAAATAAAGCAAAAATGAAAAACTGAAAATTTTACATTATAATTTCTGTTGATCTGTTTTGTTCAGGTAATTTCTGCTTTAGTTTGTATCTTGTACTTTTTTTATTTTAACACATAAGCACAGAATATATAATAGTACTACATACAGAATGGACATTCACCTCCCTTTCCCAGTCTGACATACGTCAAACTCCACGCCGGATTGTGGGCCACATTGAGCGTACGCTTAGCGGGTATGGCGCGCGCATGTTTCCCAGTGTAACGAAAATAATAAAGTTTTGCGTTCCAAAGATGATTAGGTACTGTTCCGTGTACAGATGTCATTTTACCACAAGATATGACTCCAATAGGAACTTTTTAAATTCCACAGTGATGAAAGACGGTAAGTAAATTCATACAAAATATGCAACCTAATCTATTCTAACTATTCAGTTACAGTGAACTACTTTAAAACGTTGGTTTAATCAAGAACCAGAATAATCAAGTGACGATTATGACAGGTATAACAAATTTGTCAACTCTTATAACACAAGTGCAACACGCCGTCTGTCGATGTGTGACCAAAATGACATGGTAGTTAGGAGTGTCCGCGATGTGACATAAGTATAGGCAAAGTTCTTTTAGACTGTACAGCTTAAGGTGCCATATATATCACGACTTCTCCTCTTAGCGAGTGAATTCTCGAGTCGAACAGCCCGATCAACCCTGGTGTCAGAGTTTTCCAACCGCCTAGAAGCACAGCTATTAGTCCTCTGACATGGTTTAAGTAAAACGAGTATCAAAGACAGCGACCGGGACCGACGGCTTAACATGCCCTCCGAAGCACGGAATCCGTTTTCTTCCAGACAATTAGGTGGATTCAGCCTGCATTATCCTAACCAAACTGGGAAAAACCTCACAAAGTGATAAATTGGAAAATATTAACTCTGTATTCCTCCTTGAGAATCGAAACCAGGGCCTCCAGATCGTGATCCCATGGCTCTAACCACTAGACCATGGAGGCAGCAGTGTTTCAAAAAGATGTTTCTGCTGTCGGTACAGTATGAAGGCAGCCCGCATTACCGATGGGGGTCATTTATCTTGCCTAAATTAATACGTGCTTGTCGATCTTTGAACTAGACTTGAAACTTCTACAAAATAGCAGTATTTCATCTCCTCCGGGGCATGGCGTAAATACCAGCTTAAGGATTTGAGGGTGTCAGTGTATTGACATTTGGCGATGAGCTAACATACATACATACATAAATCACGCCTTTATCCCTTACGGGGTAGGCAGAGCGTAAAACGCCTCCTAAAAGGCGCTTTCGCCACGTCTGACATAAATTGAGGCCAATTTTAGATTGTAATGTGTAATGCTGTAGTGACAGGTTGTCAGCCCATCGCCTAAATTACAATACACTGTAACCCTCGAATCCCTTTTGCTGACTTTTACAGCATGCCCGGGAGGAAGGGCAACTGGAACATTCTATGTTTTTCTGTCTCTGAAGAATCTTCTGTCTTTTCAGACGTATACATTTACAATAATAACTTAACTAATAGATTTAATGTAAACTAGACATGCACTTCCATGCTGGACTGGAAGAGAGAGAAAAACATAAAATGTGCCAGCTGCATTTCATCCCGGGCATGCTGTAAAAACCAGCTAAGGGATCCGAGGGTTTCAGTATATTGCAATTTAGGCGATGGGCTGACAACCTTTCACTACAGCAATATAACTACTAATCTATCTTAAATAAACCCTCATAACTTTGTCAGACGTGGCGGAGCGACCAATGTTTGGGTCGTTTCCGCTCTGCCTACCCCGTTCGGGATACAGGCGTGATTATATGTATGTATGTATGTATGTAGACATGCACAAATTAGTATTGAATTAAAGTGTAAATTTATTATTATCATTAGGAAAATTATCTATAGTATAGTAATATTAGTCAATGAGGAACCTCTTCAGTTTCAATTTAAATTCATCTAATTTCATATAATTTACAATATCAGGCAGTTAATTTTAAAAATTTGGTGCTATGCAAAAGATACTAGAATGTTTAAGTGTGGTTGTAAATTTATTATTATCATTAAGAAAATTATCTATATTATAGTTAATATTAGTCAATGAGGACCTCTTCAGTTTCAATTTAAATTCATCTAATATAAATATAATTTCATATAATTTACAATATCTGGCAGTTTATTTTAAAAATTTGGTGCTATGCAAAAGATAGTAGAATGTTTAAGTGTGGTTGTGGAACTCTCGAGACACATGATTGCCATAGCGTAGGCTTGAAGGTTTCAGAGTATTGACATTTTGGCGATGAGCTAACATAACCCTTAAACTCGGCTCTGCTTACCCCATTAGCGATAAAAGCTTGTATGTATGTATGCATGTACTTGTATTTAACAAAAGATATTTCTGCTGTCGGTACAGTATGGGATTTAGGCGATGGGCTGACAACCTGTCCTACACCAATATACCTACAAATTTATCCCGCGTCACGGTTCCTTCCTCCACTGCCCATAGGGACCTAACCTCACTTCTCTCAAGGATGGGGGTTCCCTATCACACCTTTACGCTGGAGGAGGATAAACTTCTCCGCGTTGTCATTAGGGGAATTCCTAAGGAAATCTCCGAAGACGAGATCCTCAAGGACCTCAAGTCCAAGTCCCTCCCCGTCGAACGTGTCCATCGCATACACTCCCGCCGTAACGGCAAAGTGTATGACATGGTACACATCACCCTGGAGAAATCCGAGGCCGGCAAGGCCATTTTTCAACTCCAGAAGTTATGCTTCCTCTCCGGCATTCGTGTCGAACCTCCCCGTAAATCCGGCTACCCAGGGCAATGCCACCGTTGCCAGTCCTACGGGCACTCCGCCCGCACCTGTCATGCCACCGAAAGGTGCGTGAAATGTCTAGAGCCCCACTCCTCCTCCGACTGTAAGCGGCCCAAAAAGGATGAAGTCAAACCTCAAGACCTCTCTCCCCCTAGTTGCGTCCTCTGCGAGGGCATTGGGCACCCAGCCAATTACCGCGGCTGCCCCAAAGCCCCCAAAGTCTCCAGAAAGGTTCTCGACCGCTTCCAAGTGAGATCCACTTACGCCGCCAAACTGGCAGCAGCCAAATCTTCTCCCTCTGTGGCGAAACCAGCCCCTAATACAATCCCCCCTTGGGCCCCAGCACCTGGTGCTGCCAGCCCCCGTACTTTCCCCTCACAACCCGCCATGCCGGAGTTGATGGCTTCCCCACCAACTCCCCGTCTCCTCCCCAGCCCCCCCAAAACCTCCAACGGAAGCGACCACGCCGACTTGGCTAGTGCGCTTTCCGTTGTCTCCTCGTTTGTGGACGTCATCAACCCCGACGAGGTGATTGCGTACGCAAACGAGCTCAGGCGCCATCAAGGCAATGTCTCTGCCATCCTTTTGATCTCAGCGAAATACGCTTCGCTGATTGCCGCCATCAAATCTTTTAAAGCCTATTAATGGATAGTCTAGGTAATTTGGATAACTCCAACAGACGTAGGATAAAGCCCAGGTCCCTCAAAATAGCCTTTTTCAATGCTGATGGCATTCGAACCCAGCGTGACGAAGTCGCTTTGCTCTTAGAGCAACATCAGATAGATATCCTTCTAGTCCAGGAATCCTTCCTCAAGGACCACATGCGCTCTCCGCGCATAGCCCACTATCATCTGGTCCGAAATGACCGCACTTGGAGAAACAAGGGAGGCACTGCTATCTACTACAGACGTGCTCTGTATTGCACTCCTTTGGAACTCCCCCCTCTCTCCTTTATAGAGGCAACCGCATGTCGCATTGGCATGACGGGGCACCAACCTGTCACGTTGGTGTCAGCCTACTTATCCCCCAGTCCCGATAGGCCTCTCATTGAGGAAGACATTACCTCCCTGCTTGGTATCAGTAACTCTGTTATCATAGCAGGCGACCTCAATTCCAAGCACGAAGCTTGGAACAGCTCGCATTCCAACCCACGCGGTAACCTCCTTCTTCAACTCTCCGGGAACCTCAACTTTGACGTTGTGGCTCCCATGGAACCAACTCACTTCCCCACTATCGTAGGTCACCGTCCCGATGTCCTAGACTTAGCCCTTCTTAAGAACGTTAACCTTTGTGTACGTTCTATCGAAGTGGTCAAAGCCCTAAACTCCGACCATCGTCCCGTTGTGATGCAATTCCATCCTCGGACTAACATACCGGGACCCACTGGGCTCCCCGGTAAGACCAAGACCGTACTGAACTGGGTGAGGCTAGGTAAAGCCCTAGAAGCACCCAGCTCAATCTATCTTGACCAGATCCCCTCTTACCTGTCCACCGCTGCTGACATTGACTTAGCAGTCTCCTCTCTCACCAGTCACATCAAAAGCGTCGTAGACGCCTGTTCGAGGTCGCTTCCAGAGCCCGATGAAGGGCACTGGAAACTTCCAAACGAAATTGCTGACCTGGTGACTGAGAAGAATGCCGCTCTTCGAGCGTATGATAACTTCCCTTCGGAGGATAATCGAGTATTTTTACGCGCCTTACAAAGAGAAGTGAGGAAACGCGTATTCGAATATCGCAACTCCAAGTGGGACCAGTTCGTCTCTGAACTGGAACCAGACCACCTTGCCTTCTGGAAGCTATCCCGCTCTCTCAAATCAGACGAGACCTCTCTCATGCCCCCTCTGATCAGACCCGACGGGTCTCTAGCCTTTGACGATGACGAAAAGTCTGAATGTCTGGCTGACAGTCTCGAGGCTCAGTGCTCGCCCAGCACTCTTCCTTGCGACCCTGACCACCTTCAAACGGTCGACTCGGAGGTCGATCGTCTCTCCTCCCTACCCCCCTCTGACCCTCCGCTCCCTCCTATTACGGAGCAGGAAGTCCGCACCGCCCTTAAGGCGCTCAAGTCTAGGAAGGCTCCAGGACCTGACGGTATTACAAACCGTGTCCTCAAAATCCTCCCTGACCATCTCATTACCGTAATCACCCTCATCCTCAATGCCGCGATGACCAGCTGCACCTTTCCATCTTCATGGAAGGAAGCCACAGTCATAGGCATCCACAAATCTAAAAAGCCTCGCGATCAGCCCTCCTCTTACCGGCCCATCAGCCTTCTCAATCCCCTCGGCAAACTCTACGAGCGGTTGATTTATCGCCGCCTTAGAGATTACGCTGAAAACAGCAGCCTCATCCCCCCCGAGCAATTCGGTTTCCGTTCCCAACATTGTTGTGTTCGTCAGGTTCACCGTCTGGTGGAACATATTACGTCCAATTTTCATGAACGCAAACCCAAACCCACAGGAGCCGTCTTCCTTGATGTAGCGAAAGCATTCGACAAGGTCTGGCACAACGGTCTGGTGTACAAGCTATACCAGCTCGGTGTGCCGGATCGTCTCGTACGTATCGTACGTGACTTTTTGACGAACCGCAGCTTCCGTTACAGAATCGAAGGCGCCCTGTCCACCCCTCGCCCCATTAGAGCCGGAGTCCCCCAGGGCTCTGTGCTATCCCCCCTCCTCTTCACCCTATATACCAGCGACCTTCCCAGTACGCCCCAGACGCAGCTCGCTCTGTTCGCAGACGACACTGCGATCTATGCCTCCTGTCGCAGACCCCAATTACTTGGCAGATACCTCCAGCGCGCCCTAGACTCCGTCGGGAGCTGGTTTCGCAAATGGAGGTTCGAAGTTAATCCCGAGAAGAGCACCGCCGTGCACTTTACTCGTGCCAGATTACGTCGTACCCTCCCAGCTGTAAAGCTGTACGGTCGACCCATCCCATGGTCCAAAGACGCCAAGTACTTGGGGGTTACTCTTGACTCCCAGCTTAACTTTGCGAAGCACATCAGGAGAGTCCGAAACCGCGCCAAATTTGTCATGGGCCGGCTCACCCCAATCATACGCAAACGCAGTAAACTCTCCCTTAGAAATAAGGTGAGGCTTTACACTACATGCGTTCGACCGATAATGACCTACGCCAGTGTGGCCTTCAGCCACACCTACCCCACTTATCTGAACACCCTCCAGGTAGTTCAAAACAGCTTCTTGCGGAGGGCAACCGGGGCCCCCTGGTACCTCCGCAATTCTGACATTCACATCGATCTCGATGTTCCGTCTCTCAAAGAGTTCATGAAGCAAGCGGCCATACGCTTCTTCGACAAAGCCCCTCACCACCCTAACCCTCTTGTAGTTAGCGCCTCTAACTACGTTCCCCAACCTGCGACTCGTTACAAACGAAGGCCTAGGCATGTCCTTACCGACGGCGATGACCAAATTACCCTTGCGTTTAATGCTGCCAATATTAGTCGAGCCACACTCTGCACAAGCTCTTCCAGCAACCGCGCACCCCGCCGGCGGGGTCGCGGAGGTCCCTCCTTTGCTCCCCACTTTGGGGTTTACCGGCACGTACCGGGCAGATTCTCTCCGATAAGGAGTCCCCAGGCAACGCCATAAGCCGAGGTTCGAGCCCTAGTGGGCGCCCTTAGGCAGTTGCCTTTCATTAAGGGTGTAGATTGCGTGTAGCAACTCCCCGCCTTAGCCCGGTGACGCATTATATACACTTTGTAGTATTTTGCAAACAGGTTCATTCAAAAAAAAAAAAAAAAATACAAATTTATCTTAAATAACCCTCAAAACTTTGTCAGACGTGGCGGAACGACCTTTGTTTAGGTCGTGTAGGCTCTGCCTACCCCATTAGGGATAAAAGCGTGATGTATGTATGTACAGTATGGAAGCAGCCCGCTTGACCGATGGGGGAAATTTCTCTTGCCTCAATTAATACGCGCTTTTCGATCTTTGAACTGGACTGAGCTGCGACTATGTACGATTTACATACATACATACATAAAATCACGCCTGTATCCCTTACGGGGTAGGCAGAGCGGTAAACGCCTCGTAAAAGGCGCTTTCGCCACGTGTGACAAAAATTGAGGGCAATTTTAGATTGTAATTTGTATTGCTATAGTGACAGGTTGTCAGCCCATCGCCTAAATTACAATACACTGTAACCCTCGAGTCCCTTTTGCTGATTTCTACAGCATGCCCAGGAGGAAGGGCAGCTGGAACATTCTATGTTTTTCTATCTCTCCCAGTCCAGCATGGAAGTATGTACGATTTGTTATTATACACAAATCGTATTAATAACATTTAACGTAGGTAAACTAGGGTCGACGGACGGACCTTTATTTAGGTCTATTACGCTCTGCCTACCCCTTTAGGGATAAAGTCGTGATCATATGTATGTATTTAAAAATAAAATTAAAAACATCTACTAGACAATATACGCCTAAAACTATGCAAAGATTAACATACAGGTACTGTGTGAAATTGTGTCTGTTTCGTTTACACTAATTACTTATTACATAATATTTACACACATAACTTATCTTACTTTAGCTTATTTTGTAAGTACCTACTGATTACAGTTTAGAGCCTAATTAAATAGGAGTATTTATTGCTGCCGACAAACTTTAAATAAGTTTGGCAGATGTAAGAAATAATGTAATGTGGTTCTAAAATCAAATAAACGTATTTTTTCATTTTCACTTTTCATTTTCATTTTTTCAAACTACGGTCGTTTTTGCTTCTGAGGATGTGCGTTTCTTAATATTTTTGCTTGGTCGATCGCGCGTTTTGCTATTTACTCTAAACCTTCAAGTAGTTCTTGCAGGTTAGTCTAGTTTAGTTTATTTATTTCACAATTCAAAATAAAATAGATTACAATCAATTGAATATTGGGCTCGATTCTAGATACTACCGGCTAAAACTAATATTAAAATCTACTCTATGGTTATACACTTTGTCCGCTAGATTTTGATGCACTTTTGAACGCTTCCCCAGGATTCAGGAGTCAAACGACTCGATGAACCCTGATGTCAGAATTTTGAAACCGCCTAGTAGCACAGCTATTAGGTCTCTGACGTGATTTAAGTAACGACCACTATCAAAGACAGCGACGGCACGGAATCCATTTACTTTTCGTTAATATGAAATAACGAATAATTATAATCGTTATTATCAAATACAATAAATAAAAAACTACATTTAAATTAATTTATACTTGCGATTGTCGGCACTTGGTGAAACTCCATATTTATAATGTTGTTATTAAAAACACTTGTACTTGTTTCACTTAATATAATTTTAATTTAATCCTACCGGTTTCGCTAACTTATAAAAAAACAATTGTTGCACTTCGTTCGCTAAATATGAACAGTTTATTTAAAAGGTTTTATGTGTTGCGTATGATGTGTATAAAATCCCTGATGATGCTATAAGTTAGCGAAACCGGTAGGATTAAATTAAAATCATATTAAGTGAAACAAGTACAAGTGTTTTTAATAACAACATTATACATTTAAATTATAAATTACAATCCAAATACTCTGTTACAGAGTAAAGTATTACCATGTAGTAATATAATATACGGTATAACTATGAAACAATGTAGATACCTACAATGTATTAAGGTGATTGCAGAGCATAGGTGGCGCCACCAATAGTAATAAATTAATTGTCTTAAATACATACAGTTCATGAATATTTTACGATTGACGACAATCGAAAAGAAATCAAATCAAATGAAATACGAGTATCTTCATTTACTTTTACAATAGTTTTTTTCACTACATAGTATAAAACAAAGTCGCTTTCTCTGTCCCTATATCCCTATGTATGCATAAATCTTTAAAACTACGCAACGGATTTTGATGCGGTTTCTTTTAATGGATAGAGTGTTTCAAGCGGAAGGTTTATATATAATACATGTATAATATTGTGGAGAAACACTGATAATTTTCGTGCGAAGCCGGGGTGGGTCGCTAGTTATCGATAATCTGAGGCTGGAACCTTCCTAGTAAGTATTTAATAATACCTGTAGCAGGAGGCCCCGCTCTTCTAAAACAATTAGTTTAATATTTAATTATGCAGATAAAATTAATTTATATCCAAATTAAAATGATAATCTTGTCGATTACTATATTTGATGTTTTAATTTATTCTCCATTATATAATAATTAAAGCTATTAAATGTAAATGTGCTAAAAGTGGACACTTTTAGCGTATGTACAATACATAGTTTAGTTTTAAAAGTTCTTTATTCAAGAACACAATTGTAGGTAAGAATATTACAATACATAGCTTTTATGCTTAGTGTGAATTATAATATAATGGATTAGAAAATGGAGAATTAGTGGCGATTGTCGCCAATCGTAAAATATTCATGTTTGTATTTCAGGCACATTTAATTTAAAACTGATGGCGCCACCGTCGCAGCTCTCAAACCCCCTTAACTACTAAGTAAATCTGTGTAGTGCGTAACTGCGGGAACAGACACAAATAGCGGCACGTGCGCGCCACATGGCGGCGTGTGGACCGCACGCGCAATGCAACATACCGGGTGTAAGGGACAGCGTCCCACAAACTGATAGGGCGTTTTGCACTGCTCTGTAATCGTGTTCGTGAAAAATCCAAATAAGCAAAACACATAAGGGTTAAACCATTTAGTTCCTTAGTGAACGAAACTTTCACCGGGAAATTCTTTAGGAAGTAAAAAAAAAATTGTTATACCGGTCATAATTATCACTTGATTAATCTGGTTCTTGATTAAAACAACGTTTCAAAGTAGTTCACTGTAACTGAATAGTTAAAATAGGTTAGGTAGCATTTTTGTACGAAGTTACTTACTGTCTCTCATCACTTGGCAATGTAAAAAAGTTCCTATTGGAGTCATATCTTGTGATAGAAAGACATCCGTACACGGAACAGTACCTAACCATCTTTGTAACACAAAACTTTATTATTTCCGTAACACTGGGAAACATGCGCGCGCCATGCCCGCTAAGCGTACGCACAATGTGACCCACAATCCGGCGCGGAGTGTGACGTATATCGGACTGGGGAGGGCAGATGAGTGTCCATTCCGTATGCCATTCAGTACTATTATATATTCTGTGGTATAAGTGCAAAATGCACGATGGTGTAGTGGACAGGGCCGGTGTCTCCTGTGCAGGGTAGTGGTTGGAATCCCAGCACGTAGCAATATACCTTTGAGGAGCTTTAACTAGACTGCAGCAAAGATTTGGAACAATTTACCTCCCCATTGAAATACTTCGTTATTTGTAAGTTTTACAAGAATAATTAAAGACTATATTAGGAAGAAAGATTGAAGGGACAAGAGGAAGAGGCCGACCTAGAAGAACCTATATGGATCAAATGAAAGAAAAGATTAAGGTCACGTCGTAAAGAGAACTTAAGGAGAAGGCTGAATCCAGAGAACGTTGGCGATTACTCCACCGACAAGAGCAAAGCTCTTACATGTATATATACATAAATTCACGCCTTTATCCTTTACGGGGTAGGCAAAGCGTAAACGCTTAGTGAAAGCTTTTACGCTACGTCTGCCAAATATTATAATTTTAGATGGTAATGTGTATCGGTATAGTGATAGTTTGTCAGCCTATCGCCTAAATTACAATACATTGCGTCCTTCGAATCCATATTGCTGACTTCTACAACATGCCTGAGCGGAAGGGCAGCTAGAACATTATGTTTTTCTATCGCTCCCAGTCCAGCATGGAAGTAAATAAAATTTATGATGATTGAAACTCGGTTTTCGATTTATATGTACGTTTATTTGGTGCTTTTACGGTGAAGGAAAACATTGCTACGAAACCTACACACAACTACGAAAAAATTCAAAGGTTGTCTGTGAAGTCGACCAATCTGTACTGGGCCGACGTGATCGACTTAGGCCCGATCGCCCTATTTAGGGTAGGCTTTTGCCCCTGATTATGACGACAAGTATCAAATCACGGCTTCACTATCTCTTACGAGACAAGCAGAACATCAAGGGCTTAATTTGGCTTTTGACTTTTGTTTCACAAATAGTCATAGGTATTCAAGATTGTAAAAAGAAGTGCATGACATTTGCTTGGGTTGTTGATGCTCTGCCTACACCATTAGGTATATATGTACGTATTGAATTATGTATTGAAGACTTCGAAGATCCGTTTTAGTAGAGTAGAGCCATCTGTCGAAGTTTTTGAACCTTTTTTGACCTGAGAAAGCCTATTGGGAAAATCCATTCAGAGATTATTAAATTTGCCAAACAGAATTTCACACTGTACTACCCTACTTAAAATATTTAGAAAATCTAGTTTAGTTATACCTTTCCTTATTGAGGATACAATGCAATAAAACGTCTAAAAATTTGATTTATCAAGACTCAATCTTACAAAATATTTTTTCTTGACGAAGACTGTCCAATGGAGATTCCTTTTCAATACGCGTAGAACTAATTGCTCTCTACGCCTAGAACTAATTGCTCTCTATGCCTAGAACTAATTGCTCTCTATGCGTAGAACTAATTGCTCTCTACGCCTAGAACTAATTGCTCTCTACGCCTAGAACTAATTGCTCTCTATGCCTAGAACTAATTGCTCTCTATGCGTAGAACTAATTGCTCTCTACGCGTAGAACTAATCGCTCTCTATGCCTAAAACTAATTGCTCTCACGCGTAGAACTAATTGCCATCTACGCGTAGAACTAATTGTTCTCTACTCGTAGAACTAATTGCTCTCAAAGCGTAGAACTAATTGCTCTATACGCGTAGAGCTAATTGCTCTCTACCCGTAGAACTAATTGCTCTATACGCGTAGAACAAATTACTCTGTACACGTAGAACTTATTGCTCTCTACGCGTGAATCTAATTGCTCTCTACGAGTAGAACTAATTGCTCTCAAAGCGTAGAACTAATTGCTCTATACGCGTAGAGCTAATTGCTCTCTACCCGTAGAACTAATTGCTCTATACGCGTAGAACAAATTACTCTGTACACGTAGAACTAATTGCTCTGTACGCGTAGAACTAATTGCTCTGTACGCGTAGAACGAATTGCTCTCTACAAGTAGAACTAAGCGCTTTCTACTTGTAGAAGAAATTGCTCTCTACCCGTAGAATTAATTACTCTGTACACGTAGAACTAATTGCTCTGTGCGCGAAAAATAATTGTTCTGTACGCGTAGAACGAATTGCTCTCTACAAGTAGAACTAAGCGCTTTCTACTTGCAGAAGAAATTGCTCTCTACCCGTAGAATAAATTACTCTGTACACGTAGAACTAATTGATCTGTACGCGTATAACTAATTGCTCTTTACGCGTAGAATTAAGCGCTCGTTGGTCAAATCTTTAGTGCTTATAATAATGTATGTAATGTATGTATATCATTTATGTATTTTATGTAGATTTGTCTATATTATTTAGGTTTTAGTATCATGCACTATCCCGCATTATCGACATTTAATTTCCTTTACCCAAGGTTGCCTGGTAGAAATTGCTACCAAAGCAATAAGGCCTTTATTGTACTTTAGTTTATATTTTATTTGTTCTCAATTCCTGTTGTTTTTGTTTTATGTACAATAAAGAATATATCTATCTTATTCATTTCGATAACGAATGATCAGCAACAATCGCCGTGGCTAGGCCATGGATGGGTGACTGGTATAATAACAACTCGTGCGTTTCCGTGCTTCGGAAAGCCATTGGTCCCGGTTAATATCGTAAATATTAATCGTTAAGCCATATCAGAGGCCATTGCTTAGCATTGGCGGCTTGAAAACTCTGACAGCTGGGTTGACCACTAACCCGGAAAAAGCCTAATCTAGGATTAGGTCTGGTTTCCCTTCTAGCCTGCGGAGGTCAGATGGCAGTCGCTGTGTGTTAAAATCAGTAGCTTCCTTTAATCTCCTTGATTAAGTAGCCGTCGCCTTGAGATGACATACATACATACACATAACCACGCCATTATCACTAAGAGGGTAGGCAGAGCGTAAACGATTTAAACATCGTTCCGCCACGTCTGACAAAGTTTTGAGGGTTATTTAAGATAGATTATGTAGGTATATTGATAGGATAGGGAGATGATGACGCGTTGAAATACGTCTTATGATGTCTAATGATGAAATAAATTAAACTAAACACAAACTATAAAGTACATTAAATAAACATTACAATCACAACAAACAAACAAATAAGTACCAGAACATATCCTCGAAAAAAAATATCCTCATCGATTTCATCTCAAATTGGAAGAGTGGAGCCATCTGGCGTAGAGACATCGTTTCTATATTAATGTAGAGCCAGATGGTCCGTCACCCTACACCCTTCCGATAATATGAAAAATAGTATAGTATAGTGCGAGGGAAATTCCTATAGCTAGAGAGATGGAATATATACCTATTGATAGATACATACATACACATAATCATGCCTTTATCCCTAATGAGGGCGAGCGTAATCGACCTAAACAAAGGTCGTTCCGCCACCTCTGACAAAGTTTTGAGGGATGTTTAAGATAGATTTGTAGGTATATTGCTGTAGTCTTCTTCTGTCGAGTGGGTATCGAGTCTATCGACCCAAGGAACCCTGGTGTCAGAGTTTTTAAACCGCCTATTGCTGTAGTGACAGGTTATTATTATTTATTGTGTATTTATCACAAACATTTACATAAATCTTAAGAACTAATAAATTGTCCTTCAAAACTGTATGAACAGTTTGTCTGAGAGGTCGACGAGTCTCAATAAACTTAATAATTAATTAATTATTTAACTTATTAAGCTAAGTATGCTAATTACAGTTGTCAGCCTATCGCCTAAATTGCAATATACAGAAACCCTCGGATCTCTTAGCTGGTTTTTATAGCATGCCCGGGAGGAAATGCACCTGGCACATTCTATGTTTTTCTCTCGCTCCCAGTCCAGCATGGAAGTATTGCAAAAATAACTTATTCAAAAACCTAAAAGTAGCGGCAAGTTTTTATTCTAAAAAGTTACATACGATCATGTCTGTCTGCAAGTAGATGAAGAAAACACAAAAGTTTGCGTGCATCTCTGAATTAATGAAAATTACAGCGAAAATTTGTAGAGTTATGCTACGCGCTACGACCTACATATGTCAGGTTGCGTCTACAACTCGCTACGAAACCGTAGCACAATATTATTTTAATCTCTTATTTTTTAAACGATTTGCTATTCAAATTCCTATGTAAACTAGTGCCCATCAAAACTTCAAACTAAACCAACCGTTCCATTCGAAACACATCTGTATCGGAAGCGGGCGCGCGGTTTGCGGGCGGGGTGAGAGGGGGAAGGGGGTGAAAAATGCGGCCGGCTCAGCTGTTCCCTCACACGCCTCGGGCTTATGCCGCCCTGGTACTTTGCTGCAGCCTCTAGGCCTGTTTTTGTACTGAGTAATTATTCTGATAGAAAAGCTTGGATAGAAGAGAACCGTAGTAAGTGAGGGTAGGTGAAAAATGCGGGCGGCTCAGCTGTTCCTTCACACGCCTCGGGCTTATGCCGCCCTGGTACTTTACAGCAGCCTCTAGGCCTGTTTTTGTACTGAGTAATTATTCTAATAGAAGCTTGGTAAGTATACAAGAGAGAAGAGAACAGTAGGTGTAAAATGCGGCCGGCCTCACACGCTTCAGGCTTATGCCGTCCTGGTACGTTACTGATCTGGCTGGGAGAGAAGAAGCATATTTTTTACGCGCTCAAAGCCGCCTTCAGTTTGCTCTTAAATCAGTCTTTTCTACGTTTGTGTAGTCCTTTTTTTCAGTATATATCTTTTCAATTCAATTAACAAAACCCTTGCACTAAGCTCCACTCCTGCCAGGCATCTGTAATCTAACCTCAAATTCGTTAAGACGTGGTTGTGACGCCCACCGACGGTCGAAATGTAAACAGAACAAGGGAGTTCCGTCGAACAACAATTATTAGCATTCCCTAGGGAGCGTGGGAATGGTGCACCTGATTGGTGAACCACAGACTAACTAAGGCTCGTATTTAGAAAATAAGTTTGGATTTGACAGGCCACATTACTGTACTGAAAAGACCACTGATTTTAGAAGTCGCTACGCGCTAGCTTTTGCGGAAATGACATTTCTGGCACGAACTCAAACTTTCTGTCAGTCTCAACTGTTGTTTATGAATACGGACCTAAGTATCTTGGATGTCCAGTTCTATAGTTAAAGCTGTGATTTTATTTATCTTATTCTACAATTTTATTTCTTTCTAACTGAATATTTATCCATGCTGGACTGGGACCAATAAAATAACATGGAATGTACCTATTCCTTCTTCTCCTGGGTATACCGCTAAAGGGATCCGAAGGTTTATTAACGGTCTGCCTTCCCTGCAAAATATATTGTAGGCGTGATTTTGCTTATTGGACTAACCAAACATAGCTTCTGTTGCAAGGCAATGAATTAAGATATATTGCCTGAATATTTTCTGTATTTCTGTATTTTGAAAACTGATCTGTCCACACTCGGGCAAAGGCAAAATAATCCGTGTAAATCCTATGATCCTGACAGTCTGTTTGTCCGTATGTTTGTTCCCGGCCGGAGCCAAGGCTATTGTCACTCTGCCTACCCTCGTAAGAGATATTGAAAGGCGCGTTTTTTACTGTAGGTACCTATAAAGCTAGATTAAACATGAGTTCGAGGTTCAACAACCCACCAAAAAAATATAATAAAGCGTTTAAAAAAAAAGAATCGAATTCGAAACATTTCATAAAAATGCGAGTAAAAAAACGTATTTTTTTTTTAAATGCAACTAAATAAGATAGGCAATGGTACATAGCCATACAGCCTGGGATGTTTTCCCTATTTAGAAAACTAAACCGTCCGCACTCGGACAAAGGCAAAGGCAATAAACCGTGTAAATCCTATGATCCTGACAGTCTGTTTGTCCGTATGTTTGCACACGGACGGAGCCACCTGCGCTAAGGCTATTAATTTGAACCCTGACAGCTTTATATCAGAGTTTATTGTTGCAAAGTAGTTTGTGCCTTTTAAGTATTACGTATGCGAAGTAAAAAAATATAGGGTCTTGTTTTCAGGGCTTTTGTAGTTGTAAAATTGTTGGTACTTCTACTATAATTCAGTCACTAAAGCCCGTATTTATAAGCAGCACTTGACACTGACAGCGAGTTTGAGTTCGTATCAGAAATGTCATTTCTGTACCAAATGAACTGTCAAATCCTTACTTAAAATTGTTTGCAATCTTGAGATCTCTTTATAAATACGAGCCTTAATAAAACACTATGCTGGACTCTTAAGTCCCATAATTAGAGTGCTTAGTGACGACGGTTTCGGATAAAAGCATATAAGTTAAAAGGCTGACCAATCACTATACCAGTATCATCATCTCCCTAGCCTTATCCCGTATCTCACGGAGCTACCTAATCTATGGGATTGAACGAGGGTACTGGTTTTTACACAGAGTGACTGCGTTCTGACCTCCGCAACCCAGAAGGGAAACCAGACCCAATCCTAGATTAGGTCAGAGTTTTCAAGCCGCCAATGCTTAGCACTGGCCACTGACATGACTTAACGACTTAAATCTACGGTATTACTCATGACCAACGGCTTAACGTGCCTTCTGAAGCACGGAAAAAGCACCGAGTAAATACATATGAAATTCGAAAACCGAAAAACACATTGGTACGTGGTGGGATTCGAACCACGACCACCCCGCTTAGGAGGCAGCGACCCTATCCACTACACCATCGGGCTCTCTAATACAATCACTATTATGATATGATTATAGCCATGTATAGCAAAATAAAATTAGAAATCCATAACTCGTATTTTCTAAATTGACCTTTATACGTGGTTAAAACGCCTTAATAGGAGGTCGTTGCCGTTCTGCCTACCCCGTTAATAAGAGACACAGGCGTGATTATAATAAATAAATAAAAATAGAATAAACATAATTTATTTCGGACTACAAGATCCATAGGTGTTAGCAATTTTGTATCTACTTAGGTATCTATGTTAGTAAACAATTTTAATAGGTGGCATTGTTTTTAAAATCATTATATCTATGTTATTGAGCAAATAATCCCAAAACCAAAAACCCCAAAACCCGAAATTAGTCCCAAACTTCAGAATTATCGGACAAATCAATTTCTGTTCAAATAAATAAGTGTTCGGGCTGCGGTTGACAGCCACCCCTGTAAGGGATTGCCTCGCCAGATGTTGCCCCCCACCACACCCCCGGGGGAGTTCAACCCCCCAGCCCCCCCTAAAGGATTACAATTATCGATGTTTGGAAAAGGTGGATTGGCTATTAAAAGAAATTTTGGAGGTAACTGCGGTAAAGGTTTGGGCGGAAATATGAAATGTTTGGTTTCGGGAACAGACAAATTTCGGATGTGTTGTGGGGAAATTGATGACAAAATCATGCATGGATAATTGAATATTTCGGTTACGGGGTAGGAACAGTGTCAACAGCTAGTTTAAGAGGCATTTCATTGGAATGTGCTGCACTTCTGTGTAGTGACAAGTTATCAGCTTATTACCACCTAAATCAACACCTTCGAGTTTACTGGCTTTTATAGTATTTCCAGGAAGAGTAGCGGCTGGTATATTCTATGACTTTTTGTCGCTCCCAAACTACGATAGTAAAAATGTATATATTAATATATCATATCACTCAAAACCTGCCATAGAAAGCAAGCTATTTCACGCAAAATGTACGAATAAAAAACACAATAAAAGTTTCAATTATTAAACCAAAACTCCTGCAATGCGCAAATCTCAAAAACAAATCAGCGAGCGACAAATCACGAAACTAATCCCAAAAGCGCGACAGAAGCTGAAAATGGCCGCCATTTTGAAAAATTAAGCATAAAAATTCACATTAGCGGCCTAAACGTTGTTATATTATACGATTTCGTAAATGAAAATCCATATAACACACCAGTCGGTGGCACATGGTGGCCTACACAGACTTAAGAACACTGGAAGAGCTAAGGAAAAGCGAGACTAACCATTTTGTGAGTGCGATACTTAACGTACGAGAGCTGCGACAATCGCAACTAATTCTCCATTTTATAATCAACATACATACATATAGTCACGCCTTTATCCCTAATGGGGTAGGCAGAGCGTAAACGACCCAAACAAATGTCTTCCGCCGCGTCTGACAAAGTTTTGAGGGTTATTTAATATAGAATTGTAGGTATATTGCTGTAGTGACAGGTTGTCAGCCCATCGCCAACTGCAAATGCAAATTACTGAAACCCTCGAATCCCTTAGCTGATTTTTACAGCATGCCCGGGAGGAAATTCAGCTGGCACATTCTATGTTTTTCTCTCGCTCTCAGTCCAGCATGGGAAAGATCTATATTAATGTGAATTATTTTATAATCAATTATGTAATAATTCACACTAAGCATACAAACTATGATATATTGTACAGTATAATACATAGCTTTTATGCTTGATTATTTGACTATAATTGATTGTAAAATGGAGAATTAGTTGCGATTGTCGGCAATCGTAAAATATTAATGAAAATGTTTGTATTTTACACACAATTAATTTAACCTATGCAATCACCCTAAGTTGGAGCAAGGATAGAGAAATTTACTGTAGATCGACAGAACTCCTACGGAATTTGATTCTGCTCTACCACTGAAACTAAACAGTGTCTATAAGAAAAATAGGTTGAAATATGAATAAAAATGTACTTTGGTCAGCTATGAGGTTCTTTTTTTAAACGTATTAGAAAAGATTATGTTCTTGAAAACTTAAGTTAGGTGTACTGGGTGCCAAACAGCTTGCTGTGTTCCGCCGGTGCTTGAGATTTATTTATTAATTTAACTTTATGCACCTAAACATTTACATGGGCGGACTTAACACCAAAGGCATTATCTACCAGTCTACCTTAGGGCATGTGGAAATGACAAGGCAGGTGCTAAATTTTTATCCTAATAACTAACAGAGTTAGAACAAAACAATAAAAACAAAATGTAATTTAGAGTGTATATATATAATTATGACCTACAGCGCAAATATTGATTATTATTACATTATTTTATTTTATTGCGCAGAGATTGCCAGTGTCATAACAGGTATCTTCTGGGTGGGTTCGCTGCATAGTCGACTCTGTCACGGTCATCCCTGACCTTGTGTCTAGAGTCAAGAGCAAAACGATTTTTTTTTAAACTACCGCAGCTTATCCTAAATTTTACAGAATATAGTGCTAGTCGCTTCCAGTGCTCATACTTTGCGCGCATTCATTAAAATTTGGCGCGCCGTCCTAAACACCTGACGCCCGCAGCTGTGCACTGCTGGGTACATTACTGCTCTTACTCGACAGTTCTTACCCGACTTCGTAAGGGAAAATGGGGTAGTGTTTGACGTGGTTAGTAACTACATGTCAGAGGCCTGATAGTTGTGCTACTAGGCGGTTTAAAAACTCTGATACCAGGGTTCATCGGGTCGATAGACTCGATACCCACTCGACAGAAGAAGAAGAAGTAATTACATGGATGGGTGATCGTGTATCAACTTGATAACATAAAGTTTTGGTATTACATTAAGAGCGTAGCGTCTATTAATGTAGGTGTAAAATAGGATGTGTTCCTCTGGGGCCGGACCACACTTTAGTACTCAGATGCTATTGTTCGAAATAATACCTACCTAAAGTATACTTTCTTCGGAATATATATATATTTTTAGTACCTCAAGAGATATCTTGTTAATTAACAATTTATGTGGTCCGGCTGCCAAGCAGTGCTCTCTGGCCGCGCCAGCTCAATTTAAATAGAGTATAATGAATTATTAGTCAATCAATATCCCGAAAAAAACTACCTAAAGAGTACCTTGCATACGACAAATATGGTCCAATAAACCCCTTTAGTTAAGGAGTTATTGGTCGTAGGGTGTGGTCCGGCTGGAAGGTATACTCTGCAGCAAGTCAATTTTGCAATATTTAATATTAACTATCCATGCATCAATTTATATAATAGTACCTTTTCTCTACTCTTCGTTGATACTTTTTTCTCTCAAGAAACTATTCATTTTGATTAATTAATCTTTAAAGTATGTGGCGCGGCTAGGGAGGATTTCTTTCAGCAAATATAACGAAATACGCTTTATTTATTTATGCCAACGAAAACTGCATAATTACTACTTTAGAGATGTGCAGTCAGAACAACTCCACATCTCAACGAGTAATTTCGTATATGCCACTGAATGAACTAATTTTGTCTGATAAAGGCATTTTAGCCCTTGAAGAATCGGCTCAAACAATGTTAGAGATTGATTCAGGTGTGCTATGTGTTCGAAGTAATGATGACGGTGTAAAATGTACCGGTAAACAAATTATTAACTACACATTGAATGACTTATTAATATTTGAAATTGATTTAAGCGTTGATTTAAATGACATTCCAGGCACTATGAAATTACAAGGAAAATTATTTACACTGTTGTCAGTGATTGAGTATTTACCAAATATTCGCCATTACGTCGCTCACTGCAAGCGTCTGGATTATACTTGGGAAACATATGATGATTTAAGTACTAAAGTTACAAGGACTAAAAACCAGCTAATGGTGTTCTAGAATCAAAGGATTTTTTTTTGGCATAGTGTGAATGGTGACCTCTATATTTTACAAAAAATCTTTCGGCGCACGATGAAACCTAAACTATTCGATTCTACACGTCAATACAAACCTAAAATATACTTGGTGATTTTTGTCTTAAGCATCACAATACTGAGATATTTTCACTTTAAAGTAGTTTTTTCTAAATCTTTGATTTAAATTATCTCGGCATTGTGACGCTTAAATCAAAAATATCGAAATTATTTTTGATTAAAAATCGTTACTTCCATGCTGGTCTGGGAGCGAGAGAAAAACATAGAATGTGCCAGCTGCATATCCTCCCGTGCATGCTGTAAGAACCAGCTAAGGGATCCGAGGGTTTCAGTATATTGTAATTTAGGCGATGGGCTGACAACCTGTCACTACAGCAATATACCTACGAATGTATCTTTAATGGCCCTCGAAACTTTGTCAGACGTGGCGGAGCGACCTTTGTTTAGGTCGTTTGCGCTCTGCCTGCCCCATTAGGGATAAAGGCGTGATTATATGTATGTATGTATGTTAAAAATCGTAGTATAGTGTGTGAGTAGTATCGAATAGTTTAGGTTCGATCGTGTGCCGCGATGGTTTATTTTTTTTAAAATAAGGTTCGCTTTTCTCAGTATGCCACTGCCAGGCTCCATAAAAAAACATCCACATACATACATATAACAACGCTTTTATCCTAAAGGGGTAGGCAGAGCGTACACGTTTGATAAAATTTTGAGGGTTATTTAAGATAGCTTTTTAGGTATATTGCTGTAGTGACAGGTTGTCAGCCCATCGCCTAAATTACAATATACTAAAACCCTCGGATCCCTTAGTTGGTTTTTACAGCATGCCCGGGAGGATATGCAGCTGGCACATTCTATGTTTTTCTTTAGATCCCAGCGAAGGAAGACAGAAAAACATCCCCGTATAGTAAAAATTCTTCCAGTTCAAAATTATTATAAAATTATGCTTTATTCGCTCTGAATGGTGACTTTTTAATTAAATTGTATCCAATAGTCGTTTGGTAGCCGCAGCTGGTACAGTCGCCAACTCGCAGAGAATGTCATGAAATATGACCAAAACGATAAATATTTGTGATCCTTTATTATTGTTCTCGAGCTTAGCAAACACGCCTGTATCCTTACGAGGCAAAGTGTCAACCATTTAAAAAAATGCGATTTCTCATTGTTTGAAAACGATAAATATTTGTGATCCGTTATTATTGTTCTAAAGCTTAGCAATCACGCCTGTATCCTTACGAGGCAGAGTGTCAACCATTTAAAAAATACGATTTCTCATTGTTTGAAAACGATAAATATTTGTGATCCGTTATTATTGTTCTAAAGCTTAGCAATCACGCCTGGATCCTTACGAGATAGGAAGAGCGTCAACCATTTAAAAAATGCGATAACTCATCTTTTTATAATATTCGTTATAATTTATAATATTCGTAATAATTTGCATTGGGAATACTGTAGGGCTCGTATTTATAAAGCGACCTCAAAATTAAGATCAATATTATGCATGGATTTGACAGGCCGTTTGTACTGAAATGACATTTCTGATAGGTACTCAAAATAGCTGTCACTTTTGAGAGCTGATTATAAATACGCGCCTAGTATTCGTCCATCCAAAAATTGCATGTCTGTCTCCCTTCTATCCTAGACTTGACTATTGTAAGATTTTTCAGTTTTTTTTTCAGGGTTTCGAGGGTTTTAGTATATGAATTACTTAGGCGTTGGGTACAGCAATATACAGATCTAGAAACAACCCTCAAAACATGTCAGACGTGGCGGAACGACCTTTGTTTGGATCATTGACGCTCTGCCTACACCATCAGGGAAACAGGCGTGATAGTATGTACAGTACATATGTTTTTTTCAATACATACATACTGTACATATAATCCTTTATTCCTAACGGGGTAGGCAGAGTGTAAAAGACCTAAACAAAGATCGTTCCGACACGGCTGACAAAGTTTTGAGGGTTATTTAAGATGGAATTATTTTTCAATCTCAGTAAAAATAAAAAACTCTACCAGCACTGGTAATCCGTCCTGTTTTTGCGGCAGGTGTCGCCATGATTGATTATATTTGCGGATGTACTTCCATGCTGGACTCGGAGTGATAGAAAAATACAGAATATGCAAGCTGCATCTCCGCTGTAAAAATCAGCTAAGGGATTCGAGGGTTTCAGTATTGTAATTTCTAGACACTAGGACTTTCTGTCAGTATTGACTACTTTTTACTATAGTAATATCACAGCTCGGACACTCCTAACTATCATGTCATTTTGGTCACACATCGACAGACGGCATGTTGCACTTGGAGTGCATTTGTGTGCGTGTTATAAGGGTTGACAAAATTTGTTATACCGGTCATAATCATCACATGATTTATCGGGTTCTTGATTAAACCAACGTTTTAAAGTAGTTCACTGTAACTGAACAGTTAGAATAGATTTGGTTGCATATTTTATATGAATTTAATAACCGTCTCTCATCACTGTGGAATCTAAAAAAGTTCCTATTGGAGTCATATGTTGTGGTAGAAAGACATCCGTACACGACACTTTTATTATCTTTAGAACACAACACTTTTATGATTTCCGTTACACTGGGAAACATGCGCGCGCCATACCCGCTAAGCGTACGCTCTATGTGGCCCACAATCCGGCGCGGAGTGTGACGTATGTCGGACTGGGGAAGGGAGGTGAATGTCCATTCTGTATGTAGTACTATTTTACCTATAGATATACCTCACAGGGTAGTCAGAGCTATAAAAACAGTTAATTCGTGAACCTACTATCTAACCCGGCTTATGGTTTTATTTTATTTTCTCTTGTGTCTTTTCTGTGCAAAAAAGTATTTTCTTATCTTATCTTATAGTTCAAGCCAGTTACAAAATAAAAACTAAAAAAAAACGATCGAATTCACGACTTGGGTGGCAGTTTTCTCTAAAATTGCTGTTGTAATTGGAAGTTTAAAAAAAACCATACATACATACATATAATCACGCCTTTATCCCTAAAGGGGTAGGCAGAGCGTAAACGACCTAAACAAAGGTCGTTCCCCCACGTCTGACAAAGTTTTGAGGGATATTTAAATTTGTAGGCATATTGCTGTAGGCATTCAGGTTGTCAGCTCATCGCCTAAATTGCAATATACTGTAACCCTCGAGTCCCTTTTGCTGACTTCTACAGCATGCCCGGGAGGAAGGGCAGCTGGAACACGCTATGTTTTTCTATCTCTCCCAGTCCAACATGGAAGGTAATATTTACGTGTGGTTTTTGTTAATACTCGTAATCCAACAATTTTTTGCGCGTCCGACAGGTGTCGCCATGATTGATTGTGTTCGCGGATGTTCTGTGCGAACGATTAAACGTTTGGGGGAACGGTGTACACAAAACTATTGTTTCTGTTGGTTTATTAATACAAGAAAAAGCCACTACGAATTCTGGCATAGTTTAAGCTATGTAGAAAATAAAAATGAAAAATTTTCGCGGCCACTGACGAAACCTATGCCAATCGACAGTTAATGGGCTCAGTTCTGGATACAATACAATACAAATATTCTTTATTGCACATAAACAACACATTGACAGGAACAAACATTACAAAACAAACAGAGTACAATTAGGCGGCCTTATTGCTAGGGTAGCAATTTCTGCCAGGCAACCTTTGGGTAAAGGAGAAGTTTTCTAATATTATGCGGGATAGTGCAGTTACTATTGTTATAAATTTAAATAGAATATATAGACAAAGTACTTACTAGTTACATGAATACGAATACGATTCCACCACCGGCTAAAACTAAAAATAAAATCTATCTGTCACTTTCAAAACAATAAAAACTGCCTCCGTGGTCTAGTGGCTAGTGCCATGGACTCCTGATCCGGAGGTCCTGGGTTCGATTCCCAGGGGGGAAACACAAAGTTGATATTTGAGAATTTATCACTTAGTGAATTTTTCCTCAGTTTGGTTAGGACATTGCAGGCTGAATCACCTGATTGTCCGAAAAAGAAAAAGATTTCGTGCTTCGGAGGGCACGTTAAGCCGTCGGTCCCGGTCGCTGTCCTTGATAGTGGTCGTTACTCAAACCATGTCAGAGGCCTGATAGTTGTGCTACTAGGTGGTTTAAAAACTCTGACACCAGGGTTCATCGGGTCCATAGACTCGATACCCACTCGACAGAAGAAGAAGAAGAAGAAAACAATAAAATTGAAAAAGGACAGGCGATTTATACTCTATAGTTAGTCAGTTTAGTTAGTCTACCGCCCTAGGCGCGCCTGCATCACTAAGGTGCTGGAGTTGCCTAGTGCTAATACCAAGTTCTTCTTCAACTCCTTTTCTGTAAAAGCTGCACAACTGTGGAATAAACTGCCTAAGACAATTCAAGACAGTCCCTCAGTGAATGTCTTTAAGAAAAGATTAAAAGAGCACTTCTTATCTGAACAATTTTGATGTATGTATTTATGTAGTAGTTTATTCGTATATGTATGTATCAATATATTGTTTAGTATATATGTATGTTTATTTAAGATAGTAATATACGGTAGGTATTTATTCTATGTATAGGTATGTAAGTATTTTAAATTTTTTGTTTTACTAGTCTGTTAATGTTGCATTTTCTTGTCCCCTCAAAATTATTTACTTTCCCTTACTACCATTGGGTTGGCTGGAAGAGATCTCTTCATAGAGATAAGTTCGCCCTTGCACACTATATTTGTAAATTACATTTCTTTTGTGTTTATGCAATAAAGTATATAATAATAATAATAATAGTTTTACACATCGTCCGCTAGATTTTGGCGCGCTTTTCACGTTCCCCCAGTATTTCTGTCAATGTATCCGCCATATCATATGACGACGGTTAAAAATGACGTATAACGCATAAAACCACCGACTATAAATCAAAAACCGGAGAGAACAGATCTCCTGTCCTTTTCCTTTGTTTTTAGTCTGAAAGTGGCAGATAGATTTTAATTTTTCGTTTAGCCGGTTGATCTAGAATTAAGCCAAATATTATACAATTAAAAAGTATTTCTTGGTAGAATCTCGAAAATTGACGCCGAACAAAGTCATAAGCATTATTGTAAATATTTTTTTCTTTTAAAATATCATCAAAATGGTTATAACTTTGCTCGGTGTCAATTTTCGAGATTTTACAAAAGCGTACTTTTTAATTGTCATAATACTATCTTACGCATGGCAAAGGTTCTATCAGTGGCCGTGTGAATTTTTTTAGCATTAAATGCCAGGCCCCCTAAAATCCTCTTATTAAATTCTTCAATGGCTTTTGCAATCGAGAAATAGCGTTATACAAGAAGAAAAATGAAGCCATGTCTAAGGCTCGTATTTAGAAAACAATCTCAAGATTGAGAGCAATATTAAGTATGGATTTGACAGGCAACATAGTACTGAAACGACGTTTCTGATACGAACTCAAACTCGCTGCCACTCATGAGCGCTGATTAATACGGCCCTAAGAATCGCTGGACGGCTGACCTTAACACAGAATGTAGCGATGAAGTATCTCTACAACAGAAACTCGATCCAGATTTCATAAAAATATCCTAACCATATGACGGTATGAATCATCGTCGTTCAATTAAAAAAAAAAACAATCTGTGTTGAGCTCTGATGATAACAGAAGCGGCAAGCGGGCTGCCCGCATCGCATACATTCAGAAGGCCTGGAGGTGCTCTTCTCTGATAATTCCTAGTCTGATGCGGGCTTTAACTAGCCCCAAGCAAATGTTTCGTGGTCTTGGGAATATGCGGGCTTGTAGGAGATGGAAGCAATTGGCATAAAATTTAGATTAGAGTAAATCTATAAGTCTGCTGCGTAACCTGATCAAGTCACTAGGCCTCTGACCTAGTTTGTGTAAAAACCTTTATTCATTCACCTATATTCATCTCCCTAGCCTTATCCCGTATCTTACGGGGTCACCTATATTCATCTCCCTAGCCTTATCCCGTATCTTACGGGGTCGGCTTCCTAATCTAGGGGATTGAACGAGGGTACTGGTTTTTACACAGAGCGACTGTCATCTGACCTGTCAACATGTCTTCCGAAGCACCGAATTAACTTTATACAGACAATCTAGTGATTCGGTCTGCATACCATGTTTATGCAAATAAAGAATTATTGATTGATTATTGATTGATTGATTACATACATACATACATAAATCACGCCTTTATCCCTTACGGGGTAGGCAGAGCGATTAACGCCTCGTAAAAGGCGCTTTCGCCACGTCTGACAAAAATTAAGGGGACTATTTTAGATTGTAATATGTATTGCTTTAGTGACAGGTTGTCAGCCAATCGCCTAAATTACAATACAATGTAACCCTCGAGTCCCTTTTGCTGACTTTAACAGCATGCCCGGGAGGAAGGGCAGCTGGAACATTCTATGTTTTTCTATCTCTCCCAGTCCAGCATGGAAGAAATGGTATGCATTATCGTAACGAAACAGGGGAATGAACGAGTGAGTAGTGGTTGATTTCTCAGTATGAATAACACTTGTTCGTCATTTAGTGATGAAACAGGGGAATCCCACAAAGTAATCTTCTTCTCTTCTGGCTACCGTTTTCCTGGACTAATGCTGGGTGCTCATTCCGGATTTTTCTACTCAACTTTGCACGGTCTTCAGCATCCGCTGGTGAAAGATCGTTATCTACCTTATCCGCTATTACGACGTCTAGCCAGTGCTTCTACAGTCTGCCGCGTGATCTTACTCGTAATAAATAGATCTTCTTATGTCGAGTGGGTATCGAGTCTATCGACCCGATGAACCCTGGTGTCAGAGTTCTTAAACCGCCTAGTAGCACAACTATCAGGCCTCTGACATGGTTTGAGTAACGACCACTATCAAAGACAGCGACCGGGACGAAGCACGAAATCTTTTTCTTTTTCGGACAATCAGGTGATTCAGCCTGCAATGTCCTAACCAAACTGGGGAAAAATTCACAAAGTAATAAATTCTCAAATATCAACTTTGTGTTTCCCCCCTGGGAATCGAACCCAGGACCTCCGGATCAGGAGTCCATGGCACTAGCCACTAGACCACGGAGGGAGTTCAATAAATAGATTAAATCAACTGTATGTTACTCCTTTAAATCGAATCTTTGACCTCCGTACCTAGAGCCCCAGGCCACCACTATGCCACAGAAAGCAGCTCTGATAATTCCTCGTCTTATGCGGGCACTAACTAGCCCAGTGCAAACATTTCGTGGTCTTCGGAGCATGCGGGCGCCTGCTTCTCCGATTTACTTACCGTCTTTGTATCTGTCACAGTTTACTTAGAATACATACATATAATCACGCCTTTATCCCTAATGGGGTAGGCAGAGCGTGAACGACCTAAACAAAGGTCGTGCCGCCACGTCTGACAATGTTTTAAGGGTTATTTATTTTAAGATGGATTTGTAGGTATAGGTATTGCTGTAGTGCCAAGTTGTCAGCCCATCGCCTAAATTACAATATACTGAAACCCTCGGATCCCTTAGCTGGTTTTTACAGCACGCCCGGGAGGAAATGCGGCTGGCACATTCTATGTTTTTCTCTCACTCCCAGGCCAGCATGGAAGAAACAAAGTTTACTTAGAATACCTGTGAGAATCCTGAGATTCGTATATATTTTGTACATCATTGTTATACGGATATTTTCATTCATCAGCGTAACAGTCTGTACTATTTACATACATACATACATAAAATCACGCCTTTATCCCTTACGGGGTAGGCAGATCGTTAAACGCCTCGTAAAAGGCGCTTTCGCCGCGTCTGACAATAATTGAGTGTAATTTTAGATTGTAATGAGTATCTGTACTATTTCCAACTTAGATTTAGAATAAAGATAAACAAAGTTTCATGTCTTTTTATTCCAAAACACATTTCAAAAATAAATGATCGTTGTTGGCAAATTAGTTACATTACTAAAATTTTCGATAAAAAGACATGAAACTTTATTTACCTTTATTCTAAATCTGAGTTGGAAATATTATAGCTGTTTTGCACCATGAAGCTGTTCTCGTACTGATGGTAAAGAATACTTTAATTCATTAATCGGAAAAATATCAAATATTAGGGAAAAAAATACAACGGAAAAGCCTGCGGGAATAAATACAGGAACTAAAGTTAAAACAGTAAACCAAACTACGTTCCAATTTCAAAATCATTTAAACAATTTCCCCGAAAAAATGAATTACGGTTAACGTTTGAAATGTTAACCTGCCAGTGTCAGCCGCCCGTACAGTTTTGAGTCATAATCGAGAATCGAGTATGTTAAGTAAGCACAATCGGCGCCGTAATCGAGCTGTCGAAACTGAACAACGATGTCTAGTATTTTTTTTCAGAAGATGAAAATAAAAAATACCTTTCCACACAAAATAACCACCTCGATCCTCGATCAGACAATTTGTATGGAAAGGCAAATATTTTTTAACACTTCTTAAAAAAAACCTGCTGAAGTTTGTTCAGTTTCGTTGTCTGAGAAAATAAATATAAACTTTTAGGGAAAAATCACGGATAAATACTATCTAAAATTAAAACAGAAAACCAAACTACGTTCCAATTTCAAAATCATTCAAACAATTTCCGCGAAAAAAGAAATTACGGTTCACGTTTGAAATGGTAACCTGCCAGTGTCAGCCGCCCGTACAGTTTTGAGTCATAATCGAGAATCGAGTATGTTAAGCACAATCGGCGCCGTAATCGAGCTGTCAGTCGCAGCGCGCGGGAAGCAAAAGTTTGATTAAAAGCGAACCAATCAACTGGGCCAGAGGTCGTCAACGGTTTGTGCGCGGTTTTAGGTTAAAAATTGGATATTCTATTTTCGAAACGAATTGTTTTTGTATTTGATGGATATTTTATTCAGTGCCTTGTTTTTTTGGGAAAGGTGGATTTTTTGATTAAATTATTCTGTCTGTTTTATTTTGCCTCCGGAACGAAAATTAAACCTTTCGCATTGAAAATATTTTCAATATATAGTAAAAATTATATTTAAAAACAGGAACAGAGGCTTTTCTTCTTACTTCTGTTCTAAATAATAGGGTCAGAGAGATATTTAAATGGAATTTTAATAGAGTTTAAAAAAAACATTCCATTAAATATCGCTTCAATGCCATAAAAAGGAGATATGTCAAATTATTCACGTAATATCCGGACACACACAAATTGCATCTCTGAATCCGTGATTTATGGATGCTGAGGTGTGCAAAACTAAGCTGACATGTACAATTTCAGAGGTATACATAAAATTCTTCCATGCTGAACTGGGAGCGAGAGGAAAACATAGAATGTGCCAGCTGCATTTCCTCCTGGGCATGCTGTAAAAACAGCTAAGGGATGCGAGGGTTACAGTATATTGTAATTTAGGCGATGGGCTGACAACCTGTCACTTAGCAATATACCTTCAAATCTATCTTAAATAACCCTCAAAGCTTTGTCAGACGTTGTGAAACGACCTTTGTTTGGGTCGTTTACGCTCTGCCTACCCCTATGGATAAAGGCCTGGCTATATGTATGTATACATAAAAATTGCATACCGATTCTTCAAAATATGAGTACGCGAGTGTCATCTCGTTTTAAATGCATAGATAGTTGTTATTTAAGGTGCCTTGGTTACGACGGAAGCTTCAAATTTCTGCTCGATAGGTAATCGCCTAAGCTTAAAATACTCGTATTTCCTAGACAAAAAAGATAATGTTTTTCAAGGTTGGTGACCCCTCTTTTTCGGATAGGTGTAGGTGTGGTAAAAGTAGGACGTGTTATATTAAAATACATAAATAAAATCACGCCTTTATCCCTAATGGGGTAGGCAGAGCGTAAACGACCTAAACAAAGGTCGTTCCGCCACGTCTGACAAAGTTTTGAGGGTTATTTAAGATAAGTTTGTAGATATATTGCTGTAGTGACAGGTTATCAGCCCATCGCCTAAATTACAATATACTAAAATCTTCGGATCCCTTAGCTGGTTTTTACAGCAAACCCGGGAGGAAATGCAACTGGCACATCTTATGTTTTTCTCTCGCTCCCAGTCCAGCATGGAAGAAATTATAATCGAATAATTTCTTCTTATAATCGAAGAAATTATAATCGAATAAATTATAATCGAATATTTTTTTCCATTAGATATAGGAAGTTATTATAATCTTCATTAATAATCCCGATAAAGTCCACCCTTCAATCAATTTCGGTAATACTTGCATCAGGATTATAAGATAATAAAAAATCTTCCATGCTGAACTGGGATCGACAGAACAACATAGAATGTGCCAGCTGCATTTCCTCCCGGGCATGCTGTAAGAACCAACTAAGGGATCCGAGGGTTTCTGTATATTGCAATTTAGGCGTTAGACTGACAATCTGTCACTACAGCAATATACCTACTTACTATCTACAAATCTATAATAACCCTCAAATCATTGATAGACGTGGCGGAACGTAGGTCGTTTACGATTTGCCTACCTCGTTAGGGATAAAGGCGTGATTATATGTATGTAGGATTATAAGATCCCATCAATCGAGATTACAACACGGCGGTTTTAGGGTATAGGTACTCGCTACAGGGGCCTTTATACCTCACGACATTCTTCTTTTAATTTCAAAACTTTCAAACTAAATTTCAAACTAAGGGATGGAGTCTCCCAGTAAGCAAACATTTGCCTGTGTTGGGAGGCACCGCTCCTCCTTAACTAATAATATTTAATACTGTAATCAAACTATTTACTAAATTAAAACTATTATTATTATTCTTACTTTTGTGTGTTTATAAAAAAGGAGTGTGCCTAAGTGTACAGGGTGTGTTTGTGTGAGCGCGCTTAATGGGTTTGTTCTTGAATTTAGTATTTGACAGCGTCCCACAAACTGATAGGGGTTGTTCAGTCAACGACCCTATACAACTTTCTCCAAGAATTTCTTTCAGGAAGTGAAAAATAAATTGGCTTTTCCATTAACTTGTGTGATCGAGGTGGACATTTTGAAAAGAAAATCCCAAAAAAAAAACGCAGGCAAAGAATTCGTGAAAGTAGTTCAGTGTCATTGACTGAGAAAACCTATCACTTTGTAGAGGCTGTCCCTTACACCCGGTATATACCTATCATAGACAACGGACTGGGAACCGACGGGTTAACGCATTTATTACAAACCAATTTCATACAAATAATTTTAGACCACCATCAGACCTCCTCTCCTATGTATACACACACACACACACACAGACACACACACACACACACAATATCACTTCTGTATCTCTTATAACGTCTGACCACAATTGAGGGCAATTTTAGGTTGTAATGTGTATTACTGTAGTGACAGGTTGTCAGCCCATCGCCTAAATTACAATACACTGTAAACCTCGAATCCCTTTTAATGACTTCTACAACATATCCTGGAGGATGGGCAGCTGGAACATTCTATGTTATTCTATCTTTCCCAGTCCAGCATGCTACTGTTAAGCTGTGACTCCTGCTCTCAAAGATTACAGAAAACATACCCCCGCGGGGCAGAGAGGGGAAGGGAAATGTTTGAGAAATCTCAAAAATGTTTTGTTGTTTTTTTTAGGGCAGGAGTCACGGCTTTACATACTCTAAATAAATAGGGCATGTATTTAACGCGGCGACAAATTGATACCATTACGGATCTTAAAAAAACTGAAAATGGATCGTAAATAAACTACTTTGGCGACTAATTTGAGGTAGCATCTTAACTAGAAAGCGGTGGCTTTTTAATGAGTTTTGAGGTTTTATTTAAATTTTATCTGGCAGTGATTTTCTTTTGTGGCAATTGAATTTCTTCTAAGGCGGCAAATTATTGGCGGATAAAAAAGTTAAAATAGGCTTTCATAAATTCTAAAATGGGGTTGTCTATAAACTTGACCAAGGTTTTAAATAAATACAAACAAGATCTTAAAAAATATTTTTGGCTACATTAGTAGGGATCTAAATAAACCAAATTGTGACATGCTAAAAAACTATTCTTGGTCTATTTAATTTTTTCTTGACTATCTTATTTATTATTAACCTTCCCTCTTTTAAATGGACTTTAAATGAACCTACCTAAATAAACATAAGTGTTGTTGGTAAATCTAGGTAGGTACTCAAAGTATTTATTCTAGTGCTGTATTTCAGCTTTAAAGTTTTAAACTCCTTTACAAGTTTAAACTCCTTTTTTATGAATTTAAATAGCGTGCAATAAAAGGCATAAAATTTTATTCATTTTCTTTATTTATTAATTTTCCTTCAATACACAAAATACGGGGTGTAAGGGACAGCGTCCCGCAAACTGATAGGGGTTGCTCAGTCAACCAAACTGAACAACAATCTCCAGGATTTTTTTCCAGGAAATGAAAAAAAAATTGCTGTACCATACAAAATGACGACCTCGATCAGACTAAACTTACATAATAGTCACTAAAACGAAAAAAGTTTTTAAAAAAATGTAAAAAATCTACCTATTGCATTATTAATGCAGGCTTTGATTTGGTAGGGCGTCCTCTCTTCCTTTTTAATCCGATCGGTATTGACTTTGCCTCGATAGGCGGGGTGGTAAGTTTTAGTCGGATGGCTAGACCCAAGTATATGCTTGCAAATGTAAACTTTGAAGAATTGAGGGCAGGTGCATGTGCCTTGCTCCCATCCTGCGCTAGGTAGTTCGGTTTTCCAAAATGCAAAGTTTTTTTTTTGAACTCATCAAAGGAATGCCATGCCTCATAATCATATGTCATGTTCGTAGCCGTATTTTTTTCACTGGGTACCAAATACACCTTTTTGTTGCAATCAGTTTTAGTTGCGTCCGCCGCTTGCTATTGGCTAGAAACGCGCTCAACCCCCCGCTCCGCAGCCCCCGCACTGCTCAGATACACGAACACATTTGCCGCCTTTTTCAATCTGCAAACAATATTCTAATATCCAAATACATTATTATAATACCCATTTTCAGTTTTAAAACTACCTAACAATCGCTGCCAAAAGTTGCCAGTGAAGAATGTTTGATATCCCCTCGGGAAAATTAGTCGCCACATTAGGTTTTATAATACCTTAACCAGTTTTACACTGATCCCGCTTGATATATTTGACAACTTACAGTAGCAGCCGTTTTTTAGTTTTTTTGATCCTAGCTTTTTGTTGCTTGTATAGTTTAATAGTTGCTAAGATATTTAATCACTGCAAAGTTAGTTTTTTTGTGACTTAATAGAAAGTCGCCTAAAAAGGATTTCAGTTGCCGTGTTAAATATTTGCCAATAAATAGTCTTGTAGTGTCTTTGTCGTGTCGTTTCCTACTGTCTTAAGCCAGTACCCTCGTTCAATCCCCTAGATTAGGTAGCCGACCCGTGTTATACGGGATAAGGCTAGGGAGATGATTTGTCTCGTCGTATGTTATAAACTACCCGCACTATGGGAACCAGAGCGCTCTGCACAGCTGTAGGTGCGTGGGAGGTATCATTCTGTAGGCCATTGAGATGGAAGTTTATTAAATAAATTGTTTGTAGTGTCTTTGTCGTGTCGTATGTTATAAACTACCCGCACTATGGGAACCAGAGGTCTCTGCACAGCTGTAGGTGCGTGGGATACATTCTGTAGTCCACTGAGATGGAAGTTTATTAAATAAATAGTTTTTGTAGTGTCTTTGTCGTGTCGTATGTTATAAACTACCCGCACTATGGGAACCAGAGCGCTCTGCACAGCTGTAGGTGCGTGGGAGGAATCATTCTGTAGTCCATTGGAATGGAAGTTTATTAAATAAATAGTTTTCGTAGTGTCTTTGTCGTGTCGTATGTTATAAACTACCCGCACTATGGGAACCAGAGCGCTCTGCACAGCTGTAGGTGCGTGGGAGGTATCATTCTGTAGTCCAATGAGATGGAAGTTTATTACTGCTTCAGGGGTACGTTTAGAGCCGTACAATCGGCGAAGTTTTACATACATACGTATAAACACGCCTGTATCTCTAATGGGGTAGGTAGAGCGTATGCGGCCTAAAGAAATGTCGTTCCGCCACGTCTGACATAGTTTTGAGGGTTATTTAAGATAGATTTGTAGGTATATTGCTGTAGTGACTGGCTGTAGGTTGTCAGCCTATCGCCTAAATTACAACATACTGAAACTTTCGGATCCCTCAGCCGGTTTTTTAGCACGCTCGGGACGAAATGCAGCTGGCACATTCTATGTTTTTTTCTCGGTCCCAATCCAGCATGGAAGTAGTTTTTTTACTTGTATATATGTAATCAATTAATCAATATTTACCTCTGTAAATCAACAGATGTCCATCTCACGGAATGCAGTACATAAACAAATATAAACAGTTGTTACCGCACATCGCCAGATGGAGCCACGTGTTCTGTACGTAAATAGTAGAGGTGATAGCACACTGACCAGTTACTGCTGTAAAACCAGCATGCTGTGTTCCATCGGTGCGAGAGATTGCCAGTGCCATAGCAAGCATCTTCTGGGTAAGTTCGCTCCATCGTCGACTCTTTAACGGTCATCCCTGACCTAGTGTCTAGAGTCAACAGCAAACCCATTTCTGATTTAAAAAATACTTCGTTGAAGTGGCTTCTGTTTAACTGCCTCCGTGGTCTAGTGGTCTGAGCCATGGGCTCCTGATCCGAAGATCCTTGGTTCCATTCCCAGGGGGGTAACAAACACAAAGAAGATATTTCGGGTTTGTCAATTTAGCCCTTCTTGAGGTTTTTCCTAGATTGGTTAGGACATTGCAGGTTTTACCAGTTTGGTTAGGACATTGCAGAGTGAATTACCTGATTAACCGAAAAATGAAAGGATTCCGTGCTTCAGAGGGCACGTTAATTCTAAATTAGAAATCAACAGATGTCAATCTTACGGAATGAAGTATGTAAACAAATATAAACAGTTGTTACCGCACATCGCCAGATGGAGCCACGTGTTCTGTACGTAAATAGTAAAAGTGACAGCACACTGACCAGTGGCTGTCGTAATAGTCACGCTTGTTTTCTTTACGGGGTAGTCAACGACCTCGTAAAAGGGTGTTATAGCCACGTATAACAAGGATAGATGCGGGACATTTTAAAAAGGACGAAGTTTTGCCATAGTGAGAGGGTTGTCGGTCCATTCAGAAGCAACTGGAACTTTGTATGTTTTTTTTTAAATAGCATTGGCAGACATGGAAGAGAACGATCTCACACCAGCGGATGCCGAAGACCGGGCAAAGTGGAGTAGAAACCGCCGGAAAGCGGACCCCAGCATCAGGTCGAAAAAACGTTTGTCAGAAGAAGAAGAAGAAGGTTACTTAATACAGAGGACACAAACATAAAAAAAAACAATAGCACAACAGCTACAGCTTATCTCTAAAAAGAAATCGCTTCCAGGTGACCTACGGTAGTCAGAGTGCAGAAGAAGCTTTCTTCTTCTGGGGTAGTTCGCTCCACCAAGCATACAGTCTCTGTTACATGACCAAAAAAATATTTATTTATTATGTATTATTATTGAGAGAGCCCGACGGTGTAGTGGATAGGGCCACTGCCTCCAGAGTGGGAGGTCGTGGTTCGAATCCCACCACGTACCAATGTGTTTTTTCGGTTTTACAATTTCATATGTACGTTTATTCGGCACTTTGTCCGTGTTCGGAAGGCACGTTAAGACGTTGGTCCCGGTTAATATTGTTTAATACCGTAGATATTAGTCGTTAAGCCAAGTCATAGGCCAGTGCTAAGCATTGGCGGATTGAAAACTCTGACCTAATCTAGGATTGGGTCTGGTTTCCCTTCTGGGTTGCGGAGGTCAGATGGCAGTCGCTCTGTGTAAAAACGAGTACCCTCGTTCAATCACCTAGATTAGGTAGCCGACCCCAAGAGTTACGGGATAAGGCTAGGGAGATGATGATGTTTTATTATATGTATTTATTGTATTTTATGATAGTAAGGTTTGAATTGTACACGCCTTATCTGCCTCACTTATGCACTCTCACTACCGTAGGTCAGCTGGAAGCGATTTATTTTTAGAGATAAGCTGTAGCTGTTGTGCTATTGTTTTTGATGTTTGTGTCCTCTGTATGAACATGTGTGCAATAAATTGTTAAATAAATAAATAAAGAAACAAGGCCTGACCCTAGACTTTTTCTTCTTAGCGAGTGGATTCTCAAGTAGAACAACGACCCAATAAAACCTGGTGTCAGAATTTTCAAACCGCCTAGTAGCACAGCTATTAACCCTCTAACATGGTTTGAGTATCGACCACTATCACAGACAGCGACCGGGGCCGACGGCTTAACGTGCCCTCCGAAGCACGGAATCTTTTTTCTTTTCAGCCTGCAATGTCCTAATCAAACTGGAGAAAACCTCAAAAATCGATAAATTGATAAATATCAACTTTTGTGTTCCCCCCTAGAAATCGAACCCAGGACCTCCGGATCGTAAGCCCATGGCTCTGACCACTAGACCACGGAGGCAGTTGCACCCTAGACTAGAGAAGGGACATCCCCCGGGATTAAGTGGCGCCCTCATCAGTGAAAAAAAATCATAATTCCCTGAAAACACAATCAATCAAAAATCCGGTGGATCTAATTGAGGTTAAAGCAATGATGGTCGTTTAAAACCTCATTAAAATGCAACTTATAGTTCGTTGTAGTTACAGATAAAAAATTGCGAAAAACGGCCACTTTTAGCACTTTTGCTATCTGTAGCTGCAGTGTACATTGAATTATTAATTTACTAGCGACCCGCCCGGGCTTCGCACGGAAATTCATGTTTCTCTGCTATATTATGCATGTATTATACATATAAACCTTCCTCTTGAATCACTCTATCCATTTAAAGAAACCGCATCAAAATCCGTTGCGTAGTTTTAAAGATCTAAGCATACATAGGGATATAGGGACAGAGAAAGCGACTTTGTTTTATACTATGTAGTGATAATGCTTTAAATAAACTTTAGTACCTATACTTCAATAAATCTACCGGATTATCGATTAATTGCGTTTTCAGTGAGTAATGATTTTTATCTTCCATGCTGGACTGGGAGAGATAGAAAAACATAGAATGTTCCAGCTGCCCTTCCTCCCGGGCATGCTGTTGAAGTCAGCAAAAGGGACTCGAGGGTACAGTGTATTGTAATTTAGGCGATGGGCTGACAACCTGTCACTAAAGCAATACATATTACAATCTAAAATTGCCCTCAATTTTTGTCAGACGTGGCGAAAGCGCCTTTTAAGATGCGTTAAACGCTCTGCCTACCCCGTAAGGGATAAAGGCGTGATGTATGTATGTATGTATGTATGATTTTTTTACTGTTAAGGGCGATGGCGTGCACCAGAGATCACCTTAACCTATAAAAATGTTATAGACGTGATACGGTACGCTACAGTACTAGATATATCTACTACGTAAGTCCAACCACTTGGCCACCATACCGGGTGTAAGGGACAGGGTCCCGCAACGACACTGAACCACTTCCACCAGAAAGCTCTTTCAGGAAGTGAAAATAAAATATGGCGTTAACATACAACATGTTCACCTCGATCAGACAATTTGTAACGAAAAGTCAAATGTATTTTCATCTTTCTGAAAGAATAACCTGTTGTTCAATTTCGTTGTCTGAGCAACCCCTATCAGTTGGCGGGACGCTGTCCCTTACACCTGGTATATTACATACACACGTTGGGCCATTTTCTTCCATGCTGGACTGGGAGCGAGAGAAAAACATAGAATGTGCCAGCTGCATTTCCTCCCGGGCATGCTGTAAAAACCAGCTAAGAGATCTGAGGGTTTCAGTATATTGCAATTTAGGCGATGGGCTGACAACCTGTCACTACAGCAATATACTTACAAATATATCTTAAATAACCCTCAAAACTTTGTCAGACGTGGCGGAACGACCTTTGTTTGGGTCGTTTACGCTCTGCCTACCCCATTAGGGATAAAGGCGTGATTAAATGTATGTATGTATGTACGTTTGGCCATCTGGCGTGTCTGTCCGTCTGTTTATCCATCGCTTCCCGCCCACAAACTACTGGACATTGTCTGTGTTACCATGGCTACCATAAACTATAAAATGTTGGAATTTTATTACTAAAAGTCATCACTCATCATCTCCCTAGCCGTATCTCTCGGTCTTCTTCTGTCGAGTGGGTATCGAGTCTCTCGACCCGATGAACCCTGGTGTCAGAGAATTTTTAACCGCCTAGTAGCACAACTATCAGGCCTGACATGGTTTTTAAGTAACGACCACTATCAAAGACAGCGACCGGGACCGACGGCTTAACGTGCTCTCCGAAGCACGAAATCTTTTTCTTTTCGGACAATCAGGTGATTCAGCCTGCAATGTCCTAACCAAACTGGGGAAAAATTCACAAAGTTAGCAATTCTTCTTCTTCTTCTGTCGAGTGGGTATCGAGTCTATCAACCCGATGAACCATGGTGTCAGAGTTTTAAAAGCGCCTAGTAGCACAACTATCAGGCCTCTGACATGGTTTGAGTAACGACCACTATCAAAGACTGCGACCGGGACCGACGGCTTAACGTGCCCTCCGAAGCACGAAATATTTTTCTTTTCGGACAATCAGGTGATTCAGCCTGTAATGTCGTAACCAAACTGGGGAAAAATTCACAAAGTGATAAATTCTCAAATATCAACTTTGACCTCCGGATTGGGAGTCCATGGCACTAGCCACTAGACCACGGAGGCAGTTAGTCTCTCGGTGGCGGCTACCTAATCTAGGTGATTGAACGAGGGTACTGGTTTTGATACAGTGCGACTACCATCTGACTTCCGCAACCCAGCAAGGGAAACTAGACCCAATCCTAGATTAGGTCTGAGTTTTCAAGCCGCCAATGCTTAGCACTGACCTCCGACATGGCTTAACGACTAATATCTACGGTATTAAACGATATTAACTGGGACCATGTTTGTGAAGTTTGTAAAATGTTTTTAAAGCTAGTCTAAAAAAAAATACATACTAAAAAATCTTAAAGTAAAACTGAACTCGAACCGATAAATAATAACAATCATTTGTTTTTATAATATTTGCAAAACTGTAACTCATTTAAACTTTTCTTGCTAAACTTACAATATTAACTTAGATAACATAAAGCAGTAACGTAAATGTTTAATACAGGGGAGTCTATTTCTGCCAACCAACGGCTTAACGTGCCTTCCGAATTACGGAAAAAGTACCGAATGACCTAGTGTCTAGAATCAAGAGCAAACTCATTTCCAAGTAATGAAATCCGGTATGGAAAGGAAAGAATAAAGTAAATTAGTAAATCTGGAATTACCCACCTACTTTTCAAATTACAATAAATACCAGGTGTAAAGGACAGCTACCCGAAAACAGGACGCTCAGTCAACGAAACTGAACAACGAAGGAAGGAGAAGCAAAACGATATTGCTTCTCCATACAAATTGCCTGATTGAGGTGGTTATTTTGTATGGGAAAATCGTATTTCTTTGTCATCTCCTGAAAGAATTTCTTGGTGGAAGTTGTTTAGTTTCGTTGACTGAGCAACCCCTATCAGTTTCCGGGCGAAAGATAGTTATAATTTGTGTAAATGTTTAAAACATAAATCTGGACAGAGGTGAAAACTTAGTGATTTTTCGACCAAGTTTATAACATCCCTTAACTCCAACAGTTGTTAAAATCCAGATGAACGCAACACCTGGACTCTCTCAATACCAGCTCTGTTTTATGTCTGGTACTCCTATGTTTAGTAGAACATGGTGGTTTAAAGAAACGTTGTACTTTTTTAAAACCCGTTGTAACAATGATAATCTTCTACAACTAACACAAACATTTTGCATCTACCTACACAGGCACACACACACACACACACGCATACACATTCTATTCATCCATCTTGCACTCAACTTAGCAAAATAGGCTTAAACTTGTTTTTGTTTTATTGTTATTTTTATTTGTTTACACAAATTGCTAACTAACTAATTAACTAACTTTAAATTACTAACTAACTTTACTAATTTTCTTATAATTTGGCCCAAAGTACAAATAATTTATTTTTTAATCTGTAAGAATCTCTTAATCTGGCTTGTTAATGTATTAACTCTTTAAATGAACTCTGTATATGCTGTGAGAATTTTCCATGAATAAAATAAATAAATAAAAATAAATAACAAACACATACCTCCAGCAGTTGTTAAAAGTCAGATGCATGCTCCATCCATCTATGCTGGACTGGGAGCGAGAAAAAACCATAGAATGTGCCAGCTAAATTTCTTCCCGGGCTTGCTGTAAAAACCAGCTAAGGGATCCAAGGGTTTCTGTACATTGCAATTTAGGCGATGGGCTGAAAACCTGTCATTACAGCACTATACCTACAAATAAATCTTAAATAACCCTCAAATCTTTGTCAGTCGTGGCGGAACGACCTTTGTTTAGGTAGTTTACACTCTGCCTACCCTATTAGGGGTAAAGGCCTCATTATGTGACGTAGGGTCGACTTAAAAGTAGTCAAGCTGTGTCCACACCTTTTTCCACTTCTGTAAAATATCTATGTGCCTACCTGTCCTGTTTGTTATGTTATTCTTGACTAGCGACCCGCCCCGGCTTAGCACGGAAATTGTTAGTGTTTCTCTACTATATTATACATGTATTATACACATAAACCTTCCTCTTGAATCATTCTATCCATTAAAAGAAAGCGCATCAAAATCCGTTGCGTAGTTTTAAAGATCTAACTTGGACGAATAATCCTCTGGACGCGTCACCAAACAAAAATGTATGAGAACTCGTTCAACCAAAACTAGGGGGGAGGGAGGTATGACAGATAATACCCGAACAGATTTAAAAACTACGCGCTTCCTAACATATTTGTTTATTTTTGACACTTTTTAAATATTCGGGTTGTATGTCTTTTTTGATCGTGTCATAGATAGTGTTGTACCCTAGTCGATAATCGATAAAGAATGAATGTTGAGTGAATGATGTTTCCTGAATCATAGAAATATGAACACGTGTTTTCATTAAATTATTTTTGAAATAAAAGTAAAGTAAAATTTTCAAATCGATCACTATTCATTGAATTTATACCATTATCGATCTATACACTAAGAAATCTCTAGAAGGGTCTTGTCTGTACTTTGAATATTTTCATGGAAACATTATTGCAATAGGCATTATAGCGATACCACCAACGCCTATATAATAAATTTTAAATATTTATCTGTCTATCTGTCTGTATCAACATGACGCCAAAACTACTGAATCGAAATCGATGGGAGTCTTTTTATTCAACTAAGGGACATTTGACTCAACAAAGGATACATATATCATACTGCCTTATTTAGGGGGTTGGCAGTTAATTGAATTTTGGTTGTATTTCAACCGATTTTGATGCATCTTTTTTTTTCATCTAAATATTTTGTAGACTCAAACATAGATTTCATCACGCTACACGTAGCTTAAGTTACGACTTGGGGAAATGAATAAATTGTATTTTGGGTTTTGACTTGGAACTAAATACACATATCTATTAAGTTACGTGGCTTCGATTTCAAAAATGTACCTATTCATTTACATACTATAATAATTAGTCCTTCCACCGATTTTCGGTGATGGCGGCCAAACTCCCAGGGATCGGCCAACTGCACAGGATCCGTTTTTTAGTGCCTAAGTGTTTGCACTACACACAGGTGCACTCTCTGTTCCTTCAATATCTTATTCTGATGGGACAGATTGACTGACACGACCAGAGATAAATCAGGCACAGGACCAACTATCTACATGCCCATCCGACAGCATGGATCATCTTACTTTTCGGACAATCAGGTGATCAACAATGCAATAACATAACCAAACTAACAACAATGCAAAGTCATTGTCCCCCGCCGGAAATCAAACCCGGGACCTCTGGGTCGAGAGCCCATGGCTCAGACTGCTAGACCACAGAGGCAGGAGCTTTTTAAACAAAGAACAGCATAACCAACATTGTTCATGACTACCACGCGTACTAAAAAGTAGGCATAATTAGTTGTAAATGAAAATAAAAAGTCACGCAACCACAGATGAAGCTTATACCAGTCAACAGATCACAAAATATTAGCGTTGTCCGTTCAAATGTTTATGTTTTTCTTAGACCTACGACATGCCGGCGACGATACAGTAAATAATTCCTATCGATATCGTTCATCGATTGTGTCACGTCTCTAGATTAACAAAAATGAATGAACGAATGGAAAAAATACATTTATAATCCGACTCATTAGAGAATGACAACATACTGGTTTACATGCATTCAGAACCCTGGATGTTTTATTGGGTCGTATTATTCACTCCTGTCACCGCGCATTTTATTCATTTTAGAAGAAAATAACAAGAAATATTGATCTAAAATACAATTGCATATGAAAAAAAATATTGCTGATTCGATTACTATAAGTTTTGCTAAACAAAACAGCATATTTCACCATTTTCAAAGGTATTTTTCCTTCTCGAAATTTGAAGTCACACTGACGTTGGTAGTTTGTTTACTGTGTCCAAATTTCACACTATCGGTCTAGAGGGGTAAGGAGTAAAATGTCATAATTGCACGTCCAGAGGTTATTTCGTCCAAGAGATCTAAGCATACCAGGCCACTCAGAAAGTATTGCGATAAATAGTTTTTGTATATGGCAGACTGGCCGGTTAGAATCTTTTTTGAAAATATGATTACTTGTAAGTAAATATATGTGTGTTCCATTTTCAAAATTTCCCTCCACATTTTTTGCGAGCCAATTCAAAGTATCGTGTCTTACTGAAAAATGGATCTGCGCCGGGAACATTTTAGAGCTATGATTTTTTACGATTTCAAGTGTCGCCTGAAACCGGATGAATCGTTCGATAGACTTCAAATGGCATTTATGGATGAAAGCCCCTCCAAGGCAATCGTGTATCGTTGGTATAACGAATTTAGGCGCGGTCGACCAACCTTGGGGGATGAAGAAAAAAGCGGTCGCCCTTTGACGGCTATTACGGAAGAAAACGTGCTAGCAGTGAAAAATTTAATCCAAGATAATAGGCGAATTACATATCAGGAGATTAAGCACATATTAAAGATTGGATCGGGAAGCGTTCACGAGATTTCTACACCGGCATCTTCGCGTGAGGAGGATAGTATCGCGCTGGGTGCCGCACTACCTCACCGACGCTCAGAAGCAGGCCCGGGTGGAATGGTGCCGTGATATGCTGAACAAATTTGAAGCAGGCTCGTCTCGGCGTGTTTACGACATCGTAACAGGTGATGAGTCCTGGATTTATCAATACGATCCAGATAGAATACGAAACAGAAACAGTTTGGGTGTTTCAAAATGAACCAACGCCTACCAAAGTGAAGCGATCTCGAAGCGGGGGGAAGATTTTGATCGCCAGCTTTTTTAATTTGACTGGCCACTTGGCCTCAATTCCCTTACGAGATCAAAGAAGCATTAACGCCGAATAGTATACTACCAAATGTTTACCAGAAGTTTTTTCTGTTGTGAGCAACAAGCGACCAAACACAGGGCTCCACGGACTACTGCTCCACCACGAAAATGCGCCTGCACACACCGCGCTCAAAACGAGGGACTTCCTGGACAGCACACCAGTCAAACTCCTGGGTCACCCTCCTTACAGCCCTGATCTAGCACCGTGTGACTTCTTTTTATTTCCAAAAATAAAAAATCAGCTCAAGGGGATACAATTTTCGTCGCCGGAAGATGCGCTGGCTGCGTTCGAGCAGGCTGTAAACGAGGTGTCTACGGCGGACTGGAATAAGTGTTTTGAAAACTGGTTCAGACGCATGAATCTTTGTATAGAGGCTGGTGGGGAGTACTTTGAAAAGATTTAATAATAATATATGTACCTGTAGAACAATTTTTTTTAGTGTCGCAAAACTTTCTGAGTGTCCCACGTACATAGGGATATAGGGACAGAGAAAGCGACTTAGTTTTATACTATGTAGTGATAGTTATTGTTTGTTTTTTATTTTTTGTAATGTGTTTTGTGGAAATAAAGTGATTTGTATTTGTATTTATATGTATGTAGTACTTTTTTTAACACCCTGTATAACATATACCATACCTCCAGCAGTTGTTAAATTCCAGATGTAAGCAACACCTGGACTCTCTCAATACCAGATCTGTTTTATGTCTGTTACTCCGATGTTTGCCAGTTCTGCAGTACATCTGATAGTTCCGTGCTATTTTTGTGCAAGTTTAGCGCCAGCCTTGATTTTTTATACAATTCCATCACCCCTACAGCTTTATGGAGTAGGCAGTACGTCAACGGCCAAGTTGAGGAATTAATTGTACTCTATTCTTTGTAGTTGTTGGGTCAGTCTTTTGCCTAAATTACAAAAAAATATCTACTTATTTACTTAACAAATGTATTTTTAAAATTTATTCTTCTTGTTTCCCGGTATGAGAAGCACTGGTACATTCTATGTCTATGTCATCGCTTTCAGTTGAATTTCAATCCCGTATTACATCAGCGTGATTTTATGCATTATTACAAGTGGGAACAATAAATTCTTCCATGCCTGGGAGCGAGAGAAAATCATAGAATGTACCAGCTGCATTTCCTCCTGGGTATGCTACAACAGTAATATACCTACAAATCAATCTTAAATAAGTTCCCTCAAAACTTTGTCAGACGTGGCGGAACGACCTTTGTTTAGGTCGTCGTTAACGCTGTCTCCCCCGTTAGGGATAAAGGTGTGATTATATGTATGTATGGAACAATAAACATATGTATAGAACAATTAAACCTTCCTATAAACATAAAATAAACGGCCAAACTTATAATATTACAAGGTTTCAGTTGTTCAATAACGTGCAAAAGTAAAAATTGTATCAGTACACCTGCTGGCCGCACCTGCGCTAACGAGAAAAGGGGGAAAGGGGGGGTGAGGGGAGAGGGCGGGGGGGTTAGTTCTGGAGGTGACATACGGGGGAGGAAAACGCTGTGGTTTCAAGAGTTTCAGTCATTGGTTTCAACACTCTGTTAAGCTACGCAGAATGACATAGTAATTGCAAAGGTAACTTCGCAAAATGTCCCTTTCGTAAAATGTCCCTTTGAAAATTTCTAATGATTTTCGGTAACTGCCCACTATTTGAACGAAAACTATCAAAAAGGGGTCATTTAGCTAAAGTGACAGTTTGCGAAAGGGTAATTTTGCGAAAGAGACGTTTTGCTAAAGGTAACGATTGCAAACATGATGAAATAACACTAATAATAAAAAACTTCTGAATATGAGCTGGTCCCATCCTGATGATATATGGTTCCATGGAACCAGCGAATTTTCAAACTTTAAGGGGCGAACTGTGGCGCCATTAGTTTTAAATTAAATGTGACTGAAATTCAAATATTTTACGTATCGCGAAAATTTCATGTAATTCTCCATTTATAATCTAGAATACAATTATTCATACTAAGCACATAAGTTTCGTATTAAAAATGTGCTAGCACATTTGTAATTAAAATACTCAATTGAATTTTAAATTTACGAGCATGGTTGATAAAATCGATAATTAGTTGCGATTTTCTCGAAACGTAGAATATTCTTGAAATTATTTGTATTTCAGGCACAATTAATTTTAAAGTGATGGCGCCACTGCTCACCCCTTAAGAAATTTCGATAAGACGAATGATCAGGAGCCGTATTTTTGAATCACTCGAACTCCAATGCGCATACGAAAGAGTAACTTTCCCATGCGATTTCCATATTATTTGGCATGCGAATGTTGATTTTTCGAATGCGAATTCGATTCGAGCGGTTCAAAAATACTGCTCCTGAAATAAGTCATGTTTTTTTTAAATTATCTTCCATGAGAGAAAAACATAGAATGTGCCAGCTGCGTTTCCTCCCGGGCATGCTGTAAAAACCAGCTAAGGGATAGGAGGGTTTCAGTATAATACAATTTAGGCGATGGGCTGACAACCTGTCACTACAGCAATATACCTACAAATGTATCTAAATAACCCTCAGAACGTTGTCAGACGTGGCGGAACAACCTTTGTTTTGGTCGTTTGCGCTCTGCCTACTCCATTAGGGATAGGGGCGTGATTATATGTATGTATGTTTTTTATAATTAGACAAAAAATAGGTACTGTAAGTAGAAAAAGGTTTCGGAGTAGGTTCTTTTCATTCCAACCAAATACCCAATCTACGCCTTTCATGTCAACCGATAATGAAAGTCGGCCAAAAGAATCATGAAAATTTTATAAGAAGTTTGGAAAAGTTTGTTTGAATTTAGTTTTTCCAGTGGAAATTGTTCCCAAGCACCTGCCTGCAGCACCTGGGTTCACGAGGGGGGTAGCACCCACTTTAACCCCCAACTTTAGGGGACAAACTAGGTGGCAAAAACGCAGCGGTTTTCGCACCTTAAGATCATATGATGTTATTAATAAAACACTATTTATATTTACACTAGATATTATAAACGCGTATTTATAAATGTCGAGGTATATTGCATTGTATTGGTTTGACACGCCATTTTGTACTAAAATGACATTTATGATACGAACTCAAGCTAGCTGTCAGTTTCAAGTGCTACTTATCAATACGGGCTTAGGTAGTGGATATAGTGTAAATAGAGTTTTATTAATAACATACTATGATGGAACTTTTTTTTTTTTTTTTTTTTTTTTTAATATATATAGGCGAGCATTTGTCCGCCATCTCACCTGGTGGAAAGTGACGATGCAGACTATGTTGGAGCATACTCACCTATGTAGTGCCTATTCACTCTCGCCTTGAAAAGGCCCAGGTTATATTGTTCCGGAAACAGATCCGCCGGCAGGGAGTTCCACTCCTTAGCCGTTCGCATTAAGAATGTGGAAGCGAACCGCTTCGTGCGAATTTGTGGTATATCCACGACATAAGGGTGGAACCCCTGTCCACGCCTCGTGCTCCGGAGATGGAAAGGGGAGGGGGGTATAAGGTCATGAAGTGCTAACGCGCACTCCCCGAAATGTATCCTGTAAAATACCGACATGCACGCCACTCTGCGACGGTGCTCAAGGTTCTGTAGTTTTGCCTCAACCAGTGCTGAGTCTCCAATGAGCTTCTTAGCACGTTTCTCGATTGAGTCTAAGGCAGCCAGCTGGTATTTAGCTGAACCGTCCCAAAGGTGGCAGCAGTACTCCATACACGATCGGACTTGAGCTGTGTATAACTGCAATAGCTGTCCCGGTGTGAAGTATCGCCTCACCTTCGAGAGGATACCAAGTTTTTTGGCAGCTGTTGTGGCCAGAGACTCAATGTAACGTCCAAAGTTCAAGTCGGACGTAAGGCTCATACCAAGAAGCTCAAGATGGTCAGAAATCGGTACGGATACATCCCGGAAAGTTGGAGCCAGGTTAAAAGGACTCCGTTTTGTCGAGAATAGACACGCCTGGGTTTTGGATGCGTTGAACTTGACGAGATTGGCATCGCCCCACTCGGATATCACCCTTAGCGATGAGTTCAGACGATCCACTATGGACTCCCGACAAGACTGGATTGTTTCACTGTTGGCCCTTGCACTGGACAGATATCTGTCAACAACCGTGCTGTCATCAGCGTACCCAAAGGTATCGGGTGTCAACATGTCGTTGATATGCAGCAGGAATAAGGTTGCAGACAGGACAGAACCTTGAGGAACTCCGGCATCAATACCCTGTTGTCCGGAGGAGCAGCCTTCTAAGACCACTTGTATGGATCGTTCACTCAAGAAGTCCGAAATCCAGTTGCAAAGGCCAGCAGGTAACCCGTAGGCGGGAAGCTTGCCAGTAAGGCTAGCGTGCCAGACCCTGTCAAAGGCCTTGGAGATATCCAGAGACACGGCAAGTGCTTCACCATGTCTCTCGATAGCCTCGCTCCATAAGTGAGTGGCATGCACGAGGAGGTCCCCCGTCGATCGCCCTCGGCGGAAGCCGTATTGGCGATCGTTAAGGAGATCATTATCCTCAAGGTATGCCAGGAGCCGATTATTCAGTACACGCTCCATAATCTTGCAGAGTATAGAGGTTACCGATATGGGTCTATAGTTGGCAGGGTCTGCTCGACTACCTTTTTTGGGTACAGGTTGCACATTGGCAAGCTTCCACGATTTGGGGACAACACCAGTCTCAAGTGAGAGGCGGTACAGGCGTGTCAACACCGGAGACAACTCAGGCGCACAGTTACGCAGGACGATTGCAGGGATACCGTCAGGGCCACTTGCTTTATTCACGTCTAGATTTCGCATGGTTTTAAGGACTTCTATGATTCTTGATGGAACTCAATAGGATGTTATTTATACTCGATCTACTACCTAGTGTAAATAGTGAGTTATCAATCACGTAATATGGAGTTCCATCAAGAAGTAACAACACAAAGTGAAACATACTTAAAATCATAAATTGATTATAAACAAGAAATTTAAAATAGAGAAATAGTTTAGATGTCCAAGATGTAAAAGTAGAGTTAGAATAAGTAATAGGCTTACAGAATTTAATATTCATCCATAAAATTAAGCCTTTACTGCTCACGGACCAGCCAAAGCATGAACGGTCTAGTAAATAGCGGCTTTGCCTGTCTTCCATTATGCTGGTAGATTAGAAGCTGATGCTGAATAGAATAAGAAGGTTAGATGGAAATGTGAATTGTCAGTCTTTCATCGAAATAGTAAATGTATTAATCCCCAGTCTCTTCTACTTTACTGGCTTTCAAGTAGTTTAAAGAAAATAAACATCAGTGGGGCTATGATACGCAGTGTACTTCGTTTTGTCTTCACATTATCTCTTTCGTTGCGCACTTCACAACAGAAAAGGACAGGCATTAATCATAGTGAAGTATGCAACACGTGGAGACAAATTGAAGTCTACAGTACGCATCATAGCCCTGCAGTTAGACGTTAACATAGAGGTATTGATTTAATGTTTGTCAGCCCATTGCCTTAACCAAAAGGTAAGTTGGTGCATTCCATATTTTTACCAATTCAATCCGATACTGTATTCATAAAATAATAATTTTACACGTCACATAATGCATTATACTTATAACTTAATTACAAAATTTGTTTTAGAATTAGTCATGTCATGTCATTTTAAAATACAAGACAGTTAATTTAATTTATATAATTTCATCTATAGTGGCAGGCCTGGCCAAAACAAAGTTATGTCAAAAATTCATTTACTGTAAAAAATGCATCAGCAATTAGTTTTTGTTTTAGCTTTTAACAAATGACCCAAACATAGGTGTGTCCAGTACACCACTCCTAGATGGACCACTGTGAGTGAAAAATTACTGTTCTATAACTTTAAACCGCGCCGTTTCCCCAGCATAGTGTGTCTGTAATATAATTCCGTAGCACCACGTGTCGCAGACGGCCCAGCTGACTCGAATGACGCGATATAAAACATATTGCCTATTCAAACGCACACACTATTACTCAAATTATTATTTTCAGGAGTTTATTGCCAAGTTTAACTATAATCACGCCTTTATTCCTTCTAGGGTAGGCAGAGTAGGCCCAACTCGCATATGAAGAGATGTAATACGCCTAATAAAACGCACACGCTATTGCTCAAATAATTATTTTTAAGGACTTTATTGCCAAGTTTCAGGAAGAACATAGAATTTGCCAACCTGTTTTATTTAGATAGGTATATTCTTTATTGCACAGTAAAACAAGAAATAAGAACAAATGAAAACAAGAGTGCAATGAAGGCGGCCTTATTGCAGATAGACATTTCTACCGGGCCACCTTTAACTCATGGCTAATGTTGATTGTTACAGATGGAGGCGAAAGTGAAGGAGGAGGTACCTGATAAAGATTACACCCAGCCGACAAGTGCAGAGAGGAGGAAATGTAAGTTTATTTATTTATTTTATTTATCGAAGGACTGGCGCCTGGAGACTCAAAATAGGGATAAGTGGAAGGAGAAGAGGGAGGCCTTTGCCCAGCAGTGGGATGATGTGGGCTAAATAAGATAAGATAAGATTTATTTATTAATAAACCAACAGAGTATACATTGTTACAATGCACAACAAAATCTCCTTAAAATTAGCTTAATGCTACTCTAATTATAGGCTACAACTACATGCTAATGTAAAAGTACCTGACATAATTAATATTAATAAATCAAAATACTTAGGTACATAATACTGGGTAGACAAGAAAGAACGACTAAGTGTACGCTAAAACGATACAAGGTAAACTAGCTATATATTTATTTTTAACAATCCATACAAAAAGAGGAATAATAAAAATATTAGTAACAAAACACAATATTTAACAAATGACAACAAACAAATTATTGCTTATTGCTTAGAAGTTCTGATCATATTTAGGGTTCCGTACCCAAAGGCAGGCCCTCCGTCCGTTTGTCATACATACTATCACGCCTGTATCCCTAATGGGTTAGGCAGAGCGTGAACAACCCAAACAAAGGTCGTTCCGCCACGTCTGACAAGTTTTGAGGGTTGTTTAAGATAGTACTGGATATTGCTGTAGTGACAGGTTGTCAGCCCATCGCCAAAATTACAATATACCCTCGAATCCCTTTGCTGGTTTTTACAGCATGCCCGGGAGGGGATGCAGCTGGCACATTCTACGTTCTTCTGTCGCTCCCAGTCCAGCATGTAAGCAGTCCGTTTGTCACCTGGCTGTATCTCATAAACTGTGATACAATACAATACGATTCAAATATTCTTTATTGCACATAAACAATCACTTCTGATCTGAACAATTTTGATGTGTGTATTTATGTAGTTTATTCGTATATGTATGTATCAATTTCTTCCATGCTGGCCTGGGAGCGAGAGAAAAACATAGAACGTGCCAGCTGCATTTCCTCCCGGGCATGCTGTAAAAACCAGCTAAGGGACCCGAGGGTTTCAGTATATTGCAATTTAGGCAATAGGCTGACAACCTGTCACTGCAGCAATGTAAATAACCCTCAAAACTTGTCAGACGTGGCGAAACGACCTTTGTGTAGGTCGTTTCCGCTCTGCCTACCCCATTAGGGATAAAGGCGTGATAATATGTATGTACGTATCAATATATTGTATGTATGTATGTTTATTTAAGATAGTAATAAACGGTTAGAAGTTATACTTTTAAAATTCTCTTGTATTTATATAAGTAGTTAACATTGTATTTAAACATAATTAATTATAAATATGGTGCAATTCACAATAAGTAATTTAACCGAATTTATTTATTACAAAAATCAATTACAAATATAATTTAGGTATTTATAACAAAATATATAACAAAGTCAATAACAAATATACGGTAGGTATGTATTCTATGTATAGATATGTAAGTATTTATTTTAATTTATTAGTTTCTGATAATTGTTGCATTTTCTTGTCCCCTCAAAATTATTCACTTTCTTTTACTACCATTGGGTTGGCTGGAAGAGATCTCTTCATAGAGACAAGTTCGCCCTTGCACACTCTGTTTTTAAATTACATTTATTTTGTGTTTATGCAATAAAGGATATATATATATATATATATTCTATGCTCACGATTTCTTGGGCATAAGAGATCGTGTCTGTTTCTTCCATGCTGGCCTGGGAGCTAGAGAAAAACATAGAATGTGCCAGCTGCATTTCCTCCCGAGCATGCTGTAAAAATCAGCTAAGGGATCCGAGGGTTTCAGTATATTGCATTGTAGGCGATGACCTGTCACTACAGCAGTATACCTACAAATCTCTCGTAAATAACCCTCAAAACATTGTCAGACGTGGCGGAACGACCTTTGTTTAGGTCGTTTACGCTCTGACTACCCCATTAGGGATAAAGGCGTGATTATATGTATGTATGGATATATATAACAAAACATTGTACAGGAACAAACATTACAAAACAAACAGAGTACGGTTAGGCGGCTTGATTTCCACAGGTAAAGAATTCCACAATTTGATTGCTTACACTGATGGTTAGACAGTTAAAATTGTCGCAGATGATCTGATTCTGTTGCATACATACATATAATCACGCCTTTATCCCTAATGGGGTAGGCAGAGCGTAATCGACCTAACAAAATTTCTGTTGCAGCTACCTATAACAAAAAATACTAAAAACAAATTAAGAACAATCACAACACGTACACGCACAACACAACATTCATACACAAACACACCCGTACACAAATGTAAGCTTAATTTGTAAATTCTAGTTTAGTTTAGTTTCTACATACATACATACATAAATCACGCCTTTATCCCTTACGGGGTAGGCAGAGCGTTTAACGCCTCTTAAAAGGCGCTTTTGCCACGTCTGACAAAAATTGAGGGCAATTTTAGATTGTAATATGTATTGCTGTAGTGACAGGTTGTCAGCCCATCGCCTAAATTACAATACACTGTAACCCTCGAGTCCCTTTTGCTGACTTCAACACCATGCCCGGGAGGAAGGGCAGCTGGAACATTCTATGTTTTTCTATCTCTCCCAGTCCAGCATGGAAGAAATTAGTTTCTACGTTTTATTATATCCTGGAAGAGCGGTGCCTCCTAGCACAGGTTTTATTAAACTTAAAAGGAGGCTCCGGCCACTGTAAATCTATGTTTAAACTTGTCTAAAACAAATAAATTATTTTGTATTTTTGTATTTGTATTTTTGTAATTATATAATTTATTTTAATAAATATTTATTTTTATTGTATCCCCATAAATAACAGGGCCTCATATACAACAAACGAGATTATATTCCATACAAAATGTTCACCTCGATCAGACAATTTAAATGGAAATGCCAACCTTTTTTTTACTTTATGAAAGAATTTCCTGGTGAAAGTAGTTCAGTGTCGTTAACTGAGCAATCCCTATCAGTTTACGGGACGCTGTCCCTTACACCCAGTATTATTATACACCCTAGCATGGGAATTGTAACAGCCGTGCTGTAGAACGATCTTTATCAGATTATCTCTAATGTTTAATACATACATACATACATATAATCACGCCTTCATCCCTAATGGGGTAGGCCGAGCGTAAACGATCAAAAGATAGGTCGTTCCGCCACGTCTGGCAAAGTTTTGAGGGATTTTAAGACGGATTTGTAGGTGTATTGCTGTAGTGACAGGTTGTCAGCCCATCGCCTAAATTACAATATTCTGAAACCCTCGGATCCCTTAGCTGGTTTTTACAGCATGCCCGGGAGGAAATGTAGCTGGCACATTATATGGTTTTATTTTGCTCCCATTCCAGCATGGAAGTCTAAATGTAAAATGTAATGTTTAGTAATTACTCACTTTGAATAATTATGTACAACTAGCTGTTTCTTAATCAATGTCAGTAAGACCATAAATTCTATATTTCATGGAAGTAAAGTGACACTCTAAATTCCGTGTTTTTAACGTTGTGTTATCAATACCAACGTGTTTTGCTGTTTATAAACTGATTTATCTTTGCAAATTAGCAGAGGTTCAAATTTTGGAAACGCAGACGATAACATTGTTGTATGTTTTGCGGTTGACTTTCTTTACAGTTGTAAAGAAAAACATACAGCCGAATTGAGAACCTCCTCCTTTTTGTTCTGAAGTCGGTTAAAACAGGTTATGGGCCCCAAAAACAAGTTGGTATTATCAATAACGCATCATTAAAAAGATACATAGATACATATAATCACGTCTTTATCCTTAATGGAGTAGGCAGAACGTAAACTACCTAATCAAAGGTCGTTCGGCCACGTCTGACAAAGCTTTGAGTGTTATCCAAGATAGACTTGTACTAGGTATATTGCTGTAGTGACAGGTTGTCAGCCCATCGCCTAAATTGCAATACACTGAAACCCTCGGATCCCTGAGCCGGTTTTTGCTGCATGCTCGGGAGGAAATGCAGCTAGCACATTCTATGTATTTCCCTCGCTACCAGGCCAGCATGAAAGTTAAAAAGATGGACCTTACAATGTAGAGAATACACCAACTTGTTCATCACAGCTCTATGTTTTCCCATTTATACTTACGCTAGCGACCCGCCCCGGCTTCGCACGGAAATTATCAGTGTTTCTCTACTATGTTATGCATGTATTATACATATAAACCTTCCTCTTGAATCACTCTATCCATTAAAAGAAACCGCATCAAAATCCGTTGCGTAGTTTTAAAGATTTATGCATATATAGGGATATAGGGACAGAGAAAGCGACTTTGTTTTATACTATGTAGTGATTTCTCAGTTTCTACCGTTGTTCACAATACCCCCTTTCTGTTAACACCCGGTATACTATGGGAACCGCCCCAACTGTTTGTACGATCGTAATCTCGTGGGCGCCCTGAAAGGCACGAACCAACACAAAACAAACTGGAAACTTACCTACTTTATACGAATTTCTAGAAATATAAAATGTAGTCGGTATTATGTTATATTGTTCTCGAACATTCATCTTATTCTGAACCTAAGGGCAGCAACACACATGCGTCACTAACTTACTTAACTGCATCCGTGGTCTAGTGGCTAGTGACATGGACTCCCGAACCGGAGGTCCTAGGTTCGATTCCCAGGGGGAAACACAAAGTTGATATTTGAGAATTTTATAACTTTGTAAATTTTTCCCCAGTTTGGTTAGGACATTGCAGGCTGAATCACCTGATTGTCCGAAAAGAAAAAGATTTCGTGCTTCGGAGGGCACGTTAAGCCGTCGGTCCCGGTCGCTGTCTTTGATAGTGGTCGTTACTCAAACCATGTCAGAGGCCTGATAGTTGTGCTACTAGGCGGTTTAAAAACTCTGACACCAGGGTTCAACGGGTCGATAGACTCGATACCCACTCGACAGAAGAAGACTAACTTACTTAACACACTGTCAATGCTTTTTGTATAACCTACAACATAATGCGTCCCCTTACGCAGTACACGCAGGCGCATCTCTCTGCCAATACGCGCGCGTAGAGCGTAAGGTGACGCACGTGTGTTGTAGGCAATGCAAAAAGCATTGACAGCGTGTTGAGCGCAACCTTGCGCGCATTAACTGACGCCTGTGTGTTGCCCTAAGAATCCAGATATTTAGCTAACCTAAATTCTATAGAAAACAGTACAGATGGGAACCGCCCCAACTGTCGTACAATCGCAATCTCGTGGGCGCCCTGAAAGGCAAAGCAACACAAAGCAAACTGAAAACTTACCTACTTACGAATTTCCAGAAATATAAATATACCTAGTTTGTTTTTTTTTTTATGGTGCTGGAACATACATCTTATTCTGAGACAGAAGTTATCTCTTGAATATGAAAGTTTTGAACGTGAAATTCAAAACCACTACTTTGATTTTCTTCAAGTATTTCCTTTGAGAAGGGACAATAATAGCATTTTGTTTTAATTAATATTAAGGTGCTTATACAACGCGTCAAAACTGAGAGCATTCGTTCGAGAGCAACCTTGATTATCTATGACATAGAGGTATAAATTGTATTGTACCTAAGTATCCAGAAAACACTACAGATGGGAACCGTCTCAGCTGTCGTACGGTCATAATCTCGTGGGCGCCCTGAAAGGCACGAACCAACACAAAGCAAACAATACAAACTAAATTCTAGGAATAAAATCGTGATTTCTTTATATTTTAGGTATATATTGTACAGGCTAGACCACCAACGGCTTTAATTTATAATTATAGCGGCAGCGAACTAACGTGCCTGAAGTGCTCAAGAACCTACATACATACATCACCCCTTTATCCCTAATGGGGTAGGCACAGCGTAAACGACCTAAACAAAGGTCGTTCCACCACGTCTCACAAAGTTTTAAGAGTTGTTTTATATAGAACTAGCGACCCGCCCCGGCTTCGCACGGAAATTATCAGTTTCTCTACTATATTATGCATGAATAATACATATAAACCTTCTTCTTGAATCACTCTATCCATTAACAAAAACAACATCAAAATCCGTTGCGTAGTTTTAAAGATTTATGCATACATAGGGATATAGGGACAGAGAAAGCGACTTTGTTTTATACTATGTAGTGATTGTAGGTATATTATCAGGTAGGTAGGTAGGTACTTCCATGCTGGACTGGGAGCGAGAGAAAAACATAGAATGTGCCAGCTGCATTTCCTCCCGGGCAGGCTGTAAAAACCAGCTAAGGGACCCGAGGGTTTCTGTATATTGCAATTTAGGCGACAGGCTGACAACCTGTCACTACAGCAATATACCTACAAATCTATCTTAAACAATCCTCAAAACTTTGTCAGACGTGGCGGAACGACCTTTGTTTAGGTCGTTTCCGCTCTGCCTACTCCATTAGGGATAAAGGCGTGATTATATGTATGTATGTAGGTAGGTAGGTTCATCGGGTCGATAGACTCGTTACCCACTCAACAGAAGAAGAAGGTATATTACTGTAGTGACAGGTTTTCAGCATATCGCCCGAATTGCAATATACAGAAACACTCGGATCCCTAAGCCTCAAGAACCTTAACGGCCAAAATTGGCTACAGCAGCCATATGCAAACATACGACCGCGCGGAGCAGCGAGACGCTAGTTGCTGAGCCCGTCGAACAGTCGCTGTAGCCGAAATCGATTTGGAATCATCATTATACAACGTGTAACAGAAAGAGTATATGCAAAAGAAAAAAAAGTTTGACTCCCCATACTAAAACACGCTATCAGCTGATGCATTTTGTATGTAAATAATACATACATACATACATATAATCACGCCTTTATCCCTAATGGGGTAGGCAGAGCGTAAACAATCTAAACAAAGGTCGTTTCGCCACGTCTGACAAAGTTTTTAGGGTTTCTTAAGATAGATTTGTACGTATATTGCTGTAGTGATAGGTTGTCAGCCCATCGCCTAAATTACAATATACTAAAACCCTCAGATTCCTTAGCTGGTTTTTATAGCATGCTTGGGAGGATATGCAGTCACTTTCTATGTTTTTCTCTCACTCCCAGGCCAGCATGGAACTAATAAGTTAATATGTAAATAATAAGTTTTTTTTCTTATTTCGACCTATGTTCCTTTGGGAATGTTGTTCAGTTTCATGGGCTGGTTCATATAATTTACAGTGCATATACCATTTCGGATACACGTTATATATTGTACAAGAAAAATTCCATGCAGGAATGGGAGCGATAGAAAAACATTCGATGTGCCAGCTACTTCACCTCCTAGGCATGTTGTAGAAACCAGCTAAGGGATTCGAGGGTATATTGTAGTCAAGGCGATAAGCTGACAACCTGTCACTACAGCAATATATACTTCTATTTTAAATAACCCTTAATCCTTAACACCCTTACACCCGGTAAACATACATCAATATACGTGAAAAAACATAAGCCCTTTCTTGACAGTCGGGTAAAAATATATATTTGCATGTGTAAGCCAACACAAATATTCAAAATCAAAATATTTATTTATTTCATAACAATGTACATAATGTTACAAATTTAAAACTATAAACTTAAAACATGATACATGCAGGTAGACGTTTATTTGTGCACCTCACACTAGGCTAGGCCTGTCACGTGGGTGCCGTCGTAAGATTGCCTGCGACACCACCCAACACTGACGAAATACATTACTTTAACTACAAAAATGGTATCTATGTATTCTCGGCAGCTTTCCCCATAGTCGACACTTCCACAATCACCTATGGTAGAGCCTAGAGTCATAATCATACCTATATCAAGTCATCAAAAGAAGGATGCCATGCTGGACAGCGGAAAAACATTTGCCAGCTGCATCTCCTCCCGGGCATGCTGTTAAAACCAGCTAAGGGATTTGGGGGTTTCAGTGTATTGTAATTTAGGCGATGAGCTAACAACCTGTCACTACAGCAATATACACATCTAACTGAAATAACCCTCATAATTTGTCAGACGTGGCGAAACGACCTTTGTTTCGGAAATTGTTACTCTGCCTACCCCATTTGGGATAAAGGCGTGATTTGTGTATGTCTGTACGTAAAAGAAGTCATCTAGCATTATCATCCTCCATAGTTGTTTAGTGTCTTTGACTTAGCAACCCCTATCAGTTTTCGAGACGCTGTCCCTTACAGCGGTATATAAAAAAAACTATTACTTACTTAGGTACTTACTACTTACAAGCCCGTTTAGAAATGTCCTTCCTACTGTTCAAATATTGAAAGCTCAAATGAAGGCTTTCAGACATAATCACTATGATATTCTAAACCATAAATCAGAGTTTCGAAGCTCAAGTAAACAGTAGTTAGGGCATTTTATATCACCCTGGGAACAGCAGGGTGTTTGTGACGGATAAGCTGATACCGGGTGTTTTTCAAACGAAAATACTAAGGCCCGTATTTGTAATCGGCACTTGAGACTGACGGCGAGTTTGAGTTCGTATGAGAAATGTCATTTCAGAACATTATGAACTGTCAAATCCATACTTGATACTGCTCTCAATCTTGAGATCGCTTTATAAATACGGGCCTTACTGTAGCAAATGTCGTAGATTCACGCGACATAATTCTAATACGCTATTTTCCTACTAGTCAAATCAGCAACTTTTTATGAAATGTCAAAAATGCTCTTTGTTATGAAAATAGTGGATTATGACGTCATTCGCTAGTAAATATTGACTACTCAAATCAATAACTTCTATATTTTTAACTTTATTATTAATAGCAAACACATTTCTATTATTTTTAAAAGCCGTGCTTTGGAGGGAACGCTAAATTCTCGATCCCGATCGCTGTCACAGTGGTCGCTACAAAAACCATGTCAGACGCCTCTGAGCTATTAGGTAGTTCAAAAACTGTTACACTGGGGTTCATCGGGTCGTATGTCGAGTTAAAAAACCCACTCAATAATAATAAGAAAACTTATACATACATATAATCACGCCCTTATCCCTAATGGTGTAGGCAGAGCGTAAACGACCCAAACAAAAGTCGTTCCGCCACATCTGACAAAGTTTTGAGGGTTATTTAAGATAGATTTGTAGGTATATTGATGATATACTGAAACCCTCGGACCCCTTAGCTGGTTTTTACAGCATGCTCGGGAGGAAATGCAGCTGGCACATTCTATGTTTTTCTCTTGCTCCCAGGCCGGCATGGAAGAAATCTTTCAGTGTTCAATAGCGCGTGGATAATTGAATGTTGTATTTTTCTAATCGCTTTTTGAGTGACGATTTGCTTAGTAAGCCGCGTCTACCTCAGTTTATATAGAAATCTTTGATGTATGTATGTATGTATCACTACATAGTATAAAACAAAGTCGCTTTCTCTGTCCCTATATCCCTATGTATTTATAAATCTTTAAAACTACGCAACGGATTTTGATGCGGTTTCAAGATTCAAGAGGAAGGTTTATATGTATAATACATGCATAATACTTCCATGCTGGCCTGGGAGCGAGAGAAAAACATAGACTGTGCCAGCTGCATTTCGTCCTGGGTATGCTGTAAAAACCAGCTTAGGGATCCGAGGGATTCAGTATATTGCAATTTAGGCGATGGGCAGACAACCTGTCACTACAGCAATATACCTACAAATATATCTTAAATAACCCTCCTTTGTTTTGGTTGTTTACGCTCTGCCTACCCCATTAAGGATAAAGTCGTGATTATATCTCGTATGTATGTATGTACATGCATAATATAATAGAGAAACACTGATAATTTCCGTGCGAAGCCGGGGCGGGTCGCTAGTTTATCAATAAATCTCTCTGTAACACCCAGTATTAACAAACTCCACTGTCGTTCGTCGGTAAACGGTAGGTAGAGCCGATAATAACTACAATTTTCATTTTCATTTCCCCGAGGCGCCTGCACGACAAACAGAATTCGAATAAAATGATTACCGTGGTAAAACACATGTGCATGTGACAGCTTTGACAGTTTCCGTGGGTTAGTAACTGCTTTAGTGGTCTAGTGATCAGAGCCATGGGTTCACGATCCGGAGGTCCTGGGTTCGATTCGCAGGGTGGGGGGGACAAATTTGATAATTGTCAATTTATCCTTTTCTGAGATTTTACCCAGTTTGGTTAGGATATTGCAGGCCGACCGAAAAGAAAAAAGATTCCGTGCTTCGGAGGGCACATTAAGCTGTAGGTCCCAGTCGCTGTCTTTGATAGTGGTCGTTACTCAATACCATGTCAGAGGCCTAATAGCTGTGCTACTAGGTGGTTTGAAAACTCTGACACCAGGGTTCATGTCCTAACCAAACTGGCGAAAACCTCACAAAGTGATAAATGAATATCAACTTTGTGTTCCCCCCTGGGAATCTAACCCAGGACCTCCAGACCGTAATCCCTTTTCTGTAACACCCTGTATAATGCGAAGTAAAGTCCAATATCTAATGCAAACAATTCCTCTATGTAAGGTCACGCGCCGAATGCCAGTTTGTTTGTAAAAGAGGAATAGGGAATTTATACCGGGTGTAAGGGACAGCGTCCCACTTACTGATAGGGGTTGCTTAGTCAACGACACTGAACAACTTTCACTAGTTATTTTACAGGAAGTGTTTTTTTATCAAATTGACAAATCGAGGTGGACATTTCGTATGGAAAAGCCATATTTTTTCCACTTCCTTAAGGGATTTCATGGTGAAAGTTGTTTAATGTCGTTGACTGAGCAGCCGCTACCAGCTTGTGGAATGCTGTCCCTTACACCCGGTATAATATACAAATAAAAATAATAAATAAAAACGTTTATTTGCCAAAAAAGGATTTACAGACACAGAGTTTCCTTAGAACTCCGCACTAGGTCAAGCCTGTATCGCGGCAGTCCACACGACCTTTACCATTTCAACATAGTTACAAATATAGTTACATTTACATTCATATATTTTTTTTAAAAAGTGATAAAATTAAGAATGAGTCTTATTAAGTTTGATAATGCAATGCCATAGTTTATGAATATAAATTAATGAAGATAATAATAAAGTTATGTTTAGTATAATTATTAATTCTTACCATGTTTCTTTTATATATAAAATACATATTGGGATATAATATGTATAAAACTTTTGAGTGTATATAATAATATATTAAATTGTAAATATAATTAAGAAGCATAAAGTACGGGTAGGTTAAATCAATATTTTCAGAATATTCTCAGTAGCATTGTAGTCAAGGGATTTCAGCCATTTTATTAAACTTCTAGCTAGCTAGCTATTGCAATATAGGCGATAGGCTGACAACCTGTCACTACAGCAATATACCTACAAATCCATCTTAAATAACCCTCAAAACTTTGTCAGACGAGGCGAAATGACCTTTATTTAGGTGGTTTACGCTCTGCCTACCCCATTAGGGATAAAGGCGTCACTATATGTATGTGTGTGTCCATCCACCCTCTTTGACTCAAGATTTTGAGATCGAACAAATTATTTAAAACCAGATTATATGTATGTATGATACATAGTCTGTCAACGTCGTGCTTACCGCGCCCTAGGGGTACAGACGTTGGCGGGGACGCGGTAGCACGCGGCGATAGCGAACATGAACACATTGCGTCGTGCTCGCTCACCCTCCTGCTTCACCGCCCGCACCCCCGTTACCGCGTCCCCCCCCCCCCCCCCCCGCGCACGTCTGTACCCCTAAGGCGCGGTAAGCACGACGTTGACAGACTATAAAAAGACTTGTATGTATAGCTACGATAATTCTACGGCGTAGACGCGTAGCGATTTCGTAGTAAAAAGCATACGCTCGTAGCAATAAAAGCATCCTATATTATATACTATGACGCGTATTGTAGCTACAACACACGTAAAATCACACCTATATCCCTTACGGGTTAGTCAGATCACCAACGGTCTAATGAATAATTTCCCCGTGGGCGTTTTATTTGCACCGGAATATGTTTATTTATTTATTAACAATTTATTGTACACATAAACATACACAGAACAATTATATAAGGAATTAATACACGACATGTTTATGATGGCTATAAGAGATTTATTTTATTAATAAACTGCGGGGTGTAAGGGACAGCGTCCCACAAGTTGATAGGGGTTGCTCAGTCAACGAGACTGAATAACTTTCTTTCTCACCAGGAATTTTCATCAGTAAGTTTATTATAGATTAGAGGTGTTGTGTATTAGTGACGGTTTGTCAGCCCGTTCTTCCATGCTGGACTGGGAGAGATAGAAAAACATAGAATGTTCCAGCTGCCCTTCCTCCCGGGCATGCTGACAGTCAGCAAAAGGGACTCGAGTGTTACAGTGTATTGTAATTTAGGCGATGGCCTGACAACCTGTCACTATAGCAATACATATTACAATCTAAAATTGCCCTCAGTTTTTGTCAGACGTGGCGAAAGCGCCTTTTACGAGGCGTTAAACGCTCTGCCTACCCCGTAAGGGATAAAGGCGTGATTTATGTATGTATGTCAGCCCATTACCCAAGAATTCGTAGTTTAAACAAATGGATGCTAGTGTTAAGCTAGTGCCATGTATTTACAATATCTACTGAAGGTCCCTTACAGCGAACAAACATTCTGTCATTCATTATTCGAAGCAGTCACATACATCGGGGGATTCCCACGTTACAAAGGCTGGGACTGTCCTCACTCGTGCGATGCTATTACTAATGTAATTATCTAAGTCTTATTATGTAAACACTAAACCTGTTTTTGTTTTGTTGTATGGATCAAAAGGTCTGAAATAAAAGTTTTTTTCTTACAAATTTTGAATTATAGTTCGCAAGGGCGGGTCAAGATTCAACATTTCTACTCCTTCACTGTACATGCAGTCAGACTGTGGGACTCTCTCCCGCACACGGTGCGTGTTAGTCCTTCTATCATAGTTTGCAAAAAAACAGTTAAAGAGTACTTTCTCTTCCAAATTAATTCGTTATTGTCATATTTTTATTAGTTATGTGCTATTTATATAATTATTATCTATTATTATACCAGTATTATAGATTATTTATTTATTACTATATGTGAAAGAAGGAAGGGGAGGCCTTTGCCCAGCAGTGGGACAGCATAGGCTAATAATAATAATAATATGTATGTCTTTATGTAAATTGTAGGTATATGTATTATTATTGTTTTTTATTATGATATTAGGCCTTGAATCTTATTTAATGTAATTTTACTTACAATTGTACACGCCTCATCTACCCCACTTATGCACTCTCACTACCGTAGGTCAGCTGGAAGTATGTACTGTGATGGAAACTCTACAGTACAAAAGAACACCATTTTGTGGGAGGGGCACGGGGGCACGTAAAATCACCTGAAACCACCCTTGATAGTTTAGTTAAAACCATACTTGATAGTTTTGAACGTTGGGTCATACCAACGTGATTTTCGACCCAAATCTGAGGCAAAGTTTAAAATTTTGGAACCGCAAACGATAACCTTTTTACAAATCATATTATGGTTGACTTTCTTTAAACTTGTAAAGCAAAAGAGGCCGCAAAACAAGTTGGTCGATATCGCAACGTTAAAAAAACGGAGTTTTCTGCTACCACTACTCAAAGTTTATTGCAGGTCGAATATTAATTGGGAATTTAGTAACGTTGCCTGGTAGAATGTTTCAATGGTCTAGAGCTCTTGACCCGGAGGTCCCAGGTTCGATTCCCGGCGGGGTAATGACATTGTGTTGTTGTTTCTAGTTTGGTTAGGACATTGCATTCTGATCACCTGATTGTCTGATAGGTAAGATGATCCATGCTGTTGGATGGGCATGTAAATAGTCGGTCCTGCGTCTGATTTCTCTCTGGTCGTGTCAGTCAATCTGACCATCAGAATAAAAGATTGATGGAATAGAGAGTGCACCTGTGTGTTGCGCAAACACTTGGGCACTAAAAAACTATGGCTGCCATCACGTAAAACCGGTAGGAGGACTATTATTACATACTTTATAACGTTGCTCTCCTACTGTTTTGCATGGTGACTATGACAAATATCCCCAGTGGTAGGCCCATCAGGATAAAAATAAAAAAGTGTAAAGCGCACGAGTGCGGATAGAGTCAATGATTGATGTTTGTCTTGTTGGAAATTATTATCTATTATTATTGTGAATGTGGTTTTTGATAAAACATTCAATGTTTTAATGGAAGGGGCGTACGTTCTAATATGTAGTAAAAACTATTACATATGATATAGTTTCTTCGAGTAAATTGAGATGGTATGGGATATACTTGGTGTAAGGGACAGCGTCCCCCAAATGATAAAAAAATATTGCCTTTCCTATAAAAAATTACCAACACGATTAGACAATTTGTATAAAACTTTTGTTTTCGTCTCCTGAAAGAATTTTTTGGTGACAGTTGTTCAGTTTCGTTGACTGAGCAACCCCTATCAGTTTGCAGGACGCTGTCCCTTACACCCCGTATAATAGACGTGTTGACTCGGTGGTGACTTAAAACTGATGGCTAAAATATTGTGAATCTCATTCTCCATTTGAATAACTGCACATTTAGATTTAATAATTTATTTTTTCTTCCATGCTGGCCTGGGAGCGAGAGAAAAACATAGAATGTGCCTTCTGCATTTCCTTGGCATGCTGTAAAAACCAGCTAAGGGATCCGAGAGTTTCAGTATATTGTAATTCAGGCGATCGGCTGACAACCTGTCACTTCAGCAATATATCTACAAATCTATCTTAAATAACCCTCAAAACTTTGTCAGACGTAGCGGAACGACCTTTGTTTAGGTCGTTTACGCTCTGCCGTCCCCATTAGGGATGAGATAGAGAAAGTCAAAGTCAAATCATTTATTTCCAAATAGATTCCTAAGAACACTTTTAGAAAGTCACAAGCGAGTGTATTACAAATAAAATTAAATTATATCTATGTCACAAAATAAAATAAAACTATATCACAATGAAGAAGAAGCATTAGAAACTCGCACTTTGCGCCCCTCTCTTCGTTTTATCTTATTCTTACTTTTTTCCTTCTTTTTGTTCAAAATAGGGTTTGTGACCGCAATGTGTACCAATTTCTTAGGCTTCACTGAAATATCAGAGCTCCAGACATCTTTGTCATTAGTATAGTCATCTAACTTATATAGAGATAAATTTATTAATAATTGTAAATTACAAGTCAACAAATTATAAGCACTTAAGTTTATCACATTAATAATCATTTAAATTGTATTGCTTTTATTATCATTAAAATTAATAAAATCATTGTAACTATAGAATTCCTGTTCGACAAGCCAACGCTTAAGCCGTGATTTAAAGCTGAAGGCTGAAGGATGAAGGCATGATTATATGTATGTATGTATTTTGTAGGTATATTTTTATGGGATATTATTAATTGCAAATCAAATAAATAATCACCCATCAATTTCTGTATATCATTTATATACCTTTTTACATCAAATAAATTATTTTACTTCAAATTAAATAAATGTTTAACAAATCTAGTACTGCAGATAATTCGAAAATATACATCAGCACGGCATTGCTTTTTTTCTCTAATGCGAAACAACTAAATTTCTTCTTGTACAAAAATACGACAATTTCATCAAAAATACTGACTGCACAGCAAATTAACCGAAGCGTGCGTTGATAATACTAATTCTCATAGCAAAATAACTATCCGAGCAGCATATATCCTAGTAAGGACCTCAAAACTTGCTCATCATATTTGACTTATTTTATAAGAATTTATGTTCAGCAAATTTAATAGTTATTATAGCAAAAAAATCTTTTATCATAGCATTATATTCAAAGGCAGAACAAATTAACTGAAAATTGATATCGCGCGCTTTTTTGTCACTACGCATTATTGCAGATTGGAGCGAGCAGAGCAAGTGAGATAGCGCTAGGCCGACCGAGATAGCGGTAGGTGTTGTAACGCAGTCCTCGTGCATTTGTTTATGTTATTCAATTCGAGTTTACGCTGCGCGGAGTGATAAATAATAAAAAAAAATGGTAATTGCAATATTTCTGTGTAATTAGTGTCCATTTCACTTTCAAGTTTGATCATATAAATTTGAACTACTAACTAATACTTTACTATGGAGTTTGACGCTTCAATACCTACATCAAGTAACATACAGCAACAAAGTGATATTCCTATGTATAGTTCGGACAGTGAACCAGAGGTGCAAGAGGAACCATCTATCAAACGAACCAGAAAGGGTGGCCTAGACTGGAAACTCTACAAAAAGTATGAAAATTTTGACGAAGCACAACAATTTCTTCAAGCTGAAAAGACTTGGACTGTTAAATTTACTCACATGACAGAAGAAGGTAAAAAACAGTATTACCGTTGTAATAAAGTGAAGTACCGCGGCCCTCATTGTGCAGCACAGATTTATTTGCTCTTTGAGTCAACCTCCGATGCTGTCTTTGTGTACCATTCAGGTAACGATCATGGTCATGAGAATATTGGGACTAAAAATGATTATGGCATAAGTCAAGAGACAAAGGACCAAATTAATAAGTTATTAGCTTTGCATTTGAAGCCAAAAGCAATTTTAATGCGTCTCAGTGAAATGAAAAATATTAAAGTTCCCTCAAAAAAGCAATTAAATAATTACCTTTCTGACCGCCGCAGAGTTATTTGTGGCCCTTCTACAATCAGTCTGGGAGAATTAGAGCAATGGTTAATAAATAAATCTCAAATACCTGAGGATGATGACCAACCGTATGTGATTAATTACTACGTGTACGAGGGTGAAAATCCAACTTTTCGTTTTGCGATCGGAACAAAGTCTTTGTTAAAAATAGCTAATTTAGTCACAAACTTGCACGCAGATGCCACGTACAAATTAATCTGGCAAGGATTTCCAGTGTTAGTAGTTGGCACAACTGATAAAGCAAAGCGATTCCATCCGCTTTGTATGGCGATTACAACTTCGGAACGTAAAGAAGATTTTGTGATGCTGTTCGATGCATTTAAAAACGCCGCCTTTTCCCTTTACTCTTTTAATTTAGAACCTAATGCGCTTATTTGCGACGCCGCGAAAAGCATTCAAAATGCATTTCAAGAAGTGTTTGGCACAGAGTCTCCTATAAAAATGTGTTGGGCACACGCAAAAAAAAACATCCAAAAAAAGGTAAAAAAATTGGTTGAGAAGAAGAAACAGAAAGAAATATTGGGTGATATTGACTCGTTGCATTCAGCTACTTCTCCTAATTTATTCAACAAAGCGTTAACTGCGTTTTTACGTAAACATGCAAAAGAAGAAGAATTCATAGCGTATTTCAAACAGGAGTGGATTTCACTCAATCGAAATTGGTATCTTGGCTCCGCCGAAGGGTCTCCAGTGACAAATAACGCACTAGAATCATTCAATAGAGGCATAAAAGATAGCCACACTTTTCGAGAACGGCTTCCTCTCTCTCGGTTTCTTTCAGTTGCAACAAACATGGTTAAGGACTGGTCGGAAAATCATAAACCGGAGACATTTCTAACTGTACCTCCGATACAACTGAAAGACTGGACCCTGGCGTATCAATGGGCGAAAAGTAACAGAAACGTTAAAGCCTTAAAATCGAACTCCAGACTAAATACTTATATAGTAGCTAGCTCAACAGCAAGTAACACTTCATTTGATCAAGACTGGGACACTTTTGATGATTATAAAAAAAAAGCTTTCGCATATTGGAGAGTTGCCATGCCCACCCAACAAAGCGATTGGATTAACGGTAAATGCACCTGTCACAACTTTTTAAGAACTATATGTGCAAGCATGTCATCGGGCTTGCGATCCGACTCAAGTACACAACACCACCTGCAGAGGCCAAAAATGTGCCTATTGGTCAAAAAAGGAAGCGTGGGCGCCCTACAAAAGCAAGACCTGCCTTAATAATTCAATAAAAAGTACAAATTTTGTATCTGATTTTATATTTTATTGCTGATTTCATTATGTTTTAGTAAATAAATAAACAAATGACATGTCAAATAAAATGCTGTTTCACTTAGTTAAAATGTTGTGCGTCATATAAAAATAGAAGCTATATTTTTATTTAATGACTTACTAGGTATGATGAGCGTTAGTCATTATTAGCAGTGCATTAATAAAATATAAAATAATTTAATATAAAAACTTTACTAAAAGATAAATAGCGGTACACCACGAATATAAAATGAAGGTCATTAAGTAATATTTTGCGTTGAGTATTTTGCTGTGCAATCAGTAATTTTGATATGAATTTAGGTTATTTTTGCATACGAAAATTGTTTTTCTTGATATACGTTTAAATACTACCCTATTTTTATTGGAAACACAATATAGGTACACAATAATACGACCAAACATTGGAATATCTGCAATTTATAAAAAAGCTGAGCTTCCCATTTCTTTCTACCCTCCAGCCCATCCAAATCATTATCGCAGACAAAACAGTTCTCTCTGGTCTGGTCCAATCTATTATGTTTGAAAAAGCGTGGCGTGCGCGGGACGGATAAATAAAAGTTAGTCAGTAGTAGTGCTCTGAGTGCGACCCTAGTGCAACTGACAGATAGGGATGGGACGTCGTCGATAGAAATGTATCGATAATCTGTTGTTTAAAAAAAAAACGTGTGTGCGAAAGATACATAAAAGTTAGTCAGGTCAATAGTGGTGCCCTGAGTGCGGCCCTAGTGCAACTGACAGATAGTGATGGGATGATGTCGATGGAAATATATCGATAAACTGTTATGTTTGAAAAAAAAAAGTGTGTGCGAAAGATACATAAAAGTAAGTCAGTTCAATAGTGGTGCCCAGAGTGCGGCCCTAGTGCAACTGTCAGATAGTGATGGGATGAAGTCGAAGGAAATGTATGATAGATAACCTGTTATATTTCAATAAGCGTAGCGTGCGCACGACATATCACTATCGCAGACAAAACAATAACTCTGATTCAATACTAGTACTGAAATTATGTTTCTATCTCAATTGGTTCAAGGTTGTGATGGTTGCTGTACTAGTTGCAACCGTACTAAAAAAAACTGGCTTTCATCTGTACATATATACATATATTCACCCCTTTATCCCTAATGGGGTAGGCGGAGCGTAGACGACCTAAATAAATGTCGTTTCGCCACGACTGACGAAGTTTTGGGTTTTATTTAAGATAGATTTGTAGGTATATTGCTGTAGTGGCAGGTTGTCAGCCCATTGCCTAAATTGCAATCGCAACCCTCGAATCCTTTATCTGGTTTTTTCAGCATGCCCGGGAGGAAATGCAGCTGGCACATTCTTTGTTTTTCTCTCACTCCCAGGCCAGCACGGAACCACAACTTCAACTTTTTTTCAACTATAATTCTGTTCTATGTGAAAATGATATAATCCTCCCTTCCTAATTTACCCTCTTTCAACTTTTCTTGTACCTGTACTTTGCAGGAAAATATGCGGTGATGCTTCTGCTGTCAAAAACCATTTTTTTTTAAAAGCGAGAGTTAAAAAACTTCTTCTTAGTTAGGTCGCACAGCTGTCCAATCTATCTTCGTCACTTCTGGAGTCAAAACAAAACCGAATTATAATTAAAAAAAGTTTTTGTGGAGTTAGTGTTTAAGTCACAATTATGTCCAAAACGTGGAAAAGAACATGAGTACTGCGACACAGATTTTAAATGTGTGAACTGTAAGAGGACACATATGTCTCTTATTCTGTTATACTTCCATGCTGGTCTGGGAGCGAGAGAAAAACATAGAATGTGCCAGCTGCATTTCCTCCCGGGCATGCTGTGAAATCCAGCTAAGGGATCCGAGGGTTTCAGTATATTGTAATTTAGGCGATGGGCTGACAACCTGTCACTACAGCAATATACCTACAAATCTATCTTAAAAAACCCTCAAAACTATGTTAGACGTGGCGGAACAACCTTTGTTTAGGTTGTTTATGCTCTGCCTACCCCATTAGGGATAAGGGCGTGATTATATGTATGTATGTCTCTTATTAAAAGTGCTTGGCAGGCCTTTCTACGGGAGAAGGAGATACGTATGCATATGGCTCAATACGGCTGTAAATATAAGGTTGCGCTGAGTCAGATTAACGAACGCAAAAATAAGGAAGCATTACGCAGAGATTTAAGTAATAGAGAGCAGTATTTGAATATAAAGAAGGATAACAGGCCAACCATAATGATAACAGCTGTTACATGCCTTCTGGTAAGCGGATGCAGACATATTAAAATGTGAATAGAGAAGAGAAGACTGTGGATCATAGTTAACAAGCCATGGATGTCCGGGAGGTCATACAGGCGCAGGATGAGCTAGTGTTTTATATCGATATTTTGCGGCAATTCTGGACGCACTATTCCTATATACATATAACTAATTTTAGCTAGCGCGGTTACTTTATTAACTTTGACCTAAGAACAGGATAGCAAACAACATGACTTTGACATTCTTTATCTGACGTAAAACGCTTTAAATTAGAACTGAGGATAGAGCATGCTCCCTTATTTTACGTCAAATACGCAGTCTTATTTCAAATTAGGAATGTCGAAGTCATGTGTTAACTTTCTATCCTGTTCTTATGTCAAAGTTAACAAAGTGTCAGCGCTAGCTAAGAATTAGAATTATAATTATGTCGAGAGAACCGACGCCATTATAATTATATCGATAGTTTAGTACAGCTCTACTCGTTACCGAGTGCTGCGTGCGGCAGGCGACACCTCGACCCGCACTCGTCTCGCCTCCGCAATTACTGGGTGGAAATACCGGGTCTTAAACACGTTCATAGAGTGTTACACTTTATAGCGACATTGAGGTCATTTAGTTTGGAAGGCATCGTGGAAAATCAGATGTGTGTATTATTTAAGGGATTATTTATTAATCCTTTCTCTTATTTACAGTACAATGAAAGCCTTAATGCTTCCCCGGAGTAACGAATTTCTTTACAAACGCAGGTTCGTTTTCATTCTAAAAGTAAATGAGAAATTTTAACCAAACTTTGTGACCATAAGCAAATGTAATATATTTCTAATTAGTTTTAGATTGAAAGTATTAACGAAGTTCAAAATTAGGGAACAAATTTAATTTAAGCAAATTTCACACAAAATCGTATTATCGGTCTTATTTGTTTGTGCTAAATATTTTCAAACCAAACCTAATTAGAAGCATAGATATGATTCATTTGGTCATGTGTTACTACAGCAATACGTATGACGTACTTTTTCAGACGTAACTTTGTCAGACGACGACCTTTTTTTTTTAGGTCGTTTACGGTCTGCCTACCCCATTAAGGATAAAGGCGTGATTATATGTATGTTTGTATGCACTAAATGCTTTACTCCCCATCCCACGCGAGTTGTTGTCCCGGCCCGCTGTGCTCATGGCCCTATTGTTATCGTCTCGACCAGGCGACTGCAGGCCACCTGCGCCACGCCACAGATAAAACACGACAGACTTGCTACAAGCTATAAGTTTGGCTAGTTTGAGCTGAAAACCAGTTTTTTTTTAATGGACCTGTTTGCACCATACTACAAAGTGTATATAATTCGTCACCGGGCTAAGTCGGGGAGTTGCTACACGCAACCTACACCCTTAAATGCAATGGCAACTACCTAAGGGCGCCCACTAGGGCTTGAACCTCGGCATATGGCGTTGCCTTGGGAACTCCTTGTCGGAGAGAAACTACCCGGTACGTGCCGGTAAACCCCAAAGTGGGGAGCAAAGGAGGGACCTCCGCGACCCCGCCGGCGGGGTGCGCGGTTGCTGGAAGAGCTTGTACTGAGTGTGGCTTGACTAGTATTGGCAGCATTAAACGCAAGAGTAATTTGGTCTTTATCTTCTATGCTGGCCTGGGTGCGGGAGAAAAACATAGAATGTGCCAGCTGCATTTCCTCCCGGGCATTCTGTAAAAATCCGAGGATCCGAGGGTTTCAGTATATTGTAATTTAAGCGATGGGCTGACAACCTGTCACTACAGCAATATACCTACAAATATATCTTAAATAACCCTCAAAACTTTGTCAGTTGTGGCGGAGCAACCTTTGTTTAGGTTATTTACGCTCTGCCTACCCCATTAGAGATAAAGGCATGATAATATGTATGTATGTAATTTGGTCATCACCGTCGGTAAGGCTGAAAAGCAGTGTTGTTCTTTATGAGCAATCATACACTGAGCTCTGACCCTCTGCATCGCTTCAGCACACATGCAACAAAATGTAGGTACTACATATTTAACGTATTAGTATCCTTTAACTGCCTCCGTGGTCTTGTGGCTAGTGCCATGGACTCCTGATCTGGAGGTCCTGGGTTCGATTTCCAGCACAAAGTTGATATTTGAGAATTTATCACTTTGTAAATTTTTCCCCAGTTTGGTTAGGACATTGCAGGCTGAATCACCTGATTGTCCGAAAAAGAAAAAGATTTTCGTGCTTCGGAGGGCACGTTAAGCCGTCGTCCCTAACGCTGTCTTTGATAGTGGTCGTTACTCAAACCATGTCAGAGGCCTGATAGTTGTGCTACTAGGCGGTTTAAAAACTCTGACACCAGGGTTCATCGGGTCGATAGACTCGACAGAAGAAGAAGAAGTATCCTTTTTTATGTTCATACCTGATCATTGTTTTTCTTAATTTGTTACATGTGTGTTGTTTTTATGCAATAAACGTTTATCTATCTATCTAGGTAGTTTAGTTTGGTACTAAAGGAACTATTTCGCATAAGAATATAAGAACTATGTCGCGAAAAAAATAAAAAACGATTTCTCTTTCGCCCGAGACTTCATTGCGAGGAGACAATTAGAATACATACATATAATCACGCCTTTATCGCTAATGGGGTAGGCAGAGCGTGAACGACCTAAAAAAGGGTCGTTCCGCCACGTCTGGCAAAGTGTTGAGGGTTGTTTTATTTAAGAGAGAATTATAGGTACATAGCTGTAGTGACAGGTTGTCAGTCCATCGCCTAAATTGCAATATACAGAAACCCCCGGATCCCGGGAGGAAATGTAGCTGGCACGTTCTATGTTTTTCTGTCGCTGGGTACTGGGTTCAGCATGAAAGATAAACGAACGGCCCATATTTATAATCAGCGCAAGTGTAAAGAAACTGATAGCGAGTTTGAGTTCGTATCAGAAAAGTCATTTCAGTACATAATGACCTGTAAAATACTGCTCTCAATCTTGAGATCACTTTATAAATACGGGCCTAACTAACTGAAATCTAGTCTAGAATATGCCCTATGTATCCTAGCTCCCAGTGCCTGTGCATTGGCATGATAGATGAGATGAGCCTCTTGATGTGAGTGGACATGGAGGAGCCTCTACAAATACGGATTTGCGACTTACGATAGTTTAAAGGGTGAACTAGTTTCATGAATGTTCACCTCCACTGCCTCCGTGGTCTTGTGGCTAGTGCAATGGACTCCCGATCCGGAGGTCCTGGGTTCGATTCCCAGGGGGGAAAACAAAGTTGATATTTGAGAATTTATCACTTTGTGAATATTTCCCCAGTTTGGTTAGGACATTGCAGGCTGAATCACCTGATTGTCCGAAAAGAAAAAAAAAATCGTGCTTCGGAGGGCACGTTAAGCCGTCGGTCCCGGTCGCTGTCTTTGATAGTGGTCGTTACTCAAACCATGTCAGAGGCCTGATAGTTGTGTTACTAGGCGGTTTAAAAACTCTGACACCAGGGTTCATCGGGTCGATAGACTCGATACCCACTCGAAAGAAGAAGACCTCCACTAATTTGAACACCCTGGATATAATTTTTATTCGTGACGTAGTTAATCTGTTAATCTAGGATTGGGTCTGGTTTCCCTTCTGGGTTGCGGAGGTCAGATGGCAGTCGCTCTGTGTAAAAACCAGTACCCTCTTTCAATCCCCTGGATTAGGTAGCCAACCCCGTGAGATACGGGATGAGGCTAGGGAGATGATGACGTAGTTAATCTGTTGTTATTTACGCGCCTGACCGCCGCCCGAGCAATGCGAACAATACAATGTACCTGGGTTCCTTTGTGTGATGATGTTTTAAGGAAATTCAATTTTATTTATGTGATTAAGTGTTTAAACTAATGTTCAAGTACTAAACTTGAATTGTTTAAGTTTGTTAATATTATTTAATTTCTTTACTGTATAGAAGCCGAATGTTGTGTCGTTGGCAAATCCTATCGGGTTTAACTACACCGATTGTCATATTTATACATATTTTTGCAACTAAATAAATAAATAAGAAAAAGAAAAGTTAAAGAAAATAGTACCTACAAATAAGGATGCAAAAGCGATACCTATAGGTTCGCATTTTTGAAGCGATCTCAAACTTGAGAGCAATATTAAGTATAGATTTGATAGGACAGTTTGTACTGCAATGACATTTCTGATCTGAACTCAAACTCGCTGCCACTCTTGAGAGCTGATAATAAATATGGCCAATAATGCATTCAGTAAAAGGACTTGAGGATTTCGGTATCTTTAACAAATTTCTGCAAAACACAGTCGCATCTTAAATATCTTCAAAGTCGCAGCTTTTATGATATTATGCTGATTACTGCACCTACCCGTAAAAGATACATACATACATACAATCACGCCCTTATCCCTTACGGGGTGAGCAGAGCGTTAAATGCCTCGTATAAGGCGCTTTCACCACGTCTGACAAAAATTGAGGGCAATTTTCGATTGTAATGTGTGTTGCTATAGTGACAGGTTGTCAACCCATCCCCTAAATTACAATACACTGTAACCCTCGTGTCCCTTTTGCTGACTTGTACAGCTTGGCCGGGAGGAAGGGCAGCTGGAACATTCTATGTTTTTCTATCTCTCCCAGTCCAGCATGGAACCCGTAAAATATATTAAACGTAACTCTCTATGTTTACGAATAAAAGACAGCCCTGCATTAAACTTTAACACAAACATTTAAAAATATCTTAAATAACCCTCAAAACTTTGTCAGACGTAGCGGAACGACCTTTGTTTAGGTCGTTAACGCTCGGCCTACCCCATTAGGAATAAAGGCGTAATTATATGTATGTATGTATTTAAAAATACACTGAACTCCCAGAAATCTAGATTCGTTTTAATCTTTTTCTACTGCATTTTTCGGCTTTTCTGCCAGCGGCATCTAGGATCATCCCAAAGCATCCTCGACATCAAAAGCAAGGATAAATCACGGGAAATTCAAAAACATTTGTCTCCCCCCCCTTCTTCCCTTACTTCCCCTCCCCTCTTTCCCCTGTACAACAAGCGCAGGCTCGCAGAATGAAATGTCAAACACAGCGCCCGCACCCGCCGGCGCTAAGTACGTGTAGGGATGTGCTGGTGGTAATATCGATATCGATAGATTATATCATAAATACTGAGCCAAACTATTATGACGTGTTACTAACCAGTCGATAACAGTTTGGCATAAATGTTTGGCCTTAATGTCCTAAGGGGCGGTTTACATTAGGACAGTGGTACGTACAGTTGGTAAGCTGGCTTTCAAGTTGATAAGTTAATACATTACAAGGCAACTTGAAGGTCAACTTGAAATCCAACTGGAAAAACCGTTTCCACTTTTCAACTAACCAACTGTACTTACAGCTTGAACCGTTTAAACCGCCCTTAAGATGCAGTAGCCGTAAATGATGACTTTTATAATACCATACATACATACATATAATCACGCCTTTATCCCTAATGGGGTAAGCAGAGCGTAAACGATCTAAACAAAGGTCGTCCCGCCACGACTGAAAAAGTTTTCAGGGTTATTTAAGATATAATTCTAGGTATATTGCTGTAGTGACAGGTTATCAGCCCATCGCCTAAATAACAATATACTGAAACCCTCGGAATTGTGAAACGGAATCGTGATCCTTTTCTGGCATAAAGGCATCTACACCGATAAAGTGATAAACGACAGTATATTTATAACATTTGAATAATGCCAATTTCTAACCTTTATAAGAGTTTTTTTGACCACGATGATATTTATTTCGTTGCTTATCTTTGTTTTGTGTTTACAGAAAGCCTATTCTATATACATTCATACATACATATAATCTATATAATTTTGTTTTATTTCAAACCCACGTACGGTAAAATAGGGGTATTAAATCGTAGATTCTTACAATGTCTATCAAGTTAAATTCTCATTGGATACGGATCTAATTTGACATTTGTTTAAGACTTTCGCGCTTTGTACACATTACTTTATTGTATGGATTGGTTTAGATAGGCATTAAGAGATAAATACCTTTGCCCGACGACGTTTCGATAGTGTTACAACAATCGTAGTCGCGAGCTGACTAGTCGACAACTAAATAAAATAATAGATCTAATCTGTAGCTATTGATATGCGTATCGATTTAAGCCTCTCAATTTAAGTCACACTACCGTAGGTCAGCTGGAAGAAATTTCTTAGTAGAATTAAGCTGTACCTGTTGTGTCGTTATTCCTTGTGCATTTTCTTTATCATGTTAATTGTGTACAATAAACAGTATACAACGTGTAACAGAAAGAGTATAGGCACCGGAAAGGATATGAATCAGCCCATGAAACTGAACTACTTTCTAAAAGGAACATAGGTCAAAGTAAGAAAAAAATATGTTTGACCTTCCATTCCAAATGCATCAGCTGATAGCGTGTGTAGTATGGGGAGTCAAAGTTTTATTTTTTAATTTTTCGACCTATGTTCCATTTTCCTTCCATGCTGGACTGGGAGAGATAGAAAAACATAGAATGTTCCAGCTGCCCTCTCTCCCGGGCATGCTGTAGAAGTCAGCAAAAGGGACTCGAGGGTTACAGTGTATCGTAATTTAGGCGATGGGCTGACAACCTGTCACTATAGCAATACACTTTTCAATCTAAAATTGCCCTCAATTTTTGTCAGACGTGGCGAAACCGCCTTTTACGAGGCGTTTATCGCTCTGCCTACCCCGTAAGGGATAAAGGCGTGATTTTATGTATGCATGTATGTATGTTCCATTTTCTTCCATGCTGGACTGTGTCAGCTGAAAATGTATCAGCTGCATTTCCTCCCGGATATGCTGTAAAAACTAGCAAAGGGATCCGAGGGTTTTAGTATATTGTAATTTAGCCAATCAAGCCAATTGAGAGAAAGTTGTTCAGTTTCATGGGCTGGTTGATATCCTTTCGGGTGCATATACCCCCTTTCGTTTACACGTTGTAAAGATGAATCTGGCCGTCACGTCCCATCACTATTTGGCCGCAGGGCGACAATGTCAGACGCAAACGGGATGAGAGCGACAAAAACAGAAGAGGAGCTTGGACTTGACTCTACCCCACACTATTAAACAAATATTTAGATCAATGGGCCAAAAAAAAGTTTGCACTGGTTGGACTTTTTCAAAATGCATTACTATAAAGCGGGGTTTGGTATACAACTTTACTTCTTCTTCTGTCGAGTGGGTATCGAGTCTATCGACCCGATGAACCCTGGTGTTCGAGTTTTAAACCACCTAGTAGCACAACTATCAGGCCTCTGACATGGTTTAAGTAACGACCACTATCAAAGACAGCGACCGGGACCGACGGCTAACGGGCCCTCCGAAGCACGAAATCTTTTTGTTTTTCGGACAATCAGGTTATTCAGCCTGCAATGTCCTAACCAAACTGAGGAAAATTTCACAAATTCAACAATGTGTTTCCCCCCTGGGAATCGAACCCAGGACCTCCGGATCAGGAGTCCATGGCACTAGCCACTAGACCACGGAGGCAGTCAGCACAACTTTACTTATAACCTTTTACCACATAGCTTGAGCATTCTGACACATGTCAAACGCATAAATTTTTTGACAGTTATGAATAAGTCTCTTTCGCTACCTCATCATCTCTCTAACCTTATCCCGTATTGCACGGGGTCGGCTACCTAATCTAGGGGATTGAACGAGAGTGCTAGTTTTTACACAGAGCGACTGCCATCTGACTTCAACCCAGAAGGGAAACCAGACCTAACCCTAGATTGGGTCAGAGTTTTCAAGCCGCCAATGCTTAGCATTTACCTCTAACATGGCTTAACGACTAATATCTTAGGTAAACACTAAAACGATATTAACCGGGACCAACGGTATAACGTGCCTTCCGAAGCACTTCAATATTTCCTACCTGCTATCTGAATAATACTATAATATCTATGACGACAAAAACACATGCTACGCCGTAGAATATTTAAAATTACTTCGTAGCAGTGCTACGCTAAAAGTATGTACGTAGACATTGTAGGCGATATGAAATTAAATTAATATGTTAAAATTACGTTTCCATGAAAGGTTTTAATCAAGTCATAAAAGCACGCCGATGCTCCTCAAAGGGAAGGCAGAGCATCAACATCTACGTTTTTTATAGGTGCCTCTCTAGCATGAAAGTAATTTTATCCAATATCCAATAGTTTAATAAAAGCTCGTATGCTATCTCTGGCACGCGGGCGGCAGTGCAGTCCGCTGTGTGTACACAGAGCGGCGCGTGACGTGACCACGCATAATCACAAACGATAGCAGTTCAAATTCAGAACCCTGACACCACGGTCCAACGGGTTGATTGTCAACTACACAATTCTTATGATAGACGAAGAATTTCTGCACATTACTCATATCTTGAAATTATTAGTGAAAATAAAAATGGCGAAAACTAGTATCGATGGAATTTGCGTGAATCACGGATAAAGAAAATGTATTTTGTTGCTTTTTAAATTACTGGAGCGAGTTTCTATGACGTCATAAAGATTTCAGTTCTTTTTTTAATAATGGTTTCCGGGGTATCATATGAAAGATTTTTTTGAGTACATACATGCATAAAATCACGCCTTAATCAATATTGAGGTAGGCAGAACGCAAACGACCTAAACAACGGTCTTTCTGCCACGTCTAACAATGTTTTGAGGGTTATTTAAAATTGTTTTTAGGTATATTGCTGTAGTGACAGGTTGTCAGCCCATCGCCTAAATTACAATATACTGAATCCCTCGGATCCCTTTGCTGGTTTTTACAGCATACTCTGGAGGAAATGCAGCTAGCACATTCTATTTTTTTTTCTCGCTTTCAGGCCAGCATGGAAGGAGATTTTTCAGTAGATTACAATTAATAGTTGGCCTAGGAGCGAGAGAAAAACATAAATGTGCCAGCTGCATTTCCTCCCGGGCATGCTGTAAAAGCCAGCAAAGGGATCCGAGGGTTTCAGTATATTGTAATTTAGGCGATGGGCTGACAACCTGTCACTACAGCAATGTACAAATCTACCTTAAATATCCCTCAAAACTTTGTCACACGTGGCGGAACGACCTTTGTTTAGATCGTTTAAGCTCTGCCTACCCCATTAGAGGTAAAGGTGTGATTGTATGTATGTATGTACAATTAATAGTTTAGTAAAAGATGGCGCTATCTTTGCCCTTCCTCCCGGGCATGCTGTAGAAGTCAGCAAAAGGGACTCGAGGGTTACAGTGTATTGTAATTTAGGCGATGGGCTGACAACCTGTCACTATAGCAATACACTTTTCAATCTAAAATTGCCCTCAATTTTTGTCAGACGTGGCGAAAGCGCCTTTTACGAGGCGTTTATCGCTCTGCCTACCCCGTAAGGGATAAAGGCGTGATTTTATGTATGTATGTATCTTTGGCACGCGGGCGGCATTACAATCCGCTCTGTGTAAATATGGTGGAGCGTGATCATGTTTAAACAGTAGCATTGTTTGCGCTAAGAGATTGACCATCAAAGGTCGTAGGTTCGATTTGGCGCATCACAATTAGGCAGCGGCAAAGCCGTTTTGTATATCAACTAGCGACCCGCACCGGCTTCGCACGGAAATTGTCAGTATTTCTCTACTATATTATGCATGTATTATACATATAAACCTTCCTCTTGAATCACTCTATCTAATAAAAAAACCGCATCAAAATCCGTTGCGTAGTTTTAAAGATCTAAGCATACAAAGGGATATAGGGACAGAGAAAGCGACTTTGTTTTATACTATGTAGTGATTTACGTCTGCGCAGCACAGCTTGATTTGAAGTACTGTAAATTTCTGTACAAAATGGAGCGCAACAGCTTCGTATTTGCGATGCGCCTTACATAACAGTATGCCTAGGAAGAGAAACAGCTCGTCCCAGTGTAACTTGGAAATAATTGTATCCAATAGTCCAATAGCCTTCTAGCTTTCAATAGTCTTCTATGCTGAAAACATAGAATGCGCCAGCTGCATTTCATTTCATTAGCTACGGGATTCGAGGGCTTCAGCTGACAACCTGTCACTACAGCGATACACATTTCAGGCTAAAATAGCCCTAGAAAACTTGTCAGACATGGCGGAACGACCTTTTCTTTGGTTGTTTACGCTCTGCCTACCCCATTCAGGATAAAGGCGTGATTATATGTATGTATGTATCCAATACTCTAATAGCTTGCTAAAGCCTATGCTATTTCCGGCACGCGGGCGGCAGTGCAGTCCGCTTTGTGTACACAGAGCGGCTAACCACGTGACCACGCATAATGGTGGGAAATGGCCGCCTTGTTTGAGCACCGAAATTTACCAGTTTTGTAGTAATTTTCCATCAAAATGACGACAAGAGGGTAGTCCTCTTATTCTGTCGAGTGGGTATCGAGTCTATCGACCCGATGAATCCTGTTGTCAGAGTTTTAAAACCGCCTAGTAGCACAACTATCAGGCCTCTGACATGGTTTGAGTAACGACCACTATCAAAGACAGCGACCGGGACCGACGGCTTAACGTGCCCTCCGAAGCACGAAATCTTTTTCTTTTCGGACAATCAGGTGATTCAGCCTGCAATGTCCTAACCAAACTGGGGAAAAATTCACAAAGTGATAAATTCTCAAATATCAACTTTGTGTTTCCCCCCTGGGAATCGAATCCAGGACCTCCGGATCGGGAGTCCATGGCACTAGCCACTAGACCACGGAGGCAGTTAGGAGGGTAGTTCTCCCGATTGACGGAAATGAAACGAGTATGTTCCGCGATAAATCATTACATTTGAATAATTTTACAGCTACAAGCTTTAAATGTGAATAATATATAGTTTTTTGGATGTGGGTCACTTAATTATATTTGTAAAAATAAAACAACTTCTGTAATAGTGATAATAAATACCGTCATATCATCTACAAATCTAACTTAAAATAACCCTCAAAACGTTGTCAGACGTGGCGAAACGACCATTATACATACATACATACATAAAATCACGCCTTTATCCCTTACGGGGTAGGCAGAGCGTAAAACGCCTCCTAAAAGGCGCTTTCGCCGCGTCTGACATAAATTGGGGGCAATTTTAGATTGTAATGTGTATTGCTGTAGTGACAGGTTGTCAGCCCATCGCCTAAATTACAATACACTGTAACCCTCGAATCCCTTTTGCTGACTTATACAGCATGCCCGGGAGGAAGGGCAACTGGAACATTCTATGTTTTTCTTATCTCCCAGTCCAGTATGGAAGTGAACGACCATTATTTAGTTCGTTTACGCTCTGCCTACCCCATTAGGGATAAAGGCGTGATTATATGTATGTCATATCATTCCTGGGTTTAGTAGAGCAACTTCTTAGTGCTTAATAGAAACATGTTTGTGGTAGAAATAATACTTTCAGTGGGGCAAAGTAATTAAAGACCATTAGCAGTAGTAACTGCCTCCGTGGTCTAGTGGCTAGTGCCATGGACTCCTGATCCGGAGAACCTGGGTTCGATTCCCAGGGGGGAAACACAAAGTTGATATTTGAGAATTTATCACTTTGTGAATTTTTCCCCAGTTTGGTTAGGACATTGCAGGCTGAATCACCTGATTGTCCGAAAAAGAAAAAGATTTCGTGCTTCGGAGGGCACGTTAAGCCGTCGGTCCCGGTCGCTGTCTTTGATAGTGGTCGTTACTCAAACCATGTCAGAGGCCTCATAGTTGTGCTACTAGGCGGTTTAAAAACTCCGACACCAGGGTTCATCGGGTCGATAGACTTGATACCCACTCGACAGAAGAAGAAGAAGCAGTAGTTTTTTTTTTGTAAATATTTTACATACTAAGGTAACAACATTTATATATTACGATCTAGCCTAATCTAAAGCTAATGAGTAATTTTACTATGACTTAATTTGCTAGGTAGACAAAACTAAGAATGTGTCCATTAATTTCTTCCATGCTGGACTGGGAGAGATAGAAAAACATAGAATGTTCCAGCTGCCCTTCCTCCCGGGAATGCTGTTGAAGTCAGCAAAAGGGACTCGAGGGTTACAGTGTATTGTAATTTAGGCGATGGGCTGACGACCTATCACTAAAGCAATACATATTACAATCTGAAATTGCCCTCAATTTTTGTCAGACGTGGCGAAAGTGCCTTTTACGAGGCGTTAAACGCTCTGCCTACCCCGTAAGGGATAAAGGCGTGATTTATGTATGTATGTATGTATGTCCATTAACACGTTTCTTATTGTCTCTATTAAGGGGAAGACACTTTGTTCTTGTGTCCTGTATGTATAGCACTCAATACACTATATTACATTGTCACTTTACAAAACTAACTCAAAAGGTTTTATCCTCTTGAGTCTTCTCACTATGTCCGTATTATCGAGGAGCTGGATAGCCTCGACGTTCACATTAGCAGTAGTGAAGTTAAAATAGTTTAGACTGGAGCCAGTCTTCACCTTCTAAGTAATATTTTAAAAGAGGCAGCCTAATCATCTCCCTAACCTTATCCCGTATCTCACGGGGTCGGCTTCCCAATTTAGGTGATTGAACTAGGGTACTGGTTTTTACACAGAGCGACTGCCTTCTGACCTCCGCAACCCAGAAGGGAAACCATACCCAATCCTAGATTAGGTCAGAGTTTTTAAACCGCCAATGCTTAGCACTGGCCTCTGATATGGCTTAACGACTTCTTCTTCTTCTTCGAATCAAAGGTCCAAAGTTCAACTATTATTATTATGATTAGATTAAGTCGTTACGGTATTATACGATATTAACCGGGACCAACGGCTTAACGTGCCTTCCGAAGCACAGAAAAAGCGCCGAATAAACGTACATATGAATTTCTAAAACCGAAAAACCCATTGGTACGTGGTGGGATTCGAACCATGACCTCCTGCACAGAAGGCAGCGGTCCTATCCACTACACCATCGGGCTCTCCAAGAGGCAGCCTAATAGACCAAAGATTTTTTTTATATAGATAGACCCTCTTCTTTTTACCCGACTCCGCAACGCAAAGTAGGGTTATGTGTTTATCAGCTTATGTTTATCAGGTTATATATTTATGTTTGATTCTCAGTGGTACGTCAATCGATTCTTAACCATGCGATTTTGTATAAAAATCAATATGGTGAAAATTACACGCCATTTTGTGAAAATGGAAACTGTTTAAGTCGACGAACTATGCCGAATGGGGTATCATTTAATTGGTGATTAAAAATCAATTCAAGTTTTCTCACATCATTTTTCATTTTGGACAATAGTTCAAGATCTATAATGATTTAAAGTTCCCTTGTAGAATACCCACGCAGTTGGATTTTTTGATATTTTTAAATTAGATGTTCTTCTTTTCGTGCGGGTCCCAATGGAATCGATGAATCCTGGTGTCAAGCTTTTTAAACTGCCTAATGGAACCACTGAAAATATGAGACTGTGAATAGAAAAATAACATCGTACGCCCACTAGTGGGCTGGTTTCAAGAACATGGACGATATCTCCGTGGGATCCGCCATTTGCAATAACTGAGGCGCGTGCCAACGCATAATGGCGAATCTGTTTGCGCGGGAAAAGTACCAGCGATACAGTGTGGCAGTTTTAGGAGATTTTTACACCAGTGTGATCTTCCATGCTGGACTGGGAGCTAAAGAAAAACGTAGAATGGGCCAGCTGCATTTTCTCCCAGACATTCTATAAAAAAACAGCTAAGGGATCCGAGGGTTTCAGTATATTGTAATTTAGGTGATGGGCTGACAACCTGTCACTACAGCAGTATACCTACAAATCTATCTTGGGTAAAAACCCTCAAAACTTTGTCAGACATGGCCTAGCTAATTAGGGATAAAGACGTGATTATATGTATGTTTGTGATCGAAAGCCAGAAGCTCTTATTTGGTCAAAGGGTTAGCTTAGTCCTTCCGATAACAAATGTCAAGCTACTCTGGCCGTAGCCAGGATGAGTGACCGGTAATGATATAACAACTCGAGTGTTTTCTTGCTTCGGAAGGCACGTTAATCCGTTGGTCTAGGTAATTAAACCATGTCAGAGACCATCGCTAAGCATTGATGGCCTGAAAACTCTGACAGCTGGGTTGGCCACTAACCTGGCAAAAGCCTAATATCTAGGATTGGGTTTGGTTTCCCGTCTGGGAGCAGAAGTCAGAAGGCAGCCACTCTGTAAAAAAACCAGTACCCTCGTTCACCCTAGATTAGGTAGCCAACCCCGTGAGATACAGGTGATGATGATTAAAAACAAGAAGGTTTTTTTTTTCTAATTTGATATTTTTATTTGTTCTAGCAACCACGGTAGGCAAGGAACGAAGATCACCAGAACATGAGGAGCCCAGATCGTCTCCAACTCCTGGCCCACCCAGTCCACAAAACAACGGGACTACTGGTAATATAAAAACTAACTGTTCCGTGGTCTAGTGGTTAGAGCCTTGGGCTTACGATCCGGAGGTCCTGGGTTCGATTCCCGGGGGGGAAACACAAAGTTGATATTTGAGAATTTATCACTTTGTGATTTTTTCCCCAGTTTGGTTAGAACATGGCTGAATCACCTGATTGTCCGAAAAGCAAAGATTTCGTGCTTCGGAGGGCACGTTAAGCCGTCGGTCCCGGTCGCTGTCTTTCATAGTGGTCGTTACTCAAACCATGTCAGAGGCCTGATAGTTGTGCTCCTAGGCGGTTTAAAAACTCTGACACCAGGGTTCACCGGGTTGACATAGACATAGACTCGATACCCACTCGACAGAAGAAGAAGTATGTATTTTAAGATAGATTTGTAAATATTTTGCTGAAGTGACAGGTTGTCAGCCCATCGCCTAATTTACAATATACTGAACCCTCGGATCCCTTAGCTGATTTATACAGCATGCCCGAGAGGAAATGCAGCTGGTATATTCCATGTTTTTCTCTCGCTCCCAGTATGTCCAGCATGGAACAAAATTTGAAAACTTTTATATGTCTGTTAATGCTTTATCTACCCCGTAACTTACCTGCATTGATTTTGTCCCCAGCCCTATCATCAACGGAATCGCTCTCCCCCCCACTGGCAGAAGGCAGAGCCCCCGCACTACAACGCTTACGACGCTTCTTGTCAGCTTTACATCACTTCGCTGCTGACGTCAGTGCTGACGCGGGGGAAAGGGTCAAGCAGCTGATTCACAACTTAGTGGTAAGTTACTTACGTCATTTGTTGTCAACCCGTTGCAGCTGACGTCAGTTCTATGATCAACGGAGTCCTTATCCCCGCCACTGGCATAAGGCCGGGTCCCAGCACTGCAACGCTTAAGACGCTTCTTTTACATCTATTTGCAGCTGACGTCAGTGCTAACACGGAGGAAAGGGCCAAGCAGCTTATACACATTTTAGTGGTAAGTTACTTACGGCACTTATTTTCAACCTATTGCAGCTGACGTCAGTTCTATCATCAACGGTGAATCTCTCCCTACTGGCAGTAGGGCGTGCCCCAACACTACAGCGCTTACGTCGTTTCTTGTCAGTTTTACATCACTTCGCAGCTGACGTCTGTGCTGACGCGGGGGAAAGGGTCAAGCACAACTTGGTAGTTGTGAATCAGCTACCACTAGGTATATTACTTACGTCATTTATTGTCAACCCGTTGCAGCTGACGTCAGTTATATCATCAACGGACTCGCTCTCCCCTCACTTGCTGAAGGCCGGGCCCCAGCACTGCAACGCTTACGACGCTTCTTTTACATCAATTCGCAGCTGACTTCAGTGCTGACGCGGAGGAAAGAGTCAAACAGTTGATTTACAACTTAGTGGTGAATTTGTCAGTTTTTATATTATGGGAGCGACCGTCAGCGCTGACGCGGGGAAAAGGATCAAACAGCTAACAACTTTATGATAAGTTTTTTTATCAGCTCAGCTGAAAGATACAACCAACTAATGTTTTTGTCATACATATATGCATACATACATATAATCACGCCTGGGATAGGTAGTATAGTAAATGACCTAAACAAAGGTCTTTCAGCCACGTCTGACAAAGTTTTAAAGGTTATTTAACATTGATTTATAGGTATATTGCTGTAGTGACAGGTTGTCAACCTATCGCCTAAATTGCAATATACAGAAACTCCCGGATCCCTTAACTGGTTTTCACAGCATGCCCGGGAGGAAATGCAGCTGGCACAATTTATGTTTTTCTTTCGCTGCCAGTCCAGCATAGAAGATTTTTGTTAAACATTGATATGAATAGTTGTGTTGTTAAGATTCTCGTCAACCTAGTATTTGAAATACTCCCAGATTTTTTATAGTTTCCCTTATCTCCTCCTCGGTGTGAAAAAGGCAACTATCAAAGACAGTTTTCGCTAAGCATCTCTGTATGCCATCTGCCAAGAGTTGTGAGTGAAATCCAAAATTTTATATATATCCAACCATATTGACCATCGTTCAGCTAATTGGATACCGTAACCGCGTTTTCCTCTAGGTTGTAGCCGTTGTAGGTGAAAACCAGCGCTTGCTCATGAGCAAATTTTGACGCTGAGCTATTGCCTGTTTGCACTGCTACCCTGGTATCTGTTGTTTCCTTTTGTCTGTTGAATTTAAATTTTAGAACCATCTTTGGTGTAAAATGTGTGTGTCTGCACTACCAAATAAACGTTTAATCTATCTATCCCTGTAACGATAATTATCGAGGATTATAAAATCTTCTCTTATCCACAGGCAGGCACAGTGAACATAGAAGAGTTCCAGACAGGGGTGCAAGAAAGCACGAACTACCCTCTCCGGGCGTCAGTGCCTGGTTTCCTGAGGGCCTTACTCCCACTGGCACAGAGAGACCTGCATTCCAGAGCTAGGAGGGCAAAACAGGTAAAATGGTCAAAATCTTTCTACCCATCATGGAACTTAACATGTCTTTCACATGAGTGTTCTTTAGACAAGGCCAAAAGTGACAGATTCATAACCAAACTCACCTAGAAACACAGACTCAAGTCAAGTGGGAGGATGATTTGCATTGCAATCCTTACTGGTCATAGTGGTTAAGGTACGCATTGCTTACATACATATAATCACCTCTTTATCCCTAATGGGATAGGCAGAGCGTAAACGACCTAAACAAAGGTCGTTCTGCCACGTCTGACAAAGTTTTGAGGGTTATTTAAGATACATTTGTAAGTTCATTGCTGTAGTGACAGGTTGTCAGCCCATCGCCAAAATTACAATATACTGAAACCCTCGGATCCCTTAGCTGGTTTTTACAGCAAGCCCAGGCCAGCATGGAAGACATCACCGCATCGCATCTCTACATAGAATAAAAATAGTGTCGATGTGCTCGGGGCTTAGCGTTGTTATAAAAAAGACAACTCAAACAAACTGATTCCAAAATTAAAAAGTTCGGAAACTACAAATAAAGTTGTGCAATATATTTGTTTAGAAGAATTTCTTGATCTTATTTTATTGCAGACCCCACTTCAGTACGTGAGAGCCCACGAGCACCTCATCCTGGAGTCAGGAGGTGATGGAGGTGATATCTTCGCACCACAACCCTCGGGCAGTATAGATCCCGGAGCCAAGAGGAGGGCCAGTGATCCGTAAGTTATCCTATTATTCTAGGTCAGTAGGTATGATAAGCTGGTCTCTCAGCTTCACTTCAAGTTGTGAGGACAGAGGAAACATCCTTGCACCACAATCTTTAGGTAGAGCAGAATTTGGCGCGAAGAGGTGAGTCAGCGATCCGTAAGTTATTGTATTATCCGGAAATCAGTAGGCTAGGCTTCCTAGCTTAGACTTGGCACCACAAACTTAACCAGTGCATAGCATGAGGCAGAGGCGAGCTAGCGAAAGTTATTAAATATTCCTACTTCATGCTATAAATTTTCCATCAAGCGCTTAGCGCCTGACAATAAATTCATAGCAAGACCTATCACAACACAATTGCAACACGTTTCCGGCAGGCGCTAGACCGGTATCGCAATTACGCAGTACTCACACACATCAAAGGCTGACCGCAAAAAGTCCTCAAGCCGGGTGTTGTGTGTGACAGCGGATGTAGGGTTGCCAGGCAAGGAAAGAAAGAGTCTGTGGTCTTAATTTAAAGTCTGTAGGGTGTTTAGTTTAGCATTGTTACCCTAACTAAAGTCTAGATGGATAAAAAGATGTACCTCCACCGATCCATCCCTTTTCCGTACAAGACATACATATACATACATATAATCACGCCTTTATCCCTAATGGGGTAGGCAGAGCGTAAACGATCTAAACAAAGGTCGTTTCGCCACGTCTGACAAAGTTTTAAGGGTTTTTTAAGATAGACTTGTACGTATATTGCTGTAGTGATAGGTTGTCAGCCCATCGCCTAAATTACAATATACTAAAACCCTCAGATCCCGTAGCTGGATTTTACAGCTTGCTCGGGAGGAAATGCAGCTGGCACATTCTATGTTTTTCTCTCACTCCCAGGCCAGCATGGAAGCTTACCGTACAAGACTCTGACATAATATTCATAGGTACCTATTATTGTGTTATAAATGACCAAAGTTTTATGATAGTGGACGTCACACAACTTAGACAAACCATGTAAAAGAGGCCTCTTTGTTTTTAAATACTTTGAAACCAGGTTTCATCAGGCCAATCCACACTTTCGACTTTTAATCCTGGCAGCCCTAAGCGGGGACTGGAGACGGGGAGAGAGGGGAACAAATTACCTGTCGCCGGCAGTCGTCGGTGGCGACGGATATTGATAGAGTGTGCTCCTGATTTTTGCCAAATGGATTTTGAAGGACGCACCTCTTACCCTTCTGGTTGGCAGGTGATACGAGGATTTTCAGTTCAATCGTGATCCTCCTATTTAAAACCAGTTGAGTTGATGCTTCGAAATGTAATTTCAATAGTGGACATTCTGTTTACCCGTGTTGCACTTTACAAGGTTGTACTTATTAAAAGTTTCCTGGCTTTTATATATTTGCGAATTGGTCTAGCGCCTGTCGCTAATGTAAAAGCAATTATGCTGTGATGGGTCTTGCTATTTATTTATTGTGCGCTTACTACCCCAGTTGGTAAAGTTATACTGGTTATTCTTAAATAATAGTGTTATTTTTTACTTGCTCCCACTTTATGTGCGCGGCATTAGGCTTGCTTTTAGTATAAAAGCGCAATAAAAATATATATAATGAAGATTAAATTCCTATAGCAGCCTTGTTTTTGCAAGCCAACAGGCAGGACACGACCCGGCCACGCTCGCCAAACCGAGTCGTGTTTCACACAATTTAGAGCCGTCATATTTCCACGCATGTGGATCTAACGAATGGCGGCTGGAATAAAGCGCGCGGGTGCCAAATGGCGCGATAATAATAATTCAGCGCTAAACAGGCGTCCGATGACGATGTGGTCTGTCTATAGTTCGGTATTATGGGCCCGTTATTGTGGACATCCCTTTTTATGACCCTTGGAATTTGGAATTATGTACACGATTTTATTGTGCCTAGGTACCTTCTGAGGCCTAACTAACCTTGAAATAAAGACTCTCGTTTTTACCTATTAAGAACACAATATACATAATTTTATTTTTAATTACTTCTGTGACTTTTTTCCACCAAATACATGATAGGAAAAAAGATATTTTAAACACATTACGAAATGATTTATATGTGGTAAAACTTGCTTGCTGCCATGCTAACTGCAACACATGTTGGTGGCAGCAGCTGGTATGAGACTAGCGTGTGCTTGTTTAGTCACAGCAATTAGTCGGCAATCAAACTTCCTAATTGAACTGTTTATGCTAGAGTCATTAAAAAAAAAACTGTAGTAGTTTGCCAGTAGTCACCGAATCCCCCTAATTCCCTACAAACTTTACAACAAGTAAATCGTAAACAGTGGGATACAGACACTATCAGGTGCTACCACTACTGCCTGTTTGATTAAATAATACAGTACTCATGCCCGGGAAGAGAAGCAGCTGAGACATTCTATGTCTATAACAACATAGTAAACCACATTAATAACTGCGCCACATGTTGGAGGAAGCAGCTGGTATGAGACGGCAATCAAACTTGCTAATTGAACTTCGCAGGCGTTCGGGACGTTTTGGAAAGGATTTGTACAGTTATGGGCCTTGAATATAGCTCATAGACTGTCAGGCTGCGAAACTGAACTACTCAAATCTTACTTAAATACTAAAGTTACTCAAATGAGTTGATTATGAAAGACACTGGGCTTAATTCTAGTTTCAACCGGCTAAACCTAAAATTGAAGTATATCTGTCACTTTCAGATTAAAAACATTCGAAAAGGACAGGAGATCTATTCTCTCCGGTTTTTGATTTATAGTCGGTGGTTTTATGCGCCGTCGTATGATATGGCGGATAAAATTGTTAGAAATACAGGGAAAACTTGCAAATGCGTGTCAAAATCTGGCGGATAAAGCGTAAAACCATAGAGTATAAATCGCCTACCCTTTTTCAATTTTATTATTTTGAATTTAGTTTTAGCCGGTGGTATCTAGAATCAAGCCCAATATGTTATAATTTTGTTTAAGTGGCGGCGAGTGCAGTCTTTATTTTATTACGATTATCGTTCTGACCTAGTTTTATCGACTAAAAGTCTAAAGCTAACGAGCTGAATTTTCTTCGTATATTTTGGAACAAACCATTTTATTATTCTTACATGCAACACATTAAAAATAGTTCTAGAAACCTATCGCTACCAGCTGTTGGATCTATTAAACGATAACGCCAGCTTGCGAGGGGCTGTTCATTTATCACGCCATTGAATTTCAACATAAAACATTACGACTTAAACTTTTGATATCAAGGTAGAGTGATAAGCTTTTACCGGCGTGTTGATTTGTTTCTTTTTAAAATTATTCTAATGATTCTAATTAGTGGATATTGATTGATCAGATGGTTACTTAGCATTAGCAGCAGTGCGTTTTTATTTTCTTGAAGACTTTCATCATCATCCATCAGTATTCCAATCTCACAAAATTAAATAATATTTGTATGTCATGTGCCTATACCGGGTGAAAGGGACAGCGTCCTGCAAAACTGATAGGGGTTGCTCAAACAACAACACTGAACAACTATCAGTGAAAAAAAAATTGCTTTTTCATACAAATTGTCTGAGGTGAACTTTTTTCAAATCTCTTCCTGAAAGAATTTCCATCGTGGAAGTTGTTCAGTGTCGTTGACTGAGTAACTCCTATCAGTTTGCGGGACGCTATCCCTTACATCCTGTATATATTCGATTTAGACCGGACAGGAAACACTTTGTATGTACCTGGAGTACAGAAGTTGAGTAGGTGTATATTCTATTGTTGTGGAGCCGTGGCATGCATAACTAATGCAATATTTTGGTTTTCGCTTACACAATGGCCGATATTTTCAATTCTTATATTCAAATGTCGCTGTTAGAATACGACCCCTACAGAATTGGTGAGCACACGAGTCAGAAGTGAAACTTAACCAACCAAATCAATCAGCAGTGGCGAAGGGTGAATTTTATCGATAGGGAAGCCATAGTAAAAAATAAGTACCTACTTTAATTTCTCCGTATATCTTATTTTTAAGTTTAACACTAATATCCATAAAACCAGTTTCGCAAGTAAACAAAACAACAAAGATAACAAACCATTTTGCTAAGTTAACAACAACTACCAGAGGATTTTGATGACCCACGGGGTAGTTAGTGTCGCGAGTTATTACGTTGTTTTAGTATTATGAAATTTTGCATCCATGCTGGACTGGGAGAGATAGAAAAACATAGAATGTTCCAGCTGCCCTTCCTCCCGGGCATGCTGTAGAAGTCAGCAAAAGGGACTCGAGGGTTACAGTGTATTGTAATTTAGGCGATGGGCTGACAACCTGTCACTATGGCAATACACATTACAATCTAAAATTACCCTCAATTTTTGTCAGACGTGGTGAAAGCGCCTTTTACGAGACGTTAAACGCTCTGCCTACCCCGTAAGGGATAAAGGCGTGATTTTATGTATGTATGTATGTATGTACAAAAGGGAAGCCGATGGGAATTGTGTTATACGGACCCTTCGCCACTGCATCCCAGGCTGGGATTCCCAGCCTCATCATGACGCTACGCTGCGCCGTGATGGTATTCCCGTGATCTTGAAATTTCACTCACAGCGCGCAAAAATCTGATATTGGATTTGACATAAAATGCTAATTTATACATACATACATACATATAATCACGCCTTTATCCCTAATGACCTAAATAAAGGCCTTCCCGCCACGTCTGACAAAGTTTTGAGGGTTAATTAAGATAGATTTGTAAGTATATTGCTGAAGAGACAGGTTGTCAGCCTATCGCCTAATTTGCAATATACAAAAACCCTCGGATCCCTTAGCTGGTTTTTACAGCAGAAAAGCAGCTGGAACATATGTTTTTCTCTCGCTTCCAGTCCAGCATGGATTCATACATATGACATAAAATGCTGATTTGTCATAAAATGTTGATTATGATAGTCAACATTCTACTAAGGCGTATTATACGACAGCCCCCTACAACTGCAAAGTTCTGATCGCGCTAATAACTACCGCTGAACCAACTGGCGTGAAACATTACCCTTAAACACCAACTTTAGCGATTTTCAACACAAATTATAATAGCAGAAACTGCCTCCGTGGTCTAGTGGCTAGTGCCATGAACTCCCGATCCAGAGGTCGGAGGCTGAATCACCTGATTGTCCGAAAAGAAAAATATTGCATGTTAAGCCGTCGGTTCCGGTCGCTGTCTTTGATAGTTGCCGTTACTCAAACCATGTCAGAGGCCTGATAGTTGTGCTACTAGGCGGTTTAAAAACTCTGACACCAGGGTTCATCGGGTCCATAGACTCGATACCCACTCGACAGAAGAAGAAAATAGCAGAAACTAAATTTAGTGCCTGTTTTCATTAATTTCTGGTTAATTCAATTTTAATTATACAAATAAAACGGTGTGATACATACATACATATAAACACGCCTTTATCCCTAATGGGGTAGGCAGAGCGTAAACGACCTAAACACAGGCCGTTCCACCACGTCTGACAAAGTCTTGAGGGCCATTCAAGAAAGATTGGTACGTATATTGCTGTAGTGACAGGTTGTCAGCCCATCGCCTAAATTACAATATACTGAAACCCTCGGATCCCTTAGCTGGTTTTTACAGCATGCTCGGGAGGAAGTGCAGCTGGCACATTCTATGTTTTTCTCTTAATCCCAGTCCAGCATGGAAGAGAATAAAACGGTGTGAGGTACATATTTACTTGTTTAGGCTTCTGCCGAACCGTTACACACACGTAAGTAAATGAGTTTAAAAAAACAACTGATTTCTATAGTAATTACGTAGATAATGTTGTTAATAATTATAAAAATTACAAAATAATTCTATAACAAAATATAATATGAATGAAAGAAAATAATAAATTCGTTTTGGGCACGGCACGAACCTGCGTCTCTGGAATTTATTATTTTCTTACTTTTATATTATACATACATACATATACATATAATCACGCCTCTATCCCTAATGGAGTAGGCAGAGCGTAAACAACCTAAACAAAGGCCATTCCGCCACGTCTGACAAAGTCTTGAGGGCCATTCAAGAAAGATTTGTACGTATATTGCTGTAGTGACAGGTTGTCAACCCATCGCCTAAATTACAATATACAGAACCCTCAGATCCCTTAGCTGGTTTTTACAGCATGCTCGGGAGGAAATGCAGCTGGCACGTTCTATGTTTTTCTCCCACTCCCAGTCCAGCATGGAAGATATTATATTAAATTATATTATATTAAATCAAATGTCATGAATGCTAAAAATCCTCAAAAATTTAAACAAATTAATCCTGTATGCGTAAATATATTATAAAAAAAAACGTATTCTGTCAACATAACAGCCTTCTTACTTTAGTGTTCTTTGTTCGAAATTTCGAATAACATAATAATGATCGAGGTATATGACGTATATGTGTACAAAAAAGCTATGTTAGTTCTCTAATGGGTGAGCCCATCGCATCGCTTACAAAGTAAATACTAAAATTTAGGCGCACTTTGCTTAGAAAAGAAAAAATCGCTAAGTACATATAATGACGCCTTTATCCCTAATGAGCAGAGCAAAAATTACCTAAACAAAGGCTAGTTGAAAATGATCAGATCGACCGGAAAATTGCTATAAGAGGTTTTAAAGTTTTAATGGCTTATTGCCCATTAAGCCTCTCTTAGTTTCCCCAAAATCATACCAAGGTTAAATTGCTTGTTTGTTTGAATTTGGAAAATATTGACATCCCCCCCACATAAGTGGGCCACATAACTCCGTCAGGGTGGGGAAACAAAGAGAGTCATATTGGCCAATAAATGAAGCAATTAATAGAATAAAATCTCATGTAGCAATTTTCATACATACATACATACATAAATCACGCCTTTATCCCTTACGGGGTAGGCAGAGCGTTTAACGCCTCGTAAAAGGCGCTTTCGCCACGTCTGACAAAAAATCAGGGCAATTTTAGATTGTAATACGTATTGCTATAGTGACAGGTTGTCAGCCCATCGCCTAAATTACAATACACTGTAACCCTCGAGTCCCTTTTGCTGACTTCAACAGCATGCCCGGGAGGAAGGGCAGCTGGAACATTCTATGTTTTTCTATCTCTCCCAGTCCAGCATGGAAGTAGCATTTTTCAGGGATTTACTAAGGGTGTCTGAGTGATTGCAACTAGCCTAAAGTTACAATTTCAACAGTAATTTTAGCAACTGGTACCTATTCTGGAAATTCACGCCAACTTCATTTAAAATGGCGTCTCTAAAATGCCTTTTTAAGCGGGTCATTTACGGAATAGAAATTCTATAAAATGCTTTTGAAACCGCTTATCTTGTCCAGCTAAAATAAGAGACGTCATACTAAATTAAGCCTTTAGTACGTGCAGAATAGAATAGCAGAATAGCAAATCACTACGTAAACCACGTAAAATTCAGAATTTTAGCGGCTCTAAAATTGAGCTTAATGGGCTCAATTCTAGATACCACCAGTTAAAACTAAAATTAAAATCTATCTGTCACTTTCAAAATAATATAATTGCAAAGGATACTCTATGGTTTGACACTTGGCTGTCAATGTGTGTGTTCTTATTTTCTTACGTCTAATAAACTATTAAGAACCAATAGTCCAATGAAAAAAAAAGCAAAAATTATAAAACAATCTACAATTCGACTGATCACCTTAAAGATATTAAATCTGTAATATACTAAAGCTGCAATCAATGCCAGAGCTGAATATTGACCCAGGCGATAAACTTTATCTTTACTATTTTCTTTACCAACAAACTTTGTTTCTTTTACCCTTATTGAAACCACAGCTGTGAATACAATAAACACTACTAATATCAGAATCTTCTTAGAAATAACGTGTATTCTATAAATACCCAATGTTGCCAATACAACAAAAAACGCTGATCTGCTTAAATCTTTGTCGTCATCCAAGAATGCTTCCAGCATTCCTGATGATGACTTCATCTTTTCACCTGCAACTACGATTATGACCAGACCAAGTGTGACGAGCTTCAATTTGGCATCCATTTGCGGTTCTTCAGTCAAATGTTGAAGTTGCGAAGATTCCTGAAACGGGCAGAAATCAGATTTTTATTTGGGCGGTTTAAGAGTGACATAAAATAGGTAAATTTAAAGTAAAAAATAGGTAAATTCTTCCATGATGGACTGGGAGAGATAGAAAAACATATAATGTTCCAGCTGCCCTTCCTCCCGGGCATGCTGTAGAAGTCAGCAAAAGGGACTCTAGGGTAACAGTGTATTGTAATTTAGGCGATGGGCTGACAACCTGTCACTATAGCAATACACATTACAATCTAAAATTGCCCTCAATTTTTGTCAGACTTGGCGAAAGCGCCTTTTACGAGGAGTTTGACGCTCTGCCTACCCCGTAAGGGATAAAGGCGTGATTTTATGTATGTATGTAATTTAAAGTGCATGCAAGATAATGCTGTGGTTTCTGGCCGCAGCATTACTTAAAACTAATTTTGAGATAGCTCTGTCACTTTCTTAACTATAATATAAGAGCACGATAGCAAAGCAATTAAAGAAATTACTTTGACATTCCTAATCTGATTTAAAAGAGACCAGGCTTCTTTCGTCAGATTAGGAATAAATCAAAGGTCGAAAATTGGTCAAACTCATGTGTTTAATTACTATCTTGCTTCTATGTCAGAGTTGAGATAGTGACTGCGGAATATGCATGACTTTTTAAAAAACTATTGGTAAGAATTATTGTCACCATAAGTGAACGAATGTGAAGTTTTCGCAAATAGTCATTAGTTTAGGAGTTATAAAGCCTTAAAGTGGTTAGTTAAAAAGAGAGGTCCGAACTGTCATGTAACGTCATAAAACAGGAGCGCCATACTAACTCGTAAATTCTCGTTTCAAAGAGGGAGATAGATAGTCTACCTTTTTATGGTATATCTCGATGATTTTTTGATCAATTATATTTCTGTTTTCACTATTCTTTTCATAATTTGAGATATTTTTAGAAAATAATTTCAGCTACTCAAAATAATTATGTTATATGCACGTTCTTTTATCAGAATTGGAGTCAATAGTGGTGTCGATTCCAGCAAGGTTCATTTGTCACTACATATTATAAAACAAAGTCGCTTTCTTTATCCGTATATCCCTGTGTATGCTTAGATCTTTAAAACTACGCAACGGATTTTGATGAGGTTTCTTTTAAAGGATAGAGTGATTCAAGTGGAAGGTTCATATGTATAATACATGCATAATGTAGTAGAGAAACACTGATGATTTCCGTGCGAAGCCGGGGCGGGTCGCTAGTTTAATATAAAATTAAGAAACCCTTGTGGGGAGGACCACTCTGCGGACATCATGCGTAACGGCTGCTCCAAAAGAGTTGGATTCCGTTCCAATCGAAACAACCTAAGCTCACAAGAGCAAACCACTTGCAATATAAAATTAATACTTTTTTATATGGTAGTTCTCGCCACACTTTAAAACAATTTAAATCAATATAGAAAATACGATGAACATATAACAAATATGAAATTCATTCATTTTAATTGATAATTCATTCGGCGTTGATAGTTTACATAATTGAATCTGGTACTATTACAGTGACACACATATAATCACGACTTTATCCCTAATGGGGTAGGCAGAGCGTAAACGGCCTAAACAAAGGTCGTTCCGCCGCGTCTGACAAAGTTTTGAGGGTTATTTAAGATAGATTTGTAGGTATATTGCTGTAGTGACAGGTTGTCAGCCCATCGCCTAAGTTGAAATATACAAAACCCTCAGACCCCTTAGCTGGTTTTTACAGCATGGTTGAGAGGAAATACAGCTGGCACATTCTATGTTTTTCTCTTACTCCTAGTCCAGCATGGAAGTATGTATAATCATAAACATAATATAACTGCAAAATAATACTTAATTCATATTTACTGGGTCTAAACTACAATACTTCAGAATCACAATTTGATATAATAAGTTAGCTATCTAAAGCTTAGTAATAATAAATTAACACTGCAATCATACACTCACAAACATACACATAAATATATACTTGTATACATTTAACTATTTAGACAAACATAATACATAGAACATTACATATACGTGGGACACTCAGAAAGATTTGCGACACTAAAAAAAAATGTTCTACAGGTACATATATTTTTATTAAATCTTTTCAAAGAACTCTCCACCAGCCTCTATATAAAGATTCATGCGTCTGAACCAGTTTTCAAAACACTTTTTCCAGTCCGCCGTAGACACCTCGTTTACAGCCTGCTCGAACGCAGCCAGCGCATCTTCCGGCGACGAAAATTGTATCCCCTTGAGCTGATTTTTTATTTTTGGAAATAAAAAGAAGTCACACGGTGCTAGATCAGGGCTGTAAGGAGGGTGACCCAGGAGTTTGACTGGTGTGCTGTCCAGGAAGTCCCTCGTTTTGAGCGCGGTGTGTGCAGGCGCATTGTCGTGGTGGAGCAGTAGTCCGCGGAGCCCTGTGTTTGGTCGCTTGTTGCTCACAATAGAAAAAACTTCTGGTAAACATTTGGTAGTATACCATTCGGCGTTAATGCTTCTTTGATCTCGTAAGGGAATTGAGGCCAAGTGGCCAGTCAAATTAAAAAAGCTGGCGATCAAAATCTTCCCCCCGCTTCGAGATCGCTTCACTTTGGTAGGCGTTGGTTCATTTTGAAACACCCAAACTGTCGACTGGCTCTTGGTTTCTGGATCGTATTGATAAATCCAGGACTCATCAGCTGTTACGATGTCGTAAACACGCCGAGACGAGCCTGCTTCAAATTTGTTCAGCATATCACGGCACCGTTCCACCCGGGCCTGCTTCTGAGCGTCGGTGAGGTAGTGCGGCACCCAGCGCGATACTATCCTCCTCACGCGAAGATGCCCTTGTAGAATCTCGTGAACGCTTCCCGATCCAATTTTTAATATGTGCTGAATCTCCTGATATGTAATTTGCCTATTATCTTGGATTAAATTTTTCACTGCTAGCACGTTTTCTTCCGTAATAGCCGTCAAAGGGCGACCGCTTCTTTCTTCATCCCCCAAGGTTGGCCGACCGCGCCTAAATTCGTTATACCAACGATACACGGTTGCCTTGGAGGGGCTTTCATCCATAAATGCCATTTGAAGTCTATCGAACGATTCATCCGGTTTCAGGCGACACTTGAAATCGTAAAAAATCATAGCTCTAAAATGTTCCCGGCGCAGATCCATTTTTCAGTAAGACACGATACTTTGAATTGGCTCGCAAAAAATGTGGAGGGAAATTTTGAAAATGGAACACACATATTTTTACTTAAAAGTAATCATATTTTCAAAAAAGATTCTAACCGGCCAGTCTGCCATATATAAAAACTATTTATCGCAATACTTTCTGAGTGGCCTGGTCATACATACAGACAGACGTGGCGGAACGAAGCCCGAAGAGCCCGATGGTGTAGTGGATAGGGCCGCTGCCTCCTGAGCGGGAGGTCGTGGTTCGAACCCCACCACGTACCAATGTGTTTTTCGGTTTTCGAATTTCATATGTACGTTTATTCGGTGCTTTTTCCGTGCTTCGGAAGGCACGTTAAGCCGTTGGTCCCGGTTAATATCGTTTAATACCGTAGATATTAGTCGTTAAGCCATATCAGAGGCCAGAGCTAAGCATTGGCGGCTTGAAAACTCTGACCTAATCTAGGATTGGGTCTGGTTTCCCTTCTGGGTTGCGGAGGTCAGATGGCAGTGGCTCTGTGTAAAAACCAGTACCCTCGTTCAATCCCCTAGATTAGGAAGCCAACCCCGTGAGATACGGGATAAGGCTAGGGAGATGATGATGAGACAGACGTGGCGGAACGACCTTTGTTTGGGCCGTTTACGCTCTGCCTACCCCATTGGGGAGTGAGGCGTGATTGTATGTATACACACTCATCATCTCCCTAGCCTTATCCCGTATGCGAGGGTCGGCTACCTAATCTAGGTGATTGAACGAGGGCACTGGTTTTTACACAGAGCGACTGTCATCTGACCTCCGCAACCCAGAAGGAAAACCAGACCCAATCCTAGATTAGGTCAGAGTTTTCAAGCCGCCAATGCTTAGCACTGGCCTCTGACTTCGCTTAACGACTAATATCTACGGTATTAAACAATATTAACCGGGACCAACGAAGCACGGAAAAAGCGCCGAATAAACGTACATATGAAATTCGAAAACCGAACAACACATTGGTACGTGGTGGGATTCGAACCACGACCTCCCGCTCAGGAGGCAGTGACCCTATCCACTATACCATCGGGCTCATGTATGTACACACTATGCGAAAAAAAATAGTTCACGTTCTAAGTAAATATCGGAACCCGAAATAACTGCGCGGCACTGATTCAATGCAGCGCAAAGTCAACAATAAAATAAATATTTGGCTAAAGACGAAACCTTCGTGGGGCGAAAACTAGTTTATAAAAATCGACAGCAAAAAGTCAACATACCTTTAGAGCAGATATTATGAAATAATATCAACTTGTAGAACTAAAACTATAGGTCCCAGTGAAATAAAACTATTGAATGCTTGACATGTCCTATTGCGAAGGAGACTGTTCCACCTTTTATCCAGTGTTGTCATACGAGGAACAAAATATGCGCTAAGCATTTATTAAAATTTTGCTAAGTTTTATTACATACATACATACACTAGCGACCCACCTCGGCTTCGCACGGAAATTATCAGTGTTTCTCTATATTATGCATGTGTTATACAAATAAACCTTCGTTTAGGTCGTTCCGCCACGAAATACTTACAACAAAAATATCTTCTTTAGCGGATGGTTTGGAAAAAAACAATGGACCTAGAATTAACTACACTATTCTAAATCTATATCTAATAGGTATTTTTTGCGCTAATATGGCAACACTGCCATTATCAACATTTATTAAGGACCATTCAAACCTTCCGATCCGATCATCCTAAATCAGATAAAATATACCTTACCATTTGTGACAGTTTCTGCTGAGTGTGAAATTTGGCTCCTAACTTAAGTCAGTAGTAGATCGTGCAAAGTGGCAAGTTTTAAAGATTTCAAGGAAATTATTTTTTATACATAGACTGATTTTATACATAGGAATTATTTTTTATTCATAGACTGCCCGACCACGACTTCGTACACCAGGTTCGTATGAAAAACACGCAGTGTAGGACATACTGAAAACGCTTGTCCGTGCGTAGGAGCGGGATCTGCTAGCCCGCGCGCGGAAGCGAGTTTCTCATTGTCTGATCTTTTTCTATGTATGTTATTGTACATAGATTTTTGCCTAGTCTGCAGTGTATTTTTTTCGCTTACACACAGGTGTCAATTACTGCGCGTAATATTGCGCTCAACACGCGGTTAATGCTTTTTGCATTGCCTACAACACACATGCGTCACCTTACGCGTAGCGATGAGAACTCTACGTCGGCGCATCCCTCTGCCTAGCGCGTAAGGTGACGCATGTGTGTTGTCATCAAATCATCATCATCATCATGTGGTCATGTAGTCTTTACTGGTGGATCCTGGGATGAGGTTAAGTCTTATGCTGAAGATGGGTTGTCACGTATAGCAAAATGGCTGGACTTAAACCTCCTTACTTTAAATACTACTAAAACGAATTACATTTGTTTTAGTATATACAACAACGGTCAGCATTTCATATAATTTTTCAATAAAAATTCATAAATGCTGTCAGACTGGACTCTGTAACTGCCCTACTATTGAAAAAGTTAATTCGTCAAAATATCTGGGAGTTCTGGTGGATCAGCGTTTGTCTTGGTACCCGAATATTGATAATGTAATGACAAGACTACGAAAACTGACCTACATATTTAAATCGCTCAGATATGTAGTACCCAGACCGACCCTAGATCCAGACAGATCACAAGCTTGCAATACCCCAAGGAATCTCCTCAATGAAATATATATTGCGCTTGTGCAATCTGTAATAACCTATTGCATCCCCATCTGGGGAGGGGCTGCTAAAACTCAGTTTCTCTATTTAGAACAAACTCAGCGTGGATTGATAAAGATCATGTATTTTAAAAATAAAAGGTATTCTACAGAAAAACTTTATTTGGAAACCAATTTGCTCACTGTTCGGCAACTATACATATTAAACATCACTCTAAGAAAACATAAAACCTTGGAATATGATCCAAATAAATTAAAAAAAAGACGCAATAATCTGGTAGCAACACAACCCAGGGTACGCACAAGTTTTGCTCAACATCAATACAACTGGCTCTCGGCTTTTATTTATAATAAAATAAACACAAATATAAACATATACTCTTTGTTGTATCGGGATTGTAAAAAAGCAACTACTATTCTGCTGAAATCTAAAAACTACGAGGAATCTTAAAAGTATTTACAATTCACAACATAATTTTTTAATAAAATGGCACACACCTACACACACACAACACTCAAACACACACACACACACTCAAACACATACACACACACACACGCTCACACACTTAATAATATACTAACCTGTAAGTTAACCTTGAAGTGATGTATAAGATGTTTTTAGTCTATTAATTAAGTATAATAAGATAGGGAAGAGCCGAGCTACCTGACACAGGCTTTATTAGCTTAAAAGGTGGCTTCGGACACTATAATTGTCAAACATTTATTTGACTGAAAATAAAGAATTTATTATTATTTATTATTATTATTATCATAGGCCTTTAAGTCTATGTCAGACTGGGATACATCTTTCTGTGTGTTGTAAGCAATGCAAAAAGCATTGACAGCGTTGTGAGCGCAGCCTTACGCGCAGTATGTGACGTCTTCTTATTTTTGTTATACACACACCATCCGATTTAAGATGTAGAATCGGAAGGTCTGAATGACCTATTAGCTCTATAGCTGCTTCTATAAACATGGCTATCTTACAGCATTGTTAATTAAGTACTAACCGCAACCGGATTCAAGTACCTACTATAAAGTTGTATATACATACATATTTACATACATATAATCACGCCTTTATCGCTAATGGGGTAGGCAGAGCGTAAACGACCTAAACAAAGGTCGTTCCGCCACGTCTGACAAAGATATGAGGGCTATTGAAGATAGATTTGTAGGTATATTACCGCGCACCCCGCCGGCGGGGTCGCAGAGGTCCCTCCTTTGCTCTCCACTTTGGGGTTTACCGGCACGTACCGGGCAGATTCTCTCCGATAAGGAGTCCCCAAGGCAACGCCATAAGCCGAGGTTCGAGCCCTAGTGGGCGCCCTTAGGCAGTTGCCATTTCATTAAGGGTGTAGATTGCGTGTAGCAACTCCCCGCCTTAGCCCGGTGACGCATTATATACACTTTGTAGTATTATGCAAATAGGTCCATTCAAAAAAAAAAAAAAATGTAGGTATATTGCTGTAGTGACAGGTTGTCTGCCCATCGCCTAAATTACAATATACTGAAACCCTCGGATCCCTTAGCTGGTTCTTACAGCATACCCGGGAGGATATGCAGCTGGCACATTCTATATTTTTCTCTCGCTCCCGAGACCAGCATGGAAGTATAATAATAATAATATATACATACATATATACATATAATCACGCCTTTGTCCCTAATGGGGTAGGCAGAGCGTAAACGACCTAAACAAAGGTCGATTACGCTCTTACGAATTCTTTCAGGAAGTAAAAAAAATATTGGCTTTTCCATACAAATGGTCTGATCGAGGTGGACATTTTGTATGGAAATGCCTTATTTTTCACTTCTTTTCCATATGTTCGTTGGTCAAAGTTGACCAGTTTCAAGGTCAGATTCGCATCCTTTCGGTTGCATATACCCTTTTTGTTACACCCTTTGTTACACCCTGTAAGTATACATCATCTTCCTAGCCTTATCCCGTATCTTCCGGGTCGGTTACCTAATCTAGGGGATTGAACGAGGGTACTGGTTTTTACACAGAGCGACTGCCATCTGACCTCCGCAACCCAGAAGGGAAACCAGACCCAATCCTAGATTAGGTCAGAGTTTTTAAGCCGCCAATGCTTAGCACTGGCCTCTGAAGTTACACCCTTCTTCTTCTGTCGAGTGGGTATCGAGTCTATCGACCCGATGAACCCTGGTTTCAGAGTTTTTAAACCGCCTAGTAGCACAACTATCAGGCCTCTGACATGGTTTTTTAAGTAACGACCACTATCATAGACAGCGGCCGGGATCGACGGCTTAACGTGCCCTCCGAAGCACGAAATCTTTTTCTTTTCGGACAATCAGGTAATTCAGCCTGCAAGTTACACCCTGTATGTATACATTTGTTCGTAATCACTACATAGTATAAAACAAAGTCGCTTTCTCTGTCCCTATATCCCTATGTATGCATAAATATTTAAAACTACGCAACGGATTTTGATGCGGTTTCTTTGCATGGATAGAGTGATTCAAGAGGAAGGTTTATATGTATAATACATGCATAATATAGTAGAGAAACACTGATAATTTCCGTGCGAAGCCGGGACAGGTCGAGAATTTTTTATTATGATAAAGAATAAATACCTACGCACTCGTTAACACATTCTTATTTGATAAACGGGTGTAAAGGTCAGCTTACCGGAAACTGATAGGGGTTGCTTAGACAATGAAGCAACTACTACTTATTTTTTACCTGACTGTCAAAGAAGTGTTATTTAATTTACGTTTTCAAATTCAAATTGAAATGACGGTACTTATATCTATCGCAGAGTTTGCAAAAAAATTGGCTTACAGCTAGTAACATGCAGAGACAGTGGTGTGAGTCACACCGCCAGTTACAGCGAACGAAAGATAAACAAGAAATAATAAGCTAATCTGAACAAAATGCACTTATCTAGATACACAAACTGCATAGTAAAAGTAGAATTTATCTTTGTTGTATTGTCTTTGTATCTTTTTAATTTACTACACGCTTTAGTTTTACTGTAAGTGTAGTAAATAAGTTATTATGAATAAATAACTTCCATGCTGGACTGGGAGAGATAGAAAAACATAGAATATTCCAGCTGCCCTTCCTCCCGGGCATGCTGTTGAAGTCAGCAAAAGGGACTCGAGGGTTACAGTGTATTGTAATTTAGGCGATGGGCTGACAACCTGTCACTATAGCAATACATATTACAATCTAAAATTGCCCTCAATTTTTTGTCAGACGTAGCGAAAGCGCTTTTTACGAGGCGTTAAACGCTCTGCCTACTCCGTAAGGGATAAAGGCGTGATTTATGTATGTATGTGAATAAATAAATAAATAAAAAAATAAACTCTCACCAGGAAATTGAAACTGGTGGAATCATCACAGTAACGCCAAATACTTGACCAAACCACTAAAAGATTAAGTTGGACTTCTGTCTCACGTGTTTAGTTCTTTCAATGGCGTCGGTTCTCGCAACACAATCCTAATTCTAATTCTTAGCTAGCGCTGCCACTTTCTTAAGTTTGACATAACAACAGGATAGCAAATAAACACATGACTTTGACATTCCTAATCTGACATAAGACTGCTTATTTGACGTAAAATTATGAAGCATGCTCTATCCTCAGTTCTTATTTAAAGCGTTTTACATCAAATAAGAAATGTCAAAGCCATGTGTTTATTTGCTATCCTGTTCTTATGTCAAAGTTACGAAAGTGACAGCGCTAGCTAAGAATTGAATTAGGATTATTTATTCCATGCTGGCCTGAGAGCGAGAGAAAAACATAGAATGTGCCAGCTGCATTTCCTCCCGGGTATGCTGTAGAAACCAGCTGAGGGATCCGAGGGTGTTAGTATATTGTAATTTTGGCGATGGGCTGACAACTCAAATATAAATCTATCTTAAATAACCCTCAAAACCTTTGTCAGACGTGGCGAAATGACCTTTGTTTAAAAAAAATATTGAGTAAGTGACAGCGCTATTTTAATGATTTGATTTAAAGAGATTGATTTTAGCAAAAAGGAGTATTCTATACTGTGTCCCAAGGTCATCTTAAGGTCATCTTAGATTTCTTCAGCAACACTACAGAACCAGAATAATTAAAGAATAAAAAAAACTATAAAATGCATTGGAACTCTCACTCAATGCACTTCCAAAGTTTAAGTATAAAGTATGACAAAACTTAACATAGATTGCGGACTCGCTAAACAAAAGTTGGAACTTGAGTTTTACGAACTGAACAATGGACTTAAAAGACAATGCTTGACTTGGCTCAAACATTGTGGGGCCAATTTATAAACTAATAGCGGTCTTCTTCTTCTGTCGTGTGCCGATGTCAGAGATGATGTTGGTGTCAGAGTTTTGATGTCAGAGATGCGGATGTTATGATTTTCCTAAGTTAATTTTGTATTGATGCCGAAATAGCACAAAAATATATTTTGAAATAGTGTTTATAAAAATAAAATTCTTTTTACCAGTACTTAAAGAATAAATGTTAACATTTTGTTCCGAAACAAAATATTTACAGCCTTTTAACGCTTAAGGGCATTTGTGCACTCATCCACCCACATAAGACTCATATCCAGTTCGTATCGAAAAAAAATATATGAAACGGACATGGATGGGTGCATAAGTTGTCATACATTTACTAGGAAGGCCAAATTTGATACGAATCTAATATATTTGAGTGCACAAAGGGAGACAGGGTCCTTAAAACCTTTTCATATTGTGAAATCCTGTGTCATTGCTACAATTTTCAGGCGTTTCTTGATTATACTTATTCTTATATATTCTTTATATTATATTCTTCACTATACTACACATCCGCATTAATATCCGCATTGACTTCACGCGGACGCGGATGCAGATGTCCAAATTCATGCGAATGATACGCATATGCGGATGCAGATGCAAATATTCGCAACATCCCTGTTACACACGCGCGAAAAACGTAACCCTCCCTTGTCAGTCGGCTAATAAAAAAGACGACAAAATCTGCGCCAATTTTGTGACTTGTACCACCGTATCCCGCGACGTAGTGCCCGCAATCGATGCGGCATTGTTGTCGTGTATTCCGTAGTACTGGATATCCGGATATCCGGACTATTGCGCCTGAGCCGGGCAGATGTATGGCGGGGCGGGATGCTGTGATTTGTCGGTTTTCGAATTTGTCTATTCAGCACTTGTTGGGGCGGTGTTTTGTGAAGTTATTGGCGAACAAAGTTCAATAATAAATATACGTAAGTTTGAAACCGCCCCGATTGCTTTCTTTAGTTTTAGATATGAAGAGTTTGCTTGTTGATTAAAGGTTGTTATCGCCTATGTATGTACAGAGAGGAATTATGTTAATAATGAATGTGCGCTATGTTCATTGAACAGTGAAAGTCATTGTAAAAGTCGTGATAAATAGGACGTCTCAACTCAAAATGACCATTTTAAAAATACTTATATTTAAACTTTTTGCGAAAAGGAAATTACATAAACGGAAATGAGTAAGGACATTTGCGAAAAGAAATTAAGGGCCGTATTTGTAATCAGCTCTCATGAGTGACAGCGGGTTTGAGTTCGTATCAGAAATGTCATTTCAGTACAAACTCACCTGTCAAATCCATACTTAATATTGCTCTCAAGTTTGATATCGCTTTATAATTACGAGTCTAAAACACTTTATGACTTAACAATATAACTAATAGTGCAATCTGATTTTAGAAATAAACCTTTAAAATTAGACTTTTCCTTGCAGATTCTACGAAGCAGCACCAACCACAAACGGCTCTCACGACGACTTCCCGCCACACGCGAAGCGGCCATCTTTGTGGAACCCGTCGCCATTTTTGTATCCGTTGCCTAGCAACGCGAGCCTGTTCGATTACCCTCAGTACCACGGCTACCACCCTACTCCCACTGAACCGGTGTTCGAGAGGCGGGACGGTAAGTTTTCACTAGACCCTTTATATTATCTTTTGACCCATATGACCCTTTGACCCGTATGACCCTTTGACCAATATAATACTTGGAATCATATGACTCTTTGACTCTATGATCTATTTGAACCTTTGACCAATATGACCCATATAACCTTTTGATCCATTTGACCTTTTGACCCATACGATCCTTTGACCTACATGCCCTATTGACTCATATGGCTTTTTGACCCGGATATCCCGCCACACACCAAGCAGCCATCTGTGTGGAATATAAATGTAAAGCCGGTTGAAAACGTTTTCAACCAAGCGGATAAAAACGTCGAAAATGGATTAAAACCATTTTTGGCGAATGTAGCCGGCGAGAAACGGTTGTTTATAAATACGAGGTGCATTCAATAAGTACCGAGCCTCATCGCCAGAGGGCGCTGTAGTTTCAAAAGAGTTTAAACACAGTGTAGCACATTCTTTTTTAATTCTTTTTTCAAATTTTCATTCCAATCCCTTCATTTGTTTTAATTTTACAACTTATGGAAGTGAACGTGTCGATCGGTATTACAAAAATGGAAAAAGAGCAATATCGTTCGGTGATTCGATTCCTATTTTTGGAAGGGAAAACGCGCTTCGAAATCAAAGAGCGCTTGGATGCTGTGTACGGTGACTCTTCTCCATCGATGGCCACCGTCAAGAATTGGTTCAACGAGTTTGCACGTGGCCGTACGTCGGTTTTTGATAAACCACGTCCAGGTGCACCGAAAACAGCTACTACGGAGGAAAACATTAAAAAAATCCATGATCTCGTATTGGCAGATCGCCGATTGAAGGTTCGGGAGCTAGCTGAGACTGTAGGCATTTCAGAAGGAACAGTGCATCATATTCTTCACCGCGTGCCGCGTTTACTCACACCGGAAAACAAGCGCAACCGTGAGACCACATCGGAGACGTGTTTGGCGCTGTTTAAGCGGAATCCAGCGGAGTTTTTGCGTCGTTTTGTGACCGTCGATGAAACCTGGATCCACTGGTACACACCAGAGACCAAGGAGCAATCAAAACAATGGATCCAGACCGGGGAACGTGCTCCAAAGAAGGCGAAAACTGTAAAATCGGCCGGAAAAGTTATGGCCACCGTTTTCTGGGATTCACAAGGTGTGATCTACATCGATAACCTCCAGAAGGGTAAAACAATTACAGGGCTTTACTATGCCGATTTATTGGGCCGATTCGACGCCGAATTAAAGAAAAAACGACCCCATCTGGCGAAGAAAAAAGTGCTGTTTCACCACGACAACGCACCGGTTCACACGTCTGCCATTGCCATGGCCAAATTGGTCGAATTACGCTACGAATTGCTGCCCCATCCACCGTATTCTCCAGATTTGGCCCCTTGTGACTTCTTTCTGTTTCCTAATCTGAAAAAGTCACTCGCCGGGAATAGATATGGATCAAATGAGGAGGTCATCGCCGCCACGGAGGCCTATTTTGCAGAGTTTGACAAAAACTATTTTTCGGACGGGTTAAAAAAGTTGGAGCATCGCCACTTTTCCAAAATTTTCGTTTTCTTTTTGTAGGCTAAGTATTTATTGAATGACCCTCGTAGCTATATGTATATGCTTTATTCTGAAAACTTAGATGTTTTTTATGGTTTTTCGCATTAAATTTAAGTTCTAACATCAAAACAAACCAGCTTTTATGACTTAATACCTAAGTATAAGATGAACGTGTATCTATTCATTTGTTTTTGGGGGGGCTGCTGTTCCCGTCGGTTATCTAAACTATTTTTTAGTTTTATGAGTACAATTAAGTAGGTATTGTGAAGTGAATTTATTATTTAGTAGCTAAGTAGGCAAGTAAGTATGCGTATGCATCATGCGACGTTGCCAGCTTGCCTACTGTCTGTACTGAGGCGGCGGCGGCGCGCGGCGGCCCCGCGTCCACCTCGCTCACTCACGCACGCGGCATTGCCGGTAGCTGTGTGCACGGTGATTTCTTTTTCGGATTTTATTCAATAAGATAGTACCTTTAAGAGATTTCAGTGTTCAATTTCGAAAGAAAATAAGCACAGGAGTAACTATTTAGTAAAAACAGGCGTGATCTACAGTAAAAAACTAATAAAAAACTTGTCATTCTTTGTTAGTCAGGTCGGGTAATTATCCGGGGTATTATTTTTATCCGGCTGTTTATCGTTTTCAACCGCTGCTTTGGATAGATATCGGATAACAACCGCTGTTTTACAACTATAGTGTGGAACCCTTCGCCATTTTTGTATCCGTTGCCTAGCAACGCGAGCCTGTTCGATTACCCTCAGTACCACAGGTACCACCTTACTCCCACTGAAGCGACGTTTGAGAGGCGGGATGGTAAGCTTTCATTTGTGACCCTTTTGACCCTTATGACGCTTTGAACTATAACCCCACGGGTCATCATAATTTCAAGTCCGGCCAATTGCTCGAACAAACTTTTTTTTTATGACGCGAGTTACCGTGACGTAATGCCCGGATACTGCTGAGGTTGCACCGGCTCGCTTACACGCGCCGCGTGGATTATTGCATTGTCATACAAATTGTTTATGATCGACCATTTTATTGTTAATTTAGAACATTAGTCTTGTAATCGCTTTCTTCCGAATTAAACGTTTCTTTGTAATAAAAATAGTTTTTTAAAAGTCTGTCCTCGTCGCCTGTTACGTGAATGGCGCAGACGGCAGTTTCGCGGCACTAAGTTTTTGTGAATCGAACTCTTTGTGAACTCTTAGTGAACGATTTCAATCGTTGATAACCGCGATCAAAGAACTGTAACCGGCGTCGAAGTAAAGGACCATAAGTTAGCGGGAACCCGGAGAATTGGAGACCCGTGGCGTTGCAAGATTCCGATAAGGAGATGCAGAGGTTGCTGTGCTGGTGAGTGCTCAATCTTTCAAGTACTATCCCTGCTCTATTTCCTGTCGTTTAATATAGGGTGTTATTTTGCGTGTGTCTGTCTATGTGCTAAAATCGCTGTAGATTACAAATAATTTTAAATAGTTCACACGTTTTTTTTTTAATAATATCGAATATATATTTTTTTATATATTTTTATTTCTTTTTTTTTTCTTTGTATAATGGAGGGATTCGGAAATGATTATAAAATTATTGCTGATTTGATGCCTCGGTATGATGGCAATCGCAAAAGATTATATTTTTATATTAGGGAAGTAGATAATTTACTTAGCCTTACTAACCCCCTAGAGGGCACAGCTCGTGTTGCTCTTGTTTGCCTTATTAAAAGCAAGCTCAGCGATGCTGCAATTGATGCCATCGCCCACGAAGATTCTCTTAGTAGTTGGGAGGATATTAAGCAAGCGCTTTTACAGAGGTTAGGTGAACCTAGGAACGAGATACAGGTAATGCAGGAGCTCACACGTACTCGACGTAATAAAAATGAGGATGCGGAATCCTATGGGAAACGCATTAGGGAATTGCTCGATACTTTGTATATGGTTGGTGAACATAGTGACAAGTCATACTATGAAAAGATGGCAATTGAACAGTACATTAATCAACTTGATTTCCAAACATCAATCGGAGTTCGTATTTCGAAACCTAATACCTTAGAACTTGCAATAGTGTGTGCGCGACAGGAAGAAGCAAAATCAGCTGGTCGGCAAAATAATAATTTTAACAGTATTTCAGCTTCACAAAATAAAGTTAAAACTGAATTTAAACCAAATAATCATGTTTTTCCCCGCCAAATGACTAGCCAGTCATTTAACAATATACCATCGCAATATTTTGCTTCTCCCGGTAATTTTGTCCCAAGACAAAATCTATCTCTGGATCAGCGTCAGCAGATCGCCAACGCCGTGTTGCCATGGAAAAATAGACCATCGCAGCCTCAATCCAGAAACAACTCAAAGTCGATTCGGGTTCACTTCAAGTTATTACGGAGACCTCACCTTGTTCCAGGGTGCTCCTCTTCGGAGCCATCATCATCCCATCAACCGCCAACGTGAACGTCACTCCTGTAGATAATAGTAATGGTATTCTCTTATTAAAACAAGGGAAAGTCTTCAAACAACAAGATTCCTTTAATCTTGTATGTTCTTATAATATAAGTTATCTTTATAGTACTACTTTACGTTTAGAATCATTATTTGCAAGTACTATGGCAGTAGGTACAGATTTAGTTCCTGGTAATTTACACAAATCATATTCAGATCAAATCGAGCATAAATTGAACATTATACATAATAAATTAATATTTCTTGCCCCTCGCAGTAGAAGTAAACGTGGTCTAGTAAACGGCCTAGGATCAGTAGTTAAAGCTGTCACCGGAAATCTAGACTATGATGACGCAGTAAGAATTGAATCCCAAATTTCTAACCTTAATAATAAAATCAATAACGTCCAAAAGAATTCTATAATTCTTGCCCAAAAATCAATATCAGAATTTGGAAATCAACTAAATAAAATAAATGAAAATCAACGTAAGTTAGAAGCAATGCTAAAAAATGTAACTACGCATACTAACAGTGTATTTAGGCAGTTTAGTTTCTTAGAAATACATATACAAATAGATTTTAGCTTACAAATAATATTAGATAAACTCATGATACTGGAAGATGCTATGACTTTTGCTCAAGTAGGTATTATGCATCCTAGCATTATAAACACACATAATTTAATCTCGGAAATGACAAATATGAGAATACAATATAATTTTGAACCCATAGCCTCAATAACTATTGAACATATTCATATGATAGAAAAATCTATAGAGGTTAAAGCTTATAGCACAGAACGTACGTTAAATTTCATCTTAGATATACCTTCCGTTGATCCTAAACCATATGACCTTATCCATATTTACTCTATTCCCGATCAACAAAACCTTACTATAATTCCTAAGTCCAAATACCTAGTACTTGGAAGTGGAGAGTATACTTACATCAACGAGCAATGCCGAGACATCAATGAAGACACCCATCTATGCAGACAACTGGAGACGAGATCATTACAAGATACCGACGACTGTGTCATCGCTCTCATCCAACATCGTGCAAATCCGTCATCATGTGACTACGTGAAAATGAACCTGAAAACGGGAAAACTTCAAAACATATCCCCTAATAATTGGCTTCTTATCATCAGTTCGCAGGAGGTCCTGAAATCAACGTGCGGAGATCAGATTGAATATCATTCTCTCACTAAAACACAACTTGTCACGATCTCGAACGAATGTCGTGTTCAAATTCTCAATAGAACGCTGCAAACTCATAGTACCACACTGCATATAAGTGATATCATCCCTTTGCCGACGCAACGAATAATACCTAAGGACGAAATCCGATTCGAAGTGCAACTTGAAGACGTTTCACTCGACAATATACAGGGTCTTGTCAACAAAGCCAAAAGCATACAGGACCATTTAGACGATGAAGATTGGACTTTCGTCGCTACAACGCCTAGCTGGTCTACCATAGTTTTGTATGTTATTGGAGTTGCTATCCTGAGCTGGAAAGTATACAAGAAAATCGCAAAGAACAATACAGGAACTCAAGAAAGGACTCCCACAACACAACCTGAAGAACCACGTCCAATGTCTGGAGGACCAGACAGAACCGACAAGATACGGTTCTCTCTTAAGGAGGGAGGAGTTACCGTGACGTAATGCCCGGATACTGCTGAGGTTGCACCGGCTCGCTTACACGCGCCGCGTGGATTATTGCATTGTCATACAAATTGTTTATGATCGACCATTTTATTGTTAATTTAGAACATTAGTCTTGTAATCGCTTTCTTCCGAATTAAACGTTTCTTTGTAATAAAAATAGTTTTTTAAAAGTCTGTCCTCGTCGCCTGTTACGTGAATCGCGCTGCTCCATTTTTTTCCAGGTACCTACTAGTTAGATACACAGCAAACCACATGCAAAATTTAATCTCGTATAGATCATACATACATACATAAATCACGCCTTTATCCCTTACGGGGTAGGCAGAGCGTTTAACGCCTCGTATAGATCAACTTTTTTAATTTTCTTACATTTTCCTATACAATTGTTTTATCTCCTTTGCTAGATAGATTATTCAAAAACGCAAAAACACGTGTCCGTTATTTTTTAATCATTAGCCTAAATACAAAATTAGACGATTGTAACTTAAAAAAAAACAGTAATAAATAAAATTAATCACCCTTTTCATCCCGTTGGTTTTAATCATGTCTAACTAAAAATGTAGAAGATCCTCGCTTAAAAAAAACTTTCATACAAAAAAATGCAGCTATTTTTGATAGCGCAGATGAAAAAAACAATTGTACTAGGTTTATACTAACCGCGGAGTAGTTGGTTCCTATCAAAAACTTAAAGCAGTGTACCTAACTAGTTTCTGGAAAAATCTTGATGCTTTTCTGACAGCCCTTCTATTACTGTTGGTAAGATAATTAATGTTTACTGTAGTAGAACAAAATCCAAGAGCTTAATTACTATTCTTCTCCTTGCCCAGGAGGAATCACAGTCCGCGACGTGTCGTCAATGAACGCGTCGTTCTCTGAGCCCCGGATGACGTCATCATCAGGCGGATTGCTCAAGAGTGATGATGAATGGAAGAACATCAACACCATGCTCAACTGCATCCTCAGCATGGTGGAGAAGACCAAGAGGGCGCTGGCGATATTGCAGCAAAGAGGTTTGTGCAAACATTCATTTACAGCAATCTTATACTTGACCAAAGCGTCTGATCACCGCCATGTCTAAAGAGCAAGCGAGATGAAGCTATACAATGCTAAGACGTATAATTGAACGCCTGATGATAGAATAGCAAAAATTACTTTATGAACGATTTGACATAAAAACTATATCAGGCGCTTAACTATTAGAATAATAATTAAAACATTAAAAAGCTACAATAGGCCGCAACAGTATGTATGTACATAATTATGTACATTATCTGTATCACTTAATTCTCCCACACATAACTAATCAATTATTCCATTCTTCCTATCACATATGTTTCCAACTGCATCTCCAATTCCTTGCAGGTGTGGAACCAACAGAGAGCAATGACATCAAACGGGTGGCCAGCGAGATCATGGCTGCAGCAGTTCGCCAGACGGAAGAGAGGGTGGCTGAGGTGCGGCGGAGAGCTGAGGACGCCGTCAACCAGGTCGGTAAGCCACAGAATTTTCCTTTGCCTCCATCCAGGTATCATGGATAACCTAGTTCATAGTTCAGGTTTCCAAACGTAGGTAAATTTATTTATTTTTCTTAAAAGCAAGCCTTTCTTCAAGAAATACGTTAACTAAATTCTTATGGCGCAGTTTCATTGCCTATCATGTAAGAAAGTGCACTGACGGTGCTTACATGATACGCAATAAAACTCCGTCATAAAAATTTGGTCATATAGCCTTTTCTTGAAACAGATTTCATATAAGCTAGAACTTATGTAGATTTGCTGTTTGCAACCTCTTTCTAGGTGAAGCGGCAAGCCCTGCTGGAGCTACAACGGGCGGTTGGCGCGGCAGAATCCAAGGCTCTGGAGGTAGTGGCTGCGGAGCGCGGCAAACTGGTGGCCAGACACAGCCCACCCCCAGGACGAGACCTCAGTCCTAACCAAGGACAACAGAACGTAAGTGGAGTATATAACAATAGAGCTTTCATGACCTGATAAGCCAAGCTACTATAGCGCACATAGATGGCGCCACATCAAGAAACAACATTCCTGTAACGCTGTATCGAAATTTGCACGGCGATCTGCATATACAACATGTAACAGAAAAGGTATATGCACCGGAAGGGATATGAACCAGCTCATGAAACTGATCAACTTTCCCAAAGGAACATAGGTCAAAATAAGAAAAGAAAACGTTTGACCTTCCATACAAAATGCATCAGATGATAGTGTGTGTAGTATGGGAAGTCAAATATTTTTTTCTTATTTGACCTATGTTCCATTGGGAAAGTTATCGGGTGCATATACCCTTTCTGTTACATATTGTATACAACTGAGATGGTATATTATAGAAAGATTTTTCGTCCAAGATAGAAAGTTATATTATAACCATGAATGGACTTTATAAAGCAAGTTAAGGATATAAGATACTGGCTGTGACAGAGAAGGTCAAGCAGCTTTTTGCAAGGAAGAAACCTCAGACCTAACCAAGAGCAGCATCAAAACAGAAAAGGAGAAAAGCGCAACAAGAATATCATCTCACAGGCTAAAGGCGACCAATAAGAGTCCACTAATCATTATCTTTTTCTGTAGTGCTGCTGGAACTGCGGTCGCAAAGCACAAGAGACCTGCTCGGGGTGCAACGCGGCGCGATACTGTGGGGCCTTCTGCCAACACAAGGACTGGGAGAACCACCATCAGGTAAGAAGACCATCATCTCATCAGATAATGGAACCATCGTCAGGTATCACCCTCATGAAACCTGGCGCGATACTGCGGGGTCTTTTGCCAATACAAGGACTGGAAGAACCACCATCAGGTAAGAAGACCATCATCTCATCAGGTAATGGAACCATCGTCAGGTATCACCATCATGAGACCTGCTCCGGGTGCAACGCGGTGCAATACTGTGGGGCCTTCTGCCAACACATGGACTGGGAGAATCATCATCAGGTAAGAAGACCATCATCTCATCAGGTAATGGGACCATCGTCAGGTATCACCATCATGAGACCTGCTCCGGGTGCGACGCGGCGCGATACTGCGTGGTCTTTTGCTAATACAAGGACTGGGAGAACCACCATCAGGTAAGAAGACCATCATCTCATTAGGTAATAAAACCAACGTCAAGTATCACCATCATGAGACCTGCTCCGGGTGCAACGCGGCGCAATACTGTGGAGCGTTCTGCCAACACAAGGACTGGGAGAACCACCATCAGGTAAGAAGACCATCATCTCATCAGGTAATGGGACCATCGTCAGGTATCACCATCATGAGATCTACTCCGGGTGCGACGCGGCGCGATACTGCGTGGTCTTTTGCTAATACAAGGACTGGGAGAACCACCATCAGGTAAGAAGACCATCATCTCATCAGCGAATAAAACCATTGTCAGGTATCACCATCATGATACCTGCCACGGATGCAACGCGTCGCGATACTGCGTGGTCTTTTGCTAATACAAGGACTGGGAGAACCACCATCAGGTAAGAAGACCATCATCTCATCAGGTAATAAAACCAACGTCAAGTATCACCATCATGAGACCTGCTCCGGGTGCAACGCGGCGCAATACTGTGGAGCGTTCTGCCAACACAAGGACTGGGAGAACCACCATCAGGTAAGAAGACCATCATCTCATCAGCTAATAAAACCAACGTCAGGTATTACCATCATGAGACCTGCTACGTGCGCGATACTGCGCGGAATTCTGCCAACACATGGACTGGGAGAACCATCATCAGATAAAGATACCTAGCTGCATCTAATTACGCTCCCCCTGGTTTAGATACTGGTAAAGCCAGTATAGGAATCAAACCATAGTTCTACAATTCAAGACAGTTCTTTAAATAAATTTTTCGAAAACGCCTACATGACGGCCGCTAAGTGGCTAAAATCCAGCTTACTTTTCATTTTTTGTGACTGATAAGATCTAAATAAAATTCTAAAATGAAATGAGCTTATTTCTAAATTGATATAAGCTGTACCTGTTGTGTCGTTATTCCTTGTGTATTGTCTTTCTCATGTCACTTGTGTACAATAAACAGTAAATAAATAAATAATATCTTCTAGTCTACCAGTGATGTTCAAGACAGAGTCAACGATGAATGAAACGACTTACCTAGAAGCCTAAGAGGCTTATCATATCTTCAAAAAATTAATAGCATTGACAGTGCAAAGAAATACTCAAAAATATCTTCTTCCTCAGGTATGCAGCGGACGCGAATTGAAACCAACCTCCCTCCTCCGTACCTCGCCTCCCGCAGCGACCATCTTGCCCAAACCCCTGCCACGATCTACCACACCCATCGCCACCACCACCAATCAGATTCCAGTTACCACCGGCTCAGACCAGAACAGGCTCTCACTAACCAGTCTGAACACTGCCGAGAGGATTCTAAACCAGGATAGAATAGCTTCAAATACCGACCGGATTGCTTTGGCTTCTCTATCGTCAGCTCAAGGCTTGATATCAGGGATTGGAGGGAAGAAATGACGGCTTAGCAGAGATTTGATGGCGAACGTCAGGTTTCCGAGAAAGGCTAGGAAGTAGTGTTAAAGATTGAGGACTCTGAGAGGTTATGAGAAGACCGTGTTTTTGTTTCGTTTTTACAAGAGTTCAAGAATAATACGATTATTTTTTCTAGAGCCACAAACAAAACTGAAAAACTTTCCCTACAAAACAGAAAAAAAAGTAACTTCCCAATCCTACCCATGTATGCTGATCGAACTTATATTTCTATGTTTCTTTGGGAAAGTTTTTCAAACACCGCGACATGCGACAGTGGAAAGCCAAAACTGCTAACACGCCATATGTCAAACATGTCAAATTGAGATTTGCATACTGTATATAAAGCTCAATTTCAAATACTGGCGATGTGACTTTAGCAGTTTTCGCTTTCCACAGTCGACCGTATGTTTTTTATATGTTTGAATAAAAAACATAAAAGAAAAACGGAAGAAAAAAAATCACCAAAGATTTGTAAATAATTCAAAACATTCTTAGTGCGCACCATTTTTAATCGTTAAAAACATTGCAACAAGTACAGTGCCATATAAATTGAGTTGTTTTTTTTAATATATATCCACAATAAAAGGCGATAAATATTGCACATCATCGGCTAAACTCTACTTTGTAAATCTACCTACATAATATCTGGAAATCGATGTGCTACATTTTTCGTATAGTACTGTACCTGTATGTGTAGAAAATGAGATTGTTGTTGTTATTTTATATCCCATTGTTCAAGGTTGTAAAATCTATGTATTTAATTAGTATTTTTATCTCCTGACTGCCGCTCGGCCATACTTGTAGTTGTGCGTACTGACAGACACGCGCGCTTGTGTGCGTAACCGCCCTCATAAGTAAATCTGTGACCGAGTCAGATTACACACACAAGTATGGCAAAGAAAATATAATATTAGCTAAAGAAGAGGCACTCCCACCCCCGATCGGAAATGTTACCTCGTCTGCCCCGCGCCGACCGACGGGTTCGCGAGCCGTTCGACAAGGCGGCAGCACGCACACAAACCCACTTCAAACCTGTACGAACACGTTTTTGCGCATGTAGTACGAAAACCGGCGGCTTGTATGGAGTGCACGCCCTGTGAGTATGGCAAGGCGGCAGTTGTGAGATAAAGTACTACTTTTTTTAAAATATGTAATAAGTATCCTGAAAATGATATGATAACTAATTATAAATATAGCACCATGTAATATATTATCTCAATAATAACTTATTAAATACACTACCCGTGAGATTTTAGATATAGGTTACTCGTTCCATATAAAATGTGCAATATTAATACTAAATATGTAATTTAATAATTATTATTATCGCTGTATAAAATTTCGAATTTAATAATTAATAAGTTTAATATATTTATGTTATAAATTAATAAATAATAGTTATTAAGTACCATCCGTTTCGAAATGTTCACTCTCATAAAAATAAATGAAGGGTTAGAATATAATTATTTTATTGTTTTATTACAAAAAAAATACAAAGAAATAATCTATTTTACAGCCTTCCCAACAGGAGGTAATTTCCATACTGACCAAAGCTTTCGATCCAAAAGTTGTGGGTTCGATTCCCACTGCGAAATAGAGACTAAATCTTTAAAAAAAACTGTTAAGATAGGATTGGACAATGTATAGCATGATCACTGACTAAAAAGATCTGAAGTTGCCAGATAAGTTTACCCGTGGACGTGGTGAAGAATGGAACAATTTTTTCCAGGCTCCAAATTCAAATACTTTATTTCAGACCAATTACAATGTCCATATATTTGTTACATACATACATACATAAAATCACGCCTTTATCCCTTACGGGGTAGGCAGAGCGTTAAACGACTCGTAAAAGGCGCTATCGCCACGTCTGACAAAAATTGAGGGCAATTTTAGATTGAAAAGTGTATTGCTATAGTGACAGGTTGCCAGCCCATCGCCTTAATTACAATACACTGTAACCCTCGAGTCCCTTTTGCTGACTTCTACAGCATGCCCGGGAGAAAGGGCAGCTGGAACATGCTATGTTTTTCTATCTCTCCCAGTCCAGCATGGAAGGTATAGCATATATTTGTTAGTAGCAACTTATTCTAGTGTTAGTATTTATTTATTTATAGGAAAACAATTTAAGTTAGGGGACATTAGTGTGAAGCTGCATCCATCTCTTCAGGAGTGGAGAGTCCCACCTATCAACAAATACACGCAGGATTCTATTGGTCATCGCGGAGGCGTGTCAGCGCTGATGCGCATCTTTTTCTCATAATGGCTGAGAAGCCATCAACTTGCGCATGCGCGAACATCCCAGATGCACTACATCTCCAAGCCAGCCCCAACAGCGCCCTGAATGCATTATTATATTGGACTCGTAGATCGCTGTATTCCCGATGGTGTAGTGGATAGGGCCGCTGCCTCCTGAGCGGGAGGTCGTGGTTCGAATCCCACCACGTACCAATGTGTTTTTCGGTTTTCGAATTTCATATGTACGTTTATTCGGCGCTTTTTCCGTGCTTCGGAAGGCACGTTAAGCCGTTGGTCCCGGTTAATATCGTTTAATACCGTAGATATTAGTCGTTAAGCCATATCAGATGCCAGTGCTAATCATTGGTGGCTTGAAAACTCTAACCTAATCTAGGATTGGGTCTGGTTTCCCTTCTGGGTTGCGGAGGTCAGATGGCAGTCGCTCTGTGTAAAAACCAGTGCCCTCGTTAAATCCCCTGGATTAGGTAGCCGACCCCGTGAGATATGGGATAAGGCTAGGGAGATGATGAGATCGCTGTATGCCCGCTTAGTAAAAGAGACCCACAGGCTGCACGAGTAAAAAGACTGGCAGTATGCCTTAAACATTGTCACTTTTACAGAAGTAGTACAGCGAGCGAACCTGCAAGCCAACATATAACCGCGGACAGCCAGCGACCTAACAACAAAGTGTCATGTATACGTTTAGTTTGACAGCTGGCATCCGAAATTAAGATCTCGTCAAGACCTGTCATTTCCCTCTGCACACTAGCAGTCTACGATCGATAGTTCCCGTCTGCGCTCGATAGTTCCCGAAATATAACCATTTATAGTTTGACAACTGTCATCCGAAATGTAGTTCTCGTCAAGACCTGTCATTTCCCCGTGCACACTAGCGTTTTACGATGGATAGTTTCCAAGATATACCCATTTTTAGTTTGACAGCTGTCATACGACATGACGATTTCGTCAAGACCTGTCATTTCCCCTATCCCGCTAGTACCACCACTACATCGCGGTGGTACGAACGAGACATAAATGCCCCATTAGTACCACTGGTGATACAACTTCGTGGTACAAGTGGTCCTAAAGGGATACAATACAATACTAGATACTTTATTGCACAAAGAAATACAAATACATTCAGCAGAAAAGTAAAGAACAAAACAGTACCTACAATATAGGCGGCCTTATTGCTAAAGCAGCAATTTCTAACAGGCAACCTTTGCGTATGGGTAAGAGGATAGTACATATCAGAAAGAGGAATAGTGCATTCTAAGTTTATCTTAATACTTAAACAATATAAATACTACTAAATAAATATAAAACTAAAATAAACTAATATATATTTATAATACCTACAGGCCACGTATAATAAATTGTGATAGTGTCAAGTTGATATGATGTTCCATCATAGAAAATCGATTGTTATTTTATCACTAAATGACGAACAAGTGTTATTCATACTGATAAATTAACGACTACTCACTTGTTTGTTTAACAGAGATGTTAGACCTCTATGTTTTGACTCTTTACGAGAGTCTTCTTCATAGAGGGTGAAAATCAAACAACACCGCCTCATGTGTGTGATCTTCGACTCTAAACTCGAGAGTCGAAACATAAATGTCTAACACGTCCGTTAAACAAACAAGTGAGTAGTCGTTAGTTTATCGGTTGTTATTTTTTATGCCGTCGCGAATGGCGCGATGAGCTAGACTCATTATCTAAAGATTGGCACCTTGAGGCCCAAAACAGGGAAGAATGGAAGGAGATGAGAGAGGCTTTTGCCCAACAGTGGGATGATGTAGGCTAGATAAGAAAAGATATTTTTTACCTGTCCAAAATAAATCCTTTTGCTAAGTCTTCTTCTGTCGAGTGGGTATCGAGTCTGTCGACCCGATGAACCCTGGTGTCAGAGTTTTGAAAACCGCCTAGTAGCACAACTATCAGGCCTCTGATATGGTTTGAGTAACGACCACTTTCAAAGACAGCGACCGGGACCGACGGCTTAACGAGCCCTCCGTGATAAATTCTCAAATATCAACTTTGTGATTCCCCCCCTGGGAATCGAACCCAGGACCTCCGGATCAGGAGTCCATGGCACTAGCCACTAGACCACGAAGGCAGTTGCTAAGTCATGGGGCAATTTTCGACTATACGGCACGGCGACGGCGGCAACGGCGACGGCGGCAACGGCGACGGCGGCAACGGCGACGGCGGCAACGGCGACGGCGGCAACGGCGACGGCGGCAACGGCGACGGCACGGCACCGTCGACAGTAGCGCGAAAGAGATTTTTTTATTTTATTTTTGTGGAAATGGTGTACCTAGAAAGGTAGCAACATTTAACATTGCGATCTAGCCTACTAAGGCTAATGAGTAATTTACATCTAACTTACTTTGCTAGGTTGAGTAATTCTAAGAATGTGTCCATTACCACTTTTCTTATTGTCTCTATTAAGGGGAAGACATTTTGTTCTTGTGTTCTTTATGGACTCAGTATTGTTGTTATTGTACTGATTAAAACTAACACTTCACTAAACTAACTCAAAAGGTTTTGTCCTCTTCAGTCTTCTCACTATGTCCGTGTTATCGAGGAGCTGGATGGCTTCGTGGAATGTTCACATGATGATGAAGTCTGCGTTCGTGAGCTTCAGCGTTCTTTTTAATTATGTCAGTGACGAGGTGTACTTTGAGGTCCCGACGTAGGTCGTCATTTCTTATGTACCAGGGAGCATTAACGATTCCTCTGAGTACTTTGTTTTGAAATCGTTCTATGATGCTAATATTACTTTGTTTGGTGCAGCCCCAAAGCTGGCTACCGTAAGTCCAAACAGGCATGAGGATTTGTTTATACAGAAGTATTTTGTTTTGAACTGATAATGAAGAGCGCTTTCCAATAAGCCAGTACATGGCATTGTAGCGAAGTTCTAGCTCTTCTCGGTTTTTTTGACATGTGCTTTCTAGCGAAGCTTCGCGTTTAATGTCATTCCTAGGCTTCATTTTCAGGTATTACATGATTCTTTATGTAATATATAATATACTATAATACAGATCAGTGGGACATTTCAGGCTAAGTAAAAAAAAAAAAAAAAGAATACAGATCTTGTTTCGTTGAGTTTCACTCGCCATTTCTTTGTCCAGTCAAATACGGTATTGACGGCTATTTGCACCTTCTCCACTGCTTCTTTATGATAGGCACCTGTAGCCATTAAAGCTGTATGATCAGCAAATGTTGCGATGATGCTATTTACTAACTCCGAAATATCACAAGTGTACAATAAGTACAGGACCGGACCTAGAACTCTTCCTTGCGGTACAATACAATGGAAGAGATAATCTATGAAAATTTATGAAATTATATGGAACGCTTTACCACTTGGCAACGGTACGGCATTGCGGAACCGTCGCCAGCCTGCCAACTTGCATGTGTTTTGTATTCGTACGAAGCATGCGCGCGTGTGTGTGCGTTCAGATTGGAACTAGTTGGACGTTATCGGGACGTAGCCGTGCCGTCTAGTGGAAAATGCCCCTTCTCTATGACAGGTCGTATAGTCACCGGTCAGCTGCTAAAGACCGAATTATCTGATTATTTGGCAAGCAAGATGGCCACAGGGCACGGCAGGTCAAGGGCCCGTATGTCAATTCCGGTCACTATCACTAAACCATATCAGCAGGGCTATGATGTGCACTGTAAACTTCAATTAGTCTTCACGTGTTACATACTTCACTATGATTTATGCCGGTCATTTTACGTTGTGAAGTACGCAACGAAAGAGATAATTATGAAGACAAAACGAAGTCTGCAGTGCGCATCATGGACCTGCGAAGTTCATTAGTAAACCGAGTGTAATGGACAACGTCCCACAAATTGATAGATGCTCAGGCAACGAAACTGAACAAGAAATTCTCTCGATACAAAGTGGACGAATTAATAAAAACAATATGACTTAGTAGCAGAAATGAAAAAGAAAATAAAGCTATACTCAAATGGTTAAGATATTTAGTATGTAAAAAAAAACATAATACAAACTTTTTTATAAATAAAGTCATATTGTTATATGTTAACTGCTTTAGGAAGCAAAATCACCAGTCACCACAAATGAAACTTGAAACATTTCAGAAGTACGCCGACGAGACAGCCCTTTAAATCAAAACCGTTACAAAACCTCTTTGATTCGTCTTTCTTTCTGACTTCAAAGACTCTGATTGGCCGCGGGCGCCCCAAAATTCAAATTTCGAACGTCCTCGCCACAAATGCCCTAGGGTTGGCACAAAATGGACGTGTGCTAGAGTTCCTTTGATTTCTGGATATACTAGAAGGGGTCAAAGGAATGTCTGAACTATGAGATCAAGTGGAATAGTACAAAGATTCTGCCAGTATTTGGAACGGATTTGGTCAAAGGATTTTACGATGTTGCGAAACTTTGTAGTCAGTTTGATTTACGACACGGGCATCGGGCAAGAATTTCGTTACTGGCCAAAATTGTAATTTGTGCGATGTTTGGTAAAATTAACAGTTTGGTTTTGCCTCAGAACAAAAAACTTTGTATTATACTGTACTTTTAATTAATTTTGTGTCAACTTTTAATTAATATACCTACATTGGTATTGATTGATAAATATATAAATCAAATAAATACAATTTAAAACAGATATAGGAATTATACCGGTAGGGTCAGCACCCCACAAACTGATAGGGGTTGCTCAGTCAACGACACTGAACAACTTACACCAGGAAATTATTTTACGAGATGAAAATAAATATACTTTCCCATACAAAATGACCACCTCGAACAAACAATTTGTATGGAAAAGCAACATTTTCTTCTTCAGAAGAACATTCCTGGTGATAGTTGGTCAGTATCGTTGACTGAGCCATCCCTATCAGCTTGCGGGACGCTGTCCCTAACACCCGGTATAAGTAAGTACCTACTTACTACTTACTTATTATTAGCTTATTACATTACTACTCGACACCTATGTGCTACATACGCATCGTAGCAAAACTTATTTAACAATTTATTGTACATAAAAACATCATAAAAAAACAGGACATTAAAAACAAAAACACGACACCTTTGTTTAGGTAGTTTACGGTGTTAGGGATAAAGGTGTGATTATATGCATGTCATCATCTCCCTAGCCTTATCCCGTAATTTACAGGGTCGGCTACCTAATCTAGGTGATTGAACGAGGGTACTGGTTTTTACACAGAGCGACTGCCATCTGACCTCCGCAACCCAGAAGGGAAACCAGACCCAATGAATGTTTACATTCATACATATTTTTTAAATAAAACAATTCCACTTTTCTTCAAATTTTACTGCTAAAATGCAACAGGGTACTGACAAAGATTCCCCTCGCATCCTTTAGGGATTTCCCCGGGCTGTAGCTTGCAGACCTTGTTGCCGCAAATGTACTCGCCCTTTCGCAGGTTTGATTCCCGGTTCCGGGAAGGGGTGTGGCCTGAAATAGAACAAATTTGTAATTTTTAAACACTATTAAATAAATCTTCCATGCTTCCAAGAATATTCTTGGAAAGAAAAACATGGAATGTGCCAGAAAAATCACTAAAAGGATTCGAGGAATTCAGTGTGTAACGTGTATTGTCATTTAGACGATAGGCTGACAACCTGTCACTATCTAAAGCGATATTCACTCGATAAATCAAGGGCAATTTTACTTTTTTCCATGCTGGACTGGGAGAGATAGAAAATCATAGAATGTTCCAGCTGCCCTTCTTCCCGGGCATGCTGTAGAAGTCATGAAAAGGGATTCGAGGGAGGCGATGGGCTGAGAACCTGTCACTACGGCGGCAATACACATTGCAATCTAAAATTGCCTTAAATTTTTGTCAGACGTGGCGAAAACGCCTATTACGAGACGTTTTACGTTCTGCCTACCCCGTAAGGGACAAAGTCGTGATTTTATGTATGTATGTAATTTTTCTTAAATTGAAATGTGTAATAAGTATAAAGTATTTTGTCAGACGTGGAAAAAATTCCAGACTTATTTATGTATGATTGTATTTTTTTTTAATTGTTTATAAAGTTTTCCTGTTTATGTAAAACTGGAACACTGCTTTGGGTTTTTTTGTTAGGAAGGAAAATAACCGAACCGCAGTCGAAGGTTGCACTTGGCGGGCGGTGCAATGTGACTCTCTTCTCTCCTGATGAAGATCCTCGTATAGGATCGAAACGTCAAGGGCTAACCCAAACATTTCTTGTATAAACTAAGGTAGACACGGCTTACTAAGCAAATCGTACTCAAAAACCGATCCCAAAAATACAACATTCAATTAGGAAATTGAAAAGTATATTTATTATAAACTAAGGTACAGGTAAATATAAAAAAAAAAACATCAGCTAGGGGATCCGAGGATTTCAATATATTCCAATTTAGGCGATGGGCTGACAACCTGTCACTACCGTAATATACCTACAAATATATCTTAAATAACCCTCAAAACTGTGTCAGACGTGGCAGAACGACCTTTGTTTAGGTCGTTTACGCTCTGCCTACCCCACTAGGAATAAAGGCGTGACTATATGTATGTATGTTAAAAAGAAGAAAAAGGTTCTGTCCATGTGGAAACTATTCCCACTGCAGTTCTCCGGGCACGGGATTTCCCCCATGCAGTCATCACAAGGAATAGAATGACATCATCTCCCATCACCTTATCCCGTATCTCACGGGTCGGTACTTTAATCTAGGGGATTGAACGAAGTTACTCGTTTTTACACAGAGCGACTGCCATCTGACCTCCACAACCCAGAAGGGAAACCAGACCCAATCCTAGATTACGACAGAGTATTCAAGCCGCCAATGCTTAGCACCGGCCTCTGACATGGTTTAACGACTAATATCTACGGTATCACTACATAGTATAAAATAAAGTCGCTTTCTCTGTCTCTATATCCTTATGTATGCATAGATCTTTAAAACTTCGGATTTTGATGCGGTTTCTTTTAATGGATAGAGTGATTCAAGAGGAAGGTTTATATGTATAATACATGCATAATATACTAGAGAAACACTGATAATTTCCGTGCGAAGCCGGGGCGGGTCGCTGGTTAAACTATATTAACCGGGATCAACGGCTTAATGTGCCTTCCGAAGCACGAAAAACCGCCGAATAAACGTACTTACGAAATAAGAAAACTGAAAAACACATAGGTACGTGGTGGGATTCATACCACGGCCTACCGCTCAGGAGGCAGCGGCCCTATCCACTGCACCATCGGGCTTTTCACTTGTACTAGTTATAAACGTACCTTTGAAATAAAGCATACAATAACCCTTGGTTCCCATATTTTGCGCTGCGTGTTCGGTCCTAAAGATGACGTCAGATGGCGGCCTGTTGATTAGTTATCTGACTGGGCCTGTTGATCAGTTGTCAGTCGAGTTTTTACGTTATGTACCTTTGAAATAAAGCCCACCATGGCCCTTGGTTCCCATATTTTACATACATACATACATATAATCACGCCTTTATCCCTAATGGGGTAGGCAGAACGTAAACGACCAAAACAAAGGTCGTTCCGCCACGTCTGACAAAGTTTTGAGGGTTATTTAAGATATATTTGTAGGTATATTGCTGTAGTGACAGTTGTCAGCCCATCGCCTAAATTGCAATATACTGAATCCCTCGGATCCCTTAGCTGGTTTTTACAGCATACCCGGGAGGAAATGCAGCTGGCACATTCTATGTTTTTCTCTCGCTCCCAGGCCAGCATGGAAGATCATTTCCCATATTTTGGAGTAGAGTATTTAGTTTTGAAGATGACGTCTGCAGGATGCTAGTTCAACAGTTGTTGGTCAAGGTCTGTTGACCAGTTATCAGTCAAAATCTATTGACCAGTAGTCAGTCGGGGTCTAATAATGTACGTACCTTTCACATACAGCACACCATGGCCCTTAGTTCCCATATTTTGCGTTGAGTATTTAGTTTTGAAGATGACGTCAGCAGGATGCTAGTTCAACAGTTGTTAGTCAAGGTCTGTTGACCAGTTGTCAGTCAAAATCTATTGACCAGTAGTCAGTCGGGGTCTAATAATGTACGTACCTTTGACATAAAGCACGCCATGGCCCTTGGTGCCCATATTTTGCGCGGAGTGTTTAGTCCTGAAGATGACGTCAGCAGGCGGCCTGTTGATCAGTTGTCTGTTAGGATCTATTGGTGATGATGAGGCTAGGCTGGCCAGAGCGAGGAGGGTGATTGTTAACTGGAAAAATTAATGTAAAAATATTAGTTTTAGAGGAAGTTTTAGAGCAAATAAACAAATGACTTTGACATTTCTAATCTGCTAAAGTAAGCCTAAGAAGTAAGCATAGAGCACAGTGGCGAGGGGTGCATTTTTTTTTAAGGTAAGCCAGAGGAAAAAAGAACATTCAAGTACTTTATTATTTCGACGTAATTTCGGATTTGGTGGAGGTGGAATCCTTTAAGGTAAGCCGACGGGAATCGGTTTATATGGACCCTTTGCCACTAATAGAGCATGGTCTCTTATTTTATGTCATATAATCAGTCTATTCTATTCTTCCATGCTGGACTGGGAGAGATAGAAAAACATAGAATGTTCCAGCTGCCCTTCCTCCCGGGCATGCTGTTGAAGTCAGCAAAAGGGACTCGAGGGTTACAGTGTATTGTAATTTAGGCGATGGGCTGACAACCTGTCACTAAAGCAATACATATTACAATCTAAAATTGCCCTCAATTTTTGTCAGACGTGGCGAAAGCGCCTTTTACGAGGCGTTAAACGCTCTGCCTACCCCGTAAGGGATAAAGGCGTGATTTATGTATGTATGTATGTAATCAGTCTAATTCTTCAAATTAGGAATGTCAAATGTCATGTGTTCATTTGCTATCTCGTTCTTATGTCAAAGTTAAGTTACTATTAATTGGAATTGGAATGATGTCGCGAGAATCGACGCTAATGACTAAACTTTTGTTCTAAATTAATGTACATACATACATACATATAATCACGCCTTTATCCCTAATGGGGTAGGCAGAGCGTAAACGACCTAAACAAAGGTCGTTCTGCCACGTCTGACAAAGTTTAGAGGGTCATCCAAGATAGATCTGTAGGTATATTGCTGTAGTGACAGGTTGTCAGCCCATCGCCTAAATTACAATATACTGAATCCCTCGGATCCCTTAGCTGGTTTTTACAGCATGCCCGGGAGGAAATGCAGCTGGCACATGCTATCTTTTTCTTTCGCTCCCAGTCCAGCATGGAAGAACTTTCGCTCCCAGGCCAGCATGGAAGAACTTTCGCTCCCAGTCCAGCATGGAAGAACTTTCGCTCCCAGTCCAGCATGGAAGAACTTTCGCTCCCAGTCCAGCATGGAAGAAGTTTCGCTCCCAGTCCAGCATGGAAGAAAATTCAAAACAAAAAACTAAATTAATGTAAATTCGACATAAAGTCCGATGTATCCTAGCGTTAGAATTTTTAAACTGTTTAATATAGTATAAGAGGTGGCACGGGTTGACTAAATATACGTACAAATCCATCTTGAATAACCCTCAAACCTTGTCAGACGTGGCGGAATGACCTTTGTTTAGGTCGTTTATGCTCTGCCTACCCCATTAGGGATAAAGGCGTGATTATATGTATGTATGTATGTACCATGACTGAGTCCGTGTTTGGTTTGGAGCGTGTAGACCACTCATGCGCATCGAATGGCGTTGGTCTGCCGCCGGTGTAGGTTAGGTGTAGTGGATAGGGCCGCTGCCTCCTAAGCGGGAGGTCGTGGTTCGAATCCCACCACGTACCAATGTGTTTTTCGGTTTTCTTATTTCATATGTACGTTTATTCGGCGCTTTTTCCGTGCTTCGGAAGGCACGTTAAGCCGTTGGTCCCAGTTAATATCGTTTAATACCGTAGATATTAGTCGTTAAGCCATATCTGAGGCCAGTGCTAAGCATTGGCGGCTTGAAAACTCTGTCCTAATCTAGGATTGGGTCTGGTTTCCCTTCTGGGTTGCGGAGGTCAGATGGCAGTCGCTCTTTGTAAAAACCAGTACCCTCGTTCAATCCCCTAGATTAGGAAGCCGACCCCGTGAGATACGGGATAAGGCTAGGGAGATGATGATGTTTTAGTTACAATCTACTTTACTTATCAGAATCTTTACTTAAAGATTGAGCATGCAATGGGCTCTATTCTATATACCACCGGCTAAAACTAAAATTAAAATCTATCTGTTACTTTCAAAATAATAAAATTGAAAAAAGACAGGGGACTTATACTCTATGCTTTTACATTTTGTCCGCTAGATTTTGACTTTAGCACGCTTCTCCAGTATTTCTGTCAATTTTATCCGCCATATCATATGACGGCGGATAAAAATGACAGATAACGCATAAAACCACCGACTATTAATCAAAAACCGGAGAGAATAGATCTCCTGTCCTTTTCCAATGTGTTTAGTCTGAAAGTAGAAAACAATTAGAATTTTAGATAACTAAAATTTTAGATAGCTATAAAGCCGGTAAATCTAGAATCGAGCCTCATGTCCTAGCTAAACTAGAAAAAAAATCTCTTGAACGTTGACACAAACAAAATAATTTACCAATTTATTGTATTTAAGATTTAACTTAGTCATTTAAGTAGTTTGAAACGAGTTTGTTTTACATTTTTACACTAAGGGCCGTATTTATAACCAGCGCTCATGAGTGACAGCGAGTTTGAGTTCGTATCAGAAATGTCATTTCAGTACAAACTGGCCTGTCAAATCCATAATTAATATTGCTCTCAAGATTTAGATCGCTTCATAATTACGAGCCTTAAAAGTGATATCATAATCGTGACCGGTTCATTCATCAGAGTATGGACCATAGTTAATATAATTATCTTAATTGTGCACGATAAGGTAGTTATTTTTGAACCTATGACGCTACTTTGTATGATACATATCTAAATGTTATACCTACCTGTAGTTCGTTTTTTTAACTATGAGTTATCGATACTAACGCTTAAACTGCTTTTTCTTTGCAACTTATTTTCTAAAAATATCTTAAATCCTGAAAAGAACAGTGAAAACAGAAATAAAATTGATCAAAAAATCACCAATATATACCTTTATAAAGATAGACTATCTCTCTCTCTCTCTCTCTCTCTTCGAAACGACAATTTATATGGAATTAGTATGACGCTCCTGTCTTATGACGTCGTATGACAGTTCGGACCTCTCTTTTTAACTAACCACTTTAAGGCATTATAACTCGTAAAATAATGAATATTTTGCGAAAATTCCTTCACATCCGTTCATTTATGGTGACAATAATTCTTATTAATAGTTTTAAAAAAGTCATGCATCAGTTACAAACATATATTTTGCGGTTGTCTTTCTTGAAAGTTGTAAGGAAATGAAGTTTATGGGCAGCAAAACAATTGGTATAGAAAACTCTACTAAAAAACTGGGTATATCATTATGTACTTGGGCTGGGCTGTATTCTTTTCTTCCATGCTGGACTGGGAGCAAGAGAAAACATAGAATGTACCAGCTGCAATTCCTCCCGGGCATGCTGTAAAAATCAGTTAAGGGATCCGAGGGTTTCAGTATACTGCAATTTAGGCGATAGGCTGACAATCTGTCACTACAGCAATATACCTACAAATCTATCTTAGATAACTTAGTCAGACGTGGCGGAACGACCTTTTTATAGGTCGTTTACGCTCTGCCTACCCCATTAGGGATAAGGGCGTGATTTTATGTATTCTTATCATCTGCCTTTATGGTGTCGTCTCGACTAGTGATCTGAGCACTGAGCTCTTAATCCGGAGGTCGTGGATTTCATTCCAATGGGTAATACACATAATATTTGAACACCACTCATAACATAAACATACATAAATAAACACACAACACATTCTTCCTGTACCACATATTGCTAATATATGAAAAATTTAGAAAAAAACAAATATATATAATTTTTTTTTAGGAATAAACGTTTTAAATTAAACTTTCTTATTTATTCAAATCATCATCTCCCTAACCTTTTCCCGTATCTCACTCGTCGGCTACCTAATATATCATCGAACGAGGGTACTGGTTTTTACCATTTCCTTATTTATTCAATCAACCCTATATAAAAGTCTTATGTTTTAATAACAATAAATGACTCTTCCATGCTGACCTGGGAGCGAGAGAAAGACATAGAATGTGCCAGCTGCATATCCTCCCGAGCATGCTGTAAAAACCAGCTAAAGGATCCGAGGATTTCAATATATTGTAATTTAGGCGATGGGCTGACAACCTGTCACTACAGCAATATACGTACAAATCTATCTTAAATAACCCTCAAAACATTGTCAGACGTGGCGAAACGACCTTTGTTTAGGTTGTTTACGCTCTGCCTACCCCATTGGAGATAATGGCGTCATATATGTGTGTAACAATAAAAGATCAGGTCCCACCGTACTCACCAAAACACGCATGTTGACAGTTATACACAAGCTTCCTATCCTGAGCACAATATACTGACGACTGGTCACTATACGACTCGTCTTGGTAATGACCTGTGTCTGTTTACCTCAGATCAAGACTGGTTGAACTGCAATCATATGTGACTCAGTGTGGTATAGAGCAGGAAAATCAGTAAGACAACTCATTATTAAATATACGAGTTTTTCGAATTACAGTTTCATTCGCGATTGTCCGTCTTAGATTAGGAGTGGTAGAAAACCATAGAATGCTTCTTCGCTGCTAGACTAGGAATGGTAGTAACACATAGAATGTTCCAGCTACTTCTATTAAAAATCAGTAGAACGAGACTAAGGTTTCAGGGTACAATTTAGGTAGAACAGGGCAGGTGTAAATGCAGACTAAAGTCTATTTATTTAGTCGTATGGCATAGTATACTTTGTGGCAATTAGAGATCTACATCACAGCCACGCAGCTAGTCAACAGCCTCCGGTGTTAAATTATGAAAGAGATCCTCCGGGCTTCCCCTATATCGATGCTTTGGACAGCGCTCCACAATATGCTTGACAGTTTGTTCTTCAAGGCCACAGTCGCACAACGGGCTCTCTGTCCATCCCCACTTCTGTTTCAGATAGTTGCTAAAGTGTATAGGTATACCCTGAGCAGTAGCTAAAAAGACTTACAATGGAGAAGGGTTTATAGAATATCCATAAGACTATCACGTCAGTAGTTTGAAATGCAATTGAAATAATAAGCAATTGTAACTTTACTGGTAAATAACGAATTATTATTAATGAGACCTACTTCACCATAAAGTAGGGTTTATAGAAAGTCCATTAGACCTACTCTATGGCAGGTCTTTATAAATCTTGTCATAATAAAAATAAATCAAAATAAAATGTTTAGTTTTCGAAGCTATCGAAAAATATTTTATTGAAATAAGTCTGTTTTGCCTACTCTGTGGTCACAAACGTAATCGTTTCCACTTCCGTGAGTCACAGCTTTGTTCTTCCCGTGATTCAATATTCAATCAACAAAAGACGTTATACCGGGTGTAAGGGACAGCGTCCCGTAAACTGATTGCTGCACTACAACTTCCACCAGGTTTTTTTTTAGGAAGTGAAAAAGATATGGCTTTTCCATACAAATTGTCTGATCAAGGTTGACATTTCGTATGGAAAAGCCATTCTTTTATCACCTCCTGAAATTACTAACTGACTAAAAAACCCCTATCAGTTGGCGGGGCGCTGTCCCTTACACCCTGTATAAATGTAATCACGACTCTGTCCCTTACGACGTTAAGCAGAGCACTAAAAGCCTGCTTATTCACAAGTGAATCACAGCTTTGTTCCCCCGTGAGTCAATATTCGATCAACAAAAGAGAGTTACATACATGTAGTCACGCCTCTGTCTCTTACGAGGGCGACTAGAGTATTAACAGCCTGCTTCTTCTTATGTACACACACACATGTAAGTAACATACATAATAACAATCTCGCCTTCATCCCTTCTTATTAAGTGTTTTTTAAATTAATTTCGAGACAATTGAGCCGATGAACTCTAGTGTCAGAATCTTTAAACCGCCTAATAGCACATCTAATAGGCCTCTGACATTTGTGTAACGACCACTATCAAAGACAGAGACCGGGACCAACGGCTTAACATGTCCTCCGAAGCACGGAATCCTTTTTATTTTCGAACAATCAGGTGATTCAGCCTTCAATGCTCTAATCAAACTGGGGAAAATCTCACCAAGTGATAAATTACTAATATCAACTTTATGTTGCCCCTTGGGAATCGAACCTAGGACCTCCGGTTTAAGAGTCCGTGGCTAAGACCACTAGACCACGAAGGCAGTTAATAATTCGATTGTGAACATACTACTTGACTATCCAACGCAATCTGGCTGAGAGGCACTAGTGTCCATCACGTCGGGAAGCCCAGTTAATTACATACATACATATAATCACGCCTTTATCCTAATGGGTTAGGCAGAGCGTAAACGACCCAAACAAAGGTGGCTCCTCCACGTCTGACAAAGTTTTGAGGTTCATTTAAAATTGATTTGTATGTATTTTGCTGTTGTGACAGGTTGTCTGCCTATCGCCTAAATTACAATATACTGAAACCCTCGGATCACTTAGCTGGTTTTTACAGCATGCCCAGAAAGAAATGCAGCTTGCACACTCTATGTTTTTCTCTCGCTCCCAGGCCAGCATGGAAGTTAATTACAAACGTCACTGCCGATGTATGTATGTATGTAAGCTCTTTATTGTACCTTAAAAATCTTAAAACTAAAATACAAGAAGAATAAGACAATAGTGGTACAAAGGCGGACTTATCCCGTTAAGGGATCTCTTCCAGTCAACCTTTGGTAAACCCAGAGTATGTAGTACTATTATATATTCTGTGCCCAGAGGTGACAATAATGCTTGCAGGTAAACTAAGATAGGTACTTGAAACGGTTATATGTATAACGTGACATAGACAAAATAATAATATGTATACTTAACAACTCAAATTTAAACTCGAAGAGTTTACACTTCTCTCGTTGGCTTTTATGTGACGTCAACTTTGATTCTCTGGTGTTGGTAGCAATTCGTATTTGTAAAAATCACGACATTACTAATCCTGTATTTTTCAGACGATGAAAGAACATAAAGGGCGCCAAATTTTTTGTCAAGATTTAGTAAAGTCGTACATACATACATACATATAATCACGCTTTTATCCCTACTGGGGTCTACCCCAGAGAGCGTAAACGACCTAAACAAAGGTTATTTAAGATATATTTGTTGGTATACTGCTGTAGTGACAGGTTGTCAACCCATCGACTCCATTACAATTTACTAAAACCCTCGAATCCCTTAGCTGGTTTTTACAGCATGCCTGGGAAGAAATGCAGCTGGCACATTCTATGTTTTACTTTTACTCCAAAGCCAGCATGGTAGAAGATAAAAGTTAAGTCGTGCGTGCCTTCAACGAATCAATAGTTGTAAATTTTGTGTGAATCGAACTCACAACTTTCGGATCAGGAAACCAAGGCCCAGACCATTAAGCAGTTAGAAACAGTCGTAGTACATACTTCGATAGTAAACATACTACTCCGTCCAACGCAAGTCCGCCCCAATCAGACTGAGAGGCACTATAGTGTCCATCACGGCGGCGCGGCGGCAAGCCCAGTTAATTACAAACGTCACTGGACGAACCGATGCTCTTCAGACGACATGACACTTCGCTCGTAGGCTTTCGAGGGTGATATGACGTCAGCTTGATAATCTACTGATGTTTGCATATGTACGTATCTTGATGCTACATTACTTCCGATGCTTTAATGGATCGAAGTCGCCGAGATGGTTTGGTGATTTGAAGCTTAGAAGTCGGGAACATACGTGGGACACTCAGAAAGTTTTGCGACACTAAAAAAAAATGTTCTACAGGTACATATATTTTTATTAAATCTTTTCAAAGTACTCTCCACCAGCCTCTATACAAAGATTCATGCGTCTGAACCAGTTTTCAAAACACTTTTTCCAGTCCGCCGTAGACACCTCGTTTACAGCCTGCTCGAACGCAGCTAGCGCATCTTCCGGCGACGAAAATTGTATCCCCTTGAGCTGATTTTTTATTTTTGGAAATAAAAAGAAGTCACACGGTGCTAGATCAGGGCTGTAAGGAGGATGACCCAGGAGTTTGACTGGTGTGCTGTCCAGGAAGTCCCTCGTTTTGAGCGCGGTGTGTGCAGGCGCATTGTCGTGGTGGAGCAGTAGTCCGCGGAGCCCTGTGTTTGGTCGCTTGTTGCTCACAACAGAAAAAACTTCTGGTAAACATTTGGTAGTATACCATTCGGCGTTAATGCTTCTTTGATCTTGTAAGGGAATTGAGGCCAAGGGGCCAGTCAAATTAAAAAAGCTGGCGATCAAAATCTTCCCCCCGCTTCGAGATCGCTTCACTTTGGTAGGCGTTGGTTCATTTTGAAACACCCAAACTGTCGACTGGCGCTTGGTTTCTGGATCGTATTGATAAATCCAGGACTTATCACCTGTTACGATGTCGTAAACACGCCGAGACGAGCCTGCTTCAAATTTGTTCAGCATATCACGGCACCATTCCACGGGCCTGCTTCTGAGCGTCGGTGAGGTAGTGCGGCACCCAGCGCGATACTATCCTCCTCACGCAAAGATGCCCGGGTAGAATCTCGTAAACGCTTCCCGATCCAATCTTTAATATGTGCTGAATCTCCTGATATGTAATTCGCCTATTATTTTGGATTAAATTTTTCACTGCTAGCACGTTTTCTTCCGTAATAGCCGTCAAAGGGCGACCGCTTCTTTCTTCATCCCCCAAGGTTGGTCGACCGCGCCTAAATTCGTTATACCAACGATACACGGTTGCCTTGGAGGGGCTTTCATCCATAAATGCCATTTGAAGTCTATCGAACGATTCATCCGGTTTCAGGCGACACTTGAAATCGTAAAAAATCATAGCTCTAAAATGTTCCCGGCGCAGATCCATTTTTCAGTAAGACACGATACTTTGAATGTGCTCGCAAAAAATGTGGAGGGAAATTTTGAAAATGGAACACACATATTTTTACTTACAAGTAATCATATTTTCAAAAAAGATTCTAACCGGCCAGTCTGCCATATATAAAAACTATTTATCGCAATACTTTCTGAGTGGCCTGGTATTTAAGAATAGAATAGAGTAACTTTATTGGTAATATTATTACATGTCACAAGTGTACATTATAGGTACATAATTCGATATAAGTTTACAGTAATATTCGTTATATTAATTAATGTAAATAAATTTATTATTACATACATCACATAATAAACAATGGCAAATAAAAAAAAATGCATGTCGTCATTATTATTATTAGTTATCTTCACATGTCAGTACAAGTTACCACAAACGGAAATTATCAGTGTTTCTCTACTATATCATGCATGCATTATACATATAAACCTTCCTCTTGAATCACTCTATCCATTAAAAGAAACCGCATCAAAATCCGTTGCGTAGTTTTAAAGATGTATGCATAAATAGGGATATAGGGACAGAGAAAGCGACTCATAACGACAAATAATTTCTAATTCATTTATTCACAGACTATATAAGACCTTATTCAATCACATACGAAGAGCCCGATGGTGTAGTGGATAGGGCCGCTGCCTCCTGAGCGGGAGGTCGTGGTTCGAATCTCACCAAGTACCAATGTGTTTTTCGGTTTTCGAATTTCATATGTACGTTTATTCGGCGCTTTTTTCGTGCTTCGGAAGGCACGTTAAGCCGTTGGTCCCGGTTAATATCGTTAAATACCGTAGATATTAGTCGTTAAGCCATATCAGAGGCCAGTGCTAAGCATTGGCGGCTTGAAAACTCTGACCTAATCTAGGATTGGGTCTGGTTTCCCTTCTGGGTTGCGGAGGTCAGGTGGCAGTCGCTCTGTGTAAAAACCAGTACCCTCGTTCAATCCCCTAGATTAGGTAACCGACCCTGTGAGATACGGGATAAAGCTAGGGAGACCTACATGGTACCTACAAAGTAAATGTAATGGATTATTTCAAACAGTCAGATTTAAAAATGACAGTCGTTTTCTTTGTATGCCAAGGTAGTCGTTGGAGTACCCGTGGTAAAGCCCTATGCTTGTAAATACTGTGATATTTTAACCATGATAGAGGCAAATCGAAATAAAAACACAACAACTAATATCTAATTCATTTATTCTTCTTCTGCCACATTTCCTCCCAATTCTTCTGCGACAGTTTGAAAGTGGCGACATCTAGCTTGCTCATACAGCGCATTAAAGTTCGAGTGATTCAAAAATAAGACTACTGCTTGAATGCCTTACAAATAAATGCCTTATTTTATAACTTATATATTATAACTTCCATGCTGGTCTGGGAGCGAGAGAAAAACATAGAATGTGCCAGCTGCATTTCCTCCCGGGCATGCTGTAAAATCCAGCTAAGGGATCCGAGGGTTTCAGTATATTGTAATTTAGGCGATGGGCTGACAACCTGTCACTACAGCAATATACCTAGAATTCTATCTTAAATAACCCTCAAAACTTTGTCAGACGTGGCGGGACGACCTTTGTTTAGGTCGTTTACGCTCTGCCTACCCCATTAGGGATAAAGGCGTGATTATATGTATGTATGTATATTATAAGATAGATAATAAATACCTTATCTTATCTTATAAGAGTCACTTAGTTAGAAAGTCAGACAGAGAGCCAGGAGTCAATATGAGAGTTAAGAAGTCGGGAAGAAAGTCAGTAGTAATGAAAAGCCTTATGCTTGTAATTATACTATTTTAACCATATTTTGAGACAAATCGAAATAAAACCACAACAATTAATCTCTAATTCATTTATTCTTCTTCTTCCACATCTCCTCCCAATTCTTCTGCGACAGTTTGAAAGTGGCGACATCTAGCTTGCTCGCGATCAATCTTCCATACTGAGTGCTATTCAATAGATTGCTTTTGTCAGATAATTCCGTCATGATCTTGATCTTCTGTTCCGGCGAGCATGCTTGGAAGATCTCTTCGAATGCTTGGAAACCGTATTGGGATAAGAGTCACGTAGATAGTCAGGAAGTCAGAAAGAGAGTCAGAGTCAATATGAGACTTAAGGTTTCGATACTAGCCAAGTGGCGTCCCCATTAGTATTTTTTTTTTACATATATAATTCACTTTTTAGTGCATGAATCTTTTTAATGAAACAGTGAATCGAGAAATCGGCCCAACGGAATCAAGTTATAATAAAGAACCTTAAAAATTTGCGATTCATAGCTCCTTGTAGTAACAGGAAGAAAAATTGCGAATAACGGCCACGAAGTCGGGAAGAGAGTCAGTAGTGGGTAGTTCAGTAAGTGTGGAGTGGAAAGCCCTAAGCTTGTAATTATACTAACCTAACCATATTTTGAGACAATTGGAAATAAAACCACAACAATTAATCTTTAATTCATTTATTCTTCTTCTTCCACATCTCCTCCCAATTCTTCTGCGACAGTTTGAAAGTGGCGACATCTAGCTTGCTCGCGATCAATCTTCCGTACTGAATGCTATTCAATAGATTGCTTTTGTCAGATAATTCCGTCATGATCTTGATCTTCTGTTCCGGCGAGCATGCTTGAAAGATCTGTTCGAATGCTCGGGAACCGTATTGGGAAAGCGCCAGTCGTTGGTAGTAGCCCTGTAAGAGAAGAAATATAATTGAGAAATTAATTTACAACGCAAGCGTAGCGAGCACGAGATTTCAAGATGTAGTATGTAAGTAGTATTAGAACGAATTCGTAGTTGCAAAAATCACGACTTAACTAATGTAAGTCTATACCCGTCATTTTCTGTCATGGGAGAACAGAAAGGGAATAATTTTAGTCACGACTTAGTTAAGTGATGCGCTCTACGAATCGATAGCAATATACCAAGTGTAAGGGACAGCGTCCCGCAAACTCATAGGGGTTGCTCCGTCAACGATACTGAACAACTATCAGCAAGATTTTTTTTTCCGGCAGTGAAAAAAATATTGGCTTTTCCATACAAAATGTTCACTACGAACAGACAATTTGTATGGAAAAGCCATTTGTTTTTTCACTTACTGAAAAAAAGACCCTGCTGATAGTTGTTCAGTGTCGTTGACTAAGCAACTTGCAACTTGCAGTTTGCGGGACGCTGTCCCTTACACCGGGTATTGCAATATTACCACGTTATTATATGACTGATGAAAAACACGACAAAAGGCGAGATTTGACGTTACGATAGAAATACGTGACGGGGGTATAATCTGATAACGAGCGAAACGAGCGTGAGTTTTCACGTTATTGATGAAGGCATCGTCTCATATCGCTAGCGAAGCGAGTGCGACATGGAATATTACTAATATGACAGTGCTTTTGTTATTGTAGCTTTAAACCCCACTGCCCACTGTGTTTGTACGTCCCTGCTTTCATACCTTAAGCCTCCATACTAGCTTGTCCCTCGCTTTAACTCCAACACACTGTCCCTTACACAAAGCATTAGCCACGTGACATCGCTTACACCGAGTATTATCTATCTCTTTCTTAAGCCTTCGCACTAGCTCGTCTCTCGCTTTCGTTCCCACGCACTGTCCTTTACACCCTTACACTGAGTATTATCTATCTCTTTCTTAAGCCTTCACACTAGCTCGTCCCTCGCTTTCGTTCCCACGCACTGTCCTTTACACCCTTACACTGAGTATTATCTATCTCTTTCTTAAGCCTTCACACTAGCTCGTCCCTCGCTTTCGTTCCCACGCACTGTCCTTTACACCCTTACACTGAGTATTATCTATCTCTTTCTTAAGCCTTCACACTAGCTCGTCCCTCGCTTTCGTTCCCACGCACTGTCCTTTACACCCTTACACTGAGTATTATCTATCTCTTTCTTAAGCCTTCACACTAGCTCGTCCCTCGCTTTCGTTCCCACGCACTGTCCTTTACACCCTTACACTGAGTATTATCTATCTCTTTCTTAAGCCTTCACACTAGCTCGTCCCTCGCTTTCGTTCCCACGCACTGTCCTTTACACCCTTACACTGAGTATTATCTATCTCTTTCTTAAGCCTTCACACTAGCTCGTCCCTCGCTTTCGTTCCTACGCACTGTCCTTTACACCCTTACACTGAGTATTATCTATCTCTTTCTTAAGCCTTCACACTAGCTCGTCCCTCGCTTTCGTTCCCACGCACTGTCCTTTACACCCTTACACTGAGTATTATCTATCTCTTTCTTAAGCCTTCACACTAGCTCGTCCCTAGCTTTCGTTCCCACGCACTGTCCTTTACACCCTTACACTGAGTATTATCTATCTCTTTCTTAAGCCTTCACACTAGCTCGTCCCTCGCTTTCGTTCCCACGCACTGTCCTTTACACCCTTACACTGAGTATTATCTATCTCTTTCTTAAGCCTTCACACTAGCTCGTCCCTCGCTTTCGTTCCCACGCACTGTCCTTTACACCCTTACACTGAGTATTATCTATCTATTTTGATATGGTACAATTAGCATTTTCAAAAATTTACATGTTTTAGTTTTAAAGATATTTTTTATTTTATTTTTTTATTTGTGAAGATAATTTTATCCTTAGACATTTTAGTATTATTGTAATGTAATTATTAAATTGATAAAATGAAATAAACAAATCTAATCTAATCTTTCTTACCTTAAGCCTCCACACGAGCTTGTCCCTCGCTTTCACTCCCACACACTGTCCCTTACACAACGCGTCGGCCACGTGACATCCTTTAGCGTCGTTGAGGATTATCATCAGTTCGTCGGTGGATAATTCTAGGAGGCCTTGGACTGCTTTTGCTGGGCGCTGTAGAAAATAGAATTACCTTTATAATATACACATACATATTATCACGCCTTCTTCCCTAATGGGGTAGGCAGAGCGTAAACATACATACATACATATAATCACGCCTCTTTCCCGGAGGGGTAGGCAGAGACCACATCTTTCCACTTGCTACGATCCTTACATACTTCTTTCGCTTCATCCACATTCATTAATCTTTTCATACATGCTCGTCGGTTTAGGGTACTCTTGACCTGACCTTTCTTTAGGACGTCCCCGATTTGATCCAAGTACGTGCGTCGAGGCCTTCCCCTCCCAACATTTCCATCCACACTCGCCATATATATCTGTTTGGTCAACCTGCTTTCACTCATTCTCTCAACATGTCCAAACCATTTAAGCATTCCCTTGTCAATACCTGTCACTATATCTTCTTTCACACCACAACGTTCCCTAATCACACTATTTCGTATCCTGTCACTCAGTTTGACTCCAATCATACTTCTTAACGCTCTCATTTCTACTGCATTTATTCTGCTTTCATGCTTCTTCTGCCATACCCAACTTTCACTCCCATACATCAGTGTTGGAACCAACACCCCTCTATGCACAGCCAGACGGGCCTTATCGGACACCTTCCGACTGCTCATAAAGGCGTGCAACGCTCCATTCACCATGTTACCGGCATTCACTCTTCTTTCAATATCACTATCATTCTTTCCATCTGCTGTAAACATTGATCCTAAATACACAAACTCTTTCACTTGCTCCACTTTTTCATTCCCTATCAAGATATTACACTCTGTCATATTCTCCTTTTCAAAAAAAAAAAAAGAGAAAGAGCGTAAACTAAGTAAATAAAGGTAGTTTCGCCACGTCTGACAAAGTTTTGAGGGTTATTTAATATACAGGTATATTGCTATAGTGACAGGTTGTCAGCCTATCGCCTAAATTGTAATATACTGCCCTCGGATCCCTTAGCTGGTTTTTACAGCATGCCCGGGTGGAAATGCAGCTGGGACATTCTATGTTTTTCTCTCGCTCCTAGTCCAGCATGGAAATAATAATGTAACTAGCGAAATTATCAGTGTTTCTCTACTATATTATGCATGTTTTAAAAATGTAATAAATAATAATAATAAATAAATGTATTATACATACAAACCTTACTCTTGAATCACTCTATACATTAAAAGAAACCGCATCAAAATCCGTTGCGTAGTTTTAAAGATTTATGCATACATAGGGATATAGGGACAAAATCAAGCAAACTTATATAAAAAATGTTGACTATATTTAAAGGTATGAAATTACCCATGAAACTGATCAGTTTTTCCCAAGGGAAATAGATCGAAATATGAGGCAAAAATTGGCCCTAACATACACAATTATTATAGCGGCTGACACAATTTGTAAATAAAGAAGGGACAATTTTTCATATTTTACTAATAGAGAGAAAAACATAGAATGTGCCAGCTGCATTTCCTCCCGGGCATGCTGTAAAAAACAGCTAAGGGATCCGACAGTTTCTGTATATTGCAGTTTAGGCGATGGGCTGACAACCTGTCACTACAGCAATATACCTACAAATCTATCTTCAATAACTCTCAAAACATTGTCAGACGTGGCGGAACGACCTTTGTTTAGGTCGTACACGCTCTGCCTACCCCATTAGGGATAAAGGCGTGATTATATGTATGTATGTACTAATACTTTGTGAAAAGTAATTTCATACCATGGATTATTTTCTAAAAGATAGTCAAACAATTTTTTTACACATTTTTTATTTGATATGGACATTCTATGCTAAGTAGGAGCTTATAAAAAACATGTTGATTTACACTATTACATACATACATATAATCACACCTTTATCCTTAATGGAGTAGGCAGAGCGAAACGATCTAAACAAAGGTCGTTCCGCCACATCTGACAAAGTTTTGAGGGTTATTTAAGATGAGATTTGTAAGCATATTACTTTAGTGACAGATTGTCAGCCCATCGCCTAAATTGCAATATACTGAAACCCTCGGATCCCTTAGTTGGATCTAAATTAAAATAATTTCATCCTAAATTTATTATAGGCCTTAAACATGTTTGCTGAGCTCAGCAGTGGGACACTTATGGCTATATAAGAAGAAGAAGAAACATGTTTGCACATTCTGTGTTAAGTTGGAGCTTTGCACATGAACGCAATATTCAAAATAACATACATACATACATAAATCACGCCTTTATCCCTTACGGGGTAGGCAGAGCGTTTAACGCCTCGTAAAAGGCGCTTTCGCCACGTCTGACAAAAATTAAGGGGACTATTTTAGATTGTAATATGTATTGCTTTAGTGACAGGTTGTCAGCCCATCGCCTAAGTTACAATACAATGTAACCCTCGAGTCCCTTTTGCTGACTTCTACAGCATGCCCGGGAGGAAGGGCAACTGGAACATTCTATGTTTTTCTATCTCTCCCAGTCCAGCATGGAAGAATATTTAAAATAAACAGCAATAAATACCTGAAAGTCCAGTATTGTCTGCAATATAACAGAACCATGTACATGTATGAAGTACATAGTATCCAGCTTGTTTATATCTATCCTATCGACGGGCAGAAGGCGCAAGCAACACACGGAGAAATACTTCTGATGGGCCGGCTCCGAGCATTTCAGAGCCGCTTCTAGTTTCTGAAAGAAGGTTACATACATATCATCATCATCTCCCTAGCCTTATCCCGTATCTCACGGGGACGGCTTCCTAATCTAGGGGATACAACGAGGGTCCTGGTTTTTACACAGAGCGACTGCCATCTGACCTCCGTAACCCAGAAGGGAAACCAGACCCAATCCTAGATTAGGTCAGAGTTTTCAAGCCGCCAATGCTTAGCACTGGCCTCTGATACGGCTTAACGACTAATATCTACGGTATTCAACGATATTAACCGGGACCAACGGCTGAACGTGCCTTTCGAAGCACAGAAAAAACGCCGAATAAACGTACATATGAAATTCGAAAACCGAAAAATACATTGGTACGTGGTGAGATTCGAACCACGACCTCCCGCTCAGGAGGCAGCGGCCCTATCCACTACACCATCGGGCTCAGGGTTACATACATATATTCACGCCTTTATCCCTAATGGGGTAGGTACGTAATAACCTTAACCGGTCGTTCCGCCACGTCTGACAAAGTTTTGAGGGTTATTTAAGATAGATTTGTAGGTATATTGCTGTAGTGACAGGTAGTCAGCCAATTCCCTAAATTGTAATATACAGAAACCCTCGGATCCCTTAGCTGGTATTTACAGCATGCCCGGGAGGAAATGCAGCTGGCACATTCTATGTTTTTCTCTTGCTTCCAGTCCAGCATGGGAGACAGAAGAAGGCTTTGTTAGAGCTCTTATTCAGTCGTACATATGGGGTGTAAGGGACAGCGCACTAGAAACTGACAGGAATTGATAAGACAACGAAAGTGAACAACTATCACCAGGAATTTCTTTGAGGAGATGAAAATAAAATGAACTTTCCATACAAAATTACCACCTCGATCAGACAATTTGTATGGAAAATCTTTTTTTTTTTACACTTCCTGAAAAAAAATCCTTTAACTGAGTAACCCCTATCAGTTTGCGGGACGCTGTCCCTTACAATACCTATAGGGTGTAAGGGACAGCGTACTGTGTATGTGGTTTAGTTTGAGGGTCTTTGTTAAATATCTATAGTTTAAGTTATTCTTGATTTTGAATGGTTAATTACAGAGAATAGGTTACATGGTCTATAGTATTTCTAACTCAGTTTTAGAATAAAGGTAAACAAAGATTAATGTCTTTTAATCGGAAACATTGTTTCTAAAATAAGTTTAAGCTATTAGATATAACAACATAATGAAATAGTAGTTTTAGTAATTTAACTAATTTGCTAACATGCATAATTTATTTTTGGATTTACGTAAAATAAAAAGACATTAGACTTTGTTTACCTTGTTTACCTTGTTGCGGAGGTCAGATGGCAGTCGCTCTGTGTAAAAACCAGTACCCTCGTTCAATCACCTAGATTAGGAAGCCGACCCCGTGAGATACGGGATAAGACTAGGGAGATGATGAGACTTTGTTTACCTTTATTCTAAACCTGAGTTGGAAATACTACAAACATCGATCATTTGGTCGCCATATTTCAAAATGGCTGTTGGTTTCAAAAATTTGCATTGGATCGTTGGGGTGCTGATGCGAAATATTTGATTCCGCCATTTTACAAGGTGGCCGCCATGCAAGGGTTTTTGTATGACAATCGACATTGAGACTTTTTGGGGTCACGGTTTCAAATTATGGTTCTCATTTTAAGACAAGATATACTAACGCTAACAAACTGCGCCTGTCTCGCTTGCACCCTGAGGCACGCCTTGGCCAGCGCGACTAGAACCCCGGTGTTGCCGCTCACGAGTATGGCGCCGAACTGTTCTGAGAGCTCATCAAATATTGGTTCCAGCTGTGAACAAAATATACAATTTTACTTGACTCACATAAAATGCCTACCCCAACAAAAACGTCAAAATCCCGAACTTGGGTGAATGCAATTTCACCGCGAAACTAAAAAATGGGGTTTCTTAAAGCGATGTGAGCGCGATATTTCAAATCATAAGATAACGCGAGCGAAACGAGTTCAATATTTTTCGAAAATATAATTAATACGATACACCAGCAAAATTAAAGCAACTTTCAAAGTTGAATCAAAATTTCACGCGAGCGAAGCGAGCACGACATTTCATAAAAACAAATTAAATACATACAATACAAAATTCTTTATTGCACAAAGAACCAAACAACAGAAAGAAAGAGGAACAAACGTGACTATACAATATAGGCAGCATTATTGCTAAAGCAGCAATTTCTACCAGGCAACCTTTGGGTATAGTACATACCTTACGCGAGCGATACGAGCGCCACCTACATCTTCTTTAATCTGGCAGTTATCAACCAATCTCTAAGCAGTATAGTTCAACATCGGCAGGGCGGCCAAGTGTCTTCTTCTTCTTACATACATACATACATATAATCACGCCTTTATCATGTAGGCAGCGCGTAAACGACCTAAACAAAGGTCGTTCCACCATGTCTGGCAAAGTTTTGAGGGTTATTTAAGATAGATTTGCATGTACATTGCTGTAGTGACAGGTTGTCAGCCTATCACCTAAATTGCAATATAATAAAACCCTCGGATCCCGTAGCTGGTTTTTACAGCACGCCCGGGTGGAAATGCCGCTCGCTCCCAGTCCAGCATGGAAGACTTCTTCTTCTTCTTTACCACAAATAAGAAATAACATACCTCTTCTTTAATCTGGCAGTTATCGACCAATCTCTGAACAGTATAGTTCAGCATTGCCATGGCGGCCAACTGTCTTCTTCTTCACCACAAATAAGAAAAGGAAGAACGATTCTTACCTCTTCTTTGATCTGGCAGTTATCGACCAATCTCTGAACAGTATAGTTCAGCATTGCCATGGCGGCCAACTGTCTTCTTCTTCACCACAAATAAGAAAAGGAAGAACGATTCTTACCTCTTCTTTGATCTGGCAGTTATCGACCAATCTCTGAACAGTATAGTTCAGCATTGGCAAGGCGGCCAACTGTCTTCTTCTTCACCACAAATAAGAAAAGGAAGAACGATTCTTACCTCTTCTTTGATCTGGCAGTTATCGACCAATCTCTGAACAGTATAGTTCAGCATTGGCAAGGCGGCCAACTGTCTTCTTCTTCACCACAAATAAGAAAAGGAAGAACGATTCTTACCTCTTCTTTGATCTGGCAGTTATCGACCAATCTCTGAACAGTATAGTTCAGCATTGGCAAGGCGGCCAACTGTCTTCTTCTTCACCACAAATAAGACAAGGAAGAACGATTCTTACCTCTTCTTTGATCTGGCAGTTATCGACCAGTCTCTGAACAGTATAGTTCAGCATTGGCAAGGCGGCCAACTGTCTCTTCTTCACCACAAATAAGAAAAGGAAGAACAATTCTTACCTCTTCTTTGATCTGGCAGATATCCACCAATCTCTGAACAGTATAGTTCAGCATTGGCAAGGCGGCCAACTGTCTTCTTCTTCACCACAAATAAGAAAAGGAAGAACGATTCTTACTTCTTCTTTGATCTGGCAGTTATCAACCAATCTCTGAACAGTATAGTTCAGCATTGGCAAGGCGGCCAACTGTCTCTTCTTCACCACAAATAAGAAAAGGAAGAATGATTCTTACTTCTTCTTTGATCTGGCAGTTATCAACCAATCTCTGAACAGTATAGTTCAGCATTGGCAAGGCGGCCAACTGTCTCTTCTTCACCACAAATAAGAAAAGGAAGAATGATTCTTACTTCTTCTTTGATCTGGCAGTTATCGACCAGTCTCTGAACAGTATAGTTCAGCATGGCGGCCAACTGTCTTTTTCTTCACCACAAATAAGAAAAGGAAGAACGATTCTTACCACTTCTTTGATCTGGCAGTTATCGACCAATCTCTGAACAGCATAGTTCAGCATTGGCAAGGCGGCCAACTGTCTTCTTCTTCACCACAAATAAGAAAAGGAAGAACGATTCTTACCTCTTCTTTGATCTGGCAGTTATCGACCAATCTCTGAACAGTATAGTTCAGCATTGGCAAGGCGGCCAACTGGCTCAGTCTGTTGATGAAACAGCGGGCGTAGATCTGGGTATAAGTCTTCTTCTTAGCCACGAACAGAGCTGCTTCTAGTAACCTGTAATATTATGGGTTAAAGAAAAACTTTAGTACATATACATATAATCACGCCTTTATCCCTAATGGGGTACGCAGAGCGTAAACGACCTAAACAAAGGTCGTTCCGCCATATCTAACATAGTTTTGAGGGATAATTTAAAAAATTTAGGCATATTGCTGTAGTGACAGGTTGTCAGCCCATCGCCTAAATTGCAACTGAACAATTTCCCAAAGGAACATAGGTCAAAATAAGAAAAAAGGTTGACCTTCAATACAAAATGCATCAGCTGATAGCGTGTGTAGTATGGGGATACATTTTTTTTTTTCGTTGTTCGACCTATGTTTCTTTAGGAAAGTTGTTCAGTTTCATGGGCTGGTTCATATACACTTTCTGTTACACGCTGTATATCTAAGTACTAACGCATAATAAAACCCATTTCTAATTAAAAGAAAGAGCACTTTATTTTAACACTTAGCGATAAGATAAACAAGTGTTATTCATAATGAAAACTGATCGGCTTACTTGTTTGTATTGAACCCTCCTTTCAATACAAACAAGTAAGCCGATCAGTTTTCATTATGAATAGAATTTCTAGTTAAAATAAAGTACTCTTGTCTTTTAATTGGAGCTGAGTTTTATTATATGTTAGTACTTCGATAGATAAAAGGTTTAATGCATCAAAAATCATCATTCATCAATCATCACACATGTAACATGAAGTAAAAACAAGAAAGTGATCCCTAGGATTTTCGCGAAGATTCGAGTTATCAAATCATCCTACGACATACCGGGTGTAAGGGACAGCGTCCCGCAAACTAAAAGGGGTTGCTCAGTCAACGACACTGAACAACTATCAGCAGGACTTTTTTTTGGATTAAATTAAATATAAAATGGCTTTTCTATACAAAATGTATCACCTCTATCGGACAATTTGTATGGAAAAGTAAATATTTTCTTCACTTCCTGAAACTGGCGGAAGTTGTTCAGTATCATTGACTGACCAACCCCTATAAGTTTACACCTGGCATAGATAGATGTTTTGACTTACCTAACAGCAGACTCGGACTGAAAGACCGGTGGCAGATTCCCTTTGTCCAGGACATCATTCTTCACCTCATCAGCGTCAGGAATGTCTATATCTATCTTATCCTCCTTCTCATCATGTCCTTGATTGGTTGACCATCCTGGAAAACAACAAAGTATTTTACGGCAAAGGTATTTATTTTTATTACATATATCAAAAGGTATACTACTTGTATATTCAATTTTATCTTAAATATATACATACAAACATACATATAATCACGCCTTTATCACTAATGGGGTAGGACGAGCGTAAACGACCTAAACAAAGGTCGTTCCGCCATGTCTAACAAAGTTTTGAGGGTTATTTAAGATGGATTTTTACGTATATTGCTGTGGTGACAAGTTGTCAGCCTATCGCCTAATTTACAATATACTGAAACATTTGGATCCCTTATCTGGCTTTTAAAGAATGTCTGGGATGGAATGCAGCTGGCACATTCTATATTTTTATCTTGCTCTTAGTCTAGCTTGGAAGCATTTCACAACAATTTACATTTATTTACCGACCTGTTATTTTATTTACACTGGTCTTGTGATCACAAAGTAATTAATCTTAAAACGCTATGTGTAATAATAATACATATTTTTTAAAAATGTAAATTTACAGACATACTTTGTCTAACAACCACTATCAAATTCAGCAGCCAGGACCGACAGCATAACGTGCCCTCTGAAGCATAAAATCTTTTTTAAACCCTAACATAATAAAAAACTTACCTTCCGGTGCAAAGCTTTCATCTAATAACCTCTTTATCAAATCTCTTGTTAAATTCTTGTCAACATTCTTAACAGCGTACAGCAATACTTGTAATAATCCTGAGGTTATATTCTTAAACGGAAGGTCTTTGAATTGCGGCCAAGAAGACAAACGGTTCGAAAACTCTGTAACAAGTTCTTTGAATTCATCCGGTACAACTTTGTACACAATTTTAGCGAATTTAGCCGGCGGAAGTTTTTCGTCTTTGACTGGTAATTTGAAAAGTGACGTCTTAGGTTTCTCTCCAGGAAGTAAGCTAATACCGCTGAGGCATTTCAACGCACTACGCAGAATATGATTTGCAAACTGATCCCAAACAAAATCTTCTAAATTGTTTAAAGCGTATTTGCAAATTTTTAGAGTGAATTCATGGCATTTATTGATATGCTCATCAGAATATTTCGCTTCTGGTAATTCAAGTTTAGCTTTCTTCTTTGGCACTTCACTTTCGGAGTCATTCTTTTTACGTTTCTTCTTAGGGGACTCATCTTCAGACTCAAGGTTGTCTTTCGCCTGATTTTCTTCGGTCTGTAAGTGCAACGTGGCTCTATCACAGGACACTCGGAGTAAAGCTTCTATAACATGACTTGAGAAGTTATCGGAGCATAGGGGACGTAGTTCAGGGGAGAGGACATCCATGAAACGTTCCAAGTCTTCCGGAGAACAGTACGGAAGGAGTAGTTCGATCACTCGGCAACCTAGCTGGTTACCAACTATGTTTAGCTCATCGCCTTTTGTGCGTTCTAGAACATTGTTGACTAAGGCCTCTGAAAAAAATAAAATTAAATAGATTAATAAAACTAAATGTGACCAACAAAAGCAGGCTACTAAAATGAAAAAGGATTGGCCATTTGTGGAAAGAGAAAACTGCAAAATAGATAAAAAAGCTTTCTGAATGGGCACCACAAGAAGAAGCAAGAAGAAAAAGAGGTAGACCTCTTAGGAGGTGGTCAGATGTACTGAAAAAAATTGCTAAAGCCCTGTGGACCAGACTAATACTGCCCTCAGAAGGAAAAAAACCATAACTGCATTCTACCATGTTGCGCGTAAAATGCAAAAGACTTTTGACTATCATATCCTTTGGTTAAATAAACTTAAAGATACAGGTTTTTTTAAAAGGAAGCATTTTATTTGTTTTGTTTTTTAATTTACATAGATTTTGCATATTTTATAAGATTTTGCTAAAATCTGTAGTTATGGTTTTTTTTCTTCTGAGGGCAGAATAAGAGACAGAGAAAGATGGAAAGAGCTGGGGGAGATCTATGATTTTTCAGGATACTCCAAAAAAGAAAAACAATGATGAATGATAAGTGATAATTTATTTAAAATGAAATAATTTATGTTTATATATGTAAAATTGATTTTTTTTTGTACCTAAGTAAGTTTTTTGTATCTGTAATAAATAGACTAATAATAAATAAAACTAAATAACTAAATACAAGAGTACTGTATCATCTCCAGGAAATAGGGAATCAAAAACATTAATGTAAAGCTTTCATACATCAATATTTACCGCTAAGACCTACTTTTAACCTAAAAGGGGTGCTATACTTTTCTTCCATGCTGAACTGGGAGCAAGAGAAAAACATAGAATGTGCCAGCTGCATTTCCTCCCGGGCATGCTGTAAAAACCAGCCCAAGGGATTTGAGGGTTTCTGTATGTTGCAATTTAGGCAATGGGCTGACAACCTGTCACTACAGCAATATATGTACAAATCTGTCTTTAATAACCCTCAAAACTTTGTCAGACGTGGTGGAACGACCTTTGCAAAGTTCCGCTAGGTGGCGCTGCGATGTAAACATTGCTCTACGTCGATCAGTATATTAAAATTATTAAATACTAATCTCGGTGGATAAAAACTGTAAAAAACTGTGAAGCCTAATCGAAATCGTGTGTATTAGTGTTTGTGAACATTTTGATCTACCAATTTCCTAAATATCTTCATTTAAAGTGAGACGATCAATTAACAGTGATAATAAACAATAAACATTAAACAAAAGTGTAAAACATATACTGTGTGAACTAAATATGAAAACTATAATAAAACATTTTAAGTTTTAACAGTGTTAAAGTGTTAAATTTTAAATATTAGATTGTAACGACATGTTGTGAAGTGACGCTACAAACAAGTACAATAACTAGATGTCAGTGGATGTCTAAACAACATTCTGTATAACAAGATCATTAAGTTCGACCACTTATTCAGTGACAGGTTTGGCCTAGTGGTCTAGTCACTGACTCCTGCGCAGAACGTTCCGGATCGCGCCTGGACACTCCTAGAAAGTTTTTTTTAAGTTTTTTTTAAGTTTTTTTTTTTTTTTTTTTTTTTTTTTTTTTTTTTTTTTTTTTTGCATCAATTCATTATATTGGCCATTTTTGCTATTTATTTATCAGAAAATAGTGTATTTTAATAACGAAACAAGAAGAAATGAAATGTACCTTTTTGCTAAAACACCTTGATGGTACTTCTACAGAACCAATATAAAAATAGCGCCTGGAGAAACACATAAAGCAATATCACAGAAGTGCCTTTATTTTATGAAAGAGCAAATCACTCCACCACTTGTGGCACGTTAACCATCACAGGTGCTACCGATTAATGGTTAAAATTGATGAATTCTATTGTTTTTAACCTACCAATAAAATGGCATCAACAACAATCTGCACCAAATGTAAACAACAATTGAAAAAGTCAGACCATTGCCTTACTTGCTGCAAATGTAACAAGACATTCGACTTGGAGTGCGCTGAGGTTTCAGCGAAGCGCTATGACCTTATGCGAAGCGACAAAGACAGGGATCGCCGCCTCACATGGAGCTGCTCCAAATGCTGCAGAAACTACACCAGCAAGCCAAATTCTACGCGCGGTACGCCAAAACCGACGATTCAAGGTAGTCCGGTAACTTTAAGCCCACCAAACCCGGTTATACCTCAGATTCAACAAAATTTGGATAAAGATAATAATAACCAAATTTTAATGTCTTCTATAAACCGTGAAGAGGAGCAACCAGTGAGTCTACTACCTGAAAACAATAAATCAACAGATAATATAACCCTGAGACAGAAAGCCATTCAAGTGAACGTCGAGACACACAATTCCTTCGACTCGCTGGATATTGAGGGCGACATAGATGTTTCAGCCGTATCACCACTCCCCAGTACAGATAACAAATTGTCGCGGAGCGTGAATTACTCAATAAATCACAACTGGACTGTACAAGAACTGAAGGAATCAGAAGACTTACTCAAGGCTGAACTTTTATCAACCCAAGAAGAACTAGAAAACACAATTCTAGAAAATAATTCTCTCCACAAACAGGTTGATAAGCTCACAAAAGAAGTAGATTTTCTCAAAATTTTGTGTAAAGCCCCTACAAAGAATCAGGATCGAGACCAAGTAAACGGCAGCCTCAAGAAGAAAAAGAGATCCTCAATGCTACCCCTTTATGGTAACCGGCCCACGACATCCTCCCCCAATACTTCTCTAAAATGCACTACAGAATTTGACGCTACGAGGGAAGGAATGCAAACGGCAATTAATCTACTACAACAGGAGCTCAACTTAGCGAACCAGGAAATTAAAAAACTAAATGAACAGCTTTTAGCCTTAAATAAATTTGAAATAGAAGACACCCCTGAAGTCTTAGTCTCTACTGTACCTAATGTGAAAAACTGCACTAATATGTCTAATCATCACACTCAAACCAACAGACGAAGAACAATGATTTACGGTTCGCAACAATGTACAGGTATCGCTTCTGCTTTGGAATACTCTAGAACCAACACCAAGTATGAGAATTACGATATATTCGCAGAAATCAAACCAGGTGCTCATTGCGATGAAATACTGAAGAATTGTAAAAACGCTAAACTTTCACCAGATGACAAACTGGTGATATGTATTGGAGAAAACGACCGAAATCCCTCGCTACTAGGCTCAGAACTAAAAACAATCATAGAGTCAAATGAAAGAACAACCGTCATTATATTGAAAATATTTAAAAATAGGTATCTAAACGAGAAAAAGCTGAATAGTTTAATTAAAAATATCTGTGATCAGTATAATAATTGTCATTTTCTAGTTTGCAAAAATACATTAGAAGATATGTGTAAATCAATAAACTACATTATTGACTGTGCTGATTATGACAGCAAATATTTAAATGTGACTGAACTAAGGAAATTAATTAATCGCAATAATACAAGACAAAATGTTAAACTAAATGTGTATAAAAAAGGAACCATTCCTTATTACTTCTCTAAACCTAATACTAATAACCATAATATTTTAAAAGAGATTAACGGTTCTCCTACTTCTTGTAAATTTAATGTAAAAAATGATATTGAATACAAAAAAGGAACTATTCCCTTTTATTTTAGAAAAATGACAGAAAATACCTTTTTTCGTGAATCAAAATAAGACAAATGACAACCAGTACAAATACAAGTCTTGTGTAGCAAATGATATGACTAATAGTTTTAAAAACAGGTTTTGTGTCTTGCACCAGAATGAAGGCGGCTTACTCTCCAAAAAAGACCAATTATTATTAGCAATCTCCGAACTAGAAAGTAACAATCAAGCTTCGATCGATGCAGTGTGTATCACGGAGCATTTTGTGCCCAGAGGTGAAGAAAACAACTTGTCACTCGACGGTTACTTGTTAGCAGACTATTTCTCTAGAGAGAAAATAAGTAAAAAAAGATCCATAAATAATCGTGGCGGAACTTGTATTTTCCTAAAAAAACACTTTGACTTTGTACGATTAGATCTGAAATCGTTAGCAACAAAAAATGTATTCGAGTGTTGTGGGATCCATTTGCCTAGCGAGAATATAATATTAATATGCCTCTATCGCATTCCTGATAAAGACAATGTTTGTTTATTTTTTGATAAACTAAATGCTCTTTTATCAAAACTAAGAAATAAATACAAGTCTAAAATAATAATATGTGGAGACTATAATATAGATATATTAACAGAAAAACAAAATTTGAAGTATATAGCAGCTGAATTTAAACATATAGTTAGTAGTTATAACTTTTATCTTCACATCAACAATTATACAAGAGTCACAGATACAACAAAATCCTGTATAGACAATTTTATCTGTAATTTCAAAAAAGTAATTAAAGCTGAAATACATACAAATTTAACATCCTCGGACCATACAGCACAGTCCCTGACGATAAAAGTTAACACAAAGAAACTTCCAAAATATTGGTTCATATTTAAACGAGACTATTCTGATGGTAACATTAAGAAGTTCATCAACAGCATTAAGCAAATCTCATTCTCTACAGTATTCTCACAAACAAATGTTGACAGAGCTTATGAAGAGTTTTTTGAACTGTACAAATTGTTTTATGACTTATGCTTCCCCGTCATTAAAATTAAGGTGAAACGTAACTCTGTTAGGCATAAATGGATATCTAAAGGTTTAAAAGTATCTAGTAAAATAAAGAGAAATTTATTTGTCCAATTTAAACTTAAAGGAAACAAATCAAAACAAAATACGTATGAAAACTATAACACTATCCTAAAACGGTGTACTCGTACGGCTATCAAAATCGCAAATCAAAAAACGATATCTAAATCTGACAACAAATGTAAAGGAGCATGGCAAATTATTAAAGACTGTTCAGGTTTATCAAATGGTCTCCCGCATACTATAACCAATATAATGGTGAACGGTGTAGAATTGACCGACCCTAAGCTAATTGCGAACCACTTTAATAATCACTTTATCGATTCTCTACCAAATACAAATAAAATTGAATGTAAAGAAGCATGTAGACATATAACACCAAGTTGCCATACTTTCTATGCGACGCCAGTAACGGAAAAAGAACTGATGTCTGTGATTTCCCAGCTCAAAAATTCAAATGCGGTAGGATATGATGAACTGAGCAGTCACATCATTAAACTGTCTCGGTTATTTATTATTAGCCCACTAAAACACATAATTAATTTGTCATTTGAGAAAGGCGTCTATCCTGAAAAACTGAAGATGTCCATTGTTAAACCAATATATAAAAACAAAGGTCAAACAACAGATATGGCTACCTACAGGCCAATAACTCTCATTCCAATCTTTGCCAAGGTATTTGAGCGGGCCATGTATAATAGACTTATTGGTTTTACTGAAAAGTATAATCTAATTGCCAAGGAACAAAACGGATTTCGCAAGGGGAGATCTACTAACACCGCAGTCTATCAGCTAATGGAAACCATTCATAATTGTATTGACAAACGCGTTAATGTGTCAGCTATTCTCACTGATATGTCAAAAGCATTCGATTGTGTAGAGCATAGTATTCTTCTAGCCAAAATCGAAAAATATGGTGTAAGAGGAAACATATTAAACTGGTTTCGTTCGTATCTCTGTGGAAGATTGCAGTGTGTGGAGGTCAATGCCCTTTGTAGTATAAATCAAGCCTATTTGTCAAACAAATCAGATTATAGAGTAAATTGTAGAGGTGTTCCCCAGGGAACTATTTTAGGGCCTCTATTATTTTTATTTTATATTAATGACCTTCCTAGAGCCACCCAAACCAAGATGGTCTTATTTGCTGATGACAGCACTGCGGTTATAGAGTCATGTTCCTTGGAAGGTTACGAAAGCAAAATTGTTAGTACTCTAGACGATATAACGATATGGATGAAATCTAATGGATTGAGTATGAATACAGCTAAGACAAACATTATGCAATTCCATTCCTATTTTAGACAACCTCTTGAATTAAATGTAAAATGTGAAGGCTGCTTGTTGGATCAGGTTTCCACGGCAAAATTCCTTGGCCTTATATTAGATTCCCACTGTAACTGGAAATTTCATGTTGAGAGTGTGTGCAATAGGATATCAAAATTTGTGTACCCTCTAAGGCGTATTGCCTATAGCACATCGATAGAGGCAGCCTTGATGGCCTACTTTGGCTATGTCCAATCAGTGCTGGTTTATGGCCTAATTTTTTGGGGTAACTCTACCGATGCCTCGCAGGCATTTATTGCACAAAAGCGCTGTGTGAGGGCCCTGGAAGGACTGGCACAGATTGATTCATGCAAACCATTGTTTGGAAAATATAAAATACTACCACTTCCGTGTCTCTATGTTAAGGAAGTTGTAATGTTTGTAAAGAAAAATATGGCACTTTATGAATCTAAACGGAAACTTAACCGTAACTTGAGAGGAAATAACAACCTTCTTCATTCTGGTACAAATTTATCAGATTTTTATCATAGGAGTATATTTTACATGGCTGTAACAATTTATAATTCTATTCCAGACGAATTTAAAGAGCTAGATGAAAATAAACTCAAACAAAAATTAACTGCTTGGTTACAAACTAGATTATTTTATAGTGTGTCTGATTTTTTGGAGAACCGTGGTAGATTAGTATAGAGTATTTTATTAGGAAACATGTAATAGAAATTTTTAACCATTGAATGACATTGTATTTATAATTAATAATTTATATAACTGACATTTTATAGGTATTTTTAAGTTTTAAGTTTTTGCGTTATTTTACTGACATTTTTTTTTTTTTAAATATATAAGCAAGCCTTTTGGTGTAACATTAATTATAATTTTTCAACAATGGACAATTATGTTATTTATTAGTCTTCATGAATTTATAATAATTATGACTTGCTGCTTGTATTTGGCTAAAATTAATAACATTTAAAATGAAATAATTTGCAATTATTGTAACCAATACTACATTATCATAATCATATTGTACACCTAACCAGGTAGCTGTAATGGACCTATTATTTAATTATGCCACCTTGTGAAACTTATGGCTAAGCAATAAATTATTTGAATTTGAATTTGAATTTGAATTTGTTTAGGTCATGTACGCTCTGCCTACCCCATTAGGGATAAAGGCGTGATTATATGTATGTATGTATACTTTTGTACTGTTTCCTGTCTCAAAAAACAAATAAGGTACTGTGAAAATACTACTGATTCCCAAGGACTTACGCTGTTCATCTTTATCTTCAATTCCCTGCTTGATAGCATCAAGAATTCCTACGAAATATTGATATAACTCGTCAGGTATTTTACAGCCGCGACCCATCTGCCCTTTTTTGGCGTATTTCTTCGCATTTATAAGGAAATTCTTGCGCTTCTTACGCGATTTCTTTTTGTTAGGGTTGTTGGTTTGTGCTTCAGCAGTTTCTTCACTCATTTTAGGAGATTTTAGTAACTTTTTAGAATAAACAATACGATCAATAACCAAAACAGGTGGAAAGTTGAGGTTATGTTGAAATGTCAATGTCAAACGCACGCTACTTGTCCTTATTCTGTTCTACTCTATTCGATCGAACGACACGACATAATTTGCATTAAAAACTCAGTTGACCCATAGTTTACTCTTTTGTTTGAATAAACTTGGCTTAGAGTAAACACTACTAAAATTACAAAACTATGCAAAGATTTAATTATAATTATAAAAATTTGTTAAAAAGTTGGCATCGAATTCGCTGTTTTTATTAACTCGAGCGTTCCCGAATTATGATGCTCGTTTTTCAGTATTCTTTTTGATTGGCCAGAGAACATCAATCAATTCTGATCTTTCTGCCTCACACATAAGTTTTATTTTACAATAAATAGTGATGTAGAGTCGAGTGCGCCTAACTCCGAGCTAACACCGCGCCAATTTTTAAAAATGTACAGTCACAGGCTTGTCACAGGTTTTAAATATTTATACTGAAAATGAAGATTTTTGCGATATATTTTTGCATAAAATTATTTTATGTGTTTTTTTTTTTTCACCCACAGATATTCTGCTCAAAATCAACTACAATTTATTAATTTTAATGGGTTTGCAAATATCGAGTAAGATAAACTGCTTGGGAGTAATGGATAAAACTTCTTGAAATTATTGAAGGACCGATAAAAAAATATAGAATTGATTTACTTCCATGCTGGACTGGGAGCGAGAGAAAAACATAGAATGTGCCTGCTGCATTTCTTCCCGGGCATGCTGTAAAAACCAGCTAAGGGATCCGAGTATTTCTGTATATTGCAATTTAGGCGATGGGCTGAAAACCTGTCACTACAGCAAAATATATCTTAAATATCCCTCAAAACTTTGTCAGATGTGGCGGAACGACCTATGTTTAGTTCGTTTATGCTCTGCCTACCCCCTTAGGGATAAAGGCGTGATTTATATGCATGTATGTAGAATTGATTGACGATAGCCTGTTATGCACATGATTATGCATTGTTTTATTGAACTTTACTTCTACATTGTTATGTCTTTGTAGCATAACATTTTCGTCCATCCAACCGCAGCCAGAATACTAATTGCATTCCTACGGGTGAATCATTATCATATTCAACCAACTTCAACACTCTCCCGGTTAAACAAAAAGATAAAATTTCCCATCTCTCTCTAACACCAGTGAATGAATGCACCGGCGAATGAAATGAATGAACCCGCCAAACTAGTTTGTGAGCGTTCCGAGGGAGTGCGCGCGCATTTGTGGATGATGCCCGCGCGCAGTTCCTCAAAATAATAAATATCGTCTTACAAATCGATTGCGATGTTTGAAAGTTTCTTGTGACAAAAACGTTCATGTGCAATGTGGAAGTCCCTTTATGTTGAATTCGAAATTTGAAATTCCGTTTTTATTTTCTTTATTTTTAAAAGCTGCTTCAGTGTGCCAGGAAGGTGTTTTATTGTGCCAGGATCTATCAAATAATATTTTAAGGTGGGTGTTTATTAACTACACTACTGTTGCATGTATGTATATCAAGTCTAGTCAGAAAACTAAGCCCCATTTTATTTATTTCTTATTAGAATCTGGTTAACTCACCCCACCCATAGTTCACAGTGCGGAACACATTGCTGCACACATGTTATTATTATGTCATTAAGAAATTTTCAAAATGGATAATTCATGTTTAAGCTCATATAAATCCGACCATCTTTCACTCTTTCTTTCTTTCTCAACAATATTTTTTTTTAAGTCGTAATCATGATTTTTAGTTTTCCATACAAAAATAATTCCATACAAATGAAGGGGGGTTCCCCTGTGCGAATAAATCCTCTTAAAATTAATAAAATGAGTCTCTACCATTGTATTTAATAAAACACAAAGAAAATAAATATACCTTAACAAAATGTTATAGGTAGGACTTGATAGGTTTCAGGAAGTGGACCCTAATTATTACTATGGACTAGGGTTGCATCTTCTGTGTAGTTAATAAAGAACTTATAAAACTTTTTTTTATTTAAAACACATGTCATTGAACTCTCAGTTGAAGTTTATCATATTCAAAAATGTTTCGTAGGTGTGATCTTTTGAAACAACCAATTAGTCAATCAATTAAGACAGTTAACTAACTAATGTACTTAATTAAATTAATGACAATGACACTAAACTTAATTCTAACTACCTATGACATGCATGAGTCATTTAATAGTTATTTTAACCGTATGCTTTAACTCAAGTAATTTTAGTCTTAATCGTGTCTAAATAGCTATTTAATACAGCTATTTAGTAATTTGATGAATCATTGATAGAAACTTTGAACGAACTAAACGCGAAATCATCATTACAGAAAGAAAAAAAGCTGCATTCTGATTGTCACCAGACCTCGGCATTCCTTTCCCTCTTAACACGTTTCTCGGAAATAACTGTAAACTCGAGGTAAACATTTTATTGAGACAGAGACCTTTTACTTAAATGTAACGGTATTTTAGAGTCTAAAATAGAAAAGCCTTCTCCAAAATATCGTACAATTATTCTAAAAAATATAATGTAGGCTTGAGTTTACATGCGTCAGCCAATCGCCTAAATTACAATATACAGAAACCCTCGGATCCCTTAGCTGGTTCGGCACTGTACAGCATGTCCGGGAGGAAATGCAGCTGGCTTCCATGTTTTACTCTCGCTCCCAGTCTAGCCTGGAAGCAAGCTTAAACTAATATTTAAAAAACTCAAAATCAATCGAAGCAAAGTGATTCTACATTCTATAAAGTCCACCACCTGACCACTGCCAGTGTCAAGTGACTCTATATTACGAAATTGACCACATAGTATCATAAACCACATTATGTACAATCAACCTCACACAATATTATACACTAGCTCTTAAAGCCCTCACGGCAAATGGTTGTTTTAAAGAGCTTATTTCTCCTAAATATACATACATACATATAATCACGGCTTTATCCCTAATGGGGTAGACAGAGCGTATACGACCCAAACAAAGGTCGTTCCGCCACTAATGTCAAAGTTTTGAGGGTTATTTAAGATAGATTTATAGGTATATTGCTGTACTGACAGGTTGTCAGCCCATCGCCTAAATGCATGCCCGGGAGGAAATACAGCTGGCACATTCTATGTTTTTCTCTCCAGTCCAGCATGGAAGATAATATACATCTAAGAAATGTTGTTCATGGCCTGCAATTGCAACATTTAAAAATATTCTAGTTCATAAATAAGTATGCTAATAAAAATCTGGAAGTAAAGCAGTTTTTATCAGTAACTTTGATATTCCTTCTATACTATTAGTAACGTTTTCAAGGTTCCTTCGGAAAAATGTCCGTATTATGATTATCTAAAATCACAACATAGAATTTTTTAATCCGACTCGTAGTTTATATGGAATTAGCTTTTTTGTGCGTTTTTCGCTTAATTTTGACGCGGCCACGGACGTAATCGCCACGCCGTAGCGCGCGCTGATTTGAGCGATATTCTAAGGAATTACGGTCGATGGTTGCATATCTTGAAATTTACCTGCTCACCTGCCGGCAGGATACTTCTAAAGCCCCCTTTTAAAGGCGGTTTCTGAACATATAGTATAGTTGTGTGGGTGACTATACTTAGTTAATATGACCTAAATTAAAGAAGATAGTTAATTGAGACAAAGATTAGATTAGATGGGGCTCGTTATGAGCATGATAGTTTAAATTAAGAACGTCGCAGGCGCAGCTGCTCATTTAAACGAATTCTGGAGCCATATTTTTGAATCACTCGAATAAAATCGCGTACGAAAGAGTGACGATTTACATACAATGTGGCATGCGATTGGGCTCGATTCTAGATTTGCAAGCTAAAATTAAAATTAAAATCTATTTGTCATTTTTAAACTAAAAACATTAGAAAAGTACAGGAGATCTATTCTCCCTGGTTTTTGATTTATAGACGGTGGTTTTATGCGTTATCTGTAATTTTTATCCACCGTATGATATGGCGGATAAAATTGAGAGAAATACTGGGGAAACGTGTAAAAGCGCGTCAAAATCTACCGGACAAAATGTACAACCATAGAGTATACATCACCTGTCCCCTTTCAATTTTATTATTTTGAATGTGACGGATATATTTTAGTTTTAGCCGGTGGTATCAAGAATCGAGCACATTGTTGCTCTTTCGTATGCGAATTTCGATTAACTGATTCAGAAATTCGGTCCCCGTAAGTATCTGTATCACACAAAACAGGACAAACAAAAAAAAGTAGATTAGGAAGAGATAATCTTAGATTGAATAACCGAGAGTACCAAAGTTCAAGTCTTCAATGCTGGACTGGGAGGGAGAGAAAAACATAGATTGTGCTAGATGCGTTTCCTCCCGGATGTACTGTATAAACCAGCTAAGGGATCCGTGGATTTCAGTATATTGCAATTTAGGTGATGGGCTGGCAACCTGTCACTAGCACTACATATCTTAAATAACCCTCAAAACTTTGTCAGACGTGGCGGGACGTCCTTTGTTTAGGTCGATCACGCTCTGCCTACCCATTAGGGATAAAGGCGTGATTATATGTATGTATGTACGAACGTTTAAAATTACTAACAGAAGATAGACATGATTTTATGTATATTGCTTTTTAATTCTTCTTTTCTTCCATGCTGGACTGGGAGAAATAGAAAAACATAGAATTTTCCAGCTGCCCTTCCTTCCGGGCATGCTGTTGAAGTCAGCAAAAGGGACTCGATGGTTACAGTGTATTGTAATTTAGGCGATGGGCTGACAACCTGTCACTAATGCAATGCATATTACAATCTAAAATTGCCCTCAATTTTTTTGAGACGTGGCGAATCTAAAATTGCCCTTAATTTTTGTCAGATGTGGCGAAAGCGCCTTTTACGAGGCGTTAAACGCTCTGCCTACCGCGTAAGGGATAAAGGCGTGATTTATGTATGTATCAAAATATGACATCAAAAGACTATCAAAAGAATATTAAATGTGTTCTTCGCACAGCAAAAAAAGCTGGCCCAAGACCTTTCATTAGCACGCAAGATTCCAGACCTTAGCCAGTGGTCAGTCAGTCAGGCAAGTCCTGTCTGACTGACCTTGGCGGTTTGAGGTCTCAGAATTTGGGTTTGTTGACCTCATCGTCGCCCGCGCAGGTTTCTATACGAGCGAGCGTGTTTGACAACTAGGGAAGAATTAATTACTTGTTCGCTAAATGTCCATACATACATACATATAATCACGCCTTTATCCCTAATGGGGTAGGCAGAGCGTACATGACCTAAACAAAGGTAGTTCCGCCACGTCTGACAAAGTTTTGAGGGTTGTTTAAGATAGATTTGTAGGTATATTGCTGTAGTGACAGGTTGTCAGCCTGTCGCCTAAATTGCAATATACAGAAACCCTCGGATCCCTTAGCTGGTTTTTACAGCATGCCCGGGAGGAAATGCAGCTGGCACATTCTATGTTTTTCTCTCGCTCCCAGTCTAGCATGGAAGTAAAATGTATTGAATACGATATGGATATGAGTAAAGCTTTTTCTTGCTTTCTTCTCGACTCAAAGATTTCAAAGTCAAAGGATTCTTGAGCATAGAGTATAGTTGTTTGGACGAAAGAAAAACATAGAATGTGCCAGCTGCATTTCCTCCCGGGCATGCTGTAAAAACCAGCTTAGGGATCCAAAGGTTTTAAGTATGTTGCATTTTAGGCGATGGGCTGACAACTTGTCACTACAGCAATATACATACAAATCTATCATAAATAACCTTTAAAACTTTGTCAGACGTGGCGGAACGACCTTTATTTAGGTCGTTTACGCTCTGCCTACCCCATTAGGGATAAAGGCGTGATTATATGTTTGTATGTATGTATGAAACTGAACCGATGAGATGACGTTCTGCCCACCCCATAAAGAATATAGGTATCTGGCCACCATGAACACTAATCTCTATCACAATTTCCCTATTTCATAAAGACTAAGCCTTACCTTGCTAAATTCTAGAGTCCTTAATACTACAAATCTATCTTAAATAAGCCTCAAAACTTTGTCAGACGTGGCGGAACGACCTTTGTTTAGGTTTTTTACGCTCTGCCTACCCCATTAGGGATAAAGGCGTGATTATACCAGGTGTAAGGGACAGCGTCCCGCAAACTGATAGGGGTTGCTCAGACAAAGACACTGAACAACTATTAGCCGGTTTTTTTTTTCAGGAAGGGTAAAAAAAATGGCTTTGCGATACAAAAGTTCACCTCGATCAGACAATTAGTATGGAAAATCCTAGTTTCTTTTACTTCTTGAAAATAAAACCTGCTGATAGTTGTTCAGTTTCGTTGACTGAGCAACCCCTATCAGTTTGCGGGACGCTGTTCCTTACATCTAGTATGTATGTATGTATGTTAATGCATCCATACAACGCAATCAAACTTCCATGCTGGACTGGGAGAGATAGAAAAACATAGCATGTTTCAGCTGCTCTTCCTCCCGGGCATGCTGTAGAAGTCAGCAAAAGGGACTCGAGGGTTACAGTGTATTGTAATTTAGGCGATGGGCTGACAACCTGTCACTATAGCAATACACTTTTCAATCTAAAATTGCCCTCAATTTTTGTCAGACGTGGCGAAAGCGCCTTTTACGAGGCGTTTATCGCTCTGCCTACCCCGTAAGGGATAAAGGCGTGGTTTTATGTATGTATGTATGTACAACGCAAGGAAACATCATCAAACGAACACAAAAAAAATGTTAATTTACACTAATATCCTCGCTAATTGTGGCAAGGATATGAGAACAGTTTCACATAAAACCGTTTGTGTATTTAATCGACAGCTCTTATTAGCTAACTTGCATTTGCATGAAAAATGTCAGGAGTTGTATTTTTGAATCACTCGAATCGAATTGCGCACACGAAATACAACTTTCGCATGGCAATTTGTTTACTTTCATATGCGCTTTGGAGTTCGAGTGATTCAAAAATACGGCTCCTGATCATTTAGAATGAACTTGAAAATAAGCGAAAATCATTATTTGAACGATTTTCGCAGAAACAATGATTTCTTTGATATTTTCAGTAGTAGTGAGATGACAATTGCTAAAATAAGAAGTGTTTGCCTGCTAACTGTGTGTGATTTTCATAATGTGTAAGTTTATTTTCATTTATCCATGCTAGAGTGGAAGCGAGTGAAAAACATAGAATATGCCAGCTGCATTGCCTCCTGGGCATGCTGTAAAAATCAGTTCAGAGATCAGAGGGTATCAATATATTGCAATTTAGGTGATGGACTGACAACCTGTCATTATCACTACAAATCTGTCTTAAGTAACCCTAAAACTTTGTCAGACGTGGCGGAATGACCTTTATTTTGGGTCGTGTACGCTCTGCCTACCCCATTAGGGATAAAGGCGTGACTGTATGCATGTATGATTTTCCATTCATCATCTACATAGCCTTAACCCGTATCTCACAGGTTGGCTACCTAATCTAGGGGATTGAACGAGGGTACTGGTTTATTAAGTTTATTTTCGTTATGACTTTTAAATCAAAAACTTCACATGATCGGGACTTGAAGTCACTACAACAGTGTTCCCTGTCGTAGCTCTAACTAAATGAACAATGAGAACGCCAGCACGATGTCTCCAACAATTTTACGATAATATATAGTAGTGGAGTAACTTATCCTATATTTGTTTGTTTACTTTACCAAAAACTGCTATTGAACTTTCAGAATAATAATAATTCAAGCTTGGGCTCGATTCAAATTCAAATATTTATTGCAGTATCACAATTAGTAGTACATTCTTACGAGTAGGTATAAGGTCTTAAAGATAATTGTGACGTCCCGTCAGGACATAGCAATGTTAGACATAGCATTCTAGATACCACCTGCTAAAACTAAAATTCAAATCTATGTCACTTTCAAAATAATAAAATTGAAAAAGAACAGGCGATTTATACTCTAAGGATTTATACTTGTCCGCTAGATTTTGACGCGCTTGTGCACATTTCCCCAGTATTTCTGTCAATTTTATCCGCCATTTCATATGACGGCGGATAAAATTGATAGATAACGCATAAAATCACCTCTCCTGATCTCCTGTCCTTTTCCAAAATGTTTAGTCTGAAAGTGACAAATAGATTTTAATTTTAGTTTTAGCCGGCAAATTTAGAACCCATTGATCAAAACAAATACTTACTACAATCACGGTTCTTCGTGTCACAGTCCATCGGTCACGCAACGGTTCCTTCTGCAAGCAGCCTCACAAACCATCGGACATGGTCCGACGGCCAAACCAGCTCATCGGACATGGTCCAACAGTCGTATAAGATTACGCTTTCTCTGTGACCATTGGATCATGAAGGAAGTTATTTGAGAATATTGCTAGGGTTCCGTTAAAAGTTTATCTACATACAATAGTCACGCCTATATTGCCTTTGGGCGTACGTAGAGCATCATCGGCGTCGTAGAAGAGCGTTTTTACATACATATAATCACGCCTTTATCCCTAATGGGATAGGCAGAGCGTAAACGACCTAAACAAAGGTCGTTCCGCCACGTCTGACAAAGTTTTGGGGGTTATTTAAGATAGATTTGTTGGTATATTGCTGTAGTGACAGGTTGTCAGCCCATCGCCTAAATTGCAATATACAGAAACCCTCGGATCCCTTAGCTGGTTTTAACAGCATGCCCGGGAGGAAATGCAGCTGGCACATTCTATGTTTTTCTTTTGCTCCCAGTCCAGCATGGAAGAAAGTTTTTGCCACAGGGAATTATTAAATATAATCTATGTTTCGCCATTTATTTCTTTTTGGGTCTTCTTCTTCTTCTGTCGTGTGGGTGGTTGGTGATGTGATGGTTTGTGTAACGACCACTTCCAAAGACAGCGACCGGGACCGACGGCTTAACGAGGTTTCTATTTCAACGTCGAAACAATCAATTTTGTTTGTTTACATTCCTTAGAATGTGTGAATTACAGTGTCCAAGGTTTGAGTTATTTTAGGTTTAGAACTACATACTTATAAATGGACACGCTAAGAAGAAGAAAAAGGACTGACCAATTTTTAAGAGTACCTATTTCAGTTCTAAAAGTATTCAAAATACCTAAACCTATACACAAAATGGCTGCCAGAAATCCCGAAATTCTTTCGGCTACACAATCAGGTGATCAGATCAGGTGAAAATCTCACAAACTGATACATACATATCTTCTTTTTCGAGTGGGTATCGAGTCTATCGACCCGATGAACCCTGGTGTCAAGAGTTTTTAAACCGCCTAGTAGCACAACTATCAGGCCTCTGACATGGTTTGAATAACGACCACTATCAAAGACAGCGACCGGGACCGACGGCTTAACGTGCCCTCCGAAGCACGAAATCTTTTTTCTTTTCGGACAATCAGGTGATTCAGCCTGCAATGTCCTAACCGAACTGGGGAAAAATACACAAAGTGATAAATTCTCAAATATCAACTTTGTGTTTCCCCCCTGGGAATCGAACCCAGGCCCTCCGGATCGGGAGTCCATGGAACTAGCCACTAGACCACAGAGGCAGTTATATACATACATATAATTACGTCTTTATCCCTAATGGGGTAGGCAGAGCGTAAACGTGATAAATTGACAAATATCAACTTCGTGTTCTCCCCCCTGGAAATCGAACCCAGGACCTCCGGATCGGGAGCCCATGGCTCTGTCCACTAGACCACGCCGGCAGTTACATAATAAGGTTCCCAGTTTAGCTTGTAAGTTCTAAATCGAATATTGCATTCGGAAATTGCACTTCGATGCACGATTATTGTGCATTACGGTTGCATTATCTTCAATGCCGTGAGTGATCAATACGCTTTCACTTTCTGTAAAGGGATGCGGAGAAATTTTGAAAACCAGTTGCTTTCCTTTTTGAGAATACGATCTCAGTTTTTGGATTTTTTAAGTACGGTTCATCATCTCTCTAGCCTTATCCCGTATCTCACAGGGTCAGCTACCTAATCTAGGGGATTGAACGAGGGTACTGGTTTTTACACAGAGCGACTGCCATCTGACCTCCGCAACCCAGAAGGGAAACCAGACCCAATCCTAGATTAGGTCAGAGTTTTCAAGCCGCCAATGCTAAGAACTGGCCTCTGATATGGCTTAACGACTAATATCTACGGTATTAAATGATATTAACCGGGACAACGGCTTAACGTGCCTTCCGAAGCACGGAAAAAGCGCCTAGAAAACGTACATATGAAATTCGAAAACCGAAAAACACATTGGTACGTGGTGGGATTCGAACCACGACCTCCCGCTCAGAAGGCAGCGGCCCTATCCACTACACCATCGGGCTCTCGCTTTTGTAAGTACGGTTCATAAACTCCGCAAAAGATTGGATCTATGCCTCTTTACATGTAATTCATTATCTGTTGTTGTTTACTTCCGTGAAACCTTGATAAATAGCGCGTCCGCTAAAATAATGTAATGCCAAAATTTTCCCCTAGCCACAGAATATATATAGTAGTAACAACCCTAGCTTAGTCAGACATCTCTAACGATTACGAATCTCACAAGAAGAGACAGAATGCAACGTGTGCTACAAACACAACCCTAGCTTAGTCAGACATCTCTAACGATTACGAATCTCACAAGAAGAGACAGAATGCAACGTGTGCTACAAACACAACCCTAGCTTAGTCAGACATCTCTAACGATTACGAATCTCACAAGGAGAGACAGAATGCAACGTCTGCTACAAACACAACCCTAGCTTAGTCAGACATCTCTAACGATTACGAATCTCACAAGAAGAGACAGAATGCAACGTGTGCTACAAACACAACCCTAGCTTAGTCAGACATCTCTAACGATTACGAATCTCACAAGGAGAGACAGAATGCAACGTCTGCTACAAACACAACATAACATGTGCAAGAAAACAACATTATCTTACATCACATTTGCTAGAAAACGCATGAAGGTGTCAAATGACGCAGTGAAAGCACTAATTGTTGAACACTAGCACATTCCCACGGCTCGGTTTGCAAATGAGCTGTCTGCCATGCCACAAGAAATCTAGTAAAGATATCTCAAGCAACTTTAAAAGATATCTTGAATTTATCTTTGTTTGATGAAAGCAGCTACTACTTTGGGGGACTTCTTCAGAAATAAATCGTTTATCAACCACTATTCAGTCAATGCAGTCTAAGATAGGTACAGCTCAATAAAATTGTCCTCTACATTCGGTATTATAAAATTATCTCTTTAGTTTTCTGGCTAGCCTATTCCTGGCCTAGTGCAGGTGCTAGCAGGATTTGTTGTACTAAAAATGTTGACCCTATCTGTTTGTGAGACGTTGCATTCTTCCATACTGGACTGGGAGAGAAAGAAAAACATAGAATGTTCCAGTTGCCTTTCCTCCCGGGCATGCTGTAAAAGTCAGCAAAAGGGATTCGAGGGTTACAGTGTATTGTAATTTAGGCGATGGGCTGACAACCTGTCACTACAGCAATACACATTACAATCTAAAATTGCCCTCAATTTATGTCAGACGTGGCGAAAGCGCCTTTTAGGAGGCGTTTTACGCTCTGCCTACCCCGTAAGGGATAAAGGCGTGATTTTATGTATGTATGTATCTGTTTGTGTATAGGTAATGATGATGAATTTTTAATTCTTCATTGCAGGTGGTATAATGCGCGAAAGCCTGCGTCGTCTGGCCTCAGACGACGGCGTCCACATGGCGCGCAACGGGTCTGGTCTCCGCAGAGTCAGGATCGAGCTGCTGGATGGAGAGCATATCAACATTGACATAGACGTGAGTATTCGTTCGATAAGTCACCAATAGATGGCGCTGTTAGTTTTATTAATTTGACAAGCTGTCTGTGCTGATAGTACCGTTAGTTTAATAAGCTATCGATAGATGGCTTCCTCTTGACGCGCAACGTTTCTGGTCTCCGCACAGTTAGGATCAAACTCTCAGACATGAGTATATTGATACGACGGCGCTAGGATTTTTCACTCGTGGAGGTATTAGGCATAGTTAAAAAAAACAGTTCTCTTCGTTATCACTAGATGTCGCTGTTACTATTGTTTTATTGTCTACGCTGTCGCTGGCTGTCCATCATCGGATGTCGAAGATTGCAATAAGTGGAGAAACATCTGAACCACTTCCATGAAACACAGCTCATAAATACATACGTACATACATATAATCACGCCTTTATCCCTAATGGGGTAGGCAGAGCGTTCCGCCACGTCTGACAAAGTTTTGAGGGTTATTTAAAAAACATAGAATGTGCAAGCTATGCCCAGGTATGCTGTAAAAACCAGCTAAGGGATGCAAGGTTTTCAGTATATTGTAATTTAGGCGATGGGTTGATAACCTTTCACTACAGCAATATACATACAAATCTATCTTTGAATAACCCTCAAAACTTTGTCAGACGTGGCGGAACAACCTTTGTTTAGGTTGTTTACGCTCTGCTTACCCCATTAGGGATAAAGGCGTGATTATATGTATGTATGTATAACTACAAACATAACTATAACATGCATGACTTAATGTCAATCCTGTTAAATTTTTGTTTAGGTTTCCTTGAAGATGCACTTCTTATATCTCTATTAAATAGGTACCAAAGCCAAAGATTTAATTTGTTCATTCATTGATTGGTTGCTAAAGGAAACACTTGAACTGATTCCTCGAAATCATAATCATCTAAAGTAGCTTTATATTCCGCGCAGCGTTCGGAAATAACAAACGCGTTTCAATCGCAATATTGTAAGTAAGTGCTTCAGCAGTAAATCAAGATGATTTACTACAAAATGGAAATATACCCGCCAGTAATAGAATTATAGTAAACTTTAGAGCTTTGTTTACATTCTACATACATACATATAATCACACCTTATTCCATATTAGGGTAGGCAGACCGTAAACGACCTAAATAAAGGTCGTTCCGCCACGTCTGACAAGTTTTGAGAGTTATTTAAGATAGATTTGTATGAATATTGCAGTAGTGACAGGTTGTCAGCCCATCGCCTAAAATGCAATATACTGAAACCCTCAGATCCCTTAGTTGTTTTTTACAGCATGCCGGGGAGAAAATGCAGCTGGCACATTCTATGTTTTTCTCTTGCTTCCAGTCCAGCAAGGAAGAACATACATTTACATTCTAAGGCTCTTATTTATAAAAAGGATTCAAGATTGAGAGCAATATTAAGTATGATTTTGACAGATCACACTGTACTGAAATGACATTTCTGATTCGAACTCAAATTAGCTGTCAGTCTCAACTGCTGTTGTGAAAAAAAATCCTGGTGAAAGTTGTTCAGTTTCGTTGACTGGGCAACCCCTATCGGTTTGCGGGACGCTGTCCCTTACACCCGCTTTCTTCATTATCCAGAAATAACTTTTTTGTGTAGTTGTTTATCATTTTCAGTTTTACACTATTTCCAAAATAGGTAACCCATGTAGTTTTATAGTTCCTTCTTCATTCGATTATAGCTGAAATAACTGAAATTGAACAACTATCAGCAGGTTTTTTTTTTCATCTCCTGAAAAAAATTCCTGGTGAAAGTTGTTCAGTTTCGTTGACTGAGCAACTCCTATCAGTTTGCGGGACGCTGCTCCTTACACCCTATTCTTTATAAGGTATCCATAAATAACTTTTTTGTGTAGTTGTTTATCATTTTCAGTTTTGCACTATTTCCAAAATAGGTAACCCATGTAGTTTTATAGTTCCTTCTTCAATCTATTATAGCTCAAATTACTGTAACTAACTACCTCTACTTTTTCATCAGATTTCACTCCACGCACTTGCCTACTTCTAACAATGAATGTTTACTATGAAAGTCAATAAAGCGATTCCTGGGAAGCAAGCGGTTCCTTGAAATTTAGCAATTATAGTCTGTCAACGTCGTGCTTACCGCACCCTAGGGGTACAGACGTTGGCGGGGACGCGGTAGCACGCGGCGATTGCGAACATGAACACATTGCGTCGTGCTCGCTCACCCTCCTGCTTCACCGCCCGCACCCCCGTTACCGCGTCCCCGCCCACGTCTGTACCCCTAAGGCGCGGTAAGCACGACGTTGACAGACTATAGTATGACTTCTGTATGCAGGCACATGGAACGATTGTAATGTGTGCCAAGTGCATAATGTTTTAGAGTGATGCAATATAACATAAACTTGTTATGACTTCCATGCTGGCCTGGGAGCGAAAGAAAAACATAGACTGTGCCAGCTGCATTCCTCCCGGGCATGCTGTAAAAACCAGCTAAGGGATCCGAGGATTTAGTATAAGTAGTAACTTACTACGCTGGCTCAGCGACCCTAAGTGAGTAGTAACTTACTACGCTGGCTCAGCGACCCTAAGTGAGTAGTAACTTACTACGCTGGCTCAGCGACCCTAGGTGAGTAGTAACTTACTACGCTGGCTCAGCGACCCTAGGTGAGTAGTAACTTACTACGCTGGCTCAGCGACCCTAGGTGAGTAGTAACTTACTACGCTGGCTCAGCGACCCTAGGTGAGTAGTAACTTACTACGCTGGCTCAGCGACCCTAGGTGAGTAGTAACTTACTACGCTGGCTCAGCGACCCTAGGTGAGTAGTAACTTACTACGCTGGCTCAGCGACCCTAGGTGAGTAGTAACTTACTACGCTGGCTCAGCGACCCTAGGTGAGTAGTAACTTACTACGCTGGCTCAGCGACCCTAGGTGAGTAGTAACTTACTACGCTGGCTCAGCGACCCTAAGTGAGTAGTAACTTACTACGCTGGCTCAGCGACCCTAAGTGAGTAGTAACTTACTACGCTGGCTCAGCGACCCTAAGTGAGTAGTAACTTACTACGCTGGCTCAGCGACCCTAAGTGAGTAGTAACTTACTACGCTGGCTCAGCGACCCTAAGTGAGTAGTAACTTACTACGCTGGCTCAGCGACCCTAAGTGAGTAGTAACTTACTACGCTGGCTCAGCGACCCTAAGTGAGTAGTAACTTACTACGCTGGCTCAGCGACCCTAAGTGAGTAGTAACTTACTACGCTGGCTCAGCGACCCTAAGTGAGTAGTAACTTACTACGCTGGCTCAGCGACCCTAAGTGAGTAGTAACTTACTACGCTGGCTCAGCGACCCTAAGTGAGTAGTAACTTACTACGCTGGCTCAGCGACCCTAAGTGAGTAGTAACTTACTACGCTGGCTCAGCGACCCTAAGTGAGTAGTAACTTACTACGCTGGCTCAGCGACCCTAAGTGAGTAGTAACTTACTACGCTGGCTCAGCGACCCTAAGTGAGTAGTAACTTACTACGCTGGCTCAGCGACCCTAAGTGAGTAGTAACTTACTACGCTGGCTCAGCGACCCTAAGTGAGTAGTAACTTACTACGCTGGCTCAGCGACCCTAAGTGAGTAGTAACTTACTACGCTGGCTCAGCGACCCTAAGTGAGTAGTAACTTACTACGCTGGCTCAGCGACCCAAAGTGAGTCTTGACCTCTAATATGAGATGGCGCCACTTCTCTAAAACTTCTTCTCACTCGTCGTAAAATCGATGAAATAAATCAAAGCCTGTCAGGCCAGGTGGGATCTATTTCTATCCAATGATTGGGCTGTCCAGTGAACGTATGACGACTCTATGGCTCGTATTTTTGAAGCAATCTCAAACTTGAGAGCAATATTAAGTATGGATTTGACAGGTCAGTTGTTGTTTGACAGGCCGCTGTCACTCTTGAGAACTGATTAGAAATACGGCCCTATGAACCATGGTGCCAAAGCTTTTCAACTGCCTGTTAAGGTCTCTGACATAATTTGTGTAACGATCGCTATCAAATAAAACAACCGAAAAAGGTGGATGGAGGAATCATCTTTCTCGACAATATATGGAGCCAAAATATGATATGTAGCTCTTTCAGTAATAAACTAACAGCGCCATCTATTATTACGTTACACACAACTTTTCAATCTTCTATTTCGTCTTCCAGCGCAAAGCCCGAGGCGGAGAACTCCTGGACAAAATTTGCGACTCCTTAGATCTGGTCGAGAGAGACTTCTTCGGGTTACTACATGTGCAACGAGGGGATCCCAGGGTATGGGTGGACTTGGGGCGAAGACTCTCCAAGACATTTAGGAGTAAGTAATCATAAGAATTTGAATTCTGAATTAGCACAAAAGACTACCATCAGCTATTGATCAATCACCTGAACTTTCAAAGATTGATCAATCACGAGACTATCATCAACGATTGATCGATTGATCATAACTGATTAATAAAAAATCGCTGTTGTTTGACTCGCCTCCAGGTGATTTCCTGACCATTATCAGTGACTATCATCAACGATTGAACAATCAGAAGGCGAGTCAAACAACAGCGATTTTATATCAATCACCAAACTATACAATTTCTAACTATTGATGAATCACCAGATGTTCGTAGAAACTTTCTAATAACTCAAAATATTCACAATTCCAGATGAACCCTGGGACGTACGACTGGCAGTGAAGTTCTACCCTACAGAGCCGGCTGAGCTACGCGATGACGTCACTCGATACCAGCTCGGGCTAGCCGTCAGAAGGGACTTGATGGAAGGTACCACAACACTGCTCTCTTTTACTTCTTATATCTATTAAAATAGTCCACTTCTAGACTACCCTCACTTATGGTTTTTGTCACTCAACCTCCGAGCGAATGGGCGAGCACATTATGCCTTATTTCCAATGGCTGACCAGTTGTTTTCAGTTTGGTTAGGATAATACAGGATGAAGCACTGGACTGTCTGATTCTGATTGTCTAATAGTGGGTACACTCTGTGCTTCAGTCTTTTATAGTGTAACAAAGACTCTGAAGCAAATACTTCAACAACACAACTTCTTCTTTGTTACAACAGGCAGCTTAAAAACATCAGGATTCATCAGGTGGTTTGCTGACCATATATGTAGCATGTAGACACGTCTTTGCCCCTAATGGGGTAGGCAGAGCGGAAACGACCTAAACAAAAGTCGTTCCGCCACGTCTGACAAAGTTTTGAGGGTTATTTAAGATAGATTTGTAGGTATATTGCTGTAATGACAGGTTTTCACCCTATCGCCTAAATTCTAATATACAGAAACCCTCGGGTCCCTTAACTGGTTTTTACGTCATGCCCGGGAGGAAATGCAGCTGGGACATAGTATGTTTTTCTCTCGCTCCCAGGCCAGAATGGAAGGAATAGATAGACAGCAAAATAGTATATTGTAATTAAGGCGATGGGCTGACCACTTGTCAATACAGCAATACCATTAAACAACCCTCAAAATTTGTCAGTCGTGGCGGAAAGACCTTTGTTTGGGTAGTTGACGCTCTGCTTACCCCATTAGGGATATCCCTATATTGGCGTATGTATGTAATAATAATAGATAATATATATATTTCCCTAATTCCAGGCCGCCTATCCTGCTCTCAAATAACCTACGCTCTGCTAGCATCATACATCCTTCAAGCCGAGTTGGGCGACTATGAAGAGGCGAACATGATGCCCAACCTCCTCACTGAACATAGAGTGGCTCCCATCAACGTGCTGGATTCAGAACTGGAGGAGAAGATACGGGAACTGTATAGGAAACACAAGTGAGTACTTCCTGTTTCTTCTTTTCTTATGAAGGTCTAGATCAAGAGGTTTTAATGGAGACGATAGGAGCTATACTCGAAAACTGTAAGATGGTAGCTGTGGCAAATGCAATTCCTATGGATTTAGGGCTCGTATTTATAAAGCGATCTCAAGGTTGAGACTGATATTAAGTATGGATTTGACAGACCAGTTTGTACTAAAATGACATTTCTGATACGAATTCAAACTCGCTGTCACTCATCAGCCCTTAAATGCATTTCTTTTGAAGCGGCATCTGTCAAAGCTACGATCTTACAGTTTTTAAAGTGTAAACGCTGCACTAAGAAAAAAATAAGAACATTTAGGGTGGAGGATCTTGTGTTACTTCTATACTGATCTGAGAGCGACACAAAAACAATGAATGAGCCAGCTGCATTTCATTCCGCGCTAGCTGTAAAAACCAGCTAAGGGATCCGAGGGTTTCTGTATATGATATGCAATATGGGTTTCAGATGGGTTGACAACCTGTCACAATAGCAATATACCTACAAAACTATCTTAAACAACCCTCAAAACTTTGTCAGACGTGGCGATAGGACCTTTGTTTAGGTTATTTACGCTCTGCCTACCCCATTAGGGATAAAGGCGTGATTATATGCATATATGTACGTATATGTCTAGATCAGGAGGTCTTAATAAATTAAAAGATCACCAAGCAAGGATAAGACAATAGGAGCCACAACCTGCAAACAGATAAAATAGTTTGGGGCGGAGGATCTGGGAGCTTGGTTTGGGAGTGAATCTACCAAGCACTTCTTCATCATCCAAAAAGTGGGGATCAAATAAGGGTCTATGGCGGAGCGATAAACAACACTTGACATCGACAGCTAGATTGAGTTCGTATAAGAAAAAAAATACATTCCAGTACCAAATGGCCCGTCAGATCCATACTGCTCTCAATCTTGAGATTGCTTTATTATTACTACGAGTCTATGTTACGATTTCACTAGCATGGTTAATTCATAAACTTATGTTGTGTATTCTTCATGAATGCGTGTCTGTAGGATTGCATCATCAGCATTCTGTAAGAACGTATTTAGGAAGGGGCACCTTGATGATTGACGACCTGCGCAGTCTAGTTGGCAGTGTACCTGCCTGCTACGCAGAGGGTCCCGGGTTCGATTCTCGGCCAGGGCAGACATTTATATAATGAGTTTAAATGTCTGTTTCTGGGTCTGGGTGTTCTTTGTGGTTGTTTCTATGTATGACCATGATACCCCGATACAGGGAATCCTAGTGGGTGTGATCGTGATTTAATTCTGACCTTTTATCGACCAGTAACCCATAAAACACGACAGAAAGAGACAGTTATTAATCTCAAACCATTTCTCTTTCCAGAGGCCAAACCCCAGCAGAAGCAGAACTGAACTACCTCGAGAACGCGAAGAAGTTAGCCCTGTATGGAGCAGAGCTGCACTGTGCACAAGATTCTGAAGACGTGGACATTGTCCTAGCTGTATGTGCCAACGGTATTTCTGTGTACAGAGACGGGTAAGATTTTAATCGTATTTATAAAACGATCTCGAGAGCAATATTAAGTATGGATTTGACAGGCCCATCAATATGCAACAATATAGTAATAGTACAATTACTAAAATAACATTTCTGGTACTAAAATGTCATTTCTGGCAGTCTCAAGTGCTATACTTATCAATACGAGCCTTAGTTTAGACCACAATCGTCGATAGAGCAAGCTGGCAACCTTGGAGAAATGTCGCACTCGCTTCACTCGCGTAGCGTTTATTTCAACATACGTAAAAAGGCCTGCTTGTTTCACTGGCGTAACGTTTTGATTAAACTTAATATAAGTTGAATGTAACTGCCTCCGTGGTGTTATGTTTTGAGCCATGGGCTCCTGATCTCAAGGTCGATTCCCAGGGGGGAACACAAAGTTGATATTTGTCACTTTATGAGGTTTTCCCTAGATTGGTTAAGACGTTGCAGATCACCTGATTGTCCGAAAAGAAAAAGTCGGAGAGCACGTTAAGCCGTCGTTTCCGGTCGCTATCCATATTATGTCAGAGGCCTTATAGCTGTGCTTCTGGCAGGCAGTTTGACAACTTTGAAACTAGGGTTTATCAGGGCGATGTTCGCCTCGAAAACACCCACTCGCTAAGAAGAAGTTGGATGCGGTGCTCGCTTCGCTTATGTAACATATTTTTTCGTGAAATTTAATTTCTATTCCTCCCTCTGCATTCCAGCCTCCTGATGAACCGCTTCCCGTGGGCGAAGATCCTGAAGATTAGCTACAACAAGAAGGTGTACACTCTTCGATTGAGAGCCAGCGAGTTTGATGAGTTCGAGACCCAGCTCGGCTTCAAGCTGCCATCCACCAGGGCCTGCAAGAAGCTGTGGAGGTGCAGCGTCGAGCATCATATATTCTTCAGGTGGGTCTCTTCAGAAGCATCATCATATAGAATTGAAAAGATTTAGAGTGTCTAAGTGGTCGAACGATTTCAGAGTGTCTATGGATTTGGATGGTTCCAGATTGACTATAGGGTTCGGAAGGATCTAGTGTCTATGGGAGGGTTCTGGAGGTGCTAGAGTGTCTATAGGGTCGGAAGGTTCGAGATTGTCTATGGGGGTCAGAAGTTCTTCTGGCTCCAACTTTCCGGGATGTATCCGTACCGATTTCTGACCATCTTGAGCTTCTTGGTATGAGCCTTACGTCCGGCTTGAACTTTGGACGTTACATTGAGTCTCTGGCAACAACAGCTGCCAAAAAACTTGGTATCCTCTCGAAGGTGAGGCGATACTTCACACCGGGACAGCTATTGCAGTTGTACACAGCTCAAGTCCGATCGTGTATGGAGTACTGCTGCCACCTTTGGGACGGTTCAGCTAAATACCAGCTGGCTGCCTTAGACTCAATCGAGAAACGTGCTAAGAAGCTCATTGGAGACTCAGCACTGGTTGAGGCAAAACTACAGAACCTTGAGCACCGTCGCAGAGTGGCGTGCATGTCGGTATTTTACAGGATACATTTCGGGGAGTGCGCGTTACCACTTCATGACCTTATACCCCCCTCCCCTTTCCATCTCCGGAGCACGAGGCGTGGACAGGGGTTCCACCCTTATGTCGTGGATATACCACAAATTCGCACGAAGCGGTTCGCTTCCACATTCTTAATGCGAACGGCTAAGGAGTGGAACTCCCTGCCGGCGGATCTGTTTCCGGAACAATATAACCTGGGCCTTTTCAAGGCGAGAGTAAATAGGCACTACATAGGTGAGTATGCTTCAACATAGTCCGCATCGTCACTTTCCACCAGGTGAGATGGCGGACAAATGCTCGCCTTTATATATATATAAAAAAAAAAAAGTTTCTAGAGTGTCTGATGATCCCTTGATCGGAAGGTTTTTGATCAGTTATATCAAGAAGATAGAAAGGTTCATATGGATTTGGAAGGTTCTAGATTGACTATAAAGTCGGAAGGATCTAGAGTGTCTATGGGAGGGGTCAGGAGGTTCTAGAGTACCTGTGGGGTCAGAAGATTCTAGATCAACAGTTTGCCATTTTCAGGTGTACTATAAGCATAGTAATATATTTAACATACAACTCTGGACTTAATAACTAAACATTATAAATTAATAACATGCGAAAAAAACATTTATTTAAGGTGTAAAATCTCTGTCATTGAACTAAACAAGTTACAATAACCTATATTACATGGCGAGCGTAGCAAGCGCGTGAATTTACGTTGTCATTCAAGTTATAAAAATAACTTTTATGGCTAGCAATGCGAGCGCGAAAATTTATTATTATTATTATATTATTTAATCAGGCAGGCAGTTGTAGCAACTGATAGTGCCTGTATCCCATTGTTCACGATTTGCTTGTCTTATTCAAGTTTTGTAGGTATTTGTCCAATTTGTTCTCAAAGACTTTATGATCCCGGAGATAAATTAAAGAAACTGTTCTATTGTGTTCCAGGCGCGAAACTCCTGTCAAAGTGGACCGCGTGGTGGGTTTCCCGCGGCTGGGCTCGCGGCGCCTGTCCTGCAGAAGAACTCTTCGACAACTCAGAGCCGAGCCGCTTCTGGCCAAGGATTTGGAAGCCGGTGGACCGACCAGCGGCTGGGTTTATAACTAATTAGGGTTCTAGGGTTCTAGCCTAGTTACTTCCCATCACCATATTAGTATCTAAGTCGATTTCAGTTTACCACTTGGCCAAGGCCTTTAAGGCCCGTATTGATAAACAGCACTTGAGACTGACTGCTAGTTTGAGTTCGTATCAGAAATGTCATTTCGGAGCATTGTGGCCTGTGAAATCCATACTAAACTGAATATTGCTCTCAATCTTGAGATGACTTTATAAACACAAGCCTAAAAAAACCCTTGTAAAGGTAAATCGCGGTGGGTATCTCTCCTGCAGAAGAACTCTTCGATAATTCAGAGCCGAGCCGATACTGATCAAGGATATAGCAGGTGTAAGGGACAGCATCCCGCAAACTGATAGGGGTTGCTCAGTCAACGACACTGAACAACTATCAGCAGGTTTTTTTTTCAGGAAGTTAAAAAAAATAGCTTTTCCTACTACAAATTGTCCAATCGAGGAGAACATTTTGTATGGAAAGCCTTTTTTTTACTCCCTGAATAAAATTCCTGCTTACAGTTGTACAGTATCGTTGACTGAGCAACTCGTATTGGTTTGCGGGACGCTGTCCCTTACACCTGGCGAAGGCCGGTGGACTGACCACCGGCTGGGCGTCTAACTGATCAGGGTTCTAGTCTAGCTAGTTTTCAATCGGCCAAGTAATTTGTAGTTAGTACCTGTCTTAAATAATGCGCTCGATTCTAGATATTCCGGCTAAAACTTGTCACTTTCAAACTAAAAACATTGGAAAAGGACAGGAGAACTTTTTTGATTTATAGTCTGTGGTTCTATTTGTTCTATACCCTAGATTAGGTAGCCGACCCCGTGAGATAAGGGATAAGGCTAGGGAGATGATGATGATGTTCTATTTGTTAACTATTATTTTATCTGCCGTCATATAATATACATACTTACATATAATCATGCCTTTATCCCTAATGGGGTAGGCAGAGCGTCAACGACCTAAACAAAGGTCGTTTCGCCACGTTTGACAAAGTTTTAAGGGTTTTTTTAAGATAGATTTGTACATTGCTGTAGTGATAGGTTGTCAGCCCATCGCCTAACTTGCAATATACTGAAACCCTTGGATCCCTTAGCTGGTTTTTACAGCATGCCCGGGAGGAAATGCAGCTGGCTAATTCAATGTTTTTCTATCGCTCCCAGGCCAGCATGGAAGAAGTCATTTATAATATGGCGGATAAAATTGTCAAAAATGCTGGGGAATCGTGCAAAAGCGCTTCAAATTCTAGCGGACAAAGTGTAAAACCATGGAGTATAAATCGCCTGTCCTTTTTCAATTTTACATACATACATACATAAAATCACGCCTTTATCCCTAATGGGGTAGGCAGAGCGTTAACGACATATACGAAGGTCGTTTCGCCACGTCTGACAACATTTTGAGGGTTATTTAAGATAGATTTGTACGTATATTGCTATAGTGACAGGTTGTCAGCCCATCGCCTAAATTGCAATATACTGAAACCCTCGGATCCCTTAGCTGGTTTTTACAGCATGCCTGGGAGGAAATGCAGATGGCACATTCTATGTTTTTCTTTCGCTCCCAGTCCAGCATGGAAGATTCAATTCAATTTTATTATTTTGAAATTGACGGACAGATTATAATTTTAGTTTTAGCCGGTGGTATCTAGTATCGGGCCCATTATATGGTTATAAATAGTTTGATTTAAATATAATGGATTATACCCAAAACGGATTTATGAACGAAATGAAATGAAGACTAAGCTATACTATACACAGACAAAATACTTGTACAGTTTAAGAATTATTTTGTATAAAACCAAACGCATACGGGTGTAAGGGACAGCGTCCCGCATGATTTGCTGATTGTTGATCCCGCACACGGAGTTGGTCAGTCAACGAAACTAAACAAATACCAGCAGAACTTTTTTCAGGAAGTGAGAATAATATTAAATAATAGAAAACTACATAATATTAGAAAACTACTCCTTTACCCAAAGGTTGCCTGGCAGAAATTGCTACCCTAGCAATAAGGCCGCCTAATTGTACTCTGTTTAGTTTGTAATGTTTGTTCCTGTACAATGTGTTGTTTATGTACAATAAAGAATATTTGTATTGTATTGTAATAAAAAAAAATGGTTTTCCATACAAATTGTCTGATCGAGTTGTCTATTTTGTATGGGAAAGTCAATTGTTTTTCCATCTCCTGAAATAATTTCCCGGTGATAGTTGCGAGTGCAATCTCTATCAGTTTGCGGGACGCTGTCCCTTACACCGGGTCTTCTTCTTCTGTCGAGTGGGTATCGAGTCTATCGACCCGATGAACCCTGGTGTCAGAGTTTTTAAACCGCCTAGTAGCACAACTATCAGGCCTCTGACATGGTTTGAGTAACGACCACTATCAAAGACAGCGACCGGGACCGACGGCTTAACGTGCCCTCCGAAGCACGAAACCTTTTTCTTCTCGGACAATCAGGTGACTCAGCCTGCAATGTCCTAACCAAACTGGGGAAAAAATCACAAAGTGATAAATTCTCAAACATCAACTTCCTCTCAACCTCCGGATCGGAAGTCCATGGCACTAGCCACTAGACCACGGAGGCAGTTACACCCGGTATATCCGTTATATAGGTAGATCGTTTTTAAGTTATTACTTTATAGAACATCGATTATTTATTTCATTTCATAAATAACTAATGTTCTCATTTTAAGTTTCATGTGCCATGAAGAATAGTTTTAATATGCCACTCACCTCACTTACTTTAGAATAAAGCTCGTAGCACATACATATCCGTAATGGGGTAGGCAGAGCGTAAACGACGTAAACAACGGCCGTTCCGCCACGTCTGACAAAGTTTTGAGGGTTATATAAGATAGATTTGTAGGTATTTTGCTGTAGTGACAGGTTGTCAGCCCATCGCCTAATTTACAATAGTAATCGTAGCACACGTAGCTATAATATATATTAATGCTATCGATTCGTGAAGGTCACGACTTGACTAAAGTTATTGCCGTCCCTTTCTGTTTTCTTATGATAGAAAACGACAGGTATAGGTATTAGTTAAGTCTTGATTTTTGAAAGTAAAAATTGCTACCAATATGAAGGATCTCTTGATCTCTGGCAGAAATTAATGCAAATTTCTGAAATCAATGCGGATTTTAATGCGGTTGCATATGTGTAGTGCAGTGAAGATGAGAGTCAAGGAACGCCTGAAACTTGTAGCAACTACACAGAATTCCTAAATACAAAGGACCCTTTCACGCTCTTTGTACTCATCTATATTAGATTCGTATCCAATTCATATCCAATTTTGCCTTCTACTAAATGTATGACCACCTTTCCACCCATCCATATCCGTTTAATATTTTTTCTGATACGTATTAGATACAAATCTAACATGGATGAGTGCACAAACGCCCTTAAGCGTTAAGACTTATTTATTTCTGAACAAAATTTCAAATATTTTCTTTCCGTACTAGGAAAAATGTTTTTATATTAAAAACCATTTAGAAAGACTGTCTTATTGTGCTATATCGGCATCAATACAAAATAAATTTAGAAAAATCTTAACATCCGCATCCGCAACATCCCTGATCTCTGGTTACACATAAATTGTATGCAAACAGACGCCAAGTAAAATGGCCGATTACTCATGATCATGACACTAAAATACCACCATTTTATGCTGGCCTCTACTTTCACACAAATTGTAAGAGAGCACAGATCCCCAAATCTTTTATATTAATATATATTATAACTACGTGTTTGATGGGATTAATAATTTGTAATATTCTGTTTCCATTTTGCACAATTATTGTAAATGGCGAAATAAAGACTGTAGTTTTATATTTTTATGAGGGAAGCCTCATGCTTGTATTGTATTTTTAAACTTCTTCAAATATTTCCTTTAGAAAAATACTGACGATAGAGCATCGATATATACCGGGTGTAAGGGACAGCGTCCCGCAGACTGATAGGGGGCTAACTCACCGAAACTGAACAACTATCACCAGGATATTTTTCAGGAATCAAAAAAGACTTGAAAATTTGCTTTTTCATACAAAATTTATCTGATCGAAGTGGTGTTTTTTTGTATGTTAAAGCATTTCTTTTCATATCCTGAAAAAAACTAAAGCTGGTGATAGTTGTTCAGTTCGTTGACTGAGCAACCTCAATCAGATTGCGGGACGCTGTTTCTAACACCCCTTTTCCCTAGGTGTATATCCCCCCTTTCTTTAACAAATCAGTTAAATTAGGAAAGACTGTATATGATCTCGAAGAGCGAAAAAACTATTTGTAAGATAAAAATAGAACAATTAATGAGAACAAGAAGTTTTTGAAAATGTTATATAGCAAGTTAGTTAATAATAATCCTGTTTGAGCTATTAAGTCTACGCTTATATTTTACAGTATTTTTCTAGACATTTTTAAGTAAATAAAAACTCTTTATTGTAAACAAAATGTGAATAAACATGTTTTTACTAAGTTTTTTGTTTTATTCATAACACAGAGTCAACTTCTTTAAGCACTGTTTATTGCGAACTTTTCGGAATTCTATATACGTATAATATGCAAAAGTTTCATAGAATCGTATGACAAAAGAACCAACAAACTTTTTCCTTATTAGTCAGAGAGACCGAGCAAGATATATGCAGCCGAATTGACAATATATAAAGAAGTGACTATATCATCATCTCCCTAGCCTTATCTCGTATCTCACGGGGTTGGCTACCTAATCTAGGTGATTGAACGAGGATACTGGTTTTTACATAGAGCGACTACCATCTAACTTCCGCAACCCAGAAGGGAAACCAGACCCAATCCTAGATAAGGTCAGAGTTTTTAAGCCGCCAATGCCTCCAAGGCCTCTGACATGGCTTAACGACTAATATCTACGGTATTAAACTATATTAACCGGGACCAATGGATAAACGTGTCTTCCGAAGCATTGAAAAAGCGCTAAATAAACGAACATATAAAATTCAAAACCGAAAAACACATTGGTACGTGGTAGGATTCGAACCACGACCTCCCTCAGGAGGCAGCGGCCCTATCCACTACACCATCGGGCTTGACTATATATAGTTGGCTATACAACGTGTAACAGAAAGGGTATATGTACCCGCAAGAATCTGAACCAACCCATGAAACTGAACAACTTTCCCAAAGGAACATAGGTCGAAACACGAAAAAAATATTTTGACTTCCCATACTACACGCGCATCAGCTGATGCATTTTGTGTGGAATATCAAAATTTTATTTTCGTATTTAAACCTATGTTCCTTTGGGAAAGTTGTGCAGTTTCATACATACATACATATAATCACGCCTTTATCCCTAATGGGGTAGGCAGAGCGTAAACGACCTAAACAAAGGTCGTTTCGCCACGTCGTCTGACAAAGTTTTAAGGGTTTTTAAGATAGATTTATACGTATATTGCTGTAGTGATAGGTTGTCAGCCCGTCGCCTAAATTACAATATACTAAAACCCTCAGTTCCCGTAGCTGGTTTTACAGCATGCTCGGGAGGAAATGCAGCTGGCACATTCTATGTTTTTCTCTCACTCCCAGGCCAGCATGGAAGCTCATGCATGCAGTTTCATGGGTTAGTTTATATCCTTGCGGGTGCATATACCCTTTCTGTTACACGTTGTATAGCCAACTATATATAGTCAAGCCCGATGGTGTAGTGGATAGGGCCGCTGCCTCCTGAGGGAGGTCGTGGTTCGAATCCCCCCACGTATAGCCCAGACTCTCGAAAAAATCCAAAGTCTAGTCTAGTAATTCTTTGTTGTTCCAAATTGCTACCTATCAACCCTCGCATTCGGCTTGTGCAGTCTCGGGAAAACTTAGTTTAATTTTATGCACTTGTTTTAAAATCCACTATATCTTTACTAGCTTAGCTTCCATGCTGGACTGAGAGCGAGAGAAAAACATAGAATGTGCCAGCTGCATTTCCTCCCAGCTAAGGGATCCGAGGGTTTCAGTATATTGTGATTTAGGCGATGGGCTGACAACCTGTCACTACAGCAATATACCTACAAACCCTCAAAACTTTGCCAGACGTGGCAGAAAGACCTTTGTTTAGGTCGTTTACGCTCTGCCTACCCCATTAGGGATAAAGGCGTGACTATATGTATGTATGTATGTATATCTTTACAAAAGCGGATGCACTTACAAGACAGTAATATTTAAATCGGTAACTTAAGAACATTACGGCAATTGGCATAAACGACACGTTCTATAGCACGTGATGCGAATAATACACAATCCTCAACTGAGATCCCATCTTCAAAATATATCGGGTCTTGTTTTGTGGCGATCGTTCATCTCCCAAACCGATCACCTGGAATAATTGAATCACTCGAATCAAATTCGCATGCGAAAGAGCAAATTTCGCATGCCAACATACATATAATCACGTCTTTATCCCTAATGGTGTAGGCAGAACGTAAATGACCTAAACAAAGGTCGTTCCGCCACGTCTGAACAAGTTGTGAGGGTTATTTAAGATAGATTTTTGGTATATTGCTGTAGTGACAGGTTATCAGCCCATCGCTTAAATTACAATAAACTGAAACCCTCGGACTCCTTAGCCGGTTTTTACAGGATATGCAGCTGGCACATTTTATGTTTTTCTCTCGCTCCCAGTCTAGCATGGAATAATTTGTATGGAAATCGCATGCGAATGCTACTCTTTCTATGCGCATTAACATTAGATTTACCATCACTAGTCCAAGAATATTACTGACAACTCACACAAGCTGTATGCAGACAAATACATGAAGACACGACTTTCATCTTCTTCTTCTTAGCGAGTGGATTCTCGGGTCGAACAACAACCTGAAGAACCCTGGTGTCAAGAAATTTTTAAACCGCCTAGTAGCGCAGCTATTAGGCCTATTTTTTTTATTTTTTTTAAATATATATAGGCGAGCATTTGTCCGCCATCTCACCTGGTGGAAAGTGACGATGCGGACTATGTTGAAGCATACTCACCTATGTAGTGCCTATTCACTCTCGCCTTGAAAAGGCCCAGGTTATATTGTTCCGGAAACAGATCCGCTGGCAGGGAGTTCCACTCCTTAGCCGTTCGCATTAAGAATGTGGAAGCGAACCGCTTGGTGCGAATTTGTGGTATATCCACGACATAAGGGTGGAACCCCTGTCCACGCCTCGTGCTCCGGAGATGGAAAGGGGAGGGGGGTATAAGGTCATGAAGTGCTAACGCGCACTCCCCGAAATGTATCCTCTCACATGGTTTGAGTAACGACCACTATCATAGACAGCTACCGGGACCGACGGCTTCCCGTGCCCTCCGAAGCTCGGAATCTTTTTTCTTTCCGGAAAATCAGGTTATTCAGCCTGCAATATCTAACCAAACTGGGGAAACCTCACAAAGTGATAAACTGACAAATATCTGCTTTGTGTTCCCCCCTGGGAATCGAACCCAGGACCTCCGGATCGTTAGCCCATGGCTCTGGCCACTAGACCACGGAGGCATGTTTTTCTCTCGCTTCCCAGGCCGGCAGCATGGAAAACCACCCTATATAGACTAGTTGAAATCAAAAGTCCAAGAAGCCCCCAGCGATGCGACGCAAAATGCATCTTATGCCTTCTTGACGTCATACAAAGATAAAAATACATTAATTTACATTTATATACTGCAAATATCAAATTAATTATTTATTGCAGTAATAATTGATATTAAAATAAACATATTTATTTGATATTTAATTAAATTAACCAATTTGTTTTGCAAAGGTTGCATAAATTTAAATTTCGTTTGATAAATAAATAAATAAAACTAAAAAGGTTTTATTTCAGATAGAACGAGAGAGAGAATGCCGAATAGGGTGGTTCAAAAAGTACTTTTTTAAATTTTCGTATCGGCCACCCTCTTATTTTGTTAATTATATCCAAATTATTATTATTGCAAAATATCAGCTTCCTAAACTAAAGGCAAGAGGATGCTCATATCTTTCATTTTTCACTAAACACTCACTCAAGTTTACTAACATTCCTGCTTAAAAATAGGGATATGAGTAGGTCTCTGAAGTAAAATATAAAGAAATACATGTTTTACGTAGTCTAAGGCAACTTTTAGGTGTTGTAAGTGCATTTAGGTATAGTGTAGAAATTTAGAGATATTCCTTAAAATTTGATTGAAAATAATTTCGATTTGTAGGCAAAAGAACATTTTTTTATTGAATGTTTTTCGATAATTCAAACCTTTGTCACATTTGAATCAGCTTCCTATACTAAAAAAATAAATTTGACTTCTTTTATTTTTCATCTTTTCTAACAAATTCAAAAATTTATCTAACGATGAGCATCCCTTTCCATTAAAGATATCTTTATGAAATTTTGCACACCACATTTTTTTAATACGTGTAACAATATGAGAGGCTGGCCAAATCTCTAGCATGAGTTTGGTTTTTTTTCATACTAGCTTGAACCACGCTAATGCCGAACAAAGCAAAGTCTCGAAGCTCAGAAACGAAAATGCCATTAATATTTAGTCTACATACATACATATATAAAATCACGCCTTTATCCCTTACGGGGTAGGCAGAGCGTAAAACTCCTCTTAAAAGGCGCTTTCGCCATGTCTGACAAAAATTGAGGGCAATTTTAGATTTTAATGTGTATTGCTGTAGTGACAGGTTGTCAGCCTGTCGCCTAAATCACAATGCACTGTGTCCCTCGAATCCCTTTTGCTGACTTCTACAGCATGCCCGGGAGGAATTGCAGCTGGAAAATTCTATATTTTTCTATCGCTCCCAGTCCAGCATGGAAGTAGTCTTTAGTCTGGTGACGCATTATACGGGGTTGTAAGGGACAGCGTCCCGCAAACTGATAGGGGTTACTCAGTCTATCAACTATCACAGGGATTTCTTTTAAGGAGCCCGATGGTGTAGTGGATAGGGCCGCTGCCTCCTGAGCAAGGAGCCCGATGGTGTAGTGGATAGGGCCGCTGCCTCCTGAGCGGGAGGTCGTGGTTCGAATCCCATCACGTACCAATGTGTTTTTCGGTTTTCGAATTTCATATGTACGTTTATTCGGTGCTTTTTCCGTGCTTCGGAAGGCACGTTAAGCCGTTGGTCCCGGTTAATATCGTTTAATACCGTAGATATTAGTCGTTAAGCCATATCAGAGGCCAGGTGCTAAGCATTTGCGGCTTGAAAACTCTGACCTAATCTAGGATTGGGTCTGGTTTCCCTTCTGGGTTGCGGAGGTCAGATGGCAGTCGCTCTGTGTAAAAACCAGTACCCTCGTTCAATCCCCTAGACTAGGAAGCCGACCCCGTGAGATACGGGATAAGGCTAGGGAGATGAGGGATTTCTTTTCAGGACGTGAAAAGCAAGGATTTTCCATACAAATTGTCTGAACGACGTGGCCATTTTGTATCGGAAGTAAATTCTTTTTTTACATCCCCTGAAAGAAATTCCTGGTGATACTTGTTCAGTTTCGTTGACTGAGCAACCACTATCAGTTTGCGGGACGCTGTCCCTTACACCCGGTATTTACAAAGAGCCTGAACTCGATGGATGGAGAAGGAGGTCACAGGACCACCTAGTATATTCTATTATCATCATCTCCTTAGCCTTATCCCGTATCTCACGGCTACCTAATCTAGATTGACCGAGGATACTAATTTTTACACAGAGCGACTGCCATCAGACCTCCGCAACCCGGAATGGAAACCAGACCCAGACCCAATCCTATCTTAATCAAAAGCACGGGCTTAAAAAAATACCAAATCCCATTGTCATCCGCTTACACGTAGAACACATACACACACATTTAATCACGCCTTTATCCCTAATGGGGTAGGCAGAGCGTAAACGACCTAAATATAGGTCGTTCCGCCACGTCTGACCAATTTTGAGGGTTATTCTAGATGGATCTGTATATTGCTATAGTGACAGGTTGTCAGCCCATCGCCTAAATTACAATACTGAAACCCTCGAATCCCTTTGCTGATTTATACAGCTTGCGCGGGAGGATATGCAGCTGGCACATTCTATGTTTTTCTATCACTCCCAGTCCAGCATGGAAGTCATCCGCTTACACGTATAAACTAAAACTAAAAAAAAATAATTAGATAAATACGTAGTAAGTAAATTTATGTTTGTACCCCTGAAATTATCGGGAGACATAAACTAGCATTAAAACAATATTATTTAAATAAGTGACGTTAATAAAGACTATAAAATACAAATGACTACTTTATGCGAATCATGTTTTACAGAATAGAACAAGTCATAGGAATAGGTCATAAATATAAAGGAACTAAGTTTTACCAGTTTGTGACAAAATTCCAATGAAAAACATGCTACTAGTAGTAGCATGTTTTTCATTGGAATTTTGTTCGTAAAATATATACAACGTGTAACAGAAAGGGTATATGCACCCCAAAGGATAGGAATCAGCCCATGAAACTGAACAACTTTCCCAAAGTAACATAAGTCAAATTAAGAATAAAATGTTTGACCTAGCATACAAAATTTATTCATCAGCTGATAGCGTGTGTAGTATGGGGAATCTATATTTTTTTTCGTTTTTCGACCTATGTTCCTTTGGGAAATTTGTTCAGTTTCATGGGCTGGTTCATATCCTTTCGGGTGCATATACCCTTTCAGTAACACGTTGTATATATTCTTATTACAAGCTTTGGTTTTCAGCTGCAGCTTTTCATTTAACCGTGGGAAAAATATAACATGGGGTGAGAAGAACAGCTTTCCAGATAGGGGTTGCTCAGTCACTGAAACTGAACAACTTTCTTGACTTCCCCATAGAAAATGACTCACACTTCAATCAGACAAAAGAAGATCTTTAAATATTCTGCATCAAATTGTTTGACATTCGGCAATACGCTAAATGCGACCAAATTTTCTGCAAATGTGAAAATAAATTTCATTCCGTACAAAGAAGAGAAAAGATTTATTCCGTAGAAAGAGGCCTTAGAGCGGTTTTGTACTGCTCCGTATTCGGTTTGTATCTTAATCATGTCCGTGAAATGTCGAAATAAAACGGATATGGACGGGTTCGCAAGCTGTCATACATTTACTAGTAAGGCCAATTTGGATCAGAAAACATTTGGATCAGTGCAAAAGCGCCCTTAGGAAAAACAGGTAAATAGTAGCTCATGCAGGATACAGCTGCACATTTGTATAAGAAGCTCAATTTTTATTTGTTCTTGAGAAAAGTTTTACAGTTTCATTATCATCACATATAGAATAGAATAGAAAACATTTATTATTCATGACGTCACAAACACAACACAGTAAATACATTTTTAAACAAAAACAGAAGAAACGAAAGTGAAACAAATAATGAAATTAAAATATCTATAGTTCGTATTTTTTTTTCTTCCACGCTGGACTGGGAACGAGAGAAAAACATAGAATGTGCCAGCTGCATTTCCTCCCGGGCATGCTGTAAAAACCAGCTAAGGGATCTGAGGGTTTTAGAATATTGTAATTTAGGCGATGGGCTGACAACCTGTCACTACAGCAATATACGTACAAAACCATCTTGAATAACACTCAAAACTTTGTCAGACGTGGCGGAACGACCTTTGTTTAGGTCGTTTACGCTCTGCCTACCCCATTAGGGATAAAGGCGTGATTATATGTATGTATGTATTTTAAGGATGAGTTATTGATACAACCATAAACTGCTATTTCTTTGCAACTTAGCCGAGATTCAAATTTCGGAACCACAGACGATAAGCTTGTTAAAACATATGTTTTGTGGATGACTTTCTATAAAATTGTATAGCAAAAACAGGTTATGGGTCGCAAAACAAGTTGGTATCGATAACGCAACGTTAAAAAAACGGAGTATATTATCTAATCTGTGATAAAAATAAACAGTGAATGCTACCGGAATGTGCGTGTCGCGACGTCACAATAAAAGGACCCACTCAGCTTATGCCGCCATCTTGTGAGACCGCGACGCTGTAATCTGTGAGCCCTTTCATTTCGTTCATATACCCTAAGATATGTTCCACAATTTTCGACTCATATCATTCATCTTTACATTTACACGACACTGCAAGAACATAAAGCGTGTCTTTTTTTGCGCGGAACTCTCTTGCCCTATGCCGGTATTAACATAGATACGTTCTACGCGGTTCAGTTTTTTTAAACGCGGATATTGATTTATTACTCACAGGTATTCAATATATTTGTAGTCGACGACAAGTGGTAAGTGAATGCGCACATGAAATCTAATACCTTGACCTTAGAATTCTGCTAAGAATGGTACTTATTACAAATAACAAAGCGCTCTCGGAAATCTGTACCAGCGTACGAAATCTGTTAGGATCAAAATGTATATTTCATACATAAATATAATCACGCCCTATATCCTTAAGGGGTAGGGAGAGCGTAAACGACCTAAACAAATTACAATATACTGAAAACCTCGGATCCCCTAGCTCGTTTTTACAGCATACCCGGGAGGAAATGCAGCTGGCACATTCTATGTTTTTCTCTTACTCCCAGTCCAGCATGGAAGTACGACATCCTTGTATGAATTCGTCGAAACCATGGCCGAGGCGTTTCTTGCCGCAGCTCTTACCAACTGAGCTATCGCGTGCTAGCGAAAGATATCCGAACCATCAAACACAGTAGGTTTCTTGTAGGAGTATAAAAGCGTGTGTAAATATTGTCTTAGTATTATATGTATGTAATATGCAGTATCCCGCTTTCTGCTTGTACAATTTCTATACCCGAAGGTTGCCTAGTAGAAATTACTGATTTAGCAATAAGGCCGCCTATATCGTACTGTCACTTTTGCTTTTTTTCTGTTGTGTGTTTCTTTGTGCAATAAAGAATGTTGTATTGTATTGTATTGATCAGAGCAGCTTTCTTTTAGGCGTATACTAAGCTACGCCAAGCGTAGGCCCGCCGCGCCGCAGCGCTGCGTTGCGATTCAAACATAAATGTCAGCTTTAGCGATACTTGGCCCGCGTGCACGAAGATAGTTGCAGCACTTGAGTGGCAATACCCATATGGTATTTCAATCCTTGAGTCACTACTGGTCTACAGACTGTAATTTAAGTCCAGCTTGTAAGATATAGGGTAGCCATTCGTAGTTGCAAAAATCACGACTCTAATAATACGGGATGTAAGGGACAGCGTACCGCAAACTGATAGGGGTTGCTCAGCAAACGGAACTGAACAACTGTCAGCAGGTCTTTTTTTTCAGGAAGTGAAAATAAAATGATTTCCCATACAAATTGTCTGATCGAGAAGGTAATTTTGAAGGTTATTTTTTTTTTTCATTTCCGAAAATTAATTCTTGCTGATAGTTGTTCAGTTTCGTTTACTGAGCAAACCCTATCAGTATGCGGACGCTGTCCCTTACACCCGGTATACATCTCTTCTTCTTCTTTAAATTTAAGAGCAGGGCTCTTGTCTGTGAAGTAATCGCCATTCGGATCGATTTTGTGTAAGTTTCTTGACATCCTGGTACGACACGACCTCAGCTCTTCTTTTATTTGGTCTATGTAAGTTCGTCTCTGTCTTCAATGGTCAGAAATGAAGTCCAACGATGAAGTACTGAGTGTGGTTGGAGAGAAGCGGAATCTACTGAAGACCATAGAAAACAAAAGAGGGAAAATGATAGGTCACCAGATGCGACACGACAACTTCTTTAAGACCATCTTGGAAGGAAAGATAGAGGGAAAGAGAGGAAAGAGAGGACGAGGTATATATGTCTACCTGTAATTTTCTATCATGAGAAAACAGAAAGAGACGGCAATCATTTTAGTCAATATTCAGTTTAATTGTGCGCTTTGATTGATAGCATTGATACGTGAAATTGATCGTTACCCAAAGATTTAAAACTGACGATACCATATTTTTGGGTTCATACAATACAATACAAAATTCTTTATTGCACAAAGAAACACATACAACAGAAATAAAAAGGAACAAACGTGACAGTACAATATAGGCGGCCTTATTGCTAAAGCAGCAATTTCTACCAGGCAACCTTTGGGTATAGAAATTGTACAAGCAGAAAGCGGGATAGTGCATATTGCTACATATAATACTTAGACAATATTTACACACCATTAAATAAATATTTCAATAAAAACAAATATACTGATACATATCTTATGATAAACTACATACATACAAACATACATAAAATCACGCCTTTATCCCTTACGGGGTAGGCAGAGCGTCAAACTCCTCGTAAAAGGCGCTTTCGCCACGTCTGACAAAAATTGAGGGCAATTTTAGATTGTAATGTGTATTGCTATAGTGACAGGTTGTCAGCCCATCGCCTAAATTACAATACACTGTAACCCCCGAGTCCCTTTTGCTGACTTCTACAGCATGCCCGGGAGGAAGGGCAGCTGGAACATTCTATGTTTTTCTATCTCTCCCAGTCCAGCATGGAAGTAAAAACTGACTATACCATATTTCTGGGTTCATCCAGACGTATACCGCGTCCTCCTCCAGGTTGTAGCTGGAAACCAGCGCTCTGCTCCTGAGCAAATTATGACGCTGATCTATTGTCTATTTGTCCTGCTACAGCACACATTGTCTTTAGTTTACATGTACATGTTATTTGTTGTTTCTTTTTCATCATCACCTGCCTAGCCTTATCCCATATCTCACGGGGTCGGCTTTCTAATCTAGGGGATTGAACGAGGGTACTGGTTTTTACACAGAGCGACTGCCATCTGACCTCCTCAACCTAGAAGGGATACCAGACCCAATCCTAGATTAGGTCAGAGTTTTCCAGCCGCCAATGCTTAACACTGGCTTCTGATATGGCTTAACGACTAATATCTACGGTATTAAACTATATTAACCGGGACCAACGGCTTAACGTGCCTTTTGAAGCACGGAAAAAGCACCGAATAAACGTACATATGAAATCTAAAACCGAAAAACACATTGGTACGTGGTGGCATTCGAGCCACGACCTCCCGCTCAGGAGGCAGCGGCCCTATCCACTACACCATCGGGCTCTCTCTGTTGTTTCTTTTTGTCTGTTATAATTAATTTTAGAACCTTTTTTGTGTAAAATTTGTGTGTCCCTAGTATCTAATAAACGTTTAATCTATCTATCTTTCTATATCGCGCTGATTCAAAAAACCCACTTGAGGAGAGAAGAATTGGAAAAAATCATATACATACATATAATCACGCCTTTATCCCTAATGGGGTAGGCAGAGCGTAAACGACCTAAATAAAGGGCGTTCCGCCGCGTCTGACAAAGTTTTGAGGGTTATTAAAGACAGATTTATAGGTATATTGCTGTTGTGACAGGTTGTCAGCCTATCGCCTAAATTGCAATATACAGAAACCCTCGGATCCCTTAGCTGGTTTTTACAGCATGCCCGGGACGAAATGCAGCCGGCACATTCTATGTTTTTCTCTCGCTCCCAGTACAGCATGGAAGAAAACATCTATTACAAGAAAAGCGCATTGCTTGTAGATTATTGTAGATAAACTGCCTCCGTGGTCTAGTGGTCAGAGCCATGGGCTTATGATTCGGAGGTCCTGGGTTCGATTCCCGGGGCGGGGGGACACAAAGTTGGTATTTGTCAATTTATGACTTTGTGAGGTTTTCCCCAGTTTGGTTAAAACATTGCAGGTTGAATCACCTGATTGACCGATAAGTAAAAGGATTCCGTGCTTCGGAGGGCACGTAAAGCAGTTGGTCCCGGTCGCTGTCTTTGATAGTGGTCGTTACTCAAACCATGTCAGAGTCCTAATAGCTGTGCTACTAGGCGGTTTGAAAACTGACACCAGGGTTCTTCGGGTCGTTGTTCCTAGTTGTTGTTGTTCAAAGTTGGTCGTTGGTCGAGAATCCGCTCGCTAAGAAGAAGATTGTAGACTCTACATGAAGCGTTAAGCTGAACTCCTATGTACAGACTCCTTAGTATATAAATGTGTAAACAGGCAGCTTAACACAGGTCAGTCCTTAATGCGCGTGCGACGCGAGTGATTGTGTGCGAGCCCTTAGTTCAGGATACATGACTCTGTGAGTGACAACTTTATATTAATTTTACGAAAAAAACATTAAGTAATTGTCATTATAATGATTAAAAACGGGAAATTTATCGTGGTATTCCATTTCTGTATGATTTTTTTTCTAAAAAATGGAAAACCACGGTAAATTACCCGTTTTTAATCATTATAATGTTGATAACTGTACAATTTTGAAAAAAAGCAATTGTCAATTAAATAAATAATTTAAAGAATATATATCTTTTTGTAATTAAGGTATTCATTTCAAAGTAAATAATAACTAAATATAATAATTTATAATATAAGATATCCCAAATAATTATCCTTATTTTATCATATTTTAACCGGAAGTTTATTAAAGTCTATAATTTTGTACGTATATGCCAGACATAGTATTTAGATCTCAGAAATATAAACGTTATTTTACATCAAATATGTTAACATAAGCATCAAATTTTATTCTAGAAATACAGGCCAAAATACAGACGGGTAAATGACGTATTTTACTTCAATCAGACATTAAACGACGATTTGGCAATTATGTTATCATAATATTTTAGACCCATAACCCATGGGGAAAAGTTGTTTAGTTTCTTCAGGAACTGTGTATCAAAGATGATTATCATCTCCCTCCCTCCCTCATAAAGATGATTATTAACTGCCTCCGTGGTCTAGTGGCTAGTGCCATGGACTCCCGATCCGGAGGTCCTGGGTTCGATTCCCAGGGGGGCAACACAAAGTTGATATTTGAGAATTTATCACATTGTGATTTTTTCCCCAGTTTGGTTAGGACATTGCAGGCTGAATCACCTGATTGTCCGAAGAGAAAAAAAAGGTTTCGTGCTTCGGAGGGCACGTTAAGCCGTCGGTCCCGGTCGCTGTCTTTGATAGTGATCGTTACTCAAACCATGTTAAAGGCCTGATAGTTGTGCTACTAGGCGGTTTCAAAACTCTGACACCAGGGTTCATCGGGTCGATAGACTCGACGATACCCACTCGACAGAAGAAGATCTCCCTAACCCATTCCCGTATTTCACGGAGTCAGCTACTGAATCCTGAGGATAGAACTGGTTTTTACCGAGAGCGGCTGCCATTTGACCTCCGCAACCCACAATGGAAATACATTTGCCCGGTTAGTGGCCAACCCAGCTGTCAAAGTTTCCAAGCCACCAATGCTTAATATTAGCCTCTAACATGGCTTAACGACTAATATCTACGATATTAACCGGGACCAACGGCTTACCGTGCCTTTTGAAGCACCGGTATAATCGTATAATCATATGTTATTGTCATATGTTGACTGCCTCCGTAGTCTAGCGGTCTGAGCCATGGGCTCTCGACACGGAGGTCCCGGGTTCGATTCCCGGCGGGGGATAATGACTTCGTGTTGTTGTTTCTAGTTTAGTTAGGACATTGCAGGCTGATCACCTGATTGTCCGAAAAGTAAGATGATCCATGCTGTCGGATGGGCATGTAAATAGTCGGTCCTGCTCCTGATATCTCTCTGGTCGTGACAGTCAATCTGTCCCATCAGAATAAGAGATTGAAGGAATAGAGAGTGCACCTGTGTGTAGCGCAAACACTTGGGCACTAAAAACAAGTCCTGCGCAGTTGGCTGATCTCCGGGAGGTTGGCCGCTATCACCGAAAATCGGTGGGAGGACTATTAATCATATGTATAAAAGATATACCTACTATATACTTATAATGAAACTATGACAAATTGCTTAACTCATTGAAAACTTACAGTTACATGACAATGAAGTATTTTATCGTAATCATGTTTAGCGATTGTTATGTTACCTGAAAAAATATAACTGGTTAATTATTGTTTAATTCTACTGGATGGCATTATGCAAGATGTTCAGTTAATTGAAGACATTTGTCTCACAAGAGAAATTCAATAATGGTGGCAAACAATAAAAAACAATAGGTTTAATATTATTAAAATTAATCTGATATTAATTAATCATCTGAATAAATAAAATGCTATTATATACATACATACATAAAATACGCCTTTATCCTTTACAAGGTACGCAGGGCGTAAAACGCTTAGAAAATGACGCTTTCGCCAGGTCTGACAAAAATTGACGGCATATTTAAATTGCAATTGTATATCGCTGTAGTGACAAGTTATCAGTCCATCGCCTAAATTACAATACTCTGTAACCCTCAAATACCTTTTTGCTGACTTCTACAGCATACCCGGGAGGAAGGGCAGCTGGAACATTCTAAGTTTTTCTATTTTTCCCAGTCCAGCATGGAAGCACCTAGCTTTTAAATTTCTATGGATTTATTAAATGTCAAAGAAATATACATACATACATACATACATACATAATCACGCCTTTATCCCTAATGGGGTAGGCAGAGCGTAAACGACCTAAACAAAGGTCATTTCGCCACGTCCGACAAAGTTTTGAGGGTTATTTAAGACAAATTTGTAGGTATATTGCTATAGTGACAGGTTGTCAGCCTATCGCCTAAATTGCAATAAAGAAAAACCCTCGGATCCCTTAGCTGATTTTTACAGCATGCCCGGGAAGAAATGCAGCTGGCACATTCTATGTTTTTCTCTCGCTCCCAGACCAGCATGGAAGTAAGAAATATCATCTTAAAAATATCAAAATAATAATAATATTTCGTTAGTTAAATATGATTGACAGATTAGTCAGTCAGAGGCCACGATTTACGTCAATTTTAGCAGTAAGTAATTTGCCTACATATATCTTGAAAATTTGAACATTAAACATTTAATAGTGATGCCATGCTGGCCTGGGAGCGAGAGAAAAACATAGAATGTGCCAGCTTCATTTCCTCCCGGGCATGCTGTAAAAATCAGCTCAAGGATCTGAGGCTTTTCTATATTTCAATTTAGGCGATGGGCTGACAACCTGTCACTACAGCAATATACCTACAAATCTATCTTAAATAACCCTCAAAACTTTGTCAGACGTTGCGGAACGACCTTTGTTTAGGTCGATTATGCTCTGCCTACCTCATTAGGGATAAAGGTGTAATTATGTATGTATGTATGTACATTTAATAGTAGGTAATGTCCTTAACGCGTCTACATTAAGTCATGTAGGTAGGTTTTCTACTAAGTCAAGCATGGTTAGGCCGCCTGTAAGGGTTCATTGGAAAGTGGTTATAAAGTAAAATCTTAAGCGACCAGTTAAACTTGACCGCTCGATATAGGAAGGCTAGGATATGTACGTACGTCAAAGAAATTTTATGTCAACACAAGATATTTTACACGAGTGCCTACTACCAACAAACTGAGTTAAGATGTCCATATAAAACCATGTCAGAGGCCTATTAACTAATAAAAAATACATAAAAAAATCTTTATTCTACCAGATAATTCTAACACTTTGCAATACATAATCATAATATAAAGAAATAGTTGATTTAAAAAAGAATGTTCCAGTTGCCCTTCCTCCCGGGCATGCTGTAGAAGTCAGCAAAAGGGATTCGAGGGTTACAGTGTATTGTAATTTAGGCGATGGGCTGACAACCTGTCACTACAGCAATACACATTACAATCTAAAATTGCCCTCAATTTATGTCAGACGTGGCGAAAGCGCCTTTTACGAGGCGTTAAACGCTCTGCCTACCCCGTAAGGGATAAAGGCGTGATTTTATGTATGTATGTATGTATATTAAACCACCTATCTTTATTTCCAAGTTGGACTAGGAGCGAGAGAAAAACATATAATGTGCCAGTAGCATTTCCTCCCGGGCATGCTGTAAAAATCAGCTAAGGTATCCGAGGGTTTTAGTATATTGCAATTTAATTGAAAACCTGTCACTACAGCAATATACCTACAAATCTATCTAAAATTCCCCTCAAAACTTTGTCAGACGTGGCGGAACGACCTTTGTTTAGGTCGTTTACGCTCTGCTTACCCCTATTTGGGATAAAGGCATGACTATATATATGTATGTAGAAATTGAGTTTCCCGGTAAATTAAAAAACCTACTTTATTTCACCGAATTGAGATCATCAACAACTGTGTTCCTGTTTCGCATATTTTTTGTGATAAGCAATCAAAGACTTAATAAAACTAACCGGTTCTACAACTAACTTAGCAACATAACATAACACTTGTCTTAGCAAAAACAACAAGAATTATATATTTGGAGCTTGGTTTAAAATTAGAACACAGCATGTTTTGTTGACTAATAATTTTGGTCTTTTTAATATTTTTTTTTCTCTACGTCGTTTTCCAGACAAAGTGGGGTATAGTTAACAAAACATTTGATGGAAAAGTAATTTTTTTTTAGTATTTTTTCCCTTATGTCTGAGCTAAATGACATTTTTTTTTTTTTTATATATATATATATAGGCGAGCATTTGTCCGCCATCTCACCTGGTGGAAAGTGACGATGCGGACTATGTTGAAGCATACTTACCTATGTAGTGCCTATTCACTCTCGCCTTGAAAAGGCCCAGGTTATATTGCCGAGGTATTATTTACCGAGTAGATGATGTACCATTTTCCAGCGGCAAAAAATTGCAGCAGCCTGTACCCTTTTCAGGATCTAATCTATACCAGGTTTAAGGGACAACGTTCCGCAAACTGATAGGGGTTGCTCGGTTAACGACACTGAACAACTATCAGCAGGTTTTTTTTTACGAAGTGAATAAATATCTTCCATACTGGACTGGGAGAGAAAGAAAAACATAGAATGATCCAGTTGCCCTTCCTCCCGGGCATGCTGTAGAAGTAAAAAGGGATTCGAGGGTTACAGTGTATTGTAATTTAGGCGATGGGCTGACAACCTGTCACTACAGCAATACACATTACAATCTAAAATTGCCCTCAATTTATGTCAGACGTGGCGAAAGCGCCTTTTAGGAGGCGTTTTACGCTCTGCCTACCCCGTAAGGGATAAAGGCGTGATTTTATGTATGTATGTATGTAAGTGAATAAAAATCTTGGTTATTCCATACAAATTGTCTGATCAAGGTGAACATTTTGTATTGAAAAGCCAATTTATTTTTCATTCACTTTCAATTTATTAAATACAAAATTGACTCGTAAATGAAATGAAATTAATTCAACAAAGCACGTTTTTCGTATATGAGACGTATGGTGTCTCAATTGTCTCATACATGTGTCAGAGATTTTGCGGTATTTCATTAACATCCTGTATTTCTGAGTCAAACTAGTTCACTCAGACCAGAACTTAAAGTTGGAGGGCTTAAGGTCAACGTGACCTCTGATTATATGACATCGTCTCTTCTCAGAGATATAAAAACGACCTAATATTTATTAAAAAGTAAACCGGGTTACCTAAATAATTAAAAATATGGAGGTATACGGTATTAATTATATTGTCATTAGTTTTGATAACAATGCATATTTAATTAATACCTATACGCTAGTGATCAAATGATACACTTTTTATAAAAATTTGATTAGATCCTAGGTTATGATGCGGCTTTATAAATAGATTTAGTAAATCTGTAGATAGATCTTCCATACTGGACTGGGAGAGAAAGAAAAACATAGAATGTTCCAGTTGCCCTTCCTCCCGGGCATGCTGTAGAAGTCAGCAAAAGGGATTCGAGGGTTACAGTGTATTGTAATTTAGGCGATGGGCTGACAACCTGTCACTACAGCAATACACATTACAATCTAAAATTGCCCTCAATTTATGTCAGACGTGGCGAAAGCGCCTTTTAGGAGGCGTTTTACGCTCTGCCTACCCCGTAAGTTATAAAGGCGTGATTTTATGTATGTATGTATGTACGTAGATAGATACATTTAAAGATAAAATTTGAGGTCAAAAAACCTATCTTATATCTCTACATTTTTTTTTTGTCGATTGTCAGGTCGATGAACTACTGAACCCTCGGTTTTAATTTTAGGAGTTACCTATTAATAGCTGGTATTCTTCATAGCACATAATAAATGCCTAATAGCACAGTTAATAGGCTTCTGACATGGTTTGAGTAACGACCTATCACAGTGCGGCGGTTTAACTTAACTTATTGTCCATAGCACCTAACGTTCTTCCAGGCAATCAGATGATACGGCCTGCATTGTCTTAACCAAACTGGGGAAAATCTCACAAAATTATAAATTGACAAACTTTGTGTTGTGGGAATCGAACCCATGGCTCCGACCCAGGCCCAGTACATTTTTACCGCAAGGAGTCCTACTTACTTCTGCTTCTAAACAGACGTTATTTTTTAGCATAACCATGTCAAGAGCGGTGATCTTCACCTGTCTGCTGGCTGTCTCCCTGGCGGTACCGGCTCCTGGACCAGATCCTAAACTCAAGAACTTGTTCGATTCCTTCTCCACACAGGTCAAAGAAGATGGTAAGCTGAGCTAACAAAATTACTCAATAATTATCCCTATGGTTGATTCTTCCATGCTGGCCTGGGAGCGAGAGAAAAACATAGAATGTGCCAGCTGCATTTCCTCCCGGGTATGCTGTAAAAACCAGCTAAGGGATCCGAGGGTTTCAGTATATTGTAATTTAGGCGATGGGCTGACAACCTGTCACTACAGCAATTTAATTACAAATCTATCTTAAATAACCCTCTAAACTTTGTCAGACGTGGCGGAACGACCTTTGTTTGGGTCGTTTACGCTCTGCCTACCCCATAAGGGATAAAGGCGTGATTATATGTATGTATGTATGGTTGAGCAAATTACTTTATTACGGAACCCTCTAGAAAATTTTATAGTATGCGCAAGAATAGCTGCATTTAAATAAGTACAGTGCGACCATGCTGGCCTGGGAGCGAGAGAAAAACATAGAATGTGCCGGCTGCATTTCCTCCCGGGCATGCTGTAAAAACCAGCTAAGGGATGCGAGGGTTTCAGTATATTGTAATTTAAGCGATGGGCTGACAACCTGTCACTACAGTAATATACGTGTGGGATTGGACCTCTATGGTGAATGATCTATTTCCGAACGATGAAGTATAATAGTTTTTAGACGAAGATGTTTGAAAGAGATGATGATTGAGTTACGTTGTACGGGTGTGAAAGAGTGAGCGCATGAGTATGGCAGGGAAGTCTGGATAGAGCTGGCCAAGGCGACGGATGGTGAGGTTATGTCAAGAATAAAGAATAAAGAAGTATATTTCAAGTAAAAGAGTGTTTCCTTGCCTCCGTGCCGGCCCCTCATCTTACATACGTACAAATCCATCCCTCAACACTTTATCAGACGTGGCGTAACGACGTGTCGTTTACGCTCTGCCTACTCTATTAGGAATAAAGCCGTGATTATATGTAAGTACAGTGCGACCGCCCAAACTGATGGGGCGGTTATTTTAGGAAATAGAATTTGTCTAGGTTACACTGATTGCAATTGAACCAATGGCAGCAATAGTGGCGACGTGATCACGTGACAGGTGAAGAGATTTCGCGGTCAACCTTAATTAGAGTTTCTTTACATTATACATACATACTATCACGCCTGTATCCCTAATGGGGTAGGCAGAGCGTCAACGACCCAAACAGAGGGTTATTTTCATTATTTTGGTTGCTAAAGAAAAAAATTCTTCCATGCTGGACTGGGAGAGATAGAAAAAGATACAATGTTCCAGCTGCCCTTCCTCCCGGGCATGCTGTAGGAGACAGCAAAAGGGACTCGGGGGTTACAGTGTACTGTAATTTAGGCGACGGGCTGTCAACCTGTCACTACACATTAGCAATACACATTACAATCTAAAATTGCCCTCAATTTTTGTCAGACGCGGCGAAAGCGCCTTTTACGAGGCGTTTAACGCTCTGCCTACCCCGTAAGGGATAAAGGCGTGATTTTATGTATGTATGTAAAGAAAAAATCTGTCACTCTCCAATCAGGGGAGATCTATATCTAGGAGTATACTCTTGCAGCTGTTAACTATACGGGGTGTAAGGGACAGCGTCCCGCAAACTGATAGGGGTTGCTCAGTCAACGAAACAGAACAACTATCAGCAGGAATTTCTCTTAGAAAATAAAAAAAAAATTTGGCTTTCCCATAAAAATTCTCTGATCAAACGTTATTTTTTCATTTCTTGAAAGAATTTCCTGGTCATAGATTAGGTAGCCGACCCCGTGAAATACGGGATAAGGTTAGGGAGATATATAGTTATTCAGTTTCGTTGACTGAACAACCCCTATCAGTTTGCGGAACGCTGTCTTTTTCACCTGGTATAGAGTAAGACAGAATAACCATTGGTCTAAAACTAACAAGCCTTGCGATTGTACTGAAAACCGTTTTTTGTTACTGCAGGATACAGACACGAAAGAGGAGTGGGTGATTTCTTCGGTGGAGTCGGGAAGTCCATAAACAAAGAAGTGGCTGACATCAAACAGCCCATCGAAACAGCTATCGTCGGCGCAGCCTCCAGTCAATGTGAGAGAAGAACAAATATATAGAAGCTGTATTCTTCTTCTGTCGAGTGGGTATCGAGTCTATGGACCCGATGAACCCTTCTTTGAACCGCCTAGTAGCACAACTATCAGGCGTCTGACATGATTTGAGTAACGACCGCTATCAAAGACAGCAACCGGGACCAACGACTTAACGTGCCCTCCGAAGCACGAAATCTTTTTCTTTTCGGACAATCAGGTGATTCAGCCTGCAATATCCTAACCAAACTGGGGTAAAATTCACAAAGTGATAAATTCTCAAATATCAACTTTGTGTTTCCCCCCCTGGGAATCGAACCCAGGACCTCCGGATCAGGAGTCCATGGCACTAGCTACTAGACCACGGAGGAAGTTGTATTTGAAACCACCTAGCCTAGCCTTATCCCGTATCTCACGGGGCCGGTTCCTAATCTAGGGAATTGAACGAGGGTACTGGTGTTTACACAGAGCGACTGCCATCTAACCTCCGAAATCCAGAAGGGAAACCAGACCCAATCCTAGATTAGGTCAGAGTTTTCAAGCCGCCAATGCTTAGCACTGGCCTCTGATATGGCTTAACGACTAATATCTAGGGTATTAAACGATATTAACCGGGACCAACGGCTTAACGTGCCTTCCGAAGCACGGAAAAAGCGCCGAATAAACGTACATATGAAATTCGAAAATCGAAAAACACATTGGTACGTGGTAGGGTTCGAACCACGACCTCACCGCTCAGGAGGCAACGGCCCTATCCACTACACCATCGGGCTCTAACTAAACGATAAAGAAGTGTTATTCATAATGAAAACTGATCGGCTTACTTGTTTGTATTGAGAGGAGGGTTAGCCCTCGACGTTTCGATCCTATACAAGGATCTTCATCAGGAGAAAAGAAAGTCACACTCCACCGCCCGCCAAGTGCGCTGCACAAACAAGTAAGCCGATCAGTTTTCATTATTTATATTATTACTAGCGACCCGCCCCTGCTTCGCACGGAAATCATTAGTGTTTCTCCACTATATTATGCATATATTATACATATAAACCTTCCTCTTGAATCACTCTATCCATTAAAAGAAACCGCATCAAAAATCCGTAGCGTAGTTTTAAATATTTATGCATACATAGGGATATACGGACAGAGAAATCGACTTTGTTTTATACAATACAATACAATACAAGATACTTTATTGCACAAAGAAACACAAATACATACAGCAGAAAAGTAAGGAACAAAACAGTACAATATAGGCGGCCTTATTGCTAAAGCAGCAATTTCTACCAGGCAACCTTTGGGTAGTAGGATACTACATAGCAGATAGCGGGATAGTGCATACTAAGTTAATCTTAATACTTAAACAATATAAATACTACTAAATAAATACATAAATAAAATATACTAATATATATATTAATAATAAACTAATACATATTATGCTAATGGGAGATAGGATAAATAACTAATTATTATTCTCTAAGAAGAACTTTCTTGTTCGCTCTTTAAATGTCTCAATAGACGGTGCTCGTCGAACGTTTTCGGGAAAGGAATTCCACAATTTGACTGCTCTTTTTATACTACATACATACATATAATCACGCCTATATCCCTAATGGGGTAGGCAGAGCGTAAACGACCTAAACAAAGGCCGTTCCGCCACGTCTGACAAAGTTTTGAGGGTTATTCAAGATGGATTTGTAAGTATATCGCTGTAGTGACAGGTTGTCAGCCCATCGCCTAAATTACAATATACTGAAATCCTCAGATCCCTTAGCTGGTTCTTACAGCATGCCCGGGAGGAAATGCAGCTGGCACATTCTATGTTTTTCTCTCGCTCCCAGTCCAGCTTGGAAGTAATTTTTTATACTATGTAGTATATTATGTATATTTGTTTGTGTTTTCTACAGGCACCAATGTAAAGAAGATAGTTGGAGTGGCTTACGACCAGGTAAAAGAGAACGACCAAGAACCCAACCTCAACGATCTCACTATCAATTATATTACGGAGTAAGTATAGACTTCCACTTCCATGCTGGACTGGGAGCGAGAGAAAAACATAGAATGTTCCAGCTGCCCTTCCTCCCGGGCATGCTGTTGAAGTCAGCAAAAGGGACTCGAGGGTTACAGTGTATTGTAATTTAGGCGATGGGCTGACAACCTGTCACTATAGCAATACATATTACAATCTAAAATTGCCCTCAATTTTTGTCAGACGTGGCGAAAGCGCCTTTTACGAGGCGTTAAACGGTCTGCCTACCCCGTAAGGGATAAAGGTGTGATTTATGTATGTATGTATGTATGTATAGATACTATTTATTATTCTGTGCTAACTGCCTCCGTGGTTAGAGCCATGGGCTTACGATCCGGAGATCCTGGGTTCGATTCCCAGGCGGGAACACGAAGTTGATGTTTGTCAATTTGTCACTTTGTAAGGTTTTCCCTAGTCTGGATAGGACATTGCAGGCTGAATCACCTGATTGTCTGAAAAGAAAAAGGATTCCGTGCTTCGGAGGGCATGTTAAGCCGTCGGTCCCGGTCGCTGTCTTTGGCAGTGGTCGTTACTCAAACCATGTCAGAGGCCTAATAACTGTGCTACTAGGTGGTTTTGAAAACTCTGACACCAGGGTTCATCGGGTCGTTTGTCTCGAGATTCCACTCGCTAAGAAGATTATTCTGTGGTATATATAGGTAAATACAACGTAAATAGGAGAAACATAATATACCTACATATTTCCCCGATAGATACATTTTCTCATGAAGATTGGTCATTAAAGAATGCCACGCAACATCTATTAAAAATCTCCATCTGTTTCTTGGTTTTGTCAATTTACTCGAAATCCTTACCCAACTTTAGCCTGCCATAAGAACTCGTATTTTTAAAGCGATCTCAATATTAATTGCAATATTGAGTATGGATTTGGTAAGCCGATTTGTACCGAAAACATTTCTGATACGAACTCAATCTTGCTGTCAGTCTCAACTCAAGTGCTGATTATCAGTTTACCTTTTGTTGAGTAAGTAAAGTCTGTTTTGTTTTTTAATTTCTGACGGTCTTTGTTGGCTTTTGACCATACGTTATTAATGTATTAATACGTTTTCTTCCACGCTGGACTGGGAGAGATAGAAAAACAGAATGTTCCAGCTGCCCTTCCTCCCGGGCATGCTGTTGAAGTCAGCAAAAGGGACTCGAGGGTTACAGTGTATTGTAATTTAGGCGATGGGCTGACAACCTGTCACTAAAGCAATACATATTACAATCTAAAATTGCCCTCAATTTTTGTCAGACGTGGCGAAAGCGCCTTTTACGAGGCGTTAAACGCTCTGCCTACCCCGTAAGTGATAAAGGCGTGATTTATGCATGTATGTATGTATGTTATTAATCTTATCTTATCTAGCCATTAGTGTCCCACTGCTGGGCAAAGGCCTCTCTCCGGTCTCTCCACGACTTTCTGTCCTGTGCCTGTTCCGGTCAGTTCTCCAGGCCATTTAAACAATTTTAATGACCAAGTCTTCTTTACCTCCATGCTGGACTGGGAGCGAAAGAGACTTCCATGCTGGACTGGGAGCGAAAGAAAAACTTCGAATGTTTCAGCTGGATTTCCTCCCGGGCATGCTGTAAAAATCAGCGAAGAGATCCGAGGGTTTCTGTATATTGTAATTTAGGCGATGGGCTGACAACCTGTCACTACAGCAATATACTTACAAGTCTATCTTAAATAACCCTCAAAACTTTGTCAGACGTGGCGGAATGACCTTTCGTTTAGGTCGTATACGCTCTGCCTACCCCATCAGGGATAAAGGCGTGATTATATGTATGTATGTATGTATGTAAGTCTTCTTTATCTGCAGTGCCTACTCCATCGCCTTCAACATCACCCAAGCAGCACGCACCATCCCTGAAGCCAAGAACTTCAACCCTCACCAGAAGCTGTACATCTTTATCCACGGGTTCACTGACGACCCTTCCAAAGCTAGTTTCAATAACATCAGCACAGCGCTGTTCAACCAAGGTAAGTTTGTTTCTTGTTTGGTTAGGACAATGCAGTCCGAATCAATTGTCTCTAAAGAAAAAGGATTCCGTAGTCGCTGTTAGGTAGGTAGGTATTCATGGTGCATGGTCCTCACACAAACCATCAATCCAACCACCAATCGTGCGCTTATTTAGCACAATGCAGAGTGCTTAAAAAGGCTTCTGAGGTTTCAGTCGCTGTCCCAGACAGTGGTCGTCACACAAACCATGTCAGAGGTCTATTAACTGTTAGGTAGTTCCGACACCAAGGTTTACCGAGACATGGGGCTAAGGACTGCAACTCTCACCAGAAACTCTACATCTTCTACTAAACTCATCCGTTCTGCCAGAAAACATAGAATGTGCCAGCTGCATTTTCTCTCGAGCATGCTGTTAAAACCAGCTAAGGGATCTCAGGATTCAGTATATCGTAATTTAGGCGATACGCTGGCAAATTGCAATATTCGTACAAATATATCTTCAATAACACTCAAAACTTTGTCAGACGTGGCGGAACGAGAGATCGGCCAATTGTGCAGGACTAGTTTTTAGTGGCCGAGTGTTTGCGCAACACAGAAGTGCACTCTCTCTGTATTCCTTCAATTTCTTCTGAAATAATCTCTATCTCTCTGAAATAATCTCTCAATCTCTTCTAAAATCAATTCTGATGGGACACAAATGACACGACCACGACCAGAGAGAAATCAGGCGCAGAACCGAGTTACATGCCTATCCGACAGCAATCATCTGATTTTCGGACAATCAGGTGATCAGCCTGCAATGTCCTAACCAAAGTAGAAACAATAACATTGTCCGGGAATCGAACCCGGGATCTCTGGGTCATGAGCCCAGACCACTAGACCACGTCCGTCATATTATGTACCTACTGTACATGCAAAAATACTCAATCATAATTAAATGCATTTTATTTAATAGCACTATTTATTGCAAATTATTAATCCCACTACTTATTTACGTAGTTTACTGTTAATTTATGACAAATAATAGATACAATTACAATTCCTACAGCGTTTTATGCCATCAGTGCGGTTAGGATTCCGAGATTCTATCCGGGTTTTACGCTAAATTACTATGCGGATGATGTCTTAATACCAGGTGAATGATAAAAAAGACATGACTTTATCAATGACCCATTGTTGCCTACCAGATATCTAAAAAATTTATGAAAAACACTGGTAGCTAAATACCTACCTATCTACCTATACCGGGTGCAAGGGACAGCGTCCCACAAACTGATAGGGGTTGCTCAGTCAACGAAACTGAACAACAATCACCAGAAATTTATTTCAGAAGATGAAAAAAAAATGTTACCTTCTCATACAAAATGACCTCCTCGATCAGACAATTTGTAAAATATTCCTTTTCCTGAAAAAAAATATTTGCTGATAGTTTGTTGACAACCCCTATCAGTTTTCGGGACGCTGTCCCTTACACCTGGTATAAATAAAATGCCAACGAAGAAAGGTGAAAGGTGACTTTCACGATGACCTCATGATTAAAAGTCACCTTGCTTGCGTAGACTAAATAATGTAAATATTATGATTTTGCTGATGTAAACAGTTAGGTAGGTACTAAGTATTGCGATACGTTGCTATACCTATCTAGTTTGATTTGAACTCTTAGAAATTTTTAACATATTTCAATATAATTTGTACCAATCAAATTTAACAGACTGGAAACGATAATAAAGTATAGCATTCTGTAAAATCCAGCATTCTATACCTACATTCACATTATATGTAACTAGCGACCCGCCCCAAATGTCATTGTCTAAGCTGTATTTTAATATTATTCCATGTTTTTAGGTAAATGCAACGTGTTGGCGCTGGACGGCAGCTCGCTGATCAAGTGGCTGTACCTTCGCTCCACCACCTACGTCCGGTTCATGGGGGAGAAGCTGGGAGAAGTCCTCGCCTCCATGGTACAGAGTAAGTCCACTTCCTTCCCTCATTCAGTTGTCTTTGTCTTCATCATTGTCCTTCTTCGTTTCCTCAAGATTAAGGTGTTTTTACCCACGCTTATTGGGCTAGCAAAGGTGTAAATTAGAAACAGGGTAGCCTTCTCTTTGGTCGCCATATCTCCAGAGAATGAGTTTAGGTATACTGGACGTATTTGGCGGTCAAATATATACACTGCGTCGAAAAACTTCGATACCGCGTTTTAGAACTTGCGTTCCTTCTTGTGGCGCTGGACGGCAGCTCGCTGATATCAAGTGGCTCAAGTGAGTCACCTGAGTGTACCTTTGCTCCACAACTTAATTCAGGTTCATGGGAGAGAAGCTGGGAGGAGTCCTCGCCTCCATCTCATAGATTTAGAAGTTCAACTTAAAGCTAGTTGGGCGATAGCGCAGATTAATAAATTGTGTAAACATCCACCAAGGCCCAAGGGCGAAGTCAGGTACGCAAACAACTGGAAATGTTTGAAGTATGCCATTCGCCGCGTAAACTTTGACATCAAATTCTAAACATTGATCTAATTTGAACTAAATAATAATATTTCCATCATCCTAACGCACTTTTTATGATTATGAAGTTGATCCTAGATTTTTACTAGGAGCAATTTAACTACACTTGCCCTTGAAACAGACTATCTGTTTCAGCAAAATTACTTTGTTTACTTTTCCTAGATTCAAGTGAAACTATAGGTAGACCTATCCACATGATTAATATTATTACAGTAAGTAGTTTGACCTTTACCGTTGGGATTATGTGGTTATTTCCTGTATTATGTGTTTCATTGAGATGTCATTCAGAAGTGAAATTCTGCATATCGCATTTCGTGGTAAGATGAATCGGTTGATATCTTCCATGCTGGACTGAGACCGAGAGAAAAACATAGAATGTGCCAGCTGCATTTCCTCCCGGGCATGTTGTAAGAATCAGCTAAGGGATCCGAGGGTTTCAGTATATTGCAATTTAGGTGATGGGCTGACAACCTGTCGCTACAGCAATATACCTACCTAAATCATCTTAAATAACCCCCAATAGTTTGTCAGACGTGGCGGAATGACCTTATTTTAGTTCTTTTACGCTCTGCCTACCCCATTAGAAATAAAGGCGTGACTATATGTATGATTTTCTTGATTTGTCTCATAAATACTTATTTGCAAAAAATACAAATTTTTGCCTCAAGAACATACTTCTACTTACTGTATCAAAAGTAGAGGTGATCTCCTCTTCATTTGGAAGAAGTATCAAAATTCCGTCATTATCAATGACAGAAATGGGATCGTCGACAGAAAAATAAAATTTTGACCGTTCTCATTAGTTATATTAAAGATCCCCGAATTTGCACAAACGCACAATCCACGAAATGTCCTTTTATGTCGGCCAATGAGCGTTGTAAAACAACCATTCCGCGGACTGGCAAACACCAAACGGCCAATTGCCGAAGTCGTTATAATTCCAGGTGTAAGCGACATTAAAATACCAGGTGTTAGAGACAGCTTAACTCAAAGTGATAGGAACAAGGCGGATTCGGGAATTGTACGTAAAATATCTTCAAAAGTGTGCATGTTCTCATATGTAGGTTAGTTTACATACTTACATATAATCACGCCTTTATCCCTAATGGGGTATGCAGAGCGTAAACAAAGGTCATTCCGCCACGTCTGACAATGTTTTAAAGGTTATTTAGATAGATTTGTAGGTATTTATAGGTCAGTTTTGCGGATACAAAGTCAGATCTTGAATCAGAATGTCTGACCATGGCCATCAAGAATTCATGATGTTTCTTGTACTCGTACCTACTTACTATCTTAATATGGAAAATCACCGTTCTTCTAAACTAGAACTAGTTACAATAAGTACTACCTAGGGGCGTTTCTGTCAATCACTACAATTTATTAGCAGACGACCAGATTCTTTCCATGCTGGCCTGGGAGCGAGAGAAAAACATAGAATGTGCCAGCTTCATTTCCTCCCGGGCATGGTGTAAAAAGCAGCTGAGGGATCCGAGGATTTCTGTATATTGCAATTTAGGCTGACAATCTGTCACAAATCTATCTTAAATAATCCTCAAAACTTTGTCACACGTAGCGAAACGACATTTGTTTAGGTTGCTGCCTACTCCATTAGGGATAAATTCGTGATTATATGTATGTATGTATCTAGACTAGAACTAGTTAAATAAGTACCTATGGGCGTTTCTGTAATTTATTAGCAGACGACCAGATTCCTTAGTCTTTGCATCTTTAATTGACCATGATATTTCAATGTCTTGGCCGTAAATAGAGTTAATTACTACACATTGGACGTTATAAATAACAACCGGAACGGTAGCTATGATTATTATATAGCAGTGATTCTCAAACTGTTATATTTGCTATAAATTCCATATTTAACAAATGTTTCAATTAGCAGAGTGTGTCTTTCCAAAAAAAGTCAGGATCAAGATAAATTCATTTATACTGCTATCCCTTTCATGACATGACTGTCTCACAGCAAATGACAGGGATTGGTTAGGTAGTGGTAGCAATTCGTAGTTGCAAAAATCACCACTTAACTAATATAAGTCTATACCTTCCATGGTGGACTGGGAGCAAAAGAAAAACATAGAATGTGCCAGCTGCATTTCCTCCCGGGCATGCTGTAAAAGTCAGCTAAGGGATTCGAGGGTTTCAGTATATGCAATGTAGGCGATGGGCTGACAACCTGTCACTACAGCAATATACCTACAAATCTATCTTAAATAACCCTCAAAACTTTGTCAGACGTGGCGAAACGACCTATGCTTAGGTCGTTAACGCTCTGCCTACCCCATTAGGGATAAAGGCGTGATTATATGTATGTATGTATGTATGTATGTATACCTTCCATTAACTATCATGAGAAAAGTCTTTACGCATATGCCATGTAGTTTATAATACACAACAATAGATGTCGCTGTATATATAGTCGTAAATTATTAGACAGCGATGGTGAGATTTCATCTGATTAGGATATAAGGTGTAAATGAACTCGATTCCATATTGTTAACCCTCAGAGAACTCTCAAGTAACTCGCAAATACAATATAATAAGTATGTTACGCTTTGTGTCGTTATTTCTTGATGGAATTCCATAGTATATATTAATTATCATCAGGCAGGTAAGCTATCAATAATATGGCAAGTTATGGCGCACTACCTGTATCTTACAACATTGTTATCTGTTATTTTTTTGTACCCATAACTACAAATAAAGTTCTGATTCTGATGACGGTGTAATGAAACCGGTCGCTTTCGTAAACAATATGCAGAGGAACTAGTGTAAAAAGTGCTTTCTTAATAGTACAATATAATAAGAAAAGTGTAATTAAAGTATAACCAAGTTAAAAAGTGTTTCAGTGATAATACTGCCTTGTAACCAGAGGTAGTCAGGAAGTGTTGTGCTGCTCTCAGGATCAGGGCTATGGTTGTATTCAAACAGAAAGGGAAGGCAACAATTTTAGTCCAGATTTAATTAAGTTGTATGGCTCAACTCACGGCTCAAGGCAGCATCGGTACTAATCTTTTTTTTTTATTGAATCAGCACCAAAGTCAACTAAGTCACCCTACAATCAAGAGAGATGATTCCAAGTCTCGGAGGGCACGTAAGCTAAGCGGTCATCGGACGATCGCTGTCTTTGATAGTGGCTGATACGCCTGTTACACTAACCATGCCATAGATATTCAGGCGGTTTAATATTTTTGACACATAAATAACAATATACAGATCTATATTGAATTACCCTCAAAACTTGTCAGACGTGGCGAACGACCTTTGTTCACAGAAGAGTAAAAGCTAGCGCTCCCAGCGACTTCGCAAATCAGTGGTTTAGGTCGTGAACGCTCTGCCATAATGCGTTCCCCATTGCACAGCCTGGAGAAACTCATCAGTCTCGGCCAAATGGAAGGAAAGCGCGCTAGAGGAAGAGCGCCAGCTAGATGGGTGGACCAACTCAAGGAGGTGACAGGAAGCCAGATACAGGGAGCGGTACATCTGGCACAGAACCGGACCCAGTGGAGAAGATTGACATACAGTCACGATCCTCAGCATTGAGGGAACGACCAGAAAGAAGAAGACGCTCTGTCTACATTACCCCATTAGGGATAAAGGCGTGATTATATGTATACGATACCGACGTGTTTCGCGGCCCATAAACAGCTTTTTCTTTGCAATTTGGCAGACGTTCAAATTTCGGAACCGCAGACTATAACCTTGTTACAAACATATGTTTTGCGGTTGATTTACTTATAAATAGTAAATAAAAACAGTTTACGGGCTGCAAAACAATTTGGTATCAATAACTCAACGCTAAATAAACGAAGGTACTTGTTTTGTTCGTCTCAACGGCCAACTCGATTGAAGAGGAAGAATTTTTCCACTATCAATGGGCCATCAAGCCTTACCTAAGTTTGAGAAGCGCTATATTATTGTTACGGTGTGGGAATTCACTATGTATCACGCAACTTGCTCACATTGACGCAACGCTTATTTAGATCAGTTTATATAGTACTAGCTTTCTGTCAGCGGTGTTACCCGCTGCTAAATAAGGTTTCCCGTAGGAACGGTGTAAAAAGTAACCGTTGTTACTTAGGGTGAACGTAGCTTTTTAATTGTGAAATAATTTTTGAAATCGGTCCTTTAGTTTTTGTGTTCGTCACACAAAAATACAAATATTCCCTCGTTATATAATTATTACGTTATGTAGAACTGTAGATGTATATATATACGAGGATGAGATTTGTATGGTAGTTTCCTTAATAGTTTTAATTGACCTTAGAAGGTTAAACTTATAAATAGGATGTTATGGTATGTTAATTAGGGCTGCGATATGCTCAAATTCTAGGTAGAGGAAACGAAGTTGTTATGGCTTTATGAATAACAAATAGGTATAACATAAAAACAAAACTGCTTCTGTAGTTGGTGAGACGGGGCACGCTGCATCATCCTAAATGTTTGTCTAGAGAAATTATTCAGTGCTATGTAGAGCACGTTAAGTCAGTCCCATACATATAATTACGCCTTTATCCCTGTGCTTTCATGCTGGACTGGGAGTGATAGAAAAACATGCCCGGGAGGAAATGCAGATGGCACATTCTACGTTTTTCTCTCGCTTCCAGTTCAGCATGGAAGCAGTCCCAGTCGGTATCAAATGGGGCGGGCATCTTAATAAACGTCTTTAAAAGCCTTAAATGGCAAATTTACTCACAAACCTAGTCAAAGGCCGTAGTAGACTAGGTTTAGACTTTAATAATCATAATTGAAGGAAATAGTATAACCACAAGGAAGGCCATAAAAAGGTTTATAGTGTTATTTTAACCGAATGTAGCTAGGCTTAAAAACGGGAAACTCGCATGCTCGCTCGGTCGCTCCGTGATCATAACGCATGAAACTGCGTTGAAATAGTAATTACCTAATCTAATTTTTAAGAATCAATTTTAAATTTTATTTTTGATACTGAATTTTGATAAAATGACTAATATTATCCTATTCTTATTTATGTAACCCGGATTTCTTTTTTTAATGATTTATAAATATGACATACTTAGATTTTAAATATTATTCTTATTTTCTACTATTAAGATTCTTCTTCTTTCACTTAAGAGCTGGGCTCTTGTCGGTGGAGCAACTTCCATTTGTGTCTATCATTGGCCAGTTCTTTGATATCCTGATACGACTTGGCATTTACTTTTTCCTTTACTTGATCGACATAACTACGTCTCGGTCTACCTCTTCCTCGCTTCCCTTCAATTTTTCCTTCTACAATGGTTTTAAAAAAGGTGTCATGCCGTATCAGGTGTCCAATCATTAATCTTAAGATTAAAGAATTAAAATTATTTAAGATCTTGTAAAACACTATATGAAATCATGACATACATACATACATACATAAATCACGCCTTTATCCCTTACGGGATAGACAGAGCGTTTAACGCCTCGTAAAAAGCGCTTTCACCACGTCTGACAAAAATTGAGGGCAATTTTAAATTGTAATATGTATTGCTATAGTGACAGGTTGTCAGCCCATCGCCTAAATTACAATACACTGTAACCCTCGAGTCCCTTTTGCTGACTTCTACAGCATGCCCGGGAGGAAGGGCAGCTGGAACATTCTATGTTTTTCTATCTCTCCCAGTCCAGCATGGAAGTGAAATCATGAATAAATGAATTATGACTAAATATCGGACACTCATACAAAAATGGACAACCACGGTAAATTTCCCGATTTTAATCATTATAATGTTGATAACCGTGAGAGTTTGAAAAAAGACTGTATCTTAGTAACAAATAGAGGTCTTATTGCTGGTAGTTGGTCAAGGAACTAGGAAGATGCTTATCAAGCTAACAATTTAATTTAATTGTGTTGACACATTTTGTATGTTTTTATGTGTCAACACGATCAAACATTTTATTAAGCATGTTGCGCAGATCATACACCTGGAACAGGTGTAAGGGACAGCGTTCCGCAAAAAAATAATTCAATTAGAATTAAATTCCTGTAAAGAAAAAATCTTGGTGAAAGAACCGAACAACGGTATCATTGACTGAGCCAAAATATGGCTTTTCTATACAAAAAGTTCACCTCGACCGGTCAATTTGTATGGAGTAGCCTTTTTTTCACTTAAAAAAATCCTGCTGATAGTTATTCAGTTTCATTGACTGAGCAACCCCTATCAGTTTGCGGGACGCCGTACCTTACACGCCGTATTAATCTTGCTACTATATTAATGTAGTGACACACACACATGTTATTCATACAATCTTTATTCTTCTCAGGTGGAGTGGACCCAGCTCAAATCCACGTTATCGGTCATAGTCTTGGAGCTCATATCTCAGGGTTCACCGGAAAGAGTTTCACCAACAACACTGGACTTCGTCTTGGCAGGTATGACATGCATTTCAGTAGTTTTCTGAAGGTTTATGCCAGTTTTACTGGGTGAACTGGCTCTAAGGGGCGTAAGGGACAGCGTCCCGCAAACTGATAGAAGTTGCTCAGTCAACGAAACTGAACAACTTTAACCAGGAAATTATTTTAGAAAGTGAAAAACAATTACTTTTCCATACAAAATGCCCACCTTGATCAGACAATTTGTATGGAAAAGCCAAGAAAAGTTTTTTTTTTCTTTTCCTGAAAGAATTTCCTTGTGGAAGTGGTTCAGTATCGTTGACTGAGCAACCCCTATCAGTTTGCAGGCTGTTCCTTACACCCGGTATAGCCATAACTATCTTGGTAACCACTGGCATTACCGCTAGAGTCAAGATCAATTTCAGGAATATTATAGAGCGTTACACACTATTATTGCTCTCAGCGACTCAAATATCTTTTATTTTACAGGATCTCTGGGTTGGACCCCGCCGGTCCTTGCTTCAGTCACGTGGACGATGACCTACGTCTGAAGAATACTGACGCAGTCTACGTCGACGTCATCCATACTGATGGTGGAGTTTACGGGCTTACTGATGCTGTCGGTGAGTAGGTTCAGAGAATCATATCAAAACAACTCTCCATCTGCGTCTGTATTTCCCAATGCATACAACCCCCAACACTTCAAAGTAAGAGTGAACAGGCATCTTCTGGGTGAGCTCGCTCCATCGCCGACTTCGTCTCCTTCGCTTCCTACCTAGACTGGACTCAAGAGCAAACTCATTTCTACTTAATAATATATCAGTAACCCTGCCATGAACTGGTACGATTCTTTAGTTAAATTCACCCTTGTCCAGCAACCCTTACCAAGTTTGTCAGTTTTGTGGCCTTCCAGTTAGTGATCAGCAAGGCATCAATAAACCAGTGATCTAACCACATGGACAAGAAGATCAATTCGAGACTTTATGAGACAAAAATGTACGCATTCGAGAAGGGTATTTCTCTTCTATACCCTATTACATATTAATTCCATGTTGGCCTGGGAGCGGGAAAAAAACCAGCCAGCTGTATTTCCTCCCGGGCATGCTGTAAAAATAAGGGATCCGAGAGTTTCATTATATTGTAATTTAGGTGATGGGCTGACAACCTGTCACTACAACAATATACCTACAAACCTATCTTATACAACCCTCAAAACTTTGTCAGATGTGGCGGAACGACCTTTGTTTAGGTCGTGTGCTCGCTCTGCCTGCCCCATTAGGGATAAAGGCGTGACCCCATTAAACTAAATTACAAGGGTCAATTAAACAATTCACATATAAATAGTAAATTTCATCCTTTTCTAGACTCCATTGCAGATTTGTCCATAATCTACAATTTCTCAAACTGTCTCCAGGTGACGTAGACTACTTCCCCAATGACGGCGAGCAGCAGCCCGAGTGCCTGTTCCAGACGTGCAGCCACAGCAGAGCCTGGTTGTACTTCACTGAGTCAGTTGTCAACCAACAAGCCTTCCCCGCTGTCAAGTGTGATAGCTGGGAGAACTTCAAGAACGGGTCTTGTGAGGATAATATCAGGTAAAGATGATTCTGCATCAGAAGCAAGTCTAGTTTTCAGAGTCAGTTGTCAACCAACAAGTCTTCTATGCTGTCAAGTGCGATAGCTTGGAGAACTTCAAGAACGGGTCTTGCGAGGGTAATATCATACATACATACATACATAAAATCACGCCTTTATCCCTTACGGGGTAGGCAGAGCATTAAACGCCTCGTAAAAGGCGCTTTCGCCGCGTCTGACAAAAATTGAGGGCAATTTTAGATTGTAATGTGTATTGCTAATGTGTAGTGACAGGTTGTCAGCCCATCGCCTAAATTACAATACACTGTAACCCTCGAGTCCCTTTTGCTGTCTTCTACAGCATGCCCGGGAGGAAGGGCAGCTGGAACATTCTATGTTTTTCTGTCTCTCCCAGTCCAGCATGGAAGAATCATGAATGGGTAATATCAGGTAATACTAATAAGGATACTTCCATACTGGACTGAGAACGACTGAAAAACATAAAATGAGCCAGCTGCATTACCTTCCGGGCATGCTGTAAAAACCGGCAAAGGGATCCGAGAGTTTCAATATATTGCAATTTAGGCGATGGGCTGACAACATGTCACTACAGCAATATACCTATAACTAATTTATAAGAGTATGTCATATTATGCAAGTCATTCGTGCCTCGCATAAACCTGTAGGGGATTTCTAAGGGACGTCTCATCTTTAACCATGTAAAAATGATAACCATGAATAAAATTCTTAAATAAAATATACATATCTTAAATAACCCTCAAAACTTTGTCAGACGTGGCGGAACGACCTTTTGTTTAGTTCGCTTACTCTCTACCTACACCTTTAGGGATAAAGGCTCACGCCTTTATATGTATGTAATTACTAATTACTGATCAACACCGAATTTGCTATAAAGTGCAGAAACTGAAAACTTCCTATACCTTCTTTTTTACTAACCCACCATTAGGGATTAACTATTAGGGATAAAGGCGTGATTATATGTATGTATATTTTTTCTCCGTGTCTACTCTTCTATCTCAATCATCAAAAAATTCTCAGTATCACAACGGCACGCACATACTTATTACATACATATATTCAGACCTTTATCCCTAATGGCGTTAGCCTAAATTACAATATACCGAATCGAATCTCTAGCTGGTTTTTACAGCATGTCCGGGAGGAACTGCAGCTGACACATTCTATATTTTTCCAGTCCAGTATAGAAGCAATATATTTCATCATCATCACCTATTATATTAGTAGTTCTTCCCACATCATCCCTATAATAATCATTGATATCGATACATCGATATTTATTTGTCTTATAGTCACCAACAGATGGCGCTGTTAGTTTCTGAAACGCGGTAACGACTTGTTTTCCTCAAAGTGATATAAGCACATACAAGTTTTGCTCACGTAACTTTGTCAGACAAATATAGTATTTTTAAATGCCATCGTAACCATTTATTTGGTTACGCGGCAAATATTATAAAACATATACATGTATATAATAGGGGTAGGCAGAGCGTAAACGACCAAAACAAAGGTAGTTCCGCCACGTCTATATATTGCTGTAGTGACTGGTTGTCAGCCCATCGCCTAAATTGCAATATAGAGAAACACTCGAATCCCTAGCTGGTTTTTACAGCATGCACGGGTGGAAATGCAGATACAAATCTATCTTAAATAACCCTCAAAACTTTGTCAGATGTGGAGGAACGACCTTTTGTTTAGGTCGTTTACGCTCTGCCTACCCCTTTAGGGATAAAGGCTCACGCCTTTGTCATCATCATCTCCCTAGCCTTATCACGGGGTCGGCTACCTAATCTAGTGGATTAAATTAGTCGTTTGCGCTCTGTTAGGGATAAAGTCGTGATTGTATGTATGTATGATTATTTCCTTAACATTCCAGCTACATGGGCTTCCCATCCCGCCCCGGCACGTCTGGCAAGTACTACCTGCAAACAGCTGGCGAGACCCCCTACGGCCTGGGCGTAAACGGAACCAGCTACAGGAACACCAACGGAATAGTCAAGAATATTACCGAGGTACTGTTAGGTTGATCTGAGGGACCCAGCACCACCACACCATATTGGTTTGTTTGTGAAAGCACAGCACTGATTTACGGGTATTATATATGTTTTTTTTTGTGTTGATTTAGGTGTTTATTAAAACCGGGTGTAAGGGACAGCGTCCCGCAAACTAAAAGGGGTTGCTCAGTCAACGTGACTGAACAACTATCACCAGGAATTTCTTTAAGGAGATGAAAATAAAAATCCCATACAAAATGACTACCTCGATCAGACAATTTGTATGTAAAACTAAATATGTTTTACTCTTCATGAATAAAAATCCTGCTGATAGTTGTTCAGTTACGTTCACTGAGCAACCCCTATCAGTTTGTGGGATGCTGTCCCTTACACTCCGTATATCGAGGGTCGAGGAGTAATAATAGACTAATGTGAGAGTCTACTAAACCTTACTTTTATATATTTGCGGTTATTTTCACTATACTATTAGACATTTTACGGGTTTCTTAACGATTGAGTTTGCGATACTTCGGTGCTGTTACATGCACCATGATCACGGGTAAAGGGTGGCCCGATGATGTATAAATATTATTTTTTCGAATTCACAAGAGGTATGCACAGGTAGATTTAAAAAATAAATATATCTTGAGCCCTCTACCAGCCATAAAAAAAATATCAGTTTCAAGTAAAATCTAAAAAAAAGCTTAGTTTAATTTTGAATTTTTGTCTTTTGTGATTGTAATTTGGTACTTTTTTGTGCAATTTTGTTTTTTTTAATCTCCATAAGAAACCCGAAAAATTTCCTACCTAACTTTACTTAGATAACCAGTGAAATCCAGTGATTTAGTCGTAAATCTTGCCGCAACCATCACGAATTTAATTTTTAGTAGCCATTTTTATTAGTTCTTTTTTTATATTAATGCTAATGAATGTTTCTATACGGCAGTTCCCTTTTTTAACTTACTTATTTATTTGGGTACGTTTTAAGTAATTCAGATTCAAATATTGTTATTATAATCATTCTTATTATCATTTTCAGTTTCAGCAACAGTTCATATAAAATAAATATGTCATCAAATATTTTTCATCTAATATGTACGTCATACGCATTTGTAATTTCTTCTAATATCATATTTTTATTGGATTGTTTTTATAAAAATATGTCATACATACTGGATCTTAGATATGAATTTGCCAGCTTTTCCATTATCATTTGGGTTTTCATTTTGCAGTACCTTTTCCCATCATCTGCTATCGCGGTGGGACCCGATATGTCGCTACGTGGCCTCTACACCATCTTATTCTTATTTTACACCCTTTATATTGCTGTACGGTAGGGATGTGCCGATTAGTTAAAGAGTTGAAGTGCAATTAATTTCTCAGTATTATGAATCCGTGGCGGAAGTAAAGAAATATTTCTTTTTTATAAATTTACTTTGCCAACATGATCAAAAGATCTTTTAAGAAGATATTATTTTTATTTTTTGTTTGTGACGATAATTTTATGCTTGATCATTTTTAGTATTATTGTTATACGTATTTATGAAAATGATAAAATTAAATAAATAAATCTAATCTAAATCCATAAATACAACCAATATGAAATTAATTTATAAGTACTTATATTTTTTAAAGTAGTGATATTTAATTTATTTTTTCGTGTATTGAAAAGATTTAACGGTACATCTCTACTTAATGTATAATTTATTGTTTTTATACTATAGTATGTTTCTGTTTAATATTTTTATTGAATAACGTTACACGTGATATGCTTGAAGGCTTTTTAACAATAACAACTAAAAATATTGGCTTAAATAAATGATTTTTACAGAGAGTAAGAAACGTACATACATACTCATACGTACAATCACGAGGGTTATTTAAGACAGATTTGTAGGTAATATTGCTGTAGTGACAGGTTGTCAGCCCATCGCCTAAATTACAATATACTAAAACCCTTGGATCCCTTAGCTGGTTTTTACAGCATGCCCGGGAGGAATTGCAGATGACACATTCTATATTTATCTTTAAGAAAAAGAAAAAAATGATAAGAATAAGATAAGGATATACTTTATTGCACAGAAAAGACACAAGAGAAAATAAAATGAAATGAAACAAATAGTAGTACAAATAGGCGGCCTTATTGCTATGCAGCAATTTCTTCAAAAACTGTAATTTCAAAAAAACAAAGTCTTAACGCTTTGTGGTTAATATGTAATTTTTGTTACTCTCTGTAATTCTATTACAATTATAGAAAATGCCAGTGAGCTTTTGACTTCTGGTTGTTGTATTATCGACGTCTCTACAACTTTTCCATGATTGTAAATTTGCTTTTCGTATTCAAAATAATAACATATTAGTATATGGGATTCATAATTGTCACACAGCCACGCAAAAATTGTAAATACATACACTTTGCACAGCAAAAGATATATAGTATTAAAAAGCAGCAATTATTTTCTTTCAGGTAATAATACCATGGATTCCATGGATTTATGGTTTTATAAAATACTTGACGTAAAACTTAATGATTCCTCATTTATACAGGGTGTTGATTTAATTGCGTGCCGTAGCTTAGGGGGTGTTTCAGTAACGTAAAAGGGGCCTATAAAAATACATAAAAAAATAAATATTCGGTAGGTATTTATAATGATTACCAGAGTTGAGTCTGGCCGCACCGCTAAGGCGAAACCCAATTCGCGCGACGCGCGTTTCGCTATCGACCAGTGATAGCGACTCACGCCGGCTCGGTTATAGCAGTGCGGCCAGTGGCAGCTCTTGGAATCATAATAAATACCCACTACCGTTATTTCTTGTTGGATTTTTAAAATACTTTTATGGGTTATTGAAACACCCCATGAGCTAAGGCACGCAATTAAATTATCACCATGTATAGTATTTTTTTATTTAAATGATTATAAACGTGGCTGTGAAGTGCAATTAAATATTTAATTACGCTATTAACATACTTAATATACATGATGTTTATTTTATATCTTCAGTAAGATTTTTACAGGGAATTGGTGAGTTCATGTAATAAAATTTCTGACTTAATTGTTAATATTTTATTAATTCCTAACAGCCTTAAACAGGGTAAAATAATAATGCTTTTATATAGTAAAAAAACATAAACAAATATACTAAATGTTTTACGTAAGTTGTTTGTTTATTAACTAAAGCATGAGATGTTAAATACTAAAACCCTCACTGAATAAAACCAGTTTCATTCATTAGATTTCCAATATTTCGCCCTCCGGAAGATTTATTGTAATATTTCATTAATTTAAAAAAATATAGTGACATACATATAATGGTCTCCATGCGTCTACCTGATGGTACGTGGTCACTGGAATTTATGGATTGGACACCTGATAAGCCAGAAACAGCCTTTCCTTAATTTTTCTGCAAATATAGAACTTTTGTAGACCGGACAAATACATACCATAATTTCTGTAGATAGTAATTAATGGTCATGTATTTAAATCTTACATACATACAAACACGCCTTTATCCCTAATGGGATAGGCAGAGCGTGAACGACCTAAACAAAGGTCGTTCCGCCACGTCTGACATAGTTTTGATGATTATTAAAGATAGTAGGTATATTGATGTAGTGACAGGTTGTCAGACCATCGCCTAAATTACAATATACTGAAACCTTCGGATCCCGGGTTTTTACAGCTTCCCGGGAGGAAATGCAGCTGGCACATTCTATATTTTTCTCTCGCTCCCAGTCCAGCATGGAAGTTTTTAAATTTAAATCTTGTTTTCATTTATATATCAGTTGAAAAAGAAGCAGCGTCAAATTTGGCTAACTCAGGAAAGAAGAGAAATACCAACCAGCAAATATTATGAAGCATTGCAAAATATAACCAGAATTTATTCACATATGTCTTTTTAGATGAATAAATTAATTTAGATGTAGATTATTTTACACATAACGGTTGCCATGTTATTTTATAAAATCGAACTGTTATAAAATAAACGAGTTCATATTTTTTTTTTTGGATCTTTATCTATACTATTTCCAAATCAGATTTAGAATAAAGGTTAACAAAGTTTCATGTCTTTTAATCGATGATCTTGTTTCTAAAATAAGTTTTATCTATGAGATATGATAACATAAAGAAATAGTAGTTTTAGTCATCTAACTAATTTGCCAACACGTATCACTGGTGACGGCAGAAAATCAGTGTTGCCTTTTGGGAAAACTCTTAGGGTAAAATTCACTGAGCCTTGGCCCTTTCACATCACTGCAGCACACATGTGCATATTGTGTAAACATACATACATACATAAAATCACGCCTTTATCCCTTACGGGGTAGGCAGAGCGATAAACGCCTCGTAAAAGGCGGTTTCGCCACGTCTGACAAAAATTGAGGGCAATTTTAGATTGAAAAGTGTATTGCTATAGTGACAGGTTGTCAGCCCATCGCCTAAATTACGATACACTGTAACCCTCGAGTCCCTTTTGCTGACTTCTACAGCATGCCCGGGAGGAAGGGCAGCTGGAACATTCTATGTTTTTCTATCTCTCCCAGTCCAGCATGGTAGGAAAACTACTTTCATTTATCTGTTTGTTTTATTATGTCTTTTTAAATTTGCGAAATGTACATGTGTTTTGTAGAAATATTAATAAAATGTTTATCTATCTAAGTATATATCTATAATTTATTTTTGAATAAAAAGACATGAAACTTTGTTAACCTTTATTCTAAACCTAATTTGTAAATAGTATAGATGTAGATTATTTTACACCTAATGGTTACACATAATTTTATAAGATCGAACTGTAATGATATAAACTAGATCGTATTTTTTTATTTTGTTTTTTTTCTAGTACATATTCGCATGGCATGTCAATCGTAAAATTTGTAGTTCAGTGTTTAATTGCATGTTTGGATGATTTGCCAATTTTAGCTAAAACTTATGAATGTAAATATGTGTGTGTTATAAGATGTCAATTCAATTAATTATTGTACTAATGTTATTATTTTAAGTTATTTTTACATTTTATAAGATTTTTGTAAGATCTTATTAAAAAAGATAAACGATTCCATGTTGTGATAAATATTATCTTACATACTAAGTATTTATTTATTTGGAACCAGTGATTGTATTTAGAAACATATTAATGTTATTAACATATTTGATTTGTATAATTTATGCAACAGGGTACAAAATGAATCGAAATAAAAGATGTTATTTTAAAACAAAGCATTTTTATTGTAATTTCTATCATTTCATAACTTCATTTCGTAAATAGAAAATAATACGGAGAGGGGACTCTTACAAAAATAAACATCTTCAATAAATATAAGACAATAACACAAGATGGGCGGGCGAAGTCAGGGGAAAATACTAGAGCAGAATATTAGTTATTTATTGTTTTGATATTTATAAAAATACAACACTATAAAATTACGATACAAACATAAGGCTTTTCAATAATTCGTCTGTGAAAATAAATCGACAAAAATATCTGCTAGAGATTTTCCCTCAACTGAACTAATCATAATATTCTAAAATATGTCACAAAATTATATTCATGCAATTATTGGATGGAGAAAATTACTATTATATAGTAGCGGCTATGACACCCTTAACAATATTCAATTACCCTTTATATTTATAATGAAATACGGATTTTTCATTTTTGTGACATACCCAGAATATGAATTCTACAAAAAAAGTCAAAATATAAAAAAAGACAAACATTACAAATAAAAATCTGATTCAAAATCAGTGTAACTCACTTACGATACAACCTATATAAGATGCTATTACCATACAAAATGTTACGTCTAGCGCAGAAGAAATATATTAGAACTGTAATATAAATTGTACAATTATAATGTCATTCTCAACTTGATCGCCTATAGGGCTAATTTTATGATTATTTGACCATTATTTTGTCATGTCCTTCGATATTGAATAATTAGATTTTTCTCATAAAATCAACACGATTGTTGGTTTTTCTCATAAAATCAACATGATAGGACTTTTTAAGTGACTGCATACAAAAATGTAATAGTGTCATGATCTAGCGAAATACCTAGATTACTGCGAACATCGTCTATGGAATGTTCTATGTTTAAATATAATTTGTCATAAAAATGATCGAGTGATTATTGTGCTTTTTCCTTAAATGCTGGACTGGCCTAAAGTACAATTTATGTGATTTCTAAACATCGAAGTTTACATACATTTCTTATTGTATCGTTTAAAAAGTTACAATTAAATTGTGTTTTCATAATTGAAATAAATGAGAATTTGCAAGCTTATAATCTGATTATAAAAATTCATAACTTCATAAGGGCACTAACACACATAGTGACATAAAATTAGGGTAATGTTACACTATTCTCTTAAATAGTAGCACCTAAGTGGTGAAAGTTTCAAACACAGTTACAGCAACACGACATATATATATTTTACTTCTTTTTAACAAATACTCGGCGTATTTTAAATCTCGCAAGCTTTTTTTTTTCGTTCAGGCAACATCCAAATTTTTATTAGCAATACATTTATTCTTCTTTCTAGAAGAGAGAAGGTTTTAGCATAACAGGTACACAGTCCTAAACCCTACGTTGCCTAAAGTAATAGCAACTTTAGCAATAAGGCCACCTTCTTGAATTGTTTTTTTTTTCTTTATTGCCTTTTTTAAAGTGTGTTTTTATTGAGGTTTTGATTAAGATTTTGGTTTATAGCTTGTAGATTGTAAAAATACACCAGTACGTATGTATAGCACTCGTGAAAGTATTATGGGGCGGTTTTTTTTTGCAAAATATATATATTTGATTTTCCAATCAGAGTAATTAGACACATTACAGAGAGCAAAGCCACAATCTTTATAGCTAACAGTTATAGAGACTATTTTTTAAGTGAATTATTTGTCACGAAAATTTATTGTGAACCAAAATCATCAGAAATCACGCCCATAATCCCCGTATTGGGTAGACAGAGAAGTAGAGTAAATTCAGAAATAACTGAGTTTGATTGTAGTGACAGGTTGACATTCCATTAGTGACAGGTTGTCAGTCCGTCACCTATACATTTACATGACACTACTGCATTTATAAATAACCTTAGTTATCAATAAATTTTAATGACATATACCTACCCCATAAATACTATACACAGCATGTTCAATTAATTCTTTCGATAGACTATACAGGAGGTTCAGAAACGTGCAATAAAAACATTTTTATTTAGTCCCGTGTTACATTGTTTTGATTGAGATTAACGATAAGAAAAAAACGAATATATTTTCTTTTTTAAATATATATTCTAAGACGGTGGTATAGTTCGTGTGACATGTCTTAAAGCTGTTTCATTTTGAAAAAAATTATATATAATGAAACTTTATATACCATTTTACGATGATTGTACATTGGTCATTCGCCAGAATTTATGTAGAAGTAAACATGTCTGTATGTTAAATAATATAAAATGTCAAGAGAAAAAGAGTCTTTTTGAAAAGTTATTATCGGTTTAATAAGTTCCTAGTTAGTTTAAAAACTAACGATGATTTTCTTAGAATGGCAAAATGCAATATACAATCTTTTTTTTATTAGACAAACACGTGATTACTTTTTAACTATGGCAACATTTATCGTACTACAAGCCGGAAGTTTGAATCTTATTCTACGTCTTAATATAATAAAAAAAACTTTGCAGAACTGTAATGTCAACTTACTATTTTTACATACATTATAAAAATTGCATTCTCACTTCTGTCAAATATTCTAAATTAACAAACTTAATAATTTAAGTTAAATATTTAAATCATTTGACAGTAGTTCTAATTAAAATCATAAAGTGCGTTCTGACGTCACAACATCCAATAATTAACTTTAATCATTAATTATAATAGAGTTTTTAATTAAATAACTTAATAGTTAATATTCGCAGTGATGCCACTTAAACCTACCTATCGTATGTACCTCGATATACATGTATGTTTATACATAACGCCATCTTGAAATATTGTCAACATAGTACAGCACTGGAATATAATTATTTTCTTCGTTTTCATTCAACACTCATCGAGATATAAGAAGGTTATAAAAACCTACCAAAAAATAAAAAGCTACCAAAATGGTAGAAAAAAAATTCGTTATTTTACGCTGCAACTCAATAATTATTGAGAATAAAAAAGCTACACAATTCTTTTCGACACTTTAATTTCCTACTTAACGTGCATAATTTTCTCAAATGGCAACACAGTGGTGAGTACGATATTCCAAGATGGCGTCCTATCATCGCTGCTTTAATTACGGCTGCGTGCTCTGCTGTTGGATCTCGATCTTTTCCACTGTCATGTCAGGGTTCATCGCTGTGGCTTCCTGCAAAATAAGGGAAAAGAAACGTGAGCTAACATTTTAATTCACATATACACTACTTCCATGCTGGACTGGGGGCGAGAGAAAAACATAGAATGTGCCAGCTGCATTTTCTCCCGAACATGCTGTAAAAACCAGCTAAGAAATCCGAGGGTTTCTGTATATTGCAATTTAGGCGATGGGCTGACAACCTGTCACTTCAGCAATATACCTGCAAATCTATCTTAAATAACCCTCGAAACTTTGTCAGACGTGGCGGATCGTTTACGTTTACCCCAATAGGGAGATAAAGGCGTGATTATATGTGTATATGTATGTTCAGGAGTTAATGTTAGTGATGATGGTTGGGAATAGGGAAGCTACCCGCCTGGTCGGGTGTTGTGACCAGGAGAACAAAGTCCAACCGGAAAAGTTTAGAACTTGTATATATGCAGATCGCTGAGAAAACTTCGATACCGCGTTTCAGAACTTGTGTTTCATGATGTGGCGCCATCTGTCGGCTACATATGTAAAACAAGTAAACCTTAAGAATTGTGTCGATATTTACCTGTATAGCTTCAGCTAATGCTCTGTCGTGATCGATCGGGTCGCCGTCGGACTGGATCGTGATCTTCTGTTCAACGCGAGTCTCAACTACGCCGTTGCGTTCCGTCTTGTACTGCGGAGATAATATACAATAAGTTACAAAGAAAGTATAAAGATAATGACAGACTCCCTGTAAATATCTTCTAAAAAAAAGGTAGCATATAATTTATTTATTTTTATGAGAGACTGGCCTGAAAACTTTCAATATTGTTCCACCGATTTAATATTATTTTCATATCTTATGCTCTGAAAGTGTTACTTTGTGCAGGGTTGCAAATTTGTGCACAAGCAAAAACGTATCTACTCATAAATGCATCTCTTTCTCTAAGGCAAAGAAAATTAGGCTATCCATCAAATACAATAAGAAGTTCATAGATAGAACTTCTAGAAATTTAGATTATTTGGCTTTTGGGTTTTTATGACATAAAATGATATAAAAATTTAAATTCAAGTACGATAGTTTATTCAACTTATTATTACAAAATTTATTTAATAGTAGGCTGTATAGGTCTCCACTCCACAACAAAAAAGCGAATCTTTCATGTCGAAAGATATAAAAAGTTAAATGGCAATAATGATTCTTTAAGTTAATTTACATTTTGTTTTGTATAATGTCCTAAATTTTCCTCGCAAACGAAGTGAAAAGCAGAGTTTCTAACTCGTGCACAAAACCATTTTCGTCCTCGACTTTAATACCAGCCCTCGCCCTGCAGGCTCGGACAGCTAAAAATCTCAGACAAAAATGTCTTTTATTGTGCACTTGTCGTAAAATCTACTATAGGACCTTGACTCAATTGCCATCACAGCTCGATCCATAGTCGATTCTATGATTATCATCTCATTGTCTAGAGTAAAGCGTAAAGCCGAGTATTCAAGAGTAAAGCCGTATAGCTGCAGGAAATAGCAATCAGCTTGAAGCTGGACTTCAAAGGGAGAGTGGTGAACTAGCAGGTTCTATAGGACTCACCGTGATGGTCTCCACAGTGCGTGTTTTCGAGCTGATGGTCTGAGAGGACACGATCTCTCCATCTGGTCCCACTGTTTCTGTCTCTTCTTCTGGTTCCTCTACGGTCGGGCCTGCGCTTGGGCTTGTCTGATATTGAATCAAGAAAATTCCACATAAGTTTTTTTTTTAAATGGACCTGTTTGCAAAATAGATAGATAGATAAGATAGATAAAACGTTTATTTGGTACTACAGACACACAAATTTTACACAAACAAAAAGTTCTGAAATTAAAACACAATAAACAAAAATAAACAACACATAACATGTACATGTAAACTTAAGACAATTTGTGCTGTAGCAGTGCAAATAGGCAATAGCTCAGCGTCAAAATTTGCTCAGGAGCAAAGCGCTGGTTTTCAGCTACAAACTAATACTACAAAGTGTATATAATGCGTCACCGGACTAAGGCGGGGAGTTGCTACACGCAATCTACACCCTTAAGTGGAATGGCAACTGCCTAAGGGCGCCCACTAGGGCTCGAACCTCGGCTTATGGCGTTGCCTTGGGAACTCCTTATCGGAGAGATTCCATATAACACCTTTAGGCGTTTGACGGTAAATTAACTAAGGCTGTGCGAGATGTATCAAAGGAAATTCGGCTTATATACTATTTATGTTTTTAAATTACGACAGATGGCAAAATAAAAGCTGTATTACCCAGGTCTGACTAAATTTTATTTATTTATTTAACTTTATGCACAAAAAATTTACATTGGCAGTATCTACCAGTCAACTTTAGGGCATGTGGAAATGACAAGGCAGGTGCAAACATTTTCTATCTTAAAATAACTAACAAAGTTAAGTTTATCATAAGCACTAGCCTAGCAATATTTTACAATGGTCTGTGCTAGAATTTTAAGATTTAGGTTGAATTCAAATTTTCAAAGAGACATACATACATTTATGATCGGGTCAGGGAAGGAAAGGCAAATCTTAAACCAGCAACGTATTTTTACATACATACATATAATCACGCCTTTATCCCTAATGGGGTATGCAGAGCGTAAACGACCCAAACAGAGGTCGTTCCGCTACGTCTGACAAAGTTTTGAGGGTTATTTAAGATAGATTTCTCTACGTCTTTACTCAGCTTCTTAACATCCTCAGAATAAGTTCAGCACCACCACATCTTTCACCTAAGCTCGACCCATACAGACTGCAACTGCCATACTGTTGCGCTCACTCTTTCGCACCCATACAACGTAACTCTACCTTCTCTTTTACACATCTTCGTCTAAAAACCAGCGTACTTCATCGTTCGGAAATCTTTTAAACACCATAGAGAGAGACCCAATCCCACATAAATATCATCATGCCGTTTTTCCTGTGGGGCAGACAGAGACGATCGATCCTTGCAAACTTATTTCGCTTCATCCATATTCATACAATAAAATACAAAATTCTTTATTGCACAAAGAAACACATACAACAGAAATAAAAAGGAACAAACGTGACAGTACAATATAGGCCGCCTTATTGCTAAAGCAGCAATTTCTACCAGGCAACCTTTGGGTATAGAAATTGTACAAGCAGAAAGCAGGATAGTGCATATTACTACATATAATACTTAGACAATATTTACACACTATTAAATTCATCACTCTTTTCATGCACGCTCCTCGGTTTAAGGTACTCCTGACCACACTTTTCTCTAAGACGTCCCGTTTTTTATCGAAGCCTCCCAACATTTACACTCACATTCTCCAGTCCACTCATCCTCTCGACTCGACAGATCACTTACCCTAGTAGCCTGCGTGACCATGGCTCCGAAGGGCGCGTTGCCCATCGTGGACGTAGTGGTCGTGGTCCGGTACGAACCCGGCTCCTGTGAACATTACGATCAATATTACAACAAACATACTTTAACTTGAATTTATTATTTTCTTTCTTATTATACGAAATAAAATAGCATTGTCAGTGCTAAAAATCTTCAATAATAGGCTAATCTTCAACAGTGGTTTAGTGCCACTTCTCTGGCATGTCTTGAGCTGTCACGATTTTGATTGAACTGTAGAATGATTTTCGGGTACCTCGTCATCCGCCTATCTGATGTATGAAATTAAATGTTCTTCCCTATTTGACCATCATTCAGTGTTTTCTTTGTAATTTTAATTTAAAAAAATCTTTTACAGATTATAGTTATCCTTTTATTGGATATTGCATAAAATTAAATACATACCAATAATCAAATAATTCATATGGATAATCCTCTTGGCTTTATATTATTATGAAGTCAAGGAAATCTCAATCAATGCAGAAGCGAAATGAAAATCATTGCATTGCAAGCACACACGATATCAAAAGAGAAAATGTGGAGACGTATCATTTTTGTATGGAGCCTGTCATACTGAAAATGGCGACCATTATTTAAAGGAATACATCGCGGCTCACGATCAAACCTAAACCTTCGATTCTACACACAAATAGAATTAAAAAAATACTTTTTGTGATTTTTGGCTTAATCGTCACATTACCGAGACATTTTAAATCAAAGGTATCGAAATTTCGAAAAATCTGTTTTAAAGTGTAAACATCTCAGTAATGTGATGCTTTGGACATAAATCATCAAGTATATTTTTGGTTTGTATTTACGTGTGGAATTGAATAGTTTAGGTCCAATCGTGCGCCGAAAGATTTTTGAGAAATATAATGCCAAAAAGGTTACATCCCCTCAGTAAAATCAAACTTTACATGCTATTTCATGCTACAACTACAACAAGGCTATCAAGAGAAAAAGATTTAAAAATAATACACTATAATTTAAAATTTTACTCACTTTAGGTGTTTCTTAATTTTTCGTAACGATCTTTCTTGTAACTACTTAAATTATAAGATATTATCAATAGCTCAACTATTTTATAATGATGAAATCTACTGATGGTTGTAAGAAAATCAATGGAAAAGTATAACAAAAAGGGTATAACTACCTCTAAGGATATTAATGTACTCTGAACAATTTAGGGACAAAAAAATATAAAATCGCCCCTTATAAATTCGTTATCACGTTATCAGCTATTATTACCTAATTGACAGTATAGTTCGGTATGGTAGTGTCAAATATTTTCGTTTAGATTTGAAGCTTTAGTTCTTTGGTTAAAATTGTTCAGTTTCTTGAGTAGATTGACTCTTTCAGGGTTGTTTGTATTCCTTGTTACAAAGATATTTTGTTTGAATTAAACATCTCGTTCACCCTCAATGTCTGTAATAGTTGAGCTATCTCTTCCATACTAACCGTAGTATAATAGTGTCCTTCGCCAGCGCCCTCTTCGAAGTCGATCGGCGTGCCAGAGTCACCGCTGCTCAGCGAACTCTCTGAGCCGCGTCTAACACGCTGCTTCACCATCGCAACCAATCAGAGCATCGTCCATATAGACGCAGTTAGCCATCGCAACCAGTCAGAACATCGCCCATGTACGGATTACGGATCCATGTTAAGGTACGGCATCATGATATGGGGCAATATCATCAATGTGAGGGCATTAGATCGTTCATGTAATTTGGCCATGGTGATATGAGAGATCAAGTGCGGGAATGTTGACCAAATTGAAGTTAAATGAGGCCCAGATTATGTGGTTTTTAATTATTTCAAACACAAGATTAGATGGTTTCGTTTTGTCAGGCCAAAGTCGCCACAGGCCAGTTAAGTTCACATGCCATCGTCCATTTTGTTATAAAATGCCGTTTCGTATCCATGTCGAGTTCGAGATGAAAGAGAAAATAAAAAAACAGAAATTAGAACACAGTCATGCAAATTTTTATGACAGCTTTTTCATTAGTTTAAACCAATTGTTTGTTTAGTCAAGAGTGTATAAATGAAATGTTTGTGATTAACAGTTAAGTTAATGAAAGAACCGCCATGAGGAATCAAAGAAAAACAAATCAGAATTAAAAATGGAATCAAACGTAAATGAATTAAAAACAATGTAATGCCATGCTTTGTCAAAATGATTTAATGTTCCTTATCAGTAAAAGATGGTCTATTACCTGATCGCCGGTAGTGACGGTGGTTTTGACCTGTTGTGTCAAAACCCTTTGCTCTTGCCTTGTAGCTGAAGACGTCAATGTATGGGCCACGGTCTTTTCTTCAAGTTGTTGTGTCTTCGCTTTTGTGTCGAGGTCGTGATGTGTCGTCGCGGTTCTCGTGGTGACAGCCCTAGCCGTCACGTAGGGACTCTTGCCCTGTTCCATTGGCTCCAAGCTTTCCGCCTAATGGGTTAGACTAGCATGCTTAACTATTTACAGAATAGCTATCCTACCAATACAAGTACTATGGATTTTTTCTAAACAATCATGCCAAAAGGTCTACTTATATTGGGAGGACTATAAGTTACAGAAGCTTTAGCTCGAAATGAAATTGAAAAGAAAAGAAAAATAAAACAACTAAGCCACACTGTACAACAAAATTGAAAAAGGAAAACATGAGGGTGGCGTCTCATCTGCCAGTTAAGGTTACTCAAAACGTATGTACAGAATCAAACGAACCTTATTCGTGTGTGTGGAGAAGGTCACTTCGCCGGTGCCGAGGTTTTCAACCTCCTGTTCAACATTATGCGTGACTCCTTCGTCGTTTTTCGTCAGTAGCTGCTTTGTGGTAGTCTTGACGACTACTGGAGGGGTGGGGGTCTTCTTGCTTCGCTGGGAGATTGGAATCTTAGAGGATACAGGGGTAGAGGACACATATCCTTGGTGTTGAATGTGCTCGCTTGTTGTGTACTCTGTGAATGTCTTCGGCTCGTCGCCTCGAGCCGGACTCTCGCCTTTGCTGAACGTGGAGAACTTATGCGTGTTTACAGTCTGAATGTCAATGTTCGCTGGAAGATCTTGCGTTTCTTTCTCTATCGTGTAGTTTCCGCTCTTGTCGGCAAAATGAGATGGGTCTATTTGTGAGTAATGTAAGATCAGCTGTCCAGTGACTGGATCTCTGACCGCCGTGCTAGGATCAATATCGCCTGTGTCTGGATCAATGTCACCGTATTCCGTTTTTATTCTGCCTGTGATTGGGTCGATTTTGCCTGATAACGTCATAGTTTGTGTCACGGTTGTTCTAGCTCCTTTTAGTCTTGGATCGTCTGGGTCTACGTCGATAGTTTCACCGGTAATAGGATCAATGATCTGGTACAAGTAGACGGTCTTCGTTGTAATGATTCTGCCTGTGGTTTCATCAATCGTGCATTCCTTAGGATCAACCTCCTTGACACGTCCCTTATCGTCCTTTTGTGTGATGATGAAGATCTTAACAATGATAAGCCTTCCTGTCCTAGCATCAATCTTGCCGAGTTTTGTGTAAATCTCTCCAGTGCCAGGATCAACTTGAGATGCGGAGTAAAGAGGTTGGTTGTTTTCGTCAACCTCTCCAGTCGCTGTGTAGACTTGGCCGTTAACAGGATCAACTTTGATAAGAGATTTGTCGATTTCTGTCGTTCGGACGATGACTCCACTCTTCGGGTCTAGACGGCCGTAGATGGTGATAATATAGCCAGTAGTCGGGTCGATTTGTCCAGCTGTGTATAGAACTTCACCAGATTTAGGATCTTTGGGACCAGCGATCCAGATTTGGTTGGTTTTAGGATCAACCTTGACGTTTCTTGGGTCGTTGGAGACGATTTGCTTGCCAGATACAGGGTCAACTTTGTTCTGGATTATTCTAAGGCAGATCAGCCTTCCAATATCCTTGTCAGGTTTGCCAGATTTAGGATTAACTTGTCCGCTACGTAATAAGAACTGTCCAGTGACCGGGTCGACTTTAAGATCTTTACTTTCAAGCTTGCCTGTTTTCGGATCGTTGTATGTAACTGTTCCTTTGACAAGATCGATTTGACCGTACTTCGTGTCAATTTTGTTGGTTTCCGGGTTAAGTTGACCAGTAGTGCTTTCGATAGCTGAGTGTTTAGGTTCGATGACACCTTTCTTTGAGTCAACTTTGCCAACGAATGTGGTGACTTCGACGACTGGGTCAATGTGTGTACCGACGACAATCAATTGACCAAGGTTAGGATCTACCTTTCCTGTCTTAGGGTCGATAGCTCCAACAATTGTAATCTGACCGTTGTTCTCATCAATATTGACGGGTTTAGTGTCTTGAGAGCCAGACGAGTTTGTAACGAAGATAACCCCATTGGAAGGGTCGATGACACCGTATTTGGTAGAAATATGGCCAGTTTCTGCGTCAACTTTGCCTTTAGTTAGCTCGACTGTACCAGCTTCAACATTTACTTTGCCGGTAGGATCAATAGGTCCGGTTATAGTTGTTATTTCTACTACGGGGTCGTCTTGTTTCGCAACGCTCAGGATCATGCCAAGATTAGGGTCCGGTTTGCCTGTTTTAGGATCAACAACACCTGAGTGAATAAATATCTGCCCTGTTTCAGGAATGACAGTTCCATCCTTAGTCTGTCTTTGACCAGCAGGGTCGGTAATGACGATGTTGCCCTTATTGGTGTCAATGACTCCGTATTTAGTTTCAATCACGCCGCTTGGGTCAAGAATGCCGGTAAGGTGTTCAACTTCAGCTGTATGCAAGTCTGGTTTCTTAGTTTTAGGATCAATTTTAGTGAACACGACCATGATTTTAACGATTTTCCTCTTCGGTGGCTCTGGAGGAGCTGTAGTGGGTTTAATAGGTGACGCTCTTTGCACAACTGTAGCTGGGGACTTAGCATAGCTTGTAATGACGGGGGAAGGCGACGTACGTACAGGTGATGCCAATGGTGTATGTACTGGGGTCGATGCTGGGGTCTTAATAGGTGACGGGGTTTGTCTAGCAGGAGATACGCTAGCTCTCTGTGTGATCTTAGTACGTGTAGGTGTAACTGGTGTGGTAGCTTTAGGCAGCACGTTGTTCTTATCAATAATAGTTAGCTGTTGAGCGAAGGATGAATCCACTTTGCCTGTCTTAGGGTCTACTACAGATGAGGTTACAGTAATGGTTCCAGTCTTAGGGTCAACTTCTGCTTGTTTGAGTTCTTGCTTGCCGGTTATCGGGTCTTTGTAAAGAATTTGGCCAGACTTAGGGTCAATGATTCCAAAGTCTGTATGGATTTTGCCGTCTTCAGCAACGTAGCCCTTCGAAGCATCAATGCTTCCGGAAGTAGCATCGACCGTCTTAGTTCTGGGGTCATATCTGTTAGTAATAATAACAAGACGAATTTCGCCCCGTGACACTGGCTTAGCGATCGGAGTGACGGTCTTGTTGACAATGCTGAATTGTTGAGCTAGTGTAGGGTCTACCCTGCCTGTGTTAGGATCGATAACTTGGCTTGTGATAAGCATGTGACCCGTGGCAGGATCGACTTGAGCCTTCTTAGTTTCTTGTTTGCCTGTAGCTGGATTTGTGACCGTTATTTCTCCAGTGTTAGGGTCAATCGTACCAACAGCAGTGCGGATTTTACCGTCAGGTCCTATGGTTCCACTCACAGTATCCACATGAGCTTGGTTGGGATCAAGTTTCTTTGTTTTCGGATCATACTTTGTAGTAATGATAACGAGATGGATTTCTCTTTCCTTAGGTTTAGAGTCTTTGTCAACAATGCTTAGCTGCTGCGCTAGAGAGGAGTCTGTCTTTCCAGTCTTCGGGTCAACGACTCCAGAAGTCAGGATGTAGTGACCCGTTTTGGGGTCAGCAACAGTCTGCTTGATTTCTTGTTTGCCAGTTCTAGGATCAACATGCTCCAGTTTGCCGCTCTTAGGATCGAAAACGCCAAAGTTGGTGTGCACTCGTCCATCAGAAGCGATGACACCTCGTGATGTCTCGACATGACCATTAGGATTGTCCAATCTCTTGTTCTTCGTGTCGTATTTGTTAGTGATCACAACCAGTTGCACCTCCTTTCCGGGGATTGCAGCAAATTTGTCTTTCGGCTTGTTGACAACGCTGATTTGCTGTCCAAGAGTAGGATCAATCTGCCCTGTGTGTGGGTCGACGACGCCTGATGTAAGCAGCATGTTTCCAGTCTTAGAATCAATTGCTGCTTTCTTGACCTCTTGCTTTCCAGTGACTGGGTCTGTGATAGTTATCTGACCGGTAACAGGGTCGACAATACCAAAGTCTGTGTGGATTTTGTCGTCAGTTCCGAATTTACCAGGAATAGTATCGACATGAGCATTTGTGAGGTCTAGTTTCTTGTGCTTGGGATCGTATTTAGTGGTTACAATGACCAAGTTGACGTATCTCTCGGGGGTGCCCTTGGGAGCGTCTCTGTCTACAACAGTCAGCTGCTGAGCAAGGGAGGAGTCATGCTTGCCAGTCTTCGGGTCGATGACATCATGGGTAAGAATAAAGCTTCCTGTCTTAGGATCGATATGAGCTTGTTTCGAGTCCCTCTTACCCGTTTTAGGGTTGGTAAAGTAAATTTTTCCGTTGTTCGGATCAAGGACACCGAAGTTAGTGTGGACGGTGCCATCTTTGTCACTGATGATGGCTTGTGATGTTTCAATGAAACCGTTGGGGTTATCAAGCTTCTTGTTCTTCGAGTCATATTTTGCTGTGACAGCTACAACTTGCACTTCCTTACCTGGTAGAGAAGCGAAACTGTTTGTAGGTTTGTCAACAATACTATATTGCTGTCCTAACGTTGTGTCCAGCTGTTCTGTCCTAGGGTCAATAACACCAGAGATGAGTAGGATGTTTCCTGTTTTGGGGTCAACTTGAGCGTGTTTGACCTCTTGCTTTCCAGTTTTGGGGTCTGTGACTGAAATATCACCGGATCTCGGGTCAATGACACCGTATTCAGTGTAGATCTTGCCGTCAGTTCCACTGAGCACTCCCTTAACAGCATCCACGTGAGCAAAGTTAGGCTCCAACTTCTTATTCTTCAAATCATATTTGCTTGTTACAACGACTAATCTCACTTCTCTGTTGGCTTTAGTGGCGTCTTTCTCAACTATGCTGAATTGCTGGCCGAGAGAAGAATCGACTTTTCCAGATTTAGGATCGATCACACCAGTCGTAATAAGAATGTTGCCAGTTTTCTGGTCAACGTACGCTTGTTTTGGTTCTTGTTTTCCTGTCTTAGGGTCGATGTAGTCGATCTTGCCTGTTCGTGGGTCAATGGTGCCATAGTTAGACGATATTACGCCGTCTGGTCCTACAACTGCTCTGGACACATCTACATGTCCGTGAGAAACGTCTAGTTTCTTGTGTTTGCCATCGTATTTACCAGTAAGAACCACGAGGTCTACCTCTCTACCGGGCTTCGCTCCAACTTTGTCATTCGACTTTTCAACGAAGCAATATTGTTGAGCCAAAGTTGGGTCCAATTTCCCAGTCTTAGGGTCGATCACACCTGATGTGAATAGAATGTGACCAGTCTTGGAATCAACATGACCATTCTTAGTTTCTTCTTTGCCTGTTGCAGGATTTGTGTACGTAATCGCACCAGATTTCGTGTTGATAGTTTCTTTGTCAGTTTCAATCTTCCCATTCGCTTTATTGAGCATACCCTTGGTCACTAGAACCGTGCCGTTAGCGTCGTCAAGTTTCTTAGACTTAGGGTTGTACCTTCCAGTGATGATAACAACTTGTACTTCGTTTTCAGGTTTGACAGCAGCTACTGGGGCTACCACGGCAGCAGTTATTGGAGTTTCATGCATTGCTCTTTCGGCGTTAAGCAGCGCTAGCGTAGGATCGATAACATTAGCTTTGGCTTGTTCTTTCAAAGCGGCGGATTGTACGTAATCAATGCCAGGTGTTTTCAGCTGGCTTGGATCATCAGCTGTTTTACGCTTCTCAGCGCTTTCAGCGAGTTTTTTGTCTTCACCGGGAGCGTAGTTGAAAGCGAGTCCAGCTTTACGTGTGGACGGACTTTGTGCTTCGGCTCCTCTTTGTCTCTCTTCAACGATGGGTTCTTTTTCGTAACTAAATGCTCCTTTAGGCACGGGTTGCGCACGACTTGGACTCTTTTCTGTGTCAGTGTATTCATAAGGCTTTGTAAATCCTGGTTTATCTTCTTTAACCGGACTCTTTTCAAGAGAACTGTCGAGGTTAGAACTTTCGTTAGACGTATCGAGCACGGCAACTTTAGTCTTCTGATCTTTGATTTTCTTGTCTTTGTCTTTAGGCGATTTAGGCGACTTGTCTCTCTTGTCTTTCGGCGATTTAGGCGATTTGTCCTTAGGCGATTTATCTTTTGACGATTTCTCTCTTTTGCTACCGAACAATCCAAAACCTCCAGCCTAAGGGAAGGGCGGGGAGGGGAGAAAACAAAATTAAAAATAATTAAATAAAAACGTAACAAACAAGTGGCTTTAGTACAAGTTTATGAAACTCATGCTTAAGCCACTGTGCGAACTTAATAAAAAAAAATGCTTATGCTTACATTCAGCTTAATCTAACATTTATATTTACAAATGTTTGTATGATACACTACTCCCTTGGACGAATAATCCTCTGGACGCGTCACCAAACAAAAATGTATGAGAACTCGTTCAACCAAAACTAGGGGGGAGGGAGGTATGACAGATAATACCCGAACAGATTTAAAAACTACGCGCTTCCTAACATATTTGTTTATTTTTGACACTTTTTAAATATTCGGGTTGTATCTCTTTTTTGATCGTGTCATAGATAGTGTTGTACCCTAGTCGATAATCGATAAAGAATGAATGTTGAGTGAATGATGTTTCCTGAATCATAGAAATATGAACACGTGTTTTTATTAAATTATTTTTGAAATTAAAGTAAAGTAAAATTTTCAAATCGATCACTATTCATTGAATTTATACCATTATCGATCTATACACTAAGAAATCTCTAGAGGGGTCTTGTCTGTACTTTGAATATTTTCATGGAAACATTATTGCAATAGGCATTATAGCGATACCACCAACGCCTATATAATAAATTTTAAATATTTATCTGTCTATCTGTCTCTATCAACATGACGCCAAAACTACTGAATCGATTTCGATGGGAGTCTTTTTATTCAACTAAGTGACATTTGACTCAACAAAGGATACATATATCATACTGCCTTATTTAGGGGGTTGGCAGTTAATTGAATTTTGGTTGTATTTCAACCGATTTTGATGCATCTTTTTTTTTCATCTAAATATTTTGTAGACTCAAACATAGATTTCATCACGCTACACGTAGCTTAAGTTACGACTTGGGGAAATGAATAAATTGTATTTTGGGTTTTGACTTGGAACTAAATACACATATCTATTAAGCTACGTGGCTTCGATTTAAAAAATGTACCTATTCATTTACATACTATAATAATTAGTCATCCCACCGATTTTCGGTGATGGCGGCCAATCTCCCAGGGATAGGCCAACTGCACCGGATCTGTTCCTTCAATCTCTTATTCTAATGGGACAGATTGACTGACACGACCAGAGATAAATCAGGCACAGGACCAACTATCTACATACCCATCCGACAGCATGGATCATCTTACTTTTCGGACAATCAGGTGATCAGCAATGCAATATCATAACCAAACTAACAACAATGCAAAGTCATTGTCCCCCGCCGGAAATAGAACCCGGGACCTCTGGGTCGAGAGCCCATGGCTCAGACTGCTAGACCACAGAGGCAGGAGCTTTTTAAACAAAGAACAGCATAACCAACATTGTTCATGACTACCACGCGTACTAAAAAGTAGGCATAATTAGTTGTTAATGAAAATAAAAAGTCACGCAACCACAGATGAAGCTTATACCAGTCAACAGATCACAAAATATTAGCGTTGTCCGTTCAAATGTTTATGTTTTTCTTAGACCTACGACATGCCGCTGCCGGCGACGATACAGTAAATAATTCCTATCGATATCGTTCATCGATTGTGTCACGTCTCTAGATTAACAAAAATGAATGGAAAAAATACAATTATAATCCGACTCATTAGAGAATGACAACATACTGGTTTACATGCATTCAGAACCCTGGATGTTTTATTGGGTCGTATTATTCACTTCTGTCACCGCGCATTTTATTCATTTTAGAAGAAAATAACAAGAAATATTGATCTAAAATACAATTACATATGAAAAAAAATATTGCTGATTCGATTACTATAAGTTTTGCTAAACAAAACAGCATATTTCACCATTTTCAAAGGTATTTTTCCTCCTCGAAATTTGAAGTCACACTGACGTTGGTAGTTTGTTTACTGTGTCCAAATTTCACACTATCGGTCTAGAGGGGTAAGGAGTAAAATGTCATAATTGCACGTCCAGAGGTTGTTTCGTCCAAGACTACTCCGCATGACATCAACCTTAGTAATTTGACATACATATTGCAAAATGCTTTTTAACTACGGATTTTTCTGCTGGGCATGGTATAAAAAAGTAAATATTATGGTACATTTTAAAAATAGGGCTTACCTTCGATCTTTTAGGCGTGGTGTCAACATTGTTCGTGACTCCAGGCTCGCTAGATGTGTCTGTCCCTGAAAATTTACAGTAAGAATTTGTTATGGTATTGCCTTTGCTTTATTCTAATCTATTTCTTCCATGTTGGACTGAGAGTGATAGAAAAACATAGAGTGTGCCAGCTGCTCCTCCCGGACATGCTGTAAAAACCAGCTAAGGGATTCGAGAGTTTCAGTAATTTAGGTGATGGGCTGCATAGCATAGTCTGTCAGACTATGACTATAGCAATATCTACGAAACGACCAATCTGGAAAAATCCTCAATCCTTGACAGAAGTGACGGAACATACATACATACATATAATCACGCCGTTATCCCTAATGGGGTAGGCAGAGCGTAAACGACCAAACAAAGGTCGTTCCGCCACGTCTGACAAATTTTAAGGGTTAATTAAGATATATTTGTAGGTATATTGCTGTAGTGACAGGTTGTCAGTCCATCGCCTAAATTACAATATATTGAAACCCTCGGCTCTCTTAGCTGGTTTTTACAGCATGCCCGGGAAGAGATGCAGCTGGCACATTCTATGTTTTTCTCTCACTCCCAGGCCAGCATAGAAGTGACGGAACAACCATTGTTTAGGTCGTTTGCGGCGCTCTGCCTACCTCATTAGGGAAAAAGGCTTGATTTTGTGTATATTTAGTATATGGGAATTTAATCTTCTTTGTACCATTGGAATTTACGAGTTGAATGTTGAGGCCAGTTGGCCGAGTGAAGACGGAAAATTGTAGCCGACATATTTGGAACTTGTATATCTGCAGATCGCTGAGAAAACTTCGATACCACATTTCAGAAATTGTGTTTCTTACAGCGACGCCATCTATAGCGGTAGGGTGACTGCCTCCGTGGTCTAGCGGTCTGAGCCATGGGCTCTCGACACGGAGGTCCCAGGTTCGATTCCTGGCAGGGGCTGACATTGACTTAAGTGTTGTTGTTTCTAATTTGGTTAGGACATTGCAGGCTGATCAACTGATTGTCCGAAAAGTAAGATGATCCATGCTGTCGGACGGGCATGTAAATAGTCGGTCCTGCGCCTGAATTCTCTCTGGTCGTGTCAGTCAGTCTGTCCCACCAGAATAAGAGATTGAGAGAACAGAGAGTGCACCTGTGTGTAGCGCAAACACTTGGGCACTAAAAACAAGTCCTGCGCAGTTGGCCCATCTCCGGGAAAATCGGTGGGAGGACTATTATTATTATCGATAGGGTATTAAGGTAAAATGCTCACCATTCTCAGCAGGTTTCTTCTGTTCTGGCGTCACTTCTTTCTTTTCTTCAATCTTCTTCTTTTCCGGAGTTGGCATCACTTTCACGGCACCAGGTGGTGGTTTCTGCAATAATTGAGGGGATTCGTTTTATACAGAGACTTTTTTTTTTAGCCTATAAATTGTCCCACTGCTGGGCAAAAGCCTCCCCTTCATCTCTCCAAGCGTCTCTGTTTACAGCTTCTGTCGGCCACAGAGTCTTACGAATTAAAAAATAATTATTATCGACTTGAAATATTTACACAGGAAAATAATTACAAAAAAGCTTTATTTTTTATTTACGTTACGTAAAGCAATATTTTCTATTAATTATATATTTTATTGTACACTACGTGCAGTGAAACGCTACCTACACAAATAATACAACATATAAATAATCAGTACACTGACTATCAGATGAAAAATATTACTTTACAGAAATTAAACAAGAAATTATTAGAACAGTGTCTTATGAACATGTTTGGTCATGAATTTAAATGACTTTAAAAGTACTAACTACAAGGTTATAAGCTCTCCCAGTTATACAATATAATTATATATTTAGTTTAATTATACGCAAATTAAAATACTTTTAATAAAAATATACTATCCATATTTTAGAGGTTTGTTGCGTACACTTGTGTCAAGTTTTCCATTCTGAAATGGATTCCATATCGCCAGGTTAGTGAGCGTGCTAGACCGAATATTGACAAATTACAAAAAACACGAGCGAAGCGAGCTCTACAATTCATAAAACAAACAAGCAGAACATAAATCTACTTGAAAATGTGTTCCAAAACCGGATTGGTATGTTTATATTTTAATTTTAAACAGGCATACACAACACCCCCAATGATAAAAAACTCAAGCGTCTTTATTACTTACAACAATTTGTAGTTTTGTATGCTGAACAGAAGTTTGTCTGGTAATAGGTATCTATTCGTGGGACTTTTACCTTGTATTCAAATTTGCTGATTTATCGACCAGCTGCTATATTTTATTTACCTAGATTCCACAACAATATCAGCCGCATCCACCACAGTCCACAACGCTGCCCTCTCAGAAGGAAAAAACCATAACTGCATCCTACCATGTTGCGCGTAAAATGCAAAAGAATTTCGACTATCATATCTTTTGGTTAAATAAACTTAAAGGAACAGGGTTTTTTTTTTAAAGGAAGCATTTTATTTCTTTTATTTTTGATTTACATAGATTTTGCATATTTTGAATAGTTTTTTAGATTTCGCTAAAATCTGTAGTTATGGTTTTTTTTCTTCTGGGGGCAGAACTGGTCATGGCACACAGATATGTACTCCCCTTGCTGGTTGGATTGACATTAACAAGCAACGCTGCTGCCCGTTTCTTAGACATACCCGTTAATCAGGTTTTGCGACACTCGCAGGAAGACATACATACAAACATACAATCAAGCCTTCATCCCTAATCGGGTAGGCAGAGCGTGTACAACCTAAACAAAAGTCTTTTATGGTTAAAAGATCGATTTTTACGTATATTGTTGCGGGAAGACATGGCTGCTATTCAGAGATTCTACCTTGTCTTTCAATTCAGCGAGATACTCTCCCTCCAACGAGCTCGCGGACGAGGCGCTGGTAGCGGCTGAGCGGCGCCGCAGCTTCCGGCAGCGTGCGACACAAACCGGTCAACGCGACATCGGAGGTAACAATGGCCTAGAATCGGCTGTCGGCCATTTTGTTTAGCCGCCATTTTGTCACTGCTCAACGAAATGGCTTGATAGACAATTTGTTATTTTTTTATAGGGCAATACCTCTGTTAAACTTATTGTTTATTTATATGCGTTTTTAGCATTAAAATGTTATTTTATTTCTAATATATGAGAAACAGGTTCGTTTTGATTAGTTGTTTCTCATATTAAGATATTTTAATTTTTCTAGTAAATTATAATAATATGTTACTGTTTCTATTAAGACATAATATTGAATCTTTTAACGTAGTTTTGTGAGTGGTATAATTTGAAATTTACTACAAAATGTGGTGAAATGCATTATTTTTTTGTGTCGTCAACACAATTTGTTATGTTTATTTGTGAATTCATAATAAATCATTCACAAAATTACAATTTTAATAGCGTTGCCCATTAAAAACTGAATAACTGATAACTGTTATCTGTAATTAAATTTACTAATATTGTTTACCTCCGATGGCACAGTTGTTAAGTTAATGAAAGAACAGTTAATCCCTCATGCCTGCTAATAGTGACACAAACATACGATCTAATTTGTTAATAGATTACAACTAATTGTTGTTGATAGCAAAAAGGGACGATTTGTTAGTAGAGATCTATTATTAGAAAATGCTGTATTATTAGTAAATATATATGTACTATTATATTTAATTCCGAAATTATTCCTTTGAAGATTTTATTGTGAAACAAACTTGCGTAGATAACTACTAATATTGGTTATACAGCCAAATAATGTGGATAGGGCCGCTGCCTCCTGAGCGGGAAGTCGTGGTTCGAATCGATCCCACCACGTACCAATGTGTTTTTCGGTTTTCGAATTTCATATGTACGTTTATTCGGCGGCCTTTTTCCGTGCTTCGGAAGGCACGTTAAGCCGTTGGTCCCGGTTAATATCGTTTAATACCATAAATATTAGTCGTTAAGCCATGACAGAGGCCAGTACCACAGAGTAACTATAATACCCAGTACTAAGCATTGGCGGCTTGAAAACTCTGACAGAATCTAGGATTGCGTCAGGTTTCCCTTCTGGGTTGCGGAGGTCAGATGGCAGTCGCTCTGTGTAAAAACCAGTACCCTCGTTCAATTACCTAGATTAGGTAGCCGACCCGGAGAGATACGGAAAAAGGCTAGGATAAGATGATGATTAGTTATACAGCCACCGGTGGCCGGCCAGCGTTTGAAAGCTAAACGACCGCTAGCGGCTGACTACACTGTCTAGCCACTTCCATTTTGAAACTCACTTGATATTCAGTACGGTAACAATTTAATTAACATACATACATATAATCACGCCTTTATCGCTAATGGGATAGGCAGAGCGTAAACGACCCAAACATAGGTCGCTCCGCCACGTCTGACAAACTTTTGAGGGTTATTTAAGATATATTTGTAAGTATACTGCTGTAGTGACAGGTTGTCAGCCTATCGCCTAAATTACAATATACTGATACCCTCTGATCTCTAAGCTGATTTTTACAGCATACCCGGGAGGAAATGCAGCTGGCACATTCCATGTTTTCTCTCGCTTCCAGTCCAGCATGGAAGCAATTTAATTTAATTTACAACCCTTTTAAATCATAAAAGCTCTTTTTATTTGTTAATAATAAAGTGTATAATAATTTCTAGAGATATTTCGTCTACCTTCATTTAATTACAAATTCCTTTTTGCTACCAAACAACAGAAGGCGAATGTTAGTAAGTATGTAATGTTTACATGTTTCATTAGATGTTAGATGTTCACTAATGCTCAGTGGTTCGTGGAACTAATGTAACATGCAGTGACTGAGTATTGTCATTTACTTAAGTTTTAGTTCATTCATTCATTTCGATAAGTATCTGTTTTGGATGCTGATTCAATAACTAAGGGCCGTATTATTAAATTTATTTATTTATTTAACAGTTTATTGTACACAGAACAATTACATAGGAATCAAGACACAACAGGTACTGCCTATTTCTAAAATGAAATATTATAAACAGTACTTGAGATTGACAGCTGGTTTAAGTTCGTATCGTACAAAATAGACTGTCAAGTACTACTTAAATTTGCTCTCAATCTTGAGATTGCTTTATAAATACGAGCCTTAGTAATTTAATGTTGAAACCCTAGCTTCTTTTTTTACATTGGCTTGGTTCCGAAAATAAAGTTATTCCTTAGATGTCGCTAACGTATTAGACGATTATACGCAATGAAAGATTAAGAATTTCGCCGGTAAATTAGTTATTTCTCATAGAAATGTCATCTTATTCTGAACGAATGTGAATCCGCCCATGCTATTGAACAACATTCCCTAAGGAACATAGGACGAAACACAAAAAATTGGCATCCCATACTTCTTCTTCTGGCGAGTGGGTATCGAGTCTATGGACCCGATGAACCCTGGTGTCAGAGTTTTTAAACCGCCTAGTAGCACAACTATCAGGCATCTGGCATGGTTTTGTGTAACGACCACTATCAAAGACAGCGACCGGGACCGACGGCTTAACGTGCCCTCCGAAGCACGAAATCTTTTTCTTTTCGGACAATCAGGTGATTCAGCCTGCAATGTCCTACCCAAACTGGGGAAAAATTCACCAAGTGATAAATTCTCAAATATCAACTTTGTGTTTTACCCCCTGGGAATCGAACCCAGGACCTCCGGATCGAGAGCCCATGGCACTAGCCACTAGACCACGGAGGCAGTTACCCCATATCCCAGTTATCCCATACTAAATGTGCCGTTAGTATAATTGTTAATGCATTTTGTATGGGAGGACCATAACATTTTATATTTTGTCGACCGTTCCTTGGGGAACCTTGTAGTCTCATGGGCACATTCACATGACATACGGGGTGTAAGGGACAGCGTCCCGCTAACTTATAGGGGTTGCTCAGTCGACGAAACTGAACAACTATCAACAGGATTTTTGTTTCAGGAAGTGAAAAAAATAATTTATTTCCATTGATTAAGGTGGTAATTTTTAAATTTTGTAATTGAGTTCAGATGGCAGTCGCTCTGTGTAAAAACCAGCACCCTCGTTCAATCCCCTAGATCAGGTAGCCGACCGCGTGAGATACAGGATAAGGCTAGAAAGATGATGATGATTGAGGTGGTAATTTTGTAGGGTTAGTTTTTCAGATTGATGACTGAGTAACTAGCAACCCCTATCAGTTTGCGGGACGCTGTCCTTTACACCTGGTATATATTTTTTCGACCTATGTTCCCTGGGCAAAGTTGTTCAGTGTCACATTACATATAGCCATGTTACCATTGAATCGATTTAATCGATTTTATGTTGCCGCAGCTACTTGCTGTGTGTAATTTTTCTTTTTTAAATGCAGGGTTGTCTGGAAGAGATCGCTTGAAGCGATAAGGCCGCCTTTGCGCACACTGTTATTTTTAAGTTTTTCAAACTGTACGATTTATGCGCAATAAAGAGATCTATCTATCTATCTAAATCAGCACCCAAAACCCCATCTCCCACACCTTAACCAACCCCCAGCTGATAAACAGACTGTGACCTACCTTATCCTTGCCGGCGGGTCGGGGCGCGGGCTGCGGCGGCATCGTGTGGCGTTTGCTCGCGTCGTTCAAGTCGTCCTTGTCGCCTTGGGCGAGCGCTGGAACAGACAAAAGACGGTTTAATAAGGAGTTTTTGATTAGGTATTGGGTTTAACAAGGAGTTTTTGATTAGGTATAGGGTTTAATAATGAGTTTTTGATTAGGTATAGGGTTTAATAAGGAGTTTTTGAATAGGTACTGGGTTTAATAAGGAGATTTGATTAGGTATTGGGTTTAATAAGGAGTTTTTGATTAGGTATTGGGTTTAATAAGGAGTTTTTGATTAGGTATTGGGTTTAATTAGGAGTTTTTGAATAGGTATTGGGTTTAATAAGGAGTTTTTAAATATTCGTAGGGTTTAATAAGGAGTTTTTAAATAGTCGTAGGGTTTAATTAGGAGTTTTTAAACAGGCGTAGGGTTAAAGATAAAGATACGTGACAACTGGGTGACTGAAAAAATAAAGACGTTTATACTTAAAACTGATGGCTAAAGTATTATGGATCTCATTCATCATAGCGGTGCGGCCAAACGTAGCTCTTGAAATCATAATAAATATAGACTACTGTTGTTTTATTTCTTGAGTTGGATCTTTTTTTATGGGCTTCTTTTACGTTACTGAAACACCCCGTTAATTAACACCCTGTATAAGTACCCAATTCCCACACACGACGTACGGACGTATGGAACATAGCCAACTGTTTGGCGTTGTTCTCAGGTAGGTAGTCAATGTACAAATATTTTCAACAGGTAAAAACAGTTTTGAACTGCTTGCAATTTTCAAACTATAAATATTTAACGTATAAGTACATATTATATTAAATAAAAATAGCATTGTGAGTGCTAAACATCCTCAAAAAATTTAAGTGAGCCGATATCATTATTGATTTGAATTCCAATCTTAATTTGGACTGGTCAAGCCCTACGTAGTTCTTAAACTACATGGCTAGATGTCGCTAACGTCGGTATGTTTAGAAATATTATAAATATAGATAGCTGTATCCAAACACAAATAAATTGATTGGCTGCCAAATCTGATCGCTTACAATAACAATTTCAATAACCGCGATGGAAATTTCGCAACACATCAATACACCCATATACAACACGTGGTGTAAGGGACAGCGTCTCGCAAACTGATACGGGTTGCTCTTTCAACGACACTGAACAACTATAAAAGGGAAGTTCTTTCAGAAAATGAAAACGTAATTTTGGTTTTCCATACTAACGATCAGACATGATCAACGTGGTCATTTTGTATGGGAAACACGATTTCTTTTCATCTCCTGAAAGGATTTCCTGGTGAAGGTTGTTCAGTTACGTTGACTGAGCAACCCCTATCAGTTTGCGGGACGCTGTCCCTTACACCCGGTATATATCAACTGTATTTGTGTTGTAAATTTGTATAATTTTGAAGCAAAATATTAAAATACTAGAAAGATTTAATGACCGTTTCGCGTGGAAATAGAATATTACTATTGATTCGTTGAGGGCACGACTTAACTTAATGTTGATTAACTTTTATTGCCGTACCTTTCTGTTTCTGTGAATAGACTCATATTAGTTAAGTCGTGATTTTTGCAACTACGAATTGCTACCATAAGTTCCGTGTGTCACCTTTTTAATAGTAAACGAAAGAAAAATGTTTGATCGGAGAAGTTTGTTGTCTTCAATAGTGTAGGGTCGTTTTCGCTCTGCATACCCCAATAGGGATAAAGGCGTAATTTTATGTATGTATAATAGTGTACTTCCATGCTGGACTGGGAGAGATAGACAAACATAGAATGTTTCAGCTGCCCTTCCTCCCGGGCATGCTGTTGAAGTCAGCAAAAGGGACTCGAGGGTTACAGTGTATTCTAATTTAATCGATGGGCTGACAACCTGTCACTATAGCAATACATATTACAATCTAAAATTGCCCTCAATTTTTGTCAGACGTGGCGAAAGCGCCTTTTACGAGACGTTGAACGCTCTGCCTACCCCGTATGGGATAAAGGTGTGATTTATGTATGTATGTTTAATAGTGTAGACTATAGGTAGGTTGTTAAAATAGATATTTTAGCAGATACTATTTATAGCATTTTTTTTTATATGCGTAGTTTGAAAGTCGCGTACCAAAGCTAGTGTATAATAAAGTAAATACAATCCATACTGGATATCTGTTTCATACAACCCGCAACAACCGCAGAACTATATTTAGCTTTCTAACATCTCTGTATCTGTGTATGTATTGGTATTTGCTAATGCGTAAGGGGCTCGGGTAGGTTTTGAGTTTATATTACGAGAAAATAGATGCTATAGTATTTCCAACTCCGTTTTAGAACAAAGGTAAACAAAGTTTCATGTCTTTTATCTTAACCTTACCAAACTGGGTCTTCCATGCTGGCCTGGGAGCGAGAGAGTCTTCCATGCTGGCCTGGGAGCGAGAGAAAAACATAGAATGTGCCAGCTGCATTTCCTCCCAGGTATGCTGTAAAAACCAGCTAAGGGATCCGAGGGTTTCAGTATATTGTAATTTAGGCGATGGGCTGACAACCTGTCACTACAGCAATATACTTACAAATCTATCTTAAATAACCTTCAAAACTTTGTCAGACGTGGCGGAACGACCTTTGTTTGGGTCGTTTTCGCTCTGCCTACCCCATTAGGGATAAAGGCGTGATTATATGTATGTATGTATTACCAAACTGGGGAAAATCTCACGTCAAAAATGTACAAATATCAACTTTGTGTTCTCCCCCTGGGAATCGAACCCAGGACCTCCAGATCATGAGCCCATGGCTCTGACCACTAGACCATAAAGGCAGTTAAACATCTACATAACGATGAACCAGTATCCTTTCTGAATACTAAACTAATGTAGTCACTTAAATATATTTGTTTAGTTGAATTATTTTACATACACGATTCTGCAGTTAGGTGTCTCTTAAAATAAATACTCTTAAGACCTTGTGTTCTTAAGATATTATCCTTATATTAATTGATATGATAATGCACTACCTATAGAAATACTCAAATGCAGTAAAAAGTTTAGTTAGAAGCTTATAGCGGGTGTGAGGGACAGCGCCCCGCATACTGATAGGGGTTGCTCAGTCAACGACACTGAACAACGTTCACCAGGAAATTCTTACAGAAGATGATAAATAATTTTTACTTTCCCATATAAAATGACCACCTCGATCAGACATTTTGTATGGAAAATGTTTTTTTTTTTTTCGTTTCCTGAAAGCATTTCTTGGTAAGTTGTTTAGTTTCGTTGACTGAGCACCGTATTGTCCCGAGTAAGGAAATATTCCTAATATTTCAAAATTTTACATTAACTTTAAATTGTCAAATAAATAAATATATTTGATATAAAAATAAAATACATATGAAATTCGACGTTTTTCGGCGCTTTTTCCGTGCTTCGGAAGGCACGTTAAGCCGTTGGTTATTATCGTTTAATACCGTAGATATTAGTCGTTAAGCCATGTCAGAGGCCAGTGCTAAGCATTGGCGGCTTGAAAACTCTGACCTGATCTAGGATTGGGTCTGGTTTCCCTTCTGGGTTGCAGAGGTCAGATACCACCCCAGTACCCTCGTTCAATCACCTAGATTAGGTAGCCGACCCGGAGAGATACGGAAAAAGGCTAGGAAGATGATTTGATATAAAAATAAGAAAAGTATACAAACATTTGTCTCTGTGTCCAAAACAATCGTTAAAAACCATTTTGATACTCGTGCCACTATCACAACAACACAATCAAATCACTGTTTAATTTAAAACAAACTTCAATTAAAATTCTTCTAAGCTCCACTCAAATAATAAAACTTTAAAAAAGATGCACTTATATTTATCTTAAAAGACACTTAGCAAAATACGATTTAAGTTATTTATAAATACGTTTTAAAGAATACGAAATATCTCTCCGTATAAAATCCGTGTTTGCACTTTGATGTCCGCGCATCGACTGGTCGTCTGTAATGTTAGCCACTAGTATATGAAGGCATTACTCATTCATAAAGGAATTATGCATTCACTGGAGATGGCATACAGAACTAAAATATTCACGCACGTGTTGAAGCTGATCAGCTGTTCTTCTATGATAGACTGGGAGCGAGACAAAAACATAGAATGTGCCAGCTGCATTTCCTCCCGGGCATGCTGTAAAAAACAGCTAAGGGATCCGAGGGTTTCAGTATATTGCAATTTAGGCGATGGGCTGACAACCTGTCACTTCAGCAATATACCTACAAATATATCTTAAATAACCCTCAAAACTTTGTCAGACGTGGCGGAATGACCTTTATTTGGGTCGTTTACGCTCTGCTCACCCCATTAGGGATAAAGGCGTTATTATATGTATATCAATTATAGATTAAAATTTGGAAAATATAACTGTCAAAGTGTCTCATCTCCGCGGGTATATATTTTCATTGGCTCATGACGTCTCTATATATTTAACTCCATGTACTCATCTGAGTAAATAATGTATAAATATCGCCTACTTCAATTCGTGAATGTAGATTTTGTTTTAGTCTGGCGTGCATCTGGTGGATATGTTTATGTGGGAGTGGAACAGTATTTTATAGATGTTAGTCTTTAGTTAGGTCTAGCTAGGTAAACTTAAGTATACTTAGAATAAGATGAACATTGAAAAGTTATTTTTAGCCAATTTTATGAATCTAGGGGCATGCATAGATGCATAGTTTATTCTAAGATGAGGCCATGAATTTATTGATCTTATCAATCAATCAATATTTTATGTTATGGCGTTTCCACTTTGATTTCGCTAGTATCGAGTTGTTATAAAGTTGACTCTGCTAGTAGACTTGATCTTATCTAAATTAAATAATTGCAGTAATGGGCATTTGTTTGTATTTTTACATATATTTCTCACGGATATAGCCTTCATGAAATCTAAGATTAGGTAATACTAGCGACCCGCCCCGGCTTCGCACGGAAATTATCAGTGTTTCTCTACTATATTATGCATGTATTATACATATAAACCCTCCTGTTGAATTACTCTATCCATTAAACGAAACCGCATCAAAATCCGTTGCGTAGTTTTAAAGATCTAAGCATACATAGGGATATAGGGACAGAGAAAGCGACTTGTTTAGTTATATATGATGTAAGCGATTTATTTCTGTATTTAAAGTTTTGTAAGTCAGCACATTTATAGGTCATTTGAAGGTTAGGAAAAGATTTTTAAATTTTTCATAGTCACATTTAAGGCGTATTTTTTCATAGGTGATCATAATCCTTCTACCACAGTTTTCAAAAAAACGAGTAAAAGAGTACCATCTCTCTTCCAAATTAATTCGTTATTGTCATATGTTTATATGCTTTACCAGTAATGTGCTATTTATATAATTATTATGTATTTTTATACTAGTATTATAGTTTATTTATTTATTACTACATGTATGTATTGATGTAGATTAATAATTGTCCACGCCTTAACTGCCTCACTTATGCACTCTCACTACCGTAGGTCAGCTGGAATAGATTTCTTTTTAGGGATAAGCTGTACCTGTTATGCTATTGTATTTTTATGTTTGTGGCCTCTGTATGATCATGTGTGTAATAAACTGTTAAATAATAACAATAATCAATCAATAATCAAAATAATATTTTCATTTGTAATCAGTTCCAATAGGTATATTTCGATTCTATGTGTGAAAGATCCTGTATGTTAATTTATATATTCACGAGTCTATTTACTCGATTGCTCACCTATACATGACATCGTGTGTTAAGCGCAGTCTGGCAAGGTGACAATCTCGGCGGTAAGTGACTCATCTCTCGCAGTGCTAAAATTCGGTATTACGTAGACATTACCATTGCCTAGTGGGCAAGGTCAGGGATTGTCTGTAGTCATATTCTTGGAAGTTTTCAATCTGTTTATGATGTGATGGATGATGTGTTTAGTCAGTTTAAGGTCTTACGTAGTGTAATAATTGTCACTTAACATATTTAAAAAAATACAAATGCCATACATACATATAATCACATTTCCATCCGTAATGGTGTAGGCAGAGCATAAGCTACCTAAACAAAGCTCGTTCCGCCACGTCTGACAAAGTTTTGACGGTTATTTAAGATAGATTTGTAGGTATATTGCTGTAGTGACAGGTTGTCAGCTCATCGCCTAAATTGTAATAAAGACAAACCCTCAGATCCATTAGCTGAAATTTACAGAATGCCCAGCAGGAATTTAAATGCAGCTGGAACATTCTATATTATTCTCTCGCTCCCAGTCCAGCATGGAAGGTAAAAACTTGATAGGTACTTATACTGTAAAATGTTTACTCTTTTTTTATATAACAGGCACAAGCGTGGTAGTATGTGTATATGTATTTTTTAACTACTTAGCGAGTTCTAACAAGCGTTATCTAAGAATATGTATATATAACGCGAAGAATATGAAACGCAAGCAAAGCTCGATATAAAATCAAAGCGTATATGATGCGAGCGAAGCGAGCTTAACATTATAAGGAAATTATATACAAACAATAACTCGACACTATAAGGAAATTATAGAGAAATGATATTGCGAGCGAAGTGAGCTCGACACTTTAAGGAAAATATATAGAAACAATAATGCTAGCGAAGCGAGCTCGACACTATAAGGAAATTATATAGAAATAATAATGCGAGCGAAGCAAGCTCGACACTACAAGGAAATTATATGAAAATAATAATACGAGCGGATCGAGCCTAACATTATAAGGAAATTAAATAGGAATAATAGCTCGACACTATAAGGAAATTTTATAGAAATAGACGAAACGCGAGCGAGGCGAGCACTTTTTTACGCGACGTTAAAAGAGTGCACAAATAGTGTGTTGGTGTTGGTGTGAGTGTTGGTGTTGGTGTGAGTGTTGGTGTGGGTGTTGGTGTTGGTGTGAGTGTTGGTATTGGTGTGAGTGTTGGTGTGGGTGTAGCGGCACTGACCGTCCATGCTGCGCGAGTGCAGACGGCGCTGCGAGAGCGTGCGGCTGAAGCGCGGCGGCGCGCGCTGCGGCGGCGCGATGCGCGACTCGTAGTGCGTGCGCCCGCTGTAGCGGAAGCGCGAGCCGAGCCGCGGGAACAGCGTGCTCTTCTGCGCCGGCTCCGGGGACATTAGTCTGCGAAACACAAAAAAACTTTATCATTTTTCGTTCAAAACTTTATGAAATGTAGCGCTTGCTTCGATCGCGTAACTCATTAATTCCAGTTTCGTAATATCGAGAGTAAAAATAAATAGTTTACCATATTTTAAGGTGTGATTCTACTCATAAAACTGAACAACTTTCCCCAAGGAACATAAGTCAAAATATTAAAAAATTTGGCCGTCCCATACAATTTGACTCGAGCCGCGCTGACACCATATGTATGAGAAGGCCAATTTTCTCTCGTATTTCGACCTATGTTCCATGCGAAAATTGTTCAGTTTCGTGGGTAGAATCAAATCCTAACATCAAATCAAAATATATTTATTATTTCATTAAAATAATAAATGGTCAGCTTTAGTGATGGGCCGACGGTGGTATTTGCCGACTAGGCGTCAGTGGCGATCATTCTTTCTTCGGTTAACTTCGGGACTCAATGTTTAATTAGACAATAATAAATAAAGAAAAAAATAACAGTTGGTACCGACTGATAACTGTGGAAAAATGTATATTTTTGTTGACTCAGCATTGTTTTTACTCCCTGTACATCGTATTCATTCTGTTTTCGTGATATGACGCACTTGTTTCGCTCGCGCTACATTTTGATTCAGTTCTCATGGACGAATTTCTAATGAAATTGGCCATATAAAAGTTGAAATCCAAATGTTTACCTGAAGAAGGTATGGTGTTCCACGCAACTCTTCCACAGCTTGCTGGCGGCGCGATGCAACCATCGCAATGTACGCAAACAATAGCTCGACAATATAAGGACAATATATAGAAACAATAATGCGAGCGAAGTGAGCTCGACACTTTATGGAAAATATATTGAAACAATAATGCGAGCGAAGTGAGCTCGACACTTTATGGAAAATATATTGAAACAATAATGCGAGCGAAGTGAGCTCGACACTTTATGGAAAATATATTGAAACAATAATGCGAGCGAAGTAAGCTCGACACTTTATGGAAAATATATTGAAACAATAATGCGAGCGAAGTAAGCTCGACACTTTATGGAAAATATATTGAAACAATAATGCGAGCGAAGTGAGCTCGACACTTTATGGAAAATATATTGAAACAATAATGCGAGCGAAAACGATTTTCTAAAGAAATTAACCCTATTAAATCCCAATGTTTACCTGAAGAAGGTGTGGTGTTCCACGCAGGTCTTCCACAGCTTCTTAAATTAACCCTATAATAGTAGAAATCCAGCTGTTTACCTGAAGAAGGTATGGTGTTCCACCAAAGGCTTCCACAGTTTCTTAAATTGACCCTATAAAAGTACATATCCAGATGTTTACCTGAAGAAGGTATGGTGTTCCACCAAAGGCTTCCACAGTTTCTTAAATTGACCCTATAAAAGTACAAATCCAGATGTTTACCTGAAGAAGGTATGATGTTCCACGCAGGTCTTCCACAGCTTCTTGGCGGCGCGGTGGTTGGCGAGCTTGAAGCCAACGGTGGACTCGAACTGTTCGAACTCGCCCGGCCGCAGCTTCACGTAGAAGTTGTGCCGCTTGTACGAGATCTTCAGGATCTTGGGCCACGCGAACCGGTTGATGCGGAGTCTGGGGGTGGAAAATTAAATGTATAGATTAATTATAATACGTACATACATATAGTCAAGCCTTTATCCGGCATAAGCTGAGTGGGAGTGACCTTTTATTGTGACGTCGCGACACGCACATTCCGGTAGAATTCACTGTTTATTTTTAGGTACCTCTATCACAGATTAGATAATAGATATTCTCATTTCATTATTTGTTTCACATTCGTTTCTTCTGTTTTTGTTTAAAAATGTATTTACTGTGTTGTGTTTGTAACGTCATAAATAATAAATGTTTTCTATTCTATTCTATCCCTAATGGGGTAGACATAATAATAATAATACATACATATAGTCACGAATTTATCCCTAATAGGGTAGGCAGAGCGTAAACGACTTAAACAAAGGTCGTCATTCCGCCATGTCTGACAAAGTTAAGAGAGTTTAGTTTGTTAATTTCACAATTAAATTAAATTACATACATATAATCACGCCTTTATCCCTAATGGGGTAGGCAGAGCGTAAACGACCTAATCAGAGGTTGTTCGCTACGTCTGATGTTCTGAGGTTATTTAAAATAGATTAGTAGGTATATTGCTGTAGTGACAGGTTGTCAGCCCATCGCCCAAATTGCAATATACTGAAACCGTCGAGTCCCTTAGCTGGTTTTTACAGCATGCCCGGGACGAAATGCAGCTGGCACATTCAATGTTTTTCTCTCACTCCCAGTCCAGCATGGAAGAAATAATAAAGATTTATTTGAGCAAGAAATAAAAATCATTATTAACTTACATTTAGAAATACATATTTTTTTAAAACATATTAGGAACTAACAAGACTAAGTGACTGTAAAACTTTGGCTCCCAAACTAGGTTAGAAACTCTTGGGAGACAGGAGAAGGGAGTATCAGCTTATAGTATAATTTATATAAGGAAAAGCTTGCTCGCTACGCTCATGATAAATTTATTTGATGTATGTGGTGAGTATTTAGTTTTTAGTATTTAGAGCTGAAAATCAGTGTTGCTCTTTATGAGCTATAATAAATACACTGAGCTTTGACCCTCTGCATCACTTCAGCACATATTTAACAGAATGTAGGCACTAGTTTGTCTTATTTTTGTCGTGTCTTTATTTATTTTCATCTCTTCTTTCTTTGTGTTTACCTTTTGTTTTATGTGTGATGTTTTTTATGCAATAAACCTTTTATCTATCTATCTATTTCTATTGTCCTGAACGATCATCGCTCGCTTCGCTCACTTCACACATTATTCTAATAACAAACTTGAGCACATATTATCATGAATTTAATTTTAATTTTTATTTAATTAATGCAATTTGTGTTCATTCGGTAGTAATTAAGTATGTTTGTATACCGGGTGTAAGGGACAACGTCCCGCAAACTGATAGGGGTTGCTCAGTGAACGAAACTGAACAACTTTCAGCTAGAAATTCTTTCAGGAGATAAAAACAAATATTGACCTCCCATACAAAATTACCACCTCGATCAGACAATTTGTATGGAATACTATATATATTTTACAATTACTGAAATAAAAATCCTGGTGATAGTGGTACAGTTTCGTTAACTGAGTAACCCCTATCTATCAGTTTGCGGAATGCTGTCCCTTACACCCCGTATAATTGACACGCTTGCTTCGCTCGGTTTATAATAGACATCAAAAGAGATTTTTTAATAAACAATAACCAAGGAAAAATTTAGAAATAATTAATCCTCTACATATAACATACATACATATAATCACGCCGTTATCCCGAATGGGGTAGGCAGAGCGTAAATGACCAGAGAAGGTCGTTCCGCCACGTCTGACAAGTTTTGAGGGCAATTTTTAACTAAAATCTGTATCGCTATAGTGAGAGGTTGTCAGCCCATCGCCTAAATTGCAATACACTGAAGCCCTAGAATCCCGTAGCTGATTTTTACAGCATGCCCGGGAGGAAATGCAGCTGGCGTATTCTATGTTTTTCTCTAGCTCCCAGTCGAGCATGGAAGAATGAATCCTCTAACTGAAAAAAAACCGGCTAAGCCCAGGACTTACTTCTCCCTATGCACCAGCAGGCCAGAAGAGCAGACACCAAGTGTGATGTCCACATTCTCCGAGTCTTTAGCCGGGTGGAGATCCACTCCGTACATGGCCAGCTTCTCGGCGTTCCCCAGGTAAATCACTCTAGAACCTTCTGAGCTTTCTGATCTCATTTTGGCTGCCCACGATACAGACAAGACCTAGTGTGGGAGCCACTGCTTTGCTTTACTGTTTTGTTACGTAGTTAAGTACTGCTAAAATCTATATATATGTTTTTTTACTACAGCAATATACGTACAAAACCATCTTGAATAACTCTCAAAACTTTGTTAGACGTGGCGGAACGACCTTTGTTTAGGTCGTTTACGCTCTGCCTACCCCATTAGGGATAAAAGCGTGATTATATGTATGTAAGTTTTTTTACTTCTTTTAGCATGTTATATGTAGCAACACTTTTTTAATAAACTATTTGTATTTGTGTTCTAGAACCTTCTGATGATATTGATTTAACTCTAGAACTTTCCGTTCCCTTTGGTGTCATTCTAATGTCACTCTAGAACCTACCAACCCTATTGATGTCATTCTACAACATTCCAACCCTATTGATGTCATTCTAGAACCTTCTGACATGTGCCATGCCGTTGTAGAACCTTTCAAACCTATTCATGTCACTCTAGAACTTTCCGAGCCTAATCATGCTAATTTAAAACCCTCCAACCCTAAGGATGTCATTCTAGAACCTTCCAACCCTAATCATATTATTCTAGAATCTTCCGACGACGCTAAAAACCCTCCCAAAACTAATGTCAATATGCGCACTATCTCGCTAGGTAGTATTATATTCGTGGATGGTGCTATAAAGGCTGTACTCACTTCTCCCTATGCACCAGCAGTCCAGAAGAGCAGACACCAAGTGTGATGTACTCTGTTTGTTTTGTAATGTCTGTTCCTGTACAATGTGTTGTTTATGTGCAATAATAGTACATTATTGCAAAGGCAGCGAAATAGGCAATTGCAGGTCGAGTATAAGTTTGAAGGCCGAGCCGCAGGCGAGGACTTCAATGATACGAGACAGGCAATTGCCATTTCGGCCGAGGCATATATAGTGCTTTTCTTAAAAAAATGCAAGGAAATAAAAAAGGGCCTTTTACATAATAAATTTAATTAATATTAAAATTTACATTACTCATGTTAGGACAATTATTGAACGAAAATGTTATTGTTTTTCCAGGCACATTTATGTTCGTTTGTTGTATTTATTTTCACTTTCAGAATCATCGGAATTCATTTTAATTTATGTTTATTAACAAAATAATTAACAACGAACTCCGCTTTACCGCCAATTTATTTTTTTATTTTACAGTTTGGTCCGAAAGGTAAACGCATCTGTGGCTATACAGCCACGAGAACGCAATGTGTACTATAGATGAAAGAGTTCTAAATTCAAACAGCACGCCGTTTCATACAACATTGCAGGCGCGCTCTTCGTTCCAAATTCAAAAAACGCGCCGGGAAGTGATTTTGATTTTTCAGTCTACGTAAATATGATACTTCGCGTGTTCTTTATTCAAAAATAAAGACAATATTTTCGCGCATGTTTAAGAAAAGAATATTTGTATTGTATTGTATTTAAGCTCAGGACTTACTTCTCCCTATGCACCAGCAGGCCAGAAGAGCAGACACCAAGTGTGATGTCCACATTCTCCGAGTCTTTAGCCGGGTGGAGATCCACTCCGTACATGGCCAGCTTCTTGGCGTTCTCCAGGTAATTCAGCTCGGCCTCCGCTGGGGTTTGACCTCTGAAATAGAACAAATAATATTGAATACATACATACATATAATCACGCATTTATCCCTAATGGGGTAGGCAGAGCATAAACGATCTAACTAAAGGTCGCTCCGCCACGTCTGACAGAGTTTTGAGAGTTATTTAAGATATATTTGTAGGTTACTTCCATGCTGGTCTGGGAGGGAGAGAAAAACATAGAATGTGCCAGCTGCATTTCCTCCCGAGCATGCTGTAAAATCCAGCTAAGGGATCAGAGGGTTTCAGTATATTGTAATTTAGGCGATGGGCTGACAACCTGTCACTACAGCAATATACGTATAAATCCATCTTAAATAACCCTCAAAACTTTGTCAGACGTGGCGGAACGACCTTTGTTTAGGTCGTTTACGCTCTGCCTACCCCATTAGGGATAAAGGCGTGATTATATGTATGTATGTATGTATATTTGTAGGTATATTACTGTAGTAACAGGTTGTCAACCCATCGCCTAAATTGCAATATACTGAAACCCTCGGATCCCTTAGCTGGTTTTTACAGCATGCCCGAGAGGAAATGCATCTGGCACATTCTAAGTTTTTCTTTCGCTTCCAGTCCGGCAAGGAAGCAAAATATTAAGTATACGTGAAAAAACAGTAGTTCATAGAGTTTTTTTTTTAGCTTGGACGTCTTTTTCCGATGTTTTATTTTAAAATGGGGAAATATTTACGCAACTGTTCCATCTGAAGCACCGAATTAAGTGTGTGAGTAACAAAAATGTTTTGAATTTGAATATTCATTAACATATCAGGTGATTTAATCTGTATTGTCCTAACCTAACAAAAACTTAAATATATATTGTTGTTTTTTTATAATTGTGAAATTATTTAAATAGCTAATTATAATATGTTTACAATACTATATACTTTATTACACAAAAACACAGAAATAACAAATTGCTAAAAAGAAAAGTAGTACAATTGGCGGCCTTATTGCTAATGTAGCAATATCATCCAGGCAACCAGGCAATAGGAAACAGAGGATATGAGGGTATGTTTCAGTAATTTCATTCGTAAACCGATTCATAACAAATCTTATCATCACATTCTTGAACTTAACAACAGATGGCGCTGTTAGTATCTAGAACGCGGTAACGAAATGTTTTCGTGTATACTACAATAGCCCTGAAGGCGATATATCTGCTCTTCTTCTTATCGAGTGAAATATTTTTAAAAGTTGTGGTGACCAATGGTTCTACCAGACTAAAAAGTAAATAAATAGTCAATCCAATTAAATAGACATGCATGCATATAAATTACACCTTTATCCCTAATGGGCTAGGCAGAGCGACAACAACCTAAACAAAGCTCGTTTTGCAATATCTGAAAAAAATTGAGAGTTGTTCTCTGTACAGCGTGAATTATCATTCAATGCAATAAAATTGTAAGTCTATTCGGAACAGGCACGCATATAAATAAATCACACCTTTATCCCTAATGGGGTAGGCAGAGTTGTTCTCTGTACAGCGTGATTTTGCATTAAATGCAGAAAATTTGTGGGTCTATTCGGAATCACTACATAGTATAAAACAAAGTCGCTTTCTCTGTCCCTATATCAGTATGAATGCATAAATCTTTAAAACTACGCAACGGATTTTGATGCGTTTTCTTTTAAAATATAGAGTGATTCAAAAGGAGGTTTTATATGTATAATACATGCATAGTATAATAGAGAAACACTGATAATTTCCGTGCAGAGCTGGGGCGGGTCCTTAGTAGTAATATAAATTAAAAACCAAATATATAGTTTTCTTATTTTAATTGATGTCAAAATTAAATCTTAAAATATTTTTTCCTTAATATCCTCAAGTGTTATGTCAGCCCATCGCCTAAAAAGCAGTAACCCTCGAATCCCTTAGCTGGTTTTTAGGTTTTAACAGCATGCCTAGGAGGGAAGAGATGCAGCTGGCACATTCTATATTCAACTATCCCTCCCAGACCAGCATGGAGGCAATATATCTCATCACCTATTAGTGTTTCTTCGCACTTCCCTATAATGATCATTGACTTCGATACATCGATATTTATTTTTCTTATACGCAAACTCACAACAGATGGCGCTGTTAGTTTCTGAAACGCGGTAACGACTTGTTTTCCTCAAAGTGATATAAGCCCATACAAATTTTGCTCACGTAACTTTGTCAGACAAATTTATTATTTTTCGAACGCCAGCGAAACCATTAAATTGGTTACGCGGCTAATATATAATAAAAGGGTGCTAGTCGCAAAAAATAATTTAAGCCAATATATAATATAATAGCCTATTCCAGCCCGCGGATTCCTACTTACATACATAATAAACAAAACAAAATCACGCTTTTATCCCTAATGGAGTAGGCAGAGCGTAAAATAACAATCAATGAAACGATATCAATTATTATTATAGGGATGATAGTGATTTTTTTTCCAAAGATCTCAATACGTGGGACACTCAGAAAGATTTGCGACACTAAAAAAAATTGTTCTACAGGTACATATATTTTTAATAAAAAAAAATCAGTAAGTACTCTCCACCAGCCTCTATACAAAGATTCATGCGTCTGAACCAGTTTTCAAAACACTTTTTCCAGTCCGCCGTAGACACCTCGTTTACAGCCTGCTCGAACGCAGCCAGCGCATCTTCCGGCGACGAAAATTGTCCCCTTGAGCTGATTTTTTATTTTTGGAAATAAAAAGAAGTCACACGGTGCTAGATCAGGGCTGTAAGGAGGATGATCCAGGAGTTTGACTGGTGTGCTGTCCAGGAATTCCCTCGTTTTGAGCGCGGTGTGTGCAGGCGCATTGTCGTGGTGGAGCAGTAGTCCGCGGAGCCCTGTGTTTGGTCGCTTGTTGCTCACAACAGAAAAAACTTCTGGTAAACATTTGGTAGTATACCATTCGGCGTTAATGCTTCTTTGATCTCGTAAGGGAATTGAGGCCAAGTGGCCAGTCAAATTAAAAAAGCTGGCGATCAAAATCTTCCCCCCGCTTCGAGATCGCTTCACTTTGGTAGGCGTTGGTTCATTTTGAAACACCCAAACTGTCGACTGGCGCTTGGTTTCTGGATCGTATTGATAAATCCAGGACTCATCACCTGTTACGATGTCGTAAACACGCCGAGACGAGCCTGCTTCAAATTTGTTCAGCATATCACGGCACCATTCCACCCGGGCCTGCTTCTGAGCGTCGGTGAGGTAGTGCGGCACCCAGCGCGATACTATCCTCCTCACGCGAAGATGCCCGTGTAGAATCTCGTGAACGCTTCCCGATCCAATCTTTAATATGTGCTGAATCTCCTGATATGTAATTCGCCTATTATCTTGGATTAAATTTTTCACTGCTAGCACGTTTTCTTCCGTAATAGCCGTCAAAGGGCGACCGCTTCTTTCTTCATCCCCCAAGGTCGGTCGACCGCGCCTAAATTCGTTATACCAACGATACACGGTTGCCTTGGAGGGGCTTTCATCCATAAATGCCATTTGAAGTCTTTCGAACGATTCATCCGGTTTCAGGCGACACTTGAAATCGTAAAAAATCATAGTTCTAAAATGTTCCCGGCGCAGATCCATTTTTCAGTAAGACACGATACTTTGAATTGGCTCGCAAAAAATGTGGAGGGAAATTTTGAAAATGGAACACACATATTTTTACTTACAAGTAATCATATTTTCAAAAAAGATTCTAACCGGCCAGTCTGCCATATATAAAAACTATTTATCGCAATACTTTCTATGTTTAACCTCTGACATTAGGTATTTCCTTTAGGCTAATTTTAAGTCAGTTCTGTTTGTACTTATACAATCGCCTTAGGCTTATCCTACAATGGTTGTGTAAATGATGTTAACAAATAAACATCATCACCTAATAGTGTTTCTTCGCACATGATCCGTATAATAATCATTGATATCGATACATATACGCAAAGTCACCAACAGATGGCGCTGTTAGTTTCTGAAACGCGGTAACGACTTGTTTTCCTCAAAGTGATATAAGGCCATACAAATTTTACTCACGTAACTTTGTCAGACAAATTTATTATTTTTCGAACGCCAGCGAAACCATTAATTTGGTTACGCGGCTAATATATAATAGCCTATTCCAGCCCGCGGATTCCTACTTGCATACATAATAAACAAAACATAATCACGCTTTTATCCCTAATGGAGTAGGCAGAGCGTAAAATAACAATCAATGAAACGATATCAATTATTATTATAGGGATGATAGTGATTTTTTTTTCAAAGATCTCAATATGTTTAACCTCTGACATTAGGTATTTCCTTTAGGATAATTTTAAGTCAGTTCTGTTTGTACTTATACAATCGCCTTAGGCTTACCCTACAATGGTTGTGTAAATGATGTTAACAAATAAACATCATCACCTAATAGTGTTTCTTCGCACATGATCCGTATAATAATCATTGATATCGATACATATACGCAAAGTCGCCAACAGATGGCGCTGTTAGTTTCTGAAACGCGGTAACGACTTGTTTTCCTCAAAGTGATATGAACTCATACAAATTCTACAACCAGAACTTTGTCAGACAAATTTAATGTTTTTCAAAGGCCATCGAAACCATTAATTTGTTTACGAGGCTGATATTTAAAAAATACCAGGCACTTAAATTATAGCCAACATACATATTACATACATATATATAGTCACGCCTTCATTCCTAACGGGGTACGTAAACGACCTAAACAAAGGTCGTTCCGCCAAGTCTGACAAAGATTTGATGTTTGTTTAACATAGTTTTATATTTCTGTGACAGGTTGTCAGCTCATTGCCTAAATTACAAATTAACAAAAAGATGCCAGCGTTCAAACGAATTTTAGCTAAACGTACCATTATTCTCAAAACAGTCCAGTTGCAAAATGAATCTCAGCCAAACGAACCATTCCACCCCGCCGTTTCATACTTACATACATATAATCACGCCTTTATCCCTAATGGAGTAGGCAGAGCGTAAAATACCTAAACAAAGGTCGTTCCGCCACATCTGACAAAGTTTTAAGGAGTTGTTTAAGATAGATCTGTATGTTTCTGTAGTGACAGGTTGTCAGCCCATCGCCTAAATTACAATATACTAAATCGAATAACATGCTGGTTTTTACAGCATGCTTGGAAGGAAATGCAGCTGGCACATTCTATGTTCTTCTATCGCTCCCAGTCCAGGATGGAAGCAATATATCTCATCACCAATTAGTTTGTCTTCCCACAAAATCCATATAATAATATTTTTTTCTTCCAAAAAGAAGAATAATCATTGATATCGATACATATACGCAAAGTCGCCAACAGATGGCGCTGTTAGTTTCTGAAACGCGGTAACGACTTGTTTTCCCTAAAGTGATATGAACACATACAAGTTATAGTTTCGTCATCATCTTACTTTGTCAGACAATTATAGAATTTTTAAAATGCCATCGATACCATTAAAATGGTTACGCGGCTAATATATAAAAAATAAACAATGACATAAATAAATTTTATCCAACATACATACATAACGTCATGCCTCTTTCCCGGAGGGGTAGGCAGAGATCACATCCTTCCATTTGCTACGATCCTTGCAAACTTCTTTCGCTTCATCTACACGTACCATTATTCTCAAAACATGCTTAGGGAGAAAGCATACTAAAAGTTCCGATATGTAGTTGGCCTGCCCACATAAGGTCCCGATTTTAGCTTTTTCGCTTATATATCGACACGGTGCGTTGCAGGGGAATCTTGCAATGGCCAAACAAAGGCTCATGAAAATCTGTACAAAATCGTGGTACAAATTTTTTTCTCGGATCAATACTTAGAAAGATATGGTGAAAGAAAATGAACGATAATCTTCCTTACTGACTGACTGATTGACTGACTCATCAACGCTGAGCCTAATTTACTCATCATCTCCCTAGCCTTATCCCGTATCTCACGAGGTCGGCTTCCTAATCTAGGGAATGAACGAGGGTACTGGTTTTTACACAGAGCGACTGCCATCTGACCTCCGCAACCTAGATGGGAAACCAGACCCAATCCTAAATTAGGTCAGAGTTTTCAAGCCGCCAATGCTTAGCACTGGCTTCTGATATGGCTTAACAACTAATATCTACGGTATTAAACGATATTAACCGGGACCAACGGCTTAACGTACCTTCCGAAGCACGGACAAAGCGCCGAATAAACGTACATATGAAATTCGAAAACCGAAAAACACATTGGTACGTGGTGGGATTCGAACCACGACCTCCCGCTCAGGAGGCAGCGGCCCTATCCACTACACCATCGGGCTCTTTCTGAGCCTAATTTACTAAAGCTAGAATAATGCAATTTGTACAGCGTCCTTTCATGACGTAACCTTCCAATGTGATGTACCTGTGTGTCTTATGCAGCTCCAAGACTTTCTCCTCAGTTTCAGGGGTGCAGGCACCAGGCGGCACTAGTTTCAACTGCTTGCAGAGACCAGCATTAACTTCAGAGTCCTCGTAGTCCCCCAGTTCTGACTGGAGGAGGTAACTGGCCAGCAGAGCGTGCGTCACCGTCGAGCACGGCAGGCGACCTGGAATTTTAAGGGTTTGGAATATGATTAAATAAAAAATTACATAGATATTTTTCACTTTTTTCTCCATTAGGGAAAAAACATAGAAAGTACAATAATACTTATAATAATAATATATATTTGCGAGCTTTTAGTTTATCAGTCAGTCGTTTTTTTATTTTTTATTCGCACAAATGTGGTCAACAAGTTAGTTATTCAAACAGTACATTTCATATTAAGTAAAAGCTTAATTTTGAATTATTTTTCGGAACTTTTATTACTAGTTTCGATTCTCATTAGCCAAGATTGGAGACGAAACCAAATTCAAATAAATGGGCGATTGTTGTATGATTTGATTACCTTCTAGCTTCTTCTTCATCTTGCCTTGTAGGTCAATCAACCCGCGATGAAACCTGGTGTCAGAGTTTTGAAACCGCCTCATACAAATAACCTTCTAGCACGTATACGGAATGAAAGGGACAGCGTCCCGCAAACTGATAGGGGTTGCTCATCGACACTCAACAACTATTACTAGAATGTTTTTTCAGGAAGTAAAAAAAAAATTGCTTTTCCATAAAAATTGTCTGATCGAGGTGGACATTTTGTATGAAAGGTGAAGGTTTGTGTAAAGGTAAATTTTTGTTTTCATCTCCTGAAATAATTTCCTGGTGAGAGTTGTTCAGTTTCGTTGCCTGAGCAATCCGTATCAGTGTGCGTAGTACGCTGACCCATATATCCGGTATAGTGGAGTAGTGGAAGGTATCAAGTAGGTCAGTCAGTCAGTCAGTTGGGCATGTATGACAATCACCCAATGAGGATCAATTTTATCGAGGGTAAGTCAAAGCAAAAATAAACCATTCAAGTAGTTTATAGTTTCGACGTACTTCCAGATTCAGTAGAGGTGGAATTCTTAAAAGGGAAGCCGACGGAAATCTGCTTGTATGGACCCTTCGCAACTGGACCAAATTCATATTTAGTAGTACCTTCTAGTAAGTCGTTCCTAACAGCCAGCACAAGCTGGTATCTCGTCAGCTCCTCCTGAAGCTGAGCTGGCTCCGGTGGGTAGAACTTCACAGCGAACTTCAGGTCCCATGGCTCATCTGGAAAATGCAGCAGAAACGGTAAACTTACTACGGAAAACAAAAAAAAGAAAACGATTCACGACTCTTCAACAATTTTGCTGCTTTTATACCATAGAGAAGGCCTTATAGGCAATGCATAAGACCCTCTCTTATTGTCTCTATTTTTCTCTATGACAGGTATTTTTAATTCCTGGCAGGTGCATACGCATAACACTCGTTTGTGAAAATTTGCAATCTTGTAAAAAGATATCACGCTACAGACGGCATATAAGCAATTTTTGAACGGGATAGGAGACCGAGAATAAAAACATCAGAATATACCACTCGCACTCGATGCAGCAGCATCTAAGATCTTGAGACTACTTCTTCTTAAGGAGTCCTTCTTCACCAAGTTGAGGTTCTCGCATACTTCAAGAGATCAACTAGTATCTCTCTGGACGCCTTGAGGTGAAAGATGTTTCATCAGCTTTGAGACGCGTTTCTTCTTCGTACAACAGCCCAAAGTAGTCTTTGGTTCAGAAACCCTTAGTATCTTTAGCAAGAAAGACTCTTTTAAAACAAAATGGCTTCTCGGTTCACTCACGTTTCATCAGCTTTGAAACGCGTTTCTCCAGGTCGATCCAGCAGCGAGGGTCGCCGCGGTCTTCGTACAGCAGCCCCAAGTAATCTTAGATTCAAAAACCCTGAGTATCTTTAGCAAGAAAGACTCTTTTAAAACAAAATGGCTTCTCGGTTCACTCACGTTTCATCAGCTTTGAGACGCGTTTCTCCAGGTCGATCCAGCAGCGAGGGTCGCCGTGGTCTTCGTACAGCAGCCCCAAGTAATCTTAGATTCAAAAACCCTGAGTATCTTTAGCAAGAAAGACTCTTTTAAAACAAAATGGCTTCTCGGTTCACTCACGTTTCATCAGCTTTGAGACTCGTTTCTCCAGGTCGATCCAGCAGCGAGGGTCGCCGCGGTCTTCGTACAGCAGCCCAAAGTAGTCCTTCTCCACCAAGTTGAGGCTCTCGCATACTTTGTTGAGGAGCTCATGCCCGCGGATCTTTCTCTGGAATTTGCAGAAATGTACAAGTTAGGAATCAAAATACAAACTTTCCTTTAGTTTTGATAGATAGCTTTCGTATAAGTAAGTAAATATTCTTTGGAACACGTGACTGCTACTAGACGTCGAGACCGCGTGTTTAAAAATAAGAGTAAATATCTTCTTCAGGTTTCGTAGTTGCCACTATGAGGCGTCGCGATTGGGGTGGTTGAGAGGGGTTGGCACCGGCCTCCTTGCAAAAAAAATGCAGCTTACTCATGACCGGTGTAGGAGTAATTACTGCTCAAAGTACATGATAGATTTACGAGGACATCCACTTTGACCCTTCTTGACTATTTTACTCTTCACTCTGCGGTTTCCGGCTTCGTCTACGCAACTTTGCCCGGACTTCGGTATACGCTGGTGTAAAATCGTTATCTTCGATGTCTGTCACGTCGTCCAGCTTTCGTCTACTTCGTAATGTAGAAGTATTTGAGCTCCAATATGGAAACAATAAGAAGTCTACTTACATAGGTTAAGTCCATGGCGGATCCATGGAAAAGTCCCACCTTGATCTTGGCGAGGATGGTCCTTCTTAAACGGTTTTGTTGCTAGTGTTTTCCTTGCGTTGTGCTGGGGACCGCTTACCGACTTTGTCTACTCAACAATCTTGCTCGGTCTTTAGCATACGCTGGTGTAAAATCGTTCTCTTCTATGCTTCCGCTGTCATGTCCAGTACTTCTTCACCCTGATTAATCTAAGGCCTGATTGAGCTTATACCAGGTGTAAGGGACAGCATCCCGCAAACTGATAGGGGTTGCTCAGTCAATGATACTAAAACAACTATCAGCAGGAATTTATTTTTAGGGAGTGAAAGAAAAAAATACTTTCCCACACAAAACGAGGACCTCGATCTGACATTTTGTATGGATAATCTAAATTTGTTTTCACTTCCTGATAAAAGGATCCTGCCTGTTCAGTTTAGTTGACTGAACAACCCCAAACACTTTGAGGGACGCTGTCCCTTACACCTTATATTTGTTATCACTATTAAAACAATTAGAAATCTACTTACATCGGCGTCGAAGTCCATGGTGGATCCATCGAGGAGGTCCACCTTGATCTTGACCAGGTTGCCGGCGGGGCGGCGCCGCGGGGAGTCCTTCTTGGACTTTTCGTCCTTGGCCACGGACTCCGGCATCTTGGCCGATCTTCAGCACCTGAAAGCAAGGAGATATCGAAGGTTAGAGACATGGCATCATGAACGAGGGCTTCTTCTGTTTAGAGTGTCAATGGAACACGAGAAATTACATCGTAGCGGCCCAGAATTCAGCCACTTGTATTAATTTTTAGAGCTATGCTATAAGATAATCTTGGTAAATCACACAAACTTCATCTTTAAAGTTGATATGTTTTAGTTTCGCGGGGTGATATTGTTGAATTGTTGAAAATTTTCACAACCATCTGCACGAGACATGCTTCAAGTGTCCAAGTGTTAACTCAACTAAGTATATTCTCAGTTCCCTGATCATTATGCCTGGCTCAGTCAATGATACTGAACAACTTCCACCGGAATTTTATTTCAGGCAGGCCTCTATCGGACAATGTATAGAAACGCCATTTTTTTTTCACTTCCTGTAAAAAGTTCCCGGTGAATGTTGTTTAGTGTCAATGACTGAGGAACCTCTATCAGTTTGACACACGGTAGATCAAGTCTAACACGAAACGATTCAATTCTTGCACAATACGTTGCGCCCGGATCGAAACTAACCTACCTAATATTGACCATGACATAACAAAGGTGACCCTAGGACTCGTGTACTCAGCCTATCAACACTAGAACATTTATAGCTCTATCGCCCTCTGTAGGTGCTATGACGTCACACCTCCTGATTGGTCGACAAAGCGACCTCGAGGACTATAGGCCGCGTCCTTAATTCGACCAATTGTGGTCCGTAGGCGCCTGCGACGAATAAAGACGTTGCTAACTGTTGAACTGTATTGTACTATTGTACTGTACGACACGGTTCTCTATGAACGTGGGCGGGGGCGCCACATATAGGGAGAAGAGAGTTAGTTTCCCTTATCGTCACGTTCATTTATAGCGTGGACGTAATGTACTGGGTATTACTATGGCGGAATAGGTATTACAGTCTATCGCACGAGATTGGCTAACTTTGGGTAGGGAAAAGAAGTTTATTGCAAAGGTTGGCATTTTCTAAGTGTATGGTAAGATGTGTGAGACTGTATTTAAATGTAGTTATTGTGTGACATTTGGCGAGGCAGTGTTTTAATAAGTAATGATAAAGAAAGATAAATTGCTTCCTTCTTGAGTTGGAGTTTGGTTGGATACAACCTGTGCTCAAACGTAATAAAATAAGAAATTATGTAGTTATCTGCATTTGTTATATTTGGCACCCAAAGTTATATTTTATGTTTCTCCCCTGGACTAAGTGGCGCCGTGGCGAAGTCAAGAAATCATAATTCACTGAAAACACAATCAATCGGAAATGCAGTAGATCAGATTGAGGTTAAAGCAATGAAGGTCATTAAAACCTCATAGATTTGCAACTTATAGTTCGTTGTAGTTACAGATAGAAAATTTTCGAAAAATGGTAATTTTTTGCACTTTTGTTATCTGTAACTGCAGTGAACACTGAATTATTTATTTATAATGCTTAAAAAAAGGAGTAATACGAACAGTATCAAAGCTGGCGATTACTGCACCAACAAGAGCAAAGCTCTTCAATTTATGATGAAAATATTAATATCAGTACCTATACTTCAATCTGATCTACTAAATTTTCGATTAATTGCGTTTTCAGTGAGTAATGATTTTTTTACTGATAAGGGCGCTGGCGTGCACCGGGGTCCTCTTAAGCATAAAATTAGAGGAAAGAACCAAAAACCATGCTGGACTGGGAGCGAGAGAATAACAAAGAATGTGCCAGTTGCATTTCCTCCCGAGCATGCTGTAAAAACCAGCTAAGGGATCAGAGGGTTTCAGTATATTGTAATTTAGGCGATGGGCTGACAACCTGTTACTACAGCAATATACCTACAAATCTATATTAAATAACTCTCAAATCTTTGCTAGACGTGGCGGAACGACCTATGTTTGGGTCGTATATGCTCTGCTTACCCCATTAGGGATAAAGGTGTGATTATATGTATGTTTGTAAGAACCAAAAATGTATGTCAGCGCTGGATGCCACGCTTGATCAAAGTGGTCCAAGCCGTAACCTGAGTATTCAAGTCAACCGTGTATTTTTTTGTCTCATTACAAATTGAGATATCGTACTAGAAACAATAAAAAAAATCTTGTTCTAGCTCATAAATTCTATAACAAAACCAACTGCGACAACGAACAGTAATAATAACAAAGGTATTGCGATTCCAATAACCGTTAAAAGATTCACACAACCTCGGACAAGGTTAAAAGACTGTACAGACAAGGCGACTCGAAACGTTCCGAATAGACTTTTTTGCAATATGATTTAAAACTCGCATGGCGTAGTTATTATTTAAATATCGTATGGTATTATTTGCTGCGAAGTCGGTTTTTGGTCCACTCTTAGCACTGCCCGGGATCACGTGTAGGGTTTTTAAGGCAGTTCCTACGGACGTGGAGCGACATCGTCTTGTAACGGCCATTTTTAGGAACAGTGACCAGGACAATACACAGAATCCGTTCCCTTCCAGACAATCAGATTTCCCAGTTTAGTTGGGACAATGCAGGGTCCCCTGATTGTCTGAAAGAAATAGGATTACTATGATCGCTACAAACCGGTTGTCTGTACAAACCCCCGGCGCCTGCAGCAGATTAAAACGCGCCGCGATTGACCGCGATTTCTTCCAAAGCGCATTCAGATCCGAACAACGCACGTGTTATTATGATCGCTGCAAACCCTCTTGTCTGTACAAACCCCCGGCGCCTGCAGCAGATTCAAACGCGCCACGATTTCTTCCAAAGCGCGTTCAGATCCGAATAATGCACGTGTTATTATGATCGCTGCAAACCCACTAGTCTGTACAAACTCCCGACGCCTGCAGCAGATTGAAACGCGCCGCGATTTCTTCCAAAGCGCGTTCAGATCCGAACAATGCACATGTTATTATGATCGCTGCAAACCCTCTTGCCTGTACAAACCCCCGGCCCCCTGCAGCAGATTGAAACGCGCCGCGATTTCTTCCAAAGCGCGTTCAGATCCGAACAATGCACATGTTATTATGATCGCTGCAAACCCTCTTGCCTGTACAAACCCCCGGCCCCCCTGCAGCAGATTGAAACGCTCCGCGATTTCTTCCAAACCGCGTTCAGATCCGAACAATGCAAATGTTATTATGATCGCTGCAAACCTACTAGTCTGTACAAACCCCCGGCGCCTGCAGTAGATTGAAACGCGCCGCAATTTCTTCCAAAGCTTGTTCAGATTTGAACAATGCACGTGTTATTATCCAGCATTGTCGTTCGAGTATTGTGTGCTAATGTTAATGTATGAGAAATTACGTGGATACCTTTATTCTGCCTTCGTTTAAGCACAGAATAAGTAAGGTGCAGTAAAACGTATGTCTTTCTCAATGCGAACCAAGCGTACCCAGTATAGAGATTGCAAACCGGTGCCATTATAGCCACCCACCGGGCATTCTTACCAGCCCGGTCACCAGACCCGGTAGGTATGAAAACCGCGATGCGGGAGGCAGAAACCGTTGCGAGCCGCGCGCAAAGTTGCCGTTCTGTTCTTACATTGCATTTATTTTGTTACTTAGTTAGACTATATTACAATTATGGTTGTTTACAGTTACAGTACAGCCTAGCCTACAGCAGTTATAAGATTTTGCTATTTGCTCAATTAGTAATAGTAACACTCACTAGTCGTAATACTCACAGCTAAAGTTTAAGAAAAACATAAAATTTTGTTTTTAGCAAATAAAAATTTGTTGTTTGTTTTATACCAATTACCAAAGATACCAAAAGTATCAAATATCTGTAGATCGTATCTAAGTTGATAATACAAGTATAGTATTTTTAAATTGTTGAATTTAATATTTTTACATTTTTAATTTTATTTTAATTTATATTGATATTAAGTTTGACATATTTTTTTTTCTGACTAAATCTATTCATGTTGATGTCCTATAATGTACCTGTATTGTTCACGAATAAATTGAATTGAATTTAATTTCAAGCTGCGTTATTATTATTAGTATCTTATTCAAAATTCTAATACCATGTTTTCAAATAGGCACTATAAGGGTAATGAGAGAACTTATAAAAATAATAATTACTAATACTAATGTTACTATTCCATACTAAGTATAAGAAAAATATCCAATCCTGTATTAAACCAGTGATTTTGAGACTTTGACTGAGGCTAATTATTGTGATTATTGTTGATTTGTTAGTTTATAATAAATATTAATTCATAACCTGCAATCATTGTCTTTTTCCATTCAGATACAGCATATTTTTATAAAAATCTTTAAAAGTTTCATTGCTAACACATCAACCCGGCCGGACCCTGCTTACCCGGATCATACCGGGTTGCAATCTCTAATCCAGTAACATTGCTCCATTGTAGACTCTGTCTGTCTGTCTGTCTGTCACCTCAGACCTTCAGAGATAGGCTAGAGTCAAGTCAAGAGTATCCTAACTAATATTATAAATGCGAAAGTTACTAATCAAAAGTATCCATACTAATATTAAAAATGCAAAAGTAACTCTGTCTGTCTGTTACTCTGTTACGCCCAAACGACTGAAGAGATTACGATGAAATTTGGTAGGGTTATAGGTGGGATCCTAGGAAGTGACATAGGCTACTTTTGCCCTAGGGAAAATATATTATACCCCGCGGGAAAACTCATTTGACGCGGGTGAAACTGCTGAAAGCTAAAACTAATAAAATTAAATTACTGAAATAGACCTTGCACCGATCTGTCTTGAAATCTCCATTTGATACATAACTTATCAGCCGATAATGGTAAGCTTAAAAGTACGATCAAGATAGCTTACTGCTCCTTTTCTTAACTGTGGTATAATAACAGTAAAAAAGATAATATTTATGCGAATTAGTTTTTTCGCCAAGTATTATTGTTGATGGTTTTATTGCTTTGAATATTAAACAAATGAGAAAATGTTGAGAATTTCGATCGAAGGTGGAAAATACTGAAATTCGTTAAATTCAAAGATTTGCAAAAAAATAAGAGATTTTTGGCAAAACTCCTCTCAAATATAACAAAAAATACATAGGCAGAGCGTAAAACGTCTCTTAAAAGGCGCTTTCGCCACGTCTGACAGAAATTGAGGGCATTTTCAGATTGTAATGTATTGCTGTAGTGACAGGTTGACAGCCCATCGCCCTGGAATCCCTTTTGCTGACTTCTAAAGCATACCCGTGAGGAAGGGCCACTGGAACATTCTATGTTTTTCTTTCTCTGCCAGTCCAGTATGGAAGAAATACTTATAACAAAGAATAGGAAAAGTAAGTTCTGACTCTTTCTTTTTACTGGAAAAGCAATACTTATCGAGTTTTCTTTTACAAGTTTCCCACGACTTTCCAACTTGAGCGTAAACGTTTCGAGTTTAGGCGCGTGTTGACACAACAGTGTGAAAACTTGCCTTTCCATTTCCGCTTGACACAACCTCACTAAACGGTAATTATACCTACTGGAGAAATTCTAAATGCCATTCAGAAGGTCTAAATGCCATTCAGAAGGAAACAAAAGAATAAATAATACCAAAATACAAGGATTATTGTTTATTGAAATTTGGGCGATGGGCTGACAACCTGTCACTACAGCAATATACCCACAAATCTATCTTAAAAAACCCTCCAAACTTTGTCAGACGTGGCGGAACGACCTTTATTTAGGTTGTTTACGCTCTGCCTACCCCATAAGGGATAAAGGCGTGAATAAAACTATATACTATTCTGTACACCTGACGTAGGGTGGACTTAAAAACAGCCAAGCTGTGTTCACACCTTTTTCCACTTCTGTAAAATATCTATATGCCTTCCTGTCCTGTTTTATTATGTTATTCTTGATTGTGTGTTTTTATTTTTGGTAATGTGTTTTGTGGAAATAAAGTGATTTGTATTTGTATATGTTAAATACAAGGAAACTAGCTTTCTGTCTTCTTCTTGTCGTGTACCCACATCGAATCGACCCACTCCGGATCGGGAGCCCATGGCTGAGACCACTACACCACGCATTTAGTTAGTATGGTTATCTTATAGAATATACGGGGTGTAAGGGACAGCGTCCCGCATACTGATGGGGGTTGCTCAGTCAACGAAACTGAACAAGTACCAGGTTACTTTTTTGTGAAAAATAATATTTGGTTTCCATACAAATTGTCTGATCGAGGTGGTGGTAATTTTGTATGGGACGCAGTGGCGAGGGGTGCAATTTCATCAAGGGTAAGCCAAAACTAAAAAAAACATTCAAGTACTTTATAGTTACGACGTAATTCTGGATTTGGTGGAGCTGGAATTCTTGAAAGGGAAGCCGGTGGGAATCGGCTTGTATGGACCCTTCGCCACTGATGGGACGTATTTTTTTCTTACATACATACATAAAATCACGCCTTCATCCCTTACGGGGTAGGCAGAGCGTTAAACGCCTCGTAAAAGGCGCTTTCGCGGCGTCTGACAAAAATTGAGGGCAATTTTAGATTGTAATGTGTATTGCTAATGTGTTGTGACAGGTTGTCAGCCCGTCGCCTAAATTACAATACACTGTAACCCCCGAGTCCCTTTTGCTGTCATTAAATTAATTTATAATTCATTTAATTAATTATTCATTTTTGTAATTTTTTCTTTCATCTCCTAAAAGAATTTCCCGGTGAAAGTTTCACTGACAGAGCAACCCCTAATAGTTTGCGGGACGCTGTCCCTTCCACCCGGTAGAATATACAGCAAATTTTATAGTTTCTTGGACTAAATATACCTGGATTATATCCTGATCGCTTCCAGTAACGTCATAATAAACTAGTCCGGTTTCTACAGTTATGTGACGTCATACAGTCTGGGGCAATAAACTTTACGATAGGTTATAGAAAAAGCTATTGGTAGAAACAAAATTGCAATTCCATATCAGAATTAAAATATCAGTTTAGCAAAAACGAGAAGAAACATGCGCCACTTTCTTCGCTAACACATACAAATATTCATTACATATATACATAAAATCACGCCGTTCTCCCTAATGGGGTAGGCAGAGCGTAAACGACCTAAAGAAAGGTCGTTTAGACACGTCTGACAAGTTTTGAGTGTTATTACAGAAGATTATGATGTATATAGCCTCATCCCGTATCTCACGGGGTTGGATACATAATATAGGGAATTGTTTGTACTTTGTATAAAAGTGAACCTACATAATATGTACTCTCCATTAGGGATAAAGGCGTGATTATAATATAATGGAGTAGGCAGAGCGTAAACGACCTAAACAAAGGTCGTTCCGCCACGTCTGACAAAGTTTTGAGAATTATTCAAGATGGATTTGTACGTATATAAGTGAACCAAATAAATAATATAAAAAAAAATATAAAGGGAATTAAACGAGGATACTGGTTTTTACGCAGAGGTTGTCACCTGACCCCCGCAATTAATCATCATTTATTTATATACAAAATATAGTACATGGGCGGACTTAATGCCAAAGGCATTATCTATCAGTCTACCATAGGGCACCTGGAAATTACAAGACAGGTGCAAAAATCATCTTTATTACTATAAAGTTGAAATAAAAGTCACCAGTTAATAAAGTTGCTTCCATGCTGGATTGGGAGTGATACATAAACAAAGAATGGGCCAGCTGCATCTCCTCCCGGGCATGCTGTAAAAATCAGCTAAGGCATTCGAGGGCTTCAGTGTATTGCAATTTAGGCGATGATGGGCTGACAACCTGTCACAATAGCGATACACATTTCAGTCTAAAATAGCCCTCAAATCTTGTCAGACGTGGCGGAACGACCTTTTTGTTCGTTTACGCTCTGCCTACCCCATTCAGGACAAAGGCGTGATTATATGTATGTTAAATAAAACATGTGGGTAAGTACTTGGCCGCAAAATACGCAATCCTATAATGTTCCAAATTCGAACTACTCATTACATAATTGTCGACATCCTGCGCTTACCATGCTGCCAGTTCCAAATAGACACCCTGAACTCTTTGTCCTTGTGCTAAGGTATATTTTCAATCGAACTAGTTCGATACGAAACTAGTTTCGTATATCGTATACCGCCAACTACAAGAACCTATACACCGTATTCCCTTGTGATAAAGCTTTCATTCGACTGGATTAGACTTCGCCGGGCCCCTACAGTTAGATGACATCACACCTGGCCGGTCGTTGACCCCTGTCATAGAGCAGTCAACCTGCAGATAGCAAGTGAAGGTTATCGGTGCAAGTGTCTCATATTACTATTTGTTTTGTTAGAAGATTGTACTATTTATTTACTTATGATACGGATTTTAAATTTTGCTCTATCGTGTGTGCCTGTTTATTTTTTCCTAATATTTTTTTATGCTGGGCTGGGAGCGACAGAAAATCATAGAATGTGCCAGCTACATTTCCTCCCGGGCATGCTGTAAAAAACCAACAACCTGTCACTACAGCAATATACCTACTAATCTATCTTAAATAACCCTCAAAACTTTATCAGATGTGGCGGAACGACCTTTGTTCAGGTCGTTTACGCTCTGCCTACCCCATCCCCTATAAAAATGAAAATAATAAAAAAAAAACATAATGATGTGCGCGGTCTAACCTTGGGTCTAATAAATCCTGTCTTCTTCTTAGCTAAGAAGAAGAATAAATCCTGTGAAAAATATTTATTATTTATATTCCGGTACGTGCGGTTTCTTAATATAAAATTTTATCTGCTTAAGCTTTATTAAGTCTTAATTACTAACGGACGTAAGAAACCTTGTGTCCTGTCATCAAACCTAACTATGATGCTTGGTTTAGAGCCAAGTAATTGTATGTTAATACTGTTTATACAGCAGTGCCCTAAGCACCTCTAAGCCACTGGTTGTCATAAAACTACTTATACAAATATACTTATATATGGCATAATATTTGGAATAATATACCCCCACCACTTCAGAAGCTTAAGTCTGTTCCTAATTTTAAATTATTGTTTAAGAAATATGTCTTATCACAACAAATCAATGGTAATTTTGAACAATTGTTTTGATATCTGTCTGGCCGTACTACCCATATTTTTGTTTATTCTTTTAACATCTTAATATTTTTGTCAATTTAAGATTTCATTGTTATTGTTTTAGGCTTAATATTATCACTCGAATGTATGTTACCCGAATATTTTTAAGTTTTACTTTTATAAATTATTATTATTTACATGAAGCTCTCCTCTCACCAAAGGTCCAGCTGAAAATCAGCGCTGTGGTCCAGAGCCACAGCTTTTTGCTGAGCTGATCGCCATTTAAGCGCCTACAAATCTGACTTTTTATAGCTAAGTTCGTTGTGTATGTATGTTTTTGATTTTTGTTATTTAATTTAATTTTATTGATTTTTATGTCCTTGTGATTTGTACATACATACATACATACATATATTCACGCCTGTATCCCTAATGGGGTAGGCAGAGCGTAAACGACCTAAACAAAGGTGTCCCGCCACGTCTGACAAAGTTTTGAGGGCTATTTAAGATAGAATTCTAGGTATATTGCTGTAGTGACAGGTTGTCAGCCCATCGCCTAAATTACAACATACTGAAACCTTCGGATCCCTTAGCTGGATTTTACAGCATGCCCGGGAGGAAATGCAGCTGGCACATTCTATGTTTTTCTCTCGCTCCCAGACCAGCATGGAAGTTGTGATTTGTATAGGTGCTAAATAAATGTTTTATCTATCTAATATCTTGTAAGTATAATTTACTTGTGGTTATAATAACCACAGCTTCTGTTCATTGAAGAAAATTAAAGTATTGACTAGCTCAGTACACCAGTTTTGGGAGGTGTGGCATTTATTGGCCCCTCCTGATGTAGTTGTAATTTGGTATAGTTGTTTTATTTCACGGCTGCCGCTCAGCCATACTACATACATACATACATATAATCACGCCTTTATCCCTAATCGGGTAGGCAGAGCGTAACCTAAACGAAGGTCGTTCGCCACGTCTGATAAAGTTTGTATAATTTGTAGGATCATTGCTGTAGTGACAGTCTGTCAGCCCATCGCCTACATTGCAATATACAGAAACCCTTGGATTCGTTAGCTCATTTCTACAGCATGCCCGGGAAGAAATGCAGCTGGCACATTCTATGTTTGTCTCTCGCTCCCAAGCCAGCATTGAAGAATACTTGCTCAACCATACTTGTGTGTGGAAATGTACCTACACGCGCATTGCTTTAGTGTGCGTGAGTTCGGCATTTTTTCTTTCAGCCAATCTAGTGATTCAGTCTGCATTGTCTTAACGAAACTGAGGAAAGATTACAAATATCAGCTTTCTATATAACCCGATTTGGAATCGTAACCAGGACCTCCGGATCGGGAGCCTATGGCTCTGACCACTAGGCTCTTTAGATTCGGAGATAGAAGTATATTAATATCTACCTTGCAAGACCTAAAGTAAGCCCGTGCATATTATTAAGAAAGACGGTCCCCATTTCTTGGTGGTTATCAGACTGTGACGTGACCTCCGCTCAGTGAGACACTTGTAACATTGTTGTAGTACTGTAACGTGTTTTAGGAACAACTTAAGTCATATTCCTAGCCTTATCCCGTATTTCTCGGGGTCGGCTACCTAATCTAGGTGATTGAACGAGGTTACTGGTTTTTGCACAGAGCGACTGCCATCTGACCTCCGCAACCCAGAAGGGAAACCAGAACCAATCCTAGATTAGGTCAGTTTTTTTTTTCAAGCCGCCAATGCTTAGCACTGGCCTCTCATATGGCTTAACGACTAATATCTAAGGTGTTAAACGATATTAAGCGGCTTATCGTGCCTTCCAAAGCACGGAAAAAGCGCCGAATAAACGTACATATGAAATTCTAAAATCGAAAAACACATTGGTACGAGGTGGGGTTCGAACCACGACCTCCCGCTCAGGAGGCAGCGGCCCTATTCACTACACCATCGGGCTCACTTTTCGCTCTCTAGGAAGTACTTAAGTAAAGAAAAAGAAAATTCAATGAAATTACTACTACTAATTCGCTGGCTCAGCGACCCGAACTGGATCTTGGCCTCCGACATTAAAGAAGTTGTTAAGATACCGACAAAAAAGAAATAAAATTAGAGCTGTGCTAAAATATTTCCGGTGCTTGTTAACGGGTAAACGGTAACTTCGCAATATGCCCACTATTTAACTAAATCTATCAAATAAAAAAACGAAAAGGGAAATTAAGCGAAAGAGACGTTTTGCGAAAGGGACATACTGCGAAGGAATAGGTAAGATTGGATCACATTCTGAGCTTTCTAAGATTATAGAATCCCCATAAAATTGTTTTATATTTCGTGTTTTAAACATTTGGTTCATGCGTTCCACTTTTCAACAGTTGCTGTATGAAAAAGCTTTTACAATTACCTTGTTACTAATCAAGATCCTTCCAAGTCACGCGTCTTTTATTAATACATACATATAATCAAGCCTTTATCCCTAATGGGGTAGGCAGAGCGTAAATAATCTAAACAAATGTCGTTCCGCCACGTGTGACAAAGTTTTGACGGTTATTTAAGATGGCTTTGTAGGTATATTACTGTAGTCACAGGTTGTCAGCCCATCGCATAAATTGCAATATACTTAAACCCTCGGATCCTTTAGCTGGTTTTAACAGCATGCCCTGGAAATCCAACTGGCACATTATACGTTTTTCTCTCGCTCCCAGTACATCATGGAATACTTAGATGTTTTGTTATTTGCCGAATTGTTCGTTACTTCAATTAAGGGTGATCCATCATAGCCTGGGATGAATTTTAAGGCTTATTAAATAATCCTTTTTTTATTTTTAAATTGTACATAAAATCACGCCTTTATCCCTTACGGGGTAGGCAGAGCGTCGAACGCCTCGTAAAAGGCGTTTTCGCCACGTCTGACAAAAACTGATGGCAATTTTAGATTGTAATGTGTATTGCTATAGTGACAGGTTGTCAGCCCATCGCCTTTAAAAATTACAATACACTGTAACCGTCGAGTCGCTTTTGCTGAATTCTACAGCATGCCCGGGAGGAAGGGCAGCTGGAACATTCTATGTTTTTTATCTCTCCCAGTCCAGCATGGAAGTGAAATTTTTAAATTGTCTTCTTTACTTACCAGTTGTATGTCTAATTGTGACATTTTCAGTTCATTCTATCTTGCTCATAAATGTCGAGTCTTCAACTCTTGACCTTTCTACTCATTGAGTGAGTCATTCAGTACCTATGTATATTGATTCATAAATAGAGACTACTCAAGTTCAGTTACTCAGCATTTTCAATTGATAGCAATCGATAGTAATAGAATATTTTATCTGTGATCGTCTGTGGCTAATCTTAAATCAGTATTAATTTTTGAACAGAGATTGAGACATGAAGAAAGTAAAAGATTTCTCGTATGTATTACTTGATAACCGCGTACCACAGTGAAATTAAGAAGAATTCATCTTATTTTTGTCTTTATGCAGATCAAAACTGGCTTTATACTGACTCTCGCTTACGGTGAAAATACTTTTTGTATGAAATCCATATCGGTATGTTTTTTATTGAGCACGACAATTCAGGCACTTCTTAGCGAATGGATTCTCGAATCGAACGACCGTATGAACCCTGGTGTCAGAGTTTTCATCCGCTTCATAATAACTATCGGCTTTCGTACTGATAGCTAGTTTTGAGTTCGTATCAGAAATATTAATTTAGTACAAAACTGTCTCGTGGAATATTTGTTTATATATCACGCTGTGTAGAGTTTTATTTTACTAATATTCTTGTACATACATGATTTCACCATATGGCCACATATCGTGTTCGTGTCTGCGTCGGAATGTCACTACAATACGACGCGCCCCAAAACACGCAATGTTTGTGACCCGGTATTACTGATTTCATTGCTGTAAGGAATATTAATTAAATTTTTGTGGATTAGAGTTACACATACGGCCTACATTTTTAAAAGTAGGGTCAGAAAAGGTTTTCACTTTTCTCCAATAATCCTTTTTTTATTATAAGAAATAGGTTTGCTGTTGACTCTAGGCACTAGGTCAGGAATGACCGTGACACAGTCGACGATGGATCGAGCTCACCCAGAAGATGCCTGTTATGGCACAGGCAATCTCACGCACCGACGGAACACAGCAAACTGTTCGGCGCCGGACTCCGGTCAGAGGGTGGTCGCGAGCCAGGTGAACCCTTGCGGAGCCTACCATCGCTTTGTTGGGATCGTTCAGCCGGACTTATTCACAGGGAGCCTGTGTTGCCGTTGCCCGGCGTGGACCACTAGGAGGTAGATCCCATCCTTCCCAAAAACTACAACAATATGTATTACAACTTGCATGATATACGATGAATGATGTTGACTGGTGTTGGCTGAAAAACAGCGTTGCAATGAGCTTTATGGTTTATTGCAACATTATGCTGAGCCAAAACCATTTCTTAGATAGTAAGTAACTGTTAAGTTTTGTATTGTTTTTATGTAATTAATTATGGTTTGTTTTTATTATTATTTCAATGTTTTGTCTGCCTGTTTTCTTTGTTTGTATTTTGTTTGCTTATTTTCTAAGAATAAATATATTTCTATTCTATTCTATTAATGATTGACTGCTTTTCAACCAACAATCCAACGAAATTCGAAACTTCCCAGTACATGCAAACAAAGGCAAACCCATTGAATCAACGAAACTACTAATCTTGAAAACTACGCTAAATTACATACCTAGGTGTTCGAAAATCATAAATAATAAATGGAGCTGAAGCGAACTGACTGTTCCATTGCTCGTCTGACGTATATTCTAGACTCCAGACTAATTCTCGTCTAACGAACATCTACCGAAATTACTTGGTCTTCCAAAGCCCTTTTCTGAATTGAAATTGCTGCTTAGCAATAAGGCCACCTATTTGTACCACTATTTGTTTTATTTACTTTTTTAGACTGTTTCTTTTCTGTGCAATGAAGTATATTCTTATCTTATCTTTCATCTGTGTTCTATTGGTGGTTTAAAATCTAAACCAAATGTCTTCCATGCTGGCCTGGGAGCGAGAGAAAAACTTGGATGTGCCAGCTGCATTTTCTCCCGGGCATGCTGTAAAAATCAGCTAAGGGATCCGATGGTTTCAGTATATAAAATTTAAGCGGTGGACCGAAAACCTGTCACTACAGCAGTATACCTACAAATCTATCTTAAATAACTCTCAAAATTGTGTTCGATCCGTTACGGAACGACCTTTGTTTAGGTCGTTTACGCTATGCCTAGGCGTGATTATATGTACATGTGTATGTATGTCTAATGATGGTTTAAAATCTGCACCAAACTTCCCATACTACTGGAAGATTGATCTCGTTTATGTTAGAACAACGCAAATGCTTCATAGAACACTAATCTTTCTTTGATAGACGGTTTCATAAGCTCATTAGGCGATTTAAACACTATGAAACTGTAAAATTTGTACCATGCTGGACTGGGAGCGATAGAAAACATAAAATAGGCCAGCTGCATCTAATCCCGGGCATGCTTTAAACACTATTTAAATTTCGGGGGATTCAGTATATTGTAATTTAGGCGACGGGCTGACAATCTTGCACTACAGCAATATAGGTTCAGAAGATCATCATCATCCTAGCCTTATCCCGTATTTCTCGGGGTCGGCTACCTAATCTAGGTGATAGAACGAGGGTACTGGTTTTTACACAAAGCGATTGCCATTTGACCTCCGCAACCCAGAAGGGAAACCAGACCCAATCCTAGATTAGGTCAGAGTCAAGCCGCCAAAGCTTAGCACTGGCCTCTGATATGGCTTAACGACTAATATCTACGGTATTAAACGATATTAACCGGGACCAACGGCTTAACGTGCCTTCCGAAGCACGATTCAGAAGATATATCTTAAAAATTAACGACCTCCGTAAGGGATAAAGGCGAGACTGTAGTTTTCGATCGCATTACAACCTAGTTCAAAGAACAAAATAAAAGAATGGACAGCAATGGATATCAAATATTTAGTTAAATCCTCATGTTTTCATTAAATTTGAAACATAAACGACGTGACGTTTCTGCATAGAATGTGCCAGCTGCATTTCCTCCCGGGCATGCTGTAAAAACCAGCTAAGGCATCCGAGGGTTTCTGTATATTGCAACTTATGCGATAAGCTGACAATCTGTCACTACAGCTCAATATACTTACAAATCCATCTTAAATAACCCGCGAAACTTCGTCAGACGTGTTGCAACGACCTTTAATTTAATTTAACAGTTTATTGTACACAGAAACATACACAGAACAATTACATAGGAATCAAGACACAACAGGTACTGCTTATTTCTAAAATGAAATGTCTTACAGCAGACCTAAGAAGTGAGATAGCAAAAAACGTAAAGCGGATAAGACGTGCAACCTTTGTTTAGGTCGTTTACTCTTTGCCTACGCCATTAGGGATAAAGGCGTGATTATATGTATGTATGTACTGACGTGACCCAGCCCAGTCACAGGCCACCGGTTATTTGCATGTCATCACGCGATTCGCAGGCAAAGCTTGATGGCTTTTAGAAATGCTATGGGATTGGCTAATTCCATGAGCTATTTTATGGTAACTGAAGTTTATAATGGACTTTTTACTCTATCTCCATCTTTCTTCCATGCTGGACTGGGAGAGATAGAAAAACATAGAATGTTCCAGCTGCCCTTCCTCCCGGGCATGCTGTTAAAGTCAGCAAAAGGGACTCGAGGGTTACATTGTATTGTAATTTAGGCGATGGGCTGACAACCTGTCACTAAAGCAATACATATTACAATCTAAAATAGTCCCCTTAATTTTTGTCAGACGTGGCGAAAGCGCCTTTTACGAGGCGTTAAACGCTCTGCCTACCCCGTAAGGGATAAAGGCGTGATTTATGTATGTATGTATGTTTTTACTCTAGTAGCAAAAAATATAGAAAATTGTTATGTTTCAAAACGTCTTACATGAAGCCACGACTGCAAGACAAATAACATAACGTCATCCATACTGGTCCAATGAAGTTAAGATAAGATAAGAATATACTTTATTGCACATAAAAGACACAAGAGAAAATAAAATAAAATGAAACAAATAGTATTACAAATAGGGCGGCCTTATTGCTAAGCAGCAATTTCTTCCAGGCAACCTTAGGTTACAAGAAATAAAAGTTAGGACTCTACACATGATGATGTGAGAGTGTAAGATGTTACAGCCTGTAATGTACTACATTATATCAAGTCTTGATCTAGATTCACGAGTTTCATTATGATCGTGTTTGTGACCTCTATTTCAACCGCTCCCTTTGCTCTACACCTGTCAAAATGGCCGACAAGTCTGCTAGTTGTTTGTTAGGGCAATTGAGAATGAGTATGCCGAATGTACTCGTTGCAGGATTGCTTCTAAATATCTTACCTATAACCTAGACTCCAGCCAGTATCATTTAAATTTGCTATCTAATTTGATTTCTTCTTTCACGACTTTTCATATTCTTTAATTAGCATGATAGTATGGTGGATAGGACCGCTGCCTCCTGAGCTGCACCGCGTACCAATGTGTTTTTCGGTTTTCGAATTTCATATAATGTACGTTTATTCGGGGCTTTTTCCGTGCTTCGGAAGGCACGTTAAGCCGTTAGTCCCGGTTAATATCGTTTAATAAGGTAGATATTAGTCGTTAATCCATGTCAGAGGATGCTAAGCACCTGGTTACCCTTTTGGGTTGCGGAGGTTAAATGGCAGTCGCTTTGTGTAAATACCAGAACCCTCGTTCAATCACCTAGATTAAGTAGCCAGTCCCGTGAGATACGAGATAAGGCTAGAGAGATGATTACTTTTCATATTCTTTAATGTTCTCCGATTTTCCCGTCTTTACGCCATTAGTTATGAATCGTACAATGTAACGAGTGAAAGTGTGGTTGTCGTGTGCATTGGTCGTTGTCATCGCCGACTGCCCCAGTTTTGGACAGTAGCCGGTACTTCAGCTAACAGTTATTGCGTGAAATTGTACGTGCTGTACAGGTACCAAGAAAAGTTGTTTCGAAAGGTACGTTAGGAAGGTAGAGAAGATTCATTACAATGATTAAAAACGAAAAAAACACCTTTCATTATTATATTTATTTTTTATATGATAGGTTAGTTTAGTTTTGTGTGTCGTGAGAGTGAGCCAAGTGTTGTGTGCTCGTTTGGAAGAGTCGCGTAATAGAGGGTAGACCGATATGTCTGCCCTTAGCCACCACACCGCTCGCAAGTTCCTCAGTCGCTCTGTGATCATAACGCATGAAACTGCGTTGAAATATCGGACACTCATACAAAAATGGAAAACCTCGGTATATTTCCCGTTATTAATCATTACATACATACATATAATCACGCCTTTATCCCTAATGGGGTAGGCAGAGCGTAAACGACCTAAACAAAGGTCGTTCCGCCACGTCTGACAAAGTTTTGAGGGTTATTGAAGATACATTTGTAGGTAAATTGCTGTAGTGACAGGTTATCAGCCCATCGCCTAAATTACAATATACTGAAACCCTCGGATCCCTTAGCTGACTCTTACAGCATGCCCGGGAGGATATGCAGCTGGCACATTCTATGTTTTTCTCTCGCTCCCAGACCAGCATGGAAGTACTATTAATCATTATAATGTTGATAACCGAGAGAGTTTGAAAAAGACTACAGAAGATTCGTTAGAATTGGGCTACATTGGCGTCAATTCTCGCGTCATAATTCTAATTCTTAGAAGCGCTGTCACTTTCTTAACTTTGACATAAGAACAGGATAACAAATAAACCTAACGACTTTGACATTTCTTATCTAACATAAGACTGCTTATTTGACGTTAAATAGAAGAGCATGCTCTATAATCGCTACTTCTTATTTAAACCGTCTCACGTCAGATTAGGAATTAATTTGGTTTCAGTATTGTAATTTAGGCGATGGGCTGACAACCTGTCACTACAGCAATATACCTACATATCTATTTTAAATAACCCTCAAAACTTTGTCAGACGTGGCGTAACGACCATTGTTTAGGTCGTTTATGCTCTGCCTACCCCATTAGGGATAAAGGCGTGATCATATGTATGTATAATATCAGTATAGTAGATAATAAGCACTGTATCCGATTGTACTGAAGTATGTACGCGTTCGTTAACCTTATTGTTTTGGCGTGTGATTGTTATTTAAATACACTAGTTTACCATAATAACACTTGGAGAATGTCCTTAAGTATTTTAGTATGCACTTAAAATACATACTGTGTTTACAAATAAACATAAAGTGTGCTCAGCTGACTCATTGGCAAAAAATTATTCGTTTTCCTTGAAATCTTACGTGACTTCGCTATTTTATGAACATGTTTTAAGTTTATGAGATATTGGAAAGGACAATATCAGCTTTGAAATTTTGGTGAAAGTTTTGTAAATTTTCATTGCTTCTCTGCCTTTGTCCCGTTCGCCTAGAATTTCCCTCCTGGTTCCCTCTGACTCAGGTTGGCAGGTAAGGTCGAACATGGTCAGGTGGTGATTTTCGGCTAGCTCCAATGTGGACTGTGTTTGCGGTGCAGTGCAAACCATGCCACACTTAACATCGTGCCCGGCGTGCCCCAGCACTTGCACGCCATCGGATTTAATGGACGGCAGTCAATCCGCAATACAAGTGGCTGAATTCTGGGCCGCTAAGATGTAATTTCGCTCGTTCCATCGACACCTTAGAAGATGAAGAATTGACAAGATTTTGGATGCTGCTATCGACATTGTCGACGATAAAGCTCTCGCAGAAACTTCAAAGGTATGATAATTCCAAACCACGCCGGTATACAAGACTGGCAGGGTACCTATCAACTGCCTCCGTGGTCTAGTGGTCAGAGCTGTGAGCTCACGATCTTGGGTTAGAATCTCAAGGGATACACAAAGTTGATAATTGACAATTTATCACTTTGTGAGATTTTCCCCGATTTGGTTAGGACAATGCAGGCTGAATCGCCTTGTCCGGAAGAAAAAGGATTCCGTGCTGGAGGGCACGTCAAGCCTTCGATCCAGGTCGTGTCTTTGATAGTGTCCCAGTAACGATACTTAAACCATGTCAGAGGCCAGTAGCTGTTCTACTTGGCGGTTTGAAAACTCTCATACCAGGGTTTATCGGATCATTCTGTCTAACTTATTGACAAGCAAGATTGTAATGACACAACAGTTACAAGAAGTACCGACCCATGTACACAAAAACATACTTTCACTTACAACATTGACTCTTTCTTTACTGAAGACGTAATAAGGTGAAAAACGAAAAGTGAAAATGAAGGTTTATGCAAGATATTATCATAAAATAGATCCGCTGTATCTGCTGCTCGTAAGTCTAGCCTAAAGATAACCAGAGAAAAAATCTCTGTCGTGACTATAGCGTTTCGGCACTTCACATAAGTCTAGCCCTACTCGTGGTCTAACCAAAGAAAAATGACTGCCTGAGCTAGAAAACAGAACATTCTCCAACAACCAGGACACAAAAGTCAGACACAATAAATAAACACAAGAGCGTCGAAATACGAAAATCCAAAGGGATCAGAAAGGATCTTCAAGAGAACCCTTCAGTAACGAAGAGGTATGTAAGATACAGAGACACTTCTCACTAGTGACCGATACCTAAAGCTAGGTAAAGGGTGTATATTCCTTGGGGAATAGTACATTACTCCGAGGCCAAAAAAAAGCAATTCAAGGTCGAGTAAATTTGGAACTCGTTTCAATGCAAACGAGATCGAGTGAGAAGTTACTCACTTTTCTCTTATTTTCCGAGGAAACAATAACAATACACTAAAAACAAATATCAAACTTGCGATTCCTCCATAATATTTTGACATTTGAGATTTGCATGGCGCCTTTGACAGGCGCACATTCCATTCAATTATACATAAAATTTTGTAAATATGAATGTATGTAAATGTATTGTAAATATAAATATGCGCATTCAGCCTTAAAATATTCAATAATGTGAACTAAAAAACACCTAAACACTTAAAGCGGTCGTTAATTTTATTATTGTCGTTTGGAGAAATTGCTGGCGTCTGCGAATATGAGGACCGGAAAGAGTGAATATAGGTTTTTTTTAATAATAAAGCTTTTTCCGTGCAAATGGGATCCAAACATGCCGTCCAAACACTCAAAAACACTTCTATCTTTATATTGAGCATGCAAAGCAATAAATGTCCATCTAGCCACCTTTGCCGGCAGATCAGACGGGTGTGGAAAGTTAATATCCCCCGGCTATGTCTGCCTTTTCCCATGGAAACGTTTACAAAGGCTTTTCATTCACAACAACCAGGACAAAGGCCTGTGACAAAAATTGTTGCAGACTTTCATTCGAAATTAAAGTCTTACTTTAAAAAATACTTTTGATATTGAGGGCCCAGCCGGAGCTTTAAAAAAAAAATACGACTACTAAAAAGAAAATCATTGTCCCAACTTTATTTTTATTTTAATGGGACAAGTTTTTAAGTAAACAAACACTCTTATGCTTTGCAAGTAATGTACAACTGTGAACAATCGAATCAGACCAAATTTGTTCCGGACGTGTAAAATAAAACGAAAGATACAATTATACACACACATACAATTTAGAGTAGATAGTTATTTCTTCCATGCTGGCCTGGGAACAAGAGAAAAACATAGAATGTGCCAGCTGCATTTCCTCCCAAACATGCTGTAAAAACCAGCTAAGGGGTCCGAGGGTTTCAGTATATTGTAATTTAGGCGATGGGCTGACAACCTGTCACTACAGCAATATACCTACAAATTTATCTTAAATAACCCTCTAAACTTTGTCAGAAGTGGCGGAACGACCTTTCTTTGGGTCGTTACCGCTCTGCCTACCCCATTAGGGATAAAGGCGTGATTATATGTATGTATTTATGTAGTCATAACAACGTCCAAACAAAAATAATAAAAAAGTACAAAGTTTCTCTACACAAAGTTCCATACTAACCCCCAGCTGTGTCTGCATTCAGAACTCCGGCTTTCCCATTCTAGGACGAAATTTCAAGCGGAAAATTATTAGTTTTTTCTGCTAAGGATCAGCAGGAATTTCTGTTGAACTGTCTCAATAGAGAATAGTTCGAATAGGAAAAGCCGTTTTGTCTGGGATAGTTTTGCCTGGCAAGATAGTTCGCAGAAGAAGTTGGAATTAAATATTTTTTTTGTGCAAGATTTTAATCATTTTAAATCCCAGATTAGATAAGACAAGACAAGATGAACTTATCTAAACTTAATCTTTCTTAATCTTGGGATTAAGAAAGTAGTAGAATCGGGAGATGAAAATGAAAATGTTATAGCAACTTTATCCAGCCCATACTCATTCTCTTATTAATTAAAAAAAGCGGAAATACATAGTCATTCCTTCCATGCTGGCCTGGGAGAGATAAAAAAACATAGAATGTGCCAGCTGCGTTTCCTCCCGAGCATGCTGTAAAAACCAGCTAAGGGATCCGAGGGTTTCCGTATATTGCAATTTAGGCGATGGGCTGACAACCCGTCACTACAGCAATATACATACAAATCTATCTAAATAACCCTCAAACATTTGTCAGACGTGGCGTAACGACCATTGTTTGGGTCGCTTATGCTCTGCCTACCCCATTAGGGATAAAGGCGTGATCATATGTATGTATGTATGTATGGAAATACATAGTCGAGTTTAAGCATACATAATGATGTCGGATGGGCATGTAAATAGTCGGTCCTGCGCCTGATTTTTCTTTGGTGTCAGTCAATCTGTCCCATCAGAATCAGAGATTGAAGGAATAGAGAGTGCACCTGTGTGTAGCGCAAACACTTGGGTACTAAAAACTACGCAGTTAGCTTGTTTGAGAGATTGGCCGCCATCACCAAAAATCGATGGGAGGACTATTATTATCACTACATAGTATAAAACAAAGTAGCTTTCTCTGAACCTATATCCCTATGTATGCTTAGATCTTAAAACTACGCAATGGTTTTTTTTTTTTTAAATATATATAGGCGAGCATTTGTCCGCCATCTCACCTGGTGGAAAGTGACGATGCGGACTATGTTGAAGCATACTCACCTATGTAGTACCTATTCACTCTCGCCTTGAAAAGGCCCAGGTTATATTGTTCCGGAAACAGATCCGCCGGCAGGGAGTTCCACTCCTTAGCCGATTTTGATGCGGTTTCTTTTAATTGATAGAGTGATTCAAGAGCAAGGTTTATATGTATGGTAAATGCATAATATAGTAGAGAAACACTGATAATTTCCGTACGAAGCCGGGGCGGGTCGCTAGTTATACATAATTCCTTACGATACAGGCTTGCCTAGTGTGAAGATCACCGAATACTAGTGTTGTCGAAAATTACACTCAGCAAAATTCATCTTTCTATTATAGTTAATAAGAAAGTAAACAAATTTTAGTTTTTGCTGTAATAAATGATTTTTATTTTTTATTTTTAATTAGTATAATTATGTAGAAAAGGCCACGGTGTGTGTCAAAAATATGTATCGAAATTTTAAAAAGGTAAGCCTAAAGTAATAATTACTATTTCCACATATACATACATACATAAAATCACGCCTTTATCCCTTACGGGGTAGGCAGAGCGTAGAACGCCTCATAAAAGGCGCTTTCGCCACGTCTGACAAAAATTGAGGGTAATTTTAGATTGTAATGTGTATTGCTGTAGTGACAGGTTGTCAGCCCATCGCCTAAATTACAATACACTGTAACCCTCGAATCCCTTTCGCTGACTTCTACAACATGCCCGGGAGGAAGGGCAGCTGGAACATTCTATGTTTTTCTATCTCTCCCAGTCCAGCATGGAAGTATCACATATTCTGTGAATAAAGATACCTGATATTGTACTATTAATAACAAAACACCAGTAAATCCAAACCCATCTGCTTTCTGCAAAACTAAATCGGGTAAGCGGATCATTATCAGCCATCTGGCGTGGTATCGACCACAGAGCAAATATACCGGGTGTAAGGGACAGTCCGGACAGATGGTGTTGCTCAGTCAACGACACTGAATTACCAGCAGTTTTTTTTTCAGGAAGTGAAATTTGTCAGACGTGGCGGAATGATTAGTTTAGGTCGTTTGCGCTCTGCCTACCCCATTAGGGATAAAGGCGTGATTTTATGTATGTATGTATTTTAGTCGTTAAGCCATATCAGAGGCCAGTGCTAAGCATTGGCGGCTTGAAAACTCTGACCTAATCTAGGATTGGGTCTGGTTTCCCTTCTGGGTTTCGGAGGTCAGATGGCAGTCGCTCTGTGTAAAAACCAGTACCCTCGTTCAATCCCCTAAATTAGGTAGCCGACCCCGTGAGATACGGGATAAGGCTACACTCCCTTACACCCGTTATAGTAGGTACCGAAGTTGTATAGACGTTGTCGGAAACGTAAGTAGCAAGCACCCGGTGTTTACTATAACATTCCTGAGGAGTGATTCGATTGGTGCTATCCTCACTGATGCTCTTTCAAAACTTACAAACATACATATAATCACGCCTTTATCCCTAATGGGGTAAGCAGAGCGTAAACGACCTAAACAAATGTCGTTCCGCCACGTCTGACAAAGTATTGAGGGTTATTTAAGATGGACTTGTACGTACATTGCTGTAGTTACAGGTTGTCAGCCCATCGCCTAAATTGCAATATATATACCCTCGGATCCCTTAGCCGGTTTCTACAGCATGCCCGCAAATATTTGCACGCAGCAAATAATACTGTTGTAAAATACTTATAGGTATAATGTAAATCTTAAGGTTCGACATACACCTGTGATGTGACGAACTAAAACAGCCACAAGTGCACTGCAGGAGATAATGGCGCCGATTCTCGCGACATAATCCTAATTCTTGGCTGGCGCTGTCACTTTCTTAACTTTGACATTGGAATTGGCATATTATAATATAAATGAATTCATTGACAATTAACTGCCCCAGTTGCACAAATAAACAAATCTGAATGTATGTACAAATACATCTATTATTATTTATTTATTTAACAGTTTATTGTACACAGAAACATACACAGAACAATTACATAGGAATCAAGACACAACAGGTACTGCTTATTTCTAAAATGAAATGTCTTACAGAGACCTAAGAAGTGAGATAGCATAAAACGTAAAGCGGATAAGACGTGCACAATATGAATACAAATTAGGTACATGAACAGTAAATAAGGATATACCTACTTAATTACACTATACTACGATCATACAATAAGTATATTACTTTTTATTTTATTATTAATAATTTTGAATTTGATTAAAAAAAATAACGGAAAATAAGAGATGCTCTATGCTCAGTTCTTATTGAAAGCGTGTTACGTCAGATTAGGAATGTCAAAAACATGTGTTTATTTGCTATCCTGTTCTTATGTCAAAGTAAAGAAAGTGACAGCGCTAGCTAAGAATTAATTAAGGAATAGTACGTCCAGAATTGCCGAAAATATCTGCCTTTCCAATTAAGGATCATTTGCCATAGTTACTTCGCGATTGGCGAGCGCAATGCAAGATAAGATTTCATAACGTTTCTGCCAAATTTTTTACCCTTTGTAAATTTTTAAGAAAAATAATTTCATTTTGTCACTTTACAGAAAGAGAACATATCTAAAGCACACCAGTAAGGGTAGCCCCATTAGCCGAATAGCCGACCAGACACAGAGGCTTCCAGTGAATTCGAGTGGATGCATAATAGGGTTGGGATATCAGTATCTGCTCTTATACGAAATAATGCGGGTATTTCAGTTATCTCTGGCCAGCCCAGAATAAAACTTTATAAAATAGTACTCGTACTAAGCAATTTGTTTTTAAATATCTAACGACAATACGACCATCTTGCAAATTAATCTTGCGAGTTAGTTAACAACAAACACAGTCAATTGTTTAATAACTAAGTCAATTGTCTAAATTGATCTATTTCTTACAAGCCTTAGGGCGGTTTTGCACTGTTCCGTATTAGTTTCGTATAAGTGAAAAATTTACGCTAAAATGTTTGACAGCTTCCATATATTTTTCGCGGCTACTAGATTAGATAGCCGACCCCGTGAGCTACGGGATAAGGCTAGGGAGATGATGATGATGGATACGAATACGGAGCAGTGCAAAACAGTAAATACGTAAGCTGCATTACTGTATAAAGACACTTTGGTAGAGTATGTGTATGTTTTCTTCTATGCTGGACTGGGAGGGATAGAAAAACATAGAATGTTCCAGCTGCCCTTCCTCCCGGGCATGCTGTAGAAGTCAGCAAAAGGGATTCGAGGGTTACAGTGTATTGTAATTTAGGCGATGGGCTGACAACCTGTCACTAAACTTCACTAAAGCAATACAAATTATTACAATCTAAAATTTGCCCTCAATTTTTGTCAGACGTGGCGAAAGCACCTGTTACGAAGCGTTTACGTAAGGGATAAAGGCGTGATTTTATGTATGTATGTATGTTAGTACCAAACTAATATTTGAATTTGCAGTAATATTCGTTAATTAGAATGGTTTCAAAACATAAAAGTTTCTTTTTATCTTAATACGCCAGACTAATCAAATAAGTTAATTATCTTCAGTTTAATATTCGAAATTTTAATAGCCGAAAAAGAAACCTCCTCGGAGGGACATCCCTACCGTGAATTGACTAACCGTTTATATTGATACTTGAAGTATCAAATATAATATTATATCAGCTACTGAATGATTTATTCGTAACACACATCAAGTAAAGTGATATCCACTGATCGGTAGAGTGAATCATCTATTGTTATTTTTAGACACAACAACATTAAATTTGAAAGCAAAAAGTTTATACATACATATAACCACGCCTTTATCCCTAATGGGGTAGGCAGAACGTAAACGACTTAAACAAAGGTCGATCCGCCACGTCTGACAAAGTTTTGAGGGTTGTTAAAGACAGATTTGTAGGTATATTGCTGTAGTGACAGGTTGTCAGCCCATCGCCTAAATTGCAATATACTGAAACCATCGGATCCCATAGCTGGTTTTTACAGCATGCTCGGGATGAAACGCAGGTGGCACATTCTATGTTTTTCTCTCACTATCAGTCCAGCATGGCTCAGATAGCTATTGTAACAGTTAGTATAAATTCAAATTTCTCGTGTTCCATCGACACGCTAAGAATAAGAAGAATTCAAATGCTTATGATTAGATTATGATTTTGACATTAGGTTTCACGAAAGTTCATGAGTTCTTCCATGCTGGACTGGAAGCGAAACAAAAACATAGAATGTGCCAGCTGCATTTCATCCCGGGTATGCTGTAAAAACAAGCTAAGGGATCCGAAGGTTCCACTATATTGCTATTTAGGCGATGGACTGACAACCTACAGCAATATACCTACAAATCTGTCTAAAACTTTGTCAGACGTGGCGGAACGACCTTTGTTTAGGCAGTTTACGCTCTGCCTACCCCATTAGGGATAAAGGCGTGATTATATGTATTTATGTTCACAAATGGGTAAGTTGGTGCTGGCAGCACATTTCATTAAGCTCTCTTAAAAAAACACGACAGTGGCCAACCATGGTTACCAGGTGTAATGGACAGCGTCCCGCAAACTGATAGGGGTTGCTCAGTCAACAACACTGAACATCGGCAGGATATTTTTTCAGGAAGTGAAAAAAAATATATGGCTTTTCCATACAAATTGTCTGATCGAGGTTAACATTTTGTATCGAAAAGCCATTTATTTTTCTCTACCTAAAAGAATTTCGTGGTAGAAGTTGTTCAGTGTCGTTGACTCAGCAACCCTTATAAGTTTGCGGGACGCTGTCCCTTACACCTGGTCTGGTTATATTGGCTTCGCATTTCCATATAAATTGAAATGTCCACTGAACTGGCAACTCAGAAACGAGGACCAATCGGTTCAGAGGATACTAAAGTTATTGCGTGCAAGAGATAAACAGGTCTCTCTTTAGAGTTTATGGTAACAACATTCATACATATTTATACAAACATATAATCATGCCTTTATCCCTAATGGGGTAGGTAGAGCGCAATAGACTTAAACAAAGGTCGTTCCGCCACGTCTGACAAAGTTAGTAGGGCTATTTAAGACAGATTTATAGGTATATTGCTGTAGTGACAGGTTGTCAGCCCATCGCCTAAATAGCAATATAGGTTTCACGAGAGTTCATGTGTTCTTCTATGCTGGACTGGTAGTGAGAGGAAAACATAGAATGTGCCAGCTACGATTCCTCCCGTGCATGCTGTAAAAGGCAGAGCGTAATCGACCCAAACAAAGGTCGTTCCGGCACGTCTGTCAAGTTTTGAGGGTTATTTAAGATAGATTTGTAGGCATATTGCTGTACTGACAGGTTGTCAGCCTATCGAATAAATTGCAATATACAGAAACCCTCCGATCCCCTAGCTGGTTTTGACAGCATGCCCGGGAGGAAATGAAGCTGACAAATTCTATGTTATTCTATCGCTCCCACTCCAGCAGTTTGCTCCTGATCAGGGTCGACGAGCTCCCCAGAAGATGCTCTCCAACTTTGAAGTGTTGGCGGTTGTATGCGTTATGTAACACAAACTTATATCATATATATAAGATATAACCAAGGCATTTCTGTGTTTTCTATCGCTTTACAATCCATCAAGGAAATTATACAAACACACAAAGGTCTGCAACTCTATCAGAAACATATCGGTTTTAAATAATCGTTCGTGCTTCAGCATAAAATCTTCTGCACACTCAGTAATCTTTACGGTTTAATTTTATTTGCAATAAACACAGCGTAAAGATAAGTATGCAACCAATACGATGTCCATTTCAAGTGATCATCATAGCGATGCAATTTTATGCACCAGTAGAATATTGCTAGTTATTTACTTTATGCACCGTCATAACATATTGCCTATTGCCAATCAAATATTGATCGTGTGGACTAGCGTATGATGTGTTTATCACTACGTAGTATAAAACGAAGTCGCTTTCTCTGAACCTATATCCCTATGTATGCATAAATCTTGAAAACTACGCAACGGATTTTGATGCGGTTTCTTTTAATGGATAGAGCGATTCAAGAGGAAAGTTTATATGTTTAATACATGCATAATATAGCAGAGAAACACTGATGATTTCCGTGCGAAGCCAGAAATAAAATTGATCATTCAAAAATAACATCCCTCATACCAGGTGTAAGGGACAGCTTACCAGAAACTTATAGGGGTTACTCAGTCAACAAAACTGAACAACTTTTGTGTTTCAGGAAATGAAAAATAAAGGCTTTCTGATTCAAATTGTTGTTGAGTAAGATGGTCATTTTGTATGGGTAAGTAATATTTTTATTATTTTACTGAAAGAATTTCCTGGTGTAAGTTCAATTTCGTTAACTAAGGAACCAGTTTCTGATAGGCTGTCCTATATATCCGCTATGTATAGTATATATACATGGCAGACATTAATTTCGTAAAATAAGAAACTGGAACATGGAATGATTAAAACCTCCTAGAATATGAAATTTTATTGCTTGCAATGCATTGCACATAACCATTTTGCAATAAACCGCTTAGAGATAAGTGAAATATGCAATATGCACTCATAAAATTTTGTTCGCGTCGACAAATTAGACGCTTCTTGGAATATTTAAACGCTGAATGCAATAAGCTGGAGAAATTGCATTTTAATGCATTTCTTTGACAATTATATGAGTCATTAAAGTCTGTCTATCGTTGTAGATAAGAATTCAGTACAGCAATGTGAACTATATGTGTGAAAGCCTGCTAGTCTGTTAAAATTTTCTAATAAAATAAAAGACAAAGGCAGCGCATACCGCAGCTATACCTCTTACGGGTAAGGCAGACTGGCAATGGGCGTATGAGAGCCGATATATTTTAGATAGGACTGTGTATTGTTCTAATGAGTAGACGTCAGCCCAACGCCCAAATTGACTTCCTGTTTTTTGAATGGGTTTTAAAACATACGGATGAGGGAATTTAGGGATAAAGGCGTGTTTATATGTATGTATGTTTAAAACATACCTGGGAAAATGAAACAACTAGCTCGCACATTCTATCGCTATAATCTGTTTTTTAGGATGGTAGCTGCCACACATGTAATTCAGAAGAAAAATAATCTAAAATAGCACTAGTCAAAGCTACCATCTTACAGTTTTTGGGGTATACAAAATTACTATAACATAGTCAAGTAACTTAAAAGTTATTCCATGCTGGCCTGGGAGTGAGAGAAAAACAAAGAATGTGCCAGCTGTATTGCCTCCCGGACATGCTGTAAAAACTAGCTAAGGGATCCGAGGGTTTCTGTATATTGTAATTTAGGCGATGAGCTGACAACCTGTCACTGCAGTAATATACCTACAGGTCTATCTAAAATAACCCTCAAAACTTTGTCAGACGTGGCGGGACGACCTTTGTTTGGGTCGTTTGCGCTCTGCCTACCCCATTAGGGATAAAGGCGTGATTATATGTATGTATGTATAGTCAAGTAACAATTCACAAATTACCAATTCCACATAACTCCGTAAAGTAGCGCCTATCACACGCTAATAACGTAATTGCCTCAATAACTATGATGTCATAGAAGTTACTGGTAGTTAGTGAAGCGGTCAAGGCTCCGCCAGTTTAATGTTTATATCGCTACTGGAAAATATACTGCCACTCCTTACACTTTAAAGCCCTTTAGGGATATAACTTGGAATTTATTTTTGTGTTGACTAGTAATAAAAACTACGATGTGAGAGAAAAACATAGAATGTGCCAGCTGCATTTCCTCCCGGGCATGCTGTAAAAATCAGCTAACGGATCCGAGGATTTCAGTATATTGCCATTAAGGCGATGGGTTGACAAGCTATCACTACTGCAATATACCTATTCAAATATATCTCAAATAACACTCAAAACTTTGTCAGTCGTGGCGGAATGACCTTTGTTTACGTCGTTTACGCTCTGTCTACCCCATGAGGGATAAAGGCGTGTCTATATGTATGTATGTAGCAGTTGCTCATACTGTTAAATCGAAGTCGATTAAGTTTGTATCTAAAATAGTGCATAGACTTATTCTTGCTAATTTCGTTTTATCTTTTAGTCTGAAAGCTGAAATCTTTCACAGCTTTTACATCTACCCTGGGTTAGTTTTCACGGGCACCAATCTCCATAATCTTAAATAAAAAGTAATATAAAATTCAAAAGCTCTCATACAAATTACAATAGAAGTAAATCTACTTTGTAACAGCCTCCGGAGCATGAGATCATAGTAACTGACATTAATAGCGGTCAAGGCTGAGAATTTACATAGAATGTAACAGCTGGTAGAGACCTGTCGAAATCGGACGACACTATGTAGGTAAAAGTGGCAATATTATTCATATTTAAAAAAAGAAGCGTATTGTATCAACTCAGTGTAAAATAAAGTAAAAAAAGAAAAGAAATCCAACACAGAAAGGGCAGCAGAGCAGTCTCTGTGATATCTAAACTCTATCTTGCACTTCGCTCGCAAGTTCGCTTGTCAAATGTGACATTATGAGAGGACAAATAGTCATATTAAAAAAAGCGTATTAGATCATCTCAGGGTAAAACAGATATAGTAAATAAGAAAATAAATCTAATAGAGAATGGGCAGTAGAGTGGTTTCTGTGATAACTAAACTATATCTATCTTGCACTCCGAAGGCAAATTCTCTTGTCAAGTGTGGTGAGCCCAATACCCTAAAAGGGGGTGGTCAATGTCCTACACTACAGTGAAGTTTTGGTGGCTCTAGTCACAATATATTGTTTAAATTTTTTATTGGAATAGTCTTGATGACTCCCCAGGGTCAACCTAAGGTCACCCTTATGGTATGACGTCATGCAAACTAGGATAGAATTAATGTAGTGATGATAGAGTATGTATTGTTTGTCCGTTTTCGTACTTTAATTTTAACTCTAAGCTTACAATTAGTTTGTTCGTTTAATTAACAGAACTATTTTGAAACCTGTTTAAAATCCTGCAATCCTGAAACAACATTGTATATCTATAAATATTTGTAACATTAAAAGTCTTTAATTAAATTTTGAACTTCCAGACCAGACTCATTGGAATCAAGAGTGAATTAACTATGAATCAATCTTGACTTAGAATGAGTCAGCCGTACGATCGTAACTCTATTAGCATTCGACTTTCAATGCATCTGGAGGATCTATGAACTAACCTTCTAACCTATACCACTCATCAAAGTAGTGTATCATACTGTCAACATGACAAATAATTATAATGTTTACATTGATTTTATTGCACGTAGACTTTTTATGTTTAAATATATTATGTACGCAAGACCAGTGTAAATAACCCACCCTTTAGATGCTGTATTAGCAAAAACGGTCGGTGAATAAACAAAAATGGTTGTGAAACGAGTACAATTGTTGTTACATACATCAATCCCCCAAAGTATACTTACTGTATATAAGTGTTCGATCTGTAACGTGTATAAATCAATAATAAGGCAGTTAGATCGTATCTAATGTTCGATGGAATCAAATTTAAGAAATCTAGGGCAAAGTATATTTTTTTTAATAGAAATGGGTTTGCTCTGGACTCTAGACACTTACTAGGGCAGGAATGACCGTGACAGAGTCGACGATGGAGCGAGCTCATCCAGATGGCAATGGCAATCTCACACACCGACGGAACACAGCAAGCTGTTTGGCGCCGGACTCAGGTGAGAGGGTGGTTCCGAGCCAGGCAGCCCCACCTTTTTTGGCATAGTGTGAATGGCGACCCTTATATTGTACAAAAAAGTCTTTCGGCGCACGATTAGACCTAAACTATTCGCTTCCACACGTAAATACAAACCTAAAATATACTTAGTGATTTTATGTCTAAAGCGTCACATTACTGAGGTATTTTCACTTTAAAACAGATTTTTCGAAATTCCGATATCTTTGATTTAAAATAACTCGGTAATGTGACGCTTAAGCTAAAAATCTCCAAGATTATTTTTGATTTCTATTTGTGTGTAGAATCAAATGGTTTAATCTGCTTTAATAGTTTTAAAATTAGACGGAACAGACTCATTGAAATCAAGAGTGAATTAACTATGAATCAATCTTCACTTAGAATGAGTCAGCCGTATAATCATATTTCTATTAGCATTTGACTTTCAATGCATTTGGAACTATCGACTATAGCACTCATCTACGTAGTGCATCATACTGTACTAACTGTGTTTAGAGTATTTTTGATTTCTATGTGTGTGTAGAATCGAATGGCTTAGGTTTGATCGTGAGCCGCGTGATCTTTAAAAAAAAATATGTCGCCATTCACAATATGCCAGGTTTCAAGCAGGAATTTTACATCATCTTTCTGTGATCTCGATGACGGAAATGGATGAAAGTATTTTGAATCGACCCTACAATTGTCAATAGGAAGAGGGATTACGTACCTACAGATATTTTCGTCTCTATCCACGTCAACTGAGAATGCAGTTATGTTATTGCAGTGCTTCTCTTTTACCTGAAACAAATAAAAATAATTTTAGATACATTCTTCTTCTTCTTTTCGATTCGAGGCAAACTCAATTTAAATTGTTGAGGACCAGAACTCCGCCACTCTGACGGCGTTGGATGTGGCGGAGTTAGATACATACATACATATAATCACGCCTTTATCCCTGATGGGGTAGGCAGAGCGTATACGACCTAAACGAAAGGTCATTCCGCCACGTCTGACAAAGTTTTGAGGGTTATTTAAGATAGACTTGTAAACTTGACTTGACTTGCGGAGTTAGATACATTTCAAAACACAGTTTCAAGAAACAAGAACAGTATCAGGAGCCGTATATATGAATCACTCGAACGCTTATGCGCATACGAAAGAGTAACTTTCGCATGCGATTTTCATACAATTTATCTTTCGTATAATTCGAGTGATTCAAAAATACGGCTTCTGTAATTTTTCGTCGGCTCTAACCGACTTGGCAAAGAAACAACACGAGATGACTAAACATTTGGGCATGTAGCGTGTCGTAATGTTCACTACGATATGTTTACTATTTATTTACGGATGATGTCATTTCAGTTACTATTTATCACTACATAGTATAAAACAAAGTCGCATTGTCTGCCCCATATTTCTATGTATGCATAAATCTTTAAAACTACGTAACGGATTTTGATGCGGTTTCTTTTAATGGATAGAGTGATTCAAGAGGAAAGTTTATATGTATAATACATGCATAATATAGTAGAGAAACACTGATAATTTCCGTGCGAAGCCGGGGCGGGTCGCTAGTTGACTAATATTTTATATGCGGTAATTTTACAGATACAGTCGACGATGCAGATAATGATAGACCATGCTGCTAACTGCCTCCGTTTTCTAGTGGTCAGAGCTATGGGGTCACGAAGGTCTTGGGTTCTGTTCCCAGGGGGGGAACACAAAGTTGATATTTGTCAATTATGAGATTGAATCGACAATTCAGACTGAATCCAACTGATTGTCTGAAAGAAAACGGTTTCCGTGCTTTGGAGGTCACGTTAAACTGCCGGTCGCTGTCTTTGATGGTAAACGTTACTCAAACCATGTCAGAGGCCTAACAGCTGTGCTACTTACTAGTTGAAAAAACTCCGACACCAGGGTTCACTCGCTAAGAAGAAGAAGAAGATAAGACTATAAATCATGAGAATCATGAGAAAAAGAAAAAGACTCATCTAAAAAAGACTTTAAATTGCCTTTCTTAGTAAAAAAAAAATAAAGAAGAAGAAGTAAAAAAAACCAACAGTAACGCTACGACCCAGCTAACACTTCATTTTAAAACATTGCTATTCGTCATAATCATTCTCTTGACCTTATCCCATTTATTTGGGGTCGGCGCAGTATGTTTTCCATTCATCCCTGTTAGCCGTTAAATCTACCACCCGTTCTACATATATCATCTCTTACACTTCATTCTTAACTGCCTCCGCGGTCTAGTGGCTAGTGCCATGGACTCACGATCCGGAGGTCCTGGGTTCGATTTCCAGGGGGGAAACACAAAGTTGATATTTGAGAATTTATCACTTTGTGTATTTTTCCCCAGTTTGGTTAGGACATTGCAGGCTGAATCACCTGATTGTCCGAAAAGATTTCGTGCTTCGGAGGGCACGTTAAGCCGTCGGTCCCGGTCGTTGTCTTTGATAGTGGTCGTTACTCAAACCATGTCAGAGGCCTGATAGTTGTGCTACTAGGCGGTTTAAAAACTCTGACACCAGGGTTCATCGGGTCGATAGACTCGATACCCACTCGAAAGAAGAAGAAGATTCTTAACCGTCGACCGATAAAACTAGCCTGTTTCATTCTGATGACCTACATTCATAATGAAAACAGATCGGCTTACTTGTTTGTATTGAAAGGAGGGTTAGCCCTAAAGGTTTCGATACTATACGAGGATCTTCATCAGGATTTCTCCTCTCCTGATTAAGATCCTCGTATAGTATCGAAACCTTAAGGGCTAACCCTCCTTTCATAAAACAAGTGAGCCGATCAATTTTCATTATGAATAACACTTGTTTATCGTTTAGTGTTAAAAACGACTTACAGTGCACATGTCAGTTTCCACACTTAACTTATTTAAACTTAAGTGAGACATACATACTCTCACGTCTGTATCCCTTATGGGGTAGGCAGAGCGTGAACGTACCAAATAAAGGTCGTTCCGCCACGTCTGACAAGCTTTGAGAGTTGTGTAAGATAGATCTGTATATTGCTGTAGTGACAGGTTGTCAGCCCATCGCCTAACTAACAATATGCTGAAACCCTCGAATCCCTTAGCTGGTTTTTACAGCATGCCCGGGAGGAGATGCAGCTGGCACATTCTATGTTTTTCTATAGCTACCAGTCCAGCATGGAAGCTATGAGATATACTAATTAGTATTTAACTACGGTCGTTCACTTACTTATTAGTTGTCACCCAACGACATGTTTCGGGACTTTGGAGCTTATTTTTAAGTAAGCAAACGACTGTAATTAAATACTAATTAGTTTCCACTCTGATTTCTTCCATGCTGGCCTAACATAGAATATGCCATTTCCATTGAATTTCCTCCTGGGCATGTAAAAAACAGCTAAGGGTTCTGAGGGTTTCAGTATATTGCAATTTAGGCGATGGGCTGACAACCTGTCACTACAGCAATGGCAGCAATTCTGAACGTACTATTCCTTAACTAATTCTTAGCTACCGCTGTCACTTTCTTAACTTTGACATAAGAACAAGATAGCAAATGAACACATGACTTTGACATTCGTTATCTGACGTAAGACACTTTAAGAATTGAGCATAGAGCGTGCTTCCTTATTTTTCGTCAAATAAGCAGTCTTATGTCAGATTAGGAGCGTCAAAGTCACGTGTTTATTTGCTACCCTGTTTTTAAGTCAAATTCAAGAAAGTGACAGCGCTAGCTAAGAATTTGAATTAGGATTATGTCGCGAGAATCGACGCAATTATACCTACAAATCTATCTTAAATAACCCTAAAAACTTTGTCAGACGTGGCTGAACGACCTTTGTTTAGGTCATTATGTATGTATGTACTCTAATACTACTTACAATACATGGAATCTGCGATTACGTACGAAGAAACAAGAAAAATATTATATTAAGTATTACACAGCTAGCTAGACTAAAGCAGAAGTACTGTGTAAGATACAGACTAAATTATAGTAATCAGAGGTAGATACTCTTAGACTTACGTAAAGTATACCCAAGACTTTAGTTTATCTATCTATCTATATATATAAAAATGAATCCCTATTGTATTGTAATTTAGGCGATGGGCTGACAACCTGTCACTACAGCAATACACATTACAATCTAAAATTGCCCTCAATTTATGGCAGACGTGGTGAAAGCGCCTTTTAGGAGGCGTTTTACGCTCTGCCTACCCCGTAAGGGATAAAGGCGTGATTTTATGTATGTATGTATGAATCCCTATTTCCCTTGGTCACGGCATCACGCCTGAACGGCTGGACCGATTTCGCTAATTCTTTTTTGTTCTGTTCGTATTATCAGGAGAAGGTTCTTATGAAAGAAAAGAATAAGGAAATTGCGCGGAAAATTAGAAAATTTAAAATTACTTAACCACCATATAAAATTATTAAACTTTTTTAATGTAACCTTAAGACATTTGACATAGAATTGACATATAATAAAACAATTAACTTAATAAAATCAAAAATCTGCTCATTTATGGCGTCTAAGGCGGAACAAAGTTCGCCGGGTCAGCTAGTACTAGATATATTTAGATTATACTATTTAAGAATGTTATATTCTGACTAAACCTTCTAAGAAGATTTAGCAACATTTTTTTTAAACATCATCATCATGTCAGCCTACCTACATCTACCCACTGCTAAGTATAGGCCTCTTCTTTGTTCGCCATCTACACCTATCCTGCATCCACTGTATCCCCGCGATCGCAACTATATCATCAGTCTATCTGGCTGGTGGTCTGCCAACTGGACGTTTTGATGATTATGGCAGCCAGTCCGTTACCGCCTTGGTCCACCGTCCGTCGTCCCGACGAGCCAAATGTCCTGCCCACCGCCACGTCTGTTTCGTGATTCGTTTCCCGACATCGACGACTATAGTTCGGCGTCTTATCTCTTCATTCCGAACACGATCCTGAAGTTTTATGCCTAGCATGGAACTCTCCCTGGCTCTTTGTACGATCCTGAAGTTTTATGCCTAGCGCTCCATGGCTCTTTGAGCGACAAATGCACTTATGCGCTTTTTTTTTAACAATACCACAAAATAATAAATAGTACCTAACGGTACAGAAATCGCACTTCCGTTAAGAGAGGCAGACGACTGTACATTCATCGAGACGATCGAAAACCCGACCGCCTTAGCCGCCGTTTACGGCGGCCGGCGACGGCAACCGGTTTCAAGCCACAAGTGGCACTCCATACAAGCCGCCGATTTTAGTATTACGTGCGCAGAAATGTGTTCGTACAGGTTTGAAGTGGGTTTGTGTGCGCGGGGGATACGAAGTGAGGTTACATTTCAAATCGGTGCCTCTTCTTTAGCGTTAGCTAATCTTATATTTTCTTTGCCTAAAGTACGAAGTGAGACTGGCCTGACAATACTGGTAACTAGGTTCTTTTTAGTTACATCAAGGTTCATCGGGTCATCTGACGACCCCACAACTGAAACTTTAAACTTGAAGCACAGAACAAAACTTGTAGTAGAGGCGGCTGGCGCAGCGCCAACAAGAACCAATTACGAGGGTTCACTGGCACTTTATCATATCTACCTGTTGTCGGTCTAGAAATAGAACTTCTGTGCTTTCAAATAGTCTTTAAAATTACATACATAAAGTCATGCCTTTAACCCTAATAGGGTAGGAAGAGCGTCAACTACCTAAACAATGGTCGTTCCGCTACGCCTGACAAGTTTTGAGGGTTACTTCAGATAGATAGTAAGCCGATCAGTTTTCATTATGAATAACACTTGTTTATCGTTTAGTGTTAAAAACGACTTACATTGCACATGACAGTTTCCATACTTAACTTATTTAAACTTAAGTAAGAGATACATACTCTCACGCCTGTATCCCTAATGGGGTAGGCAGAGCGTCAACGTACCAAATAAAAGTCGTTCCGCCTCGTCTGACAAGTTTTGAGGGTTATTTAAGATAGATCTGTAAATTGCTGTAGTGACAGGTTGTCAGCCCATCGCCTAAATTACAATACACTGAAATCTTCGCATACCTTAGCTGGTTTTTACAGCATGCCCGGGAGGAAATACAGCTAGAACATTCTATGTTTTTCTTTCGCTCCCAGGCCAGCATGTACTTGTAACCAATAGTTAAATCTAGGCGAGACGTATGAATTTCTTTTTATTCAGTATGTAGGTCAATGACCGATCTCACTTTATCCTGAACCGGGAAATTCGGTTAAACATCCGTTGAACTCGTCAGCTGTTCCGGGCCACTATTGATTTTCCCGCGGGCAAGTACAAAGGAAAATTAGGGGTCATATTATACATACACTACAGCACCCTCTGACATAGATCGATGGTTTAAACGGGACTAAGATTTTTAGCCCAGATTTGGAAAAGCTTGAAAAAAGCTTATAACTATGTTCGGCGTTACTTTAAGATATTTTACCAAGGGGTATTTTAAATTTTTATTTGTACGATCTATGGATCTACGAGAATTTTCTTTTGAGGAACTTTTTGCGATGTTACTGAAATGAAAACTGGTCGCAAAAGGTCCCTTTCGTAAAATGACCCTTTTTGCAAAATGTTCTTTTAACAAAATTACTAAGGGACATTTTGCGTAAGGGACATTCTGCGAACTAACGTTCCAGGTAAGTTCTATTCAGGTTTGGGGAAGAACTTACTTCTTCTTCTTCTTTTCGTATCAATGGCAAAAGTCAAACAGTCGATCTCCAATAGTCGGCGACGCCAACTGCCCGTAGATTAGCCTCGAGTAAGTCTTCTGCAGTGCAGGTGATGGGGAGGTTGGGGCATGACAGCAAGTGGTCCATAGTTTGAGTAGCCCCGCAACCACACTTTTCGTCACCAGAATAACCCCATCTCTTCTTATTCACGCCGCACCTTCCAACCCCTGATCGTAGCCTATTAAGAACTTACTACAACTCGGCTTTACTTTACGAACAATGAACTATTGATTTGCCCCCAAACAAAGGCAGAGACGAGCTCACACGTATCCAACTGCCATAGCAAATTCACTAGTTCATGTGCCAAGGACTTAAAGCTGATTATTTTACCAGACAACAACATTTATAACGCAATGTTTCTTCCATGCTGTACTGGGAGCGAGAAAAAACATGGAATGTGCCAGCTGCATTTCCTCCCGGGCATGCTGTAAAAACCAGCTAACGGATCCGAGGGTTTCAGTATATTGCAATTTAGGCGATGGGTTGACAACCTGTCACTACAGCAATATACCTACAAATCTATCTTAATTAACCCTCAAAACTTTGTCAGTCGTGGCGGAACGATAAATTGTTAAATAAATAAACGACCTTTGTTTAGGTCGTTCACACTCTGCCTACCCCATTTAGGGATAGAGGCGTGATTATCTCGATGTGATCTATTTGAGACGAAAGACCGACAAAACGAATAGTCATATACGGGTGGAAGACCAGCAACCCAGAAACTGATAGGGTTGCTGAGTCGACGACACTATCGGCTTTTCCATTCAAATTGTGTGATCAAGGTGGTCATTTTGTATAAGAAAGTATTAATTCTAATCATTTCCTGAAAGAATTTCCTGGTGGAAGTTGTTCAGTGACTGAGCAACCCGTATCAGTTTGTGGGACGCTGTACCGTACAGCCCGTATAAAGTTGTTGGACAAACTTTAATCTATGTTTGCTTACATCAAGTGAGGATTTAGGGACGCAGAATTTGGGTTCTTCTTCTTCTGTCGAGTGGGTATCGAGTCTATCGACCCGATGAACCCTGGTGTCAGAGTTTATAAACCGCCTAGTAGCACAACTATCAGGCCTCTGACATGGTTTGAGTAACGACCACTAGCAAAGACAGCGACCGGGACCGATGGTTTAATGTGCCCTCCGAAGCACGAAATCTTTTTCTTTATCGGACAATCAGGTGCCTGCAATGTCCTAACCAAACTGGGGAAAAATTCACAAAGTGATAAATTCTCAAATATCAACTTTGTGTTTCCCCCCTGGGAATCGAACCCAGGACCTCCGGATCAGGAGTCCATGGCATTAGCCACTAGACCACGGAGGCAGTTTGGGTTGACCCCATATTTCACACGCCACTTGCAAGGGACAGTGTTCTATCGATTAACCGGGAACAATGAGAAATGTAGCGCTTGGTTTAGCTAATAGTGGTATTACCTTTTGACATTTAGTACACCATTGAGACACTACCCACCCCGTTAAAGACCGCAGCCGTGACTCTATGTTTTTATTTAGGCTTACATCAAGAGACTAGTTTTATTTGTTCATTAACAATAAAAATTCAACGACCTATAAATCGACCTATACCTTAATCAATCTCATTGATTAAGGTATAGGTCGTTGAGACAATACCTACCTCGTTAAAGATCGCAGCTGTGACTTTACGTTTGTATTTAGTTTACATCAAGTGAGGATTTAGGGACGCAGAATTTGGGTTGACCCAATATTTCACAGGCCACTTGGGTTGTGTTCAATCGATTAACCGGGAACAATGGGTTTAGCGCTTGGGTTGGCTCAGTGCATTTGATTCCGACTTTTGAACATTTGCTTTTGACTAGTTTAAATGGTAATGACATTGAGTGGTATAGAACCCTTATGACCTCACATAGTCCAGAAGGTCCAAAATCCGTTTGCAAGAAATGCGTTTATAGGTCAACGCATTTATGAGCAGAATCTCAAATCCTTCCAAGCTGGACTGGGAGAGATAGAAAAACATAGAATGATCCAGCTGCTTTTCCTCCCGGGCATGCTGTAGAAGCCTGCAAAAGGGTTTCGAGAGTTACAGTGTATTGTAATTTAGGCGACGGGCTGACAACCTATCACCACAGCAATACACATTACGAACTTATATTGCTCTCAATTTTTGTCACACGTGGCGAAAGCTCCTTTTACGAGGTGTTTCTGCTGTGCCTATCCTGCAAGGGATAAAGGCGTGATTTTATGTATGTATTTATCTCAAATCCTAACCAGACCGTTACAACATGGCAAGTCTTCAGGAAACGAGCCTTTTACAAGGGCGGCAGCGCATTTGTGACCCACCCAGGTGTTGCTAGTGTCTATAATGTACTAACCATCAGGTAACCCGCCTGCTTAACTGATTCCCACTTCCATACAAAAACTCTTGAGATTCTGCTGATGATATGAAATGATATATGGCACAATTCCCTGTCTGGCGTATGCAAGGCTTGGAACAAACTCTGCAGAGCCTCTTCAGGCGACATACAGATATAATTTTGGAAGACGCTAACCAGTTAAAAACCACAGTTGTATCCTTAAACAGTACTCCTGATCTAACATGAGATGTTGCAACTCTTCATAATGATAAGTAATTTATGGAACAATTCCTTGTCTGGCACAGCTGGCGAGGCTTGGCACAAACTCTACAGAGCCTCTTCAAAAACAGACTGACATAATTTTGGAAGACGCTAACCAGTTATAAACCACAGAAAAATACTCCTGATCTTACATGAGATGTTGCAACTCTTCATAAAGATAATTAATTTATGGAACAATTCCCTGTCTGGCACAGCTGGCGAGGCTTAGCACGAACTCTACAGAGACGCTAATCAGTTAAAAAACCACCGAAAAATACTCCTGATCTTACATGAGATGTTGAAACTCTCCCTAATGATATTGTAATTCTGCTGGTGATATGAAATGATATATGGAACAATTCCCTGTCTGGCGCAGCTGGCGTGAGGATCTTGGCACGGACTTCACAAAGCGGCAAAGCCTCTTCAAACGACAGACAGACATAATTTCGACAGAGGAGTTTACAGTCGCAGCTGGGATCTTGTACAGAGTGAAATAACAATGGGATAGTAGTGTGATATATCCGGTTGTAAGGGCTAGCGTCCCGCAAACTGATAAGGGTCAACGAAACTGAACAACTATCACCATGTTTTTTTTATTTAAATTTTTTACAAATTGAAATTGGCAAAGGGACAAACCCCATTTAATGACGTTGAACCTAATTTAGCACTGAGAAAGAAAGAAAGACGATATTTTTATATGGGGTTACGCCACTACTAATTTCGACTTTTTGAGGTTACTCACCTTCTATAGACTATCTCCTTCCATACGACCTATATTTTTTTAAAGGTAAACCGATTCTAATAATCCCCTAAGTTCAGGATGAAGTCAGTAAGAGGCCAGCTGCCTCTAGACTTCTCACTTCGTAAGTTTAATAGGTCAATTGGATTTACTCACCGCTTGGAAGATAAATAGCTTGAGCAGGCAGATGGCTTATAAGTAGATATGACATACCTTCACGCCAGAATCCCTAATGGAGTAGTTAGAGCGTCAAAGACCCTAACAAAAGTTGTTCCGCCACGTCTAACAAAGTTTTGAGGGTTGTTTAAGATATGGATCTGTAAGTATATTTTATTTATTCAGCTTTATACACAAAAAGTGACATGGGCGGACTTAACGACAAAGGCATTATCTTAACAGTCTACCTTCGGGCATGTGGAAATGACAAGGCAGGTGCAAAAAATTATCTACGAAAACTAATTATATTGCTGTAGTGGACAGTACAGCCTATCGCCCAAATAGCAATATACTGAAACCCTCGGATCACTCAGCTGGTTTTTATAGTATGCCCGGGAGGAAATGCAGCTGGCACAGTTTATGTTTTTATCTCGCTCCCAATCCAGCATGAAAGATAAGTGTAAGTTGGCTATTTATAGCCATTTGGTTAGGTTCTCCCATGCTGGCCTGGGAGCGAGGAAGAACATAGAATGTGCCAACTGCATTTCCTCCCGGGCATGCTGTAAAAACCAACTAAGGGATCCAAGGGTTTCTGTAAACTGCAACTTAGGTAATGGGCTGACAAACTGTCACTACAGCAATATACCTACAAATCTATCTTAAATAAACTTCTAAACTTTGTCAGACGTGGCGGAACGACCTTTATTTAGGTCGTTTGCGCTCTGCCTACCACATTAGGGATAAAGGCGTGATTATAAGTATGTAGAGATAAAGAAGGAGCAAAATAAATTGGCACAGATAAAACACAATAACACAAAAAGCATTTCAATCATTCGCACAGTAGAATGATTGATTAGATTTCAAAAACCTTTTAATGTCATCTTGTCCAGACTTCGAGACAAAGCGACTTATTGTAAAAGCTAAAACCAGCAAACAAATCTGTCATTCATTCTTTAAAAGCAAGAGATAAAAGCCATACAAAATTTGATTACATTAAGTGCACATAATGAGCTATAACTCTAGAGTTACTGTCCAGGGGAGTCCGTTTAGCAAACAATTTGATGGTAGGAAAAGAAACTGGTCAAGTGCAAGTCGGTCGGTGGAAGAAATTGCTACCTTAGCAATAAGGCCGCCTATGTTGTACTTGTTTTTTGTTGTTATCTGTTGTGTTGTATGATTTGTGTTCTTACGTGCAATAAAGTATTTTTATGTTATGTTATGTTATGTCCCGATTAGAAGGTTCTGTACACCACTATACAATACATACGTACATACATATAATCACGCCTTTATCCCTACTAGGTTAGGCAGAGCGTAAACGAGCTAAACAGATCGTTGCGCCACGTCTGACAAAGTTTAGAGGGTTATTTAAGATACATTTGTAGGTATATTGCTGTAGTGACAGGTTGTCAGCGCATCGCTTAAATGTCAATATACAGAAACCGTCGTATCCCTTAGCTGGTTTTTACAGCATGCCCGGGAAGAAATACAGCAGCCACATTTTATGTTTTTCTCTCGCTCCCAGTCCAGCATGGAAGATACAATACTTAAATAAGAACCATACAACAATTGTTTTAATGGTCCTACACACGCTGGAGTTTAGAGAAACTTCCAAATATTTATAAACATCAGTCAAGAACACTTGAATGCTTACGAAAGTTTCAAAGCAGCTCCGAACAAGCAAACACAAATTATGAGTATGTAATTATCAAAAACTTTACTTACTTCGCAAAATTACCGTTTTCAAAAAATTATGCGAAAGAAACGTTTTGCGAAGTTACCATCAAAAAATGAGCTTCCATGCTGGACTGGGAGCGAGAGAAAAACATAGAATGTGCCAGCTGCATTTCCTCCCCAGCATGCTGTAAAAACCAGCTAAGGGATGCGAGGGTTTCAGTATATTGTGATTTAGGCGATGGGCTGACAACCTGTCACTACAGCAATATACCTACAAATCTATCTTAACCCTCAAAACTTTGTCAGACGTGGCAGAACGACCTTTGTTTAGGTCGTTTACGCTCTGCCTACCCCACTAGGGATAAAGGCGTGACTATATGTATGTATGTATGTAAAAATGAATGCGCAGGAACGGAACCCTAAAACAAACATTTTGATTCATAAAAACGAGTTCCAAAATTGAATTTCCCTCCAATTGGAACTGGTTTTGAATATATTCATAACTAATTTGAATAATGGATTATGAATATAAAAGATTCAGCCATTTTTGGAGATGGTTCGGAGCTCGGAGGATTTTAGTATCATTCTGTCATTGTGTATGTGTAGGTACGGACGAAAACCAGTGATTCATTGTATCTACAAGAAACTGACTATAGGACTAAAAACAGATTTAAAAACACTGATGACATAGCTTTACGAATAAATAGATACATATATGTTTAGTATGGTTGAATTTACTTTAAAGTACTGTCGCCATATACATCTTTTCAGATCGAAATAATATACCAAAACAAAGAGTACTAAAAGGATACCACAAATACACCACCCTACGACACTAAAGCATCACCAGATTCTTTATACGCCCTATTCCTACCTTCTTCTACACACATCTCTAACCACACAAAAGCGAGTGCCCTTCTTTATTTCTTAGCTTGAAGCAAATATTTGATATTTGGGGTGTCTCACGTCACCGCTTCTCATGGCGGAGGGAAGGTACACAAAGGGAAACAGGGGAGAAAGAAAGCAATGACGTCATCGTTTGGATAAGCGAGTAAGGTTGTTGTAAAAATGCGTTGTAAGCATTTTCGAGGAGTGAATGAGTTTGAAATATCATGTCGGTTTGTTGTGAATTTGTAGTGTGTAAAAAGAAATATCATGATAAAAAGTTTACGTTTTTAAATATTCGTTTATTTCATTGAGTGTTCGTCGTCGAGATTTCTGATCATATAAATTTATTTATTTATTGTACGCAACTAACAGCTATTTCTACACGGAAATTTATTCCACCTGACCTACGGAAGTAAGACTTTAAGGCCCGTATTTATAATCAGCACTTGAGACTGACATCGACTTTGAGTTCGTATCAGAACTGTCATTTCGGTACATATGGCTTATCAAAACCATACTTAATATTGCTCTCAATTTTGAGATCGCTTTATAAATACGAGCCTTAATGACAGGCATTACATTGTTTGTACCAGCCCCGTCAAATCAATTTTGACGTAAACTTCGTCGAACAATGAACTACGTATATAGAAGCAAGTTCACCCTAAAAGTTACTTATTAATAACTGGAGCATAAAGCCTGCAGCAGTCTAAGTTTAGTTTCCAAACCATTCAGAAACAACTCTGCTTAATGAATGAACCTAACCTACATTCAAGAATAGACCAAACTTGAATATGTTGTTCTATATTAAGTTATTATTTCAACCGCTATAATATCGAAGGCGAAAAGTTTCATGTTCTTTTGACTGTACAGTACACTAGTACCTATTACTATATTTTCATTAAGATTTCACAGAAAAACAAACATACATACATATAATCACGCCTTTGTCCCTAACGGGGTAGGCAGAGCGTAAACGACTTAAACATAGGCCTGACAAAGTTGTGTAGTTAGATGTGTAGGTATATTGCTGCAGTGACAGGTTGTCAGCCTATTGCCTAAATTGCAATATGCTGAAACCCTCGGATCCCTTAGCTGGTTTTTAAAGCATGCCCGGGATGAAAATGCAGCAGGCACGATCTATGTTTTTCTTTCGCTCCCAGTCCAGCAGTGCTGACTATCCTGTTTAGGTTTATCCTTGGATATAAGGGATCCGAATGTTTGCAACCTAGTTCGGTCTGAAACAGATTGGTGCCAAGGGATCCGAATGTTTGTAACCTAGTTCGGTCTGAAAAAGATTAGTGCCAAGTCATTTCATCCTAACTTCTATATAGAAGCTGAATCGCTTGACCTATTTGTTCAATGAGCTATCACCGACTGAACTTCAGTCTATAATACCTATGGGTATATTACATCTGCGGGGTGTAAGGGACAGCGTCCCGCAAACTGATATGCACTGAAACTGCTCAGTCAATGACACTGAACAACTTTCACCAGGAAATTCTTTCAGGCAGTGAACAAAAACTTATCGCGGTGGTCATTTTGTATAGAATAACCTTTTTTCACATCCTGAGAGAATTTCCTGGTGGAAGTTGTTCAGTGTCGTTGACTGAGCAGCCCCTATCAGTTTGCGGGACGCTGTCTCTTACACTAGTATAGCAGCTAACTTTTTTACTTCAGTATGGTAATAAGGATTATTTATGAACGGTTTGAGGCTTCTGGATGAGAAAGATTCAAAGATTGTGTCAGCTCTAGCCTAAACGACAACAAATACACTGCAATAAAAATGTACTTATCTACTTACAAGACATTTATTTGCAAGCATACAGGATTTAAAAAAAATATATAGTTATAGGTATACAAATTTTGCACATTATAGGTATAATACATACATACATACATACATACATATAATCACGCCTTTCCCTTATGGGGTAGGCAGAGCGTAAACGACCTAAACAAAGGTCGTTCCGCCACGTCTGACAAAGTTTTGAGGGTTATTCAAGATGGATTTGTATTTTGTACGTATATTGCTGTAGTGACAGGTTGTCAGCCCATCGCCTAAATTGCAATATACTGAAACCCTCAGATCCCTTAGCTGGTTTTTACAGCATGCCCGGGAGGAAATGCAGCTGGCACATTCTATGTTTTTCTCTCGCTCCCAGTCCAGCATGGAAGAAATATATATATATAGGTATAATACCTTTAAATATAGGTGCCTTAATCAAATTTCTCTGAGTTCTATCCATGGCCACCCACTTCATTGATCTTTGAGAGCTTCTAGACTTAGATACAATTACAAGTTGCCTTCCAACATCGATTAATGTAGTTAGTTTAAGACCTAGTTTATCCTATAAGCTGGATGAGCGCTAACCCGTTTAACTTACAGCTCGGGAGCTGCTTTACTTAATTATTCAGTAAAGTGAGCCTGTTTACTATTTTACTTAGTTTACATGTTTTCCATGCTGGACTGGGAGCTATAGAAAAACATAGAGTGCAGCTGCATCCCCCGGGCATGCTGTAAAACCAGAAAAGGAAATCTAGGGTCACAGTGTATTGTGGGCGTTTTTGCCCTGCTTCGTATTACATGAGAAATTCATATAAAACGGATATGGATAGGTGCACAAACTGTCATTAATTTACGAGGAAGGCCAAATCAGATACGAACTGAATACACAGCAGTGTAAAAACGCCCAAATTGTGATTTAGGCGATGGATAGGTGGGCTGCCAACCTGCTTCTTTTTTTCTGTCGAGTGGGTATCGAGTCTGCTACTAAAGCAATACACATTTAAATCTAAAATTGCACTCAATATTTGTCAGAACTGGTGAAAGCGCCTTTACTTTAGTATTTCCAACTCAGTTTTAGAATAAAGATAAAAAAAAAACATAGTTTCATGTCTTTTTATTTAAAAACACATTTCAAAAATAAATAAATTACTAAAAACTAAATTAAAAAAAATTGCTAAAACTTATTTTAGAAACACTATCTTCGATTAAAAGATACGCAGCTTTGTTTACCTTTATTCTAAAACTGTTGTTTGGCGTTTTACTCTCTGCCTATATACCCCGAAGGTGTAAGGGCGTGACTTCTTCTATGTTTGTATAAAACACTAATCCATCTCTGCCCTGTCTTCTGCCTCGAATCGACACGTAACACTATCCGTCCCTTAGTTTGATCGATAGGGAAAAGTCAGTGCGCGACAGCAACTGGCACGAACAAACAAATATACGTATACGCGTAGCTATACTATATCGTTTTGTATATGCCTATAGATCTTATGTACTTCAGAAAATAAAAATACTGCACGTATTTATAATACATGAAAATAAACAAGCTAAAATTTACACGTCGGCGGGATTTGAAACCACGGTCTTCGGCGTACCGTGCCGACGCTCTAACCACTGAGCCGCCAAGTGATTCAATCCATACATACATACATATAATCACGCCTTTATCCTTAATGGGGTAGGCAGAGCGTAAACTACCTGAACAAAGGTCGTTCCGCCACATCTGACAAAGTTTTGAGGGTTGTTTAAGATAGATTTGTAGGTATATTGCTGTAGTGACAGGTTGCCAGCCTATCGCCTAAATTTCAATATACAGAAACCCTTGGATCCCTTAGCTGGTTTTTTACAGCATGCCCGGGAGGAAATGCAGCTGGCACATTTTTCTGTCGCTGACAGTCCAGCATGGAAGTATGTAAGTGATTCAATCGTAGCCTGTTTGAAACTTCAATGTGTCTCAGGCAGGCAAAAAGTTTTGAGGCAGCCATAAAAAATCATACGAGTTTATTATATTACACTTAGTAGCGGTGACGGTATTTTCATATTTTTTATTGGATTACCACGTAAAGCCGTACACTGACACCCTCAAATGCTCTTAAGGCAATTCTACCCCAATACAGTATTTGCTCCGCTCCGGTGACTCCAGGGTTCTATCGGAATTGGGTCAGGCGGTAATACTTCCGGGTTTCTGTATCCGGGTCCCGCAGGGTCAGTTTGTTATCCGGATCCCACAGATACACCATCCAGTTGTATTGTAGTAGCATACATACATATAATCACGCCTTTATCCTTAATGGGGTGGGCAGAGCGTAAACGATCTAAACAAAGGTCTTTGCGCCACGTCTGACAAAGTTTTGAGGGTTATTAAAGATAGATTTGTAGGTTCATTGCTGTAGTGACAGGTTGTCGGCCCATCGCCTTAATTACAATACACTAAAACCCTCGGATCCCTTAGCTGGTTTTTACAGCATGCGCTGGAGTAAATGCAGTTGGAACATTCTATGTTTTTCTCTCGCTCCCAGGCCAGCGTGGAAGAAGTAGGTTGTAGAAGCATGGAGGAATATAATGCGGGGTAGGTACGTGGGACACTCAGAAAGATTTGCGACACTAAAAAAAATTGTTCTACAGGTACATATATTTTTATTAAATCTTTTCAAAGTACTCTCCACCAGCCTCTATACAAATATTCATACGTCTGAACCAGTTTTCAAAACACTTTTTCCAGTCCGCCGTAGACACCTCGTTTACAGCCTGCTCGAACGCAGCCAGCGCATCTTCCGGCGACGAAAATTGTATCCCCTTGAGCTGATTTTTTATTTTTGGAAATAAAAAGAAGTCACACGGTGCTAGATCAGGGCTGTAAGGAGGGTGACCCAGGAGTTTGACTGGTGTGCTGTCCAGGAAATCCCTCGTTTTGAGCGCGGTGTGTGCAGGCGCATTGTCGTGGTGGAGCAGTAGTCCGCGGAGCCCTGTGTTTGGTCGCTTGTTCCTCACAACAGAAAAAACTTCTGGTAAACATTTGGTAGTATACCATTCGGCGTTAATGCTTCTTTGATCTCGTAAGGGAATTGAGGCCAAGTGGCCAGTCAAATTAAAAAAGCTGGCGATCAAAATCTTCCCCCCGCTTCGAGATCGCTTCACTTTGGTAGGCGTTGGTTCATTTTGAAACACCCAAACTGTCGACTGGCGCTTGGTTTCTGGATCGTATTGATAAATCCAGGACTCATCACCTGTTACGATGTCGTAAACATGCCGAGACGAGCCTGCTTCAAATTTGTTCAGCATATCACGGCACCATTCCACCCGGGCCTGCTTCTGAGCGTCGGTGTGGTAGTGCGGCACCCAGCGCGATACTATCCTCCTCACGCGAAGATGCCCGTGTAGAATCTCGTGAACGCTTCCCGATCCAATCTTTAATATGTGCTGAATCTCCTGATATGTAATTCGCCTATTATCTTGGATTAAATTTTTCACTGCTAGCACGTTTTCTTCCGTAATACCCGTCAAAAGGCGACCGCTTCTTTCTTCATCCCCCAAGGTTGGTCGACCGCGCCTAAATTCGTTATACCAACGATACACGGTTGCCTTGGAGGGGCTTTCATCCATAAATGCCATTTGAAGTCTATCGAACGATTCATCCGGTTTCAGGCGACACTTGAAATCGTAAAAAATCATAGCTCTAAAATGTTCCCGGCGCAGATCCATTTTTCAGTAAGACACGATACTTTGAATTGGCTCGCAAAAAATTAGGAGGGAAATTTTGAAAATGGAACACACATATTTTTACTTATAAGTAATCATATTTTCAAAAAAGATTCTAACCGGCCAGTCTGCTATATATAAACACTATTTATCGCAATACTTTCTGAGTGGCCTGGTATAAGGGACAACGTACCAGAATCCTAACTTTGTCATACAAAACGACCACCTCGATCAGTTTATATGGAGGAGCCTTTTTTAATCAATATCATGAAAGAATTTCCTGGTGAAAGTTGTTCAGTTTCTAGTTAATAAAAGTATTCATTGACTGAACAACTCCTATCAGTTTCTGGTACGCTGTCTCTTACATGCTGATCTGGGAGCGAGAGAAAAACATAGAATGTGCCAGCTGCATTTCCTCCCGGGCATGCTGTAAAATCCAGCTAAGGGATCCGAGGGTTTCAGTATATTGTAATTTAGGCGATGGGCTGACAACCTGTCACTACAGCAATATACCTAGAATTCTTTCTTAAATAACCCTCAAAACTTTGTCAGACGTGGCGGGACGACCTTTGTTTAGGTCGTTTACGCTCTGCCTACCCCATTAGGGATAAAGGCGTGATTATATGTATGTATGTATGTATGTATGTCTCTTACACCCGCTTTGATATTGGTCGTTATCGTTACACAAACCATGTCAGAGGCCTATAGCTGTGCTATCAGGTGGTTTAAAAACTCTGACACCACACCAAGGTTCATCGGGTCCATCGATTTCGCGCCCCCACGACAGAAGAAGACGGCATTTTTTTAGGCTATATGTGACCATAAGAGTGTCGACAATGAATTTAGTCTACCAGGAATTCAAAGTTCTTCCATGCTGGCCTGGGAGCAAGAGAAAAACTTAGAATGTGCCAGCTGCATTTCCTCCCGGGCATGCTGTAAAAACCAGCTAAGGAATCCGAGGCTTTCAGTATATTTAGGCGATGGGCTGACAACCTGTCACTACAGCAGTATACCTACAAATCTATCTTAATTAACCCTCAAAATTTTGTCAGACGTGGCGGAATGACCTTTGTTTACGTTGTTTACGCTCTGCCTACCCCATTAGGGATAAAGGGGTAATTATATGTATGTAAGAATTCAAAAAGGCACTGGCATTTCTACACACTGCCAGAACACAGCAAACTACCCCACACTAGTTTTTCCAATTTATTCTTGTTATGTGAAACCCGGTGACCCCAGTTCCTAGATCCCAGGTCTGTAACGGAATCGGGGTCAGACGGCATTACTTCCGGTTGATCCCGCCGTATTGATTTCCTGTCCATCTCCCGGGTACAATTACATTTTCTAACTAAAATATTCTTCTTCTTCTTAGCGAGTGGAACAACCCGATGAACCCTGGTGTCAGAGTTTTCAAAACCGCCTAGCACAGCTAATAGGCCTCTGACGTGGTTTGAGTAACAACCACTATTAAAGACAGCGACCGGGACCGATGGCTTAACGTGCCCTCCGAAGCACGGAATCCTTTTTCTTTTTCGGACAATCAGGTGATTCAGCCTGCAATGTTATAACCAAACTGGAGAAACCTCCCAAAGTGATAAATTGACAAATATCAACTTTGTGTTCCCCCCTGGAAATCGAACCCAGGACCTCCGGATCGTAAGCGCATGGCTCTGACCACTAGACCACGGAGGCAGTCGAAACCGAAATATTGATCAAGCCATTTCCAAATATACATATTTTTAAGACAACATCTCAAAAATATATTTAGGTACTGCAACATTATTTATGTCCAACGTTTTGGTTCTAGAGATTAGAGTCTTGACATTGAGTCTGCCTGTAACCAAGGGTAGAAATAAACAGATCCGAGAGATTTTCTAGAATCCAGAACAGCTCTTTTAGGATTAAGATTTTAGGGCTAGCCTTACGTAAATCTCGACAATTTTGCGTGAGGAAATTATACAAACAATATTTACATTTAGATGTATTCTGAGCCAAGTTAAGTCGGTAGGATTGAGGAAAGACGCAATCTGTGTAGCATAACAGCTGAGGATTACTCAGGAAAAATAACAAGATGAGGTAGAATAAGAAAACCCACTGCGATAAAAAATATTTCTATTTATTCCAAGTAAAGCACATAGAACATGTATCAAAGTTTCTATGGCTCGAATTTGTAAAGCTATCTCAAGATTGAGAGCAATATTCTTCTTCTTCTGTCGAGTGGGTACCGAGTCTATCGACCCGATGAACCCTGGTGTCAAAGTTTTAAAACCGCCTAGTAGCACAACTATCAGGCCTCTGACATGGTTTGAGTAACGATCACTATCAAAGACAGCGACCGGGACCAACGGCTTAACGTGCCCTCCGAAGCACGAAATCTTTATTTTCTTTTTCGGTCAATCAGGTGATTCAGTCTGCAATGTCCTAACCAATCTATCTATCTATCTATTTAGCCTATATTAGCCCACTGCTGAGCATAGGCCCGATGGTCAGACGATATAGTCTCTGTGGTGGGAAAAAGCTGGATGCGGATAGCACAGGATCGTAAAGAATGCCGCATAAAATAAGAGGTCCTAACCAAACTGGGGAAAAATTCACAAAGTGATAATTATCAAATATCAGCTTTGTGTTTCCCCCTTGGGAATCGAACCCAGGACCTCCGGATCGGGAGTCCATGGCACTAGCCACTAGACCACGGAGGCAGTTAGAGCAATATTAAGTATGGATTTGACAAGTCATTTTGTGCCGAAATGGCATTTCTGATACGTACTCAAACTGGCTGTCAATCTCAAGTGTGAATTATAATTACGGCCCTAAATTATCTTATTGGAAAAGTTACATAAACATAAAAACAAGCACGTTTATATCAAAATTTAACACTTGTTCTCATGTGTCGATATATTGTTCTTGAAAGTAAGTAATGTTGATTCTGTTTTCATTTACAACCATTTTACAAAAATAGTAACACCTACACACATACATACATATCATCATTTATCCCTAATGGGGTAGGCAGAGCGTAAACGATCTAAACAAAGGTCATTCCGCCACGTCTGACAAAGTTTTGAGGGTTATTTAAGATAGATTTGTAGGTACCCATATTGCTTACAGATTGTCAGCCTATCGCCTAAATTGCAATTTACTGAAACCCTCGGAACCCTTAGCTGCTTTTACAGCATGCCCGGAAGAAAATGCAGCTGGCACATTATATGCTTTACTCTTCCTCCCAGTCCAGCATGGAAGAAATAGTAGTACAGTTTTAGATAATGCAAACTTTATAGCAGACACCGCATCGCTCAATGGATTTTAAGTATGAATGAACATCACAGCACACTGTTCATATGTTCCACTGTTTTAACACAGCAATCACCACCATAATTGTCAGACATAAAAGCCAGCATAACTATAGTCATAATCATAATTCGCGTACACACGGTGAAACAGTACATCGCTGTTGGTGATAGAGTGCATATTTGCTTGCTCATTTCCTTCCCCCCTGGTTAATTTCCCATGTTTTTCCGGAGTTACGTCGCGTACTTCCGAAATAGAGTTGTATTTGTGTTCGGATATTTTGAGACAGGTATATTAAATACCTACAGTACAAAACATTGCTGTAGCTGCAACTGCAAGCGGATTTCGGTCCTTCTTCTTCTTTTCGATTCGAGGCAAACTCAATTTAAATTCTTGATTGACATACATACATACATAAAATCACGCCTGTATCCCTAATGGGGTAGGCACAGCGTAAACGACCTAAACAAAGGTCGTTCCGCCACATCTGACAAAGTTTTGGAGGTTATTTAAGATAAATATGTCAGTATATTGCTTTAGTGACAGGTTGTCAGCCCATCGCCTAAATTGCAATATACAGACCCTCAGATCCCTTAGCTGGTTTTTACAGCATGCCCAGGAGGAAATGCAGCTGGCACATTCTATGTTTTTCTCTCGCTCCCAGTCCAGCATGGAAGAATTTCGGATGATATTAAAGAAAATTATGAATGAAGAATCATTGTGTTACGATCACTGAAACAGCGTGAAATTGTATTAATGTTTTAAAAGGGGTTCGTTTTTTGATCTTGCTTTTACAACAATCCAACACCCTACTTTAAAAAATGTATTTTTTTTATATATAGTGGTGAATATTTTAATTAATAATAAACATTATAATAGTTATACATACATACATACATAAAATCACGCCTTTATCCCTTACGGGGTAGGCAGAGCGTCAAACTCCTCGTAAAAGGCGCTTTCGCCACGTCTGACAAAAATTGAGGGCAATTTTAGATTGTAATGTGTATTGCTGTAGTGACAGGTTGTCAGCCCATCGCCTAAATTACAATACACTGTAACCCTCGAGTCCCTTTTGCTGACTTCTACAGCATGCCCGGGAGGAAGGGCATCTGGAACATTCTATGTTTTTCTATCTCTCCCAGTCCAGCATGGAAGAAAATAATAGTTATACTTCTCATTATTTCGAAAGAATTTACCTACCATGAGCACTTTTAGAGCACTTTGTACCTTTCATGAGCTGAAATTTTTGTCATTTCATAAAATATCGAATATTTCGGATAATACATACATACATACATACAGTCACGCCTTTATCCCTAATGGGGTAGGCAGAGCGTAAACGACCTAAAACCACAGATAATATAATACTATACTAGTACCTAAACTAAGGTCGTTCAGCCACGTCTGACAAAGTTTTGAGGGTTATTTAAGATACATTTGTACGTATATTGCTGTAGTGACAGGTTGTCAGCCCGTCGCCTAAATTGCAATATACTGAAACCCTCAGACCCCTCAGCTGTTTTTTACAGCATGCCCGGGAGGAAATGCAGCTGGCACATTCTATATTTTTCTCTCGCTCCCAGTCCAGCATGGAAAAAAAATTTCGGATAATCACTCAAGGAAAGCCTGTGCCACCCCTTCCTCTCAGACGGCGGCTGGGGCGGTAAGTGCGTAGCATGGAAACTGGTTTTTATAGGGGAACTTCCATATTTATCTTTTATGATATCCGCTTATGGGTGGTATGACAGAGTCAACCCCAACCCCTGGAAAATGGGGTTTCATGGGGTAGGGCTATGGGGTTCTGATTGTTTTTAAAGTGTGTGAACGATTCGGATTATTTTTGGAAGCATAACAAACAGAAAAATAATGAAGTCAATAAGAATTCTAAGTTAGGAAAGGGTACAATTGATATTATTATTTCGTACATTATTCACTGCAAGAAACGGATTTTATTTCGCCTTTTAGTTTGTTATAAATGTACAAACTCGGCCACTCACAGCTCTTTTTTTCTGTCGTCAATAGTAGTAGGTACCGGGTGTAAGGGACAGCGCCCCAAACTGATAGGGGTTGCTCAGTCGAAGATACTATATATCAGTTCGAACGTTCCAATGAACCCTAATCCTGTGTCGTTTTATAAACTGCTTATTAGATCTCTGGTATGGTTTGCGTAACGACCACTATCAGAGACATCAACCGAAAGTCGGAACATCACAACTTTCGAAATTTTATTGAAAACAGTATTTGAAAAGTTCACATGACTTTACAATCCCAAACCTTTCGACCACAAAACACCATCTATCATCCATTAGGACAGCAGGAAACCGCAGATAGCCATGGGAACCCACAGACCACTCACATGAATAGTTGAATAGCCATACCAACATAACCTATAACTTATACGACTAGACCTCAAGGTTATAGAGGTTGTGTTATGGTGTGAACGAAACGAATGACATTTCTGAGGATTTAAGCACTCACAATGCTTCCTCCATGCTGGACTGGGAGCGAGGGAAAAACTTTGAATTTACCAGCTGCATTTCCTCCCGGGCATGCTGTAAAAACCAGCTAAGAGATCTGATAGTTTCTGTATATTGCAATTTAGGCGATGGGCTTGACAACCTGTCACTTCAGCATATACCTACAAATTTATCTTAAATGACTTTGAAAGTTTTTCAAACGTGACGGAACGACCTTCGTTTAGGTATCCCATTAGCGATAAAGGCGTGATTATATGTATGTATGTACAATGCTAATTTATTTCATTCCAGAGACGCAGGTACGAGTCGAGTAGAGAATTTATTATTTTCTTTCTTTCATATTAAATTAAACGAATGACAATGGTATATAATAAAGTATCGTACCACAGCAAGGATCATTTCTGCTTTAAATATTAGCGACAGATTACATTAAATTAGAAAGTTACTTGGTGGGCATGCTGTAGAAACCAGTAAAAAGGGATTAAAGGCACATACATACATATATAAAATCACGCCTTTATCCCTTACGGGGTAGGCAGAGCGTGAAATTGTATTAATGTTTTAAAAGGGGTTCGTTTTTTGATCTTGCTTTTACAACAATCCAACACCCTACTTTAAAAAATGTATTTTTTTTATATATAGTGGTGAATATTTTAATTAATAATAAACATTATAATAGTTATACATACATACATACATAAAATCACGCCTTTATCCCTTACGGGGTAGGCAGAGCGTCAAACTCCTCGTAAAAGGCGCTTTCGCCACGTCCGACAAAAAATGAGGGCAATTTTAAATTGAAATTTGTTTTGCTATAGTAACAGGTTGTCAGCCCATCGCCCAAATTACAATACACTTAACCCTCGAGTCCCTTTTGCTGACTTCTACAGCATGCCCGGGAAGAAGGGCAGCTGGAACATGCTATGTTTTTCTATCTCTCCCAGTCCAGCATTAAAAGACACATTTCTTTCTAATAGCTATTTATGCAATTGCTCCGTAATAAGTGGTATTAAACCACGAGTGTGAGTATACAACTGTTTCATACAATAACTTATGTTATTTTTAGTAGAAGTGAATAGTTGAATAGCCATACCAACATAACCTATAAGTTATAAGACTAGACCTCAAGGTTATAGCGGTTATGTTATGGTGTGAACCTGGTGAATGACAATGGCACAGTGTACGGGCTAAAGGCTAAAGGCGTAATAATATGTATGTTTACTTCCATGCTGGCCTGGGAGCTAGAGAAAAACATAGAATGTGCCAGCTGCATTTCCTCCCTAGCATGCTGTAAAAACCAGCTAAGGGATCCGAGGGTTTCAGTATATTGTAATTTAGGCGATGGGCTGACAACCTGTCACTACAGCAATATACCTACTGATCTATCTTGAATAACCCTCAAATCTTTGTCAGACGTGGCGGAACGACCTTTGTTTGGGTCGTTTGCGCTCTGCCTACCCCATTAGGGATGATGGCGTGATTGTATGTATGTATAAAACACAAACTTATCTAGATACAGATATACCCCAAGGTTAAAATATATATCACTTGTATTGTACTGAACCTTGCAATTGTGCGGCATAATGACCAGTTATCCATTCAATGGACTGATAGAGTCGTCGGTTGCAATGCACTCGTTTATAAATACAATCACGCCTTTACCCCTAATGGGGTAGGCAGAGCGTAAAAGACCTAAACAAAGGAAGACCCAAATCAAATTTTAACACCAAATACTGTTGTATTATCACAGAATATATAATAGTACTACATACAGAATGGACATGCACCTCCCTTCCCCAGTCCGACATACGTCACACTCCGCGCCGGATTGTGGGCCACATTGAGCGTACGCTTAGCGGGTATGACGCGCGCATGTTTCCCAGTGTAACAGAAATAATAAAGTTTTGTGTTCCAAAGATGATTAGATACTGTTCCGTGTACGGATGTCTTTCTACCACAAGATATGACTTCAATAGGAACTTTTGTAGAATTCACAGTGATGAAAGACGGTAAGTAAATTCATACAAAATATGCAACCTAATCTATTCTAACTATTCAGTTACAGTGAACTACTTTAAAACGTTGGTTTAGCCAAGAACCAGATGAATCAAGTGATGATTATGACCGGTATACCAAATTTTTCATCCCTTATAACACGCACACTAGCGCATGCCAAATGCAACATGCCGTCTGTCGATGTGTGACCAGAATGACATTGAAGTAAGGAGTGTCCGAGCTGTGGTATTATGTAAAAATCTGTAGAATCTACTTAGTTACTCTATGGCTTCATACATACATACATAGAATCACGCCTTTATCCCTTACGGGGTAGGCAGAGCGTTAAGCGCCTCGTAAAAGGCGCTTTCACTTCGTCTGACAAAAAATTGAGGGCAATTTTAGATTGTAATGAGTATTGCTATAGTGACAGATTGTCAGCACATCGCCTAAATTACAATACACTGTAACCCTCGATTCCTTTTTGCTGATTTCTACAGCATGCCCGGGAGGAAGAGCAGCTGGAACATTCTATGTTTTTCTATCTCTCCCAGTCCAGCATGGAAGTAATTGTATGTCTATGTCTTCATAATTGTATCTACCTATGTCAAGGCGTCAGCTTGCTTTCACGTCCACAAAGTTTCTGAATTTCCGAGTATGTGGCATATGTTTTACCTGAAACAAACAAATTTAATAGTTGAGTAAATTTTTTCGGAGACAAAAATTTTAAAATATTCTTACATCGAAGAATGTAAATTCCCTTCCTCATAATGTCCCTTTCTCAAAATGACCCTTTAAGATAGATTTCGTTTAAATGGTGGGTCTAAACTAAAAAAGACTTCGAAAATATTCCAAATGAAATTTTGTAAAAAGGGGCATTTTGCATAAGTCTAATTTTTGCGATAAGGATACCATGAGAAAGGGACATTTTGCGATGAGACAAAAAATATACGCTACTTTTTACCGACGCCACAATCAAGGCTATGTTACGAAACGCGTGGGCAACAAAACTAGTGCAGTACACGTAAATACCAGCGCGTGGTTATTCCAGACATTGTTTACGTCTGAGCACAACGGGATTATGAGAAGTTGCACAACACTTGTGCAGCTATGTTATCTGGTGTAGTTTTATCTGCCCACTGGGGCTAGCGTACCGCTTCTTCTTCTTAGCGAGTGGATTCTCGCTCGAATGACCCGATGAGCCCTGGTGTCAGAGTTTATAAACCGCCTAGTAGCTCGGCTAATAGGCCTCTGACATGGTTTGAGTAACGATCACTATCAAAGACAGCGACCCTCGGATAACTTAGCTGGTTTTACAGTTGGTCAGTCGGCTACCTAATCTAGGTGATTGAACGAGGGTACTGGTTCACACAGAGCGACAGCAATCTGACCTCCGCAACCCAGAAGGAAAACCAAACCCAATCTTAGATTAGGTCAGAGTTTTCAAGCCGCCAATGCTTATTACTGGCTTCTGACATGGCTTAAAGTGCCTTCCGAAGCACGGAAAAAGCGCCGAATAAACGTACATACGAAATTCGTAATCCGAAAAACACATTACTACGTAGTGGGATTCAAAGCACGATTTCCCGCTCGAGAGGCAGCGGCCCTATCTACTACACCATGGGGCTCTTTAAAAAGTTACCCTTTAAATGCCAAGTATAAAATATAAATCAGTCCCTCATCTAATCATAAATCCAATTAAATAAAAAAAATATGCTGATCCCAGTAGCATAATGATAAAATCTGCCAGCCTATTACATTGCTGTGAATAGAAGCTGTTATTTTTAGAAGACAATCCTTTCGACCGACGTACGACCACGCTTTAAATGAACGCAGCGGAAAAAAGCAATATTACATACATACATATATAATCACGCCTTTATGCCTAACGGCGTAGGCAGAACGACCAAAAAAGGTCGTTTCGCCACATCTGACAAAGTTTTGAAGGTTATTTAAGATAGATTTGTAGGTAACTTGCTGTAGTGACAGGTTGTCAGCCTATCGCCTAAATTGCAATATACAGAAACCCTCGGATCCCTTAGATGGTTTTTACAACATGCCTAGGAGGAAATGCAGCTGGTTCATTCTGTATTTTTCTCTTGCTCCCAGTCCAGCTTGGAAGAAACATACAATCACGCCTTTATCCGTAACTATAGTATTGCCAACTCAGTTTTAGAATATAGGTAAACAAAATGTCATGTCTTTTAATTGATCTTGTTTCTAAAATAAGTTTTAGCTATTAGATAGGACAATATAATGAAATAGTAGTTTTAGTATTGCAACTTATTTACCAACACGTATCGTTTATTTCTTAAAGTGTTTTTGAATAAAGAGACATGAAACTCTGTTTACCTTTATTCTAAAACTGAGATGGAAATACTATAGCTTTCTGTCAATGGTGTCACCGGCTGCTAAATAAGTTTTCCCGTGGGAATGATGTATTTTCCCGCGGTAAAAAGTAGTCTATGTTACTCAGGATGAACGTAGCTTTCCAATGGTGAAAGAATTTTTGAAATTGGTTCTGAAGTTTGCGAGTCTATTAATTACAAACATACACAAAAATACAAATCTTTCTTCGTTATAATAGAAATACAAGTAATCTTGGCTTTGCGGATCAACAAAGCCAAGATTTGATGGTTATTTTAGATGTATGTAGTATGTATGTATATGTACCTTCCATGCTGGACTGGGAGAGATAGAAAAACATAGCATGTTCCAGCTGCCCTTCCTCCCGGGCATGCTGTAGAAGTCAGCAAAAGGGACTCGAGGGTTACAGTGTATTGTAATTTAGGCGATGGGCTGAGAACCTGTCACTATAGCAATACACTTTTCAATCTAAAATTGCCCTCAATTTTTGTCAGACGTGACGAAAGCGCCTTTTACGAGGCGTTTATCGCTCTGCCTACCCCGTAAGGGATAAAGGCGTGATTTTATGTATGTATGTATGTAGTGACTGACCCTTTTGCATAAATTGCAATACTTCGAAACTCTCATCTCTCTCTTTGCTAACTCCTACTTAATACCGGCAATATTCTATGTTTTTTTTAATCGCTTCCAGTCCAGCATGATATATTTCGTAACACACTACTTTTGTTTATAATAGCTGTGCTCGGAATAACACAATTATGTCAGTAGTGATTAGTGCAGGGAGAAGTTGGTGTAAAATATGTGTTTGGAATAGTTTGGATGTAGAAATATGTTTACGTCCTAGACGATTTTAATGATGCGAACTTATGGCATTTAGAAACAAAGAAAAGAATAAAATACATGAAAATACTAGCTTAAGCTTTTCTATCCGTGAAATCAGCTGCCGCTAAATAAGTTTTATTTGACAATTTGTATAGAAACGCCAAATTTATTTTTCACTTCCTGAAAGAATTTCCCGGTGGAGTTGTTCAGTGTCGTTGACTGAGCAACCCCTATCAGTTTGTGGGACGCTGTCCCTTACACCCTGTATAGTAGAAACAAACTGATGATTTCCGTGTGAAGCCGGGGTGGGTCTATAGTAGGTACTGATATGTAGAATAGGTAACTTAAAGATTGGTTAAGTTTTATACACGATTTATCCAGACGTCTCATCGATGCATCCGGTGACCCGAGGGCTGGCAGTTTCTTTGCCCAAAGAATATGCCTAGCCATTCAAAGAGGCAATGCTGCCAGCCTTCTTGGGAACCTTGCCTCGATGTAACGTCTTGGATAAAATTTCTATTTGTAAAACATGAATCATATTGACCCTTTGTTATTGTTGTCGATAATAAAGAATTCATAGAATAAGTAAAAGATTGGTCTTGTAGATCTTTTAGGTGAGCTGAGCTTATTCCATCGTACAATCTATCGATAGGTTGCATCATACATACATATAATCACTCCTTTATCCCAAATGGGGTAGGCAGAGCGTAAACGACCTAAACAAAGATCGTTCCGCCACGTCTGACAAAGTTTTGAGGGTTATTTAAGATAGATTAGTAGATATATCGACGTAGTGACAGGTTGTCAGCCCATCGCTTAAATTGCAATATACTGCAACCTGCGGATCCCTTAGCTCGTTTTTAGAGCATGCCCGGGAGGAAACGCAGCTGTCACATTGTATGTTTTTCTTTCGCTCCCAGTCCAGCATGGAAGAAGGTTGTATCATATTCAAAAGAAACACACTACTAACAGAAAAATATTATATCTAGCTTAGAAGCATTCAACACAAACCTAACCACACCTCCTAAGATCAACAACCTCGTACACAATAGGCCTAGGTTTCTACATTTCACAAAAACCTAGACACAGACACAATCGCGTGGGCGCCTAGACAACTTAATAGACTGAAATATCTTCACAAATCTATACAATGAGTCATAAGAACCAAGTAAAATACTTAAAGCATTCACTTGTAGAGCAAGCGCCAATATGTAAAAAAAAAACATTACTTAGAAATATGGATTTTCTCTGTTCTTCACATTCCCTATAAATACATACATATAATCACGACTTTATCCCTAATGGGGTAGGCAGAGCGTAAACGACCTAAATTAAGGTCGTTTCGCCACGTCTGACAAAGTTTTGAGGGTTATTTAAGATAGATTTGTAGGTATATTGCTGTAGTGACACGTTGTTAGCCCATCGCCAAAATTACAATATACTGAAACCCTCAGATCCCTTAGCTGGTTTTGTATAGCATGCCCGGGAGGAATTGCAGCTGGCACATTCTAAGTTTTTCTCTCGCTCCCAGGCCAGCACGGAAGAAATTAAAATAGAAATTGGGAAGAAACTGTTTCAATAAATTAGTAAGAAGTTATAAACTGAACAGCAAATAGTACCCGCAGTTACTATGGAAATATCTGCAAGGTAGGTACTATTTGTTTATGAATTTAATATTTATACACAATCATTGGGATTTATTCTAGGGAATTTTTTCCATGCTGGACTGGGAGCAAAAGAAAAACATAGAATGTGCCAGCTGCATTTCCTCCCGGGCGTGCTGTAAAAACCAGCTGAGGGATCTGAGGGTTTCAGTGTATTGCAATTTTGGCGATGGGCTGACAACCTGTCACTACAGCAATATACCTACAAATCTATCTAAAATAACCCTCAAAACTTTGTCAGACGTGGCGGAACGACCTTTATTTAGGTCATTCACGCTCTGCCTACCCCATTAGGGATAGAAGCGTGATTATATGTATGTATGTATGTATGTATATTCTAAGGAAGTGAAAGAACAATGTTTTGAGAAAACTCGCACGTATTTTGCGAATTATACAGGCTGTAACAGAAAGGGTACATGCAACTAAAAGGATGTGAGTCGGCCCATGGAACTGAACAACTTTACATAAGGAATAAAGGTCCAAAATCTAAGAAAAAAATACTTCCAATACTAAATCTGCCATCAGCTGATGAAATTTGTATGGGAGGATCAAACATTTTTTTTTTCCTTTTTTGATCTATGTTTCTTAGGAAAAGGTGTTCAGTTTCATGGGCAGATACACATCCTTGCGAGTGTGTGTATATTTTTTAACCCGAGTGGCGCTACCTCTGCAGATGAAAACTCTTAATGGGTGTGCAGCCTTAATTGCTGGTGAGAGCTTAAGAGTGATTTTATTGTTGAGAGAATGTACAGGACCATTCATTGGGACGCCATTTTGAGTCACTTAAGAGGGTTTATGGTATACTCTTCTAAGATCTAAGCACCGACATGGACTGGCCACAATTTAAATACCACAATTTTGTCGGTGTTTCATAAATTTACTCTGACTTAATAATACCTCTTACCATTTAAGAATTTTACCAAGAATTAAGTGTTACTTGGGGTAAAAATAAATGTACATCTAAATTGTTAATTTAAATAGGTATGGAACAATTTGTCACTTTGTTTAATTCTGTTTTATTTTATGGGTAACGGTTGTTTTTCAACCTAACCTAATCTAGGATTGGGTCTGGTTCCCCTTCTGGATTGCGGATGGCAGTCGCTCTGTGTAAAAACCAGCACCCTCGTTCAATCCCCTAGATTAGGTAGCCGACCCGTAAGATACGGGATAAGGCTAGGGAGATGATGTTGATGGTTGTTTTTCAACCATTGTTTTTCTACAGACCTGCTTTTTTATTATTCGTTTCGGGCATGGCTCGAACCTGCGTCTCTGGTATGCCGGTCCATCGCTCTACCGCTAAGCTACCGAAACGGTGAGTGACGAATTTATCATTGCTTTTCTGTATGCGAATTACGAGTCGAGTGATTCAAAAATAAGGGTCCAGATCGTTGTCTAATCCGATTATTTCTAGCAAAAAACACAGCTGTCGATTAGTTTTTGGTTCATCTTAACATGTCACAGGGTTTTTGTCTTTACCAAGCGGTACCATGCATTTCATATCCTAAAATTATGCGTAATCTTACATACATACATACATATTATCACGCCTTTATCCCTAATGGGATAGGCAGAGCGTAAACGACCTAATCAAAAGTCGTTCCGCCATGTCTGACAAAATTTCGAGGGTTTGGCTGTAGTGACAGTTGTCAGCACATCGCCTAAGTTGCAATACATACTGAAACCCTCGGACCCCTTAGATGGTTTTTACAGCATGCCCGGGAGGAAATGCAGCTGACACATTCTATGTTTTACCTCACTCCCAGTCCAGCATAGAAGAACGCTCCCACGCTCCCTTCGTAATCTTCGGTCTTCCAAAAAGCATTCTTCAATCTTTGTACAACATTATAAATAAACATTTTCGCTTGAGAAATCTTCGAAATATGCGAAATCACACTCATCGATCATTCGCGACGTGAATGTAAACAAATCATTCATTCATTCACCCAGTTTACCATTCACGTCAATTTCACTGATAGGTTTTATCCTCACTGGTGCGATTTCAGTTATCCTCAGTCCATAATTGTTGTTGATGGAGATCCAAACTGTCTCCCTTAAAGGGTAGGCAGAGCGTCAACGATCTTATAAAAGAGTGTTTGACAAGTTTTGAGGGCCACTTCAGAAGGAACGGACTATGTATGTAGTGCCGAGTCAGTCAGTCAGCTGATCGCCGAAATTACAATACACCAAGACCCGTATTTATAATCTGCACTTAACATTGACAGCTAGTTTGAGTTCTTACCAGATATGTCATTTCAGTACAAAATGGCTTGTCAAATCCGTACTAATATTAGTATAGTAATATTGCTCTCATCTTGAGATAGCTTTACAAAGACGAGCCTAAGACTAGTATTTATGAAGCGATATCAAACTTGACAGCAATATTAAGTATAGATTTAACAGGCCATATTGTACTGAAATGAAAGTTATGATATGAACTCAAACTACTTGTCAGTCTCAAGTGCTGTTATCAATACGGCCCTAAAACTCCGCTTGCTTTGGTGACAATCATGGGTTCAATTTTTATAAAAAACAAACATTTGTCAAGTCTAACTTTTTAAGCACTCGTGATTATTTTCACTCATTTTACTAGTAATCCGGGTCACTCGCGTAAAATTTTAATGGTAAAAACATAGAAATTTACCTTTTATGCCGACGTTTGAAAAGTCGTGTTTGCGGGTCCTATGTTTTTACCACCATTTTTTTTTAAATAAACACGTTCGCACTCGTAGCCCCTAGGATTCCCTGTATCGGGGTGCCATGTACATACACAGACACAACCACAAAGAACACCCAGACCCAGAAACAGACATTTAAACACATCATTCAAATGTCTGCCCCGGCCAGGAATCGAACCCGGGACCCACTGCGTAGCTGGCAGATACACTGCCAACCGTCAAATTTATCGCGAGTAACCCGGATAACAAGTAAAATTTGTCAAGTCTTTTTATAAATAGCTTCTGGGTGACCTCGTTACATAGTCGAAATCTGGTTCTGTGATTCTGACCTCTGACCTACAGTAGAGACAAGAGAAAAACTCTTTACAAATTCAAAAATAACAAGTGTAAGGAAAAGATAAGATACGTTGAAAGAAAAGAAAATGTGACCCTATTTAGAATCAATTTCTTTCATGCTGGACTGGGAGCGAAAGAAAAACAGAGAATGTTCCAGCTCCCGGGCATGCTGTAAAAACCAGCTAAGGGATCAGAAGGTTTCTGTATCCTATATCTGTAGGCGATAAGCTAACAACCTGTCACTACAACAATATACCTACAAATCTATCTCAAATAACCCTCAAAACTTCTAAGGATAAAGGCTCCCATTAGGCTTCCATTAGGGATAAAGGCTGAGTTAATACATTTATGTATGTATGTATTTAGTACCAAACAGAAGTCACATTAACAGATAAGTCATACAAAAAGGGTATCAAGAAATCAGAGGTCGAAATAATTTGTTTTCGAAGTATCTTTTCATTATCAGCTGATATTTATAGAAGTAGGGTGATATCTGAAATATTTGTAGCGATAAGTCATATCGGAAATGAATGAGATTGTAGCTCGTTGCAATGTTTTGGAATATTATTGAAGATCCTAAACATATTGGGCTTGTTTCTAGATACCACTGGCTAAAACTAAAATTATAATCAGTCCGTCACTTTCAAAATTATAAAATAATATAAAACTCTATGGTTTTACACTTTGTCCGCTAGATTTTGACGCGCTTTTGCACGTTTCCCCAGTATTTCTGTCAATTTTATCCGCCATATCATATGACCCACCCACCCACTATAGAATAGATCTCCTGTCGTTTTTCAATGTTTTAGTCTGAAAGTCTCAAATATATTTTATTTTAGTTTTAGCCGGCAAATCTAGAATCGAGCCCATTAAGCATTGGCGCCATGAATTGTTTGATAGTTCGATGAAATGTTTGCTTAATGACTGTAAGAAAAGATTTGAAAGTGTGGTGATGCCTGTAATTCAATACAATAGTTATATATTTAAATATATTTCTATAAATTATTAATAATGGATGTTTATGTAATTTATTATATTTAATAAAAAAAATAATTCATTTGATGTATCTTTGTAATGCCATGGATTTTTACTCTGTACTGTTACAATGTTTTATTATTATAAATAAATAAATGAAAACTTTGACAGCCGGGTTGTTCAGTAACATGGCAAATGCCTCCAGGATTGTGTCTGGATTGCGGAGGTCAGATGGCAGTCGCTCTGTGTAAAAACCAGTACCCGTTTAATCATTTAGATACGGGATAAGGCTAGGGAGATGATGATATAATACCATACATACATATAATCACGCCTTTATCCCTAATGGGGTAGGCAGAGCGTAAACGACCTAAACAAAGTTCGTCCGCCACTTCTGACAAAGTTTTGAGAGTTATATGATATAGATTTGTGGGTATATTGCTGTAGTGACAGGTTGTCAACCCATCGCCTAAATTACAATATACTGAAACCCTGGGATCCCGTAGCTGGTTTTTACAGCATGCCCGGGAGGAATTGCAGCTGGCACATTCTATGTTTTTATCTCGCTCCCAGGCCAGCATGGAAGAAATATAATACTATTAGGTACTTATTCAGTAATATCTATCCGGATCGCAGTGGTATTTGCGGTTTAGGCAATGGGTTTTCACTTCGGGATACCTAAGTTATTTTCCTGCGGTAAGAAGTTTGTGTTTTAATCGTGGTTAACGTAGCTTTGAGATGGTTTTAATATTAGCAGTATTTGAGTCATCCATCTAAAGGGTGTAGATAGCATAATCACGGATTAAATAAAAGATAGATTGCCTATCGCACAAAAGTTGTGGTAGGCTTACGATGCGAGTGGTAAAAATACGAAGAACAGTGATTCAAATACAAAATAATTTTATTACATTTTGTAACGGATAAAATAATCCTCATGTTATTATCATTAGCTTCTTTTATTGCGGACTGTTTATACATACATACATTCATATAATCACGCCTTTATCCCTAATGGGTTAGGCAAAGCGTAATCGACCTAAAAAACGTCGTTCCGCCACGTTTGATAATGTTTTGAGGGTTACTTAAGATCGATTTGTAGGTAGGTATATTGCTGTAGTGACAGGTTGTCAGCCCATCGCCCAAATTGCAATATACAAAATACCCTCAGATCCCTTATCTGGTTTTTACAGCATGCCCGGGAGGAAATGCAGCCGGCACATTCTATGTTTTCCTCTCGCTCCCAGTCCAGCATGAAAGATATAAGAACAGAAAAAAAACTTTTAAGAAATGATGCCAATAAATGATGATCATCGTTGATGATCTCAAACCATAAATTGACTAATACAAATATCCACAGTCATACCAAGTTAAAATCATCTCTATTTTTCTCGCGATGACGATGACAGAAGCGTTAGATCATCATTCGGCTATTAAACATGAACTAACGGCACATCAAAAGTCACACGATGTCTGGTAGTTCTTCTGCCGTGTGAGTTTCGAGTTGAACGACCCGATGGACCCTGGTGTCAGAGTTTTTAAACCACCTAATAGCACAGCTATAGCCCTCTGACACGGTTTCTGTAACGACTATTATCAAATACAGCGACCGGGAACGACGGCTTAACGTGTCCTACGAAGCACAGTTTTTTTTTCTTCCAGACAATCAGGTGATTCAGCCTGCATTGTCCCTTATCAAACTGGGGAACATCTCGCAAAATTATAAATTGATAAATAACAACTTTGTGTTCTCCCCTGGCAATCGAACCCAGGACCTCCAAGATCGGTAGCCCATGGCTCAGACTACTAGACCAGGCAGTCTACCGCTCCAGTACGATCAGATCACTGAATCGGTGATGACCGCGCTATTAGATCATCATTTGGCTATTAACTCTGAACTAACAGCACATCAAGTCACACGGTGACACAGACAAGCCATAAAATCATTTCTAGGGCAAAGCAATGAAAGAAGACCTCGCCTGCAATTTGGCACGTAATTTTGCTAGTGTTAATTATATTAGTTTGGAATTTTTAGTATCTTTTAGCCGGCAAATGATATAGTAACTGGCAAAGACACTTACGTCGGTCCCGGTCGCTGTCTTTGACAGTGATCTTTACTCAGAACCATTTCAGAGGCCTAATAGCTGTGCTACTAGGTGGTTTGAAAACTCTGACACCAGGGTTCATCGGGGGTTCGTCTCGAGTATCCGCTCGCTAAGAAGAAGACTGCCTCTATATATTTATCTTCCCTTTCATTAAGTAGTATTCAGTCAGGAGTATTACCTAAAGACCTAAGTCCTCTACAAAGCATCTTGAAAGCTGATAGACATACATATATACATACATAAATCACGCCTTTATCCCTTACGGGGTAGGCAGAGCGTTTAACGCCTCGTAAAAGGCGCTTTCGCCACGTCTGACAAAAATTAAGGGCAATTTTAGATTGTAATATGTATTGCTATATTGACAGGTTGTCAGCCCATCGCCTAAATTACAATACACTGTAACCCTTGAGTACCTTTTGCTGACTTCAACAGCATGCCCGGGAGGAAGGGCAGCTGGAACATTCTATGTTTTTCTATCTCTCCCAGCCCAGCATGGAAGTAAGCTGATAGAACCGAGATAAAACTCGTTATGTGCAGTTACTGACGAAGAAAATGTTTTGTAAAAGGAAATTCAAACTACTGCTCCTTGCAAGTTACCTGCCAATAAAAATATATTCTTTGAAGTTCCCCTTTGCTATTGTAAAATCTATTGTGGCGAAGATAGTTGTTACATTTCATTAAATTTGATCTTATTACAGTTTTTTTCACGGGGTGTAAGGGACCAGAAACTTATAAAATGATCACTTCGAGTAAGTATATTTGAAAAAAATCATAAGATCTCCAACTTTCTTTGAAAGACAAAATAAATAATTGAATCAGTTAAGTAAGTACAGCAATGAATATAATTTTCGTCTTTTAATTTAAAGGGGCAAGATATTAATAGCACATTTCTCAACACTCCAAAGAAATAATCCCCATTTCATTAATTCTTGCTGGAATCGATTTCATTAAACTTTGCTAGAGGAAAAGGAGATGAAGAGGCCGATAAAATTGATTGTGGTTTTCCCAATTCCAAATCCTTGTTTCAAATAATATAAATATTCATCATTCGGAGATTAGTAGTTGCTATGCCACTAATAGAATAGAAGTAAGAAGAACATGTTCAGGTGGGGATTTTCGGCTGGCTTCGATGTGGATTGTGTTTGCGGTGCAGTGCAAACCATGGCACACTAGACATCGTGCCCGGCGTGCCCCAACACTTGCACGCCACGGATTTAATGGACGGCAGTGTATCCGCATACAAGACCCGATGAACCCTGGTCAGAGTTTTCAAACCGCCTAGTAGCACAGCTATTAGGCCTAAAACGTGGGTTGAGTAACGACCGCTATCAAAGACAGCGACCGGGACCGCCGGCTTAACGTGCCCTCTGATGCACGGAATTACCAAACTGGGGAAAACCTCACAAAGTGATAATATGTATGTATGTATCAACTTTGTGTTCATCCCCCCAAGGAATCGAACCTCCAGATCGTAAGCCCACGGCTCTGACCACTAGACCACGCAGGCAGCCAGCAAGCGAAACTTAATTAGTAGGACAAATCGACTAACACATGATTCATAATAAAAGTAAAATGTTTGTGTACAGTTTACTTTAACACGAAACTTTGTCACAACAACAATGTTTTCAATGGGAAACTAAACATGGCCGCTAGAGGTAAATGGGATAACTGCGAGTAACTTTGAACAATAGAACGTAACGTGTAGATAGGGTTAGCAGATACAGAATACGAACAGTTTTATGCTGATATTACAGTGGCTTTTATTTTAAAACTAGCGACCCTCCCCGGCTTCGCACGGAAATTATCAGTGTTTCTCTACTATATTATGCATGTATTATAGATATAAACCTTCCTCTTGAATCACTCTATCCATTAAAAGAAACCGCATCAAAATCCGTTGCGTAGTTTTAAAGATTTATGCATACATAGGGATATAGGGACTGAGAAAGCGACTTTGTTTTATACTATGTAGTGATAACAAGTTCTTATTTATTTATTTTATTTTATTTAACAATTTATTGTACACAAAAAACATCATAAACACAGGACATAAAAAACAAAGACACAACAGGCACTGCTTATTTCTAAAAAGAAATTTCTTACAGCAGACCTACAGAAGTGATAATTTTAAAGATACGCGGATAAAACGTGCACAAAATTTAATAAATATCAATAAGATAATACTACTGTAAAATAATTATATAATGTAAATCTTTTACATAAATATTAACAATATTATTTCTTAGGATTTAGATACACGTTTTCTGAGGTTTTCACTACTGTGACTCATTTTATTTATTTTGATTTTCTCTATTTTTCGGACAGTCAAAATAAATAAAACGCAACTTAAATCCGGTTAGTTATTAGAGGTTAATAGATCGGTTTACTCTTGTGCTATGTTGGCTGAAGGTGACTGAGACAGATTCGAAGATCGTGGTGCTTAGTAGCTTCAAACCTACCAGATCAGAACACGATAAAATTGATGGCTTATGTTTAGGTGGCTTAATTTTCTTTATATACCTATGCTTTATAGTCCGAAGACCACAAGGATCGCCGACTGAAAGTTACAACCAGATATATTCTATAACATCCATTCAATAAAAAAAAAAAACGATGCTGGCCTGGGAGCGAGAGAAAAACATAGAATGTGCCAGCTGCATTTCCTCCCGGGCATGCTGTAAAAACCAGCTAAGGGATCCGAGGGTTTCAGTATTTTGTAATTTAGACGATGGGACAACCTGTCACTACAGCGACCTACAAATCTATCTTAAATAACCCTCAAAACTTTGTCAGACGTGGCGAAACGACCTTTGTTTAGGTCGTTTACGCTCTGCCTACCCCATTAGGGATAAAGGCGTGATTATATGTATGTATGTACATCCATTCTGCCTAAAAGCACAAACTAGTGCCGGACCTCAGCTTAACGTGATGTCTTGGGCCGTTCAGACTAGACAGAACAGTTTCGCTTATTCACGACAGCCCTATATGGAACAATGGGCAGGTGGCTTAGTACTATACTATGAGGCATATACGGTGGTTGATAATGATAATATAGTCATGAGTGGTTGAGACCGTGTTCTATCGCTCGCATCTCGTCATGCTGGGTGGAGGCATGACCGCATCGACGGCCTTTAATAGGTAATTAATTATTTTTTACTTTATCATGCTAAATTATAGAAGACACATATACATGTTTTAAACCACAGAAGAGTAAACACTAGCGCCCCCGACTTCTCAAAGCAGTGTTTTAAACACATACTTATAACTATTAAGAAACACATGCACAGCTTTACTATCTGACATTTTCTAAGAAAGTAAAAATACACAACCAACATGCATCATACTAATAATCATACCAATAAAAATGAGATAGAAATTAGCTTGTTCTATCAATCAAGAAAAAAGCAGCATTCGCATACGAAATTTTAAAATTTACGTTCCGTTTCTCTGCGATTCATTACCGGTTTTTAGAATCAACGATTTTTACTAGTGGCGGTGGTAGTGTAGTAGGTATATTTCTGTGTAGAACGGAACCAATATATGGGATTAGACTTTATTGGCAACATAGATTTTTCCTGCTGCAAAAATACCTAAAGTCGTGAGTGATAGAATTTGATTTCATACACGAATGATTTTCGTATGCGCTTTCAGTGTTAGATTTGAGTGGTTTAAATTACGGCTCCAGGTGGCAGGTAAAGCAGAAGCGTCTGCTGGATATTGATAACCATTTTTTTTTTCTTTTGACTCTATATTGTATGTTTGACACAAATAAGAAGGTCCTGTCCTATAATTCGCTTGTTTTTCACAACCTTTGAAGAAACTAAGACCAAGCCAAGCGCACGAGTAGGTACGAGTACTTAAAAGATAATAAAACTATAAGACAAGAGCGTAAAAAATCTCGCAAAATCCCGCTCACTAAACGGTCAAAAACGGCCGTCCGAAATTCAAACCGAGATAACCCGGCTAACCAAAATAGCTACAGAAAAATCAGTATTGTGTAACACAAAACAACATTCTTAATTGGCAAGGTTGTGCCACGATCCAACTACTACCCGACCGTGTAGAAAATCTCTTGGAACATACTAGTGGTGATGCAAAGAGTTGTGTTTTTAATTCGTCAGCTTTATCTGTGACCGAAGCGGTGACATCAGAATTCAGAATAAATATGGTGGACCGGTTGCGAAGACGTTTTTTGTAACGAGTTGGTACTAAGGCTGAGCGAATTGCGATAAGGCTAAAAAACAGTAACTTAAGGGTCTGCCTGAGTAGTGAAATCCCATACGAAAGTAGTTTCGCATTTATCCCTAAACAGTAAAACCATTTGGAAATATTAATACAAAATTAGAAAGCCAATTTAATTTTAGGCGATTTTCACACAAGATTATTTTCGGTGTTATTTTGTTTATGCTTTATATTTTCAAACCAAACCTAATTAGAAGCATTAGATCTGATGCATTTGGTCATGTGTACGGAGTTTGGTTAAGTTTGGTTTTACTGTTTAGGAAAAAAAGCGAAACTACGTTTGCATGTCCCACACTAAATCGCATTTTCGGTATTATTTTGTTTATGCTTAATAAATAGTGTTTAGAAATAAAAGCGAAATTAAGTTTGTAATGGAATACACTACTCCGGCAGACCCTTAACGTTTTGTAATGTCACCATTTTGTGTAGAGAAACTCAGGTGAACGAACTTATAGTACCTATGACATTCAATGTAGAAGTGTGTGCAATCTTATCGCAAAAACAGTTTGATAAGAAAAGTATTTTGTTCCGGTTTTTATGCAACCAGTATGTGTGTCATACATACTGCCCTCAGAAAAAAAAAACCATAACTACAGATTTTAGCGAAATCTTAAAAACTATTCAAAATATGCAAAAATATGTAAATCAAAAAATAAAAGAAATAAAATGCTTCCTTAAAAAAAAAAGCTCGTACCTTTAAGTTTATTTAACCAAAGGATATGATAGTCGAAAGTCTTTTGCATTTTACGCGCAACATGGTAGGATGCAGTTATGGTTTTTTTCCTTCTGACGGCCGCATAGTACTTTAGCTGAAGAATAATATTTAGGTAAAGGAAAAATAACGAATTACGACGGATTTATTTCGCAACTTTTACAACATAATTTACTATAAAATTATTTACCTGCTGCGAATAACAAATGTAACAGAAAGGGTATATGCACCCGAATGGATATAAACCATCCCATGATACTGAACAACTTTCCCAAAGGAACATAAGTCGAAATATTTTTTTACCTTCCATACAAAATGCATCGGCTGATAGCGCGTGTAGTATGGAAAGTAAAAAAAAAAACCGCATTTCGACCTATGTTCCTTTAGGAAAGTTGTTCAGTTTCATGGGGCCTTTCGGATGCATATACCCCTTTCTGTTACACGTTGTATTCGTATGCTGTCTACGTAGTTACCTAGAATTTGTGACTTGATTTCTTTCTCCTAGGTACGACTGGATATGTGTAGTCTAGCTAGGTTATAAAAACTACTGTTATTTATTCATACATACACATAATAACGCCTTTATCACTAATGGAGTAGGCAGGGCGTAAACGACCTGAACAAAGGTCATTTCGCCACGTCTGACAAAGTTTCGAGAGTTATTTATGATAGACTTGTATTGCTGTAGTTATAGGTTGTCAGCCCATTGCCTAAATTGCAATATACAGAAACCCTCGGATCCCTTAGAAATGCAGCTAGCACATTCTATGTTTTTCTCTCGCTTCCAGTATAGGACGGAATAGAATTTCTTCTTTTTTAGGTTTTCATTAAAATCAGTTAACGAACCAAAACGCTCTACCTGCCCGTAAAGATACCTACGTGACTTAGTGAATGCATTGGTGACGTCACAGGAATGCACAGAACGCGTATTAAAATGCGCTATAGTGTCTACAGAAGGGAAGGTTGGCGAGCGCGTGAAGGAATGGCGTGACCACATCCGATACATTATACTATACGACAAGGATATTAATGAATACATACATACATATAATCACGCCTTTATCCCGAATGGGGTAGGCAGAGCGTAAACGACCAAATAAAAGGTCGTTCCGCCACGTCTGACAAGTTTTGAGGGCTAGTTTAGACTGAAATGTGTATCGCTGTAGTGACAGGTTGTCAGCCCATCGCCTAAATTGCAATACACTGATACCCTCAAAACCCGTAGCTGGTTTTTACAGCATGCCCGGGAGGAAATGCAGCTGGCGCATTCTATGTTTTTCTGTCGCTTCCAGTCCAGCATGGAAGAAATATTAATATATTAATGAAAGTGGCGAATAAGGGTACTAACACCGCCAACGCCATTATTACAATTTTTTTTAGTAGTCTCAGACATGGGCTGCTTCTTCTTCTGTCGAGTGGGTATCGAGTCTATCGACCCGATGAACCCTGGTGTCACTTTTTAAACCGCCTAGTAGCACAAGTATCAAGCCTCTGAAATGGTTTGAGTTACGACATGGGCTGCGGATCGGAAGATACCTGTATCATTCCGATCGATTCCTGAATCGATTCCCATATTTAACAAATTCAATTTGTGAGTTTTTGGACATTGCAGTTGGAATCCCCCGATTGTCTAGAAGCCTAAAAAAAGTTTCGTGGTTCGCAGGACACGTTAAGCCGTCGGTCCCGATCGCTCATTGATAGTGGTTTTTACTAGCTGTGCTATTAAACGGTTTAAAAACTCTGACACCAGGGTTCATTCGGTCGACCGACTCGAAGCCCACACACCAGAATACGAATGATATTTTGACAGTTCTATCAACATGCAACGCCCCTGTTCATGTTCATTTAAAGCATTGACGTACAATACGCACGCTATGGAACACCGAAGCAGCGTAATGACTATCAATTTCATTCTGTTTGGGGTATTTTAGTTGGAGAAATTTGAAATATCTAAGGGAAGCAACCAAATCAAATCAAACAACCCTCTTTCAAAGTCCCTCCCTATTAAAGTTCAGACTATGAATGACTGAAACTTAATTCTTATTGCGTGTATTACGGCTATTTCCGTTTCTGTTTTTTTTTTAATATTACTTACTTCCATGCTGGACTGGCAGTGAGAGAAAAACATCCCGAGCACGCTGTGAAAACCAGCTAAGGGATCCGAGGGTTTCAGTACATTGCAATTTAGGCGATGGGCTGACAACTTGTCACAACAGCAATATACTCGTTCGTACAAATCTATCTGAAATAGCCTTCAAAAAATTGACAGTCGTGGCAGAACGACCTTTTTTTTAGGTCATTTACGGTCTGCCTACCCCATTGGGGATAAAGGCGTGATTATGTAAGTATGTATTAAAATATTATAAAAATATCGAAGAAGTGTCGGTGGAAATCATATCATTCATATTTAATCATTGATAAAACCCTGGCAATACTCAGACGATTTTCATACAGTATTTAAAGACGGTTACAAGACGTCGTTACTCTAAAAAAAAAATGGAAATCACACACAACATTTTGCCAAAACATGACACGTGTTTGTTTTGTTTCTTCCATACTGGACTGGGAGAGAAAGAAAAACATAGAATGTTCCAGTTGCCCTTCCTCCCGGGCATGCTGTAAAAGTCAGCAAAAGGGATTCGAGGGTTACAGTTTATTGTAATTTAGGCGATGGGCTGACAACCTGTCACTACAGCAATACACATTACAATCTAAAATTGCCCTCAATTTATGTCAGACGTGGCGAAAGCGCCTTTTAGGAGGCGTTTTACGCTCTGTCTACCCCGTAAGGGATAAAGGCGTGATTTTATGTATACGTATGTTATGTATGACACGTGTTTGTCGAGGCGTCATGTCATGATGTCTGACATGGTTTGTGATGATGATGGTGATTAATTAATTCACGACTGCATATTTCTCCCATGCTGGACTGGGAGCGAGAGAAAAAACGTGAGCGTGCCAGCTGCATTTCCTCCCGGGCATGCTGTAAAGACCCGCTAAGGGATCCGAGGGTTTCAGTATATTGCAATTTAGGCGATGGGCTGACACCCTGTCACTGCAACAATATAGCTACAAATCTATCTTAAATAACCCTCAAAACTTTGTCAGACGTGGCGGAACGACCTTTGTTTAGATCGTTTACGCCCTGCCTACCCCATCAGGGATATGTATTTATCTACAAAATCTTTTAAAGAATCATTGAAAGTTTCTATAACGCCTTCGACGCGATATCCAATTGAACACAGTGAACAGAAAAGGAAATACAACTCATAGAAAATAGGTCGGCTATATATATGTAGATATTATCAACAACTAGAAAAGGCTTGGAAGTCTTGCGCGTACGGCTGCTGGTTATGGTGGTATTAATTCATGTGTATGTAAGTTTTCTCAGGTTATACATACATACATACACATAATCACGCCTTTGTCCCTAATGGCGTAGGCAGAGCAAAAACGACCTAAACAAAGGCCGTTCCGCCACGTCTGACAAAGTCTTGAGGGCCATTCAAGAAAGATTTGTACGTATATTGCCGTATTGCTCAGGTTATTGACCTCAATATTAAAACCACCATTGTAACTTTCATCTTTCAATATTAAAGAATACGGCCTCTCTTTTTTTCCTGATAATAAAGCAGATCAAATAAGTCAAGTAGTTCCAGGGATAGCATTTCCTACTATTTCTTTCTATGAAGGAGTAGTTATGTAACAAAAAATAATATTTACCAGAAGGTACCTAAAAGGACCGAAATTGTTGTAAATTAGGAGATTAGCTAACTGCATGTCACTATCCTATCTACAATGCGTGGTAAAATTGTATTATATTGAAGTGTTTCAAGATCTATTCACCCCGTTAAGAGAGAAGGTAGGTATGTAGTACCAAATTCTTAATCTTTTGATTTGAACATCCTCAGCATTTCCTTTCGTCATCTCTCTATCCGCCCGGCAACATCTTTTGATACTGTCTGACATCATATCCCTATAGTAGGTATTTATATCTGCCCTGAGGAATGCGAATGGACCAGCCACTGACGGAACCAACATCTGGTGTTTGGCTTTATAGTGGAGTCGTTAGATTTCGTGGTGGAATCCGGCGTCGTGCCAGCAGTTAAATAACATAAATTTTACGGTTATGATACTTTGTAAAAGGGCAGGTCTCTGAAATCAGATTTGTTTTATTTGTATGAAGTTGTTTATGATTTGACGACACGCACGGCCTAGTCGGTAGTGTTTCTGCTTGCAGCGTAGAGGACTCCTGTTTTTTTTTTTAGTTTTAGTTGAGTAGCTCAGTTGGAAGAGCAATGGAACGGCATTATTAAGGTCGCAGGTACAAGTCCTGACCGCGACGATTTTTTTGCTATCTTACTTTTCTTTTTTCTGTCTTGCGCTCGTGTTTCAGATAGAATTGATTTATTTGAATGATCACTTCTATATCCTAGCCTATTCCCATTACTTATATTCTCCTCGATTTTGTACCGCAGAATTATGGTTATAATATTCTGTAAAAGAGCAGGTCTCTGAAATCAGATTTGTTTTACTTGTAGTGTTTCTGCTTGCTAACTAGAGTACTCCTGCTTTTTTTATTTTGTTGAGTGGCTCAGTTGGAAGAGCAATGGAACGGCATTCCAAATGTCGGAGGTACAAGCCATGTATGTATGTACTTTTCTTTCTTCTGTCAATGGCTCGTTTCTCAGATAGAATTGAATTATTTGAATGATAACTTCTATATCCTAGCCTATTTACATTACTTATATTCTATATTACTTATATTCAAGCTTCCATGCTGGACTGGGAGCGACAGAAGAACCTAGAATGTGCCAGCTGCATCTCCTCCCGGGCACGCTGTAAAAACCAGCTAAGGGATTCGAGGGTATATTGTAATTTAGGCGATGGGCTGACAACCTGTCACTACAGCAATATCCAGTTCTATCTGAAACAACCCTCAAAACTTGTCAGACGTGGCGGAACGACCTTTGTTTGGGTTGTTCACGCTCTGCCTACCCCATTAGGGATACAGGCGTGATAGTATGTATGTATGTATATTCAGCTCTCCTCGGTTTCGTACGACAGAATTGTCTCTTTATCCTGAGTTGCCAGATTGGCAACTTGAGCGTATAATTTTGAATGATGATTTTAAAACATTTCATCGGATCTTTCGACTCGAGAATCCACTCGTTAAGAACATTTGAACAGGGTCTATGTTCTTTGTGGTTGTTTATGTTCAGTTAATGGCCCTCCGATACCATGTATCCCAGAAAATGCTTTGAGTATATTTGCTTGCTACCTATAGGTTCTGAGGGATTGGATTCTGGCTTAGTACCTAGTGCTAATCCAAGAAAACCCTACTATTTCTGAAAATAAACATTGCTAATCTCGGCTACGAAACCCAGCATCTGGCGTTTCAGTTCACTCATTGGATTTCCCGCGCTTATTGAGTTTATTTGCAGACGCCATATTGCTGTTGAAACCCGCGTGTGTAGAAAACTAAGGCTAAAGTGCAACTTTTGACAGTAAAAAAAAAAACTTGCAAGCCTTATTTAACTACTAGCTTTTACTTGCATCAAAATTAATTTTACTGGAGGAAAATGGCAGCCTATTCCGACCAAGATATAAGGGGTTGTGAATTTAGATTTTTGTAGACACTTCCAGCAATCAGGTGAATTAGCCTGCATCGCTCTATCTATCCAAACCAGAGGACAATATCAGAAAGTTGTCCTCTGGTACATACAAAACATAATTAAGATGTTCCTATTGGAATCAATACAACGTTCTCTACCTCTTGGGCCGGTTTTCCAAAGACGCGAGTTCAAATCCCGTCAGCAGTTGAATTTTTGATTTGTTCTTTCTAACGTTCTCTACCTGGATCAAGAGCGTAAAACTCTAACAACTAGACCACAGAGGCAGTATAGGGATAGCAATGTTAAAACTTATATCCGTACTTCGCAAGTTTTCCTCCCACTCTCTACGCGACCCTTTAAATTACTTACTCTACTTCAAAGTTACAAAGCCGTGGTGTGGATGCAATTTGCAAGAATCTTAGTGGAATATTTTTTATTTACAATACAATACAAGATACTTTATTGCACAAAGAAACACAAATACATACAGCAGAAAAGTAAGGAACAAAATAGTACAATATAGGCGGCCTTATTGCTAAAGCAGAAATTTATATATATATATAGAAAGAAAGGTTGCCTGGTAGAAATTTCTGCTTTCAATATTCAGTATATTGCAATCAACCCTCGGATCCCTTAGCTGGTTTTTACAGCATGTCCGAGAGGAAATGCAGTTGGCACAGTCTATGTTTTTCTTTCGCTCCCAGGCCAGCATGGAAGAATGTTTGGCATAAAGTTTGAACTAAAACAAAAAAAAAACTTGAAGTTTGTAAAGTTTTTTATCTACTCTCATAGACTAGTGACTCTAGTGAGGAATATATTAATACTCCACCGGATATTTTAGATGCCGCAACGGAAATTACCAATAATTTATTGCCCGCCAAGTCAAGAAAACTGTACGAGAAATGCTACCAAGAATTCAGGCTATGGAAAATGCAAAAAAATGCGTATGAGATGTGTATGAGAGTAGATAAAATAGTGTATGCAACTGCACATAACTAGGTATTACAATGCTCGTGATACCACACTCGCATTGTAATTGTATATATATACCTTTTATTTCTATACAGCGTGTTAGTTAGACGAATAAAAATTATTAAACTGAGCACTCAGAACATGTTCTTGATCAGTTTCATGGTCTGAGTAACTAGTATAAAAATAATATATATCCCTACCTTCACCCTGTATAAACTTTGCAAGTACTTCGCTCTTGTGAGCTTAGCTTGTTTGCCGCATCTGATGAGTCGAAATGAAGACGAAACAGTGTTCAAGAAACGACGAACCGATGCGTTTCCTTTTCTCTCACAGTCATCATAAAGGCCGAAGTGCCTTTACACCTGTATAAACTTTCGTAGCGTAAGATCGGGAGCTCGTGACGTCATCCAGGTCATTGCAGATTGTAGACCGGTTTATATAAACGCATTTTTATAGTTATTTTTATTAAAGAGCGTGAAAGTCCTTTCGATACAGATATGGCGCCATTACAAAGTAAGGTACTGATGTTTGCTAAGTTGAAATCATTTGATAATATTCAAAATTCTAGTTCTTCCATGTTGGACTGGGAACGATAGAAAACCATTGAATGTGCCAGTTCCATCTCCTCCCGAGCATGCTGTAAAAACCAGCTAAGAGACTCGAGGGATTCAGTGTATTGTAATTTAGGCGATGGGCTGACAACCTGTCACTACAACAATGCACTTAACTATCTGAAATTACCTACAATACTTGTCAGACTTGGCGAAACGACCACGTTTAGGTCGACGTTGACGCTCTGCCTATCCCTTTAGGGATACATGCGTGATAGTATGTACGTACTATAAACCTACTGTTGTAAAGAATCTATATCAACTAAACCTCACTCCACAGCAGTTAACAAGAAAGATAAACATTATCAGCCGAGGTCGCTAAGACAGTTATTTATTGGACTTGTCAGCTGTATAAAGGTTAAGGCTCTTGCTGGATGCTGATTAAGGACATACAGCTAGACAGACATGGCTATTTAAGATAAGATAGGTCTAGACACGGGTACCAGTAATACATATTATAAATGCAAAAGTAACTCTGTCCGACTGTTTGTTTGTTGCACTTTCACGCCTAAACGGCTACGAAATTTGGCTTACCGCGGAAAAACATTTCATTCCCACGGAAAAACTCATTTAACGAAAGCAGTAGTTTGAAAGCTAGTAGATAAATTAAGATTAAGATAGCTTTAAGAATATTATCAAGTTTTCGCTAGGTGCTTAGTAAGGAAGGACATACTAGTGCAAGATAGACGCGTATGGCTAAAATGGTAGGTCTAGCGCTACAGATATGGATATTCTAAGTAAGGATGCTTCAAGAATATTATCAGCTGTATAAAGGTTGTAGCTAATCACTACATAGTATAAAACAAAGTGGCTTTCTCTGTCCCAATTTTCCTAATCTTTAAAACTACGAAACGGATTTTGATGCGGTTTCTTTTAATGGATAGAGTGATGCAAGAGGAAGGTTTATATGTATAATACATGCATAATATAGTAGAGAAACACTGATGATTTCCGTGCGAAGTAATATAATAAATAGGTATTCCATGGAATCTATATTGAAGAATAAGTTATTAATTATTTCATGAATGCTTAATGTTGACTTAGCGCAACTGAACTGAACATGGCTATTTGCAATATTGCAAATTCTTTGGACATATTTAGAAACTAGCTGTGCGCCTTCGTACGCCCTCTGATCTTAATATCGTTAATAATGCCTGGTTCAATATTGTTTTTGTAAAAATATTCAATATACTGACACGACCCTTCTAGAGATTTATTGTATGTATAGATGAGTTAAGTAGTTCATTGGTAGAAAGAGGAGTTTATTGATATAGTCCTTTGGTAAAGAGGTGTTCATTATAAGCCTCCAAAGTTTCTTTAGTCTATGTTCCAGCCTGTTTTGCAATCCGGAAGACAGGGTTCGATCTGCGGTTCATTGGTCGCTGTAGACCGTAAAGAAGTTGAAATATGAACAGCTGATTGCATTGGTTGTTATTGTAATCGCTAAAAGCTGTATAGGAGATAGAGTTTATGAATTACATGCAATTATTTTGAGAGATACTAAATTAAGAATCAGATAATATCAGGTATCTTCAGGCTTGTATAAGTTCTAGGTTAAGATACGATAAGCTTGTCTTTTACTTACTTAAGGATATTGTTATTTAAGGGGTTCTCTTGGGCTAAGCGGCGCCCTTATCAGTAAAAAAAAACATAATTCACTGAAAACACAATTATTCGCAAAATCCGGTAAATCAGATTGAGGTTTAAGCAATGAATGTAATTTAGAAAATCATTAAGTTGCAACTTTTAGTTTGTTGCAGTTATAGATAGAAAAATTGCGTAATACGGCCACTTCTAGCACTTTTGTTATATGTAACTGCAGTGAACACTGAATCATTAATTTATAATGCTTAAAATAATCTTCAGTACCTATACTTCAATCTGATCTACCAGATTTTTGATAAATTGCGTTTTCAATTTAAAATTTGCTGGCGTGCACCGGGGATCCCCTTAAGCGAAAGTTGCTTTGCAATTAGTTCATAATCAAGTATTCTTAGAATCGAGATGTCTAGATTCTGGTCCATGTTTGTGCTTTTAAGAGGCATACACTATAGGGGATGAAAATCATACTTTAGATCAGGCAAATTATCAGAAACGTAAAAGCTCATAGCTAGCAATTTCGACTAGCAATATTACTTTACGTATTTCTCATGTTGATCCAGTTGTAAATACTAAATAATTAATAATAATAAAATAAACATGCCCAGCTAGTTGAGTTAATATTGTTTACTAGGCAAACACACTTAATGGTTGCGCAGTCTATTAATAGCATTTACATACATATACATATAATCACGCCTTTATCCCTAATGGGGTAGGCAGAGCGTACATGACCTAAACAAAGGTAGTTCCGCCACGTCTGACAAAGTTTTGAGGGTGGTTGTTTAAGATAGATTCGTAGGTATATTGCTGTAGTGACAGGTTGTCAGCCCGTCGCCTAAATTGCAATATACAGAAACACTCGGATCCCTTAGCTGGTTTTTACAGCATGCCCGGGAGGAAATGCAGCTGGCACATTCTCTGTTTTTCTCTCGCTCCCTGTCCAGCATGGAAGCAACGTTGAGTTGTCGATAATAACGTGTTTTGCGGCCCTTAAAGAGCTTCATTGCAACTTAGCAGAGTTTAAAATTTCGGAACCACAGACAAGATAATAACCTTGTTGCAAAAATATGTTTTGCGGTTGACTTCTTTATATTTGTAAAGAAAAGGCAGTTTCAGGCTGGCAGTAGGTTTGTGTTATGGTCTGTCTCTGGATGTAATTGCTACCTTAGCAATAAGGCCGCCTATGTTGTACTTGTTTTTGTTGTTATCTGTTGTGTTGCATAATTTGTATTCTTACGTGCAATAAAGTATTTTTATGTTATGTTATGTACCTCCTACAACTTCCAAGTGGAAGGATCAATAACCGTATGATCCTGACTCCAAACACGTCTGAGCCTTGTCCAATCCAATTAACGACTAACATTATAGCGCTTATGGACAACTGGTTCCCTGACGTTAGAGAAAATGATACACTTGTGTATTGCAAACCATGCGGACTGGAAGTGATAGAAAAACATAGAATGTGCCAGCTGCATCTCCTCCCGGGAATGCTGTAAAAAACAAATAAGGAATTCGAGGGTTTCAACCCGTCACTATAGAAATACACGGAATCATATGTAATATGACTTGAAAACAGACGTGGCGGAACGACCTTTGTTTAGGACGTCTTTGCTCTGCCTATCCCATTAGGGATAAAGGCGTTATTTTTTGTATGTATGTATGTTTTGCAAACCTTAATTTTGTAATCTAGACTCCCTTACTGATCGCATTGTTTACCTGTAACAAAAATATTTATATAAGTAACAAGAATTAATCGAATAGGTACAGCTAAATACACACAGTAATATTTGTACTTGAGATATACCTGGTGTAAGGGACAGCGTCCCGCAAACTGATAGAAGTTGCTCAGCAACGAAACTAAACTATCAGAAGGATTTTTTTTTCTGGAAGTGATAAAACAAATTGACCTTCTCATACAAAATAACCAAGTCGATCAGACAATTTGGATGGAAATAATTCTGCTTTGATTCCCATACACCCCGTATAAATAGTTTTTTCACTTCTCATGCTCGAAAAAGTACTACTTTATGCAGAATCTAGGCGACATAAAGTTGAACTTTATGCACAAGAGCAAAAAAGTAGCTTTGTAAATGTATCTATACTAAGGCAGTGACCATTTAGACCATGCAGCCAAACATAATAAATTGTGCACGGATAAAACTTGCTAATTTATAATATATCCTTCCCTATTTGCATTTTTCGTTTATAATAAGAAAATACGAAAAAGTAACTAAATATCAAGACATATTCATCACTAAAAAAAACAATATTCCAAAATAATTTAAGAGTAGGCTGTATATATTTTATTCTTTGCCCGAAAATCATGCACAAAAATTAAAAAAAGTAAAGTAGCGAGAAAGAAGCTGTGAAATTTTCGTATTGTACTAATTTTACTTTGAATTTTAATAAAATAAATGTTAGTATGTTAAGTTACTGTTTTATTTTCTCGCATCGAAGTGAAAAGCAGAGTTTATAACTCGTGCACAAATCATTTTTATCCTCGACTTCTTCATCTGCCCTCGCCCTGCGGGCTCGGGCATATAACGATCTCGGATAATAATGACTTGCTTTATGCACTCGGCATAAAATCTACTATTTTTAGACGCGGTGAATACTCAATATAAAAACTAAAATGACTAATAATAACTAAAATATACATGACAATTTCTTAAAACAAACGGAAACCAGCTTACGAATTTTACCTAAGTATAGTAAGCATGTCATCACAGATAATATAGAAATGATGATGAGTCATTGTCATTACCAGTCACGCAAAATGGATATTATTTATTCAAATTGATACAACTGTACTAAATTCAATTTAGTACATACATACATACATACATATAATCACGCCTTTATCCCTGATGGGGTAGGCAGAGCGTATACGACCTAAACGAAAGGTCATTCCGCCACGTCTGACAAAGTTTTGAGGGTTATTTAAGATAGACTTGTAAGTATCTTGCTGTAGTGACAGGTTGTCAGCCCATCGCCTAAATTACAATATACAGAAGCCCTCGGATCCCTTAGCTGATTTTACAGCATGCCCGGGAGGAAATGCAGCTGAAACATTCTAAGTTTTTCTTTCGCTCCCAGTCCAGCATGGAAGTCCATACAGTTAGTACATACAGTTGTTTATATAGCTGGCTAGGTATTTTCCTAGTTTTTTAACTATAACATCAGTGTTATAAAAAGAAAACATGAGTAACCTATGGTATTTGCAACTCAGTTTTAGATTAAAGGTATACAAGGTTTCATGTCTTTTTATTCAAAAACACATTTCAAAAATAAACTATACATGTTATTATTCTAAAAGTGAGTTGGAAATGCTATAGTTTACTATTTGCCGCGAAAAAACACCTCGTTTTTGAAACCCCTTAGTTGTACGTAGTATTATAGTTACTCTGTGCCCTTAGGTTGCTGAAGAAAAAGCAGGGTGGAAAGCCAGTACGTAAACATACAAACATATAATCAAGCTTTTATTCCTAATGGGGTAGACAGAGCGTAAACGACCTAAACAAAGCTCGTTCCGCAACGTCTGACAAGTATTGAGGGTTATTCCAGATAGATCTGTATATAGCTATAGTGACAGGTTGTCAGTCAATCACCTACATTACAATACTGAAACCCTCAAATCCCTTAGCTGGTTTCGACAGCATGCCCGGGAGGAGGTGCAGCTGACACGCCACAAGCCAGGCGCTGATTTAAAATTCATAGCATCGTAGCCTTGACCCTGGCAAACACAGATAGGAGAATCTTTGTAAGGTTCGTACGACGCCTGCCAACAGGATTTTGCAACTGCCTACTAAGATATGGAAGGAAAGTCAGTAGGTACGTAAAATTACAATCAGGTTTGAATCACAGGATCAGGACTGCTCCAAAATTTATAGCATCGCAGCCTTAACCCTGGCAAACACAGGAGAATCTTTGTAAGATTCGTACGACTCCTGCCAACAGGATTTTGCAACTGCCTACTAAGATATGGAAAGAAAGTCAGTAGGTACATATCATTACCGCAAGTTCAGGACTGATCTAAAATTCATTGCATCGCAGCCTTGAACCCGGTAAACAGATAGGAGTATGTTTTCGTGCCAACAGGATTTTGGCAACAACTCGCTTGGGGAAAGTTTAGGAAAGGACTTCAGCATTTTTTTAGACAAGAATGGATAGGCAAGCATGCTACAACGTCGTCTGCATAAAATAGTAGATAAATGCTCTACCAATCAAAAAATTGTTGTTAGAAAAGGATGATATGAAATCGAAGGTCGTGCAGGTTTCTTATCTTTATACCTATCCGATATAACCTGTACCAATATGGCTACTTCCTACAAAGTAGATACCAGGGTTGGAAGAAATCAAGACTTTAAAAAAAAACGCATTGAATCACGAATTTGGGATAAAGGCGTGATTATATGTATGAATTTTTATTTTGTCAAAGATTTGACTATAATAACCTAAAATTTCTTTGAATATTAACTAAAAGTAAAAACAGTATATATTAAAAAAAAATCTCCCCGAAACTTTTTACAGAAAAATATATTTCCTGAAAGTGGAAAGGATTTTTTCCAACTGAGAACTGATATGGCTGGAAAATATTACAATAATGATTATTGATACCGCATATTTATGAATTTTACCATACTTTACTAATGAATGAATCCTTCCATGCTGGACTGGGAGCGAGAGAAAATAAAGAATGTGCCAGCTGCATCTCCTCATGCTGTAAAAATCAGCTAAGGGATCCGAGGGTTTCGTATATTGCAATATAGGCGATGGGCTGACAACCTGTCACTACAGCTATATACCTACAAATCTATCTTGAATAACCCTCAAAACTTTGTTAGACGTGGCGGAACGACCTTTGTTTAAGTAGTCTCTGCCTACCCCATTAGGGATAAAGGCGTGACTATGTGTATGTATGTACTAATGAAAATAAATCGACTTATTAAATTCTTCATTTTTATTGAAAAATGACTTCATTTAAATAGTGATTTAATCAGCATGCCAACCCTGATAGATACCAGGAACTTTCTTCACCACAACCAAGCCCATGCAGCCGTCCCTACTGTCCATACATTAATTCAATTATTCAATTACATCCAACAGCTGTCCGAGAGACGTTTCCTTCTCACATACAGTTAGTTGGTCCTTTGCGTATATGGCCAGGTATCGCATTTAGTTAGCAGGCAGTAAATAGTGGTTGAAATTTTGATTTGTTGTTTCCCATATATCAGAAACTGGTATTAGTCTGGTTTCTAAAAGTTATATTTTGTTCTATTCAATAACTAATGCAAAATACAACGTACCAGTTTCTGAATATGAGACAGAGATCAAAATTTCAACCGCAGACAGGATTTCAACCTGAAACCTAAGGCTGCGTTTCCACCAGAGCTGTGCGAGGATAGGTAGAGAGGGATGTGGGAGGGATTAAACAACCTCGCCTCACTCAGCACAGCTCTGGTGGAAACGGCTTTAGCGGATCGAGTTGTTGTCCGTAAAAAACAAGCGAGAGATGTGTGCTAGGAATGTGTGCGAGGAATAGGCCGCCGACACATTTCACAGCTTAGCAACCTACCTCGCTCGGTTCGCACCGCATATTAATACGCATTTTGACACATTAATGTGCATTTTGACAGCTCCGCTACACATCCTCTTACGACACATTATCCTCGCACAGGTTTGGTGGAAACACCCACATATTTTCACAGCACAGCTAGACATCCTCGCACGACACATTTCACCACAACGTTCTAGCCAATTGAGCTACCGCGGATCATATCCCGAGCGGCGGAATCAGTAATTATTTTTTTAGATCATCGTTAGTGGACGCTTATTTTAGAAATAAAAGAGCACAGTAAGTGCAAAAAATATATTAAATACAAAATACCAGTCTTCGTTATTTTACAATATTTAACCTACCACTATCACTACGGACGAACACCCGTTAACAGATAAACATAACAACGATATTATTGTACAATGATGACATGTCTATATTTATCGAATTACATTATAATTAAAATTTATACGGTCGAGTTGAGATAGCCTTAGTGTCATTTCGATGAATAAATGTGACCTCTGCTTGAGTCGATTACCTCATTCTATGAGTCATCTCGGAACGGGGTTAGATAAATAATAGTGTCCATTCTATTCTGGCTGTTATATTTTAACATACATACATTAAATCACGGCTTTATCCCTAATGGGGTAGGCACAGCGTAAACGACCTAAACAAAGGTCGTTCCGCCACGTCTGACAAAGTTTTGAGGGTTGTTTAAGATAGATTTGTAGGTATATTGCTGTAGGGATAAAGGCGTGATTTATGTATGTATATGACAAGTTGTCAGCCTATCGTCTAAATTGTAATATACAGAAACCCTCAGATCCCTTATCTGGTTTTTGTAGCATGCCCGGGAGGAAATGCAGCTGGCACATTTTATGTTTTGTCTTTCGCTCTCAGTCCAGCATGGAATAATGTCCTCTGGACGTCGCATCAAATAATGCCAAACGATGAATGAATGAACATGCTGTGGCCATAATATGTCGCGAATATCCCTAGGTACTTGCATTCATCACCTTCATATTGTACCCATTGGTAATTCAACCTCCCTTCATAATCGCATGACGTCACACCTGACTCGTGTAAAATGGCGGCATGGCGTGAAGTACTGTTTTAATGAAGACGCTGACACACTTCTGCAGCAAACCATAATTATACTAATTTACTAGGGCACTAATTTGTGAGGAATTTGGAGTGTTTCGGTGAGTTTTATGATGATTGTTTCCAGTGGGAATTTGACTGCTTTAGTATTTCTGTTTCATTTGAAGTATAAGTATGTGAGTAGGCTCTACGAATAAATTGCTCATCTTACGATTGACATATGGGGTGTAAGGGACAGCGTCCTGCTAACTGATAGGGGTTACTAAGTCAACGAAACTGAACAACTATCACCAGGAAATTCTTTAAAAAAATAAAAAATACATTGCTTTTCCATACAAATTGTTTGATCAAGGTGGTAATTTTGTATGGGAAAGTCAATTTACTTTTTCATCTCCTGAAAGAATTTCCTGGTGAATGTTGTTCAGTATCGTTGATGTGCAAACCCTATCAGTTTGCGGGACGGTGTCCCTTACACCCGGTATTATCTATACTAACATTATAAAGATGAAATAATGTTATAATAATGTTACATTATTAACTGTTGTGTCGGTATTCCTTGTGTATTGTCTTTCTCATGTTACTTGTGTACAATAACATACATACATACATAAATTATGTATGTATGTTTGTTATACCTTTATCCCTTACGGGGTAGGCAGAGCGTCCAACGCCTCATAAAAGGCGCTTTCGCCACGTCTGACAAAAATTAAGGGCAATTTTAGATTGTAATGTGTATTGCTTTAGTGACAGGTTGTCAGCCCATCGCCTAAATTACAATACACTGTAACCCTCGAGTCCCTTTTGTTGACTTCTACAACATGCCCGGGAGGAAGGGCAGCTGGAACATTATATGTATTTCTATCTCTCCCAGTCCAGCATGGAAGAAATGTGTACAATAAACAGTAAATAAATAAATAAGAGGAAAGATTTGTATTTTTGTGTGTATGTTGTTTTTAACAAAAAAACTCAAAATCTACAGAACATATTCCAAAAAATCTTTTACCATTTGAAAGCTACGTTCACCCTGAGTAACAAAGGCTACCTTTTACCGTGGGAAAGTACATCATTCCTATGGAAAACTTATTTACCGCTGACAGAAAGCTAGTATTGAATAAACTGTCAGTAATTTACATAGCTAAAAAAACAATAGTTACTCTTATTGATATACCTAACCAAATATCTACGACAGACAATAACTTCCGTAGTTACACACCGACACATCGTACATTAGACTTTTCTAGTTTGTAACTAACACTTATGACAAGGTCAAAAAGTGTTCCAGAGTAAACTTTACTCATGTCTGACCGTACCATCTCTTGTCGCCTACGCTAACCTAATACAATCAAGTGAGACGTGTAGGCGGCCCAATTTGAGGCGAATCAGGCCTACACCTCCCTTTCTCGTTCATCTCAATCTGGCCGACAGCTGCGTCTTGAGACAAAAGAGGTAGGTAAAATTAACGATTCTTGAAGAACATATAGTCTGTATACGTCTTTTTTATGTTATACTGAGCCCGATGGTGTAGTGAATAGGGCCACTGCCTGCTGAGGGGAGGTCGTGGTTCGAATCCCACCAATGTGTTTTTCGGTTTTCGAGTTTCATATGTACGTTAACTTGGCGCTTTTTCTGTGCTTCGGAAGGCACATTTAGCCGTTGGTCCCGTTTAATATCGTAGATATTAGTCGTTAAGCTATGTCAGAGGCCAGTGCTAAGCATTGGCGGCTTGAAAACTCTGACCTAATCTAGGATTGGGTCTGCTTTCCCTTCTGATTTGCGGAGGTCAGATGGCAGTCGCTTTGTGTAAAAACCGTATACCCTCGTTCAATCTCCTAGAAATGAGTAAGAGGGTGATACTTCCCCAGACGGGATTTGCACAAAACCCTATCACCTTCCAACTATGCTGTGAAATCAAATCATATCTCTTAAAGAGTTGAGAAGTTCAGCAACTCTATGTAAAAATCCCATTGCCAGATTTTTTATTTCGTCAGCGGTTTTAGATTTAATTTAATCGATCGAATAATGATGACATACAAGGTAAATACGAGAAAAACATTGTCGAAAATTATGTCGTCTTGTACCTAGGATAGGTCTTCAAGTCTAGACAAATTTTATGATGTCTAGTCTACCTACTCGTACATCCAGGCTTCTTGCAATATTTATCAGATCTGACTGTATTGCATTCCGTCGTCTTACGAACGTTGCACTATCCTTTAGTAATCTCTCATACATACATACATAATAATCCTTTATCCCTAATGGGGTAGGCAGAGCGTAAACTACGTAAACAAAGGTCTTCTCGCCACGTCTGACAAAGTTTTGATGGTTATTTAAGACAGGTATATAGGTATATAGCTGTAGTGACAGGTTGTCAGCCCATCGCCTAAATTACAATACACTGAAACCCTCGAATCCCTTAGCTGGTTTCTACAGCATGCCCGGGAGGAGATGCAGCTGGCACCTTCTATGTTTTTCTATCGCTCCCAGGCCAGCATGGAAGAAATATGCTCATTCAGCCTGCGTGGGCGCTTAGCAACGATCACTGGCTTGCAATTTCGATGCGCACAAAAACCAATTCTTCCTTTTTGGGCATTCGACTTTCAAACATTCTTTCAACCGGTTTTTGGCAAATACATACGTACAGTCTGCACAACAGTCTTTAAACGGATGAGACTATTTCAGGAAATGATTTATGGATTTTTATGAAATTTCGTATATTTGTTGCAGTATCGCAATTGTGCAAACATACGAAATTTCATGAACATCTATAAACAATTTCCTGAAATAATCTCATCCGTATCGAGCGGGTCTACCCAGATGTTTCTTTTGCTGACTGTACGTATACGTACGAAATGTATGTAGGTTCTTATATGTAGGATGCTTGGGTATTTTAAACGGTTTTTTAAATGAATTAAAGAAAGTCTCAAAATTTAGTGGTATATTATTTTGCGTCATTTCGTGTATTGCATCGAGAATATCATATTTCGCCGCATTTGGAATGTGAAAGAGAAAACTTTGTAAGTAAACTCTAAATACTGGACCGATTTAATAAAAATACTTTCACTTAAAAACAAAGGAACGTATGTTCACTTTTTACCGCGGTATGTTGAGATATTCATTCCCAGAGGAAAATACTTCAGAAAACACTTCTTTAAAATTTAGGTGCTAAAAGCTATTAAGCTAAAATATTTGCTAGGTAGTTGTAAAGAGCAAATATGAAAAAAGTCTATCAATTAAGCATTGAATTTGATTATGTAAGAAAAATCTTGTCTTTCAATGAATATATACAACAATATCATGATTAAGAATCCAAGATGGCCACTTAGTAAGTGTTTATAAATAGCTGGCATTGTTCTCTAGAGGTGTGAAATCTACAAGCGTGGAAAACCTCGGACGTTGACATGACAATACTCTTGTTGACCTCAAAGAAGGGGACAAGGGTAAAATCAAAGATTTCTAACAGTGAAATTAACAGACTTACTATTCTCAGTTTTCTTTTCACATTGCATTATCGATATCAACTTGTTTTGCGTCTATAACCTGTTTTTGCTATACAATTTTAAGTAAGTCAACAGCAAAACATATGTTTGTAATGTGGATATCAAATGTTACTAGGACGAAATTTTCGCAAAAAAACCTGGCTTTTGCCAGTAAAATGTGACAAGTTATCACTATTGTCTAATTATCCGTGTTTTTGCAAAAATCCCTAGGGTTTTCGCGAAGATTTGAAAAATCAAATTATCCTACAACACATATAATCCCCAACTAATTAAAGTGAACAGGCATCTGCTGGGTGATCTCGCTCCATCGTCGCCTCTGTCTCTGTCGCGGACGACCGAGTTCAGTAAAAAAAAAATAACATTTACATTGCAGACAACATGGCTACGCAAAATGGTAGACACCGACAACGATTCGCTTTACTATTCCATTAAAAACATTGCATTTTGATTGTCCCAATATAAAGTCGGATGCATTTGGTTAGTTGCCAGAAAACAAAAACGAATCAGTGTCACAGAGATGAAATCCGAGTGAGAATGCTAAAATAACGCGAAATAAGCACAAGGTTCGGCGTAAAAATGTCTGACCTGTCTGACATAATTAGCGTAAGTGCTTTTCGTGTAATCAGACTAAAATAATATAGCACGTTATTAAAAGGTGTGTTTGTAGTTTCGTACAGACAGACAGTCCAAATATTTTTACGCTTTAGTCAATCCAGCGGATGCGGAAGACCGGGCAAAGTGGAGTAGAAAAAGACGAGAATTAACCATCGATTAGACGGCTTTAGATAAAAAAAATCGTTCATCCACCTTTCAAGAGAAGAGGGGGGGGAGAGAATACTGCTTCCACCTGGTGGACTTGGAATGTAACTTGCCTGTCTCTTGTCTCAAATAAAACTTTATCTGATGATGACTGTCTTAGTCAGGAAAGATCAACCTGTCAAATGTGCTGGTAATTTATGTGGTAGGTAATAGATGCGTTTATAAGTGCATCTTGAGGCCCACATGCTGCCAGGACTCGACAGTTTAAACGCTTGTCAGTTTTATCAATTGACTAGCGACCCGCCCCGGCTACGCACGGAAATTATGCATGTATTATACATATAAACCTTCCTCTTAAATCACTCTATCTATTAAAAGAAACCGCATCAAAATCCGTTGCGAAGTTTTAAAGATTTATGCATACATAGGGATATAGGGACAGAGAAATCGACTTTGTTTTATACTATGTAGTGATAGTAAAGTGGTTTCGGTTATTACGACACAGGGATAGCTCTGAGGGCGTTTTTACACTGCTCTGTATTCGGTTTGTATTCGTGAAAAAATATATGGAAGCTGTCATACATTTTCGCGCCAATCCATTAATTTTTTCCCTAATACGAAGAAGTGCACAAAACTTACGGAATATTCCTTTTCCCTGCTTTTGGATATGACACCCGTAATTTAGGGAAACATTGTTTTGAGGACTATAAAAGCAGCTGTTTTCAATCTCTTTTCATTTCTAATCTAAGTGACATTTCCAGAGCATAACAGCCTGTTTATCTGGCTGGCAAACAATGCCTCGTGCGTCTAGTTTTTATTTTTGAAATAAGTACTTTTTTAAATATAGCAACGGTCAACACGACCAACTAGTTACCGAAGGAAGTTGCGAAGACGTGCGCCGAAAGCTAAACCAGGAGGTCAACGACCTGTGCGCAAGAGTGACCTCCTAATACGCACGGCACGATTCAAACTTTTTTGGAGTATTGTCATAAAAAAGGTTCGCTCGTTTTTGGCAACGGTTTTTCTTTAGTTTGTTTTATGCTTGAATTAAACATAGAATAAATCAGTTACAAAGAGTATTCAAGCCATACTGTAAAAGCCACCTTCGGCAATAGCCTTGAAATATAGTGGAGCAGTTTCATGTTGTTTTTTTTTACTTGAAATGGATTTGCTCTTGACTCTAGACATAAGTTCAGGGATGGCAGTGACAGAGTCGACGATGAAGCGAGATCACCCAGAAGATGCCGGTTATGGCACTCCCACTCTCACGCAACGGAACACATAAAGCTGTTTGGCGACGGACTCCGGTGAGACGGTGGTCGCGAGCCAGGCGGCCCCTTTTGGAGCCTACCACCGCTTTATTTATTTATTTATTTACTATTTATTTTACACAAAAACATCACAAAAAACAGGTCTTCTAAAACAAAGACACAATAGGCACTGCTTATTTGTTGGGATATTATGTGGACGCCTTGAGACAAAACCATGTTTATTTTTTAAATGATGATATTAGTAGATACCTTTAAGTGTTTGATATGAACCAGCTTTGGTTCTTAACTAGTACATAATAAAAAATAAAAAATGTGATTTTTTTCCCAGCGCGTCCACAATTTAAACGATTTGTTCCGTCAATCTGGCCTATTGGTACAGTCAACCTAAAATATTAAAGTCTAGAATTGATAGACTATGAGGCTATTTGCGCTCTATCTAGCTCGTAAGGAAGTAAATACATACATACATACATATAATCACGCCTTTATCCCTAATGGGGTAGGCAGAGCGTAAACGACCTAAACAAAGGTCATTCCGCCACGTCTGACAAAGTTTTGAGGGTTATTCAAGATGGATTTGTACGTATATTGAAATATTATGGAAGTAAATCATGACTTAAATTTATGTTGGCCTATTATTTATTCTTCCAAGCTGGTCTGGGAGCGAAAGAAAAACATAGAATGTGCCAGCTGCATTTTCTCCCGGGCATGCTGTAAAACCAACTAAGGGATCCGAGGGTTTCAGTATTGTAATTTAGGCGATGAGCTGACAACTTGTTACTAAGCAATATACCTACAAAACTATCTTACATAACCCTCAAAGCTTTGTCAGACGTGGCGGAACCACTTCTGTTCAGGTAGCTTAGGCTCTGCCTACCCCATTAGGAATAAAGTTGTGATTATATATATGTATTTATGTAAATTTACGTACAGTCCCTTCTTCAAAGTAGTAAAATTGTAACCCATTTTGTGATGTAGGAAGCGCTAATATTTCGCAAAACAACCATAATTTAGCAAGCCATCTTGAAGCGCTTTCGCGAACCATCTTGTCTTAAATTGAAGTAGAGATGGTTATTCTAACTATCCTTTAAACGACCGGATAGAATGTCTAATAAGGAAGCACTAACATTGTTCAAAGACATTAAGCTTAGTTATTTCGAGAGAGAGAGATTAGTCTTACATGCTGGCCTGGGAGCGAGAGAAAAACACAGAACGTGCCAGCTGAATTTTTTCCCAGGCATGCTGTAAAAATCAGCTAAGAGATCCAAGGGTTTCAGTATATTGTAATTTAGGCGATGGGCTGACAAGCTATCACTACAGCGATATACCTACAAATCTATCTGAAATAACCCTCAAAACTATGTCAGACGTGGCGGAACGACCTTTGTTTAAATTGTTTACGCTCTACCTACCCCTTTAGTGAAAAAGGCGTGGTTATGTATGTATGTATGAATACGAAAAAAAGGACATATTGCTGTAGTGACATGTTGTCAGCCCATCGCCTATATTACAATATACTGAAACCCTCGGATCCCTTAGTTGGATCTTACAGCATGCCCGGGAGGAAATGCAGCTGGCACATTCTATGCTTTTCTCTCGCTCCCAGACCAGCATGGAAGTAAACACATCAGTTAGGGCATCCAAGCATAAATTCTCGTGTCATCGGTTCACCTTGACATGAGCCCAAAGGTCTATTAATAACCTGCTGTCCACATGAGGTTCGTTTGGTTAAAGCTTTCCGAGTAACTTCTTATGAAAAATAGACTAAACTTTAAAGCATCATCTTCAGTTAATTTGGGTAACGAGTTGATCGACCCGATGAACCCTTGTGTCAGTTTTTAAACCGCCTAATAGCACAGCTAATAGGCCTCTGACGTGGTTGTAATGACCGCTATCAAAGAACGCGTCGTCATCACAATAATATACAATACATGGCACCGGAGCTGAGTCTAGCACCGCTTTGGTAGGGTCGTAGAGTCGAATTTGACCTAAAAGTTGTTTATTGTGTTTGTATTTTCTTCCATGCTGGACTGGGAGAGATAGAAAAACATAGAATGTTCCAGCTGCCCTTCCTCCCGGGCATGCTGTAGAAGTCAGCAAAAGGGACTCGAGGGTTACAGTGTATTGTAATTTAGGCGATGGGCTGACAACCTGTCACTATAGCAATACACGTTACAATCTAAAATTGCCCTCAATTTTTGTCAGACGTAGCGAAAGCGCCTTTTACGAGGAGTTTGACGCTCTGCCTACCCCATAAGGGATAAAGGTGTGATTTTATGTATGTATGTATGTATGTATTTTGGGAAATCTAAAAAATATTTTTAATTTGGAGAAACACTCAATAAACCTATAGAAATGATGCGAGTATTTTCGAGATATCGTGCCTCGTAAAGCTGCGTTTTAACCAGAGCTGTGCGAGGATAGGTAGCGAGGGATGTGTTTTTAAGCAACTAATAGGATCGCTCCATTTACTCGCCTCGCTCAGCACAGCTCTGGTGGAAACGGCTTTAGCGGAGCGAGGTTTTGTCCGTACAAAACAAGCGAGAGTATTGTGCTAGGAATAGGCCGCCGACACATTTCACAGCTTAGCAATGCATCCTCGCTCGGTTCGCACCACATATTAATACGCATTTTGACACATTAATGCGTATTTTGACAGCTCCGCTACACATCCTCTTACGACACATTTCCTCGCACAGCCTTGGTGGAAACACCCACACATTTTCACAGCACAGCTAGACATCCTCGCACGACACATTTCCCTCGCTTATCTCTGGTGGAAAGGCAGCCTTAATGCCGTACATTGTGTTGACGCAAGTGTTCTCGAGCTAGAGTGCGTCGAGATGCCGTATTGGACCCGACCTAACTTTTGATACCTATGGCCGCTAGATTCGATCCCACTTCATGATCTGAACTAGGTACAGTATGATTCATAAGTCCATTCATAGTTCTGTATTCAGTGTCTCAATGCCTATTGACACCTCATCAAGGCTACAACACTATCAATCAATACCTACACTGCCCACCTGTTTTGTTTTGTTTTGTCTACACTGCAGACTACTGGTATTTGATATTTATGTTTTTGTGTAGGCGCGGTAGACTAGACGCTTCCATAACCTTAAATTCTTTTAGTAATGCTAAAAGCATTTGTGCACTCATCTTTACGTATATTAGATTCGTATCCGAATTGGCCTTCCTAGTAATTGTATGACGTTCTGAAATATGGAACCCTTGCTATGTCACATATATATCAAATGTGGAAAAAAATCAAAAGAAGTTTACTCGTTTTCTCTCATACAAATTTAAAGTGCCTAGACTTGAGTATCCCCAGCGTTGTCAGACATTTCACCTGTTGCCGCTTCAGCTTAGAAGAGAATCGGCTGATTTAAGGTTTCTAATGAAGATTGCTCAAAATACGGTGGATTGTCCTGAACTCCTCAGCATGATTGCGTTAAGAATTCCAACTCGATTAAGATTAAGAAAGCATGATTTACTTTTTGTACCTCCCAGTCATTCTCAATATAGAAAAAATAGTTTCATACCACGTGTCACAAAGCTGTTCAATAAGTACAATGATGATTGCCGATTTGATTTATTTAGTGGCAGTATCAGATCAATGAAACATGCGCTCGATAAGGATTACTTCACAGAATCTTAAAGTGTTAGTTTAGTGTAACTGTTTTAATATTTTTTATGTGTTCCTTTACCTTTTCATTATTTTTAAGTTAGACTAAGCAATTTTCTTACTATATGTGGAAGCTTGTAATTGGCATTTATTTAATATGTTTACTTGAATAATTTGTAAAGGTTGCTGTAAGCTCCACAAATAAAATAAAATAGCTTGCGCACTAGGCTGGAGCGTTGACGTATGAATAAAATATTTATTTATAATTTCGATTTCGAATAGCTGCGGAAACTCGCATTTGGGAAATTAATTCATAAAATATTTTTATATTATTTTTTAAACGCCTGGAGAGATGAAGGGGAGGCTTTTGCCCAGCAGTGGGACAATTTATAAGATATTAAAAAAAAACAACATATTTTTGAGCTTATTATTAAAGAAATATGAAGCAATACAAATTAAAAGGGTACCAGGAATATATTGTATGATTTCCTGATTTTGCAGACGTATTTCTATAACTGGCTTGGCTGCTGATACAAACTGAACCGAGCGCACATATAGTACAGCAATATTTGGTGTAAAAAAGATTTGGACCTACCCATGAAACTGAACACTTTCTCCAAGGAACACAGGTCTAAATCGGTACTTTAAAGTTTGTACAGCATTGTTTTTACACCCGGTATAAAAAAAACTCTCCTAATTGTTGTCACTGCTAATCTACATCAAATTAATAGAACCAACTTGCTCTGGTGACCCATATCTCTGAGATAAGAGGCTGGCTTATCGGTAATCTGTGTGTTTACTAACGTGCGTGATTGTAGTAGTATAGCGATCTGTGTCATACAGATAATCAGCTGACGGCTGTAGTACGCCTACACACTAAACTAAACATTAGTACAAACATACATATAATCACGCCTTTATCCCTAATGGGGTAGGCAGAGCGTAAACAACCCAAACAAAGATAGATTTGTAGGTATATTGCTGTAGTTACAGGTGGCAGCCCATCGCCTAAATTACCATATATACTGATACCCTCGGATCCCTTAGCTGACTTCTACAGCATGCCCGGGAGGAAATGCAGCTGGTACACTTTGTTTTTCTCTCGCTCCCAGTCCAGCGTGGAAGGAACATTAGTTATCTGTATCATTCATGTTCTTCCATAGGCCTAATAGCTGAGCTACTAAGCGGTTTGAAAACTCTAACATCAGGGTTCATCAGGATTATTATTTCTTGTTCACAGAAAACAAGGAAAATGCAAAGTAATAGGTCACTAACTGAACTTTACGGAACATTTTAACAGTACCTTATACAATAAAAGTACTGCATTCCTTTAAACCACGCAAAGTATCAATAATATGCAACACAAAACACACATTCAATAAAATAAATAAAAATAGTTCCATCTATCCTATATGGATATCACATCTTTATCCCTTATGGGGTAGGCAGAGCGTAAACGACCTAAATAAAGGTCGTTCCGCCACATCTGACAAAGCTTTGAGGGTTATTTAAGAAGATTTGTAGGTATATTGCTTTAGTGATAGGTTATCAGCCTATCGCCTAAATTGCAATATACTAAAACCCTCGGATCCCTTAGCTGGTTTTTACAGCATGCCCGGAAATGCACCTGGCATATTCTATGTTTTTCTTTCGCTGCCAGTCCAGCTGGGAAGAAACATTAAATACAATATTTTTTCATTAAATTCATCTATTCATTCTAAGCTGCAGCGGAGCGGGGCGCGGATGTCGTAAGGTTGCGTAACTTTTGTTTATTTGACGAATTAAATTCTTCCATGCTGGACTGGGAGAGATAGAAAAACATAGAATGTTCCAGCTGCCCTTCCTCCCGGGCATGCTGTAAGAACCAGCTAATGGATCCGAGGGTTTCAGTATATTGTAATTTAGGCGATGGGCTGACAACCTGTCACTAGAGCAATACATATTACAATCTAAAATTGTCCTCAATTTTTGTCAGACGTGGCGAAAGCGCCTTTTAAGAGGCGTTAAACGCTCTGCCTACCCCGTAAGGGATAAAGGCGTGATTTATGTATGTATTAAATAAAAAAATAAAATTTTATTTCCCGCGAGTTAAGGAACGCAGTACTTTTGTTTACACCCTGTATTTGTAACAACATCGGAAGGAATGTACAAGTAGCCATAAAAAATGTCTTGGCAAAGCAGCTGCATACTGCATTATTGTCCTACTTTCCTCGCCATTCTTAACTAACAACGCTAAGTAAAATAAACTGGGCGAGAACTAAAAGCTAGTTTAAAAACACGCCACCGTTTGTTAGTTTTACTACTTTTAGCTTGAAAGCCTTATTTATGGGCGAATTTATCAGTCACAACCACAACAGCGACGAAACACAACACAGACAACTGCCAGTGGGTTAGCTGGAAGAGATCTCTTCATAGAGATAAGTTCGCCCTTGCATACCTTTCTGTAAACTTCATTTCTTGTATTTTAATGCAATAAAGAATATATATAGAAAACTTAGACAGAAATTTATCTTCCATGCCGGACTGGGAGCGAAAGAAAAACATAGAATGTGCCAGCTGCATTTCCTCCCAGGCATGCTGTAAAAACCAGCTAAGGGATCCGAGGGTTTCTGTACATTGTAATTTAGGCGATGGGCTGACAACCTGTCACTACAGCAATACAACGTACAAATCTATCTTAAATAACCCTCAAAACTTTGTCAGTCGTGGCTGAATGACCTTTCGTTTAGGTCGTATACGCTCTGCCTACCCCATCAGGGATAAAGGCGTGATTATATGTATGTATGTAAGAATATATATAGAAAACTTAGACGGAAATAACAAATACCGGCGAGGTATAAATTCGTTTTTTGATCGAATATGTGTTGAAAATTGAGTCTCTGGATATTCCAATATTTTATCATTTAAATTTAATTGTAATACAGACAATACGAATATTAAAACTGAATAACTAAAAATCGATTTTTACTGTGGAATACCGTAAAATAGATGGTTGGTTAGAGCCACGTTTAAAATACAAACACTGATTTTTTAAAAAAACAACCTCTAATAATAACTTTAACTCATTCATCATCTCATATCCCCTCGCCTTATCCCGTATCTCACGGGGTTGGGTACCTAATCTAGGGGACTGAATGAGGTTACTGGTTTTTACACATAGCGACTGCCATCTGACTTTCGCAACCCAGAAGGAAAACCAGACCCACTCCTAGCCTAGATTAGGCTTTTGACAGGTTAGTGGTCAACCCAGTAATATATTGTGTTAAAAGTGTTGTGCTGTGTATGTGCGTTCGTTTCGTAAACGAAGCTTCGTATTTATTTTCCTAATAGATTTTTGCACTCACAGTGCTATGCTATTTCTGAAAATATTAGAAATAACAAACCAAAAATTCGACCCGGCCCAACGCTCTAAACCGCTAAGCTACATAGCAGCTACGTCCAGAGCGACGAATTAGTGATCACATTCGTATTTATGTTGATTTACATAATTGGGCACACCCTCTCATCGAAGTCCGTCGCCAAACAGCATGCTATGTTCCGTAGGTGCGTGAGATTGCCAGTGACAGTAACAGGCATCATCTCTCGCTCTATCATCGACTCTGTCACGTCATCCCCGACCTAGTGTGTAGGTAGAGTCAAGATCAAACTCATTTCTAACAAAAAAAATATTAAAAAAACTTGCAAATGCAGGCAAGGCTGTTAAAGTTAATCTAGTATTCTAGTACTTAGTGCTAATAAAACTTCCGTACAGTAAACTTTTATTTCTCTCTTTTATAGTTTTAGCGGCGACGGAGCGTCGGGAACAAGATAATGGGTACGTCTGTACCCATTTTGCTCTTTAATTACTTTAAAGGAACTAAATTTCCTTGTACTTCCATGCTGGACTGGGAGCAAGAGAAAAACATCGAATGTGCCAGCTGCATTTCCTCCCGGGCGTGCTGTAAAAAACAGCTAAGGGATCCGAGGGTTTTAGTATATTGCAATTTAGGCGATAGGATGACAACCTGTCACAACAGCAATATAATACCTACAAATCTATCTTAAATAACCCTCAAAACTTTGTCAGACGTGGTGGAACGACCTTTGTTTAGGTCGTTTACGCTCTGCCTACCCCATTATATATAAAGGCGTGATTATATGTATGTTAATTTCCTTATTATTTAAAATATCGGAATGATCTTAGTTTGGAACGTTCAAGATCTGCGTATCCTATTAGGGATGAAGCCGTGATTGTCTTTAAAATATGATGCTAATTAAAAGGCGTGATTATATGTATGTAAGTATGTAAAAAAATATCCCGACCGAACCTCAAAAATTGAGCTCACGACCTCCGAACCAGAAGCCCTGGTACCACACCTACACATATGCCAGTTGTCACGTATCATGAGGTCACGAAGTGCCGTATAAAGTACCGTAAAGGGCAAATGATGCCACTTAAATTACGTAATAGTCCTATAAACTCCTACAGTATAACAAGCCTTCAATTGAACGTGGAGAAAATTGGAACCATAGTACTTTATATATTCTTTATTGTTTTAAAAATAAAAAATACAGTTAAACTTAAAAAATTAAACAACAGGCGAGCTTATCTCTATAAGAGATCTCTTCCAGCCAACCTAATGGGGATAAAAGATGGGAAATTCACGGGGACTTTTCAGATAGCATGAGTCTGTTGACAGCAGGTAGGAAATATAAAAACATTACAGGTGCGAAAAAGTGTCTTTATCTAAATTGCAATATACTGAAGCCCTCTGATCCCTTAGCTGGTTTTCGCAGCATGCCCGGGAGGAAATGCAGCTGGCACATTCTATGTTTTTCTCTCACTCCCAGTCCAGCATGGAAGAAACGCTCTTGCTTATAATATGTGAAAAAGGACGGTGTAATAAGTGTAGGCACTTACATCGCCATTACAATAAAGTCAAGTTTTTCTACTTCTAAATAAGGAAAGTGATATGATGGCACTTATCTACAAAACCAAAAAAAGTCTTATTTTATAATGTTGAAAAAAAGGAATTTTACCGTGTTTTTCCATTTATCATTTCAACACAGTTTTTAATCATTATAATGTTGATAACTCTCACGGAGTTTGAAAAAGACTTAAGTCTTACTTTCTTTCGTACGAGTACTAAAACTTTTATGAGTCCAAGCTTTTGTCTTAGTAAAAACTATCAATACTAAATAGCGATTTCTGCCTCCGTGGTCTAGTGGCTAGTACCATAGACTCCCGATCCGGAGGTCCTGAAACACACAGTTGATATTTGAGAATTTATCACTTTGTGAATTTTTCCCAAGTTTGGTTAGGACATTGCAGGCTGAATCACCTGATTGTCCGAAAAAGAAAAAGATTTCGTGCTTCGGAGGGCACGGTAAGCCGTCGGTCCCGGTCGCTGTCTTTGATAGTGGTCGTTACTCAAACCATGTCAGAGGCCTGATAGTTGTGCTACTAGGCGGTTTAAAAACTCAGACACCAGGGTTCATCGGCTCGACTCGATACCCACTCGACAGAAGAAGAAGCGATTTCTGAAGTCTGTACATTATTATATCTGAAACCAATAAATTCTATCAAATTATACCCCTATCAGAGTTATAATATTTGGCACTGAGTCACACTCAGTAAACATATCAAAGCATTTCTTTTTCTTATGGCCGACAGCCAAATACACTAACCCAATTCTTTGAGGGATATTCAAGACATTTGATGACCTTTTTTGACTCGGTTAATCTTATCTAATATACGAACAGCTGACATCTGATAGTTTCGAATCGTTGGTTTCAACAAGTAACAAAACTGTGGTTTAGAGCACAGAATTACGCCTCAGTACATACATATAATGACACATTTATCCCTAATGATGGACCTAAACAAAGGTCGTTCCGCCACGTCTGACAAAGTTTTGACGGTTATTTAAGATAGATTTGTAGTTATATTGCTGTAGTAATAGGTTGTCAGTCCATCGCCTAAATTCGAATATACTTCTTCTTCTTCTGTCGAGTGGGTATCGAGTCTATGGACCCGATGAACCTTGGTTCGAATATACTGAAGCCCTCGGATCCCTTAGCTGGGTTTTCAGCAAGCCCGGGAGGTAATGCAGCTGACACGTTCTAGGTTTTCTCTCGCTTCCAAGCCAGCATGGAAGAAGCAAGCTTTTCAAATTGTCATGGTTCATGTAACGACCACTATATCGGAGAGAACAACCAGAACCGGCTTAGCGTGGCCTGCAAGGATCATCAACATTTTTGACAGAAAATTATGTGATTCCGTCTTGTCATAACCTAACCAAACTTGCAACAATCCTTAGAACAAGTCACAGTCTTTGTATCTAGAATAGAACCCATGGTTTGAACACTTGCTGAAACAATAAAATATTTAAAACTAGCTTTGTGCAATTTCATCCGCGGTTTACTTATGAGTGTTCCCGTGGGAATCAGATAATTTACTGCGGTAAAAAGTAACCTATGTTAATCAAGGTAAATATAATTTTCTAATGTTAAAAGTCTTTTAGTAATCAGTAGTTTTTGAGTTTATTCATTACAAACAAACATACATACACAAACAGAAAATTACAAATCATTCCTTTTTATAATATAAGTATAGATTGCAGTTTCCTTTATAGTTCACAAAGTGCCTTATAGTATTTCTTATCGCCTTGTCGCCTTATCAAGTTTTTACACTATCTCAACATGCATAAGAATAATAACTCTAATCACGCTTATAACTATAAATAGCTCTTGTAAATTATGTAACTCAGTACTTGAATAAGAAGTTTGTAATAAATACTGCATCGAGTCATTCATTCATTCATATAATCACGCCTTTATCCCTAATGAGGGAGGCAGAGCGTAAACGGCCCAAACAAAGGTCGTTCCGCCACGTCTGACAAAGTTTTGAGGGCTATTTAAGATAGATTTGTACGTATATTGCTGTCGTGACAGGTTGTCAGCCCATCGCCTAAATTGCAATATACTGAAATCCTCGGATCCCTTAGCTGGTTTTACAGCATGTCCGCGAGGAAATGCACCTGGCTCATTCTATGTTTTTCTCTCACTCCCAGTCTAGCATGGAAGTAATCTACTATCTCTACATGCATAAGAATAATAACTCTAATCGCGCTTAGCTCTTGTTAAATATGTAAACAGTCTGACTCAGTGCTTGAATAAGTTTGTTAGTAATAGTAAAAAATACTACATGAATTGTTGGTAGAAATAATGTAAGGAAAATGAGTCAAGTTAAGGGGCTTCCCTGGGCTAAGTGGCGCCCTCATCAGTCAAAAAATCATAATTAACTGAAAACAAAATCAATCGAAAATCCGGTAGATCAGATTGAGGTTAAAGCAATAAAGGTCATTTGGAACTTCATAAAGTTGCAACTTATAGATCGTTGCAGTTACAGATAGGAAATTTGCGGAAAACGGCCACTTTTAGCACTTTTACTATCTGTAACTGAAGTGAACACTGAATTATTAATTTATAATGCTTAAAAAAAACTTCAGTAACCAATCTGATCTACCGGATTTTCGATTAATTGCGTTTTCGGTGAGCAATGATTTTTTGACTGATGAGGGCGCTGGCGTGCACCGGGGATCCCCTTAAGAGTATTTCCATGTCACCTCTTGATGTATGATTTGATTGCCGTGAAAGAGAATTTTTATCGGGAAAATGGACTCGTGAATTGATTGATTTAAAATGGTTCTCCATGCTGGACTGGGATCGAAAGAAAAACATAGAATGTGCCAGCTGCATTTCCTCCCGGGCAAGCTGTAAAAGGAATCCGAGGGTTACTGTATATTGCAATTTAGGCGATGGGTTGACAATTCGTGACTACAGCAATATACCTACAAATCTATCTTATCAACCCTCAAATTTTGTCAGACGTATAGGAAAGATCTTTGTTTAAGTTGTTAACGCTCTGCTTACCCCATTAGGGATAAAGGCGTGAACATATGTGTGTAAAATGGATTCAAAATCTTCACATTACCGTCGTACCAAAAGTCGTACTATAATTTGTTCAGGAACTCGAACTGAAAGCATTCCAGTGGCGTTCACAAGTCACGGATCAACCTAATTATCTAAAAACATGCCATTTGTAAGACAAACAGACAGCCCTGACTGGCCCACCCAATGTGACAATCAGTATAAATAAATCAGATATTTCAGGAATCGTATCTTTTAATTCTTCCATGCTGTCCTGGGAGCAAGAGAAAAACATAGAATGTGCCACCTGCATTTCTTTCCAGGCATGCTGTTAAAACCAGCTAAGGGATCCGAGGGTTTTAGTATATTACTAGCGACTCGCCCCGGCTTCGCACGGAAATTATCAGTGTTTCTCTTCTATATTATGCATGTATTATACATATAAACCTACATCTTGAATCACTCTATCCATTAAAAGAAACCGCATCAAAATCTGTTCCGTAGTTTTAAAGATTTATGCATACATAGGGATATAGGGACAGAGAAAGTGACTTTGTTTTATACTATGTAGTGATAATATAGGCGATGGGCTGACAACCTGTAACAGCAATATATCACAAATCTATCTTAAATAACCCTCAAATCTTGGTCAGACGTGGCGGACCGACCTTTGTTTAGATCGTTTTACGCTCTGCCTACCCAATTAAGGATAAAGGCGTGATTATATGTATGTAGTTTAAAGAAAATATGCCAAACAGCGGAAGTTGGGAAATACTGGGTCAGCATATGTCTTGGACTTCCAAACATGTGTCCATCCATCATAACATAATAAAACAATTTATGTGCTAACATATGGCATAGCGAGTGTTGATATTATTTATAGTGATCGCGTATATGATAAGCCTAAATTACAATACACTGTAACCCTCGAGTCCCTTTTGCTGTCTTCTACAGCATGCCCGGGAGGAAGGGCAGCTGGAACATTCTATGTTTTTCTATCTCTCCCAGTCCAGCATGGAAGAATTCTATGTTTTTCTATCTCTCCCAGTCCAGCATGGCAGGACTCGAACCTGCTAATATTTTCTTTCTTTGTTTCATATTACATGAAATAAAAATACATTTGACATTTCGAGTCTTTTTCAAACTCTCACGGTTATCAACAACATAATAATTAAAACGGTGATCATAACGCATGAAACTGCGTTGAAATACCAGATACTCATACAAAAATGGATTTTTTTTAAATCATTATAATAGCATTGCGAGTGCTAAATTTTTCTTTCATACTGGACTGGGAGAGAAAGAAAAACATAGAATGTTCCAGTTGCCCTTCCTCCCGGGCATGCTGTAGAAGTCAGCAAAAGGGATTCGAGGGTTACAGTGTATTGTAATTTAGACGATGGGCTGACAACCTGTCACTTCAGCAATACACATTACAATCTAAAATTGCCCTCAATTTATGTCAGACGTGGCGAAAGCGCCTTTTAGGAGGCGTTTTACGCTCTGCCTACCCCGTAAGGGATAAAGGCGTGATTTTTATGTATGTATGTATGCGAGTGCTAAAAATACTCGAAAACATTGTAAAGTTGTTGTTTTATCTCATGACTGCCGTTTTGCCATGCTTGTGAGTGTAAATGTACCTACACGCGCATTGTCTATATGTGCGTGAGTTCGGTATAGTAAACCTGTAGTTACGTACACATGTGCGCGTGTCATAAGTATGGCCAAGCGGCAACCTTAAGATAATACAATAATAAGATGTAAGGCGTCTATCATATCAACCCGATTTAACTTAGAATAGGCAATTTGTACATGATGGGACATTCATACATACATATAATCACGCCATTATTCCTAATGGTAGGCAGGGCGTAAACGACCTAAATAAAGGTCGCTCCGCCGCGTCTGACAAAGTTTAGATCTATCTTAAATAAGATAGATTTTTAGGTATATTAAGGTAAATTAAACCATATTTTTAAATTATTCTTATCTTGAAACCTATATACTTAATGACATACTACTTTAATGACACATGACCTATTACTTTAATGACTTGAAACCTATATACAAGGCCTTAATCATACAATAAGCGTAACCTATTATGAATTACTGAATGCGAACTTAGCATTTTTTTATTCATAAGGTCGACGCGTTAGTCCGTAATAATCAGTACATTACATAAACTAAGTGTTCTCAGAAAAACACCTCTGATATCCCAAATAATAATAAAAGATAATTGATAAGAAAAATTGATAATAATCAAGCTTGCCAATTCGCGAAATACTATGAAAAAACCGTATCACTCAGCCACCTAATTAACAAACAATTTATAATTAGCCCATGTGATAATCATTACGATTCTAGTCAGCCTTTTCGCAAAATGGCGTCTGGTGATGTCATGCGGGATCCTGTTTTGGGAACGACTTCTATTGGGCTAAGTGATGGCCGCAACTTCTTATTCTTACTCGGACCGGCGTCTCGTATTCCGGTTTTGAATCTGAATGGATTGTAAAATTACTGACCCGTAAGACATACTTAAAAAAAGACTTTGCTTTTCGCCCCGCGGTTTAAGAGTTTCACGCGGGAAACTTAATTATGTTCTTCCAGTAAAAAAATGCCTATGCTAGTCTCCAGGTAACCATATATCATCCTGTTAAATTTCACCACAATCCGTTCGACCGTTTAGGCGCGAAAGAACAAACAGACAAACAGAGTAACTTTCATTTTTTATAGTATTATGGTTTGTTTGACATGATATTTAGTAGTGAACTGAGAAAAGTCATAATTAAATCATAACTGCCTCCGTGGGCTAGTGCCATGGGCTCCCGATCCGGAGGTCCTGGGTTCGATTCCCAGGGGGTAAAACACAAAGTTGATATTTGCGAATTTATCACTTTGTGATTTTTTCCCCAGTTTGGGTAGGACATTGCAGGCTGAATCACCTGATTGTCCGAAAAGAAAAAGATTTCGTGCTTCGGAGGGCACGTTAAGCCGTCGGTCCCGGTCGCTGTCTTTGATAGTGGCCGTTACACAAAACCATGTCAGAGGCCTGATAGTTGTGCTACTAGGCGGTTTAAAAACTCCGACACCAGGGTTCATCGGGTCCATAGACTCGATACCCACTCGACAGAAGAAGAAGAAGAATAAGATTTAAAACATTAAAAACGTGAAAAAAATTAAAGTCTATTTTAAAATGGGATCTAGTAGGCTAGCTATAATAATAATAACAATTTTAAAATCCATCTGATATTTTCAAGAGAACCTCAAGTAATATCCGACTTGGAAGGAAACCTATTAAAACTAGCTGTCACTTAAGGTAATACCGCACTAGGCGTAACTGCACGGCAGCGGGGCGACGCGACGCGCCACGGCTCTAATAAGTATACCGCACTACAGCTGCAGCAGCGCGACAGTTTGCGACAAATTTTGCCAGTCAGTTGTATTGTAACTGCTGCTTTGAAAACATGTCCGAAACTGACCTAGACGTGATATTTGGCCATACACCAGAAAATGAGATGGATATCGTAATAGGATAGGATTTCTTTGCTATGTGAAGAAGAAGAAAGATTGGAGCTAGAGTGAACAGAAAAAAAGCGAAGACTGTGGTTGCATGACATTCCAAGCTCAAGATATGAGGAAGGAGAATACCACACACTTTTGCCACGGCTTAAAAAGGATCAGAAAAAAATTCATACATACTTTAGAATGTCTGAACTCTGAACAGAAATTCTACAAGTTATTACAAATTATTAAGCCTTTTATAGAAAATCTGACGCTGACTATATCGCACTAGCGGCAGCGGAACTACGCGACGCGCCACGGCGCTTCAAAGTTGATGAGTTGGTCAACTTTGTCGCGCAGTGTCGTGTCGCGTAGTTCCACTGCCGCGTAATGCGTTTTATCTCATACAATTACATACAAAGAATATTTTGTAGCGTCGCTCTGCTGCTGTGTCGCGTCGCGTAGTTACGCCTAGTGCGGTCTTACCTTTAGTCAAGCCCTATACTTAGTTGCAATTACTAGGTAGGTATAGGTAGTGTGTGGATAGGAACTAGTTATTCTAGTTAGTTTACATGCTATTAAATCTTTACTATGGCTACCGATTTTATCTTTTTTACCTTCTACTAACGATCCGCCCCGGCTTCGCACGGAAGTTATCAGTGTTTCTCTACTATATTATGCATGTATTATACATATAAACCTTCCTCTTGAATTACTCTATCCATTAAAAGAACCCGCATCAAAATCCGTTGCGTAGTTTTGAAGATTTATGCGTACATAGTTATGTAGGGACAGAGAAAGTGACTTTGTTTTATACTATGTAGTGAAGATTTACTTGTGTGTATTCAGGTATTTTGTGCATAAGGCATTCCACGGGGGTGTCGGGCACATTACGTAGTATTTTTTAGATTTTTTTTATTTCGTAATACGGTATTACACATTATAGTTGGCAGACTATAAAGTGATACCGATGCGATAAAAAAAATGTGTAAACAAAAGCAATTACTAAACAAACTACAACGACAAATGGCGTACCTAATATTCTCGTGGAATGCCCCATAAAATAAGAAAGTAATCTTGGTATAATCTTGGTAGTACCAAAAAATAATTAGTTGTTGATTTTTCTACCTATAAGTTGTGTATTTTTAATCATTGTGTTTATTAAACACTTGTTGAACTCTCAAATGTCATATTTAAGTAAACATTTTATTTTTCAGTATGTAATTATTTTTAAAAATTGTTCATGATCCTAATTAGTACAAAAACTTGCATAAAGAATTTATCCTGTTACATTTGAATTGTTTTTGGTTTCCCTGTATGACCACAAAATGACCTTACACTAATATAAAAGCAATTTATATTTATAGCTATTGTCAAGGAAATAAACTTGACATTATTAAATATTCATGTAATAATGCTAGAAGAGCAATTAATTAGTAAAAAGGAAAGTGGAATTATTAAAAATTAGAATGTAAAATAATTAAGCATTCATAATAACTTAAAAACCTGGAATAATTTTAAAATTATTCTTGTATTTGTAGGATCTTCATTGTCTGATAAGACAAATAAATGTTTAACCTAAGAATATATAGGATTACAAGTTCTTATTACATACATACATACATAACGTCACGCCTCTTTCCCGGAGAGGTAGGCAGAGATCACATCCTTCCATTTGCTACGATCCTTGCAAACTTCTTTCGCTTCATCTACATTACAGTTAACTATTTGAAAACTCCTAAATACAATTTTGCTGTACTTGCTACTACCTATAGTTGAAAACATACCGGGTGTAAGGGACAGCATATCGCAAACTGGTAGGAGCTGCTCATTCAACAAAACTTCTATCAGAAAATTTTGGACTTCCCATACAAATTGTCTGATCAAAATGGTAACTTTCAACCCGTATCAGTTTGCGGTATGCTGTCTGTTACACTCAGTATAGAATACACTTAATCTATACTAATATTATAACAAGGAAAGATTTGTATTTTTGTATGTGTGTGTGTGTGTATGTTTGTAATGAATAAACTCAAAACCTACTGACATACATACATAAAGTCACGCCTTTATCCCTTACGGGGTAGGCAGAGCATAAATCGCCTCGTGAATGGCGCTTTCACCACGTCTGACAAAAATTTAGGGTAATTTTAGATTATAAAGTGTACTGCTGTAGTGACAGGTTGTCAGCCTATCGCCTAAATTACAATACACTGTAACCCTCGAATCCCTTTTGCTGACTTCTACAGCATGCCCGGGAAGAAGGACAGCTGGAACATTCTAGGTTTTTCTATCTCTCCCAGTCCAGCACGGAAGAAAAAAAAAACCTACTGAACCTATATTAAAAATTCTTTCACTAACAGATAGCTATGTTCACCCTGAGTAACAAAAGCTACTTTTTACAGCAGAAAAGTAAATATATAAAAAATCAAGGTATTCTTGGTCTGCCCACTTATCAAGTCACAAAATAGCATGTCTGACCTCTTGTCACTCACAATATAGAATATTTCGCATGACATCATCACAATTTGGATAAAGATAGGTCATGTGGCTAGATTCTGGCTCAGACTTCCTATGATATCATTCCGTCAGTCTGTCAAGGTTGGTAAAGTAATTTTATAGTAAAGTTGATTGTTTGAAATAACCATAATTGTAAATAGTACATTGTGTTGCTGTTGTCTAGTTAGAATAATAAACACATTATTGGTTTAAAGGCTGGTTTAAAATGTGCTTGGTTTGCCTGGTTTATTTTGCCCAATACTTATTTATAAAATCATTTTGGAAATTATATTTAGTAAGTAGTACTTAGTAATCTGTAATTGTATTAGAAGTCTATTATAAATATATATGATTTGTTAGACTTAATTAAGTTGCAGAAAATCTTATTGCATAATGAAAGGACCATTTTTTTTAAGTAGAACAATTAATTAATTGACACTGCAGACTATCTTTAGGAAAATAGTAATTGTGTTTAAAAGTAATTATAAGCAATTACAGAATAAATGTATGATACATAACTGAACCATTCACATTTATTAATGAACTGATATTTAGTAAAAGTGAAATATATTATATTATGTGTGTAATAACCATAAACATAGAATATGCATAAAAAAGTAATATGGGTATTTACACAGTAAAATATAAAAAGGGAATTTATATTTACTTGCTGGTTTATATAGTGTTTTAAAATTTAATGCAAGAAATCAGTTAAAGTATAGCATTTAATTGGCCTAGCTTTTACTTCTAAACATCATTCATTCAGTCCAATGCTGGTCCAAATAAAACACAAAGTAATTTCCAAACACACACCCATACTTTGACCACAATGCCTGTACAAACGTTACACAGAAGTGTTGTTTCATACGGGTGTAAGCCATCACCTACTTCTCGTAAGTAGGACGATGCCGGCGCCGCACCCAACGTCTCTCGTTTACGGACCTCGCTACACATTCCAATAAGAAAAAACACGCTTTTACGCACTCCACTACGACAATAATAAACTTTACAGCTTCATTCATGACTTACGCACAAGTTTGAGTTATGGAAAGTTTGTTGGGAGATGCTAGGGGCCAGGAAATGGAACATACAGCGTCGAACGTCGCCGGAAACGATAGAAAGCAAAAACTTGTTCTACTAACAAGAATTACGAAGTGATTTTCAACTGACCTGTTGATCAGCAAGATCCCATTAAACGGAGAATGTGAAAAGGCGATGTATCAAATTCTCACACGATCACGAACTCCCGAGCACGTAAACACTGTACTTGTCTCACAAAATAAAGGAAGAACTGGTAAAAACACAACACCACGAATCCACCTTTACTGGATCACTGTTTCACAACACTTTGTTCGGAGTTTTGTATGTGAATAACATGCACATAACTATTCACCACAATTTTTCATTCATCGCACTGTGAATTCGTTGGAGACGAGCGGCAACTGCCTTGCTCAACCGAAAAAACTGCGGCGCGGGCGGCAGGGCGTGCGCGCGTCATCCGCCATATTGGGCGATTACGTCATCTTGACATATTTCTCGTTAGATTGTTCGGATACACAAAATCATAGAAAATAACGTTATAACAAGTTATAATAAAAAAACTAGGCACGGTTAAAGATTTACTTCACAGATTCTACAACTTTACGCGTAAAACGGCAATCTAATTTAATGATTGTTCCGGACAGACAATCAAAGTATAACCTTACTTTGATAGACCAAGCATAAAAAGAATCATTTTTATACGAGTTGAAACCATACAAACATATTTTATATTCACGTTTTCTCTAAAATACGATATTTTTGTTTTTAAACAACCATTTGAAATGTCATCAAAGCAATTTACCGTAACCGCGCCGATAAGACGGCATCTTCGTTTCATCGCAGACCGAGGGCACAGGGTCAAGCAAGACGAGAAAAATATGTGGAAATATAACGTTATTTATTATGAATGAAACGAATGTACCTTTTGGTTGTCAAATTTGTGAAGTGATAAGGGAGGATTTGTCATCAATAATTTCATATTTTTTAATAGAAATCTATAGTATAGAGAGTGTTTAAGCTACATAGCATAGAATTTAAGCCCTAATCCTTCTGTTATCACCAGAAAAAACACAATGCAAGGTATTAATTACTACAATAACGGAGCTTAACATTTTCTTCAATACAATAGTTCTTTGTTTAATTTAATTTTATATTTTTATCTACTTTGTAGACACACGACCTGAGTTATACGAAGAGGTCAAGCTATACAGAAATGCGAGGGAACGTGAAAAGTAAGTTTAACAAAGGTTTTGTATATTTTTCGTTTAAAATGCAATTACCTTGTTAAGTCGATTTTTTATCATGTCTAATGACTAACTTGCCCAATCAGATACTTTTCTTGCTTCACCTTAATCATAAAATGGTTTCACTTGCAATCCTATAGGAGATGTTAACTAAAAAAAACTTCTAAATAGTAATTTCAAATTTATTTACTTACTCAATGCAAGTTAAAAGAGATTCTATGTTTACAGAGTATTTTGTAATTAAGGTGATGGACTGCAACCTGTCAATATATATCTATACATTATATTACCATCTAAAGTTGCCCTGAAAATTTGTTAGTTATAGCAAAGGCGCCTTAGTAGGTGTTTTACGGTCTGGCTATCCCAGTAAGGGATACAGGGGTGACTGCGTGTGATGCAATATAGAGAACCACAGGCTGATGTGCCTATATCTAGGCTGGTGTGTGTCAGTACATGTTTATTTATTCCACTTAACTTATCATCATATTACTGATCTAGTCTTTCATAACTTACAGGCATGACAACATGGCGGAACTGTACGCCGTAGTAAGCACCCTGCAACACTTAGAGAAGGCGTACATGCGTGATTGTGTCCGAGCTCAGGAGTACACGGCCGCTTGCAGCCGGTTGTTGGTGCAGTACCGTGTCGCTTGGAAGCAGGTGCAGGGAGACGAGTTTCCTACTATCGAGAGCTTTGTCCAGAAGTTTAGAGTGAGTAAATTAAACTATTTGAACTTACTTCCATGCTGGCCTGGGAGTGAGAGAAAAACAGAATGTGCGCCAGCTGCATTTCCTCCCAGACATGCTATAAAAACCAGCTAAGGGAGCGGAGAGTTTTGGTATATTGTAATTTAGGCAATTGACAACCTGTCACTACAGCAGTATACCTACAAATCTATCTTAAATAACCCTAGTATAATGGCTCCTATAATATCCAAGTTTCTGTTGTTAAATCTTAAATGACTAAATTATTGTAAGAATATCATCACTACAGAGCGGATCTGAAGTAGCTATTATTGGAAAAGTATGGATATGACCAATCCATTTTGTTACTCAAGTAACACCAAATAGATAAAATGAAGAGCAGATAAAATGTTAATTTAATTGTGACTCCTAGCCTAGGGGATGTTTCTGTAACAATAAAGGAGCACATAGGAGATTTTGATAAAAATACACTAATTAATAAAAAAAAATCACCATGCAAATTGTCTGACCGAAATAGTAGTTTTTTTTAGGAGAGTTAATTGATGTTTTTATGTTTTCCTATCGTTGTTGGAAGACCCCTGACACACAATTAAATCAACACCCAAACATTTTGCTTAATTATCTAAATTTTGTTACTTGAGAAACAAAATGGATTGGTTCACATTCATACTTTTTCCAACAAATGCTACTTGAGATCCACTCTCTAATCATCACAATCATCATAGCATATGGGAACAGTGTTGCCAAGTCTTTTTAGTATGAATTTGCTGAAAAGTCAATTTCAAGTAGCCTAAAAGTTGCCCAAGGTGAAGTAGCCTAAAATCGCCTAAAATAATTTACGAATAGTCTAAATAGCTACTATTTTAAATGCTTGAGACCTATCCCTTAAGACTCTGTTTAGTATGGATGTTATTTAAATAATTTGGTTCAATCTCAAAATCTTGAGTCAAAGAGAAAAAGACTATGGGTGGATAGTAGAAATTTCCAATGATTATTCAGAAAACCTATGTGTTTGGACCCATTTTGTTCGTATTCGTACCCTATATGATGAAAATATCCTACCTCTAATTATTTTTGAAGAAGCTTAATATCACCTAATATTTTTGTCTCCAGTTTTGTGACCAGTCGCAAATGGCTATTTTTGGTCGCCACAGCACCCTTCGAGATAGCCTAAATGGCGATAAATCGCTGCACTTGGCAGCACTGTATGGGAATCCCTGCTTGGACTAAAATATATATGTATATAGAATAAATATCATTTGTTACAGAAACTGATGAAAAACATAAAATCTGGATACAGCTTTAAAAGTAGTATTCAAAATTCATCCCATTTCTTTTTCTTTTCAATAAGCATCATGATAATGATTTCAAAAAACATCCTTTTATTGTTGTAAGAAGTTAAATATTGAAACCTCTACATTATGTATTTCATCTAAATAAGGACAATACAAACTCTTATGTTAGCCCGATGGTGTAGTGGATAGGGCCGCTGCCTCCTGAGCGGGAGGTCGTGGTTCGAATCCCACCACGTACCAATGTGTTTTTCGGTTTTCGAATTTCATATGTACGTTTATTCGGCGCTTTTTCCGTGCTTCGGAAGGCACGTTAAGCCGTTGGTCTCGGTTAATATCGTTTAATACCGTAGATATTAGTCGTTAAGCCATATCAGAGGCCAGTGCTAAGCATTGGCGGCTTGAAAACTCTGACCTAATCTAGGATTGGGTCTGGTTTCCCTCCTTGGTTGCGGAGGTCAGATGGCAGTCGCTCTGTGTAAAAACCAGTGCCCTCGTTCAATCCCCTAGATTAGGTAGCCGACCCCGTGATATACGGGATAAGGCTAGGAAGATGATGATGTTGAATAATACAAAGAGAGTCAAGAGCAGACCCATGTCTAATGAAATAAAAGGATAAAGATGTTGTAAAACTCCATAAAAGATTTGGCTCAACGCCTTATGAAAAGAAACTAAAGAAAACTTGGCTAAATGCCTTATATAGAGAAAAGATTGAAGACTTGACTTAATGCCTTATTATGAATACTATTTCTGAAAAGATTAGGCTGTATGGCTTAGTACCGTAGCCTATCCGATAAGGATGGATTTAAAAAACTGAACTCCATGAATAATTTGTATTTTTGGCATGTAATAAGATTGATGATATAAAATATCTAAATCATATAATGCTGGAGTGTTCCCGGAACGCAGACCTTAGGGCTAGGATTATAGGTTCAGAAAACGGTAACAATGATCAGCTGAATTGTTGACTGGCGAACCCGATATCCAGCAGAACAGTTGCGTTGTATCGTTTTCTGAGTCTATCTCATTCAAAATATTTATTTTGTTTACTTTGAAAGATACCATTAGGCTGGCATAGTCACCAGATGACTGAAGCTTTGTTAAAAATATAAATAAAAAAAAACTCCCATGAATAATTTGTATTTATATCGTAAAAAAAATGAATTTAAAGAAAACTCAACAAATAATTTGTATTTGTGTTGTTAAAAAATAGAATTTAAAAAAATAACGGCATGAATAATTTGTACTTATGTCGTAAAAAAATTGAATTAAACAAAACTTCATGAATAATTTGTATTTGCATATGCAGTTGGATTGTCCAGCTGCGTTGGAGAGAATACGAGAGAACAAACCGAACCTCATCAAGGATGATAAGGGCAACACCAACAAATACATCGCTGAAATTGTGTCTGTAAGTATTGTATTTTTAAACTTCTTCTTTTGTTGTGTGGGTTTTAAATCAACACCTTCGTTGAACAAACAAGTGAGTATTCGTTCATTTATCAATATTTTGGATATGAGTAGATAAATTTTTGGATATGTGTGTTTCTAAAATTTGAAAATACAGGGTGGGAAACAGGTGAAAAAATTGGATATATATTTATAGAATTTGATAAATATAAACTTACTTACTAAACGTACTTCCATGCTGGACTGGGAGCGAGAGAAAAACATCGAATGTGCCAGCTGCATTTCCTCCCAGGCATGCTGTAAAAACCAGCTAAGGGATCCGAGGGTTTCTGTATATTGCAATTTAGGCGACAGGCTGACAACCTGTCACTACAGCAATATACCTACAAATCTAATTTTAAGACTTTATACAAGTATTCCGTTCGGGTGTACCGACGCTATCTAAGCGAACCGACTTATACATACAATCGAAAATCCTTTTGAATCTACACCTCAAAATTCAGTGTTGTTATTTCTCATACAATAATTTTCTTTCTTCCACGCTGGCCTGGGAGCGAGAGAAAAACATAGAATGTGCCAGCTGCATTTCCTCCCGGGTATGCTGTAAAAACCAGCTAATGGATCCGAGGGTTTCAGTATATTGTAATTTAGGCGATGGACTGACAACCTGTCACTATAGCAATATACTTACAAATCTATCCTAAATAACCCTCAAAACTTTGTCAGACGTGGCGGAACGACCTTTGTTTGGGTCGTTTACGCTCTGCCTACCCCATTAGGGATAAAGGCGTGATTATATGTAAGTATGTATGTATAATTTTCTTTCTCCCCAGCTATTCATAACTCTAATGGACAAACTGCGCCTAGAGCTGCGTGCTATGGACATGATCCAGCCAGAGCTCCGCGACCTTGGAGACACCATGGACCGTTTGCTGATGCTGCCTGATAACTTCGAGGGGAAAGTCAAGGTAAGAGCGTCGGGTGTTTAGTCTTTGAAATAGACAAATATAGAAATGTACGTAAAGTGAAATGAATTTCATATGTACGTTTATTCGGCGCTTTTTCCGTGCTTCGGAAGGCACGTTAAGCCGTTGGTCCCGGTTAATATCGTTTAATACCGTAGATATTAGTCGTTAAGCCATGTCAGAGGCCAGTGCTAAGCATTGGCGGCTTGAAAACTCTGACCTAATCTAGGATTGGGTCTGGTTTCCCTTCTGGGTTGCGGAGGTCAGATGGCAGTCGCTCTGTGTAAAAACCAGTACCCTCGTTCAATCCCCTAGATTAGGTAGCCGACCCCGTAAGATACGGGATAAGGTTAGGGAGATGATGATGTAATGTGAAAGAAAGAAATAATAAATTCGCCTCAGGCAGGACATAAACCTGCGATTTTCGGAATGAGCTGAGCTACCGAGGGGTAGATAGTATTATATGTCAGAGACTATTAGATTTAGTTTATGTATTGGTTTATTATATATCATGTATTAGTTTATTTTACAATATCTATGTAGTAGCTTGTACCTAGTTTATGTATTATATGTAATGTCATGTATTTAGGATATATTTTACTAGGTTAGCACTATCCCGCTTACCACTACGCATTTTTCTTTCACCCAAAGGTTGCCTGGAAGAAATTGCTACCTTAGCAATATTGTACTTGTTTTTTGTTGTTATCTGTTATGTTGTATGATTTGTATTCTTACGTGCAATAAAGTATTTTTATGTTATGTTATTAGCTGTCCTGTTAGGCTTTTAACTCTCTGACATCAGGGTTCATCGATCCGATCGCCTCGAAATCCAACACGACGAGAAGATCATAAAAATAAACATCTTGTATTCCAGGTGCAAGAATGGCTGGACAAATTATCTGAGATGTCAGCATCGGACGAGTTATCAGAGTCGCAGGTTCGACAGCTGCTGTTCGACCTGGAGTCCTCGTACGGAGCCTTCAACAAGGTCCTGCACAAGGATTGAGGACCAGGTAAGGTTATCTGGACGAAATACATACATACATATAATCACGCCTTTATTCCTAATGGGGTAGGCAGAGCGTAAACGACCTAAACAAAGGTCTGCAAAGTTTTTAGGATTATTTAAAATAGATTTGTAGGTATATTGCTGTAGTGACAGGTTGTCAGCCCATCGCCTAAACTACAATATACTGAAACAATCGGAACCCTTAACGAAAAAACTGGACGATTTAGTAAATTTTTAATTTTTCACCAATTTTGGTGCCAATTGTTTTTCAATATTATCGATTGTTGTGTAATATTTATTTATGTTGGCGTAAAAACAGCTCGCGGAATTGGCTGATAGACTTTATAAACGTGACAGTATTCGTCTCACCATTTTATCAAAAAACAGGCGCCATTTTGTGATATGACTTAGGCGCCATTTTGTGATATGACTTAAGCCGCCATTTTGTGAGGCACTCGTATAAAACAATCACACCAAAAAAATATCAACAACAAATATCACAGATATAATAGGAAGTTAGATACACTCGGCTATACCCAGGTGTAAGAGACAGCGTCCCGCAAACTGATTGGGGTTGGCTTAGTCAACGATACTGAACAACTTTCACCAAGAAATTCTTTCAGGAAGTGATAAAGAAAATTGGTTTTTCCATACAATTTGTCTGATTGAGGTAAATATTTTGTATGGAAAAGCCAAATTTATTTTCACTTCCTGAAAAAAAAAATCCTGCTTATAGTTGTTCAGTTCTGTTGACTGAGCAACCCCTATCAGTTTGCGGGACGCTGTCCCTTACACCCCGTTAACATGACTCATTCAAAAACTCTTATAATATACGTAAATTGTTTGTTTCAGGAAAAATACTGGGAGCTCAAACGAGTTGTGTTGTATATTTATCTCAAATAGCTTTATTATAATTGTTATTTTATACACGAATTTTGTAAATTAATGTTATACGAAAACACTTGTGGACTTTACTCGTAAATAAGTTAAAATGGGCACGATTCTACATTTTCCGACTAAAATTAAAATCTATTTGTCACTTTCAGACTAAAAACATTGGAAAAGAACAGGAGATCTATTCTCTCTGGTTTTTGATTTAAAGTCGGTGGTTTTATGCGTTATCTATCATTTTTATCCGCCGTCATATGATATGGCGGATAAAATTGTCAGAAATACTGGGGAAACGTGCAAAAGCGCGACAAAATCTAGCGGACAAAGTGAAAAACCATAGAGTATATATCGCGTGTCCTTTATGAATTTTACGATTTTGAAAGTGGCAGATAGATTTTAATTTTACTCGGTGGTATCTAGAATCGAACCCAATGGCGGAAATTCTGGACGGACTATTCCTTAACTAATTCTTAGCTAGCGCTGTCACTTCCTTAACTTTGACATAAGAACAGAATAGCAAATAAACACTTGGCTTTGACATTCCTAAACTGACGTAAGACGCTTTAAATAAGAACTGAGCATAGATCATCCTTATATTACGTCAAATAAGCAGACTTATGTCAGATTAGGAATGTCAAAGTCATGTGTTTATTTGCTATCCTGTTCTTATGTCAAAGTCAAGAAAGTGACAGCGCTAGCTAGCTAAGAATCAGAATCAGGATTATATCTCGAAAATAGATGCCAGTAAATTAATCACCGGGATCAATTCAAGATACCTCCTGCTTATGCTAAAATTAAAATGATGATTAAAATCTACCCACTTTTTTAAATTACTTAGCCTAAAATGTGTCAATTTAACAAAATAAAATTAAAATGGGACAGAAGCCATGCACAGGAGATTATTCTCTATGGTTTTTGCTTTATACTTCGTTTTTTAAACGTTGAGTTATCGTTTCTCATTGCAACTTAGCAGAGTTTAAAAATTTGGAACCGCAGACACTAAGCTTGTTACAACAATACGTGGGACACTCAGAAAGATTTGCGATACTAAAAAAAATTGTTCTACAGGTACATATATTTTTATTAAATCTTTTCAAAGTACTCTCCACCAGCCTCTATACAAAGATTCATGCGTCTGAACCAGTTTTCAAAACACTTTTTCCAGTCCGCCGTAGACACCTCGTTTACAGCCTGCTCGAACGCAGCCAGCGCATCTTCCGGCGACGAAAATTGTACCCCCTTGAGCTGATTTTTTTTTTTGGGAATAAAAAGAAGTCACACGGTGCTAGATCAGGGCTGTAAGGAGGGTGACCCAGGAGTTTGACTGGTGTGCTGTCCAGGAAGTCCCTCGTTTTGAGCGCGGTGTGTGCAGGCGCATTGTCGTGGTGGAGCAGTAGTCCGCAGAGCCCTGTGTTTGGTCGCTTGTTGCTCACAACAGAGAAAACTTCTGGTAAACATTTGGTAGTATACCATTCGGCGTTAATGCTTCTTTGATCTCGTAAGGGAATTGAGGCCAAGTGGCCAGTCAAATTAAAAAAGCTGGCGATCAAAATCTTCCCCCCGCTTCGAGATCGCTTCACTTTGGTAGGCGTTGGTTCATTTTGAAACACCCAAACTGTCGACTGGCGCTTGGTTTCTGGATCGTATTGATAAAATCCAGGACTCATCACCTGTTACGATGTCGTAAACACGCCGAGACGAGCCTGCTTCAAATTTGTTCAGCATATCACGGCACCATTCCACCCGTGCCTGCTTCTGAGCGTCGGTGAGGTAGTGAGGTAGAGAGTACTATCCTCCTCACGCGAAGATGCCCGTGTAGAATCTCGTGAACGCTTCCCGATCCAATCTTTAATATGTGCTGAATCTCCTGATATGTAATTCGCCTATTATCTTGGATTAAATTTTTCACTGCTAGCACGTTTTCTTCCGTAATAGCCGTCAAAGGGCGACCGCTTCTTTCTTCATCCCCCAAGGTTGGTCGACCGCGCCTAAATTCGTTATACCAACGATACACGGTTGCCTTGGAGGGGCTTTCATCCATAAATGCCATTTGAAGTCTATCGAACGATTCATCCGGTTTCAGGCGACACTTGAAATCGTAAAAAATCATAGGTCTAAAATGTTCCCGGCGCAGATCCATTTTTCAGTAAGACACGATACTTTGAATTGGCTCGCAAAAAATGTGGAGGGAAATTTTGAAAATGGAACACACATATTTTTACTTACAAGTAATCATATTTTCAAAAAAGATTCTAACCGGCCAGTCTGCCATATATAAAAACTATTTATCGCAATACTTTCTGAGTGGCCTGGTATGTTTGCGGTTGACTTCTTTAAATCTGTAAAGAAATGGCAGTATATGGGCTGCAAAACAATTTGGTATCAATAACTGAATGCTAAATAAACGAACTGTATACATAGTATGAGTATTTATATCTAGGCCAAATAGTCTCTTTTCAGGCACGACAAGATAAAGAGGTTGCTCAACGCACTGAAAACGCCTGTTACAGTTTGCTATTGGTCTATGACAGAGCACATGAAGGATGACCTGCCACTTTCACTTAAACGCCACTTTCGCTTTAACTGCCTCCGTGGCCTAGTGGCTAGTGCCATGGGCTCCCGATCCGGAGGTCCTGGGTTCGATTCCCAGGGGGTAAAACACAAAGTTGATATTTGAGAATTTATCACTTTGTGAATTTTTCCCCAGTTTGGGTAGGACATCGCAGGCTGAATCACCTGATTGTCCGAAAAGAAAAAGATTTCGTGCTTCGGAGGGCACGTTAAGCCGTCGGTCCCGGTCGCTGTCTTTGATAGTGGTCGTTACTCAAACCATGTCAGAGGCCTGATAGTTGTGCTACTAGGCGGTTTAAGAACTGACACCAGGGTTCGTCGGGTCGATAGACTCGATACCCACTCGACAGAAGAATAAGTACCGAGTGGAAGCCACCCACCACGAACCGACGCCGCGGAAGACCCCGTCGCTGGTGGCGCGACGAGGTGGACACATTTTCGAAGGACTGGCGCTTGGAGGCTCGAAATAGGGATAAGTGGAAGGAGAAGAGGGAGGCATTTGCCAAGCAGTGGGATGATGTGGTTAAATAAGATAAGATTATCTTATTTAGCCCACATCATACCACTGCTGGGCATACCACAAAATGATAATGTTGAAAAAGGACAGGAGAGTTATTCTCTATGGTTTACGCTTTGTCCGCAAGATTATGGCGCGAATTTACGTTTTCTGTACGTATTTTGGTAGCCATCTTGTTACTTGGCGGTTAAATTGACACTATGTAGATACATAGTGTCAATTATCAATTAACTTGAATTATTTTGAAATATTTTTATTTTAAATTGACACTATGTAGATACATAGTGTCAATTATCAATTAACTTGAATTATTTTGAAATATTTTTATTTTAAATTGACACTATGTAGATACATAGTGTCAATTATCAATTAACTTGAATTATTTTGAAATATTTTTATTTTAAATTGACACTATGTAGATACATAGTGTCAATTATCAATTAACTTGAATTATTTTGAAATATTTTTATTTTAAATTGACACTATGTAGATACATAGTGTCAATTATCAATTAACTTGAATTATTTTGAAATATTTTTATTTTAAGTTGACACTATGTATCTACATAGTGTCAATTTAAAATAAAAATATTTAGCTTTAGCAGGTGGCATCTAAAATTGAAACCGCTATCATATTTAAGTGTACCATTATAAAACTAAGGCCCGTATTGATAAATAGCACTTGAGTATCTACATAGTGTCTATGTATCTACATAGTGTCAATTATCAATTAACTTGAATTATTTTGAAAGTGACAGATTTTAATTTCAGCTTTAGCAGGTGGCATCTAAAATTGAAACCGCTATCATATTTAAGTGGACCTGGACACATTTTCGAAGGACTGGCGCCTGGAGGCTCGAAATAGGGACTAGTGGAAGGAGAAGAGGGAGGCCTTTGCCCAGCAGTGGTATGATGTGGGCTAAATAAGATAAGATACATACATACATACATATAATCACGCCTTTATCCCTAATTGGGTAGGCAGAGCGTACACGACCTAAACAAAGGTCGTCCCGCCACGTCTGACAAAGTTTTGAGGGTAATTTAAGATAGATTTGTTGATATATTGCTGTAGTGACAGGTTGTCAGCCCATCGCCTAAATTGCAATATACTGCTGGACTGGGAGCGAGAGAAAAACATCGAATGTGCCAGCTGCATTTCCTCCCGGGCATGCTGTAAAAACCAGCTAAGGGATCCGAGGGTTTCTGTATATTGCAATTTAGGCGACAGGCTGACAACCTGTCACTTCAGCAATATACCTACAAATCTATCTTAAACAACCCTCAAAACCTTGTCAGACGTGGCGGAACGACCTTTGTTTAGGTCGTTTCCGCTCTGCCTACCCCATTTGGGATAAAGGCGTGATTATATGTATTTATGTATGTATGTAATGTCATTTCAGTACAATATGACCTGTCAAATCCGTACTTAATATTGCTTTCAATCTTAAGGTCGCTTTATAAATACGAGCCTTAGAAATATCTATTTAATTTATAATTATTACACTATGTATTTTTCCTGCTCAAATCTGTAGAGCTTCACCTTATTTATTAACGAAATGTATATTATGTAATTTTATTTAGATTCATGGAGAGTAGAACAACTCAACTAGAAAATTATTTTATTTTATTATAATTATCTGGATTTGTTCTAGATAATGCATATTCTAGACACAATACTAATTACGATAATTATTGTAAACGTTCCATAATGTTAATTGTACCTACTATCAAATAAGTTTCATCAATAATACATTTTATATGCTATCAGATACTAACGTTTATCAATAATAACCTGCGCGATAATTCAAAATGACAAGCTAAATTATATATACATACATATAATCACGCCTTTATCCCTAATGGGGTAGGCAGAGCGTAAACGACCTAAACAATGGTCGTTCTGCCACGTCTGACAAAGTTTTGAAGGTTATTTAAGAAAGATTTGTAGGTATATTGCTGTAGTGACAGGTTGGCAGCTCATCGCCTAAATTGCAATATACTTTAACCCTTGTATCCCTTAGCTTGTTTTTACAGCATGCCCGGGAGGAAATGCAGCTGGCACATTCTATGTTTTTCTCTCGCTCCCAGGCCAGCATGGAAGGAATAATAAATAGAATGAAATATCCTTTCTATAACACCCTTTATTTTCTACAATCAAAGTTTTATAGCTCGGCCTTATGAAAATTAATTGCAAATAAAATTAATTTTCAGCTTTCTTACAATTGAGTTTATATGTCGAATTCATTGTTGACATATATGAAATTTTGCATTATTTGTTGCAAATAATAAAATAGATTTAATTGGAGACGAATCCTACTGTTATTGCAATGAATTTATATAATAAAACATGTGATGTGGTCACTGTCATATTTATGCTTTTCTGTTTGAGAGAGGTACGTACGTAATATCTTTCATGCTGGACTGGGAGCGAGATAAAAATAAAATGTGCCAGCTGCATCACCTTCCGGGCATGCTGTATAAACCTGCTAAGGGATCCGAGGGTTTCTGTATATTACAATTTAGGCGATGGGCTGCCAACCTGTCACTACAACAATATACCTACAAATCTATCTTATATAACCCTCAAAACTTTGTCAGACGTGGCGAAATGACCATTGTATAGGTCATTTACGCTCTGCCTACCCCATTAGGCGTAATTATACATACGTATTGATTGGTGGCGATTCTGGCGGACACAACTTATTTTAGTCTGGATCTGTATACACTTACTAATACTATTTCCAAATCAGATTTAGAATAAAGGAAAACAAAGCTTTATGTCTTTTTATTCAAAAACACATTTCAGAAATAAATTATACGTGTTGGCAAATTAGTTAAATGACTAAAACTACTATTTCATTATTTGGTCATATCTAATAAAACTTCTAATATCTAAAAACTTATTTTAGAAACAAGATCTTCGATTAAAAGACATAAAATTTTGATTACCTTTATTCTAAATTTAAAAACTTATTTTAGAATAAAGATCTTCCATTAAAAGACAAGAAACTTTGATAACCTTTATTCTAAATTTAAAAACTTATTTTAAAATAAAGATCTTCGATTAAAAGACATGAAACTTTGATTACCTTTATTCTAAATTTAAAAACTTATTTCTGAATAAAGATCTTCGATCAAAAGACATGAAACTTTGATTACCTTTATTCTTAAACTAATTTGGTAATAGTATAGCTAATTTATTTATTTTTCAGTGTGCGAACAATGCTTTCAGCAATCTAGACAAAAAATACCATCTAGTTTCACAATCATACAAAGTAGCGAAAAACCTCTTCGATGAAGGCAGAAACAACTACAACAAACTGAAAAACAGATCTCTGCACGCCATAGACACGTTCTTGGATCTGGTTTCCATCATGAACGATGAGATGGCGAAGGAATTGAGAACTTCGATCATTAAGTTTTACAAAATCAAGTATTTTCACGACTTCACAAACTACGCCATTTCTATGGAAGAGGTAAGTGAGGATCGTGTGTTATATTATATTACATACATATAATCACGCCTTTATCCGTAATGGGGTAGGCAGAGCGTAAACGACCTAATCAAAAGTCGTTCCGCCACGTCTGACGAAGTTTTGAGGGAGATAGATTGGTAGGTATATTGCTGTACTGGCAGGTTGTCAGCCCATCACCTAAATTCCAATATACTGAAACCCTCGGATCCCTTAGCTGGTTTTAACAACATGCCCGGGAGGAAATGCAGCTGACTCATTCTATGTTTTTCTTTTGCTCCCAGGCCAGCATGGAAGAAATTTAATGATAGAGCGAAAAATACAAAATATTTATAGGATTCGTAATTAATAATTCATTTATTTTTGCTATTATATGGTACAGTTGTATGGTAGATGTTACTTAAATTAATTAATTTCACATATAATAATCCTGTCTGGGGCATTGCAAATATTTATAACGAAATTGATACTTATTCCATTAGATACAATTAAAATTTGAATTAAAATTTAAATTTCATCTAAAAGATAAAATATATTGGTGTAAAATATAAAATTTATAGAATAGAATAGAATATATTTATTTGCCAGAATACAGTATGTCAGATCTTAAAATATTACAGAGTTCCATGTATTCAACCTGCGAGCAGGCATGCAAAATTGACTCGTACAATTTAGTCAATTTATTTATTTATGATTAGATAATTAAAAAAAAGAATAAATGAAATAAAATTTAAATAAACATCATGATAGTTAAGTCCACAGATTTACAAAGTTTGTAAATCTGTGGTTAAGTCAATATAAAATTAATGTCAAATACAAGATGTCATTGAAGATAATATGCAATAATCATAAAGTCAACCCATTACTATGTTAATTCATAAAGTCAATCAGATTAAACACGGTTTTGTTTTTAATAATTTCTTATTAAAATAACATTAATAATACATTGAGAAAATGTTATTTTTGATTAACCAAAGTATAAACTGTCTGAAAATTGTATGCATATGTCGTCAGGTAGTAACCTGACTAATATGATGAGTTATATTAAGGGGCTCTCCTGGGCTAAGTGGCGCCCTCATCAGTCAAAAAATCATAATTAACTGAAAACAAAATCAATCGAAAATCCGGTAGATCAGATTGAGGTTAAAGCAATAAAGGTCATTTGGAACTTCATAAAGTTGCAACTTATAGATCGTTGTACTTAGTTACAGATAGGAAATTTGCGAAAAACGGCCACTTTTAGCACTTTTACTATCTGTAACTGAAGTGAACATTGAATTATTAATTTATAATGCTTAAAAAAAACTTCAGTACCCATACTTCAATCTAATCTACCGGATTTTCGATTAATTGCGTTTTCGGTGAGCAATGATTTTTTGACTGATGAGGTGCGCTGGCGTGCACCGGGAATCCCCTTAACAGGTTACTACCTGACGACATATGACGATATACATTTTTTTTATCGTTATACTTAACGATAAGAAAAAATAGAGTTAGATTGGTAAGATTTATTTGTCTGATAAAATCGACTATGGCGGCGAGGGCCCGAAACTTAAACGTCTGAAATATCAGACTTTGGCGCTGAAAAGGTTAAAACTTGGTTTAAAAAGAAAAGTATTACTATCGATATGAACTGTTGGACATCTCCATTTTATTGAGTGTTTTTTTTACCTAGAAATTGGTGTGGCGCTGGTTGCAATTTTTTCCTATAGTATTGCTTGGCGGAAGGTTACCAAAACTGATCAACTTTTTCTAGGCAATTTTTCAGGTTATGAAAATAAATTATTTTCCTATACAAAGTGACCACCTCGATCAGACAATTTGTATGGAAACGCCTTATTTTTTACCTGAAAGAATTTCCTGGTGAAAGTTGTTCAGATTGGTTGACTAAGCAACCCTTTTCTGGTACGCTGTCCCTTACACCCCGTTTAATAATGTAGGATTTGTGTTAAATAAAAACGAAGTAATACTATAGTCAATTCATTTATTCACTCTAACACATCGCCTTGAAACAAAATTGACATTGTAATTGTAGTAGTAAACTACTTTTTCCCACGGTATTGGGAATTGTTGGGGTTCAGTTGGTTAGCGTGATTATCTGCTTGACTTTGATTTCCTTTGAATCCGGCGTCATGACCTGGGCCCGATTTTTCATGATTTGGGTTGCACTGGTTAGTACGGTTGTCTGCGGCAGCTTTGTCCATCTGAAATATAGAATGATAATACATAAATACATGCATATAATCAAGCCTTTATCCCTTATGTGGTCGGCAGAGCGTAAATGACCTAAACAAAGGTCGTTCCACCACGTCTGACAAAGTTTTGAGGGTTATTTTAGATAGATTTGTACGTATATTGCTGTAGTGACAGGTTGTCAGCTCATCGCTTAAGATGCAATATACTGAAACCCTCGGATCCCTTAGCTGGTTTTTACAGCATGCCCGGGAGGAAATGCAACCGGCACATTCTATGTTTTTCTCTTGCTCCTAGGCCAGCATGGAAGAAAACTTTAATTGATAACAAATGGATTTAGGGAAATCCCGATGTTTTGGTTACAATGGTCGATTGTCTATGGAATGTAATTTCCAAGGATTAAAAAAAATAAACGCCTCATGGAAAATTATGGGTTTAAAAATGGAGCAGCTGGCACATTCTATTTTTCTCTCTTCCAGGCCAGCATGGAAGTCCTAATAATTTTAATTCTAATAAATTTCCTAAAAGAAGAAATATTTTTTGAATCTATAGTGGACTTATATTATAAAGTTGACTTATTATTAAATCACGCCTTCGTGATTATTTGTATTCAACTTTGATTTTATATAATGCTCAGTATATTAGAAAGAGGAAATATTGGTATTTTTGGATCTCTGTATGTTTGTAAAGATAATGCTCAAAAACTACTCGACCAATTTCAATAATTCTTTTTCCATTATCACGCCACGTTCACCTTGAATAACATAGGCTACTTTTTACCGCAGATAAATATCTGATTTCCACGGGAAAACGCACTATGCCACGAATAAATCAGCTGCGCAAAAATTTACAATAAAAAGAAGAAAAATTTGTGCATGTGTGTTTGTAACGAATAAACTCAAAAAACTATTAAACCGATTTCAATATTCACTATTAGAAAGCTACATTTTCCTTGAGTAACATAAGGCTACCATTTACTGCAGGAAAATGTTAAATTCCTACGGGAAAACTGAACGTGGAACGATGAGCTCAGTGCTGCCCCCTTAAGTTAAAAAAATATTGTTTCTCAAATACAAACATTTTCATTCATGTTTTACGTTCTGCGCAATTAACTCTAATCGGAAGTTACACATATAAGACCAGCTTATAGTTGTTCAGTTTCGTCAGACGCTGTCCCTTACACCCCGTATTCTGTCTCAAATACAAACATTGTCATGAATGTTTTACGTTGCGCAATTTACGCAAATCGGAAGTAATTCTTTAATGTGTAATCCAGAGAGTACAAGGTCAAGGTAAGATCGTCATTTAAAGCTTAGGTAGGTATTTATTAAGTGTAAAATTGTGAACTTATCGATTACACAATGAATTTCTTGCAATTTTCGCAAAACATAAAATATTCATGAAAATTTTTGTATTTAAGACTTAAAAATGCTTATTCAATAAATAACTGATAAATATCGTGAAATATTTATTTAAATTAAATTCTTAATTAAAAAAATACTTTGTAAGACACAATATATAAAACTCGAGTTTCACCTTTAAGAAGAGACTGAAAGAGCATTTTATTAACTCTCTATGACATTTATATATTTAGATTCATTTCAATATCTTTTATACCATTTAATTATCTATATATCATATTGATATTGTTATGTATTAGTTTATTTTATTCAAATATATAGTTTGTATTAGTATTACTATAATTATTAACGTTATTACGTTTATTATATCTGTTCCCGTGATTTTCCCTTCTTTCATCCTCATTAGGTTGGCTGGAAGAGATCTCTTATAGAGATAAGCTCGCCTTTTGTTTACATTTTTAAGTTTACTTTTATGTTTAATTTTTTATAACAATAAAGAATTTAATAATAATATATTTTACTTGTGGGATCAGCGCAAAAAGCTAATATGGAATCTTTATTAAACACGCACGCATCAAAGTTCACACTTAAATAAAATAAAATACATACCTTTGATTTAAATTCCTTTGCACAATACAAAACAATTGCAGTCGTTTATTGCGTTGCAGGAAAAATGCAGGATATGAAATTATTTGAAACGCGAAACTTTTATATAGGACGATGAGTCAGTGTTGCCAGCCTGTTTTCCACCTTCCCTTAAAAATTTCCTAGTTTCTCAAATACGTTAGAACTATTGTCAATTTTGATAATGTCCATTATGCGAATTACGTATAACAATGCAGTTCATGTAGACCACTTCAAGAGTTTTGATAAACTTATTAGTCTTTTTAAAATGTATACATACATGCATATAATCACGCTTTTATCCCTTATGGGGTAGGCAGAGCGTAAACAAAGGTAGTTCCGCCACGTGTAACACAGTTGTGACTGTTATTTATGATAGGTTTGTAGGTATAAAAAACTTTACAAGAAAGACCCTCGAGTTTTACTTTAAAAAAAGACTGAAAGAGCAATTTACGATCTCTCTATGACGTATATATTATATCCATATCAACATCATTTATATTTCATAAAAATATATTTTTATTTACCTATAAGTTTATTTTATTATATCCAAAAATCCTAAATAATACTAATTGTATCTGTTCCCACGAATTTCCCATCTTTTAACCCCATTAGGTTGGCTGGAAGAGATTTTTTTTGTTAACTTGTTTACTGTATTTTTAATTCTTAAACAATAAAGTATATAATAGCACATTGCTGTAGTGACAGGTTGTCAGCCTATCGCCTAAATTGCAATATACAGAAACCCTCGCTCGGATCCCTTAGCTGGGTTTTTACAGCATGCCCGGGAGGAAATGCAGCTGGCACATTCTTTGTTTTTCTCTCGCTCTCATTCCAGCTTTTTTAAATACTCCATCAAAATGTATCGATTTATTTTTTTATTAATAAGTAGTTTATTGTTTTTAATATACATACATACATACGTAAATTCATGACTTTATCCCTTACAGGGTAGGCAGAGTGTAAAACGCTTAGTGAAAGCTTTTACGCCACTTCTGACAAATATTGAGGGCAATTTTAGATAGTTATGTGTGTCGCTATAGTGACAGGTTGTCAGTCCATCGCCTAAATTATAATACACTACGACCCTCGAATCCATATTGCTGACTTCTACAGCATGCCTGAGAGGAAGCGCAGCTAGAACATTATATTCTTAGTGACATAGTTTTCTATCGCTCCCAGTCCAAGTTTTTAATATTCCATGTAATATTAACAATAGACAGTGGAAAACCTTCTAGATTTTCTTGACTTTACCTACAAAAAACCTTAAAGACCGAGCTTCGAACATCCCCTTTGATTTAGACAAAACTTCTGAATCTGGCAACATTGAGCAAAATTGTCTATGAATGGTTATTTCCACGAATTTTAAACTAGAAGCTTCTAGAAAATTTTCGTTCATAAAATACGGCACGCAGCAGGCTAGATGGTGTCATCTTCTTTAAGTGCTTTATATTATTATAACCTCATTTCACAGGATTAAATTAAAACCAGCTGTTGCATTTGTCTCTTTTTTAACTATTTCGATTAAACTTAAATAGCTGGTATCTGCGCTCGAACCGATACCAATGATCTGTAACTGTGACGTACCCATATTGATGTCCGTTTTGATTCCTGAACGATAATTTTCTAGGCGTTTCTCACATAGGTACTGGACTGGCAGCGAAAGAAAAACATAGAATTTGCCAGGTACATTTCCTCCCGGGCATGCTGTAAAAACCAGCGAAGGGATTCGAGGATTTCAGTATATTACAATTTAGGTGTTGGGCTGACAACCTATCACTACAGCAATACCTACAAAAGCTATCTTAAATAACCTTCAAACTTTTGTCAGACGTTGCGGAACAATTCTTTTCGGACCTTTCTTTAGGGGTTTTTACGCTCTGCCTATCCCATTCGGGATCAAGGCGTGATTATATGTTATGTATGTTATTTGTATGGGAAAGAACCATCCATAGACCATAAAGTTTGATCTCGGGACCATCGCCCATTATTGCCAGATGCCGAGGATTTCCCTAAATTCAAGGGACTCTTGATGGACATTAAGGTCACATTTAAATTTTCAGAAGGGTTTCCTTTTCACTCTTACGTCATCTATACTAATATAATAAATAGGAAAGATTTGTATTTTGTATGAATGTAACGAATAAACCAAAAACTACTGGGCAACAAACATTAGGGATAAAGGCGTGACTATATGTATGTATGTATGTATGTTGTTATTCCATTAACCCTTTCAAAACCATATCGACTTCCTTTACTGTCGGGAATGTTATCGTTGTTATTGCTCTGCCTACCCCATTAGGGATAAAGGCGTGATTATATGTATGTATGTAATGTTATCGTCTCGCTTGATACGCGATAAGGAGTCCGCTATCGCGTTCTCAGAACCTATTAAGTTGATATATTGGGAGATTCCATTACGTTATACATTTGGTCTGACTTCATTCTATTTAGAATTTAGGACGAGAAGATTTGTAGCTGCCTTAAGTTGATTCCTACCGGAAAATGGTTGTTTTAAGAGCTTATTTCTCCTAAACAAATCATTGGAAAATTCTACAAAAATAAACATCGAATAAATTAGTTCATGGCCTGCAATTTTAACATTAAGGCTCGTATTTATTAAGCGATCTCAAGATTGACAGCAATATTAAGTATGGATTTGACAAGCCGTTTTATACTGAAATAACATTTCTCTTACGAACTAAAACTGGTCGTTTCGCCACGTCTGACAAGTTTTTAGGTTTGTTTAAGATAGATCTGTATTTTGCTGTAGTGACAGGTTGTCAGCCCATCGCCTAAATTACAATATACTGAAACCCTCCGATCTCTTAGCTGGTTTTTACAGCATAACCCGGGAAGAAATGCAGCTGGCACATTGTATGTTTTTCTCCCGCTCCCAGTCCAGCCTGGAAGAAACTATAAATACGGGCCTTAAAAAAATTAATAGCTTTTCTGTGCGTTTTTGTCAGAAAGAGAGTCAAATACTCTACTTCCTTGACTAGATGAAAATATACGGGGTGTAAGGGACAGCGTCCTGCAAACTGCTAGGGGTTGCTCAGTCAACGATACTGAACAACTTCCACCAGGAAATTCTTTGGTCACTCGAAGAAGTAAAAAAAACGGTCAATGATTTCCTCATACATACAAACATAAAATCACGCCTTTATCCCTTACGGGGTATGCAGAGCGTAAAACGCCTCGTAACAGGCGCTTTCGCCACGTCTGACAAAAATTGAGGGCAAATTTTAGATTGTAATGATTTGTATTGATGATTTCCTCACATGGGTTCAGTCCTTGCGCGAGTTAATTACCACTGTTATGTACAAAGTTACAGCCGAGAGTAAATCATTTACCAGTTTGACACCTGGCCCGCAGTTTATATGTGGTGTAATTTTCCTGTCACTACAGCAATATACTTACAAGTCTATCTTAAATAACCCTCAAAACTTTGTCAGATGTGGCGGAACGACCTTTTTTTATGTCATTTACGCTCTGCCTACCCCATTCGGGATAAAGGTGTAATTTTCCTTTTTCCAATGCTTCAGATAATAGACATAGCAGAGCACTGCCTCTTGGAACCAGTGGATAAGTTGGACCAGATCCGCAGGCAATTCCACAGTGTGGTGAAGAATTTTGAGGATTCACGGAACTTCAATGTTGTGGACAAATGCGCCAATGAGCTGCCAGATGAAGTCGCCGCTGCCCATTGCGTGCTACATCAGGCCGTGCTGTGAGTATTTAGAATAGAATAGAATATAATAGAAAAACGTTTATTCATGAAACAATACAAAACTCAACATACATTAAGTAGACTAATGTTACATACATGAAAACATTTTTTTTTTATTGTATGCTCTGATCTGTATTGCACAAGAAATGGAGCTGACTCAGCATTTGTTACAAGTTATATCTATAACCAGTAACACTGATATTCTGTCAGCACCGTAATCACTACATAGTACGCGGGGTTGCTGATAAGTAATCTACCTAACTATGAAAGAAAAGACTTTGATGGCTAGTTTATTTTTTATTTTTCTATATAGTCTCCTGCAAGTGAAATACACTTATGACATTTGCAAATAAGTGACATCATGCCGTTATAATAGTAATTTTTATTTTGCTCGTCAAAATGGTCAGTCACAGCCTCTTTCATTTCTTCGTCCGTCGAAAATCTGCGACCCCTCAATTTTTTCTTTAAATCTTTGAATAAGAAATAGTCACAGGGAGCCAGATCTGGACTATAAGGTGGATGGTTAATTTCTGTGAAGCCGTTTTTGCTCAGGGCTGACCTCGCCGTTAAGGCTGTGTGTACAGGAGCATTGTCTTGTAAAATCAGAACACCTTTGCTGAGTTTACCTCTCCGCTTTTCTTTGATTTGTTCACGAAGCTGGTCAAGCAAGTTTGCATAATATTCAGCATTCATTGTTGTATTTTTAGGCAAATAATCTATCATCAAAATCCCTTCGACATCCCAAAATACGGTGGCCATTAGTTTTCCAGCCGACGGCCGAACCTTGAACTTCCTTGGCGGCTTTTCTCCTTTAAATTTCCATTGCATTGACTCTTGCTTACTTTCTGGATCCCACTGGCGAATCCAAGTTTCATCACAGGTCACAATTCGAGAGATAGTCTCTTCTTCTTTACCTTTGACCAGGTCTAGAAATGCCTGACAACATTCTACTCGCCTTTGTTTGTCAAAGGAGGTCAACATTCTAGGGACCCAACGCGCGCTCACCTTGGACATGCCCAAATGTTTGTGAATAATTTCATGAACTCGTTCCTTGCTAATGCCCACATCTCTGGATATCTCCCACTGCTTGATTCGCCGAACTGCAAGAATCAGGTTCTTCACCTTTTCAACATTATCTGCGGTAACAGCAGAAATTGGCCTTCCACTACGTGTGTCGTCTTCCAGACTCTCACGGCCATGTTTAAATTGCTTCGACCAAAACTTTATGACGAATTCAGAAGGACTTGAATCACCAAACACCTTTAACATGCGCTACCTGATCTGCATACATACATACATACATATAATCACGCCTTTATCCCTAATGGGGTAGGCAGAGCGTAAACGACCTAAACAAAGGTCATACCACCTCGGTTGACAACGTTATGAGGGTTATTAAAGATAGATTTGTAGATATATTGCAGTAGTGACAGGTTGTCAGCCCATCGCCTAAATTACAATATACTGAAACCCTCAGATCCCTTAGCTGGTTTTTACAGCATGCTCGGGAGGAAATGCAGCTGGCACATTCTATGTTTTCTCACTCTCTCCCAGGCCAGCATGGAAGCTATCTGATCTGCGTAGGCGTATTTCCTTCTTTACTTAGGAATTTAATTACTGCTCGATGCTCAAATTTCATCATTTTGCAATTTTCTTTCGACATGGTGAAATCAAAGCCGCGCCAAAAAAACAAAAGCAAGCGAAAAAAAATAAGCGTCATAATTTTGAAGAAGGAATATATATAGAATATGATTTTGCAATGGCCAGTTCGATTTTCAAAACTTTCTTTAACAAAGTAGATTTTATATCAGCCGCCCCTCGTATAAAACAAAGTCGCTTTATCTGTCCCTATATCCTATGTATGCATAAATCTTTAAAACTACGCAACGGATTTTGATGCGGTTCTTTTATTGGATAAAGTGATTCATGAGGAAGGTTAATATGTATAATACATGCATAATATAGTAGACAAACACTGATAATTTCCGTGCGAAGCCGGGGCGGGTCGCTAGTACAGAATATAATAAATAATAATACAATACAAAATCTTAAATTTAAAATACATGCTATAAATACAGTACAACTAATATTGAATATAATTAAACTACTTAGTAGGCACTTCAGGCGACAAAAGCGGCTCGCGTTTCACGGGAGGTCCATAGCGCCTGAATACGACTCCCTGAGGCCAGAATTCACTTTTCAGAAAATCTCCTGCTATTTTCCCGGGGACAGATACGACAAAAGAGAGCCCGATGGTGTAGTGGATAGGGCCGCTGCCTCCTGAGCGGGAGGTCGTGGTTCGAATCCCACCACGTACCAATGTGTTTTTCGGTTTTCGAATTTCAAATCTACGTTTATTCGGTGCTTTTTCCGTGCTTCGGAAGGCACGTTAAGCTGTTGGTCCCGGTTAATATCGTTTAATACCGTAGATATTAGTCGTTAAGACACATCAGAGGCCAGTGCTAAGCATTGGCGGCTTGAAAACTCTGACCTAATCTAGGATTGGGTCTGGTTTCCCTTCTGGGTTGCGGAGGTCAGATGGCAGTCGCTCTGTGTAAAAACCAGTACCCTCGTTCAATCCCCTAAATTAGGAAGCCGACCCCGTGAGATACGGGACAAGGCTAGGCAGATGATGATGAGATACGACAAAGGATCTAAAAGATGTCAATCTATAGGTTTCCAGTTGCCGTATCCCCACCGTTAAATAGGTCACCTCCAGAAGACGATCTAGGCGTGAGTTCCACATTTAGTTCAATAGTATTTGGTTGTTTTTTTTTTTTAACTATGTATTCCAGGGGATTCCTCCCGGCAAATGGTTGTTTTAAGAGCTTATTTCTCTTATACGAATCATTAGAAAATTCAAAAAAATATACGTATAAGAAATTGACTCATGGCCTGTAATTGCAACTTTTGAAAATATTCTAGTTCATAAATTAGTATGCTAAATAACATCTGGAAGTGGAAGTGGATATTTCTTCTAAACTATTAGGAGCGGTTTCACGGTTCCTTAGGGAAATTATCCGTATTATGATTATCTAAAATCGCAACATAGCTTTTTTAAATCCGACTCGTAGTTTTTATGGAATTAGCTTTTTTCTGTTTTTCGCTTCTTTTTGACTCAGCCACGGACGTAACCGCTACGCCTTAGTGTGCGTGCGTAGAGTTAGGGTTATTGCTTAATTAAATAAGTATATGTATATTTTTTTATGTGTGTTTTGTGCTGTATATCACTTATAGATTACGTGGTTTAAAGGAACGCAATACTTTATTTTACATCCTGTATCTATATCCGGGGCCAAACTTATTGACTGATGCTTTATTTTGGTGAAACGTAGAAAGTGGAATGGTTAACTTTTCACGTTCAGGTGGATTGGAAAGACGAATGAACTTCTCTTACCAATATAGCCCTGCCAGGAATTAAAAATACCTGTCATAGTAAAGAGCTTATAAAAAGTGCATAAGTAAGTCCCTTTCATATTCTGTCTCTATTTTCTCTATGGCAGGTGTTTTTAATTCCTGGCAGGGCTTTACAAATAAAAGCGATTTATAGCTCTGCCAGGTATTAAAAATACCTGTCATAGATAAAAAATAGAGACAGAATAAGAGAGGGACTCATGCACTTCCTATACGCTCTTCTCTATGGTACCTCTATAACAGGTATTTTTTTATCCTGGCAGGGCTATAAATATATTAAGCGCCATATAAAAGAAATTGAATTGAATTATAAATACAATAGAATTCAAATAATTATTACCCAACAGATTCAACGAGACCATGCAAGACAGTCTGGTGACAATAGTCGAGATCAAAACGAGACAACATGCACAAGATATGAATTGTTCCATATATGGCGTCCAGAAATGTCTCAACGACTTCGTGCCCAAATTCTTTGATCAACTCCTTGTGGACGCCTACACATCCAACTGTGGGTATTTGAAAGTTGTCAATGCGTCTATAGATGATCTTTTGAAAGACAAATGGAGAAATAATAACACCGTGTTTCCAAAGAAATGGTCACCGCTTGTAAAGCTCTTGAAGGAGAAGTAAGTAGACATTGGTATCGTTCGCACTGACAATATTATCACACGATCCGTGACCTTGAGTATGGACCAGCCAGGAAAAAAAGACTTCATATTCTTTGTCTGTTCTTCTCTATTACAGCTCTTTTTCTCCTAATATGGACAGTGCGAATAATGCCATTAGGCAATAGGGAACTTAACGTTTAAATTAAATAATTATTATTTTTAAAATAGCAAGCTTTCTGAAATTATCTCAAGAAGTTTTCCGTTTGGATGGCCTTGGATCGGCGTCTGTTCTATAAAAAATAATAATGTTTTCTTCTTTCATTAGGAAATTCCACGCTTCAGAGCTGTTAGATATAAATTTCAACCATACCAAATTACCAAACCGTCATAATTTTTATCAAGAAACAGATACTCATAACTTGCAGAAATTCAGGCGTTACAGATTGCATGTAAGAAATCATGCTAGGGGATTTGTACCTCCTTAAGTAACAGAGCCGGTCCAGGGCCTTAAAAATCGAACACATGTGAGTATCTAACAATCATACGAATATAAAATATATATATATTCATACAAAGATAAAATAATTATCTATCACTTTTACCACGCTTAGTCAGTGGTGGCAAACTTTGCTAGCTTATTCAGCAATCGTCTGACTAATATTCCTAAAGATCCTGCAGAGTAAAATGTTTGATTCAGTATCACCTATATTTCAGAACTAGCTGTGCCCGCGACTCCGTACGCGTGGTGGTTATGATTTTAAACAGCGATGTATTTTTCTGTTTTAACTTTTACATAATTGGGATAGAATACAGTATTACATTACACCTATGCGAGCATATTACAATATAGTAGGTTTATTTTACCTGTCTACTTAAATATGGAACAATTTGTGATACCTAACAGTTGTTTCTTTGTTACCATTTCTTTTTGTTTTGAGATGAATTAATTATATACAAATCATGATACAATTTTTTCGTTGAATTTGTCATTAAACTATTGAATATTTAAGATTATTTACAACTTGCGTTTTTTAATAGACAAAAAGTTAACTTATGTATGATGCATAGCTGTGCCCGTGACTTCGTACGCTCGGTTTGTAGGGAAAACTTGCAGTATGAAACATACTGAAAACGCTTCTCCACGCGTAGGAGCGGGATCTGCTAACCCGCGCGCGGAAGCGTGTTTCGCATAATCTGATCTTTGTTTTTGTATCGAAAACACGATTCCGCGACACATGCAGAATATGTTCGACACTGCATGTTTTACATACAAACTGGGGTACTTACTCAATATATTTGCGTGATTATTTCTAACCTAGGCTGGACACCAGGTAATTAAAAAACCTCAGTCAAATAAAAAGTCCCTTTAAAATCGGTTAAAAACGATCAGAGTTCAATTTCCTGCTTACCCCCTAAGTTAGGTGGCGTTATTATTTGTATCGTAACTTTGAGTTTAAGTTATGCTTAGTCAAACAAAAAAGTTTCATAAAAATCGTTTAATAACGACCGGCATTCAATTTCCTACCTACCTCCTTAGTCATGAGGCATGATTATTTGTATCGTAACTTACTTACTTAATGTTAGAATGGTTTGCGTGATTATTTCTAACCTAGGCTGGATCACAGGGAATTAAAAAAACTCAGTCAAATAAAAAGTCCGTTTAAGATCGGTTAAAAACAATCAGAGTTCAATGTACTGCCTACCCCCTAAGTCAGGTGGCGTGATTATTTGTATCGTTACTTTGAGTTTAAGTAATGTTCAATAAAAAAAAAGTTCCATCAAAATCAGTTAAAATGACCGGAAATAAATTTCCTACCTACCTTCTAAGTCATGAGGCGTGATTATTTGTATCGTAACTTTGATTTTAAATAATGCTCAGTCGAATAAAAAAAAGTTCCATAAAAATCGATTAAGAAACAGTCAATTTTCAATTTCCTGCCTACTCCCTAAGTTAGGTAGCGTGATTTTAGGTATCGTAGGTTGCAACCCGGGTAACACACAGTTGAATAAAAAAAGTCCTATCGAAATCGGTTCAGTTGTTTTGGCGTGATGTGGTAACATACAGACAGACAACCAGACAAAAAATCTAAAAAAATCGTTTTGATCTTTATATCGTTAATAATCGCTGATGCAATTATTTTTTTGTAAAAATATTCTGTACAGACACGGCTCTTCTAGAGATTTATTATATGTATAGATAGATAGACTAGGTATAGTTTTTACTTTTTATTGCTCATGTTTTGTTTTTTTTGTGTTTCAGAGTTCAGCAACCGATACGGGAACCACTCTTTCTGACACTTTTTGCAGCAAACTTAACTTCGAAAGATGTAGTAACTACATTGTATTAGTGACTAGGGTATTTGAGAATACTTAGTTTCATAAATAAATAATTACTTATTTAATTTGAATAAATATGTTTCATTTCTCTGTATCATATCATGACATAACCCTGAGAATAAAAATAAATCGAGCTTTAGCTTTAGATTTAAAGTTTATACAGTTCTCACCACAAAGCAGATACCACAAACATAGGCAGATACATGCAAGTTCTCACTGGCTAGCAGTAAGCAGATGTGCAGATAAGTATAACAAAAAAATCGGATAAGTGCAGAACTTGGTCAGAGAGTCAAGTTCCGCTAAAAACCTGTAAGCATTGATCGGCTAAAAAAGCGTGATTGTATTGTATACCTTTCAGAATCTGACAAGAGATGGCGCTTCAAATTCTAATAAAAAAGTATCTGGGAGATGCACAGAGATGTGGGGAGATAGCTCTCTTTTCCTGTAAAGATATTTTTACTCTACTCTTTGCGCTATGTACTAGTCTATGGTGTTCTATGGCGCCATATTTCCGCATCTGTCATGTATAGGCATCTGTCAAAAATACAAATTGAGCGCGTATGTGTGTTGTGTCGAAATCGAAAATGTTTGTCCTTACTTTTGAGTGAAACTGAAGATTTCCACTGTGAAAATGCCTCACGCGGCGCTCCAAATATTACACCCGGCGGTTTCGCGGGACGAAACCGATAGGATACCGAAGAATATCACAATAACCAATCTCGATATTTTCATGTATGTTTTCGCGATTATCGGGCATTTTATTGACTTGGGCCTGGATATAAACGTTGCTATCAGGTATTTCCTGACTGGAAACACGATGGAGTTCGGCTGGACCCTGGCCTTCATACTGGTTCCAGCTTTTATCAACACCATGGTCTCCATAAGGATGTAAGTGGTGTTTTCTTTGTTTGTGTATGGTAAGGACATTTATATTGAATGTTTATGTCGCTATTCATTAGCCTATGTATGAGATGATAATTACTTTAATACCCTGGATTTTATTAAACTTCATGGTTATCCAGTGTTATCATTGTAAAATGCAAAGTTATCTGATGCAAAGTAGATGAACATAACACATTTTATGACATGTATTCAAAAGTGCTCCCATACTGGCCTAGGAGGGAGAGAAAACATAGTATGTGCCAGCTGCTTTTCCTCCCGGGCATGCTGTAAAAACTAGCCAAGGGATGCGAGGATTTGAGTATATTGCAATTTAGGCGATGGGCTGACAACCTGTTAGCAATATACATACAAATGTATTTTAAATGACCCTCAAAACTTTGTTAGACATGGCAGAACAACCTTTGTTGGTCAGGTTGTTTATGCTCTGTCTATCCCATTAGGGTTAAAGGCGTGATAATATGTATGTATTAGGTGTGATTGACATGTAACAAGATTGACAATCTAAATCATATAATGCTGGAGTGTTCCCGGAACGCAGATCTGTGGGCTCGATTTATAGGTCCAGAAAACGGTAATAATGGTCAGCTAAATTGTTGGTTGGCAGACCCACAGCACAGCAATTGCGTTATACCGTTTTCTGACCCCCTCCCGTTAAATACATGTATTTTAAATAACATAAAACTACTAGATACTATGAGGCTGGCATAGTCACCAGATAACTGAGGCCTCAATAAAATTTTGAGTAAAAAAATAATAAGATTAAGAAAACGAAGGCTCGTAATTATAAAGCGGTCTCAAACTTAAGAGCAATATTAAGTATGGATTTGACAGGTCAGTTTGTACTGAAATGACATTTCTGATACAAATTAAAACTCGCTGTCACTCATGAGCACTGATTATAAATACGGCCCTTAGCGTTTGATCGAATAATATTTTCCAGGTACAATCAAGACAAGGAGCTTCACGCTGACTCAGTTTCTAATGCGGTCACCAGGCAGAGATGGCTGCGAATCTTCATTTTAGTCCTGCAATTGGCGCCGATACTCCGGTTTACTGATGCTCTCATGTAAGCAAGAGCAATGATATTTTAAGAAAGATACGTTACGTTCATACTGCACGCACATTTTAATTGTTCCGCGACACATATACATACATATTTATAACATTTCATATCTAAACAAAAGCTGAGTGCGACACAAAATAGGCAAAGCGTAAGAGTGAAACAGATAGCTATTTGTAATCAGTGCATCTCGACTGCCTAAAATGGTCACAATTAGCACCATTTGACGGCACGAGTTTCGCACGTTGGTAACGTATCTACCTATATATAATATCATTGACAAAGAGTTTCTTATTTTCTTTTGTCCTTACTTATTCTTATTACTATTTTTCTGGCATAATATATTTAATAGAATTGATCGTAGTTTGAATAGTTAAAAAATAAATAAGCAGTTGTTATTTCTGAACAAGGCACGTTACTTTGCAAAATGTAGCTCTCGTAAAACGCCTCTTTTTCATATTGTCCCTTTCACAAAACGTCTCTTTCTCATAATATTCCTTTCGAAAAATGTCTCTTTGAAAATTTTCCAAGTCACTTCAGTAGCCCAGTATTTGAACAAAATCCATAAAGAAGGGTCATATTGCAAAATAGTGACATTATGAGAAAGAGACGTTTTGCGAAAGGGACAATATGAGAAAGAGACGTTTTACGAAAGCTACATTTTGCGAAATAACGTGCCTTTGTTCAGAAAAAACAACAAAAAAATATCTAGTAGCCCCACGATTTGAACTTAATCTTTCTAAAAAGGGAAATTTTGCGAAAGGGATAATTTGTGAAAAGGGACATTATTAGAAAATGTGTTTTTGCGAAAGGGACATTATGGGAAAAGTCATTTTGCGAAAGGGACATTATAAGATAAAGTCATTTTGCGAAAGGGACATTATAAGATAAAGTAATTATGCGAAAGGGACATTATACTCGTAAGATAAAATCATTTTGCGAAAGGGACATTATTAGAAAAGGTAATTTTGCGGAAAGGGACATAATGCGACTAAGGGTAATTTTTCGAAAGGTACACTAAGGCTAAGACACATCATCATCTCCCTAGCCTTATCCCGTATCTTACGGTGTCGGCTACCTAATCCAGGGGAACGAACTAAGGCTAAGACACAATAAGGCTTTAAAAGTTTCTTTCCCATTGGGATATTATAAGATAAAGTCATTTTGCGAAAGGGACATTATAAGATAAAGTCATTTTGCGAAAGGGACATTATTAGAAAAGGTGATTTTGCGGAAAGGGACATAGTGCGACTAAGGTTCATTTTTCGAAAGGTACACTAAGGCTAAGACACATCATCATCTCCCTAGCCTTATCCCGTATATTACGGAGTCGGCTACTTAATCCAGGGGAACGAACTAAGGACACAATAAGGCTATAAAAGTTTCTTTCCCACATCTCAGCTACGCGCTGAAGGCTCGCCGCGCCGAACGCAAGAAGGACCTCTCCACCCAACGGATGTACTACGGCCTGATGCTGAAGGAGAATAATGTCTGTCTCGGAAAATGTTCCTTTGACCACGATTTGTACTTAATCTGTCAAAAATGGGTCATTTTGCGAAAGGGACTTTATTATAAATCGTCATTTTCCGGATACGGACATTAAACACGATCACACTCATAGCCCCCACTAGGATTCCCTGTATCGGGGTGCCATGGACATACACAGAAACAACCACAAATAACACCCAGACCCAGAAACAGACATTTAAACTCATCATTCAAATGTCTGCCCCGGCCGAGAATCGAACCTTAAATGAGAAGGTAATTTTGCGGAAAGGGACATAATGCGACTAAGGGTCATTTTTCGAAAGGTACACTAAGGCTAAGACACATCATCATCTCTGGGTCGGCTACCTAATCCAGGGGAACGAACTAAGGCACAATTAGGCTTTAAAAGTTTCTTTCCCACATCTCAGCTACGCGCTGAAGGCTCGCCGCGCCGAACGCAAGAAGGACCTCTCCACCCAACGGATGTACTACGGCCTGATGCTGAAGGAGAATAATGTCTATCTCGGAAAATGTTCCTTTGACCACGATTTAAACTTAATCTGTCAAAAATGGGTCATTTTGCGAAAGGGACTTTATTAGAAAAAGTCATTTTGCGGAAAGGACATTTTTAGAAAAGGTGATTTTGCGGAAAGGGACAAAATGCGACTAAGGGACATTTTTCGAAAGGTACACTAAGGCTAAGACACATCATCATCTCCCTAGCCTTATCCCGTATATTACGGAGTCGGCTACTTAATCCAGGGGAACGAACTAAGGACACAATAAGGCTATAAAAGTTTCTTTCCCACATCTCAGCTACGCGCTAAAGGCTCGCCGCGCCGAACGCAAGTAGGACCTCTCCACCCAACGGATGTACTACGGCCTAATGCTGAAGGAGAATAATGGCTGTCTCTTTAGTAGCCCCACGATTTGAACTTAATCTATCAAAAGGTTATTTTGCGAAAGGGACTTTATTAGAAAACGTCATTTTGCGGATAGGGACATTAAACACGATCACACTCATAGCCCCCACTAGGATTCCCTGTATCGGAGTGCCATGGACATACACAGAAACAACCACAAATAACACCCAGACCCAGAAACAGACATTTAAACTCATCATTCAAATGTCTGCCCCGGCCGAGAATCGAATCTTAAAAGAGAAGGTAATTTTTCCGGAAAGGGACATAATGCGACTAAGGGTCATTTTTCGAAAGGTACACTAAGGCTAGACACATCATCATCTCTGGGTCGGCTACCTAATCCAGGGGAACGAACTAAGGCACAATTAGGCTTTAAAAGTTTCTTTCCCACATCTCAGCTACGCGCTAAAGGCTCGCCGCGCCGAACGCAAGAAGGACCTCTCCACCCAACGGATGTACTACGGCCTGATGCTGAAGGAGGACTCTGACGCTGCGCTGCTCCGGATCTTCGAGTGCTTCCTGGAGGCGGCGCCGCAGCAGGTGCTCCAAACCAGCCTGCTGTTCAGGCATTATGAGGATATGAAAAGTGAGTCTCTTATGTATGTGGAAAACTATTAACTTTCAAAGTCAAAGTAAAATCATTTATTTCCAAATAGATTCCTAAGAACACTTTTAGAAAGTCACAAGCGAATCTATTACAAAGAAAATTATATCTGTGTCACAAAATAAAATAAAACTATATCACAATGAAGAAGAAGCATCAGAAACTCGCACTTTGCGCCCCTCCCTTTGTTTTATCTTATTCTTACTTTTGTCCTTCTTTTTGTTCAAAATAGGGTTTGTGACCGCAATGTGTGCCAATTTCTTAGGCTTCACTGAAATATCAGAGCTCCATACATCTTTGTCATTAGTATAGTCATCTAACTTATAATAGGCTTTCCAACATAATGTGTTTTTAATAGTATCTTTAAATTGATTTTCTGACAAATTTAATATATGGTCAGGTATTTTGTTATAGTATTGTATACTTAGACCTAAAAATGATTTTTTAACTTTAACTAACCTAATCGGGGGTTGCTCAATTTTATATTTGCTTCTAAGGTTCCGGTCCCGCTTACCGCTACGCATTTTTCTTTGACCCAAAGGTTGCCTGGAAGAAATTGCTACCTTAGCAATAAGGCCGCCTATGTTGTACTTGTTTTTTGTTGTTATCTGTTGTGTTGTGTGATTTGTATTCTTACGTGCAATAAAGTATTTTTATGTTATGTTATGTTATGGTTATGCCTGTCACCAGTTTTGGTAAAACTATGAATATTTTTCCTTGCATACATACATACATATAGTCACGCCTTCATCCCTTACGGGGTAGGCAGAGCGTCAAACGCCTCGTAAAAGGCGCTTCCGCCACGTCTGACAAAAATTGAGGGCAATTTTAGATTGTATTTTGTATTGCTATATCAGCCCATCGCCTAAATTACAATACACTGTAACCCTCGAGTCCCTTTTGCTGACTTCTACAGCATGCCCGGGAGGAAGGGCAGCTGGAACATTCTATGTATTTCTGTCTCTCCCAGTCCAGCATGGAAGAACTAAGACTTAAAATCTTTTGCATACAGATTGTCTGATCGGGTTTCGTATGGGAAGGTAATTTTTTTTCATCTCCTGAGAGAATTTCCTGGTGAACGCTGTTCAGTTTCGTTGACTCAGCAACCCCTATCACTTTGTGGGACGCTGTCTCTTACAGTCTGTTTAATTTTCCTGCTGAACGCTGTTCAGTTTCGTTGACTGAGCAATCCCTATCACTTTGTGGGACGCTGTCCCTTACAGTCTGTATAATTTTCGTGCTGAACGCTGTTCAGTTTGGTTGACTGAGCAATCCCTATCACTTTGTGGGACGCTGTCCCTTACAGTCTGTATAATTTTCGTGCTGAACGCTGTTCAGTTTGGTTGACTGAGCAATCCCTATCACTTTGTGGGACGCTGTCCCTTACAGTCTGTATAATTTTCGTGCTGAACGCTGTTCAGTTTCGTTGACTGAGCAACCCGTATCAGTTATTGGGACACTGTTTAATTATTACTTCCATGCTGGCCTGGGAGCGACAGAAAAACATAGAATGTGCCAGCTGCATCCCCGGGCATGCTGTAAAAACCAGCTGAGGGATCCGAGGGTTTCAGTATATTTCAATTTAGGAAATGGGCTGACAACCTGTCACTACAGCAATATACCTACAATTTTATCTTAAATAACCCTCAAAACTTTGTCAGACGTGGCGGAATGACCTTTGTTTAGGTCGTTTACGCTCTGCCTACCCCACCAGGGATAAAGGCGTGATTATATGTATGTATGTATGTTTAATTATCAAACAACTTGCTGATTCCAGTCCACCAGATGCTGTCGATCTGCTCCTCGATCCTGGGCATGGGCTGGTGCCTGGCGGCGTACCAGCGCGCCGTGAGGTTCACACATCCTGACAAACTCAACATGAACTGGTTCGGGTCCGTTCTGCAAGTCATATGGCATTTCTTGGTCACGTGTAAGTTCCTGCAAATCTTATTTAAATAATAAATAAATAAATTCTTTATTTTCAGTCTAATATATATTTGACAAATTATAGTGTCCCAAGCCACGTTTTAAGCTAATAAAGCCTGTGTCAGGTGGCTCGGCTCTTCCCTATCTTATCATACTTAATCAATAGACTATAAACAACTTATACATCACTTCAAGGTTAATTTACAGGTTAGTATATTATTAAGTGTGCGAGCGTGTGTGTGTTTGAGTATTGTGTGTATTTACTTTTACAAAAGTTTTCTTAATCTATAATCTGAGGCTGGCACCTTCCTAGTAAGTATTAAATAATACCTGTAGCAGGAGGCCCCGCTCTTCTATAACATACATACATATAAACACGCCTTATTAACTAATGGGGTAGGCAGAGCGTAAGCGACCTAAACGAGGGTTTTATTTAAGATAGATTTGTAGGTATATTGCTGTAGTGACAGGTTGTTAGCCCGTCGCCTTAATTACAATATACTGAAACTCTCGGATCCCTTAGCTGGTTCGTACAGCATGCCCGGGAGGAAATGCAGCTAGCACATTCTATGTTTATCTCTCGCTCTCAGGCCAGCATGGAAGTAACAATTAGTATACTCTATAACAATTAGTTTAATATTGAATTATGCAGAAATTAGTATAATATATGTCATGTCTATGATATTTGATCATGTTTTATCTTACAGCCGCCGCTTTGCCATACTTGTACATCATCATCTCCCTAGCCTTATCCCGTCTCTCACGGGGTCGGCTTCCTAATCTAGGGGATTGAACGAGATTACTGGTTTTTACACAGAGCGCCTGCCATCTGACCTCCGCAACCCAGAAGGGAAACCAGACCCAATCCTAGATAAGGTCAGAGTTTTTCAAGCCGCCAATGCTTAGCACTGGCCTCTGATATGGCTTAACGACTAATATCTACGGTATTAAACGATATTAACCGGGACCAACGGCCTAACGTGCCTTCCGAAGCACGGAAAAAGCACCGAATAAACGTACATATGAAATTCGAAAAGTGGGATTCGAACCACGACCTCCCGCTCAGGAGGCAGCGGCCCTATCCACTACACCATCGGGCTCACATCACATCGAGCATACTTGTACATATATACATATAATCACGTAACACATAATATCCCTGATGGGTTAGGCAGAGCTAAACGACATAAACAAAGGTCGTTCCGCCACGTCTGACAAAGTTTTGAGGGTTATTTAAGTATTATAGTATATAAGGTGGAATATTGCTGTAGTGACAGGTTGTTAGCCCATCGCCTAAATTACAATATACTGAAACCCTCGGATCCCTTAGTTGGTATTGTAGTTCATATTGAAATGTTATTTATAATCTTACTTCCATGCTGGACTGGGAGAGATAGAAAAACATAGAATGTTCCAGCTGCCCTTCCTCCCGGGCATGCTGTTGAAGTCAGCAAAAGGGATCCGAGGGTTTCAGTATATTGTAATTTAGGCGATGGGCTGACAACCTGTCTTACAGCAATATACTTACAAATCTATCTTAAATAACCCTCAAACATTTGTCAGACGTGGTGAAACAACCTTAGTTTGGGTCGTTTACGCTCTGTCTACCCCATTAGGGATAGAGGCGTGATTATATGTATGTATTTATAATCTTATTATTCTTTTTCAGTGAGTCGGATCACTTCAATATCCATTATCGCGTATCTCTTCCCTCACTGGACCATCGTGGCCTGTTCCCTGCACATCTTCATAATGGCTGTCAGCATTCAGATCTTCGACCACTCTCCGTTCTGCTCTAACAACAAGCTCGGTGAGATCGCCTTCTCATTTGCACTTGGAGCGGTTTACTTATTCACTTATATACTGCCCGTTGAAGCTCGGACCAGATATAGGTATACTATTTACTATACCTTGTGCTTTGTACAAAATGTTACCTGTGCGGTGCTGTGGTATATATACATAGATGATTCGATGAAAAGTTTTCTGTACTTCGATCTCGTGCTAATATTCAGTATAGTGCCATTTGTTCTAGGATTATTATTTATGGTGGTGTACTATATGTTTTTCCACCCGACTGTCCGTGTGAGGATAAGGGATTCTGCGGTTACTTATAATGCTAAGCAGGAGATAGCGGAGGCTGAAGCCAGTTAATATTAGCAAAATATTTGTAAACACGCTGGCCTGGGAGCGAGAGAAAAACATAGAATGTGCCAGCTGCATTTCCTCCTGTTAAAACCAGCTAAAGGATTCGACGGTTTCAGTATATTGTAATTTAGGCGATGGGCTGACAACCTGTCACTGAGCAATATAAATTCAAATCGAGTTATTTCAGAACTCTCAAAGCTTTGTCAGACGTGGCGAATCGACCTTTATGTAGGTCGTTTACGCTCTGCCTACCCCATTAGGGATAAAGGCGTGACTATATGTTTGTATGTATATTTGTAAACACTAGCGTTTCAAAGCGTGGGTTTTTCTGCGTTATATATAGTGTATTTCCAAGGAAATAATAGCCTGTTTTTCTTAGCAAAAATTATAATTTTTTGAATTGGTTTATGTAACGAAAATAATTTTCCTTGCAAAAAATGAATGAAAATAATTGATTACATGCCAGCTATGTTCAATTTTAGGTTATACTACCTTTAGTGTTTTAAAAAGTAAATAATTTTGTGAATGTAATCCCATTCTTATGTAACTAACTAAACCAGTAAATACTCTAAATGTTATGAATCTGATTGTATTGTTTCGCTCTCTAAACATACCGGGTGTAAGGGACAGCGTCTTGCTAACTAATAGAGGTTGCTCAGTCAATGACACTGAAAAACATCTACCAGGATCTTTTTTCATAATTTTGCGGTAGATTTTGAATTAAGGATTGATTCTTACAAGGTGTAAGGGACAGCGCCTCGCAAACTGATAGGGGTTGCTCAGTCAACGACACTAAACAACTAACTATCAGCAGGATAATTGGTATCAATAGGCCTACATGTAGAGAAATTTATCATATTTTAATTATACAAAAGTGAGAATTTGAAAGATGTTTCTAATAAATTAGGCAGGTGCAAAGCAAGTTGCATTTCTACATATATAATTAAGTTAAAGTACATAGGTAATTTTTATACATATTTACGTATTTTACAATTTGTAACTAACTGCCAATGTTAGAAAAATATGCTACAATGCCAAGAAAATAAGACTGTCAGTATTATATAAGTATTCTGTGATTGAATTCAACATAATATCTCGTATAGTACTTATTTTTATACATTCTCATTAGTATAATAATAATAAAAACTAAGTATATTTAATTACAAATATTTTTTATTAAAACAAATCTGTCATTTTATTACATGTCCAACAAATCTTCCTATTCGTAAGTCTTATGTATCTGTTTTAGTAACATTTAAAAATCCAGTGCTAGCTTATATTGTTTTTACAAAATGACGAACAAGTGTTATTCAAACTGATAAATTAACAAATACTCACTTGTTTGTTTAACGGAGGTGTTAGGCCTCAACATTTCAACTCTTTATTTTCACTCTATGAAGAAGACTCGTAAAGAATCGAGACGTAGAGGTCTTACACCTCTATTAAACAAACAAGTGAGTAGTTGGTTATTTATCAGTTAATTATTTAGTTTATGATGTACATTCATTAAATGCATACTCAAAAGTATGCATCGGCCTACTGTCACCAAATAAACGGAGCTCTTTCTCGTAAAATTTTCAGCCCAAACTTATTCCATTCAACTTGGTTAATCCAAAGTTCAATCGCAGATTCTAGACAAGACATGACTGCTGCCCCCTTCCATACAGTACTCGCTGGGTCAATGTCTTTCGGTGACGTAACAATTTCCAACTGTTCGGTCTTGTAAGAATATGGTATTTGTAATGCAAGTCTATTCTGCAGCCAAAAGTTTAATCCGTGGACTTTGACACCACCTCCAACAATGAGAATGCTGCTGTACATTTTACGTTTCAATTCCTCACTGGGGCATCGGTCTATGCTTTGGAGTATTGCAGCATCCAGAGCTAAGACTTGTCCTGGAGCAAGTGTCACTACATCCCCTCCTTCTAACGTGTCAACAACTATGTCTTCATCTTGGTTTTGTTGCGGTTGAGATTCATTTTGTTGCTCAATTTGGCTTTCGTTTGCAGTTGTGTCAACTGCTTCTCTTTTTCTACCTGTTTCTCTCAGAAAATCTGCATCAAATGGATCTTCTGGGTCACTTGCTTGTCGATTCTGCATTTTTGTAGTTTTAGGTCCAGTTATTTTCAAAAGGTCAGTGTAGAATAGTGCTAAAGGAGATATAATGCATTCGTCACCTACTTGTAATGTATATTTGTTGATAACATCTCCAGGGTGATCAACCAGAAAAGATTTCTCTTGTGGGCCACACACATCTAAGTTGACGTGGCAGAAATCTTCGTACATATTTCGCATTAACATCACATCTCTTGGTATATTCTCATTCCAGTCTTTGTAAGGAAAAGCACTTTTGTGAAACATCCATGAGAGAGCTTGACAAACATCACCAGCTCCATAGTCAATTCGTAATTTGGTTGTTTTGAGAGAAATGCAGTCTTCAACACAAGATATTGCAGTCTTCTGATCACCAATGTCTACAACGCAAGCTGACCCAATACCAGCCCCAAAGGTTGCTCCAACACTTTCTTGGACTAAGAAACAGTGTCCGAAACCTAGTTCCTTTAACAGCAAAGACATAAGATATTTCAAATGACTTCTGTTGTATATATCTGGTATTAAAAGTACACATCTGTATTTTATCAGCTCTATCAATGGGATTCCTAATTTATATTCAATTATAGAGCTCCAAATTGTGTACAGATCATTCAGAACTGAAGATATTGATCCGCCAACTTCAGAATGGATATTGAAATCGCCTCTTCTATAGGGAAAGTGGATATTATATGGTAGTTCAGGGTCTATGTCAAGAACTAAGTCTCCGACGATGATATCGCATTGCACTTGAGGCCAGGGCTCACCATCGCCGACGCATTCTGGCAAAGATCTTCGATTAAAAGCTGCGATTTGCTGCGGAGGTGTCGCGTATCGCCTCGCCCCATTCGACTGCATGCAAGACTGAAGCGTATGCGATATTTGGAGACGACATTCTTCGAGTTCCTCTATTAATTCTTTTGTTTTCGGCACGCTAGGCGGGATGAATGGGTCTCTATATATTTTACCTCCAGGACGACGTTTGCGGGCGATGCAATGCAGTTGCTTCACTGGCAGCAAGTCGGAGGCTCTTCCGATCCGGACGTAAAGCGATCCAGGGTGGATAACGATGATCCTGTGTGATGGAAACTGCTGAAAATGCTCTGGACCTGGATCATGCGCCGGCGTACTCATTTGTGTAGGATATTATTCACTGGACTTGGAGTATACGATGGATTAGTAGCTGTAAAGCTACGGAAAGTAATCTCACAAGCTTCCGATTGAAGATATTGAAATATTATTCAAGAATCGACGATTTCGAAAAAATCGTAAACATAACCTCTCGATTCGTCTCAACTCAACTCAAACAAATGTCAATATTTATTTTAATTTGTCCCGAAAATAACGATTAGATAACGTTATTTTCACATGTATCCGAACGCGTGTCAGCTGACAGCTGCCTGTCATTCCTCTCGTTCTGTCAAAATTTGACGTTTCCTACTGTGGCCGAGTCACGAAAATGCTTTTCTAAACAATTTTCTGGCGATTTTCTACAAAACTAGGTACAAATAAATAAAGAAAATGGTGTCGCGAAGTTTGACCGAGGTGTTCGTGCTGATGCGCAACAATGCCATACACAGCAGGCAAATATTTACTGAACATGTAAGTGTTGAAGTGATTTTATCGATTCTTTCGAGTATACTTGTACCTATATCTCTCGTCTCCGATGCGGCATGCTGCAATTTTACACCCCATTAAACTAACTTGATAGGGTAGTTGTGCTAAATAAGTATAAACAAGCGATTAAGAATGTCCTAGGTTTTTATTTCAGTGCATAACACTCAGGGCCAAATTCCATACTGTTTGTATTATAATTTGTTAGTTTATTGATAAAGAAAGAGTTCGTAAGGATAAAAGTAAATAAACATATTGGAAATTTAGTTTTAAGCTGTAGTTTTGAGGTAGGGAGACTTGTTATCAGTATTTTAGCTGTAGAGCCCTATATTGAAAAAATTATATGTAAATTAATCAAACCAAATCAATCCGCATATACACTTCTCTAATAGAGTTGTGATGGATGTGTGGATGGAACCAATTACCCGAAGAAGTGGTTTTGGCGCCAAATGTCAATAAATTCAAAAACTTACTAGACAAACACACCATTGACCAAAAGAAAAAGTCAACAAAGTAAAGCTGGATGCGGGCATTTATAAGTTGATCCAACTGCCTGTCCGTATAAAAATAATAATAATAAAAAATATTTAGAGAAAAAAAAAACTTACCTCATCTCTCCTCACACATAAATATGGTGTAGCTTCAATATGAGTTGGGAGAATTAAATTATATTTTGCCATCCTCCAAACCCCCTTATTACTAATATTGGCATCACTGAATTGAAAGAATACTCCTTTATTTTTTATGTAATTTGAATTTTTAAATGTAATTGCTTAAGCTCTGCCTACCCTATTAGGGATAAAGGCGTGATTATTTGTCTGTATGTATGTAACTGCTTAATCAAGATTTATTTATCTAAAATGATTTTGGAAATTAGTAAAATATTTTGGTCACAAAATAATTATATTGTGTCAAGAAGCTAACAAATTAAATAAATAAATAAATAAAATTGTTTTACTTCAGACCAAATTACATTACAGTCATGTTAGCAATTATTTGTCCATATATAATTAAATTAAGTTTAATTTTTTATTAAAATAATTTGATTAACTAATTATTTAATTTGATTAACTAATTAATTAATTATTCAGAATTTAAACTGGTAAATATGATTTTCCTATAAAAATACAATAACATGCCAATTCATAACTATTAATTGCCCCCTTTTTATTCACTCTTTTTTGCCAAGCTGTTCATCTTTCTCTACCCCCAGAATGACTCAGAAAGGGTTCGTCTGATGAGGTCCAACAGCCATGACCTGGAAGCGAGCATGGATATACGGCCAGAGTCCCACGCTCCACCACCATGGGTTGACTCACTGGAAGAGGCACATTACATTATGACAAGGTAGGGAAATTGTTTGTCTGCTTGGCGACAGAAATAGGTGTGGCATGCTGCCTGCTTTTAGGCAGAAATAGGCGAAACACGCCGCCTGAAAATAGGCGCAGCCAGCAATTTGCTTTGCGACAGATATAGGTGCGGTACTTTGTCTGCTTGTCGGCAGAAATAGGCGCGCCAAGACGCCTGCTTGGTGGCATAATTGGGCGCGCCAGGTCGTCTGATTGGCAGCAGAAATAAGCGCGGCATGCCGTCAGATTATCGGCAAAAATAGGCGCGGCATTTCATCTTCTTGGTGGCAGAAATAGACGCACCATGCCACCTAAGAAATAGGTGCGCCACGCCACCTAAGAAATAGGCACACCAAGACTTCTGGTTAGCGGCAGAAATGGGCGCGCCAGGCCGTCTGAATGGCGGTCGAAATAAGCGCGGCATGCCGTCTTTGGCAGCAGAAATGGGCACGGCATTTTGTCTGCTTGGCGACAGAAATGGGCGCGGCACGCCGCCGTCTGCTTGTAGGCAGAAATTGGCGCGGCAATTCGTTTGATTGGCGGTCGAAATAAGCGCGGCATGCTGTCTGCTTGGTGGCATAAATAGGCGCGGCACTTTGTCTACTTGCCGTCAGATGTGGGCTCTGCTCGGCGTCGGGTTGGTGGCAGAAATATGCGTGGCATACTGTCTGGAAATAAACGCGGAGTTGATACTTGAGAAAACACAACTCAATAATATAAAATATTTATACCAGTGAAACCTGATTATAATTTTTCAATCTCCGCAGATTAAAAACGAAACTCACTGAGCTTCAGCAACGCCACGAGCGGCAGATCCGTCGGCCCGCGCTCGACGACAGCACAGACCAGCAACACATTGGCAGATTAACTGCAGAAATCGGGAGACATTTCACTCACGCACACACACATCTTACGGCTATCAAAGCCCAACTATCTTACGGTAAGTTATATCTTCCCTATTTTGTATATATTTGTTGACAGTACAGACCAGCAACACATTGGCGGATTACTGCTAAAATGGGGAGACATGTCACTCGCGCCCAACTATCTTACGGTAAGTTATATCATTATATCTTCCATATTTGGTATATATTTGTTGACAGCACAGACCAGCAACACATTGGCAGATTAACTGCAGAAATCGGGAGACATTTTACTCAGGCACACACACATCTTACGGCTATCAAAGCCCAGCTATCTCATGGTAAGCTCTTCTTCTAGTCAGACACTGCAACATTAATTCTTATAGACAATCAGGTGATTCAACCTTCTTTATTTTAACTTCTAGTCTATAAAGTTTATACCAGTAAGATAAGATGCATGTTTACGCGTGTAAATGTCTCCCGATCTTCCCGGTGAGCTGCAATTTTTAGAAATTAATGAGAGCTCAATCAAGTAAACTGCGTCTTTACGCAGTTTACTTGATTGAGCTCTCATCCATTTACGTATCATATTCATAAATGTTCTATTTACTGAAACGTATTAGATTCGGATATAATATGGACGAGTGCACAAACGCTTTTAGTCCTTTCCTCTTTTGACCTTATCTTATAGCCAAAGTATTTGAACACTACAAACGACTGATCCTGTAGCTAGAAATTTCGTAATACTTAAAATTACAATTCTTCTTTTTCAGGTAACAAAACGGAACAAAAGCTGACCAGAAACGTAGTCCTAGCCTTAGTCACAATGCTACAAGACCTAAGCTATACATTTAGAACAGCGCAGTCAAATTACTTAAGATCCCTCACTTCCAGAGAAGAAAGATCTAACGCTTATTTCGATCTACCGAATTTTGAGGAGCTTAGTTTAGATGACGACACAGAATTGCTTCCTGGGTTAACTAGTAACCAAACAGACTTACTATTTTCCCTACCCAGTACATCAGGAACGCAAAAATCAAACTATATGGATGACGAACAAAATATGGAAGACGTTATGCAAAAACAGTTAAATCAGAAACAGTTATTACTACTCCAAGAAGAAAATACGAAAGTTATAGCAGAAAGAGAGGAAGAAGTGAACAAAATTGTCCGGTCCATCATGGATTTGAACGAGATATTCAAAGATTTAGGGCAAATGGTGAATGAGCAAGGTACTGTCTTAGATAGGATAGATTATAACATAGAACAGACCCAAGTTCAAGTACACGAAGGTTACAAACAACTACAAAAGGCAGCGAGGTACCAACAGAAAAATAGAAAAATGCACTGTATTCTTATATTAGCGGTAACGTTGGTATTAATGATGATTTTACTTATAATTATAAAGAGTTAGTTTTGATTCAAATATAGGGGAAGTTTGCCTTATACCGGGTGTAAGGGACAGCGTCCCACAAACTGATAGGGGTTGCTCAGTCAACGAAACTTAACAACTTTCTCTGGGAAATTCCTTCAGGAGATGAATAGAAATTGACCTTCCCATACAAAATTAACAACTCGATCATACAATTTGTATGGAAAACCATTTTTTTTCTTTTACTTCCTGAAAAAAACCTGCTGGTAGTTCAGTTTCGTTGACTGAGCAACCACTATCTGTTTGCGGGACGCTGTCCTTTACACCCCATATTATGTATGAAAATATTTGTGAAAATTACAAATTAATGTAAAAACAAGTATCAAATTCAAATGCCAATGTATTTCAACTATTTGTCGGTTTTAAGGTTACCGCACCTGTTAAAAATAGTCGCAATTTTTTAAATGTTTTCAAACATTCCTAAAATTATAGTTACAAAGTTTGCAACTATCACAATCACTATGACATCTTGTTTCCATATACATACTATCACGACTGTATCACTAACGGGGTAGGCAGAGCGTCAACGACCCAAGGGTCACGTCTTACCAGCTTTAAGGGTTGTATAAATATGATAGATCTGTATATTGCTGTAGTGACAGGTTGTCAGCCCATCGCCTAAATTACAATATACTGAAACCTTCGAATCCCTTAGGAGGAGATGCAGCTGGCTCATTCTATGCTTTTCTATCTCTCCCCGTCCAGTATGGAAGCAAGTTGTCTTGTTTCCAAGTGATTGAAAATTACAATGTTAAAAATATTTATCTCCCGACTGCCGCTCAGCCATAATTGTGTTTTATTTGACGACGGTTTGCGCATTGCCACTTATAAACACGGGAAACGGATTTGACGGGATTTAAAAGGATACGGAATTTAGAAAGATCTAGGATCAGTTAGTAAATTTAACTGCCTCCGTGGTCTAGTGGCTAGTGCCATGGACACCCGATCCGGAGGTCCTGGGTTCGATTCCCAGGGGGGAGCACAAAGTTCATATTTGAGAATTTAACACTTTTGCCCAGTTTGGTTAGGACATTACAGGCTGAATCACAATACAATACAATACAATACAAAATTCTTTATTGCACAAAGAAACACATACAACAGAAATAAAAAGGAACAAACGTGACAGTACAATATAGGCGGCCTTATTGCTAAAGCAGCAATTTCTACCAGGCAACCTTTGGGTATAGAAATTGTACAAGCAGAAAGCGGGATAGTGCATATTACTACATATAATACTTAGACAATATTTACACACTATTAAATAAATATTTCAATAAAAACAAATATACTGATACATATCTTATGATAAACTAATACATAATATATGCTACATAAGATAGGATACTCTACGTTATATATCAGAGAAATTGGTAGATAGAATATCACTACATATACTTACTTAAATGATACTTATAAATTAGACAGCTACACATTAAACATTATTAGCCAGATAGAAATTTCTTGTTTGCTCCTTAAACGATTCAATAGACGGAGCTCGTCGAACATTCTCGGGCAAGGAATTCCACAGTTTAATTGCCTGTACCGTAAAAGATTTAGCGTAAAAATCAGTCTTGTGGGAAGGTAGGTTTAAAGTGAGATTGTTACTGGAGCGCAGATTACGCGTCAGAGTAGAGGAGTGGAAAATAAAGCGGTCTTTAAGGTAAGGAGGAGAAAAGGGATTGGAAAGGATGGAGTAAAGGAGAGAAAGGATATGGCAGTCCCTCCTACGGGATATTGGCAGCCATTGAAGCTGGGATCTATAGGCAGAGACATGGTCATACTTCCGCAGACCAAAGATAAAGCGAATACATAGATTCTGCAGACGTTCGAGCTTGTTCTGAAGTGCAACACATACGTCAGGATAACAAACATCTGCATAATCCAGTATCGGAAGAAGAAGAGAATGTGCCAAGGAAATTTTAGTTTTGATTGGCAGAAGATTTCTGAGTCGTTTGAGCGAACCGTACGCGGCAAACACCTTCCTGCTTACCTCCGACACATGAGAGTTCCACGAAAAAGTATCATCAAAAAGAAGACCGAGGTTCTTGACCTTGTGACTGAATGGTATTGGTGTGCCTTCAAAAGTAATCTGTGGCAACGAGTTATAGTCAATACGTGATATGTATGTATGTGAATCACCTGATTGTCCGAAAAGAAAAAAGATTTCGTGCTTCGTAGGGCACGTTAAGCCGTCGGTCCTGGTCGCTGTCTTTGGTGGTTGTTACTCAAACCATATCAGTCAGGCCTGATAGTAGGTAATTTAAAACCTCTGACACCACGATTCATCGGGTCGATAGACTCGATACCCACTCGACAGAAGAAGAAGTTAGTAAATATCAAATACGAATATTCTGCTCACGGACACGCGTACCACGCGTCTATGTGTGTGTAACTAACTACAGCTTTTCTATGGCGACCTGACGCACACTAAGGCAATGTGCTTGTGGTATATTTCATACATATAATCACGCCTTTATCCCTAATAGGGTAGGCAGAGCGTAAACGGCATAAACAAAGGTCGTTCAGTCACGTCTGCAAAAGTTTCGAGGGTTATTTAAGATATATTTGTACGTTTATTGCTGTAGTGAAAGGTTGTCTGCCAAACGCCTAATTTACAATATACTGAAACCCTCAGATCCCTTAGCTAGTTTTTATAGCATGCTCGCGAGGAAATGCAGCTGGCACATTCTATGTTTTTCTTTCACCAGCATGGAAGAAACATTTGTACACACAAGTATGGCAAAGCGGCAGTCTTGACATGTAATAATTATTATGAATTAATCAATATGAAAACTATATCTGAAACTATTCTAAAATGTTTCTATTTTCAAACAGTTTGAAACAAGTCAAAGCGTATCTATATTAATATAACAAAGAATCAGTTTGTTGCAAACTGATACAAAAAACCATTCCAAAATTGTTATTTCTAAGTGTATTATGTGTATCTTTTATATTTCCTAGGGTAAAAGTTCTGTATATTTTACAAATTCTACAAACCAACCAACTGCAGTAAAATTAATAGTAAAGTTCCCATTGAATATATACAGGGTGTTAATTTAATTGCGTACTATAGCTTAGGGGGTGTTTCAGTAACGTAACAGGAGCCCATAAAAAACATACAAAAAACAACTAAAATAAAATTAAAAAGCAAGTCGGTAGGTATTTATAATTATATCATTATGATATGATGCCCAAATCTGCGTCAGGCCGCTCAGCTATAATCGATCCCGCGTGACGCAAGTGTCGCTATCGACCAGTTATAGCGACTTGCGCGGGCTCGGTTATAGCTGTGCGGCCAGATGCAGCGCTTGGAATCATAATAGATACCAACTATTGTTTTTTATTTTTTTTGGTTATATTTTACAATATTTATTATAGGCTCCTTTTACGTTCCTGAAACACCCCCTAAGCTATGGCACGCAATTAAATTAATACCCTGTATATAGTATAATGTTTCCACCTTCCTACTTACTATATGCCAGTTGCATTGTACTTAGGTACTTTCATTAATTGCAAATAAAAAACATGAGGATTTTTGAAATATGCAGCAAATATTATAAAGCACATTCTAGTCTCTCCTTCGTTTTTTAGTGTAAGGTTAAATGTATTTTTTTCTATACATAATGTATTTTGGTATGTTACGGTATTTCATGTCTGTAAATACATAATTTGTTGTGTATTCTATACAGGGTGTAAGGGACAGCGTCCCGCAAACTGATAGGGGTTACTCAGTCAACGAAACGGAACAAAAATCACCAGGAAATTCTTTCAAGAAAATAAAAAAAACATGCTTTTCCATACAAACTGTCTGATCGAGGTGGTCATTTTGTATGGGAAAGTATTTTTTTTTCATCTCCTAAAAGAATTTCTTGGTGAATGTTGTTCAGTATCGCTGACTGAGCAACCCCTATCAGTTTGCGGGACGCTGCCCCTTACAACCGGTATTATGCTATTTTGTAAGAAGATTCTGTTAATTTATAAATCAGAGGGCAAGCTCCATACAGAACTATTAGTAACTTTTTGGCAATAACTTTTTGCTTAGAAGACCTAGCTACAAATTAGATACACCTATATTTCGAGGCCCGGAGCTTCCAGTACTAGGGTGTGGAATGCGTAAGGGGTAGGCGAGCTAATTCTTAAAAAAAATGTTCTGAATGCTTAGGCAGAAAACATACTAAAACTTCCTATATGTAGGAGGTTAGCTGGAGGTATGTAGTACTATTATATATTCTGTGCCGGAGGAGAGGGGCCTAAATTATTTACGCTTATATATCGAAAATAGTGCGTTCTATGAGAAAACTTGCAATGGCCGATTATCTTCCTTACTGACTGATTGTTTGACGGACTCATCAACGCTGAGCCTAAACTATTAAACATAGAATAATTCAATTTGATCAGCAGGTTTCTTTTATAACATAAAAAAACGTAGCCTTCCAGCCAGAATGGATTTTTGGATTTTTACTTTTTAGGGGCTTAAAAGGGGATGGAAGTACAAACTATAACAAAACTAAAATATAAAATACAAAACTGAACTACAGTATAAACCAAACAAATGGGATTGACAATTTTGAAGTTAGGTTCTTTCAATTTTGTGTATAGGCTTTCTTAGAAATGGTTTTCCTACCCCTTCGCGCACTCTATATTTTATTTAGTTATCGAAATACTACCTAGTATTTTTCAAAATTCTCTAATATTTTACCTATCCTTCTGTGGAGGTACTTATTTTTTATCTAGTAATATGTACAGTGTAGATAGATTAAATTAATAACATTATATCATTGTTAATTTATTAATATCAAAGTGAAAATATACTTCATGCATTTTTAAATATACAAAAGTGTCTTGTTGTTATTGTTTCCTACCTTACTCTCAAGTTTTTAGGAACAAATACAATTTATTTTATTTTATTAAGTGGCATGGCTCGTTGATTGGAGCGAAGCATTACATACATACATATATTCACGCCTTTATCCCTAATGGGGTAGGCACAGCGTAAACGACCTAAACAAAGGCCGTTCCGCCACGTCTGACAAAGTTTTGAGGAATATTTAAGATAGAAAACCTGCCATAGCTGGACTGGGAGCGAAAGAAAAACATAGAATGTGCCAGCTGCATATCCTCCCGAGCACGCTGTAAAAACCAGCTAAGGGATCCGAGAGTTTCACTATATTGCAATTTAGGCGCTGGGCTGATAACCTGTCACTACAGCAATATACCTACAAATCTATCTTCAATAACCGTCAAAACTTTGTCAGACGTGGTGGAACGACCTTTGTTTAGGTAGTTTACGCCCTGCCTACCCCATCAGGGATAAAGGCGTGATTATATGAATTAATCCAGAGAGGTGGGCAAAGCTAGCTACTGACTGGGTCCCGCAAGAACGTCGGCCTAGAGGGAGACCAAGGAAGAGAAGGGATGACCTCAAAGCATTTGATACAGGCTGGTCGGAAACAGCCAAGGATAAATCCTGGAAAAAGAAAGGGGAGACCTTTGCCCAGCAGTGGGACAGTTGAGGCTAGTATAATAAAAAAAGGTGGCATGGCACACATGACCAACCCTGACAAAAACTGAAGATCGTATTCCAGTTGACTGAATCAACATCCTTTCATAAAATATGGAGTTTTTAGTTACTATCGACCCGCCAGGGTTCGCACGGAAATCATCAGTGTTTCTCTACTGTATGTATTATACATATAAACCTTCCTCTTGAATCACTCTATCCATTAAAAGAAACCGCATCAAAATCCGTTGCGTAGTTTTAAAGATCTAAGCATACATAGGGATATAGGGACAGAGAAAGCGACTCTGTTTTATACTATGTAGTGATTACTCATGCTCAAGCAAGTGTGAATGACCCCTTACCATTGGGTACCCTAAGGGCCTAAGGTCATTCCCCATATTAGAATTTATCAATGTTGACCTGTATGCTACATATAAATAGGATTTCTGCCAACTTTCTTGTACTTAGATCTCTATAAAATTAAAAAGATGGGAGGATTGAAATGTACTTCAAACTTAAAATAATATGAGGTCAGTGACCTATATAGGTGTTTGAGGGGCAGTCTTCCATGCTGGCCTGGGAGCGTGAAAAACATAGAATGTGCCAGCTGCATCTCCTCCCGGGCGTGCTGTAAAAACCAGCTAAGGGATTTGAGGGTTTCAGTGGATTGCAACGTGCTGTAAAAACCAGCTAAGGGATTTGAGGGTTTCAGTGGATTGCAATTTAGGCGATGGGCTGACAACCTGTCACTACAACAATACTCTTTAAGATAGATTTCTTAAATAACCCTCAAAACTTCGCAGAAGTGGCAGAACGACCTTCGTTTAGGTCGTTTACGCTCTGCCTACCCCATTAAAGATAAAGGCGTGATTATATGTATGTAAGGGCAAAAATGAAAATCAAAATAGAATTGCACTAATGAATTATAATTGTCAGTGATCTCAATATACATAAAAGTCCAACTGCTCAAAACCAGGTGAAGATGACAGGCTAAACAACTTATAAACAAACAACTTTCTTAAATAAACACTGGATGAAATTGTAGGTGTAAGGGACAGCATCCTGCAAACTGATAGGGGTTGCTCAGTTAACGACATTGAACAACTTCCACTTGGAAATTCTTTCAAGAAGAGATAAAAAAATGGCTTTTCCATACAAATTGTTCACCTCAATCAGACAATTTGTATGGAAAAGCCAACCTTTTATTCACTTCCTGAAAAACAATCCTGCTGGTAGTTGTTCAGTGTCGTTGACTGAGCAACCCCTATCACTTTGCGGGACGCTGTCGCTTACACCTGGTATAAGTTTTTATAAAAATAAGGACAGAAAATTGTGATTAAATTGAAATATATATATTTTATGTTGATGATATTAATACATTCAGTGTTTAGTTACAAAAGAGTATAAAAATTCATGATAATTACATTAGAAAAATATTCTATTGAATTTAGCAGAGAAATTGGTCCTACAAACATACTTATTTCCAAAATAACTATAATACTTGATTGAAAACTAACAAAAAATATACAAGGGCTAACAGATTGAGATAAACTAAAGAAATAAAAAAATAATCAATGAACAACTACATACATTGTTCTGTTTTAAAATCAATATTTCGACCAAAATCAGAAAGTTGAAATCATAACTTCAGTTTTACAATTGTGCTACATTACAACAGATAAAATGCCCATCAAATCCACTCCTGGGAACACCCCACTCAAACATACAAACACAAAATACAACACAAAAGAAAATACATTCACCACATTATTATTACAAACTATAAATCTTTGTGTTTATTATAAAATTCGTCTAAGTACTTCTTGTAGGCGGGTTGGTTCGGCCATAGGTACGATGCTTGTTGATTTAACGGACTCTGAGTGTTTGGTTCAGCCAACAGGGACTGTATTGACAACAAAATCGTACGGACATCGTATAGTGCCGTCCACTTATCTTTTAATATGTCTAAGCAGATTAAACCACAAGTATCTACGTTAGGATGGAAGCATGGGGTCATGAATTTGACCATAGGCGGAGCGTAAGGGTACGAATTGGGGAATTCCAGGGATAATTTGTACTTGTGTCCCGCGTAAACCGTGTCCAGGGGACCGTTGATGGTGCCTATCCATTTGAACAGGTTGTCACACTCGGGAAACGCGGAAATACCCTTGTCAGCACATCGCATCAGTTCCATCAGCTCTTTCTGAAGCCTGGGGAGCAAAAACATATCAAATATAGTGACAGGTCACAAGAAAACAGTGGGAAAATGCGCTCGTATGGAAAATTTCCTTACCTTTTGCTGACTGCATGGTTGTCTTTCAATTTTATCGTGTCCTCGTTCTGTTTGGCCGGGTTAGACGACGATGCGTAGCTAGGATTTATGTTCTGGGCCATAATAAAACGATAAAACAAACTCTGATGCCACCAATTTTTCTGTTACAAAGGATGACTTCCTGCGATTTCAAAAAGCTTCAATTTTATTGGATATTCGGTTCGTTCACATTTGACAGCAAGACATAATGGCGGGCGTCACGTCAAAATGGTTTCAAACAAAATAGCGCCATCTATCTCTGCGAATTGTCTATGGAGTTAACGGCTAATCGGTGAATGAGGTCACGACACACCTATTTTATTTTAACCGACCTCATAAAAAGGGGATCGAAACGAGCGAAACGAGCAGTTTTACACTCTTAACCAAACTGTTTGCTGAACATTATTTTAAAACTCATAGTCATAGGTATTAAATTAATGTTTCAGAACAAATACAACATAAAAAAACAAATAATTAAAATTCTATATCTATTTGAATTGAGGAAAAAACTTATGTTAACTATTATACTAGTTACCCAATAATAAGTTTCAATTATTTCTTGGGGTACCTATACCATAATATGAAAATGAAACTGTAATAAGTTATTATCCAATCTGATGTAAGCCCTTTCTCTGCAGTACTTTCACTTTCATTATTCAATAAATGTGCAGCAGGTAGAGCGTGAAATTAAAGAACGCTGTAGCGAATGACAAAAAAGAAAACTCAAAATCTATAAAAAGATCTCGTTTACTGCTGTTTCGCTTATTCTGTGATAAGAATTTGTGAAATCAGCAGTTTATCAGTTTTTAAACACATCAATCGAGATGGATTTCAAAGTGAGTAACTTCATTCACATTATTTTGATTGTATTACAAATCAAATATTATCAATTTAGTATAAGACAAGTGAAGATAATTTTAATTTTTATCGTCATATTGATTTCCAACACACAAGTGGTGGAAATCAATATTTTAATGAACATCAGGAAAATATTACCCGCAATCCTCAACTCATGGAGCTACACTGTTAAATGAAAAACTCTAAGTTTTCAAAAGTTATATTAATCTCTCACCGGAGTCCGACGTCAAACTGCTTGCTGTGTTCCGTTGATGCGTGAGGTTACATACATATATATATTCACACCTTTATCTCTAATGGGGTAGGCAGAGCGTAAACAACCTAAACAAAGCTGTTCCACCACGTCTGACAAAGTTTTGAGGGTTATTTAAGATAGATTTGTAGATAGATATATTGCTGTAGTGACAGGTTGCCAGCCCATCGCCTAAATTTCAATATACTAAAACCCTCTGATTCCTTAGCTGGTTTGTACAGCATACCCGGGAGGAAATGCATCTGGCACATTCTATCATTTTCTCTCGCTCCCAGGCCAGGATGTAAGAATGTAAGAGATTGCCAGTACCATAACAGGCATCTTCTGGGTGAGCTCACTCCATCGTCGACTCTGTCACGGTCATCCCTGATCTTGTGTCTAGAGTCAAGAGCAAATCCATTTGTAATATATAAAAAAGGTTATAAAACAAGTGTTTAAATTTTTAATCTTCTTAGGAACATAATAACGGTTACAACGCACGGAAAATTACCGGTTTTTTTCATTAGTAGTCGCAACTCTAAGACCGAATGATAAAATTTAATGAGTGAATGAACAAACACGATACTTCCCTCATGTACGGCTTAAAAGACTAGTATCCAGGCTATAAAAAAAAGTCCCTCATGTCAAGTTAGTCAAGTATCTATCTATCTGTCATTGATATTCGTCGTAAATATTTTCAATTTGGATTTTTGCTCATTATTTTGCTATATCAACGGCATATTCTGATAAACCGTGGTGTGACTCCTCAAGACCTACCACAGCATTTTCATAACAAAATGCCGTGCCAAGTGTTTTTCGACGAACGTTTTACACCAAACATCGAATGCCACGATGTAGCTTCATTGAAACGCGAATGTTCCCTAAAATATGGTGTTGCAATCGCTGATTTGTACGTGACTTTCAACGGGAAGATCATTGGCAACGATCACGTCTTGAAAAACGAAGAAAATGTGGTCAGAGTGTGTTCAAAGCTGGTCGGAGGCAAAGGCGGGTTTGGGTCCATGTTACGAGCTATTGGGGCTCAGATCGAGAAAACTACTAATCGTGAGGCGTGCCGCGATCTCTCTGGACGTCGTCTCCGCGATATAAACGAAGAGAAACGCCTGAGAAAGTGGCTGGAAGGCCAAGAAGACCGTGAAAGAGAAGCGGTTGAAAGAAAACAGAAGAAATTGGAGAGATTGCTTGCTGAGCCTAAAATTGAAGTGAACCTGAACGCATCTTACGAACGCGAGCGTCAAGAGTTGCCTGAGCGTGTCAGTGCGGCCGTTGACGCTGGCTGGAATGCAGCAGGGACGTCTAATGAAGGTCTGAAACGTAAAGCGGAAGAAGACAAATCCAAGGCCAAGAAAAAGAAGCTTTGGATTGACGCAGACTTATCTGACTGTTCTTCCTTAAGTGATGATGAAGATGAAGAAGAAGACGTAAAGAAGAGTCCAGCTCAAACAGTTTCAACTGATAGCGGTCATGACTCAGAATCTTCAGATGCTAAACATTGATACACAGAAAGAGGAGAAGGCTAGAAAATGCTTTATATGATAAGATTAATAAGAAAAAAAATCCTAAAATAGATAGTGCATACTGTTTTTTTACTGATACAGGATTATACTGCTAATACTAGAAAAGATTAGAACTACTGGGAAGTTTCTTATGTTTTCAGTCCTTAATGCATATTTAATATCTTATTTGCGTATCCCAGACCTTTCTTGTGTACTTTGTGTATGTATAATTTAATTTTGAATTGACCCAATTAATTTGTAAATTATGTTTAAGTTATGTATAATAAATAGAATTATTTTCTTTTCATAATAAAACTTTACTTATAGATTAGACTGTGTTTATATTAAATCATAAACCACTAATAGACCTATATACCCAACACCACTAATAAAAAAAACAAAACCTTACTCTTAAACCTTTATCTAAGTTTTGAGAATCTACATCACTTTCAGACTGGAAAACACTCTAATTAGGTATAAGCTTACTTACATTGCTTCCTGAAATCTAGATTAAACCTATAATCTAGTTCTCCATTACAGTATCAACATTCTCGCTAGTTTTAGCAGCAATACCACGTTGCTATTCTTATTCCATCCGGCGTTTCATAAGGACAATATTGCTTTATTCTTTCAGTCAGGCGTATGGAGGCTATTATTGCTATTGGCGTTCGTGCTGCTGGTGGCTGCTAGACCTCAGGAGTTTGACGATGAGGATGAGCACGACCAGTCTAATGAAAAGAAAGGTGAAAACTTTAAACATTATAACTAACGTAGAATTAGATAAGACAATCACGCCTTTATCCCTAATGAAGTACGCAGAGCGTAAACGACCTAAACAAACGTTTCGCCACATCTGACAAAGTTTTGAGGGTTATTTAAGATAGATTTGGAGGTATATTGTGACATTGTGACAGGTTGTCAGCCCATCGCTTAAATTGCAATATACTGAATCCCTCGGATCCCTTAACATGGTTTTTACAGCATGCCCGGGAGGAAATGCTGGCTCATTCTATGTTTTTCTCTCGCATGGAAGATGGTGTGTTTTATTTTGTGTGCAATAAAGTAAATTATATTCTACGATACCCACAGGAAGACCTGCGTATCATATCTAAACAGACCTTGTGACTAATAGACCGCGTTCTTTTCTAGATGACGTAGGCAGAGTTCAGATCAAGGTGTACCGAGGTCCCACCAAGCACGACGGATACGCGCCTTGGGGTTTCTGGGTGAAGCAGCCTTCAGACGAAGATTAAACTATGTAGACAACCAGCTTTTAGAAACTTGAATTAGGTAGTTATACTTAGAAAATGGCAGGTGAAGTGAAACTTATAAGTTTTGCGAAGAAGTTCCTTGTCTTGTCTAGCCGTTAATGTCCCACTGCTGGGCAAAGGCCTCTCTCCGGTATCTCCACGACTATCCTGTAAGTTCCTATTCATGAGAAAAATTGTCAATCTCTTATCCCATTATTTGGGGTCAGCGCAGTATGTTTTCTTATTCATCCCTATCGGTCACTTTAACACTCACACTTTTAGCCGTATTTATGAACTCCAATGCGCATACAAAGGGTAACTTTCGCAAGCCATTTCCATACTATTTGGCATGCGAATGTTACTCTTTCGTATGCAAATTCGATTCGAGCGGTTCGAAAATGCGGCTCGTTCTCAACACAGTCCATCCATCTTTTCTTTGCCCGTCCTCTCCCAACATATCTGTCTACATTCAAAGTCATTACCCGTTAATCGAAACTATCATCCCTCCGCATTACAAATATGTAATGCGGAGGGATGAAAGTTAAATATTAATCCAATAATAATAATCCAATATTTCTGTACCGGGAAAGTCGGTTTCCCCTTATCTTCTCTGTTATTGGCGCAACTTTCAAGCTTGCTCTTTTATAAGATAGGTTGTAAAAATCCTCAGATTCTAGCAAAAGCTAGAAAGCTGTAACTATAAAAACAGCATCTAAGTATGACCATTCTATTACTACAAATACAACATAAATAAGTATTTTATTACCTAATTAGGTAACATTCAAGCCAAAGCAAGCCTGACAAGTTTTGAGGGTTGTTTAAAATAGAACTGTATATTGATGTAGTGACAGGTTGTCAGCCCATCGCCTAAATTACACTGTACTGCAACCCTCAAATGCCTTAGTTGGTTTTTACTGCATGCCCTCCCGGCCTATGTTTTTCTATCGCTCTCAGTCCAACATGGAAATAAGTGTTTTACTAGGTAAAAATAAAGAAATAACCCATTTCTTTTTAGTTTTATGAGTTTAATTCATTTTAAACACGTTTTCATTTTCACTTGCTGTATAAATATTGTATTGTACCTAAGTATTGTGTTGACACGTGCTAGATGAAAACATACAATATTTTATTAGAGTTTTCCTGTTTCAATGAAAATGGTCTTCAATTTAGGTTCTTTTGTTTGTATTGTAAACTGTAAAAGTGGTGTATATTTTAAAGTACAGCTACTTAGCTTATTTTGTTTATCTATATTTGTATTTTTTAAGAAAACTACAAATTGTAATATTATAATTTGTAAAGCCAAAGACTATTATTTTTTGTTAAGATAAGTTGAGTTATAATTTGTTTGTTTATGTTACTTATTTTTGTTATTGTTTAAATAAAAGTTTTTATTTAACATTTCTTTGATTTGATTTGATCACTATTCAGATGAAAGCGCAATAATCTTATAAATACAGATCTGGTCATACCTATAGTATTTCCAACTCAGTTTTAGAATAACGCTAAACAAAGTTTCATGTCTTTTAATCGAAGATCTTGTTTCTAAAATAAGTTTTAGCTATTATATACGACAACATAATGAAATAGTAGTTTTAGTTATAAGTATAACTAATTTGCCAACACGTACCATTTATTTTTGTAATATGTTTTTAAATAAAAAGACATGAACTTTGTTTACCTTTATTCTAAGCCTCAGTTGGAAATACTATAGTTACCTACCTACTTTTAATTATTTTAAAGCCTAGACTAGAGGGTGGTCGCAATTTTCTTAACACTCTTTATCTAGCAGCATGTCCTTGATCTTGTCTTGTATCTTCCATGCTGGACTGGGAGCGAGAAAAAAACATAGAATGTGCCAGTTGCATTTCCTCCCGGGCATGCTGTAAAAATCAGGTAAGGGATCCGAGGGTTTCAGTATATTGCAACTTAGGCGATGGGCTGACCACCTGTCACTACAGCAATATACCTACAAATCTATCTTAAATAACCCTCAAAACTTTGTCAGACGCGGCGGAACGACCTTTGTTTAGGTTATTTACGCTCTGCCTACCCCATTACGGATAAAGGTGTGAATATATGTATGTATGTCCTTGACACGACTGTACTAAATTCCTAAGGGGAGTCTGAAGGTCTTCTCAACCTATTTCAATATTTATTCGTAGTTATGGAGCATGAACATTTATTTCTGTGTCCAAGTCCAATGCGAATGAAACAAGCGCCCTTTGTGAAATGTCGATATAGAAAACTTGGTCCAATTTTCATATTACTATATATATTTTATACTTAGTTAGGCAAATGAGTTGAGACTTTGCATAGGACACATTATTAAAACAAGTATTTTAAAAAAGAATTCAAACAACACCTATAAAACATGGTTTAATGCATAAATTGCTATAAAATTGAGAATCTGAATCATATATATTTTTTTGTAATCTCCTTTTAATGACCTTTATTTTGATACCCCAATCGATAGGTTCAGTCGAAAAAAAAAATTGGAGACTTACAATTTAGCGCTTAAAATCAGCCATATTAAATTTTGAAAAATTACACCTATCTAATAACACTCGGGTGTTTGGGACCAATCGAATGATATCCTAATTGTTGAATTCCATCCAGCGGTAAGACGTATTAAAGAAATATCAATACATACATACATTCAAGTAATTGTGTATGATTTTATTATTGAATGATAGGTTAGTAAATTATAGAGAGCCCGATGGTGTAGGGGATAGGGCCGCTGCCTCCTGAGCGGGAGGTCGTGGTTCGAATCCCACCACGTACCAATGTGTTTTTTGATTTTCGAATTTCATATGTACGTTTATTCGGCGCTTTTTCCGTGCTTCGGAAGGCACGTTAAGTCGTTGGTCCCGGTTAATATCGTTTAATACTGTAGATATTAGTCGTTAAGCCATATCAGAGGCCAGTGCTAAGCATTGGCGGCTTGAAAACTCTGACCTAATCTAGGATTGGGTCTGGTCTCCCTTCTGGGTTGCGGAGGTCAGATGGCAGTCGCTCTGTGTAAAAACCAGTACCCTCGTTCAATCCCCTAGATTAGGAAGCTGACCCCGTGAAATACGGGATAAAGGCTAGGGAGATGATGAGGTTAGTAAATTATAATTTATTGTTACCAATATTTATATTTGTGCACGTCGTATCTGCCTCTCAGAATGCTATTTCACTAGCCTAGGTCTGCTGGAAAAAGGTTTCTTTTTAGAAATAAGCTGTGCCTGTTGTGTCTTAGTTTAATATGTATACGTTCTTTGTATTTTATTGTGTACAATAAACTGTTAAATAAATAAATAAACATGTATACATACGCGCGAAAAATATAACCCTTTCCGGGTAATGACAGCAGGGTAAAAACAATTCCTTGACAGTCGGGTAATGACAGTCAGGTAAAAAATAAGTTAGTAACCTTCTTGTTATGAATGCGTGTTACTGTACAGTATGTGTAGGTTAGGTACTCGTATTTCTTGCTACTCTATTAAACGAGTCTAATGTTGACCCAAGTTAAGGTGTTGATACGGCTACACTTACAATAAGGGGACACTTGTTATGTTTAGGACTCCTTTCTAGCAAGTTATGCCAAACACTGCGCCGGTAAAATGACGCCCATTTATAAATAAGTTAACAGTTTAAATTAAATAACATAATTATGCATATATTAAATATCATATACGAATAGTGTACCTATAAATGAAACTCAGCGATCCTGCAGACAAACTGCGCAAGCAATTTTGTGGGACTATTGTAATAGATATGTTTATTGTAAAATGATTCTTCCATGCTGGCCTGGGAGCGAGAGAAAAACATAGAATGTGCCAGCTGCATTTCCTCCCGGGCATGCTGTAAAAACCAGTTAAGGGATCTGAGGGTTTAAGTATATTGCAATTTAGGCGATGGGCATAACCTGTCACGACAGCAATATACGTACAAATCCATCCTGAATAACCCTCAAAACTTTGTCAGACGTGGCGGAACGACCTTTGTTTAGGTCGTTTACGCTCTGCCTACCCCATTAGGGATAAACGCGTGATTATATGTATGTATGTATAATAAATAAATACACATACATACATATACGCCACACACGCTTTTAGGTTGGTAGAACGCAAACGACCTAAACAAAGCTCGTTTCGCTACGTCTGACAAAAGTTTTGAGGGTCATTTAAGTAAGATTTGTAGGAAAATTGCTGTAGTGAATCTATGATTTCTCTCGTTCCCAGTCCAGCATAGAAGAAACAATAGAATATAGAATAGACTATAATAGAAAAAACGTTTATTCATGAAACAATACAAAACTACAGTGAAATGAAAACATAATATTTTTTTATTATTCAATAAGATATAAAAAAATATAATGTTTTCATTTCACTGTAGTTTTGTATTGTTTCATGATGAGCATTCGCTCTGATCTGTATTGCACAAGAAACGTAGCGACGCGACGTAGCGCGGAGCTCAATGTGTGCACCGCCTAGAGTAGCCTTATCAATCCCCTTGAGTAAACATATCGTTGACCCTTATCGGACAAGCCCACTTAACAAACATTGGTTTAGTTGTAAAGAGCCTTGTATCTCGATCAGAGGTCGTGGGTTCAGTTCCTTGTGCCAAAATAAGATTAGCTTTTTGCGCCGCACTTTCACCCACGGTTGATTTGTTTATTTAACAATTTATTGTACACAAAAAACATCATAAACACAGGACATAAAAAACAAAGACACAACAGACACTGCTTATTTCTAAAAAGAAATTTCTTACAGCAGACCTACAGAAGTGATAATTTTAACGATACGCGGATAAAACGTGCACAAAATTTAATAAATGATTTTTTTTTAGTAAAATACTTATATAATGTAAATCTTTTACATAAATATAAACAAGAAATAAATAAATACTTCCAATTATATACATAATCAAAAATAAATAAATACTTATAGTTATTTATATACAAATATATACATATATTTAAAGAGTTTTCCCGTGGTAACACACACACACACATAATCACAATATTTTTCCGCGATATGTGATGAGATTTGTGACTCTTGAAGCACGGTATCTCAAAATCACCTATTATTTTTAAACTTTATTACTTAGTTCTTGAGATGTAATAATATTTATATTTCCACCTCATTTCACCGGCGGCTTTATAAGTTTTTCACAGTTTTAGCACGCCTGTATCCCTAATAAAAAGGCAGAGCGTCTTAAGTTTTCCTGCCACGTCTGACAAGTTTTGAGGGATGTTTAAGATAGATGTGTATTATATATTGCTGTAGTGTCAACCTGTTGCCTAAATTACAATATACTGAAACCCCCGAATCCCTTAGCAGGTTTTTACACCTGGAGATGCAGCTGACATATTCTATGTTTTTCTATCGCTCCCAGTCCAGCATGGAAGCATTTTTTATATTATTGGTATTGATTAAACATTTTAGTGGCCCGATAAGTTCGTCCGTTATAAGTTTGTTTTACTTATCACTCGATGCATGCTAGTACAGCAGCCAAATGCGTAATTCTTGGTTTATTGACTTACTGCCTCCGTGGTCTGGTGGTCTGAGCCATGGGCTTCCGATCCGGAGGTTCTGGGTTTGATACCCAGGGTTAAGGACAAAGTTATTTTTTGTCAATTTATCACTATGTAAGATTTTCCCCCGTTTGGTTAAGACATTGCAACCTGCATCACCTGGGTCCTAAGTAATAAAACCGACGATGACAAAACGTAGTGAAAATTTGTAGTTCATTACGTAGTTAATTTGCCAACATGATACAAGGAAGATTATCCGCTACGCAATGTACTTCGAAATTATTGTCGATTTTATTAAACGGCAGGGCCCCGTTTAATAAATAATAAATTGTCCGAATAGAAAAAGGATTCCGTGCTTCAGAGGGCACGTTGACCCGTCCTGGTCGCTTTCTTTGATAGTGATCGTAACACAAAACCATAACGGAGGCCTATTAGCAGTACTAACAGGCGATTTAAAAACTCTGACACCAGGGTTCAGCGGGCCCATCGACTTGAAACACCCACACGACTGAATAACAGTCTGATGATTTTATTTCTGCTGCCCTTGTAAACAATTTGAGCTATAGAAAAAGTATAACGTGGATGCAGGACTATAATTCGCTAACAGTACTATGTTCACTTCAGTAAAACGTACCCCAGTCTGCCTTTAACAGTTGACATAGACAAACTTGTAGAAACGCTTGTGATTATTTAAAAGTGTTTTTTTAAGTGTTGTGTTGTTGTTGCGTAAAGTTTTATTTAATCTGTGTTTTATGCACTAAAAATTGTGTTTTTAAATTACTATGAAAGTAATAAATATTTTCGTGAGGTTTTTTAGAGTTTGTAGTAATTGCCAAAAAGAAATGTGATTTTTTCGTACTAAATAAAGGTTTAATAAAATTACTGTCAGAAACTTACTAGAGGTGGCGGAACGACTTTTTCGCTCATAGGTCGTTGACGCTCTGCTCTGCGCCTACCCCACTAGGAATAAAGGCGTGATTGTATGTATGTAAATATAGATTTGTTTTGTCAAGTATTTTTCCGGTTTAGGTAGTACTAGAGGCTACTTTTCTTTTCCTGTCTAGCATATTCCCAGCCTAGTTCTGGGGTCCGCTTTTCGGATTCGTCTATTACACTTTTTCCGTTCTTTTTTCTACATACATACATATAATCACGCCTTTATCCCTAATGGGGTAGGCAGAGCGTAAACGACATAAATAAAGGTCGTTCCGCCACGTCTGACAAAGTTTTGAGGGTTATTTGAGATAATTTGTAGGCATATTGCTGTAGTGACAGGTTGTCAGCCCATCGCCTAAATTGAAATATACTGAAACACTCGGATCCCTTAGCTGGTTTGTACAGCATGCCCGGGAGGAAATGCAGCTGGCACATTCTATGTTTTTCTCTCGCTCCCAGTCCAGCATGGAAGTAAGTTCTTTTTTCTTCCATATCTTTCACCACATCAAGCCAAACCTTCTTCGGCTTGCCTGCCTAACTACTAAATTAAATAAAAAATATTATTTCTTTAATTTGCATCAGTATTTTTCATTCATCTATAAAATAAAGGACTCGTTTAGAGCATGAAACTGAACAATTTTCTTAATGGAACATACATACATACATACATAAATCACGCCTTTATCCCTTGCGGGGTAGGCAGAGCGTTTAACGCCTCGTAAAAGGCGCTTTCGCCACGTCTGACAAAAATTGAGGGCAAATTTAGATTGTAATATGTATTGCTTAATGGAACGTAGGTCCAAATATGAATAAAAAATCTGTTGCCCGACAAAAACCTATGCTTCATAGAGAAAGTTGTTCATAATGACCTAAGGCTCGTATTTATAAAGATTAAGAGCGATGTTAAGTATGGATTTGACAGGTGGTTTTGTACAGAATTTACATTTCTGATACAAACTTAAATTTGCTGTCACACTTGAGAGATTATAAATACGGGCCTAAGTAAGCCCTTTTTATTTGTAGAATGAAACACGTAGATATTCAATAAAAATTGTTAGCAGAATTGTCAGTAATCACAATCATAACCTCCTTCGCACATATTCGAGGCCTAGTTATAGAAATTTATTAATTTATCTTCCATGCTGGCCCGGGAGCGAGAGAAAAACTTAGAATGTGCCAGCTGCATTTCCTCAAGGGCATGCTGTAAAAATCAGCTAAAGGATCTGAGGGTTACAGTGTATTGCAATTTAGGCGATGGGCTGACAACCTGTCACTACAGCAATATACCTACAAATCTATCTTGAATAACCCTCAAAACTTTGTCAGACGTGGCGGAGCGACCTTTGTTTGGGTCGTTTGCGCTCTGCCTACCCCATCAGGGATACAGGCGTGACTATATGTATGTATGTATGTAAATATAGAAATTTTAATAATTTGCCTAGTTCGCACATGTTTTGTACCTACATTAAAAGATCATCACCACTAAGGCTCCTGTAAAGGGCTCCAAACGCTCATAATAAGTACATACATTCATAGTGCATACAATCACGCCTTTATCTCTAATGGGGTAGGCAGAGCGTAAACGACCTAAACAAAGGTTCCGCCACGTCTGACAAGGTTTTGAGGCTTATTTAAGATAGATTTGTATGTATATTGCTGTAGTGTATGTATGTATCAATTATTATATGTATGTATGTATCAACTAGAAAAGCTGTCAAATTTGCCGACTTTAGGAAGACTAGGATTTTTCGGGGAATACCCTAACCAGAAAATGTAGTTCTGAAAAACATGTACCGGCCGCATTTATTATTTAGGTCTCATGAGTGACAGCGAGTTTGTGTTCGTATCAGAAATGTAATTTCAGTACAAACTGGCCTGTCAAATCCATACTTTTTATTAATTTTATGTTCCAATGATGATGCACTTACCTTGTATTTAAAATATTGTTATACTTAATTAATTTATCAATTATTTGTTAAAATTAATTAATTGGAAGTGATCTATACATACATATATATGTCAATAATGGGGTAGGCAGCGCGCAAACGACCTATACAAAGGTCGTTCCGCCACGTCTGACAAAGTTTTGAGGGTTATTTAAGATATATTTGTAGGCATATTTCTGTAGTGACAGACAGGTTGTCAGCCCATCGCCTAAATTACAATATACTTAAACCCTCGGATCCCTTAGCTTGTTTTTACAGCATGCACGGGAGGAAATGCAGCTGGCACATTCTATGTTTTCTCTCGCTCCCAGGCTAGCATGGAATCTATCTATCCATCTACTTAATGTTGCTCTCAAGTTTGATATCGCTTTATAATTACGAGCCGTACCGTACGTGATCTAATAGTTATAGATATCGGTATGACTTCTAATCAGATTCATTTTAGATAGCACAGTAGGTTAAGTGTATACACGTGTATCTGTTTACACATATATGTATTATTAATCCAAGAAATGGGTATTGTTTCTATACCTACCAGGCGAATAAAAAAAAAATTACCTTTCCATACAAATTGTCCGATCGAGGTGAACATTTTGTATGAAGAAGCTTCTGTTACGTCCTGAAAAAAATCCTGGTGGACGTTGTTCAGTACCATTGACCGAGCAACCCGTATCAGTTTGCGGGACGCTGTCCCTTACAACCGGTATAATTTCTAGTGTAAAATCAAAATCTATTTGTCACTTTCAGACTAAAAACATTGGAAAAAGACAGGAGATCTATTCTCTCCGGTTTTTAATTTATAGTCGGTGGTTTTATGCGTTATCTGTAATATTTATTTTACCTGCCACCATATGATATGGCGGATAAAATTGACAGAAATACTGGAAAAACGTGCAAAAGCGCGTCAACAAAGTGTAAAACCCTAGAGTAGAACAAAGTGTAAATCGCCTGTCCTTTTTAAATTTTATTATTTTGAAAGTGACACATAGATTTTAATTTCAGTTTTAGCCGGTGGTATCTAGAATCAATTATCTGCGTATATTATTGGTTTTATACTTAAAATATGAAAAAAGTCTGTCTTGTTAACTAGTACACAATACAGCTCTACAATTTTATACAGGGTGTAAGGGACTGCGTCCCATATCTGCTCAGTCAACGACATTGATCAACTTTCAAAATAAAATTTAGCTTTTCCATACAATTACCACCTCGTACAGACAAATTGTATTGATAAGCCTTGGATAAGCCATTTTGTTTTTTCTACATACATACATAAAATCACGCCTTTATCCCTTGCGGGGTAGGCAGAGCGTTAAACGCCTAGTAAAAGGCGCTTTCGCCACGTCTGACAAAAATTGAGGGCAATTTTAGATTGAACTGTGTATTGCTATAGTGACAGGTTGTCAGCCTATCGCCTAAATTACAATACACTGTAACCCTCGAGTCCCTTTTGCTGACTTCTACAGCATGCCCGGGAGAAAGGGCAGCTGGAACATGCTATGTTTTTCTATCTCTCCCAGTCCAGCATGGAAGAAATTGTTTTTTCTTCCCGAATAATTTCCTGGGGACAGTTGTTCAGTGTCGTTGACTAAGCAACTCAGCTTGTGGGACGCTGTCCCTTACACTTGATATAGAAATGTAAAATTAAATGTCCCTTGGGGATAATAGTTGGATATTTATCACGAGCTCAATCAAGTTTTATCTTTATTTTATGTATTTTTTTTATCGAACACAAGTAAAAAGTCAATTGTGGTTTTGTTATCAGTCATATCCTATTTATTTTATCTTATGCGGGCCATAAAATGAACGCTTTGAGAAAAAACATAGAATGTGCCAGCTGCATTTCCTCCCGGGCATGCATGGCACCCAGCTAAGGGATCCGAGGGTTTCAGTATATCGCAATTTAGGTGATAGGCTGACAATCTGTCCCTATGGCAATATACCTACAAATCTATCATAAATAACCCTCAAAACCTTGTCAGACGTGGCGGAACGACCTTTGTTTAGGTCGTTTACGCTCTGCCTACCCCAATAGGGATAAAGGTGTGATTATATGTATCTATGTATGTTATTTTATTGGTTAAATTGTATTGACATTTTCAGCTATTGCTTCATTTTATCATTTTACATTAGTTTTGACATTGTGCTTTATTGTGTGTTATTTTGACATTAGCTATTGCTACATTTTGGTTTATTTTATTACTTTGTTTGACATGTTTAAATTACTTTTATTATATTACTTGATATTTTTGACAATCATATTATCCCTGGTCATTTTTGTTATTTTTACAATGTAATTATGAAATTGATAGTATGAAATAAATCAATCTAATCTAATCAATTTCAGGCTTAGCATTTAAAAATCTCATTTCTTATTTATTTATTTAACAATTTATTGTACACAAAAAACATCATAAACACAGGACATAAAAAACAAAGACAACAGGCATTCTTCTATATTTCAAGTTTCATAAAACAAATAACTATACTATACTTCCAAGCTGGACTGGGAGTGAGAGAAAAACATAGAATGTGCCAGCTGCATTTCCTCCCGGGCATGCTGTAAGAACCAGCTAAGGGATCTGAAGGATTCAGTATATTGCAATTTAGGCGATGGGCTGACAACCTGTCACTACAGCGATATACTTACAAATCCATCTTGAATAACCCTCAAAACTTTGTCAGACGTGGCGGAACGACCTTTGTTTAGGTCGTTTACGCTCTGCCTACCCCATTAGGGATAAAGGCGTGATTATATGTATGTATGTATAAAACAAATAAAAGTGAAAAACATACTTCAATAAATCACATTTCTTAAACCGTTTCCTAAAACAAACTGGTTTCAGGTTATGAAAACATTTTTTTTTATAACAATACGATATTTTGTGACATAAAAATACTAGTATAATGCCTTGATGACCTCCTATGATGATGAAGACGCCATTTATAATTAGAAGAAAGCTATGGAAATTATGCTACGGTAAGTCTTTTTACACTCTGTCAACCCCGGAAGGGATAGCACAGGAGTGATGTCAATTACCCAAATTATACCTACAATAACACAAAACTTCTCTTCCATGCTGGACTGCTAGCGACAGAAAAACATAGAAAGAGCCAGCTGCATTTCCTCCCGAGAATGCTGTAAAAATCAGCTAAGGGATCCGAGGGTTTCAGTATATAGTAATTTAGGGTATGGGCTGACAACATTTCACTACAGCGATATACCTACAAATTGATGTTAAATAACCCTCAAAACTTTGTCAGCCGTGGCGGACCTTTGTTCGGGTCGTTTACGCTCTGCCTACCCCATTAGGTATATGTACAAAACTTCGTCAAACCTACATGGTAATCGTTGCTAAGTATTTTATCATCAATTTATGAATACTTGTTCATCTTTCAATAATAATAAAATAAAACATACACGTAGGGAATTGATCTAACGACCTCTGGATCGAGGGCCCAAGGATCACACCACCGAACCACGGAGGCAGTTGTGTCTATACGGGGTGTAAGGGACAGCGTCCCGCAAACTGATAGGGGTTTCTCAATCAATAAAACTGAACCACTATCAGCAATTTTGCTTTTTCATACAAATTGTCTAATTAAGGTGGTAATTTTGTATGAGAAGGTCATTGATGTTTTCGTCTCCTGAAAGAATTTCCTGGTGATAGTTGTACAGTTTCGTTGACTGAACCCCAGTATCAGTTTGCGGGACGCTGTCCCTTACACCCGGTGGAGTATGATGACTGAAACCCGATCTTGGTATTTTCCGAAAAGGTGTGGTCGGTATTGACGCCGTGGATAGAAGTTTCATCAATCACAAAAGGTGACAAATAAAAATAGACTATGGTAGCAATTCGTAGTTGCAAAAATCTATACATACATACATAAATCACGCCTTTATCCCTTACGGGGTAGGCAGAGCGTTTAACGACTCGTAAAAAGCGCTTTCGCCACGTCTGACAAAAATGAGGGCAATTTTAGATTGTAATATGTATTGCTATAGTGACAGGTTGTCAGCCCATCGCCTAAATTACAATACACTGTTACCCTCGAGTCCCTTTTGCTGACTTCAACAGCATGCCCGGGAGGAAGGGCAGCTGGAACATTCTATGTTTTTCTATCTCTCCCAGTCCAGCATGGAAGTAAAAATCTATACCTGTCATTTTCTATCATGAGAGAACAGAAAGAGACGGCAATCATTTTAGTCCAGATTTAGTTAACTTATGCACTCTACCATGCTGGCCTGGGAGCGAGAGAAAAACATAGAATATGCCAGCTGCATTTCCTCCCGGGCATGCTGTAAAAACAGCTAAGGGATCTGAGGGTTTCCGTATATTGTAATTTAGGCGATGGGCTGACACCTTGTCTCGATAGCGATACATATTGCAGTATTATCGCAGTAAGTAACAACTGTGTGTTGCTGCACAAAGTTGTTCAGTTTCGTTAACTGAGTTAAAGCTAACCCGTTATAGCTGTGGTCTATTTAGTTTCCCATTAAATATCCCCTCGTTAGGGTGCCATAAAATAATGTACAAGGAAAAAAAATATGCAATAATAAATAATAGAAACATTATTGTAAAGGTACTAGTCGAGGTTGGACTGCACGCTGCATTTCTTTGCAGCGTGCAGCGGCAGTCGGCAGTCGCTAATCCGAGTTGGACTGCACGCTGCAAGTTCCGAAGTGTTCCGATTCGAACTCGAGAGATAATGTGTTGCCAAGTCAGGTAAATAAGAATGGCATACTGGCTGTCGCTCTGTATATCGCTATATAGACTTAGAATGGGAATGAAAGTACTTATATTTTACTGTTTTTTTTTTTTATTTCATCACATTAAGAATACAATTAAAATAGACTGCAAGTGCAAAATGCAAGAATAATGAAACGCATTGTGTTTGTGTCAGAAACTCGTACTGGGACTACTTATTGACTATCTGCTCATTTTTATCAAATAACCCTCAGAACTTGTCAGACGTGGCGGAACGACCTTTGATTAGGTCGTTTACGCTCTGCCTACCCCATTAGGGATAAAAGCGTGATCATATGTATGTATGTTTTTCAATATGACATTCTGCAAAGAAATGCAGCGTGCAGTCCATCCTCGACTAGCACCTTGGAAACCACAATACATATAAGGAAACAGTATATCATTAATATAGGTAGGTTAAAATTGGATGCAATAAAAATAAATTAGTTCAAACGTATACATACATAAATCACGCCATTTTCCCCAATGGGGTAGGCAGAGCGTAAAGGACCTAAACAAAGGTCATTCCGCCGCATCTGACAAAGTTTTGAGGGTTATTTAAGATAGGTTTGTAGGTATATTGCTGTAGTGACAGGTTGTCAACCCATCGCCTAAATTACAATATAATAAAACCCTCGGAACCCTTAGCTGGTTTTTACAGCATACCCGGGAGGAAAAGCAGCTGACACATTAGGTATATGTTTTTCTCTCGCTCCCAGCCCAGCATGGAAGATTTTAAATAATACACACACACACACACACACACACACACACACACACACACACACACACACACACACACACACAATCACGCCTCCATCCCCAATGGGGTAGGCAGAGCGCAAACGACCCAAACAAAGGCCGTTTTGCCACGTCTGACAAAGTTTTGAGGGTTATTCAAGATAGACTTGAATGTATATTGCTATAGTGACAGGTTGTCAGCCCATCACCTAAATTGCAATATATAGATACCCTCGGTAGCTGGTTTAAATAATGATGGACTGAACTTATGTATTTTGTCCTTTTCCAGGTTTCCGGCATGTAAACCTGGTGTACGCGGTCCCACTATGGCTGCTCCTGGTTTGGGTGTCCTGGCAAGTGTCGGGGGTCATAAGCGAGGCGTTCAGACCCCCCCGACCCCCCGACAATGACGTCACACACTTCCGCAGGAGCAGGAGTCTTGCCCACTATTTGGATGACATGTAAGCGATTCTGGATTAACACGCTAATAGACAGCGGGCTACGTGTTATAGATAAAACGACCTTAATATATGAACAAAGTTTCAGCTGACAGGAAATCATTTACGAGAAGCGAGCACGAAAGAAAGAAAGTAGAATCAATACGTTACGTGAGCGAAGTGAGTACGAAATTTCACGAAAGTTGAATCAATCGTTACGCCACGAGCGCGAAGTTTCATGAAAGTTGAATCAATTCGTTACGTGAGCGAAGCGAGCGCGACACTTCACAAACAATTATAGAAAACACCTTAGAAGCTTTAAATAATATATATTTATATTATTACACGGAAATGTACAGAAATGTCAACAAAACAGTATAATATTTCTACATACATACATATAATCACGCCTTTATCCCTAATGGGGTAGGCAGAGCGTAAACGACCTAAACAAAGGTCGTTATGCCACGTCTGACAAAGTTTTGAGGGTTATTCAAGATGGTTTTGTACGTGTATTGCTGTAGTGACAGGTTGTCAGCCCATCGCCTAAATTGCAATATACTGAAACCCTCAGATCCCTTAGCTGGTTTTTACAGCATGCCCGGGAGGAAATGCAGCTGGCACATTCTATGTTTTTTTCTCGCTCCCAGTCCAGCGTGGAAGAACAATAATATTTCTACTGTGAACAATTGCTGGAATTTGTTTGAAAAAACCTTCTATTGACTGTTATCGACAGGGTTCGATAAATTGGACTCGATTCTAGATTTCATCGGCTAAAACTAAAAATAAAATATATCTGTCACTTTCAAAATAATATAAGTAAAAAAGGACAGGCGATTTATACTCTATAGTTTTACACTTTGGCCTTTGACGCGCTTTTGCACGTTTCCCCAGTATTTCTCTCAAATTTTATCCGCCATATCATATGGAGGCGGATAAAAATTGCAGATATCGCCTAAAACAACCGACTTTAAATCAAAAATCGGAGAAAATAGATCTAACAACAAATATATATATTATGTATATATTATATATTCTCCGATTTTTGATTTCAAGTCGGTTGTTTTAGGCGTTATCTGCAATTTTTATCCGCCTCCATATTCTTATATATATATATAAATATATATAAAAAGAAATTATTCCTTATTCGTAGACCACACATGAGAGATTTCAGATTGGAATGTTTATTTTGCTGTAGTGTTTAATTTTCGGGGGTCTATTGTAGGTAATTGATAAGGTCATCGCCTAACGGACCAACTTATTAATTTCCATCTTCGTTCTCATGGCTAAACTACGTATAGGATCAATTGGTTCGTTACAAATGATAAGGAACTAATTCATACTAATAAAATTGACGTCTTGGTTGGTGGAAACGATCCGACTCAGACGCAAGTCAGCAAAATTAATAAACTTACTTTAGCCTTGTTGCTAGTAGATTGATAGTGAGGTGAGGGTAACTCGACGTTGAATCACATATATTTACTAATATACCTACTACATACCTGCCATTTTCCAACGCATTTTATCTGTGCCCCTCTCGTGGAAATCAAAACCTCCACCTTCGGAATAATAGTCAGAGGATCCACACTAGACCACATAAGCATTTACGGTTCTCAATCTTTGTTACTTCCAGAGAGCTCCTCATAGAACCCTCATCTCTACCCTGCTTAAACCTTGAAGAGATCCCAGTGTTGGTGATGGTAGCAAGTACCCCCACCAACTGGGAGCAACGGGACGCCATCAGAAGTACTTGGGGGAAACATCTGCCCACCTACTTCATCCTAGGATTAGATGGGAAGAAGGATGATGATCATTTGGTGAGTGTTCTTTTTCTTTGTCTGTAGTGTGGGTTTCGAGTCAATCGACCTGGTGTCAGAGTTTTCAAACCACCTAATAGACCTTTGACATATGGTTTGTGTAACGACCACTATCAAAGACAGCGCATGTCCTTCGAAGCAAGGAATCTTTTTTCTTCCAGACATTCAGGTGATTTAGCCAGCATGGTCCTAACCAAAGTGGAAAATTTTCTTCTTCGGTTGGGAAAGGACCTATGATGCCTGTTGTTAAATCAGACACGGTTTTTGTAATGACCATTGTCAAGGAGTGACCAGCAACGGTGGAAATGGTGGAATGTGTTCTCCAAAGTAAGGAATGGTCTTTATTGTCAAAAATATTATTTGTGATGGTAGCCAAATGATTATGATAGGTGTATACTTACAGCGACGAAGAAATTTCTTCCACCTGACCTATGGAAGTGGGAGTTTTATCTTCAAATCTAACCAATTGTTTTTCTTGTTTCATTTTCAGATAGACAGTTACGTAGAAGCAAAACAGTTCGGTGACATGGTGGTGTACGATTTCAAGGACCACTACCAGAACCTGACCCTCAAGACTGCTCTGATGCTGAAGTGGACCCTGGACCGGTGTCCTCAAGCGAAGTTCTTTTATAAGGCTGATGATGACATCATCATCAACCCTTGGGTGCTGAAGCAAGTGTTGACTGAGAGAAGTGATGCTTTAGTTTTAGGTGACTATGCGGTGTAAAGGACATCATCTCACAAACTGATAGTGGTTGCTCAGTCAACGACACTGAACAACTTTCATCAGGAAATTCTTTCAAGAACAGATTTTTTTTGGACATGCAAAAAAGAAATTCACTTACTGAAAGAATTTCCTGGTGAAATTTGTTCAGTGTCGTTGACTAAGCGAGCAACCACTATCAGTTTGTGGGATGCTGTCCCTTACACTCGGTATATCCTATTGGTACTTTATGCAAATAGTCATCTTTTTGTGTGGGCTTCGAGTCCGTCGACCCGAAGAACTCTGGTGTCAAAGGTTTTGATTAGGCCTCCGACATGGTTTGTGTAACGACCACTATCAAAGACAGTGACCGGGAATGAGAGCTTAACGTGCATTTCGAAGCTCAGAACCCTATGTCTTATCATCAGCCTGTAATGGGGAATATCTTACAAAGTGATAAATTGCCATATATCAACTTTGTGTTGGAATCAAACTCACAAACTCCAAATTAGGATCCCAAGGCTTAGACCACTAGGCCACAAAGGCGATAAACAGACATACATACGTATAATCACGCCTATATCCCTGATGGGGTAGGCAGAGCGTAAACGACCTAAATAAAGGTCGTTCCGCCTGGTCTGACAAAGTTTTGAGGGTTGTTTAAGATAGATATGTAGGTATATTGTTGTAGTGACAGGTTGTCAACCTATCGCCTAAATTGCAATATACATAAACCCTCGGATTCCTTAGCTGGTTTTTACAGCATGCCCGAGAGGAAATGCAGCTGGCACATTCTATGTTTTCTCTCGCTCCCAGTCCAGCATGGAAGTTAAAAGGAAGGCAGGAAAAAAGTTACTAAAAATTGCATCTTCCAGGAAAACTGAACACAAACTCAACTCTCTTCAGAGACCCAACCCACAAATGGTTCTTACCCCGCTGGCTCGAACCTGATGACGTCATCCCCTCTTATATTGCTGGTCCAGGCTATCTTATTAACGGTATGTATTCTTCTAGGTTATGTCCACAACAATGCATGGCTCCATAGAGATGAGCACAACAAGTGGTACCTTCCAAGATGGCTATGCAATGAAGATATGATACCGCAGTATGTGACTGGTCCAGCGTATTTGATTAATGGTCAGTTTTATAGTTTTGAGTGGTCTTTGATAACAGCACACGCATACAAATGTTAACTTGCACATTATAAAATAAAAACATCGGGTGCAAGGGATAGCATGCTACAAACTGATAGGGGTTGCTCAGTCAACGACACTGAACAACTTTCACCAGAATATTCTTTCAGGAAGCGTTTTTTTCTTGCTATTCCATTCAAATTGTCTGATCATAGATAAAATCATAAAAAAACAGTTTCTGAAAGAATTACCTGGTGAAAGTTGTTCAGTGTCGTTGACTGAGCAACCCCTAGTTTGTAGGATGCTGTCCCTTACACCCCGTAAAACATTTTTTAGACCTAAGGAGAAAGCAATGCACGAGTCACTTAGAAAATGCATGATGGTTCAAATGTGTATAATTTTTTCGTTTCGAGTTTCCTTGCCCAGGAGTTTCTTCGATCCCCTCAAGATGGAATCACTATAGAAGTGTAAATTTTCTTTTTTCAAAATACTATTCTTTTCTCTTCTTTATTCCATGCTGGCCTGGGAGCGAAAGAAAAACATATAATGTGCCAGCTGCATTTCCTTCCGGGCATGCTGTAAAAGGCAGCTAAGGGAACCGAGGGTTTCAGTATATTGTAATTTAGGCGATGGGCTGACAACCTGTCACTTCAGCAATACACAAATCTGCCTTAAATAACCCTCAAAACTTTGTCACACGTGGCGGAACGATCTTTGTTTAGGTCGTTAAAGCTCTGCCTACCCCATTAGAGATATAGGCGTGATTGTATGTATGTATGTATGTACTATTCTTTTACATTTTCAGGTGACGTAACCAGGGAAATTTTTGAGGCCGCCATGGATGTGCCCCTTCATAATATAGAGGACATATATTTCACTTATAATGTGGCCAAGAAGACTTTAGGATATAACCTGACGCACGATTCTAGGCTCAGCTGTCACAGGTAAAATTCGTAAAATCACTACATAGTATAAAATAAAGTCGCTCTCTCTACCCCTATAAATCTTTTGGACTACGCAACGGATTTTGATGCGGTTTCTTTTGATGGATAGAGTGATTCAAGAGGAAGGTTTATATGCATAATACATGCATAATATAGTAGAGAAACACTGATTATTTTCGTGCGAAGCCGGGGTGGGTCGCTAGTTTTAATTATATTTGTAGGTATACTTTTCAGTATCACGGGTCCATAGGGACCCGGTCCTTTGAGATATACGTGGGGCCGAAGCCAACATCTCAGAGGCCTTTTTATACCAATTATTATTATTAGCAATGTTTCAATTAACATTGTATTTTTTTTTAGTTTATTGCGCTCAGTAACTGTAGACCCCCGATCAACGTCTCTGAAGTTTCGGAGATTATTAAATTATTTGTGCCATGTAATTTTGTGTAGCAAACAACAAATAAAACGAAAAGATTTTTTTAAAAATATGGGTTTGCTTCTTCATCTGTCGTGTGGTATCAGAGGTTTTAAACCGCCTAGTAACACCTAATTAGCACAGCTAATATGCCTCTGACATAGTTTTTGTACAACAACCACTATCGAAGACAGCGACTTGGAGTGACAGCTTAACGTGCCCTCCGAACACAACACAGAATCTTTTTTCTTCCAAACAGTCAGGTGAATCAGCATGCAATATCTTTACCAAACTAGAGAAAATCTCACAGAGTGTTAAACAAATATCTACCTTGTATCGTAATGGGAATCGAACCCAGTACCTCCGGATCAGGAGCCCATGACTCAGACCACTAGACCACGGAGGAAACTGTCCAACCGTATTGGTCTTGGTATTATCCACCGTCTGGCATTCTGTCCAATGCCTCACCCATCTTAACTTTAATTATGTGTTTAGGGTTCCTTACCCAAAGGGTAAAAACGGGACCCTATTACTGAGACGGCTGTCCGTCCGCCCGACTGTCACTAGGTTGTATCTTATGAACCGTGATACTCGTAGTTAGACAGTTTTTTTGCAGATGATGTATTTCTGTTGCCGCTATGACAACAAATATTATGAAGAGAATAACACAAATATTTAAGAGGGCTCACAATACAACAAACGTGTGAAACTTTCTTGCACGAGTCTGAGTCTGAGTCTTGTGTATACGCCTGAAAAGGCAGTTTTTAGTGATACCTTATAACAATGTATAAAATCTGCAAACATGTGACCTGGATTCTATACTCAATAAATCATTCATTCATTCATTGACTCATTTGTTTCTTTTTTTTTTATTTCAGGCCCAGACCAACATGGCTGCCAATCAGCTGTGCTTATTGGCCGTACGGCTCGATACACAGCCTCAAGCCGAACGAAATCAGACGGATTTGGTCCTACATAGAGGACATCGGGCGGGAATATTCCAAAGGGGAGTCGGTGTGTTCGTTCTATAATACATTCCTGAAGAGATTTGTACCTGTGTATTAAATGCATTAGAAACTATTTTTTTACACGAACAGTGTCGCGAATGGTGCCATTAAACTTAAAGACATTTTGGTCAAATAAAAAATATACATACCATCATCATGTCCCTAGTCTTATCTCGTATATCATAGGGTTGGCTACCTAATCCAGGGTTCTGGTATTTACGCAGAGCGACTGTCATTTGACCTCCGCAAAGAAGAAAAGAAACCAGGCCCAATCCAAGATTAACCCAGCCGTCAGAGTTTTCAAGCCGCCAATGCTTAGCAATGGCCTCTGACATGGCGTAACAACTAATATCTACGATATTAACCGGGACCAACGGAAGCACGGAAATGCTCTTGATCGATATTTTATCCTAGATTTTTGACATCCATATATTGTGATGAATATCGATTTTTTATGATAATTTGATAACATAAGAAAATGAATACCAATGAGAATTTGTTGTTTTATATTATACTAGCGACCCGCCCCGGCTTCGCACGGAAATTATCAGTATTTTTCTACTATATTATGCATGTATTATACATATAAACCTTCCTTGAATCACTCTATCCATTAAAAGAAACCGCATCAAAATCCGTTGCGTAGTTTTAAAGATTTATGCATACATAGGGATATAGGGACAGAAAAAGCAACTTTGTTTTATACTGTGTAGTGAGTAGTGATGAAGAGACAGAATAAATGATCAGTATTTTTGTTAAAATATATATTTATTGTAAAAAAGAGTGTTTTTTTTATAATATCCTTCTCCTAAAGTGCTGTGCTGTCAGTCAGTGTAACTGCCTCCGTGGTGTAGCCATGAGCTCTCGATCCGGACGTCCTGGGTTCGATTCCCAGGGGGAAACACAAACTTGATATTAAATATAAACCCCAGTTTCAGTCTAAATCTGAATTGTCCGAAAAGAAAAAGGATTTCGTGCTTCGGAGGCACGTTAAGCCGTCGGTCTCGGTCGCTATCTTTGATAGCGGTTGTTACACAAACCATGTCAGAGGTCTATTAGCTATACTATTAGGCGGTTTTAAAAATTCTGACACTAGGGTTCATCGGGTCGTCAAGAAACACAGGTCAAAATATAAAAAAAAGGACCCTACAATCAATATACTTAGCTGTTGACACCTATGGGAGAACCAATTTTTTTTTTATATTTCGACCTATGTTCCGAAAGTTGCTCAGTTTTTTGGGTAGCTTCTTACCCTATAGTTTAGTCTGCAATTTTTTTACTTCTGGTATAAACAGAGAGCAGCAGATACATTTCCTGGGGTTACTGCTGTTGATACATACAGTACAATACAAATACAATACAAAAGATTTTATTTTTCTTTCACATAGAAGTAAAACTTAAAACTAGGTGAAACTGACATAAATATATTACAATATATCTATGTGAGAGACTGGTGTCCGTACAAGGAGACCTGTATTACAGATCACCAGACTCTTCGCACTCCGAACCTGATGGCATCACAGAAGCGGCCGGTACATAAAATATATTTTACCAACTATGAGATGTTGTTAAAAAGTTAAAACAAAAACTAATTGCTGATGCATTTTTTACAGTAAATGAATTTTTGACATAACTTTGTTTTGGCCAGGCCTGACATTATAGATGAAATTATATAAATTAAATTAATTATCTTGTATTTTAAAATGACATGACATGACTAATTCTAAAACAAATTTTGTAATTATGTTATAAGTATAATGCATTATGTGACGTGTAAAATTATTACATATTTTATAAATAAATTATTGAATTTAATTGAATTGATGAGAGATACAATTAATTAATTAAAATTTGACAGCATCCACTGACCGAGAGTTTGAGATATTATTTGATTACATACGGGGTAAGGGACAGCATACTACAAACTGATATGATAGGGGTTGCTCTGTCAAATATACTGAACAACTTTCACTAAAATACTTTCAGTAACTGAAAAAAGAAATATCTTTTCTATACAAATTGATCACCGCGATCAGACAATTTGTATGGAAAAGTCTGGTGAAAGTTCTTCAGTCTCGTTGGCCAAGGAACCCCTATCAGTTTGTGGGACGCTGTCCCTTACACCCCGTAACCTTAGATTACATTTCTGCTTACATCATGGCATGTTGAGATACCTGACCATATGCGTTGTAGCAGGTGTACTGATAAGAGTTAACGACCATGTTCTTATTGCTTTTGTTTTTAACTACATTGTTCTATTGGCTTCATTGAGATGTGCCAGGGGCGGATTGAGAGTGCCTGATTAAAAAATCGTTAATATTGAGATTAATATCAACTTAACATATCATACTTCCATGATGGACTGGGAGCGAAAGAAAAACAAAGAATGTGCCAGGTGCATTTCATCCCGGGCATGCTGTAAAAACCCAAGGTATTGCAATTTAGGCGATGGGCTGATAACCTGTTACTACAGCAATATACCCACAAATCTATCTTAAATAACGCTCAAAACTTTGCCAGACGTGGCGCAACGACCTTTGTTTAGGTCTTTTACGCTCTGCCTAGCCCATTAGGGATAAAAACGTGATTATGTGTATGTATGTTATTAATATCAATGACATCACCATCCCGTGGTATAGTTTAACATTACCTTTGAGGCTTCTGGGTGTTAACAATGGGCGTTTTTCTACTTGCCGGCACGGCATCGGCACGGCTTTGATTCGCCGGTATCGTCGCCGGCCTACCAAACTGCATATGTTTTGTATGCGTACGTAGCGTGCGCGTGAGTTTGTGCACTCAGAGTGGAGCTACGGGATCGTGACGATATCGTTAGCGTACTGTTGCCGTGCCATCTAGTGGAAAAACAAGCATTGTTGATATTGTCTCGGTCATATCTAGCGTCAAGGCGTCTAAAGGGTTATGAGAAAAATAAATTGAATTCTGCATATTATTAACCCTCAATCACGGCATTTCATGCGAGATTATACAATCTCTAAGTACGCTGCTGCCATTTTCCAGAAAATGTCGCTTGACTTTTACAATACCTGCAGAAAGATAAGGGGTTGTTGTTGATGCTATTTTGTCTCAGCATAAGCACCGCACAAGAATGTTGTTACATTATTACATAAATTACACTAGAAAAATGTTTCATTATTTGTCCTTATGATGCCTGAGTCCGTCCCATGGTTTTCCATAATTTCACCTCAATTTCAGAATACAATATAAGCGATTGCCAATCCATCGTTCTTCAGTCATCTAACCATGAATAAGTTGGTAGCTTTCTCAGCAGCGGCAGTTCTACTGGTTTTGGTGCAGCATAGCTTTGCTGGTAAGCCATTCTTTTTTTACTATAATTGAGAAATACCGGGTGTAAGTGTAAGTCTCAGCGTCCCACAAGTTGATAGCAGTTGCTCAGTCAACGACATTGAACCACTTTTACCAGGAAATTCTTCCAGGAAGTGTAAAATAATTGGCTTATCCATACAAAATGTCCACCTCGATCAGACAATTTGTATGGAAAAAATATCATTTCCTGAAAGAAAAAGTTGTTTAGGCTCGTAATTATGAAGCGATCTTAAACTTGAGAGCAATATTAAGTATGTATTTGAGAGGCCAGTTTGTACTGAAATGACATTTCCAATACGAACTCAAACTCGCTGACACTCATGAGCGCTGATTATAAATACGGCCCTTAGTGTCGTTCACTGAGGAGCTGCTATCAGTTTGTGGACACTGTCCCATACACCCGATATGAAGAGCAATGTGAAAGTTACGTGACAGTATCAGACTGGTCAACAATAAATACACTTGAATTCTAATTAATAAATTCTTTGTAACATTTTGATGTATCATTTTTGCATTTGTATTTTCAACAGGCGTGACACAGTTTTATTTCCCAATCAATTTAAATTGTTTTCTGACCATATAGTTTTCACATTGCTCATGTCATGTAAATAAAAAGAAACATTTTACATCAAATGCTATACTAACCAATTTAGAATTTGTAATATTTAGTTCTACCAATGCAGTGTACAAAATTTTTGTATATTGATAGTTTTCTATCAAAGTTTGAAATATATAAATCCAGTTGATTATGGAAGAGAGGGTGAATAATCAACAAAAGAAGAAAACACCAAACAGAATATCCTTCTGGAAGGTAATGATGAGTAGATAAACTCTTTTTGACAAGGGATAGAAGAAATTGAAAGGATAAAAGCAGGGTAAAGAAGAAATGCCTAGCGCTTCCAAATTAATCAACACAACTTGAAGGATATATCTAGAGCAAATCTATGACTGATCATTGATGATGGAGGTACCCGGACGTCCCACATATTTGACATCACTCTGGGCAAGCGTGGTATAGCATGATGGTATTCCAGTTGTAAGGGACAGCGTCCCACAAACTGATAGGGGTTGCTCAGTCAACGACACTGAATAACTTCCACCATAAATTCTTGCAGGAAGAGAAATAAAATGGCTTTTCCATACAAAATATTCACCTCGATCGGACGATTTGTATGGAAAAGCTAATTTTGTTTTATAACTTCCTGAAAAAAGTCCTGCTGATAGGTATTCAGTGTCGTTGACTGAGCACCCCTATCAGTTTGCGGGACGCTGTCTCTTACACCTTAGTATTCTCAGAAAACGCTGCTTGCTCTCTGATTAATCCCTTAGTGAATTTGTCTCTTCCCCAATCCCTTGGACAGAGTCAGGGCGGTGCAGTTCTGACCCGTAAATTTATATTGACCCATATATTTAGTAATTTATAATTCCTACATGATTTTATGGAAAACATGTCTTACGATTACTAAGCTGATGCTCAGAAATCCTTTTCCGGCACACTGAAACCAAAAATATTTAAAAACCAAAGGTTATATTTTAATTATTAAACTTTTAGACATATATTTCCAACGCCAACCATTAACTCAAGAAGCAATGGCAGAGTTCAAAGAAATGGAATTTAAATGTGTTCCTGGACGCACAATAATTAAATTTGAAGCACCTAAAGTACTGGCTGGTGATGATGAGAACGAAGATGATGATGGAGAAACAAGAAGAACTCATATGAATTTTTTGAACTACGGCCAGAAAGACGATTCTTGTCAAATATGCGTATGTTCAGCCGAAGGCAAAGACGAATACTGCGTAAGACGACCAGCGGTTAATACCAACGAATGTCTTAGAATGAACCATTTTATGGACGAATTCAACAAGAATATACCGTTTTCTCATGACAGGGATCTTAGTCAAATGATTAGAAGGAGAGGTCAGTGCGCTAAAAGCTGTGCGCCTGATTTCACTGGTGATCAATTTCAATCAAACAAATATCATATACGATTCGTATGATAGATGTTTTAGACAAAAAATGCAACTTTGTGTGTCTTGTAAAGAACCTATCAATGATCATCAAAAGGTTTATTTATAATAGGTGAATGTCTATGTTGGTCTTATAAAAGATCAACTCTTGAACTCCTTAAATTTTTACTGGTAAGGTAGGTAGTATATTTTCCTCTTCCGTTTCCAATGCAAATTTTAAAATTTATCACAGAATGGATCTGGCACAGAGACGAAATCCCTTATGAACCCGACGCAAAATGCTACCGTGGAACTTCTTACTATACGAACAACCCTAAAGCAAATAATACTGAGATCGGCGACCAAGATTCCGATGTTGATTCCTATCTGGGTTACGAGAACAGGACCATTTGCTATTTCTGCGTTTGTTCTGCAAGCGGGAATGAAATAGCTTGCATCATCCGTGACCCTTACTTCTGCGATTACTATCGAATGTTGAGCCGTGACGATGAGGCAGCCAGGGATATGTACGCCAATGAGTTTGGGGAAGATCGACCAGCTTATTTCAGATTGATTTCGCAAAGAATGAGGAGGACTTTGGACGAGGGCGTTTACGATTTGATCGATACTGGTATGACTACCACAAGGGTCGCTTTTGGGGTCCGCTTTTCTTCTTTCTTGTGACTTGCTAGGGTATTTATCAATTTGATTGGTCGTGTTTGTTTACAATATTATTTTACTACTTTTGCGTAAAAGTGTGGTCATAGCAGCGTATCACCTCTTGCAACCAATCTTATGTTTGTATTTAAAACTTTGACAGATTATAAAAGTGTCGTTTCCAGAGGACAAACAAAATGTTGATTGTATGAATCAGATAATTTATATTAGATCAGGAGAAATTCATTATCCAAAACCACTCCAAAAAATATTTTTTCGGCTTGTAAATAAGATTGGTTGTTGCAGGGGGAGATACGTTGTGCTGTGACCACCCATCGGGTCATCGGCAAAGCTTGCATCAGACGGTGCGAAACCGGGTGTGGCAGAACATGAGGCGCAAGATCCCGCGGGAAAATCTGCTCGGTCAACGACCGGCGCTCAGCGGAGACTACGTGGACTTCGTCGTGAATAATGATAAAAAAAAGTAATTCAGCCCTCTGAAGACACACACGCCATAATCAAGAACGCTGATGGCATAACTGTGATCAAAGTTAAAACTCTTGATACAGCAAATTTTAAAGGCACGCATGATGAGACTGATAGTATAAATTTGATCAAAGTAAAATCTTTTGATACACTAGATTCTAAAGAAGTACATTATGTAGCAAAAGAACATTATGTAAAAAACATTATAATATCAATACCTAACAAAATGAAAGATAACATTAAGCAGAATACAAATACGATCAAGAATGAAACTACCCATAACTTTACAAACCACTGTCAATTTGGTTGTAACGATGATAATTATGCTGGAAGACCGATACCTCTTAATAAACCTTCAAAACTCGTCTTAAAAATTAATCAAAATAAGAGAAAGACAATCACCTTGAGAAGAAATTTTAGGCCATCTGTTTCATATGACTAGAAATCAAATGATATGGGTAGTTCTTCTGCCGGAATTTATTACCATTGTTACATAAAAACTGTTTTATTGTTACAAACATAATTAAGTGGCCTACATCCAAAAAGCTATATATTATTCACATTTAAAAGCTTGTACCTGTAAAATTATTCTAGTGTAATGTTTTATCGCGGAACATACTCGTGTCATTTCCGTCAATCAGGAGAACTACTCATCTGAAGTAATGAAAACCTCTAAAAGTGTTGTGTAAAACGAAAATAGTGCTGAAGTTGAAAAAAGTCAAGGGAAAGTATTTACAAAAAAATTAGTAGCTGCTCCTTAAACAGAAGAAGATCTTTATTTTTATGTTTTAGCAAAGTGTGTTTTCAGAGTTTTTTTAAAGTATAGTGAAGTGTTTTTTATAAATAATAATTTATATTTTTGTAACTTTGTACATACATTGTGGTCTTTTAATTAAAAACAATTAAAACATATGTGATGTTATATTTTTTACTTCAGTTTAATTTTGTTTACTCTTATTTTATGATTTTAGTTAAGTCACTTTTTAACACACAAAGTTGCACGTTATATTTTCCTATTGTTTTGCACCTTTGAATGTTTTTTCTGAATGCACCAGTGAGTTCAGCTGCACTGCACCTAGTTTTTTATGCACGTGATTAAGTTCCTCAATTTCATGAAAACGTAAGTATCGATACAATATGTATGTATTTTCTTAAATGCAATGCAATAGATTACTCCAGCCGTATATGTTTCTGATATCTGTGATGGTGATCATATAACAGTTTAAACGGATTAGACTAAGAATACATTTCCTAACATTAACCTTTTTTAAAAATGTTATTGTTTATTTACTTAATGAACAAGAAACCATTTTCTTTGAATTCTGTTTATTTTTAAATATTGGAAAGGTACAAGTTATTGCATTGTGTGTTCGAATCATATTTGTGGTATCCAAAAACTATTTTAGTTTTATCCAATTGAAATTAACGTCAAATATTGTTTGTTTTTGGCAGAAATCTATATCAAAAGAAATAAATCTATATAAATAGGAAAGTTAATACTAAAAGCACTTCCATACGTTTATTATTCGTGGTTTAGTGTCGATTCAGGTGAACGAATAATTTTAGAAATGTTCTCTCCTAAATCGACATCATCGACACGAAATATTACTTCATCAAAGTTTAATATTCCAGCTGGGGCAAAAGTTAGTGGTTCTTGTGTGCCGTATGCTTCTGAATACACCGATTGCAATAAAGGTAAGTCACATTTGATAATTTCATATAAACAAATATTTAGGCTTTATCAAAATTCAAACGTGTCCCTAGTACTAAACCCCCAACAAAAACAATAGAATCTACAGCTGCTGCTTAACGATAGGCTTACAGTCGATTCTTGCTTTCTAATGTGCTCCCAAAAACAGATGCAACAACAATGACTTTAATGAGGCCTTTGACTCTGTACTAGCCATTTGTGATTGTATGTAGATGGACTCTTACGAGTGGACACCTGTAGCAAGTGTCAAAAAAAGTGTAGTAGTAGCGAAAATATAAGGTGATTGATATACTAAAACGCTTCGTATATCTTTACCTAATTCCTCAGACAACCAATGCACTGGCTGCACTCGCTGTACCTGCTCTCCGGATGCAAATTGGGTCTGTAAGAGGGTCCGGGAGTGCCCCAGAGAGTATGACTCCATTGATGAGAGTTCAGTTGACAATGCTTTTAATAGTCTTCTTCATGGTGAGTAACTATTTTAAGAATTTATAAAATATTCGGCAACTTACTTGTGGGTTTGATAAAGGTATGCACCTCGACGTTTTGACCCTATTCGAGGATGTATTTCAGGAGAGAAGAAAGTCACAGTCCTCTGCGCGTCAAGTGCGACTTTCGTCTGCCAGTGAGTTGCCGAATATTTTATAAATATGAATAACACTTGTTCATTGTTAAGTGATAAAATTATTTTCTTCTCTAATGAAGACCAAGGTCTACTAGAAGTGAGATGATATCAAAAGGGATTTAAAGGATGCCTGTAGATGGGACATTTAAGGATAGGTATATATCATCTGACCATCTATCTGTGTATATACAGAGCAGACTGAACAGATGAGGTGGCGTAATGACGAAATATCAGTTTCTTTTTAGCTATGTCTTATTGTGGCTAGAGCTTAGACGCTTTTGGTCTCTTCTACCTGTATGGATAGTGATAATAACAGTCCCATAATCCACAGCGAACTTGGTGAAAGTATTCATATCTTAAATATCAAGAGGACTTTTGTTGATCCCGATGACGACTATTGTCTTCCTGTGAGATGTAATCTTGTGACTAGACCAGTCTCTTAACATTAAATTATTTTTATGAATTAATTGGTTATTTCTATTCAAGAATTCCATTCGAAGAACAATCACGAGGAAACACTGGAACAGATATCTACAGCAAAACCAGGAGAAAGCATCTTAGGTAACGGATGCACATTTTTAATGTTTCTTTGAACTAAAATGCAATTTCTAACTATTATCACTATTTTTATATAAATATGTGATGTTAACAAGCGTTCTGATTTATAGTGTTTGTTTTTCAGGGTATTTGATTGCTGTATAGTAAAGGCACTGATTTGCACTTTTCATTTCATTTTTGCACATGCACTTATTACTCGTAAAGGGAAATATCAGGTAAGGAATGTTCCAATATCATATTATGTTATTCCGCATAATTAGCTTTGATAATTTAGTTGCAGATAAAAAAGATGAACTGGATTTAGAAGGAGAAATTTTGTCTTTGCTAAGAGAGAAACGTTCGCTAAGTAAAAAAGACAAAGAAGGAAAACGAAAAGCTAACGACATAGATGTAGACAAAAAGACAACTAATAGTACTGAACCTGAGTATAATGGTACGATAACCTTTTACAATACTGTTGATGAGTTAAATGAAGGTAAGAAACATTTTTGATTTTAATATACCTACGTATTTAAGTATTTTATTTTCTTCTATGCTGGACTGGGAGCGAGAGAAAAACATAGAGTGTGCCAGCTGATTTTCCTCCCGGGCATGCTGTAGAAACCAGCTAAGGGATCCGAGGTTTCAGTATATTTTAATTTAGGCGATGAGCTGACAACCTGTCACTACAGCAATATACCTACAAGTCTATCTTAAATAACCCTTAAAATTTTGTCAGACGCGGCGGAACGACCGTTGTATAGGTCGTTTACGCTCTGCCTACCCCATTAGGGATAAAGGCGTGATTATATGTATGTATGTATGTTTTTGGTATGATTCAATTTGTTACGATTGTATATTTAAAAATGTTGGTTTGTCAATTTCAGATACTCTTAAAAATTCTAACGTATCAGGAACACTTGAAGCACGAAAAGTAGACATCAATATACCATCGCGAAGATCAGACATGTTGAAAGACAATGCAACATTTGAGAATGACCTTCAAATAGAGTATATTAAGCCACAGAATTATCACCAAGCTATTGATAACAAAATTGACAGTAATCATAGTGAAAATGGCATTGATTTACTTGAACAGGCAAAGATTGGTATAATCACTAATATGACTCAACAGGAAAAGGACAAAGATTTGTCTAAAGTTGTTGTTAATGAATTAAAAGTTGGGTCAGAGTACATTGGAGACAGAAAAGCGCCAGTGATGTCTAACATAACATTCACTCCAGAAAATGATACTCTAACTGCAATGGCTTTTATTGCTGGAAACTTATTAAATAAACTATGGGATATGGAAAAAGAGGCAAGCGATGAGGCATTGGAATTTGAAGCCATGAAAAATGAGAAACTGCAAGATTTGCTTGAACTGTTTAAGGAACCACTAACGATGAGACAAGAAGCATTCTTGAAAAATGCTTTAGAATCACTTTCAAAGGCAATGGATAACTATAAGGACGCAAAAAATATTTCGATTTGTGAAAGTATTAATGAAGCTAAAAAGTTCATTAAAGAAGCCGAAAGTATGAGTTGGGAAAGGTCTGATGTAAAAATACCTGAAATACAAAATAAGACAAATCAGCCTGTGAAACAGAGTCAAGACACAACTGCTCAAGCTGTTAACAAAATGAATAACATCTTAGGTTTGATGAAAAAATATGAATCAGTTCAAAAACAACTGATATATGTTAAAAATAAAAATGGAAAGTCAGGTGATGAGTTTATTAACAACTTTCTAAGATCTGGTGGCGATTACATAGAAAATGCTACAGAAAACAATAATTCGTCTTTAAGTTTATTTGGTAAAGTTTTGGAAAAGATAACAAAGCTATTGTTACCGTATAAAACGAACAAAAAAATTATCCATAAAATAAGAAAAATGAATATGTTGGTCAATAATGATCATGTGATTAAGAAGAAAATTAAAGATATATTTAATACAGATGTTGGTAATGAAACACTTACAATGAAGGATAGAATCATTTTAGATTATTTGTCTAAAGTTAAGAAAAATCCTAAAATCCTTGAAGATAGCTCTGATGAAGGATCATCTTATGCAGAAAAAGATATTTTATTAAATCTTTCTGAATTTTTCAAAATGAAATCATTAGTTGACTTGGTTAAGATGTTAGATGTAGATAAGAAACCAATACGTGAACACAATCTTAGGTCCAAAGTTACTACAAATAAACCACAAATGACCACTGAAATAACATCAACTATAAATACCGATTCCACCAGTGAATCAAATATTAAACATTTAGAGACAAGTACTTTAGAAAGCCCCAAAAAGTTCTTCAATACTAAGGACCGATTCAAGGCGCATTTAAAAACAATTTTAGACGATCTGGTTGAGTTGCACAAAGAAGCAGGCCACCCTGGCAAAGACATAGATTTTGCTAACGCTCTCCCTTGCATTTATAATATGCTAAAAGGTAGTGATGTATTTAATACGTCCAGCCCGTCTGTTGATCCATACAAAAAGTTGTCACAGGTATTTGAAGATTTGAAGAAGGAATATAAAGTTGCATCAACTGCCATTACTCGTAGAATGAATAGGAAGGAACTCATAGATATGTCCAGACGAATGCCAAAGTCAGCTTTAGTTTGGGAAAGAGTCGTCAAAAATGTTGATAAACAGCAAAATCAGAATGCAAGGAGGAATTCTGAAATAAAAGCTCCTACACCTATAAAAGAGTTACTGAAAAGATTGGAAAAAATAGAAGCATTAAGTAGTGTAAACTCTGATTTAGTCATAAAGAAGACACTTGATCCGACAGAGCGGTTAATGTTGTTAAAAGCATTTCATGCTGAAAATCAAAGGAACTTTGACAGCCTGAAAGATATTAAAGCTTCATTAGAATTGATTTTGAGTCTTCCAAAAGAGCAGCAAGAAGATATAAATGATTTTGTATACAAATCAGCTAAAAAAACTAATTTCCATAAAAAAGTTTTACAGTATATAGAGCAAAATAAAAATGTAAAGACAGTGCAAGCAACTGTAGCTGGAAAACGAATTGAAATAGAAAATAAAGCAATCAATGTTGAGAAACCAAGTGCCAAACTAATAACAGATCAAAAAGAGAATAAAATAGACACTAAAGAAGTAAATACAAGAGTTAAGACAATTAAGTTAACAAGAGATGTAGTAATGAATCAGTTGATCAAAAACCGAGTATCCGCGTATTTAAAATCAATACAAGGAAAAACAGATATTAAAAACGATCCGAATTACAATATTGCAAAGAGTATTATGCTAAATATAGATAGTGGTAATTCTCACCTTGCAAAGCAATTATACAAAATATTCGTTACAAGCAAAAAACAGACTTCACAAAATGCTGTTAGTGATAAAAGTCTCAATGAGAAATTATTTAATGATAAACTTTTCAATGACCAACTAAAAGCTGAAAAATCTTTACCAGGTGAGTGATATTGTTTTCTGCTCTTATCATAAAAAAACATATAATAGTCGACACCATTAGTTTGCATGTTCATCTTATATTATCTTCAACAACCTACTGTAGCAAGTAGTAGATAGCTGTATTAACAATCAAGATGTGTGTAATCACTACCGGGTGTAAGGGACAGCGTCCCGCAAACTGATAGGGGTTGCTCGGTCAACGAAACTGAACGTCCCGCTGTCCCTTACACCCGGTAGTGATTACACACATCTTGATTGTTGAAAAGTTTTATAAGGAAGCACATGCAAAATAATGCTCATGTCTTTTGTTATACACAACGACGCTGTCCCTTACACCCCGCATATTTCAAGCTAAATTATATCAAAAATAGAGGATAAAAAGGTTGATCATGAAAAAACTCTGGTCTAGTTGGTAGAGTATCAAACGCTTACAATGTGATTTTTTTATTAGTTCCAGATGCAGCGCCTCCTTTGCCACAATTATCAGACATGTTGGCTAATGTAAGGCGACAGGCGATGTTCGACAAGCAGCCGCTAATACATTTCGAAGATCCAAGATTCTTAGGTAAAGATCATGTAGTAGCGACACGAAGAGAACAAATGCTCAAAAGCATGCTGGCATCCAAGAATTTGAAGTATAATATTTAGTATTACCGTTGTAAGATCCTTAATTTATTGTGATTTGTATTGTTTATACTTTTCGTATTAAAATGATGAAATGGACTTTTTGTTATTAATTCTAAAACAGCTTTCCACTCAATTATTTCACCAGAGTAAGGTACACTTTTAAGAATTTAGTCTAGTAGTTTTATAGAAGAACATCCACATAAAACCGTATGGGTAGAAATAAACGACTATTTAGCTATGGTTATGTTGTTATTCATCACTACATAGTATAAAACAAAGTCACTTTCTCTTTCCCTATATCCCTATGTATGCATAAATCAAGAGGAAGGTTTATATGTATAATACATGCATATGTCAGAGTTTTAAAACCGCCTAGTAGCAGTAGCATTTTATGGTAATATGTTACAGGTACTACATGGTTTGAAGAATCACTTTTTTATCTTATCTTATGTAGCAGTATGATTGTATTTTTTTTATTATAGCCTGAAATAGGAATTCATACTTTGCATATTATAATAAATTCTAGGTTTTCAAGTTCATACTTTGTACTTTATTTAACTCTTAACTATATAATGTCTTTTATTCTTAGCTATTTTTGTCTTCTTATGAGCTATTTTGTGGGCTATACTTGGTTTTGTACTTGTGTGCAATTTGTTATGTTTTTTTGGCTGCTTAAAAGTTGTTTTAGCTGTGGTTTTTGATCCGGGATGAACAGTAGTCACTTTTTTGTTTACATTGTTATGAGAAATACTCCTCGATATTTTCTTCTTGTAATCTGTAAACATAATAGAAATATCATGATTTCATGGCATTTCATAACTGCCTCCTTGGTCTAATGGCTAGTGCCTTGGACTCCTGATCCGGAGGTCCTGGGTTTGATTCCCAGGGGGGGAAACACAAAGTTGATATTTGAGAATTTATCACTTTGTGAATTTTTCCCTGGTTTGGTTAGGACATTGCAGGCTGAATCACCTGATTGTCCGAAAAAAGAAAAAGATTTCGTGCTTCGGAGGGCACGTTAAGCCGTCGGTCCCGGTCGTTGTCTTTGATAGTGGTCGTTACTCAAACCATGTCGGAGGCCTGATAGTTGTGCTACTAGGCGGTTTAAAAAATCTGACACCAGGGTTCATCGGGTCGGTAGACTTGATACCCACTCGACAGAAGAAGCAAATTTCATGGCCATTCGAAATAACATCACATTATTCTAAAGTTACATGACAAAAGTCAATTGTATAATAAAGACTTACCTATTGTGCTATCTTTCTTATTAATTTTACCCTTCTTAGTCTTGCTTCCTTTAGCCATAGCTGGGTGTACCTTTCCTCGTAAGTATTTCGGAAGAATATTTTTAATACGCCTGTTCATTTTATTATAATCTTGGTTCGATCTCTTATTTCTTGAAATTATGTTTAGGTCAGTTTGCCATCTCTCCATAGTGTCTTGCAATTTCTTTTTGGTCATTTCTTCAACGTTTTTCTTAGCTATCTGTTTAACTATATCAGATTTAGGAACTTTTCTACGCAACAGTTTGAGAATATCTCTTTTGGAATTCGTTAGCAGCCTTTTTATTTGACTCATAAAAGAATCTTTCTTTTTATGTTTAACTGTACCATTATTTACTTTGAAATTCTCAATATAGTCTTTAATTTTGTCCAACTTTTTGTTAATATTCATCACAATATTTTCGCCGTCACTTTCTTCCACTGGTACCATTCTCCTACCTCTAGCAAAATCGATAAGGGCTAGTGCATCATTCATTTTTGCGATATCTGCAGACATTAACAAATGTAGTCTTTTCATATTATGCAATTTGTCTGCTGCGGGACTTGATTCAATAGTTGATGTTAAAATATGCCATTGACTTCCAACATTCCTCAAATCATTCGTCAAGTTATAGTGAGGATCGTAAATTCTTAAACCTGTTCCTGCAAAGTCATCTACATAGTTCTTCTTAATAATTCTTCTGATCAACCTTGTAGAATGTGGAGATGCTGGTTCTAGAGCATCTTTGGATCGATTAGTTTTGATTAAAAATTGTAAGATTTTAATAATTAAATTTTTGACACTATTGTTGTTCAAATTATCAATGTTTCGTCTTGAGTGAAGAATGTTTGATTTTGGACGGAAACCAGTCTTATGAATGTAGTGCTTCAAAGATCGTATGAGGAAATTTAATTCCGATGGGAATTTCGTAGTGTTGTTGTGAAGATGTTTTAAAGCGAGAACGTCTCTGATAACTTCGTAAACATCATGTTTGAGTTTATATTTATATTTGTCATTCAGTGTAAAGTTGGAACCTTTTAAACTATGTGGTTCATGGTGATAATTTCGAATGTATTCTAGTTTGTAAAATTTTAAGGGCAAATCTTTGCTACTAATGTTCAGTTTTAAATATTCTTTGTGCGCCTGTATAAATTTCACAAGATTTTCTCTCATTTGAAGTATTTCTTTTATCTCTTTTTGCTTATTTTCAAGCATTGCATCTAGAGGGTCTAAGACGCCTTTTTTCAGATAATTAACAGAACCAGTTGTCGTTGATATTATTTTGGTAGAATTTATTGATGCAGTTGTACTGTTATTTATATTTGTCAAACTAGACTGTATTTGATTAGTAGAAGATGACACGTCTCTTTTCATAACATTGACAACACTAATGTCCAACTTATCTGTATCATCAATTTTATTGTTATTTAATTCTGGGTTACCTGTAAAAAATATCTTTGAAATCAGTTATAAATGTTTAACAATTAGATGATGATAAGCCTTCCGATTCTGACCGATTTCGGCCAGGGCCACTTCAACTCTTAGTCGGTACGGCGCTCGAGCGGCCTTCTTCTTCTGTCGAGTGAGTATCGAGTCTATGGACCCGATGAACCCTGGTGTCAGAGTTTTTAAACCGCCTAGTAACACAACTATCAGGCCTCTGACATGGTTTTGTGTAACGACCACTATCAAAGACAGCGACCGGGACCGACGGCTTAACGTGCCCTACGAAGCACGAAATCTTTTCCTTTTTCGGACAATCAGGTGATTCAGCCTGCAATGTCCTACCCAAACTGGGGAAAAATTCACAAAGTGATAAATTCTTAAGTATCAACTTTGTGTTTCCCCCCTTGGGAATCGAACCCAGGACCTCCGGATCGGGAGTCCATGGCACAAGCCACTAGACCACGGAGGCAGTTATTAGACCACGGAGGCATTGGGGTTTACACTTTATTATCAGGTTCAGATTCGTTCAGACTCGTGTTGGCCGAAAATGGCTGACGTAGTCAATTTATTTTCTTTATTTCGCCGTTAACATACGTGCGCACTAACAATTAGAATTATTATGTTATACGCTAATATGTTCTCTAAAATCCCATTTGCTGGCATCTAAAATTAGGAAAATATATTGAAAAAGTAAATTACCTGTATAATTTTGCAAATCAACCATATTCGCTGTTTCAAAAATATTGAATAAATTTTCAGTTGGCTGTTGTAGATAATTGTCAGCGACATCATTTGCTAAAGGAATTGATTGACCATTTGTAGATGGTGTAACAATTTTTTCAAAATTATTATTACCTGGAAAATTATCTAATGTGGAAGTACTAAGGGTGTCTCCGTAGTACTTATCATCGTACATATTGAATTCTTTATCAGAATATTTTGGATCAATGTGATCTAGAAGTGGCTTCCTACGAACATATGTTTTGTTGTCCACCTGCATGTTACTGTATACTTCTTCAAAAGCTACATAATCTGGGTTAGATATCGTAATTATATCGTCTGGTGGCAAATTTTGTGCTGTTAAACATAAAAAAAAATCATCTTTCGTTATTTTTTTTCTTATTTTGTTCAAAGTAGTCAAATTATAATGTGAATACTTACCAGTAGGTATCACAATTGCTTCTGGTGTGGTGGCATCATAATTTGTTTCCTTCACAGTTAGAGTATTATTTGAACCCTCTGTATTAAAAAGCGGATGCACCTCCTTAACCCATTCAGAGAGTTCCTCAAAAGTTATTTTGTTTTTTGGCGTGTTCACATCATTGTCATCAGGGTCTGTAGATTCCAAAATACTATGTGACGTTGTTTCTGTATTGATGAGGTTTTCTTTCGATTTATTCCTTGAAATCCATCGTTTCACTCTGTTGTTTTCAAAATCTAAATTATTTGCTTCAAATATGCCCGGTAGAGTGTCGTGTATTAATGAGTGAACTATTAATTTAATAAGTCCTTTGTTTTTGTGACCTTGCGTAGTAGTTTCAGTTTCGTCTAAGTTCGGTCTATCTTCAAAGAGCGTGTTTGTGTCTTCCGGTTCCTCATCTGTAGGTGTTGTCTCATATACACTAAATCTGCGTTTATCATTGTAATTGTCATCCATTTCGATTTCTGCGTCTTCTAAAGAACGTACCGAATGGTAAACTGATCTTTTTCGTCTAGTAGGTTCTGAAATTAAATTAAATGAAAACATGAGCGTAACAATGCCTACCTCAACTTTAGTATAATGAACTGTACAATAATGAATGACGGTAATCCGTTGTAGTGACAGATCACTACTGAAGTCTGAAAATGTAATTATGATGTTTTATTTTCTGTCGATTTTGTTTTCGAGTAGACAAACGACCAGATGAACCCTGGTCTCAGTGTTTTAAATAAATATATATAACAACATTTAAATAATTGCCTCCGTGGTCAATTGGTTAGACAGAGCCATAGGCCCACGATCCGGAGGCCCTAGGTTCGATTCCCAGGGACATATAGTTGATATTTGTAAATTTATCACAATGTGAGATTTTTCCCAGTTTGATTAGAACAATGCAAGTCGAATCACCTGATTGTCTGGAAGAAAAAAGATTCCGTGCTTCGGGGGACATGTTAAACAGTGGTCGTTACACAAACCATGTCAGAGGTCTATTAGCTGTGTTATTAAAAACTGAGACAGGGTTCATCGGGTCGACTGACTCGATACCCACACGACAGAGTTTTTAATGTACATTTTAGGTAAAGGCATGATTATATGTATATACGTATTTTTGGTAATAGAATTGTTCAGTTGTTGAGTTGTGAGAAGACTAAAAAGGATAAAACCTTTTGAATTAGTTTTGTGACGTGACAATGTAATAAAGTGTAGTGAGTGCTATACATACAATACAATACAATACAATACAAGATACTTTACATAAAGAACACAAGAATCCCTTAATAGAGACAATATACAAGACAAGACACATTCTTAGTTTAGTCTACCTAGCAAATTAAGTCAAAGTAAAATTACTAATTAAATTTAAATTAGGCTAGATCGTAATTTTTAAATTATGTTACCTTAATAATAATAAATCATTTTATTTCAGGCAATATTTACATTAGTAGATGTTAAATAATATAACCAGAGGCCCATAGAATATATATCTTACAGACTAACATACATATTTATAAATACTTAAATACTACTCTACTCTATCTTCCATACTGGACTGGGAGAGAAAGAAAAACATAGAATGTTCCAGTTGCCCTTCCTCCCGGGCATGCTGTAGAAGTCAGCAAAAGGGATTCGAGGGATACAGTGTATTGTAATCTAGGCGATGGGCTGACAACCTGTCACTACAGCAATACACATTACAATCTAAAATTGCCCTCAATTTATGTCAGACGTGGCGAAAGCACCTTTTAGGAGGACGTTTAGACGTTTTACGCTCTGCCTACCCCGTAAGGGATAAAGGCGTGATTTTATGTATGTATGTATGTTAAATACTACTTCGACGTATGGACGACGGCAGGAGGTCTGTAGCCTTAAGGGGATCTCAGGTGCACGCCAGCGCCCTCATCAATTAAATAATCATTACTCACTGAAAACTCAATTAATTGAAAATCCGGTAGATCAGATAGACGTATAGATACTGACATTTATTTTAAGCATTATAAATTAATGATTCAGTGTTCACTGCAATTATAGATAGCAAAAGTGCTAAAAGTGGCCGTTTTTCGCAATTTTTCTATCTGTTACTATAACAAACTATAAGTGGCAACTTTATGAGGTTCTAAATGACCTTCATTGCTTTAACCTCAATCTGATCTACCGGATTTTCGATTGACTGTGCTTTCAGTGAATTATGATTTATTGACTGATGAGGGCGCCACTTAGTCCAGGGAAGCCCCTTAATGGGTAAAACATTTACAAAAATAAAAACTTGTTGAGTGACTCGAGTATACGCATGTTTCAGATTTTTTGGAGATTATTATTTTCACAAACCAGTAGTCGTTCCTTTTACAATTATTTATACATACATACATATAATCACGCCTTTATCCCTAATGGGGTACGCAAAACGTAAACGACCTAAATAAACGTCGTTCCACCACGGCTGACAAAGTTTTGAGGGTTATTTAAGATAGATTTGTACGTATATTGCTGTAGTGACAGGTTGACAGCCCATCGCCTAAATTACAATATACTGCAACCCCCGGGTCCCTTAGCTGGTTTTTACAGCATGCCCGGGAGGAAATGCAGCTGGCACATTATATGTTTTTCTCTTGCTCCCAGGCCAGCATGGAAGTTTATGTATTCATCTCATATTCAGTAATTATTCATACCTTTATTTAAAGTTTCGATAACTGTGGCTAGGGTCCTCTGGTCTGCTACAATCCGGAGCAGCTCTGGCCGGCAAGTCTGCTCCGCGGTGCAGTTCCAGCGCCCTCTACTGTCGCAATCGCAAGTCTTGCAGCCCAAACATATGTTTTCTGTAAGAATATGATCAATCAATCAATCAATAATTCTTTATTTGCATAAACATGGTATACAAAGATGTAGATTTTTGAGTAGTGCTTACAGATAACTTATAATTAGAATGCAAATTTCTTTTAAACATACATACATACATAAAATCACGCCTTTATCCCTTACGGGGTAGGCAGAGCGTTAAACGCCTCGTAAAAGGCGCTTTCGCCGCGTCTGACAAAAATTGAGGGCAATTTTAGATTGTAATGTGTATTGCCATAGTGACAGGTTGTCAGCCCATCGCCTAAATTACAATACACTGTAACCCTCGAGTCCCTTTTGCTGTCTTCTACAGCATGCCCGGGAGGAAGGGCAGCTGGAACATTCTATGTTTTTCTACCTCTCCCAGTCCAGCATGGAAGTATTTATTTATTTCTTTTAAAAATATTAAGAAGTTAACAAAATTACAAATATAATAATCATTCTTTTATGTCACGTCATATCTATCATAAGCTAATATACCTGAGTCACTAAATTAATTATTTATCAATTCATTGATGTCATAGTAGCATTTTTCGCTAAGCCATTCATATAATTTAATTCTAAATAATCTATTATTTAAACATTTACCGGATCGCATTATACCGGGTGTAAGGACAGCGTGTCGCTAACTGATCTCAGATTGCTAAGTTAAACTGAAAAACTATCAGCATGAAATTCGTTTAGGAGTTAAAAAAAAATACCTGCTTGTACAAAATGACCACCTCGATCAGACAATTTGTATGGAAAAGCATTTTTTTTTTCATTTAGAAAGAAAAAAGTCCTGCTGATAAATGTTTAGTTTCGTTGACTGAGCAACCCCTTTCAATTTGCGGGACGCTGTCCCTCACACCCTGTATAAATCTATTAGAACATAAAGTAATGGTAAGTGAGTTTATGCGGATGATTTTTGTTTATGACACCATGCCTATCTAATTTTCCTCAAATTTTGAAAGAATTTTGGGAATATCAAATTCAATGGATTATAAAAATTAAAAACAATTTTGATACTTTAAAATTCAGTTAGTCGACTGATTTTATTAGAGAAACCCATCTTTGTAAAACTAAAATGATTTAACTGCATTCTTTCTAATGAAATTAATATATTTTACAATATTTATTTACCTTTGGTACAGTCCGTGTATTTGGAAATGTATGGAATACATTCTGCCATATAAGCCTCTGATTTCCCTGTAAATAATAAAGTTATATATAAGATAAGATAAGATAAGAATATACTTTATTGCACAGAAAAGACACAAGAAAAAATAAATATAAAATATATATAAAATATATTCTTTACTAGCGACCTGCCCGGCTTCGCACGAAAATTTATCAGTGTTTCTCTACTATATTATGCATGTATTATACATATAAACCTTCCTCTTGAATCACTCCATCCATCAAAAGAACCGCATCAAGTTGCGTAGTTTTAAAGATTTATGCATACATAGGGATATAGGGACAGAGAAAGCAACTTTGTTGTATCCTATGTAGTGAATATGCACACATTATTTAAAATAAGCAATAAACTTAAATCTATTTTACAAAGGTGAGCTTATCTATATAAAGAGATCTCTTCCAGCCAACCTATAAAACTGAAAACGAGATGAATACATACTGGTATAGTTCTAAAATTATATTTTTTCCATGCTGGACTGGGAGCGAGAGAAAAACATAGAATGTGCCAGCTGCATTTCCTCCCGGGTTTGCTGTAAAAACCAGCTAAGGGATCCGAGATTTTCAGTATATTGCAAAACTTTGTCAGACGTGACGAAACGACCTTTGTTTAGGTCGTTAACGCTCTGCCTACCCCATTAGGGATAATGGCGTTTTTATATATATGTATGTTTGTAAAATTATTCCGTGCTTTGGAAGGAACCTTAAGCCGTTGGTCCCGGTTAATATCGTTTAATACCGGAGATATTAGTCGTTAAGCCATATCAGAAGCCAGTGCTAAGCATTGGCGGCTTGAAAACTCTGACCTAATCTAGGATTGGGTCTGGTTTCCCTTCTGGGTTGCGGAGGTCAGATGGCAGTCGCTCTGTGTAAAAACCAGTACCCTCTTTCAATCCCCTAGATTAGGTAGCCAACCCCGTAAGATACGGGATAAGGCTAGGGAGATGATGATGTATGTAAAATTATATGCAAGATGTCGCTAGCATCCACTCATGACGATCTAAGAAACCGCCATTCGCAAATTTCGTCGCTCAGGATAAAAGCCCTGGTAACCTAGTTATACTTCCATGCTGGTCTGGGAGCGAGAGAAAAACATAGAATATGCCAGCTGCATTTCCTCCCGGGCATGCTGTAAAATCCAGCTAAGGTATACGAGGGTTTCAGTATATTGTAATTTAGGCGATGGGCTGACAACCTGTCACTACAGCAATATACCTAGAATTCTATCTTAAATAACCCTCAAAACTTTGTCAGACGTGGCGGGACGACCTTTGTTTAGGTCGTTTGCACTCTGCCTACCCCATTAGGGATAAGGGCGTGAATATATGTATGTATGTAACCTAGTTGATTTAAGTCGTTGGGACGGTATTCCAAAGGCGCAGGTTCAAATGTATACGGTTGATATTTTTGATTTGATGTTTCTCATATTTTGGAAATAAAGTAAACGGATCAAACTCATGCCATTTTCACTAGAACTAAGGATGCCCTTTAACAAGGTTGCCATACATGAAACAATTATACTGCGAAAATGGAGGCGCAACTTTCTACGCCCAGGCAGATTTAATGTGGCAACACATTGATCATTTTGTATGAAAAATTATGGTGTTGCCAGTTTAAATAATGTAGGTTACGTTTTTTGTCGTAGTATAATAATAATAATAAGCATTTATTTTCAGACACAAGATCCATCAATACAGTACATATGATTAAAAATAAATATAATAAAAATACAATATAATATTATAACAATATCACACACTATCTCAATGTCATAATTGTGTCACAAATCTAAAGTTAAGTTACTAGCTGTAGTTATTGTGCGAATGGCCAAAGTGTGGAACTCCCTGCCTGCGGATCTATTTCCGGAACGTTATAACCTGGGCCTTTTCAAGGCGAGAGTGAAAAGGCATTTTCTAGGCAATCATGCTCCATTATAGTCTACATCATCACTTACCATCACGTGAGATGGCGGACAAATGATTGCCTATCAAATATATATAAAAAAAAAAAAAGTCTAAATTACCTTTTCCTATCATGGTGAAAACCATAGAGTCTAATGAGGATCGCAGTTCAGGGTTTTCGGTTTTCTGGTCTCCTGGTACATTTTCTTTCTGCAGGATCTTATTGGTTTCTATGTAGTACTCGCATCTACAACAAAATATAAACATTACGCTAAATAACTATTAGCAACATTTGCAAGTGCTTCGCTCTTTTGAGCTATAAGCTCTCAAGAGTGACAGCGAGTTTGAGTTCGTATCAGAAATGTCATTTCAGTATAAACTGTCCTGTCAAATCCATACTTAATATTGCTCTCAAGTTTAAGATCGCTTCATAATTACGAGCCTAAACAACTTTTTCTTTCAGGAAATGATATTTTTTTCCATACAAATTGTCTGATCGAGGTGGACATTTTGTATGGAAAAGCCAATAATTTTACACTTCCTGGAAGAATTTCCTGGTAAAAGTGGTTCAATGTCGTTGACTAAGCAACTGCTATCAACTTGTGAGACGCTGAGACTTACACTTACACCCGGTAATTTCTCAATTATAGTAAAAAAGAATTGCTACTTAATATTGGTCTCAATCTTGAGATCGTTTTATAAATACGAGCTTTAGTTTGTTTGTATCGGAACGGAATTTAACTGTTTAGGAACAGCCAATAGGCATGATCTATGCAGAGTGGTCCTCCTTGATTGTCAAGCTTCATCAGGGCTGCACTGCGGAGATCATGCCTAACGGCTGCTCCTAAAGAGTTGGATTCTGTTCTGATCCAAACAAGCTAAGCTCACAAGAGCGTAGCATTTGCAAACCAACTGTCATGCGGACACTTCCGCATCTGATGAGTTGAATTGAAGACGAAACAGTGGCGAACAGGGAACAGATGCGTTTCGTACATACATACATAAAATCACGCCTTTATCCCTAATGGGGTAGGCAGAGCGCAAACGACCTAAACCAAGGTCATTCCGCCACGTCTGACAAAGTTTTGAGGGTTATTCAAGATAGATTTGTAGGTATATTGCTGTAGTGACAGGTTGTCAGCCCATCGCCTAAATCACAATATACCGAAACCCTCGGATCCCTTAGCTGGTTTTTACAGCATGCTCGGGAGGAAATGCAGCCGGCACATGCTAAGTTTTTCTCTTGCTCCCAGGCCGGCATGGAATGGATGGAGATGCGTTTCGTGTTCTTCGATATTAATTAGGAAGACCATAGAGCCTTTAAATCATGAGGAACATTCTGCCTGGCGTGAATATAATCTAATCAATAAAGCTCATAACTACAAAAAGTTAAAATCGAAACTAGAATTGAAATGAGTGAATTTTTTGCCTTTCCCGCAGGCGTTTCAATGGCCAACTTAATAGCGGTGTGCTGACGAGATATGTTCTTTCCGAGCTCTCTTAGAGATAACCAATAAAAACATAATCTGTCAATAGGTCAATACAGTAGTCACGCCTTTGGGGTAGGCAGAGCTTCAAATACTTCATAAATTAGAAAAATCTGAACTAAATCTTTCAATGATCTCGATTCAGGCAGAAATATAATAGTGAATTAGGCCCGTATTTGTAATCGGCACTTGGGACTGACAGCGAGTTAGACCTCATAAATGAACATTATGAACTGTCAAATCCATACTTGATACTGCTCTCAATCTCGAGATAGCTTTATAAATATGGACCTTAGTGATGTCACTTTCTCAACTTTGACGTCCTTTAGAATAAGAACAGGATAGTAATCAAATACATGCCTTTGAAATTCCTGATCTGTTATACGCCTCTCCGCGAGCGGTGGCGCCCTCACTCGTTAAAAAATCATAACTGGCAGAATACAGGCATTTTCAAAACATTTTTCTGCCACTTCCTTAGATTTAGACATCAGGATTTTTTAGAAGTAATAAATTGAGGGGCAAATAGTACCGGGCAGTTACTATAGAAATTATTGCTAAAAACGGCCATTTATGGCGGAAATTTAAAAGTAACTCCAGAGTACTCTTTGCTCCTCAATTTATTACTTCTAAAAATTCCTCAAGTCTAAATCTAAGGAAGTGACAGAAAAAAGTTTTGAAAATGTCTATACTTTGCGAGTTATGATTTTTTCACGAGTGAGGCCTCTTATGGAATGATGATCTTAAAATATGTATGTACCTTTGATAAACAATAAACTAACTAGATGCACAATCTCACTCAAAACGTGTCCGCGGCAAAAATCTGCCCATCACGTCAATCGGGGACAATTTTCATTCAGTATTTATCACCTTGCTCGCTCGCAATTTCTTCCATGCTGGACTGGGAGACATGGAAAAACATAGAATGTTCCAGCTGCCCTTCCTCCCGGGCATGCTGTAGAAGTCAGCAAAAGGGATTCGAGGGTTACAGTGTATTTTAATTTAGGCGATGGGCTGACAACCTGTCACTACAGCAATACAAATCATTAAAATCTAAAATTTGCCCTCAATTTTTGTCAGACGTGGCGAAAGCGCCAGTTACGAGGCGTTTTACGCTTTGCCTACCCCGTAAGGGATAAAGGCGTGATTTTATGTATGTATGTATGTATGTATGCTCGCTCGCGGCTCGTGACGTGCCACAATGACGAAGTGCTCAGTCAAAATGATAGTATGTGCGAGTGCTATTGATATTGTACCCTTTCTTTGACGTGATAAGGTCCAAATTAAGGGTAAAATGTATACCAGCCCACTAGTTCCTTTATCCCTTACGGGGTAGGCAGAGCGTTAAACGCCTCGTAAAAGGCGCTTTCGCCGCGTCTGACAATAATTGAGGGTAATTTTAGATTGTAATGTGTATTGCCATAGTGACAGGTTGTCAGCCCATCGCCTAAATTACAATACACTGTAACCCTCGAGTCCCTTTTGCTGTCTTCGACAGCATGCCCGGGAGGAAGGGCAGCTGGAACATTCTATGTTTTTCTATCTCTCCCAGTCCAGCATGGAAGTAGTATCAAAAATACACTCCGATAAATACTTCAGATTCTACAAACAGACAAAAATTCCTTACTCCACTGGACTGAACGGCAGACACTCCTTGTCATCAAAGCACACCCTGCACTCATTGTTGGATGACCTTCTGTAGGTGACGCCAGCCTGGCCCAGGTTGCCAATGTAGGTGAAGGTTTTGGTGTCCCATCGGTATGCTAGGACAAATGAAAGGATTAGACTCATTGAATAGGTTCTAACCTTATTATTTAACAATTTATTGTACACAAAAAACATCAAAAACACAGGACATAAAAAACAAAGACACAACACGCACTGCTTATTTCTAAAAAGAAATTTCTTACAGCAGACTTACAGAAGTGATAATTTTAACATACATACATACATAAAATCACGTCTTTATCCCCTACGGGGTAGGCAGAGCGTCAAACTCCTCGTAAAAGGCGCTTTCGCCACGTCTGACAAAAATTGAGGGCAATTTTAGATTGTAATGTGTATTGCTAATTTTATAATTTTTGATAATTTTAACGATACGCGATAACCTTGAGTAAGCGAAATAACCCAGTTTGTATGGGAAACTCGTAGTGAAAACGCTTCTCCGCCCGCAGCTGGCCTGGAAGCGAGAGAAAAACATAGAATGTGCCAGCTGCATTTCCTCCCGGGCATGCTGTAAGAACCAGCTAAGGGATCCGAGGGTTTCGGTATATTTCTGCGATGATGATATAATTTAGGCGATGGGCTTACAACCTGTCACTACAGCAATATTCCTACAAATCTATCTTAAATAACCCTTAAAACTTTGTCAGACGTGGCGGAACGACCTTTTTTTTTGGGTTGTTTACGCTCTGCCTACTCCATTAGCGATAAAGGCGCGATTATATGTATGTATGATGATCTACCTCGATGATTTTCTATCATTTTCGATCATCAAAAAGATCTTCATCTACAAGTTTAGTTCTAAATCGATTAAACTTTACACCATATACATAATACTTCTCGTGTTCGTTCAAGTTTACAAACATACATACGAACAATCGGCAATATACTGTAGTGGAGTAAAGGCGAATTCTCGATTTTGGAAATTTGTTTACAAACGTTCACATTTTTAAAACATGAAATCTATGAAACCGAAAATTTCATACGATTGCGAATTAGATTTGAACGACCACATCGAAAAACGATATTATACATATATACATATAATCACGCCTTTATCCCTAATGGGTTAGGCAGAGCGTAAACGACCTAAACAAAGATCATTCCGCCACGTTTGGCAAAGTTTTGAGGGTGATTTAAGATAGATTTGTAGGTATATTGCTATAGTGACAAGTTGTCAGCCCATCACCTAAATTGCAATATACTTAAACCCTCGGATCCCGGAGCTGGATTTAACAGCATGCCCAGGAGTAAATGCAGCTGGCAAATTCTTGCTTTTCTCTCGCTCCCAGTCCAGCATGGAAGAATATTCCTATTTTCATGATTGAAATACTAAACTAGCACTATGAGTGCCAAATTTCACAAAATATGGGGTAGTACCATTTGTTAACAACCTGGAAATTTTGGTCGCATAAAAATAAATATTCTAGAAATATGAATACAACACAATACAATACAAAAAAGTTGTAAAATACCACAGATTAGGATACACAATAAAGATTTATAATGACTGTATAAATAACAAAATTATAGCAGGTCATGCTGTAAAAATAGTTAGTGTAGCTTTCTTTACTATGATAAAAGAACAGGATAACATATAAACACATGACTTTGACGTTCCTAATTTGACGTAAGATTATATATTCCGTGGTAAGATGTTAAAAATGACTCAGCATAGAGCTAGCTCTCTTATTTTAAGTCATATAAGCAATCTTATATCAGATTAGGAATGTTAAAGTCATGTGTTTATTTGCTATCCTGTTCCTATGTCAAAGTCATGAAAGAGGCAGCGCTAGATAAGAATTAGAATAAGAATGATGTTGCAAGTTCGAGAGCAATAAAACGTGTAACAGAAAGGGTATATGCACCCAAAAGGATGAACCAGCCCATTAAACTGAACAACGTTCCTATAGGAACATAGGTCAAAAAAGAAAAAAAATAGACTTGCCATTCTACATACATACATATAATCACGCCTTTATCCCTAATGGGGTAGGTAGAGCGTAAACGACCTAAACAAAGGTCGTTCCGCCACGTCTGACAAAGTTTTGAGGGTTATTCAAGATGGATTTGTACGTATATTGCTGTAGTGACAGGTTGTCAGTCCATCGCCTAAATTACAATATACTAAAACCCTCAGATCCCTTAGCTGGTTTTTACAGCATGCCCGGGAGGATATGCAGCTCGCACATTCTATGTTTTTCTCTAGCTCCCAGTCCAGCATGGAAGAAAGCTTCCCATTCTACAGGTATATTATATCAGCTGATGCATTCTGTATGGAAGGTTTTTTTATCCTTTTTCGACCTATGTTCCTTTAGGAAAGTTGTTGTTTCATGGGCTGGTTCATATATATTTCGGGTGCATATACATATACCCTTTCTGTTACATGTTGCATATCGCTCGGTAGCCGCACGTAATCGTAACAGTAGTTATGTAGTAAACAAATTAGGGAATGACAAACAAACAAACATGCTCACCGGAGGCGTGTAATACAAACAGAAAGACGAACGCGCCATGCATTCCGAGGATCAGATTGAAAACTGGTCAGGTTTCAGAAAAACTGTATGTTTGAAAAAAACTAGTTTTTGGGTACATGGGGAGGATTTAGAAAAAAACATTTCTTATTATATTTTTGGGATAATTTGAAAATCAGTGTTGCTCTTTATGAGCTATAATACACTGAGTTTTGACCCTCTGCATCACTTCAGCACACATTCAACAGAATGTAGGCACTTGTTTGTCTTATTTTTGTCATGTCTTCGTTTATTTATTTGCATGTGTTCCTTCTTTGTGTTTACGTTATACTTTATGTGTGATGTTTTTATGCAATAAACTTTTTATCCATCTATCTATCTATAATTTATAGGCTAGATAAGATAAGATATTTTTGGCAATAGACGGTCCATGAGAAAATAAAGCGGCAACCAACATGAGTTGCATTGAATACTGTATGATAAAATTGAAAGTAAAGGAACATAGACTGTCGTCGATTCTCGCGACATAACCCTAATTCTACTTCTTAGCTAGTGCTAAATAAAGATTTCTGATTCTGATTCTGATTCTGATTCTGTCACTTTCTTAACTTTGACATAAGAACAGGATAGCAAATGAACACATGACTTTAAAATTCCTAATCGGACATAAGACTTATTTGACGTGAAATAATGCTTGCTCTATGCTTACTTCCATGCTGGACTGGGAGCGAGAAAAAAACATAAAAAGTGCCAGCAGCATTTCCTCCCGGGCATGCTGTAGAAACCAGCTAAGGGATCCGAGGGTTTCAGTATATTGCAATTGAGGCGATGGGCTGACAACCTGTTACTACAGGAATATACGTACAAATCTATCTTAAATACCCTCAAAACTTTGTCAGACGTGGCGAAACGACCTTTGTTTAGGAAGTTTACGCTCTGCCTACCCCATTAGGGATAAAGGCGTGATTATATGTATGTATGTGTATGCTCAGTTCTTAGTTTAAGCATCTTACGTCAGATTAGGAATGTCAAAGTCATGTGTTTATTTGCTATCCTGTTCTTAAGTCAAAGTTAAGAAAGTGACAGCGCTAGCTAAGAATTAGTTAAGGAATAGTGCGTGCAGAGTTGCCGCCACTGGCGCACTCTATTATGAGTGTCCTGATTCCTCATTTATACTATAGGAACCTGTAAAATATTTCATCTTTATAATTAAATGAAGTTAAAATGTGCGTGCATCTAGGTATAATGAAATAATAGCATTAAATTTTCTGCCATGCTGGACTGGGAGCAACAGAAAAACATAGAAAGTGCCAGCTGCATTTCCTCCGGGGCATGCTGTAAAAATCAGCTAAGGGATCTGAGGGTTTCAGTATATTGCAATTTAGGCGATGGGCTGACGACCTGTCATAACAGCGATATACCAACAAATCTATCTTAAATACTTAACCCTTAATACTTTGTCAGACGTGGCCGAACGGCATTTGTTTAGGTTGTTAACTCTCTGCCTGCCCTCAATAGCGATAAAGGCGTGACTATATGTATGTATGTATTACATTCGGATAGAACAAAATTTCATTGTTCAGAATTTTCACAAATTCCTTTTCAGTAATTTCCACACTATACCTTCATACGACTTTCAGTAACATCAAAAATAACTAGGCCCTATTTTTAGGTTTATTATTATAAATAACAGACCAATCATCCGATAATTTAACTTGGTACTTACCTAAATGCCTACCTGCCCCCCGAAACGTGACTTTCCCCCCATGTTTACAAACACACTCGTGCGCAGGTCCATGCGCCTGCGCCGGCTGCAGTGACGGTCCACAGCAGTCCAAGACAAGATGATCATACTCGCCGCCTTACTGTACAGTGCGCTTGCTTCAGGTCAGTAACTGTCTTTGGAAAGGATCCCGCGCTTCGAAGGGCACGTTAAGCCGTCGTCGGAACTGTCTTTGATAGTGACCGTAACATAAAATCATGGCAAAGGTCTATTAGCTGTGCTATTACGTGGTGTAACAAGTCTGACTTCAAAATTCATCAGGACGTAAGTTGTCACGGAAATCTAAGTCGATAAGAAGAAGAATAGTGGTCGTTACACAAACTAGGCCAGAGGCGGTAAAAGCCCTGACAACTCCTCGGGTCAAATCGACAATTAGAAGAAGAAGTAATGTCTTTCAATAGGTTCCTCTTAAGGTTGAGGTTTGGCCGATTAAAAGTCATCTTTGTCATGACGTTACTGTATGTCGTCTTTGCTCCAGGTCAGTTCATTAAATTTCAAAGATTCTGGACTCTACATGGTTTCATTAGTGCTGATATTATTGTTAAAAAGATCCAATTTTCTTGATTCGAGAATTCAGGATCGTAAAGTAGTCAAAACTTCATCTGCATTATCAATTACGTGCTTCATCAACGATATTGGTCATCGTCTGATTCAGATTATATGGATCTTGGTTTATGAGTAGTATTATTTAAAACATTACTAACTTGTTTAATCTCAATATCTAGAACTTAAATGTGTGTTGTGTCTTATCTAATAACTAATTAACAATTTTCAGGAGGATATTTAGATAGTTTTGGATCGTTCGGAAACTACACTTCAGGACTTTTGAACTTTAATTTTCTAGATTCAGATGTCACTACTGCTAGATCAGTACCGACACCGTTAATACCAGTCAAACATATAAAGATTCCACAAGTACATCATAAAACCAATACAAGAAGACAACCTCATATGAGACATTTTAATAATGGGTACCTTCAAACTCCAAAAAGAAGAAGTCGATTTAACGTTAAATCGATACCTCGTCCAAGTAGAACACAATTAGTTTCTAGAAAAGAAACAATTAAAAATAAAACAAGAAGTACTACTAAAATTCCTTTGATTACTAGAAACAACAGTACCACAGAAAGTATAACATATACCGATGGAACACTTTTTATGGACATTTTTGCAGAAATAGTTACAAGTAGAAGTCAGAAACGGAAAGTTAATCAGACAACAACAGGTATTTAAATATTAAGGATATCTGTAATTGGGATTGGTTGTGTTATGATTTTCTTTGAGCAAGCAAATTTTACTTTTTGTCACAATATATATAAAGTATCTTTTTGCCATTTCATCGTCTGTTTCATTAGTGTAATTTTCAAAAATTTCGAATGCATTCTTCTTCTTCTATCGAGTGGGTATCGAGTCTATGGACCCGATGAACCCCGGTGTCAGAGTTTTTAAACCGCCTAGTAGCACAACTATCAGGCCTCTGACATGGTTTTGTGTAACGACCACTATCAAAGACAGCGACCGGGACCGACAGCTTAACGTCGAATGCATTTATGAGGGTTGTTACATCAGTCGTACCTTCAGCAACATTATCATTCTGTGGCACATGCACTTCACTTCCTAAATCCGCATCTGGGGCTGAAACCTGACTTCCTTATTATTTACAAACATTCCGGCGTACATTTTGACCGTTTACATGTTAATCTGGTTCACTGGCGCGAGCGGCTTCAACTATGCTGGTGTGGCTGTTTTTATTTTACCAAGTTGCTGCAAGAGGTAAGGCAATATTGAAATATAATTTATCATCATTTTAATCAAGAAAAAGCTCTATCAAAAAGCTTTTGAGCGAATTACCTCCTAAACTTTATCCTAATCTCAATTTTTTTATGAGATCAGATTATTTCCATGTAATCTTGAACAAATTGTAGTTATTTTATTTGTTAAAGAATTTTATGTTAAACCTTTCTATCGATATGAAATATTATCAGTATAATTTATAGATGAATGCAATTTAAAAAGTATAGGGGATTTTTATTCTTTATAATTTAGTTATTCCTCATCATCCTCAAACCTTCGTGGGATCTAATGCTGCTCTATACAAATGCTCAATACTTATGATAGCAAATAGTATTTTTAGTTGGACACAATATCCATAGAAAGTTTAGTAATGAGTACATTATCTTATCTCAAAAACTATGTCTAATGTTTTTATATTACCATGTGGTCGGGGTTTTATATTTTCTCTTATTTCTACATACATACATACATCACGCTCTTTATCCCTAATGGGGTAGGCAGAGCGTCAACGACCAAAAAACCCTCGAATCCCTTAGCTGATTTTTACAGCATGCCCGGGAGGAGATGCAGCTGGAAAATTCTATATTTTTCTATCGCTTCCAGTCCAGCATGGAATAAGAATATCTTATTTCTTGTTATTAGAATTGTATTTCTTGGTTCGGTGTCTTATCTGATGATGATGAGTAAAGGGGAAAAAAAAAAACTTGTATTAGAATGTTTTTCTGCTTTGGCTTGACCTTTTGGTGCAGTAATGACCACATATAAAATAGAATATAACTACGTATACTGTACAGTTAAATTTATAACATAAAATCAGCAAAGGGGTTTTACATAAAGTAAGAAAATTTATACCGGTTGGTAGCACGAGCCTTAAACTGTTTGCGTACTTGTTGTTAAACATGTTATTAAACATCCGTTTTCAGCTGTAATCAAGACCATTTCCTTTCATGATAAGGGGCAAGGGCTTTTACTATAATAGAATGACGGATATGTATATTGATCGTTTCCTCAGAACGAAATTTTAATTATCATAAAAAAACCTTACATTCTTTTATACTTATTTATTTTTATTATGTTAATAAGTTCAATATTATTATTATTTCATATCAATGGAGTCAATTGAACGATTATGCTAATATATTGACGTCGAAAATGAATGTGCGAACATTAAAAACAATATAGATCCCATTACACTTCCTTGTGGTACTACGCATCCATTTTATGTAAATATATTATATTTATTATGACTATCGTTATTTTGGCTGACGTTATGGCTTTCATAACACATAATAGGACAATCAGGTTTTGTTTAGGCATGAAGGCACTTTGTAATTTAATCAAAACATTTTTTATTTCTAATGTATAGAATTGTGAATGGCTTCGACTGAAACAAATTAAATAAAGATAGGCTTTGAATAGTAAATGCTGTAAATGTTGAAAAATTTACAAATAATTTGAATTGTTTTTCAAACAATGATCAAATAAAATGGATTTCTTACACAAAATTCGAGTCATTCTTATGTTTGAATTAAACTGGTGTCAGCTTCTATGTGAACGAAAATATTGTTAAAATTATCGTCTTTCTTTAAACCAAATGCAGTTGATACTATAAAACGGAATGAATCGGAAGGGTCATAATTTGTTGTACTTTTTTTCTCTTGCGAAGTTGTATCAATTATAAATGACCTGTATGGTGGTAATGGTCGCAAATATTTTAATAAAGAACGAGTTTCTGTTTGAAGTAACTTAGTTTGTAAAGTGAACGATGAGTTAAAAGAAGTTCATCGACCATTTCTTTTTTAATTTTAGAGACTGTTGACAAGCATGTGTTAAATAAAGCGTTCTTTTTTAAAATTTATGGAGGATTAGTACCAAACCAAAGACTGAAGAAAGATGAATATAATCATATATATAATCATAAGTTTTATCTACACATGGATTTTCTTGTGCTTTTCTTTGCATGTGCACGGTTATTATACAGGTACTATAGTATATTAATATCGTATTTGTATATTAATGGTATGCCATTATTATTTTTATTGTTCTCAGAATTCAGATAATTGACATTGTTCGTAAGTTCGTGAAAAAATTCTGCGTATTATTTAACATCATTAGGTTATGCACCTGAGATTATCCACCTGTTTATTATTTTTATTTATATCATTTCTAAATATCCTTATAAAATTTTACGTTATGGTGTATATTTCCTGGAATGAATAAGAGAAGGAATGAGTTCCTAAAATAATCAAATCTTCATTGGGAAAACCAATTTCATGTTCCTCAAAATAGTCCGTTTCTTTTGTTACCCTATGTAAACTGTCAATACCAGATTTGGCTTTGTTCATATTGTGACTTTTCTTTTCTAGATATACCAGTCCAATCGACCTACGTGACAAAATATATCGAGAAATGTCCGGACGAGGGTTATTTCTTCAAGAGAGATCTGCACGGAAACTCAGACACCTGCTACCTCTGTTTCTGCCAAGGCAATGGTACTGCTATCTGTTGGGAGAGGAATAACAAGAAGTGTGATGCAGAGTCGTACCACCATAATTGGCCGAAGAAGCGGTGAGTTAGCGAGTACAAATATAATGACCTGCGGGGCTATGATACGCACTGTAGACTTCGTTTTGTCTAAACATTATCTCTCTTCCATGCTAGACTGGGAGCGAAAGAAAAACATAGAATGTGCCAGCTGCATTTCCACCCGGGCATGCTGTAAGAACCAGCTAAGGGATCCGAGGGTTTCAGTTCAGTATATTGTAATTTAGGCGATGGACTGACAACCTGTCACTACAGCGATATACCTACAAATCTATGTTAAATAACCCTCAAAACTATGTCAGACGTGGCGGAGCGATCTTTGTTTAGGCCGTTTACGCTCTGTCTGTATAGGTGTGATTATATGTATGTATGTATTATCCCTTCCGTCGCGCACTTCACAACAGGAAAGGACAGGGATTAATCGTAGTGAAGTATGCAACACGTGTAAACAAATCGAAGGTTACAGAGCGCATCATAGCGTTGCTGAGATGTATTGGTTGAACTGAGACATAGAAGTCATCATCACAAAGTTAATTTCTTTCATTCTTTTCTTCTTTCTTAATCAATGTGAATTTACAGGGTGTCCAGAACACGTCGTAGTCCAATAAGCTTTGGAGATTTGTTCATGCAAGACGCAACAAAAAATGGTATGTACATTTAAAAAAAACTCATACAAAATTTGTCAAGACTCAATTAGGTAGTTATGATTTTAAGAGAAATTTTCCTTTTTCAGTATTCAATGCACAGTCACAAAAGTCATGTAAACCTGGCGAAGGCAGCTACAGCGAAGGGTGTCCACCATGTGAGTACATAAATACAGGTTTCTTACAGTGTAGTGTACGCAGTCTGTAGTAATTTTAAGGGACCCTTTAAAAGGGGTAGGTTTTTAAAGAAAAAATAAAATTTTATACCCACAAAAAGAAAAATGGTCACCAAGCAACCATGAAATGGACAGACATGGAAACTTTTTCAAAAAAAATCTACATGCAACAGAGCCTCGCAACGAAACTTACAACAGCACACGAAATGGGAACGCGTGCTTATACTATTAATATTTTTTTACCAATTCCATCTTTCAATGATTTTTTATTTTTATTTTTCAGTTGACTGGTGTGTAGGTTGTACGGTGTGCGATTGTAACAGCGCCGGAAAATGGGACTGCCATTTGCTTAGCTTTTGCACGGATGGTAAGTAAGAGTTTATTAAAATAAATTAGCAAGTGAAAAAAGAATTTGTGTGACTCTTATTTTCATTCTTTTTCCAACATTTTGAACAAATGGGTTAATTTTTCAGATAAGAATAATAAGGATAATAAAAATAAAAACAAGAATGTTAAAGGGGAACTGCAGGGGCACTTTTATGATCCTTTTGAAAAGCCTAAAGTCCAGCGCTCTGAAAGACTAAAATCTCAACGGGAAGTACAAGACCTTGCCGAGAGACTGGCTCAGCAAAGACAGAAAAAGAAAATTGGGAAATCGAATACACGCCGATATGTATTCAAAAACGGAACACTTGTAAACAAAACCCTATTCGACTTGAGAAAAAGAAAGAAAAGCCCGACAATTCTTAACCAAAGTTCAGCTGAAGTTCAAAAGTGGTCTAATTTAAATATGAAAATAAGAAAGATTCCAGATCAGATAACAAGAAAAAAAATGATTGATAAACAACAAAGCAATGCCAGAAAGGTGTCCGAAAGTGCAAATTTCTTTGTTAGAAAGATGCCCAATAAAAAAAATAAACAAATGATAGATCAGAAGCATTTACAAGCGGTAAACATATTAGCTAAACGGCAGCCTAATAGGAAAAAGAAAAGACAAGTTATACTTCCATCTGGTATTAAACTGCCAAAAGAATTGTTAGACAAGTTACCACCGGGCGTACTTCCTCCTACAAGAGATCCTCCAGGCGAACATTACCCTAAAAAAAGCCACGTGAAAAGAGTCCTTCCAAACCAAATGGCAGCAACTAAACCCCCTAGACAGTCGATAGTTAAACGGAGTCTTGAGTTATCTTCAGAACTATCAGAAAAAAAGATGGTAAAACGAAGTACTAACATTAATAACAAGGCCAAAAGAAGACCAAAAAGAAGAGACAACAAAGACCATGGACATAAGACAGTGAAGATTACAAGCAAAAAACCCAATTTATTTAAGAAACAAAAGGCTGGTTTGAAAGAAACTGCTAAAAAACGAAGCTTAAAGATGACTCATTCCAAAATTCCAGAAAAAACAAATTCAAAGAGCAAAAATAAAGTTAAAAATAATCCACGGAAAAATAATGGTCTGCAAAAAGGTAAAGACAAAACCAAGCCTAAAGGAAAAAATCATACTAACAAGAACGTTCCAGTGAAACATAAAAACAGTATTAAAGGCAGCCCAAAAGATTTAAGGAAAAGTTTAAAGACCAACCTCAACAAGAATCAAAAACTTCGCAATAATAAACAAAGCACAGTATCTAAGAAGAATCATAATAAAAAAGAGGGTCTGAAAAAAGGCATTAAAAATAACAGTATTGTAAAAGTTAATAAAAATTCAAAGACGAAAAAGGTAAAAAAGAATGAGATTAAGAGAAGGAGTATTATTACGAAGAATAAAGGTCATACTACAAAAAAACCTAAACATAAACAAATTAATAAAGCTAAAAAAGACAAATTTAACAAAACGTACCATTCAAATAAAAATCACATAAGAGGAAAGAGATCTGATTCTGCACCTTGGGTAAAAACTGTTACAGAAGGTAAAAAAGTGACAAAATTTGCACCTATTACTATGAAATCAGTACTTAAGAACAATCAGACCAGCACAGGGAAGCCTAAAAAATTAAGCCCTAAAGAAGAAATGGCTCAAATAAAACGACGAAAGTTAAATGAAGAAGTGCAAAAACTAGCTGGAAATATACGGGAAAATTTAAACCGCAAAGTTCTCGAAGCAGTGGGAAAAATGATTGGTAAAGATTTAACTCAAAAAAGTAATAAAGTTAAAAGATCTGCAGCTTTAAAAATGGTCAATTTGGATGAAGCGAATGTTCCTGATGGAAAACAGAGCTTAAGTCAAACATATTCAGAACACTTTGGGCTAAAAACCAAAAGATCTCCAACTAACAATGAAGGATATAATGAGAGTCGACATATTCCTTTCATTGTAAAGAAAAGACCTTTACTTCCAGTAAAACATATTGAAAAGAGAGAAGTTCTCACAAACTATATTGAGGAACGATTTACTTCAGAGAGCCCACCAAGCAACCAAAATTTGACAGCGTTTAAAGATTTGGATAAATATTTAGAATCCGCCATGGTTACTACTCAAAGTTACTTGACCACAGATATTAAACGATCTGTGCCTCTTAGTATAACGGAAGAAACAAATGACAGCGCTCTTAAAGACATACATGTTCCTATTAAAAACACATCTAGGAATTTTGTTGACATCGATACTGCATCTAATGATATAAAATCAAAGATATCAGTGCCTCTTGTAAAAAAAAATACGACCCAAAAAATCGAACAAGATGATGTCATATCACCTATTAAAAAATATCAAAACTTTAATAGTGATAAATTCGATTTAGTAAAGGTAAAAAGGCATAAACGAGGCTCTGGTAGTGAACAACCTATGAGAACAGATTCACAAAAGTTTGAAAATGGTATGTATCTACACGCCATTCTCACGTAAACTTTTGCTTATTTTCAACATTTTGTGTAGCACTAGAAAATAAAAGTATTACTGCCACAGATCTCTTATTTGTTTTCAGAGATTTCCACAAATTCCTTCCATAATATTAATTCATCACATAAAAACATTGAAACGACCGATTCAATATCGAAATATTACAAGTATGCAGTAGATGATTATTTAGATAAAAATACTGAACCAGCTGTGAGAAATTATGTAACTGAAGTGCTTGAAGTTTATACTAAAAACATAGCAGCTAAAAGGTCTGTCGATAAACAGATAGAAAGATTCACAAATATTGACGTAGTTACAAAAACGCATGCTGATTCCATCATACCTGTACAAGGATTATCCGATAAAAGCAAACATCCTTCGGTTGTGAGTCCTCAATTATTAGAAAAGAAAATGGTCGTAGATAATGACGATATTCTGAAAGTGCATGCTGTACGACCACCTACTTTCAATCCCACTGATGTTTTAGATGATAAAGTAGTTATTATCCAAGATCAGAATGTATCATCGATTGAAAACTTATCTGTATTAACTACGAATTCACTTCCACACCCGACCATTGCATCAAATTTAGGGCCAAGGCTTATAAACAAAACAGTTCTTGGGATTAAATATCAGGATAATCAATTAACAAAACAGGACATCCAAACTGATGTAGTCGATATTATTCAACAAAACCAAAATAATGATACTTCAAATACAATTGTGGATAAATCGGTGGTGATAATACATGACCAAAATCAAACCCTATTTCCTACTATAGGTTCAAATTTGACTACACCTACTGAATATAATATTAATTCAAAATTAGGCGAAGGCACCGATATTTTAGTTACGAATAAATCTTTGTTGATAACGACATGGGACTCAAAAGAAAATACAAGTAGCATTGAACAACCAACAAGTACGAGCACAAAAGTTGACATAACAGGAATGAATGTATCTGCAAAACTTTCTACAGAAGAAAAGATACTGTCCACTGACAACATTAGAGCTGATGATTATTTGGTTGTAAGAGAAAACGAGTTCAAGCCAAAAATAATGTCAAAATTACTTCAAGACGAAAGTAATAAGTATGAACGGAAGCTAACTACCAAAACTGACATTAATTCTGATTACGAAGTTCATGATAATGATACGAAACAAGCCATGTCGTTAATAGATATTGCTAGAAAAGAAAGTTTACTAGAAAGTGAAGTAATTCCTACTACAGTAATAATATCTACTAAAGAACTTAAAATAAGCTCTTTAAAACCAAAAGTTAAAAACTATTTGAAATATGATATTGATATAAAAAAATCCGATATAAAGCAAAATTATTTTAAACAAAGAAAACACAAAAAAGTTAACAAGGCAATGAAAACTGAAAAAAAGAGTATGAATTTGACTGATAACCCGAAGCTTAAACATCGCATTGACGATTTAGGTTTCATCGCAGTACAAAAAGACCCTTATACTAACGCACTCGAAAACATTTCACAAGGTAATAACGCTTCAATTTTAACTGCAGATGTTAATACAAAAACAATCGATGCCAAAGAACAAAATAATTTGATTACCAAATCAAATCTGCAATTTACAAAACACATGTTTACGACAACAATTGTGGATAGCATTTATAGTACTGAGGTTTCACCCTTGATTCACGATCAAATAAATAAAAATCATTCTAAACCAAAGTCAGAAGTTCATAAAGTGAAAACATACGATATTAAGAGATTTAGCACCAAGAAAGCAAAGAAAAATAAACTTAAGAAAATACTGTCCACGTTGCATAATAAAACTAACAAAGATGAGAGATATTTAGTCAACGATATTGTAAAGAATGAAAAAAATCTTAATATATATAATAAAACAAACGATTTAAAAAGCTTTTTCAAAAAACTTTTAAGTAATTTCAAATTTAATAAGCATGTGAAAAAGCCGTCTAATGTTAAAAGGTTTAAAATCCTAAAATATTTACAGAAGTTCTTTAAGAAAATATTCTCTGATGATGGAAAAAATAAAACATTAGCTCATCAATTGAATAGAAAAAATATTATACAAACACTTTGCTCGAGCTTTGGCCCATGTAATATCAATGTCAAAAATAAAGCAAAGTTGCAATCTCAAATAGATCATTTGAACTCTGAGACTTACAAAATGTTACGATCTGTCAAAATTATAAAAGGTTTGCTAAAACTAGTGGATATAGCACAGAAAGATAAAAAGCTAAATAATGGTACTTTAAAATCAAACTTCAAAAGTGACGTACAAAAACTGCATGCAATATTAAGAGACACCTATTCTAACCCAGATGAAATTTACAAACTTACTGAAACACAAAAAATACAAATTCAGTATATCAAAAATAATACCCAAAGCTTTATACAGTCAGCTGCTAAGTTCACAATGGTATTAAATGAAATTATCAACATAATTACTTTACAAGATAAACCAAGAAAGGAAGAGACAAGCCAAAAGTTAAAAGAAAATGAGAATAAAAACACAATCGAAAGAAAAGAGAAATTAACAAATATTAAGAAGATTTTTAAATCTCGTCCCATTAACATAACGGAAACTGTTACCGAATCTAGTGAATCATTGCAGAAATTACGAGAGCTTATTTCTAAATATAGTCTTATACAGAATACATTTATGAGAAAAATATATAACGCCCTATCTCGCCTAGATAGTAAAGAAACAACACAAAAAAAAATAAGATCAGCAGACGCAACAATAGATACGAAATTTCAGAACCATCAAAATAAGACGGAAGAAATTCAAGTGTACACAAAGAATATTATACAAAATTTGAGGAAACTTAAGGATTTGGCACAGAGTTTGAACGGGGATACCGGACACGTGAGACGGAAAAGAGATTTAAGAAATGACGATTCTCTTGAGTATATGCTGATGCTAATGGAGTACTTAATTAAACAACAACGACCTTTGGATGATGCCCCAGGTATATTTAACAATATATCATTTATATCTCTCTTTTATTTTATGATAGACTTAAAATATATCTTTGGTTACAAAAATATTTTTTGAGATAAGCATACTAAAGTATTTTGGTTAGGTTATATTTTACAGAGCGAATTAAAACTCTCATGAGATTTTTAAAAGATACTTGCAATATAATGTTGTACGTATATTATAATTAAAAATTATGTTACAGTTAACGACGGAATAGATCTACTAATAGAAGCTATTAAGAGCGCACCAAATATCAAAACAATTAAAAAGAAAGTTCTTCCAGCGTACAAAAATTATTCCACAAAACTACCAACAAAATACCCTCCTACCAAGATGACATTCAAAGCAAGAAATAATTCAAAATCAGATGAATCAGTAGAAACAAAACAATCCAAAGATGTATCATCAGAGTCGGATAGTAAGCCGTCGAAAGAAGAAAATGTTACTTCTTCGAATTTTGATGAGCCCAAATTTAATGTCATTGATCAATCTATAGACGAGGATGTTGAAGACCAAGACTACTACATGTATAATAGAAGATCACATGCATCTTCAACAATACACATGACCTCGCCAACGGAAGGTCGCACCCAATCAAAATGGCATGAAGAAGTTACAACAGATGTATTTTATAACACAATAGCTGATTCAGATGTTTCTACTAAATCCAAATCACACGGAAGTAATAAAAATCATTCAAACAAAGGAATAAAATATGACATATTCAATAGATATTTAGAAGAGGAAATACCATCTACAAATACTGTGGCCGAGATAGACTATACGCCACTAAATACTGCTACAGAAGCAACAACTAAAATAGATGTAATAACAACATCTACTGAAAGTACTCCACTTGCTCAGATGCGTCGTTACAATAATGACGACGTAAGTGCAAATAAATTTCGAATCGATTGGCTAGACGAAACTTACGAAGAAGAAATCAAAGACTCTCAGAGGACAAGTCCAGCTCCTGTCAAAACAACACAACATACACAAGCACACCTAGTTTCAAAAAACACACAAAATGTAAATGTGACTAAACATACTATAAAACCTGAGGATATAAGTGGACAATCGAAGGAAGAAGAAAAAGAAACAAAGAAACCTACCACTCCTAAAGACATAATGTATAAAAAAGAAATGAGTTTATTAAATTCTCTTGATTATGGCACAGAAAAGACAGAAATAGATGTATCAGCATCAATGGAAAGTGGAAATAGGGATAAATATTCAGGAGATACTTATTTTCGGGAAGAAAGAATATAGATAATTAATATACAAACCACAATATCCTAAATTAATCATTAGAGTACGTTGCCTAACATAGAAAGTTTAATTCCAAAGAATGCAATATAATATAGGGTTAAAATATTTCTTATAATAATAAATAATCCATTAATTGCATTGCAACTACTGTGAGTTGGCTTTGTGTTTCTGAAACTATTGTAATATATTTTTTGTTATAATTACGAAAGCATTTATGTAATAAATAAATAAGTATTAAAGAATCTGCAATCGCTTTTTTTTTGTTGTTTCAGTTTGTTTGATTGTTCTGCAAAGTTCACCGGGGGCATTCTAAAGTGACTCCTGCTCTCAAAGATTACAGAAAACATACTCCCGCGGGGCAGAGAGGGGAAAGCAAATGTTTGAGAAACCCTTCCCCTCTCTGCCCCGCGAGGGTATGTTTCGTGTTTTGTTTGAGGGCAGGAGTCACGGCTTTACGGAGAAAAGGACCAGTATCCATATTTTCTCATATTTACTACAAAACCTACAAAACCAAATAGTTTATTTAGTTACCTGGTTGATTTACCCTGGCTGCTTCCATACTGGCCTGGGAGCGAAAGAAAAAACATAGAATGTGCCAGCTGCATTTCCACCCGGGCATGCTGTAAAAACCAGCTAAGGGATTCCAGGGTTTTAGCACATCTCGGACACTCCTAACTACAATGTCATTTTGGTCATACATCGACAGACGGCATGTTGCACCTGGCCTGCGTTTGTGTGCGTGTTATAAGGATTGACAAATTTTGTTATACCTGTCATAATCATGACTTTATTAATCTGGTTCTTGATTAAACCAACGTTTTAAAGTAGTTCACTGTAACTGAATAGTTAAAATAGGTTAGGTTGCATATTTTGTATGAAGTTACTTACCGTCTCTCATCACTTGGGAATAAAAAAAGTTCCTTTCTGAGTCATATCTTGTGGTAGAAAGACATCCGTACACGGAACAGTACCCAACCATCTTTGGAACACAAAACTTTATTATTTCCGATACACTGGGAAACATGCGCGCGCCATGCCCGCTAAGCGTACGCACAATGTGAACCACAATCCGGCGCGGACGGAGTGCGACGTACATCTGACTGGGGAGGGGAGGTGAGTGGCCATTCTGTATGTAGTACTATTATATATTCTGTGGTTTTAGTATATTGCAATTTAGGCGATGGGCTGACAACCTGTCACTACAGCAATATACCTACAAATCTATCTTAAAGAACCCTTAAAACTTTGTCAGACGTGGCGAAACGACCTTTATTTAGGTCGTTTACGCTCTGCCTACCCTATTAAGAATAAAAGCGTGATTATATGTATGTATGTATTGATTTAATGTCTTTGGATGGTTTGTGTGAGATGCAAACTTTTTTCATATATCTTGTTCTTGGCAGTTGATTGCTGTCACAAGAGGTTCTGGTTCAGCCTTCAGCATGGCTTCGGCTGAATCTAAACAAGGTTTAAGAAATCAAACCCGGCTTGAAGGATGACTTTATTAAGGAGTTTAATAAGCAATGGAGTAAAAATATTTTTTATTTATTTGTGAAAATGTAAAGTATTTGTCCTTTGTCTGAGTGGTCTGAGATGGGTCTGCGCTAGTTATGGGTCAGTCAATACGTAATGTCAAAGATGTTATATCGTGTCAAAGTCTTAGCGGTAGCAAAAAGGTGCAGAAAAAGAGTCTGAAACAGACACATACAGACAAAACAAAACCATGTCAGAGGCCTATTAGGCGGTTTAAACAAAGGGCTTATTTCAACCCAACCCACACAATGACGGCAATTCCTTACTTAACTAATTTTAAGATAGCGCTGTAATTTTTTCAACTTTAACATAAGAACCAGATAGCAAATTACAATTGGGAATGACATTCCTAATATGACGTAAGACGTCACTTATTAAGTCCATATTTTCACCATCACTACATAGTATAAAACAAAGTCGCTTTCTCTGTCCCTATATCAGTATGTATGCATAAATCTTTAAAACTACGAAACGTATTTTGATGCGGTTTCTTTTAATGGATAGAGTGATTCAAGAGGAAGGTTTATATGTATAACACATGCAGAATATAGTAGAGAAACACTGATGATTTCCGTGCGAAGCCGGAGAGGGTCGCTAGTATAATATAATCTATCTTACGTCAGATTAGGAATGTCAAAGTCATGTGTATATTTGCTATCTTGTTCTTATGACAAAGTTAAGAAAGTGACAGCGTTATCTTAAAATTAGTAAAGAATCGAGAGCAACAATAGTCCTCCCACCGATTTTAGGCGATGGTGGCCAATCTCCCAGAGACTGGCCAACTGCGCAGGACTAGTTTTTAGTGCCCATATTTGCGCTACACACAGGAGCACCCTCTATTCCTTCAATGTCTTCTTCTGATGGGACTGATTGACTGACACGACCCGAGAGATATCAGGCACAGGACCGACTATTTACATGCCCATCCGACAGCATGGATCAACTTACTTTTCGGACAATCAGGTGATCAACCTGCAATGTCCTAACTAAACTAGAAATAACAACACAGAGGAGGAAATGCTGCTGGCACATTCTATGTCATTCTCTCGCTCCCAGTCCAGCATGGAAGAAACAGTATATACATATAATCACGCCTAAATCCCTAATGGGGTAAGCAGAGCGTAAACGATCTAAACAAAGATCGTTCCGCCACGTCTGACAAAGTTTAGAGGGTTATTTAAGATAGATTTGTACGTATATTGCTGTAGTGACAGGTTGTAAGCCCATCGCCTAAATTACAATATACTGAAACCCTCAGATCCCTTAGCTAGTTTATACAGCATGCTCGGGAGGAAATACAACTGGCACATTCCATGTTTTTCTCTTGCTCCCAGGCCAGCATGGAAGGAACAGTATGTCATCTCCCTAGCCTTATCCCGTATCTCACGGGGTCTGCTACCTAATCTAGGGGATTTAACGAGAATACTGGTTTTTACACAGAGCGACTGCCATCTGATCTCCGCAACCCAGAAGGGACCCAATCCTATATTAGGTCAGAGTTTTCAAGCTGCCAATGCTTAGTTTTGGCCTCTCACATGGCTTAACGACTAATATCTATGGTATTAAACGATATTAACCGGGACCAACGGCTTAACGTGCATTCTGAAGCACGAAAAAAACATACATACATAAAATCACGCCTTTATCCCTTACGGGGTAGGCAGAGCGTTAAACGCCTCGTAAAAGGCGCTTTCGCCGCGTCTGACAATAATTGAGGGTAATTTTAGATTGTAATGTGTATTGCCATAGTGACAGGTTGTCAGCCCATCGCCTAAATTACAATACACTGTAACCCTCGAGTCCCTTTTGCTGTCTTCTACAGCATGCCCGGGAGGAAGGGCAGCTGGAACATTCTATGTTTTCCTATCTCTCCCAGTCCAGCATGGAAGTAAAAAAAACACGAAAAAAAACACCGAATAAACGTACATATGAAATTCGAAAACCGAAAAACACATTGTTACGTGGTGGGATTTGAACCACGACCTCCTGCTTAGGAGCCAGTGGCCCTATCCACTACACCATCGGGCTCTCTTTACGGGAAGAAACAGTATGTAAAGTCTTTAAAAGAATGTGGGCACTGTTTACAAAGAAAACTGCCAAAGATGACGCTGGCGGCCATGTTGCCATCGTTAGTTCCTTTTTTCGCTACGTTCATATAAATCCTTGTCGTAAAAGAAACTTCTTCTGTCATGTAGGTTTTGAGTCAATCGACTCGATGAACCCTGGTGTCAGAGTTTCCAAACCGTCTAAAAGTATCTATAGCTAATAGCAAATCGTTTCTGTAACGACTAAGACAGCGTCTGGGGTCGACGGCTTAACGTGCTCTGCGAAGCACTGAAACCGTTTCTTTTCGGACAATCAGGTGATTCATCCTGCAATGTCCTAACAAAACTGGGGAAAAACCACTGTTGCTTTGGTAGCTAAATACTGAAACCCTTACTTTTTACTCTCAAACCGTACAATTGTGATTGTTATTTAATGTGTTCTGTTTTGAGTGTGTGAGTAGTAAAGATATTTTAGATTTTTAATTAAAAAAAATCACAAAGTGATAAATTGCGTCCGTGGTCTAGTAGTTAGAGCCATGGTTTTACGATCTGGAGGTCCTGGGAATGGGTTTGATTCCCAGGGGGGAACACAAAGTTGATATTTGCCAATTTATCACTTTGTGAGGTTTTCAGCAGTTTGGTTAGGACATTGCAGGCAGAATTACCTGATTGTCTGAAAAGAAAAATAATTCCGTGCTTCGGAGGGCACGTTAAGCCTTCAGCCCCGACCGCGTTTGATAGTGGTCGTTACTTATAACCATGTCAGAGACCTAATAGCTGTGCTACTAGGCGGTTGGAAAATTTTGACACCAGGGTTCATCGGGTTGTTGTTCGACTTGAGAATCCACTCGCTAAGAAGAAGAAGAAGTAGAGAATCGAACCCAGGCCCTCCGAATCGAGAGCCCATGGCTCAGACCACTAGACCACGGAGGCAGTTAGCCGAAGCGCAAGCGCAGTGGTCTTCGCTACTTTGTCATAATTGCCATCGGAAGACGATGCCTCACGACCGGAACGAGAGGGGTAGGGTTGCCACCAGTTAGGTAGCAGAAATCACGAAGGAACGATATTAAAATAAATATCGTCTAGGTTGACAAAAAATCAATTTTCTATTCCATTCTAAAAACTATACATAAATGTCATTGATCATAACATAACAACATAACATTTATAACCTTTTAGGAGCATTTCCTTGAGAGGCCAGTTGGCCGAGTGATGATGGATGGGAAAAGGGTTATCACCTACCTGGTCAGGTGTTGTGACCAGGGGACCGGAGTCCGAATGGATTAGTTCGGAAGTTGTATAAATGCAGATCGCCGAGCAAACTTCGATACCGCGTTTCAGGACTGTTGTATCTCTCAGTTATAAAACCATATAAATAAACTACTTACCTTTTGATATGTATCATTTTAGAAGATTCATGTGTTTGCATTGGATTGCACTTAGTTATTTCTCTCTAATATTGAGTTTACACACCGGTCACATCTCCTGTTCTTTTGAAAACATCTCCCAAATCAGTTAACAAAAATTAATTAAAAGTTTTCCTATTAATAATAATAATAATAAAATCGTTTATTATAGCAGAGCTATTTAGGGTGAAAATTATTTTACGAAATGTAATAAAAAGAACGTTGTCTATCTAGTAGGTACTCAAAAAATCTGATGTTTTTTTTTCCAGTAAACTAAATGTTCACAAGGAAAGGAACAAAGGAAGTTATGAAAATCCGTTATTAGTTTAGAAAAAGCAACATAGTAACAGAGTTACTTTCACGATTAGACATTTTCTCGCGGTAAAAAGTAGTCCATGTCCGTTCCCAGGATCCTAGCTATAGATATACCAAATTTCATCAATATCTTTTCAGCCTTTTAGTCGTGAAAGAGTAACAGAAAGACAGACAGACAGAGTTACTTTTACATTTATAATATTAGTAAGGATGTTTTTTACGGTGGTAACCCTAGTCATCTGCGCGTGAGTTTGCGACATAGCGGCTTTGCGCACGATGCACAGTTTATTTAATAGTACGGACAATCTACAATGAAGATTGTTGAATTTATTTTAAAGATTATGTAAGTGGGTTAGGAAAAACATGCTGGACTGGGAGTGAGAGATAAACATAGAATGTGCAAGCTGCATATCCTCCCGGGCATGCTGTAAAACCAGCTAAGGGATTCGAGGCTTTCTGTATATCCCAATTTATTCGATGGGCTGACAACCTGTCACTACACCGAAACCCTCGGAATCCCTTAGCTGGTTTTTACAGCATGTCCGGGAGGAAATGCAGCTGGCACATTCTATGTTTTTCTAAAACATACATACATACATAAAATCACGCCTTTATCCCTTAAGGGGTAGGCAGAGCGTAAAACGCCTCCTAAAAGGCGCTTTAGCCACGTCTGACATAAATTGAGGGCAATTTTAGATTGTAATGTGTATTGCTGTAGTGACAGGTTGTCGGCCCATCGCCAAAATTACAATACACTGTAACCCTCGAATCCCTTTTGCTGACTTCTACAGCATGCCCGGGAGGAAGGGCAACTGGAGCATTCTATGTTTTTCTTTCTCTCCCAGTCCAGTGTGGAAGTTCTCCCAGTCCAGTATGGAAGTTTCTATCAAAACACATTAGCCAATAGGGCGCAGTGAAGTATCTTCACGCTTGCAGTCTTGCAGCGATGTGTGAAAAGACGTTGCGCAAAAACATGTCATTGAACTTGGCTACTACAAATACTAGTTTATACTGATATTCTAGTTTGTGAGGCTAATTCAGTAGTCACGCTAGTTAGGCAGTGCATCCATGACCTATAAGACCCATTTCTGCGTATTATGGAAGGTTTTTAGAGCATCCCCGGTTTCCCTTGCCACATGGAAGATAGTTATCCCTTATCCCGTTTCTCACGGGGTGGCTATCTAATCGAACGGAATACGGATTGAACGAGGGTACTGGTTTTAACAAAAAGCTACTGCCTGATCTCCGCATCCCAGAAAACACACCCTATCCTAGATTAGGTCCGACTTTGCAATCCGCCAATGCTTAGCATTGGCCTCTGACATGGCTTAACGACTAATATCTACGGCTTAACGTGCCGAAGCATGGTAAAAGCGCCGAATATACGTACATATGAAATTCGAAAACCGAAAAACACATTGGTGCGTGGTGGGATTCGAACCACGACCTCCTCGCTCAGGAGGCAGCGGCCCTATCCACTACACTATTGGTCTCCTAAAGATCCAAATTAGTTAGATAATCATAATATCATGTTGGATACTGCTTGTAGTGAGCGTTTTGTTACAATTGTTTCCTATTTTATTCTCAACTCAAGTCATAATGCTTCTATCAAAATCGACATACATACATACATATAACACGCCTTTATCCCTAAAGGGGTAGACAGAGCGTAAACAACCTAAACACAGGTCGTTTCGCCACTTCTGACAAAGCTTTGAGGGTTATTTATGATTGATTTATAGGTATATTGCTGTAGTGACAGGTTGTCAGCCCATCGCCTAAACTGCAATATACTGAAACCCTCGGATCCCTTAGCTGATTTTTACAGCATGCCCGGGAGGAAATGCAGCTGGTACATTCTATATTTTGCTCTCGCTCCCAGTCCAGCATGGAAGTGCAAAAATCGACTTGGTAAAATTTATAATAATTTTCTACCACGACGTATCCCTCATGTATCTTATCTCTTCCCGTTATTTAGTGTCTTTGTCTAAGGCCCATAATTATAATCCACACTTGAGATTGACAGCCCGTTTGAGTTCGTATCAGAAATGACATTTCAGTTATATATTTGTTGTTTATTTATTACAAACATTTACATAAATTTTAAGAACTATTAAATAGTCCCTCAAAACTGTATGAACAGTTTGTCTGAGAGATCGACGAGTCTCAATAACCTTAATAAGACATATACATCATAAGATTTTTATCATAGTACAAAATGGCTTGTGAAATCCATACTTAATATTGCTCCAATCTTGAGATAACTTTACAAATACGAGCCTAAGATTTGGAGTACAGATCTAAAGTACAGATCAACCGCGATTTTTGTTCAAGTGGACAAATTGAGAACTATAAAATGATGGTTACCATTTGACACTTTATTTGACTACGGCGCCGCTGACCCATCTCCCATCTCCCATCTCCCTAGCCTTATCCCGTATCTCACGGGGTCGGCTACCTAATCTAGGGGATTGAACGAGGGTACTGGTTTTTACACAGAGCGACTGCCATCTGACCTCCGCAACCCAGAAGGGAAACCAGACCCAATCCTAGATTAGGTCAGAGTTTTCAAGCCGCCAATGCTTAACACTGGCCTCTGTCATGGCTTAACGACTAATATCTACGGTATAAAACGATGCCAACGGCTTAACGTGCCTTCCGAAGCACGGAAAAAGCGCCGAATAAACGTACATATGAAATTCGAAAACCGAAAAACACATTGGTACGTGGTGGGATTCGAACCACGACCTCCCTGCTCAGGAGGCAGCGGCCCTATCCACTACACCATCGGGCTCGTACTACGGCGCCGCTGACATCTGTACAAAAATCGCGGTTGATCTATTTATTTATTTATTTATTTAATTCTGTAAGGTCCTTACAGATGATCTTTTTTAAAGATGTGAATGTCTATCCGCTGATGCTGTAGGATGATGGACTTGAGCTTCAAAACACAATGGATTTTGTCATAGATATAAAAAATAATATCCGTTTTCCACAGCCAAATGGAGGGATATCCTCCTATTCTTTATATTTTAATGAACACACAAAAATGCTCATTAGGCCTAGGCGCGCATGTATCACTAAAGTACTTGAGTGTCCTAGTGCTAATACCAAATTCTTTTCCAATTCCTTTTCTGTTCGAGCTACACAACTTTGGAACAAGCTTCCGAAGACAGTTCAAGACTGTCCATCGATATCATCTTTCAAAAAAAGATTGAAAGAGCACTTCCTATCGCAACAAAATTAGTATTTATGTACGTAGGTATTTGTATTTATTATATGTATGTATTATTATTTATTATAGATGTTTATTTAAGTAACATATATGTATGTTTATGTAGGTTCTAGGTTATATGTATATGTAAAAGTCTACAGCGTGTACAGTCTTGTCCCCGTATATATTGTTATCTCATATTCAGTTTTACAGGTTGGCTGGAAGAGCTCTCTTTATAGAGATAAGCTCACCTTTGTGAACTAAATTTAAATTTGTTTATTTATTGTAAATTTTTTGTACGCAATAAAGAATATATATTAGTGGATTTCCTGTAAATTATAAATTAGACAGCATACATAAATTAATAATTATGAAGAGAGCCCGATGGTGTAGTGGATAGGACCGCTACCTCCTGAGCGGGAGGTCGTGGTTCGAATCCCACCACGTACCAATGTGTTTTTCGGTTTTCGAATTTCATATGTACGTTTATTCGGCGCTTTTTCCGTGCTTCGGAAGGCACGTTAAGCCGTTGGTCCCGGTTAATATAATTAAATACCGTAGATATTAGTTGTTAAGCCATGTCAGAGGCCAGTGCTCATTGGCGGCTTGAAAACTCTGTCCTAATCTAGATTGGGTCTGGTTTCCCTTCTGAATTGCGGAGGTCAGATGTCAGTCGCTCTGTGAAAAACCAGTACCTTCGTTCAATCCCCTCCCTAGATTAGGTAGCTGATACAGGATAAGGCTAGGGAGATGACATAAATTCATGCCGACTAGACTACCATGCCGGGCAGGTAGAGTATCAACGACTTATTAAAAGCCGTGGCATACCTATGTAGATTGGGTTGATAAGGGACCTCTTTAGTGGTTTATTTTTTATCGACTCATGTTCTTTGGGGAGTTTTGTTCAGTTTAATAGAAAGGTTCGAACCGTGAAGTAAATCCAATAAATAATAATTAGTATGCTGTCTTCTTCTTCTATCGCGTAGGTATTCGATCGACCCGAAAATCCCCGGGTGTCAGAGTTTTTAAACCGCCGCACAGCTAATAGGCCTCTGACATGGTTTGTTTAAGAAGTAGTGTAAAAAAATCAGGCGATTCAGCGTGCATTGTCTTAACCGAACTGGGGATAATCCTTTGATAAACAATAAACTAACTGTCAATCTCACAGAGTGATAAATTGTCTAATAAGTATCAACTTTAATAACCTAGGACCTCCGAACCGTGAGCCCTTGGCTGGACCACGGAGGCAGTTGTAGTATTTATGCTGTGTAGTACATACATACATATAATCACGCCTTTATCCCGAATGGGCTAGGTAGAGCGTAAACGACCTAAACAAAGGTCGTGCCGCCACGTCTGACAAAGTTTTGAGGTTATTTAAGATATATTTTTAGGTATATTGCTGTAGTGACATTATAGTGTTATCGGTAAAGTGCTGTGTAGTAAAGGTAGTCAATAATTCCTATCCTTGGTATCATAATTATCACTTTCCCAACTCGAGTTGTGATGAAACCTTCATATGATTTCTGATTAGTAAATATAACGAAATGTTTCGCGTTGTTGTTTGCTTATGCTAATAAACTAAGTTGTGCAAAGTAGGTATATGCGTATATGCATTTATAAATTTCTTCCATGCTGGCCTGGGAGCGAGAGAAAAACATAGAATGTGCCAGCTGCATTTCCTCCCGGGCATGCTGTAAAAACCAGCTAAGGGATCCGAGGATTTCAGTATATTGTAATTTAGGCGATGGGCTGACAACCTGTCATTACAGCAATATACTTACAAATCTATCTTAAATACCCCCAAAACTTTGTCAGACGTGGCGGAACGACCTTTGTTTGGGTCGTTTACGCTCTGCCTACCACATTAGGGATAAAGGCGTGATTATATGTATGTATGTATGCATTTATAAAAAAAGTTTAATTACCAGCTATCCTCCCGAACATCCTGTAAAAAGGAGCTACAGGATTCGAGGGTTTTAGAGTATTGTACCCAATTTAGTTTCTGGGCTGACAGCCTGTCTCCACATTAATAGGTGCGGTGTCAGGGACAGCGTCCCGCAAACTGATAGAGGTTGCTCAGTCAATGAAACTAAACAACTATCAGTAAGTTTTTTTTCAGGAAGTTAAAATAAAATAATATTATCCGTACAAATTGTCTGATCGGGGTGGTAATTTTATATGGGTTTGTTATATTTTTCATCGTTTCTTGAAAAAAAAAAATATCCTGTTGACAGTTATTCAGTTTTGTTGACTGAGCAACCCCTATCAGTAAGCGGGACGCTGTCCCTTACACCCGGTATACTAGAAACGTAGTATAAATAAACAAAATAACTCGGTCAATCAAAACCTGATTGGAAGGTCGTATGCATGTATCTACTTCCGGATTACATTCATAAATAACAACAAAAAAAAAATGCACCACTTACATAATCATTATCGGCCCGTTCGACCTCCGCGAGCCGAAACTTAATTATGTTGCAGGCGAAGTGCTAAATAAGGGTAATTTGAAATCACACTTAATTTAGGCGAGGATATCTCTACATATCTTCCATGCTGGACTGGGAGTGTGAGAAAAACATAGAATGTGCCAGCTGCATTTCCTCCCGAGCATGCTGTAAAAACCAGCTAAGGGATCTGAGGATTTCAGTATATTGTAATTTAGGCGATGGGCTGACAACCTGTCACTACAGCAATATACTTACAAATCTATCTTAAATAACCCTCAAAACTTTGTCAGACGTGGCGGACCGGCCTTTGTTTAGGTCGTTTACGCTCTGCCTACCCCATTAGGGATATAGGCGTGATTATATGTATGTATGTATGTATATCTCTACATAACTATACATATAATCACGCCTTTATCTTTAATGGGATAGGCAGAGCTTAAACAACCTAAACCCGTCATCCCGTCAGCGGACGATTTTTTGTTTTACTTCTAATATTTTCAGACTTAAACAAAGGTCGTTCCGCCACGTCTGACAAAGTTTTGAGGGTCATTTAAGATAGATTTATAGGTTTATTGCTGTAATAACAGGTTGTCCGCTCATCGCCTAAATGACAATATACTGAAACCCTCGCATCTCTTTGCTGGTTTTTACAGCATGCCCAGGAGGAAATGCAGCTGGCACATTCTATGTTTTTCTTTCGCATCCAGTCCAGCACAGAAGAGATGAGAGGATGTGTCTATGTATGTAGAAAAAACATAATTTTAATTAAAGGAAGGTTGACTCTTTGTCTCTTAAACTTTCAATAATTCGAGCGAAAGCAAAATTAGGTTGTGTTTTGAGATGTTATGGCCGATCATGTGGAAAATTTTACGATATGGACACGTTTGGTTTCGATAAAATACAAGTCTGAAATTTTGATGTCTGGTCTGTGTCCCTGGTAGTTGTTCTTTGGTTTGCCAGATCAAGTATCAGGACTGGCAGAAAGGAGTTTCTAAAAAAGCCTCTTTTGTTAGCTTTTATAAATACCTTTTGCCGCTACTTCTACCATGACGCCATCCACAAGTACCACTACTCCAAAATGCTTCTTTAACCCTAACCACAGAAAAAAAATCCCCAGCCCGTAAGTTTTTAAATTCTCAAGCGGCTAAGTACCATAAAATTAATAACTCCAAGAACTGGAATGCACACAGTTATGATTATGACGTTTACGTTTACTCGCAAGAGCGTAGCGTAACACCAGAAATGACTGATTTAATTGTCTACCCGCTACATGCTTTGCCCCGCCAAGTCCGACCTTTCATTCGCTAGAGTTTGACATTACTCCGTGATTCCGCGCCAAAGCCGCCGCGCGCTTTTTAACATCGATTCTTTATTCCAACTCCGAAAAGAAAAATAAACAAGTGTGCATACTTAAAGATGTTCTGAATTTGAACTTTTAAAAGAAAACGCGCGTGTTCTCTTCTTTTGAAGAAAAATAAATGTCAGATTTCGTTGATTTGAAATAAGAACAAGAACGCGTTTGTGTTGTAAGTGGCCAGTGTTGTGACATTGGAAAGTTATTAAAATACTGATTTCAGGTACGTAACAAAAAAAATCTGATTAATTTATTTAGATTAATTGTCTTTAGCTCCGTAGATAATTATAAATTGTAAGGTTAGGATTACGTAGCTTGAACAAGCTTTGCATTAGATTTGCATAGATAAAACATGGGCTGCATTATTGCCATTTCTTATTAAAGGCTTTTTCTGGGTACAAAAAAGAGAAAATTAGGTACAAACACTTACTGATAATAAGTGCCAACGTTCTTCAATAATGAATATTAAGTAAAAACACAGAGTAAAAAAATTACACCCTTGTACCACGGTAAGCGGGAAATCTCACTTAAAGTTTATAAAAAAATAATCCGTACTGAATAATTATTCTTGAATAAAAGTATGATTACAAGAATATTAGTATTAGTCTCATTAATCATTTATGAATTAATAAATTCAACAGCAAAGTAGTTGGGGTGTAAGGGACAGCAGCCATCGGTGCCGGTCGCTGTGAGTGGTCGTAACTCAAACCAAGTCAGAGACCTAATAGCTGAGCTACTAGGCGGTTTCAAAACTTTGACACCAGGGTTCATCGGTTCGTTGTTCGACTCGAAAAACCCACTCGTTAAGAAGAAGGGACATCATCCCACAATGATGGGGTTGCTCAGTCAACGACCCTGAAAGACTTTCACCAGGGTAAACTTTAACATACATACATACATATAATCACGTCTTTATCCCTAATGGGGTAGGCAGAGCGTAAACGACCCAAACAAAGGTCGTTCCGCCACGTCTGACAAAGTTTTGAGGGTTATTTAAGATAGATTTGTAAGTATATTGCTGTAGTGACAGGTTGTCAGCCCATCGCCTAAATTACAATATACTGAAACCCTCGGATCCCTTAGCTGGTTTTTACAGCATACCCGGGAGGAAATGCAGCTGGCACATTTTATGTTTTTCTCTCGCTCCCAGGCCAGCATGGAAGAAATAAACTAAAAGATAAACTTTAAGATAGTGAAAAAAAATTGGCTTTTCATACATACGAAATGGGCACGTCAATCAGTTAATTTTATATGAAAAGCAAAAAAAAAACACTTCCTGGAAGTATTTCATGGTTCTTCTTCTTCTGTCGAATGGGTATCGAATCTATCGACCCAATGAACCCTGGCGTCAGAGTTTTAAAACCGCCTAGTAGAACAAATATCAGGCTTCTGACATGGTTTTTTGTAACGACCACCATTTCATGGTGAAAGTTGTTCGATGTCGTTTGACTGAGCAACCCCTATAACCTTGTGGGATACTGTCCTTTACACCCGGTATTATAATACCTAAGCTACACATAGGCTCGTATTTATAAAGTGATCTCAAGATCATATTGTACATATGAAATTTCTGATACGAACTCAAACTAGCTGCTGCCAGTCTCAAGTACTATTTACCAATACGGGCCTAGAGTTTCTGTGCAGAAATTTGCCAAAAATGCCGACTTGCCGAAAATACATACATACATATAATCACGCCTTTATTCCTAACTAGCGACCCGCCCCGGCTATGTACGGAAATTATCAGTGTTTCTCTATTATATTATGCATGTATTATACATATAAATCTTCCTCTTGAATCACTCTATCCATTAAAAGAAACCACATCAAAATCTGTTGTGTAGTTTTAAAGATTTATGCATACATAGAGATATAGGGGCAGAGAAAGCGACTTTGTTTTATACTATGTAGTGATGGGGTAGGCAGAGCGGAAACAACCTAAACAAAGGTTGTTCCGCCACGTCTGACAAAGTTTTGAGAGTTATTTAAGATAGATTTGTAGGTATATTGCTGTAGTGACAGGTTGTCACATTGCCTAAATTACAATATACTGAAACCTTCGGATCCCTTAGCTGGTTATTACAGCATGCCCGGGAGGTAATGCAGCTGGCACATTCTATGTTTTTCTCTCGCTCTAAGTCCAGCATGGAAGAAAATCGCAGAGGTATTAAACCTCCTTAATCTATATTATAAATGGTCTAGATTTACAGCTGATCCTCAGGATTTAGATTATGAAGCCCTATATATCTGGGGTAAATAATAAATAACATACATATACTATAATCACGCCTTAATTCCATATGAGAAAGCCAGATTCCTCCATGCTGGACTGGAAGCGAGAGAAAAGCATAGAATGTGCCAGCTGCATTCCCTCCCGGACATGCTGTAAAAACCAGCTAAGCGATTCGAGGATTTCAGTATATTGTAATTTAGGCGACGGGTTGACAACCGGTCACTACAGCAGTATACCTACAAATCTATCTTAAATAACCCTCAAAACTTTGTCAGACGTGGCGGAACTGACCTTTGTTTAGGTCGTTTACGCTCTGCCTACCCCATTAGGGATAAAGGCGTGACGATATGTATGGACGTAAGTTTTGAGGACAATTTTAGAGTGAAATGTGTATGTCTAGTGACAGGTTGTCAGCCCATCGCGTAAGTCACAATATACTGAAGCCCATTTATCTGATTTTTACAGCATGCTCGGAAGGAGAAGCCGCTGGTACATTCTGTATTTTCTTTAATGGAAGCATTTATAACTATGTTAAAAAATGCAATGAAATATAAATAAAGTGATGGAATACCACAAGCACCATGAAATACATACATACATACATAAATCACGCCTTTATCCCTTACGGGGTAGGGAGAGCGTTTAACGCCTCGTAAAAGGCGCTTTCGCCACGTCTGACAAAAATTGAGAGCAATTTTAGATTGTAATATATATTGCTTTAGTGACAGGTTGTCAGCCCATCGCCTAAATTACAATACACTGTAACCCTCGAGTCCCTTTTGCTGACTTCAACAGCATGCCCGGGAGGAAGGGCAGCTGGAACATTCTATGTTTTTCTATCTTTCCCAGTCCAGCATAGAAGAAACCACAATGAAATGATGGCTAAATAATTCTCTTGACCTGGTTACTGGTCGCCATGATTGAATTCTAATGGTGGCTAACATGCCATGGGGTTTTTGTCATGGTGGTACCTATACCACAATAGAAAATTGACCATATCTTTAGATACAAATGGACAATGATAATTGATAAAACTTAGGTTTGATATCACACAGAAGTATATTATCTTATCTTCTTATTTAGCCGTTAGTGATACTTCCATGCTCGACTGGGAGTGAGAGAAAAACTTAGAATGTGCCAGCTGCATTTCCTCGCGAGCATGCTGTAAAAACCAGCTACGGGATCAGAGGGTTTCAGTATATTGTAATTTAGGCGATACACGAGTGGCAACCTGTCACCACAGCAATATACGTACAAATCCATCTTAATTAACCCTCAAAACTTTGTTAGACGTGGCAGAACGACCTTTGTTAGATCGTGTACGCTCTGCCTACCCTATTAGGAATAAAGGCGTGATTATATGTATATAGTGTCCCACTGCTGGGCAAAGGCCTTTCTCCGGTCTCCCCAGGACTCTCTGTCCTGTGCCTGTTCCGGCCAGTCTTCCAGGAAGGCATCAAGTTCATCTCGTCACCGCCGCCTGGGTCGGCCACGCCGCCGTCTCTTCTAGGCATTCACTCGGTGGTAATCCTGACCCATAATTCGTCTGGTTAGGGAAACCAGCTAAGAGATCCGAAGGTTTCTGTATATTGAAATTTAGGCGACAACCTTTCACTACAGCAATATAACTAAAAATCTATCTTAAATAACCCTCAAGACTTTGTCAGACGTGGCGGATCTTTGTTTAGGTAGTTTACGCTCTGCCTACCCCATACGGGATAAAGGCGTGATTTATATGTATGTAATTCGTCTGCCCTAAGATAGACGTGGCCTGCCCAGTCCCACTTTAGCTTAGCTACTGCACGGGTTACATACATTATACCTGTTTCGGAGCGTATTATGGCGTTTCGAACTCTGTCCGTCAGTTTTAAGCCCAGTATACTACGCACCATTGCGCTTTGGCAAACTCTGAGTCTGAATCTCTGAGCCTTCGTCAAAGACATGACAAAAAGAAAATGACAAATTCTGACAGGTAAGGTGACACATGTGTGTTGAGCGCAACCTTGCGCGCAGTTAATGACGCCTGTGTGTTGCTGCCCTTACAAGTAGTTAGATATACATGTAGCTATTTTGTTTTATAGGCGGAATAATTAGCTTTCGTGTCAGAATTTGTCATTTTCACAAATTCGTACATGGATTGGATAGGTTCTAACATTTCAACACATGGGTTGTAGGCAAAGCAAAAAGCATTGACAGCGTGTTGAGCGCGACCTTGCGCGCAGTAAGTGACGCCTGCGTGTTGCTGCACTGAGTAGCTAATATTTATTTAGACCTTTGCAGATGAAATGCGATAGTGTTCTAGAAAATTTCCGTACAAAATAAATTCGTAAACAAACGAAATTCAAGGTGAAGATTCCGTGCATAATGGCTATATTTAAATATTAAAAACATTAATTTCACAATGGTCAGGGAATAATTGGTTATTTCTAGAGGTCGGCCATTTTGAATCTCAGTTTATTATTTTACCGGCGAGTGTCAAGGCGAACGAGAAAAATACGATACGTGACTTGTCGATTGTTTTCGGATATCCTAATAGTGATAAATATTCACGTTTTTAATATAAAAACACGTAGTTAGATAGTGTTCGACGCGGGTTCGAAATTTGCACTTATAAATTATTATTGGTTTTGTTTAAGCTAAGCTAAGATTACCATATAGAGACCGATGGTGTAGTGGATAGGGCCGCTGCCTCCTGACCGGGAGGTCGTGGATCGAATCCCACCACGTACTAATGTGTTTTTCGGTTTTCGAATTTCATATGTACGTTTATTCGGTGCTTTTCCGTGCTTCGGAAGGCACGTTAAGCCGTTGGTCCCGGTTAATATCGTTTAATACCGTAGATATTAATCGTTAAGCCATATCAGAGGCCAGTGCTATGTATTGGTGGCTTGAAAACTCTGACCTAATCGAGGATTGGGCCGGTTTTCTTTCTGGGTTGCGGAGGTCAGATTGCAGTCGCTCTGTGTAAAAACCAGTTCCCTCGTTGAATCCCCTAGATTAGGTAGCCGACCCTGTGAGATACGGGATAAGGCTAGGGAGACGACGACGTTTCAGCTAAGCTAAGCGGAAATAAGAGTTTCTATTTAAGATTGATTTACGTATTATAATGGGCTCGATTCTATATTTAGAATATAGGATAGGGTCTAGGTAACATTTAGTCACTTTCAGATTAAAAACATTGGAAAAGGACAGGAAATCTATTCTCTCCGGTTTTTAATTTATAGTCGGTGGTTTTATGAGTTATCTGTCATTTTAATCTGCCAATATATGATGGCAGATAAAATTGACAGAAATACTGGGGACACGTGCGTCAAAATCTAGCGGATAAAGAGTAAAAGCATAGAGTATAAATCGCCCGTCTTTTTTCTATTTAATTATTCTGAAAGTAGCAGATATATTTTAGTTTTAGCCGGTGGTATCTAGAATCGAGCGCAATATGTAGGTTAGATATAAAAATCACATCTATAATTTTTAGGGGATATGCAGAGCGTTTACAATAAACTTGAGAAGAGAAACAGCTGGTAAATTCTCTCTTTTCCTCTACAAAAAAAAACAAAGAAATTCCTCTGAAGTACTATGATTTCATTCAATCTTAGACTGAGTTTGAGTTCGTATCGGAAATGTTATTGGTATGGCCTGTCAAATCCATACTTAATATTGCCCTCAGTCTTGAGATGCCATTGTAAATACGAGCCTTATTAACTCAATAGGATTGATATAAAATAAAAGATAAATATTACACCACAGTATATACGTAGATAATAGCCACAGTGTAACGAGATACGGTAGTTACACTCCAGTCAACACGTTTCGCAATGGACATTCTATTCTTAACACTTTGGCATTTTCTTTGTAGATTAATCAAACTATAGATACTGGCAGACACACCATCAATCTTAATAATTTGACTTATTTCTACACTACATCATACATCTAATCACGCTTTTATCCCTTATGGGGGAGGCAGAGCGTAAACGACCTAAACAAAGGTCGTTCCGCCACGTCTGATAATGTGTTGGTTATTTAAGATAGATTTGTAGGTATATTGCTGTAGTAACAGGTTGTCAGCCTCTCGCCTAAACTGCAATTTACTGAAACCCTTAGCGGGTTCTTACAGCATGCCCGGGAGGAAATGCAGCTGGCAGATTCTATGTTTTTTTTCTCGTTCCCAGTCCAGTAGTCACGTAGGTTATTTATTGTTTATCATTATGGCATATTTATTTCTTCCATGCTGGCCTGGAAGCGACAGAAAAACATAGAATGTGCCAGCTGCTTTTCCTCCCGGGCATGCTGTAAAAACCAGCTTAGGGATCCGAGGGTTTCAGTATACTGTAATTTAGGCGATGGGCTGACAACCTGTCACTGTAGCAATATACATAGAAATCTATCTTAAATAACCCTCAAAACTTTGTCAGACGTGGCGGAACGACCTTTGGGTCGTTTATGCTCTGCCTACCCCATTAGGGATAAAGGCGTGATTATATGTATGTATGTATGTATCATTATGGCATTATTTGCTGCGAGATCCAGAGGACAGCCGGTTTTGCATTCTTAGCACCGCCTGGGGTCACGTGTAGGGTTTTTAACGTAGTTCCTGCGGACGTGGAGCAACATCGACCTGTAACGACCGCTACTGTTAGATACAGTGACCGGGACCGACAGCTTAACGTGCCCTCCGAAGCACGGAATCCGTTTTCTTGCAGACAATCAGGTGGATTCAGCCTGCTGAGGAAGATCTCACAAAGTGATAAATTGACAAATATCCACTTTGTGTTCCCCCCTGGAAATTGAACCCAGGACCTCCAGATCCCATGGCTGTGATGACTAGACCACGGAGGCAGTCACGTAGGTATTCAATTTTAATAAAGAGTTCGGAAATATTCAAAACAGCTCCTCCTACGTAGGTATTTAGTTAGTCTAGGTTTTGGCGTAGGTTTATTACCTATTCTAGGTCTCAGGTTTTGGCCTAGGTATCAGGTATCTGCGGTTTAAATTAGAATGTGTTCTCACGCTGGATTAAGGACTTAGGTCTTGAATGGAGAACGTACAGCCTTGGACCTAGAATACCTAGATTTATTAGTATTTGGGGTATCATTTACTAACTACTAGGTAGGTAAATAAAACAGTGCTCAAGTTACCTCTTAATTAGTATAAAGGTATTTTTCAATAGTTCAATATAGTGATCAGTAAATGTTTCACTTTGATTGTAAGGTACTTCTTTTGTAAAGCCTATTAATAAAATTCTCAAAAACAAAAAAAAAAGATAACATAATTAAAAAGGAGCTAAACTTTGCAAACTAATAATAAAAAATAAATAAATTCTACTTTAAGATTATGTTAGGATCTCCAAAACATAGCATGCAAAAGACCCTATTGGACGATATAAAAATTGCGTTCCCATACAAAATGCTTAACCATCAATAGCTCAGTGATCACATCAAATTATATTGATTTTCTCAGGAAAATCGATTTTGGACTTTGGAATGTAGTAAGTGAACCCGGAATATCTATTATTATGACATTTGAACTACTATTTACAAATACATACATACATCATACATACATATAATCACGCCTTTATCTCGAACGGGGTAGGCAGAGCGTAAACGACCTAAGAAAAGGTCGTTCCGACACGTCTGACAAGTTTTGAGGGCTATTTTAGGCTGAAATGTGTATCACTATAGTGACAGGTTGTCAGCCCATCGCCTAAATTGCAATATACTGAAGCCCTTGATCCCTTAGCTGATTTTTACAGCATACGCGGGAGGAGATGCAGCTGGCCCATTCTATGTTTTTCTATCACTTCCAGTCCAGCATGGAAGCAATAACAAATAACTAACGGTAATCCCAGTATCACTGTATATCATAGAGATATCCATATGTAAACAATTTATTATGAGAAAATCTTAGTCATATTATAATACTACATACCGGGTGTAAGGGACAGCGTCCCCCAAACTGATAGGGGTTGCTCATTACAACAATTACCAGGAAATTGTTTCAAGAGACGAAAAAGCAATTGACTTTCCATTCATACAAAATGACCACCTCCATCAGACAATTTGTATGGAAAACCAAATTTATTTTTTACTTCCTGAAAAAAAAAACCTGCTAAAAGTTGTTCAGTTCCGTTGACTGAGCAATCACTATCAGTTTGCTGTCCCTGTCTCTTACACCCCGGTATAATATAGTAGAGAAACACTCTTAATTTCCGTGTGAAGCCGCTCACTAGTTAAAAAAAGTTACGAAAGTTCAATGACACTACACGTTACCTACATAACATCAGGTTTAATTAAATTAAATGTCAATTTATCATTAAAGTACCCGCATCTCTGTGTCATCTTATTATGTAAAATTTATGCAAGACTTGTACGGTTTAACAAATTGATCTTATGCGTGCATAAAATAAACTTAGTCGCTGATTACTGTGATAATAAAGTAGGAAAAGAGATTTGTATTACGTAGGACGTAGTAAATATCTTAAATACATACACATACACATATAATCACGCCTCTATCCCTAATGGAGTAGGTAGCGAGTAAACGAGCGAAACAAAGGTGGGTCCGCCACGTCTGACAAAGTTTTGAGGGTTATTTAAGATAGATTTATAGGTATATTGTTGTAGTGACCGGTTGTCAGCCCATAGCCTAAATTACAATATACTGAAACCCTCGGAGCCCTCAGCTGGTTTTTACAGCATGCCCGTGAGGAAATGCAGCTGGCACATTCTATGTTTTTCTTTCGCTCCCATTCCAGCATGGAAGAAAAATCTTAAAATCATTTAATGCGGCTATGATTCAGAAATTACATGCTGGACTGGGGGCGAGAGAAAAACATAGAATGTGCCAGCTGCATTTCCTTCCGGGTTAGCTATAAAACCAAGTAAGGGATCCGAGGGTTTCAGTGTATTGCAATTTAAGCGGTGGGCTGAAAACCTGTCACTACAGCAATATACAAATCTATCTTAAAACAACCCTCAATTTTTTTTACAGATGTGTCGGAATGACCTTTGTTTGGGTCGTTGACGCTCTGCCTACCCCTTTTATCCCTAGATAAAGGACTGATTGTATGTATCTATATATGGTTTTATGTTGTGCGATGCTGGTTGTTGCAAGTGAGAACTGTGAAGTGAGAGGTTCCATACAAATTTCATAGAAACGTTATTTCCTTGTTTAGACGAATTATAGTAGAGGGATTTACACATAAATACATTCATATAATCACGCCTTTATCCCTAATGGGGTTAGCAAAGCGTAAAGGACATAAACAAATGCCGTTCCGCCACGTGTGACAAAGTTTTGAGGATTACCTAGGATAGACTTGTAGGTATATTGCTGTAGTTACAGGTTGTCAGCCCATCGCCTAAATTGAAAAATACTGAAACCCTCGGATCCCTTAGCTGGTTTTTACAGCATACTCGGGAGGAAATGCAGCTGGCACATTCTGTGTATTTCTCCCACTCCCAGTACAGCATGGAAGTAAGTGGATGGAGTAATGGATTCATACAGAGTGTTTATTACTAACCTACATAAAAAAACATAAGCTCGTGGCTACTTTTTCTTGGCAACGCGTCAAAGGACCTATTAATATGGGTATTTCCTACAGTTTTAGATGAAAAGCATCCTATTTCGTTCATAATCTACAAATCTATCTTTAATAACTCTCAAAACTTTTTCAGACGTGGTGGAACGACCTTTCTTTAGGTAGTTTACGCTCTACCTACCATCAGGAATGAAGGCGTGATTATGTGACTATGATCTGTGCTTTAATGAGACCGACTTATAAACCCAGATAATTGCTTTTATCTAGAGCTTAGGATTTAAGTGTTTTGCATTTCAGGCGATGGACTAAATACCTAGACACAAAATATACATCTAGTTATTTCTGAAATTATTACTAATACATAATTGTTATAATAGGCGTGAGCACATGCTCTTATATGCGTAGACATCTAAGGCTCGTATTAATAAAGAGATCTCAATATTGAGAGCAATATTAAGTATGAATTTGACACTTCATTTTGTACTTCTTCTTGTCGTATCGATCGTAATGGCTTAAATTTTGTACTGAAATGACATTTGTGATATGAACTCAAACTCGCTGTCAGTCCCAAGTGCTGTTTATAAATATAAGCCTAAGATAAATGCCTAAGTCTACTCAGTCTAGTTACTATACTAAAAGCATAGAGCATGGTAACCGGCAGATCTTACGAAACAAATATCAATATCAATATTCCATAGTCGAAAGGTCAGACGCGAGACCACGTGCAAATGCTATAGAAACTCGATGATGGCGTTGAACCTACATACTTATAGATGTGTGATATATGTGGTGTTCAAAATAACCATATGTACAATTCTTACTAATTATTACTTCCATGCTGGTCTGGGAGCGAGAGAAAAACATAGACTGTGCCAGCTGCATTTCCTCCCGGGCATGCTGTAAAATCCAGCTAAGGGATCGGAGGGTTTCAGTATATTGTAATTTAGGCGACAGGCTGACAACCTGTCACTTCAATATACCTAGAATATATCTTAAATAACCCTCAAAACTTTAGCAGACGTGGCGGGATGACCTTTGTTTAGATCGTTTACACTCTGCCTACCACATTAGGGATAAAGGCGTGATTATATGTATGTACAATTCAGCTTGGTTATTTAGGTCACGTGGCCAGGAGAGAACCGGATAACCTGGAGAAGCTGATCCTCGTAGGAAAAGTTGAGGGTAAAAAGTCCCGTGGTAGAGCTCCACAGCGCTGGAGTGAGCAGACAAAAATAGTTCTGGATAACATACATACATAGATACATATAATTACGCCTTTATTCCTATTGGGGTAGGCAGAGCGTAAACGACCTAAAAAAATGATCGTTCCGCCACGTCTGACAAAGTTATTAGGGTTATTTAAGATAGATTTGTAGGTATATTGCTGTAGTGACAGTTTGTCAGCCCATCTCCTAAATTGCAATATACAGAAACCCTCGAATCCCTTTTGCTGACTTCTACAGCATGCCCGGGATGAAGGGCAGCTGGATCATTCTATGTTTTTTTATGTCTCCCAGTCCAGCATGGAAGCAACTTCTGGATAAGCCTATTATAAAAACTCTTCGATCAGCGGAAGACTTGCTTGCTTGCATGCTGCCTGCATTGCTGGAACTTAGTTCAAACCTCCTCAGAAGCTTATCAGAACAAAGACTGATCAGACACGACCTTCAGAAATTGAATAGTACGACAAAGAAGAAGAGACAGTTCAGAAAATAGCTAACATACATATAATCACGCTTTGACCCCGAACGTGGTAGGCAGAGCGTAAAAAGTCGTACCGCCACGTCTAACAAGTTTTGCAATTTTATACTGAAATATGTATCGGCATTATAATCACGCCTTTATCCTGAAAGGGGAAGGTAGAACTTAAACGACTAAATAAAAAGTCGTTCCGACATGTTTTGCAATTTTAGACTGAAATGTGCATCACTATAGTGCAGATGTGCAGACTTAAGGCAGCAACACACATGCGTAACTTACTGCGCCTAAGATTGCGCTCAACACGATGTCAATGCATTTTGCATTGCCTACAACACAGATGCGTCACCTTACGCTCTAGGCGCGCGTACTGGCAGAGGGATGCGCCGACATGAGTTCATCGCTACGCGCGCATGTGTGCTCTATTTGTAGACAAAGATTATGATTTGGAAGTTAAGGGTTGCGCTTACAGCCCAACAGCCACTTCGACCTGTACGTATATATACAAGGTGGCGCAAAAGAAATCACCCTATTGGAAGATGCTCTCATTTTTGCAAATGGCCGCCAATGTCAAATCTGTTTTGACATTTGTGGACTAGACAGATGCAGAATACAAGTGAACAAGCCATGGAGCGATACACTCCCCAAGAACGCGGAAAAATCGTGTCTATTTTTTTGAGTAACAATTCGTCTGTGGTGTTGGCGCAGCGCGAATTCCGTCGCCGATTCCCCGGCCGTCCGACACCGACTGCGCAAACACTGCGACGTTTAGCCACCAACCTTGAAGAGTATGGGACCACACGAGACGTTGCTAAGAGTGGCCGGCCCCGGAGCGCCCGTTCTGCCGAGAATATCGCCGCTGTAGCCGAGGACGTTGAAGTGAGCCCCGAAACATCGACCAGACGACGTGCCACGCAATTGGGCCTCAGCCGGCGGTCCTTGCAGCGAATTTTGGTGCGAGACTTGAAGATGTTTCCTTACAAAGTCCAGACCGTGCATCAGCTGCTGCCTGCCGACCGCCAAACGCGCGTAACCTACGCCCAAGCCATCCTCAATCTCGAGGAAGAATTGGACAATTTTTCGACCAAAATCATCATGAGCGATGAGGCTCATTTCCACCTCAGCGGTTACGTGAATCGGCAAAATTATCGCTTCTGGGGCACCGAGAATCCACGAGTGATGCACGAGGAGCCGTTACACCCGCTCAAAGTGACTGCGTGGTGCGCTGTTCACGCTGGAGGAGTCATCGGGCCATTTTTTTTCGAGAACGCCGCGGGTCAAACGACAACAGTGGACGGTGCGCGCTATAGGGCCATGTTGACCGAATTTTTTCTGCCGCAATTGGACGAATTGGGACTGGAGGACATGTGGTTCCAACAGGACGGGGCAACGGCGCACACTGCACGAGCCACAACCGACATTCTGAAGGCGGCATTTCCGGGTCGCCTAATCTCTCGTTTTGGCGATTTGCACTGGCCGGCCAGATCGCCCGATTTAACGGTCCCGGACTTCTTTTTATGGGGTTTTTTGAAGTCTCGTGTTTACGTCAACAAGCCTGAGACCTTGGAAGCCCTCAAAGACAACATTCGACACGAGTGCGAGAATCTGTCGCCCGAAGTTCTCGCCGAAGTGATGAAAAATGCCATAAAACGAGCCCGTATGGCAATCAATTGTAACGGCGCCCATTTGGCCGATATCATCTTCTCGACTTGACCAGTAAAATTCTAAAGGTGCAAATAAATATAATCAAAAAACAGATTCGAAGTTTTTCATTTAGAAAAAAAATGAGAGCCAAACAACATCGGATGACTTCTTTTGCGCCACCTTGTATCACTACATAGTATAAAACAAAGTCGCTTTCTCTGTTCCTATATCCCTATGGATGCATAAATCTTTAAAACTACGCAACGATATTTGATGCGGTTTATTTTAATGGGTAGAGTGATTCAAGAGAAAGGTTTATATGTTTAATACATGCATAATATAGGTATAGTAGAGAAACACTGATAATTTCCGTGCGAAGCCGGGGCGGGTCGCTAGTATATATATATCAATTGTAGCTATTATTGTAGGTAATGCAAAAAGCATAGAAGCATTCATATTCTTCCATGCTGGACGAGAGAAAAACATAGAATGTGCCAGCTTCATTTCCTCCAGAGCATGCTGGCACAAAAACAGCTAAGGGGTCAGAGGGTTTCAGTATACTGTAATTTAGGCGATGGGCTGACAATCTATCACTACAGCAATATACGTACAAATCTTATCGTATTATACATATAAACCTTTCTCTTGAATCACTCTATCCATTAAAATAAACCGCATCAAATACCGTTGCGTAGTTTTAAAGATTTATGCATCCATTGGGATATAGGGACAGAGAAAGTGACTTTGTTTTATACTATGTAGTGATATATATACGTACAGGTCGAAGTGACTGTTGGGCTGTAAGCGCAGCCCCTAACTTCCAAATCATAATCATTGCCCACATGCGTTACCTAACGCTCTACGCGCGAGTACTGGCTGAGGGATGCGCCGACATAAGTTCATCGCTACGCGCGCATAGAGCGTAAGGTGACGCATGTGTGTTGTAGGCAATGCAAAAAGCATTGACATCGTGTTGAGCGCAATCTTACGCGCAGTAAGTAACGCCTGTGTGTTGCTGCCCTAAGTCTGCATCTCTGCACTATAGTGATTCACATTTCAGTCCAAAATTGCAAAACATGTCAGATATGGCGGAACGACTTTTTATTTCGTCGTTTACGCTCTACCTTCCCCTTTCAGGATAAAGGCGTGATTATAATGCCGATACACATTTCAGTCTAAAATTGCAAAACTTGTCAAACGTGGCGGTACGTCTTTTTACGCTCTGCCTACCACGTTCGGGGTCAAAGCGTGATTATATGTATGTTAGCTATTTGCTGAACTGTCTTTTCTTCGTTGTCGTACTCTTCAATTTCTGAACGTGTCTGATCAGTCTTTGTTCTGATAGGCTTCTGAGGAGGTTTGAACTAAGTTCCTCCATTGCTTCCTGTCTTCCGCCGATCGAAGAGCTTTTATAATAGGCTTTACTTATCCAGAACTTGCTTCCATGCTGGACTGGGAGAGATATAAAAACATAGAATGATCCAGCTGCCCTTCATCCCGGGCATGCTGTAGTTGTCAGCAAAAGGATTCGAGGGTTTCTGTACATTGCAATTTAGGCGATGGGCTGACAACCTGTCACCACAGCAATATACCTGCAAATCTATCTTAAATAACCCTCAAAACTTTGTCACACGACGTGGAACGAACTTTGTTTTGGTCGTTTATGCTCTGCTTACCCCATTATGGATAAAGCCGTTATTATATGTATGAATGTATTAACAGCGAGCTGAGCGCAATCTTGTGCGCAGAAAGTGAGGCCTGTGTGTTGCTGCACATAATGGGACAAATGTAAAAAGCCATTTTATTTTTCATCTTATCTTATCTTATTTAACCACATCATACCACTGCTGGGCAAAGGCCTCCCTCTTCTCCTTCCACTTATTCCTATTTTGAGCCTCCAAGCGCCAGTCCTTCGAAAATGTGTCCAGCTCTTCGCGCCATCTGTGACGGGGTCTTCCGCGGCGTCGGTTCGTGGTGGGTAGCTTCCACTCGGTACTAACTTTCGCCCATTTTTCATCTAATGCAAGAATTTCCTGGTGAAAGTTGTTCTGACTCATTAACCGAGCAACCCCTATTAGTTTGTTTGCTGTCCCTTACATACATACATACATACATAAATCACGCCTTTATCCCTTACGGGGTAGGCAGAGCGTTTAACGCCTCGTAAAAAGCGCTTTCGCCACGACTGACAAAAATTGAGGGCAATTTTAGATTGTAATATGTATTGCTATAGTGACAGGTTGTCAGCCCATCGCCTAAATTACAATACACTGTAATCCTCGAGTCCCTTTTGCTGACTTCAACAGCATGCCCGGGAGGAAGGGCAGCTGGAACATTCTATGTTTTTCTATCTCTCCCAGTCCAGCATGGAAGTAATGCTGTCCCTTACACCCCGTATATAAATTGTTTCCACATATCCACTAGTTTTTGCTATTCAAGTCAAGCAGAATTAATTTTATTTGTTTTTAGTCAATCATTTGGCGTGTAAAAACAAGTTTTGTTCGAAATGTCGAAACTCTCGGAAGGTCAACCATTTGACTTTGAGTAAGATTAGTTGGAGGACCTATCGCTTCCGAAACTTCATAATTACGTAAAGAATTTAGCAATTCCAAATTTAATTTAACTCAGAATATATAAAAAAAAGTTGTATATAAATAAGCATGTGTGTTCCAAAAATAGATGACGTTTTGAGCGATGTTGTAGGTATGTCGATAAATTATTTTAATTTTTGTAAAAGATTTTGATATTAATCATAAGGTGTTATATTGGACTGATGTAGAATAATTTATGTTTTTTACATAAAAAATATTGAATCTATTTATTCTTCTTAACGAGTGAATTCTTGAGTCGAATGTCCCCATGAACCCTGGTGTCAGAGTTTTCAAACCGCCTAGTAGCACAGGTATTAGGCCTCTGACATGGTTTGAGTAACAACCACTATGAAAGATGGTGACCGGGACCGACGGCTTAACGTGCCCTCCGAAGCACGAAACTCTCTTACTTTTCGGACAATTAGGTAATTTAGCCCGCAATGTCCTAACCAAACTGGGGAAAACCACACAAAGGGATAAATTGACAAATATCAACTTTGTGTTGCCCTGGGAATCGAACCCAGGACCTCCGGATCGTAAGCCCATGGCTCTGACCACTAGACTACGGAGGCAGTTAGTGAATTTACTTAAGTATTCAATTTACTGCTGCCAAATACGTTTTATACAAAAAATCGACGGATCATATGACCAAGTAAACGATATGTTTTTCGGTATTCCTATCTAATTAAGCATTTCTATAAATCCAAAACAACTAAACCTAGAATTAAAATTCAAAAATCCATTCTTAATCTGAATAATCGAATCCAGCACCTTTACAACGCTACCAAGCTTCTAACTATTGAGCTGCAGGTCTTTAAGGCTCGTGTTTAAAAAAAAAACTTTAATTCAAAAAATTACAAACAAACAAACAGTTTCAAACAAGTAGTTATAAAGTGATATCAAGATTCAGAGCAATATTAAGTATGGATTTGACAGGTCATATTGTACTGAAATGACATTTCTGATACGACCTCAAACTAGCTGTCAATCTCAAGTGCTGACGAGCCTAAGTGTTATTGAACTGTGCAGTTGCAAAATGTAAAGTAAACAGTGTCGAAAAGTCAGTAATACTTACAAAACATACCTATTTACGATCCACAAGTTACTTATAACGACCTCAGTCTAGTGTTTGGTTTTGGTATTGCCCTTCAACTTTCAGTCTGAAGGTTTGTTTATTAAGACATAACATACAGTACAGTGTTTAGTTACATGTAAGTCTAATTCTTAAGTAACATATATTTTTATTTAATTATTTTATTTATTTATTTTCTTCCATGCTGGACTGGGAGCTATAGAAAAACATGGAATGTTCCAGCTGCCCTTATTCCCGGGAATGTTGTAGGAGTCAGCGAAAGGGATTCGAGGGTTACAGTGTTTTGTAATTTAGGCGATGGGCTGACAACCTGTCACTACAGCAATACACATGACAATCTAAGATTGCTTTCAATTTTTGTCAGACGTGGCGAAAGCGCCTTTTACGAGGCGTTCTGCGTTCTGCCAACCCCGTAAGGGATAAAGGCGTGATTGTATGTATGTATTTATTTTATAAATCTTACATAACAAAAAAATGTTTTGAAGAGAGCTTCCGTGGGGAACCTAAATGGTTTAGAATACATAACTTTAATAAGAGTTCTCTGTGTTCGTTCTAAATCCAGAAATCTTTTGTCGGCACCAGCCTATACTAGTATACAGTAAATTGTCACTGATTGTGCTAGGGCGATATATATCTTGTTCAGGACGTCATAAGGCACTAAGTGGCTCAACGATTTAAAGATCCATATTAGCTTTCACAGCCTGGTCATAATAAGATCTATGTGCATGTGCCAACAGAGTCGTTGGTCAACTAAAATTCCCAGGTACTTTGTGCAACCAAAGAAAGAAAAAAAAACATTTATTCGGCATAATTGCAGTAAAAAGGTGACAAGAACTAACGTAAATAAAGACCTTGTACATACATACATACATAAATCACGCCTTTTTCCCTTACGGGGTAGGCAGAGAGTTTAACGCCTCGTAAAAGGCGCTTTCGCCACGTCTGACAAAAATTGAGGGCAATTTTAGATTGTAATATGTATTGCTTTAGTGACAGGTTGTCAGCCCATCGCCCTAATTACAATACAATGTAACCCTCGAGTCCCTTTTGCTGACTTTAACAGCATGCCCGGGAGGAAGGGCAGCTGGAACATTATATGTTTTTCTATCTCTCCCAGTCCAGCATGGAAGAACCCAGTCCAGCATGGAAGACCTTGTAACTATACCGAAACGGTTCCAACTCAGCATAATGCCATAGACAGAGCCGTGGCGCTGGTTTTCAGTTGGTACCGGTTCGGAGACCGTTGGACCTATTTTATAACTATTATAATTATCACTCACATCAAGCTAGACATAAAATTCAGACAAACAAAAACAAGTTGTGAAAGCAAGGTGTGAAGAAAAACATAAAAATGATATAACATAATACTATTTTACTCACAAACAAGATAGCTTGTGTGTACTTACAAATTAACAAACAAAATCACTAAAATTACACAAATAAATACTCAAAAAAGTTGAAACAATATATTTACGGGTTAGTACCGCTAAGCTGATGCTGCAAAACTGTTCCCTAATTTTAAATTTAACATTTGAGACCAACCAACCAACCTTTTGTATCTCTGGGCAAGCACAGGATGATCGATCTACATGTAAACAACTATGTATTTTAATGCCGTAGTCATCATTAGGTTGGGTACAATGGGTGCAAAACAGATATTTTTGGTTTTAGAAATGTTCAAAGTTAGGAGATTGGCATTTAACTAATTTGCCGCCTTTGTCAGCCCTTTCTCAGTAAGGCTCCGAACAGTGTCCCAGGAATTACCTGAGAAAACGATGGCTGTATCATCAGCGTAAGAAAAGATTCTACCTCCAACGTCTTTTAGGTTACACAATTCGTTGATGTGCAGTAAAAAGAGCGTAGGGCTAAGGTCACTACCCTGAGGTACTCCATAGGTCACATTTGCTTTATCACTAATATGCCAGGCTTCGGAGGGCACGTTAAGGCGTCGGTTCCGGTCGCTGTTGATAGTGATAGTTACACAAACAATGTCAGAGGCTTATTAACTGTGCTAGGCGGTTTGAGAACACTGACACCAGGGTTCATCGGGTTAATCGACTCGATACCCACACGACAGAAGAAGAAGAAGTGATCTGATAACTAGCTATTATGATTTTTACTGGAATTTAGAACTAGATCCACAGACTAGATCTATTAAATTGATCTGCAGTTCGATGCATTCAAAACTCAAGACATTTATCTAAATAACATACAAAACTACATACATACATACATATAATTACGCCTTTATCCCTAATGGGGTAGGCAGAGCGTAAACGACCTAAATAAAGGTCGTTTCGCAACGTCTGACAAAGTTTTAAGGGTTATTTAAGATATTATAGGTATATCGCTATAGTTACAGGTTGTCAGCCTATCGCCTAAATTGTAATATACTTCCCTTGGATCCTTGAGCTGGTTTATACAACATGCCCGGGAGGAAATGCAGCTGGCACATTCTATGTTTTTCTCTCGCTCCCAGTCCAGCATGGAAGTTACATACAAAACTCCATTAGCATTATTGCATCAACCTTATTAAGAATTCAATGCATTTTATTCATATTACTGTTTTGACCCTGCTCTACTAAGAGCAGGAACCAATGAACAAAATTGTGTCGATTCTGTCCTAAACACAATTAATTCGTTATTTTCATATCTTATAAGTTTACTAGTAATGTGCTATTTATATATTATGTATTATACTAGTATTATAAATTATTTATTTATTACAATTTGTATGTTCCATGCTGGACTGGGAGCGAGAGAAAAACATAGAATGCGCCAGCTGCATGCTGTAAACACCAGCTTTAGGATCCGAGGGTTTCAGTATATTGCAATTTAGGCGATGGGCTGACAACCTGCCGCTACAGTAATATACCTACAAATCTATCTTAAATAAACCTAATAATTTGTCAGACGTGGCGGAACGACCTTTGTTTAGGTAGTTTACGCTCTGCCTATCCCATTAGGGATAAAAGTGTGACTTTATGTAAAATTTATTATACTAGTATTATAGATTATTTATGTATTACTATTTGTATGTATTTATTATTTATGTAGATATATGTATTATTATTTTTTGTATTTTATTATGATATTAGGTTTTAAATCTTATTTCATGTAATTGTACCTACATTATAATTGTACATGCTTTATCTGTCTCCCTGTGTTATGCACTCTCACTAACGTAGGTCAGCTGGAAGAGATTTATTTTTAGAGATAAGCTGTACCTGTTGTGCTATTATTTTTTGTTTGTGTGCTCTGTATGATCATGTGTGCAATAAACTCTTTAATAAATAATTTAACCTATTTTAGGTTAGTCCTGAAACTTTCTAAAATTGGAATAAAATAGAGACAGTAATACAACAGTTGATTATAATTCTGTCAAAGTAACGTTTAGCACTTAAAATAAGGCAACACCATTTAGGATGTCATCTTATCTTATTATATCACTAGCGTCCTGCCCCGGCTTCGCACGGAAATTATCAGTGTTCCCTACTATATTATGCATGTATTATACATATAAACCTTCCTCTTGAATCACTCTATCCATTAAAAGAAACCGCATCAAAATTCGTTGCGTAGTTTTTAAGATTTATGCATACATAAGGATATAGGGACAGAGAAAGCGACTTTGTTTTATACTATGTAGTGATTTTAGGAGTCCAACGTAACTCTGACAGGATTATAATCAGCTGTTGTATATCTGTCTCTCTTTTGTTTAAATGTTAGAAAGTGACAGGGCTAACTAACCTAAAGTTAGTTAAGTTGTATCTACAACAGAATTAGCACCAATGTTTGGTAGATTACTTACTTCCATGCTGGTCTGGGAGCGAAAGAAAAACATAGAATGTGCCAGCTGCATTTCCTCCCGGGCATGCTGTAAGATCCAGCTAAGGGATCCGAGGGTTTCAGTATATTGTAATTTAGGCGATGGGCTGACAACCTGTCACTACAGCAATAGACCTAGAATTCTATCTTAAATAACCCTCAAAACTTTGTCAGACGTGGTGGAACGACCTTTGTTTAGGTCGTTAACGCTCTGCCTACCCCATTAGGGATAAAGGCGTGATTATATGTATGTATGTATGTTTGGTAGATATCAGGTTTTGGTTAAAGCGCATAACCTTGTCAGGTGCAACTAGGAAATGAGTTTTAGGGGTCCGTACTACATTGGCTAATACTGTATTCTAAAATTCTAACTTCCGAAATGTGATCTTCTTCTTCTATCGTGTGGGTTCAAAATTTCTTACATGCTGGACTTTCTTCCATGCTGGACTGGGAGCGCCAGAAAAACGTAGAATGTGCCAGCTGCATTTCCTCCCGGGCATGCTGTAAAAACCAGCTAAGAGATCTGAGGGTTTCAGTATATTGTAATTTAGGCGATGGGCTGACAACCTGTCACTACAGCAATATACCTACAAATCTATCTTAAATAACCCTCAAAACTTTGTTAGACGTGGCGAAACGACCTTTATTTAGGTCGTTTACGCTCTGCCTACCCCATTAGGGATGAGGGCGTGATTATATGTATGTATGTATGTGTGGGTTCAAGTCAATCGACCCGATGAACCCTGGTGTCAGAGTTTTTTAAACCGCCTAATAAAACAGCTAAGAGGCCTCTAACATGGTTTCTGTAACGACCACTATCAAGATAGTGAACGGGGCCGACGGCTTAACGTGCCCCCCGAAGCACGGAATCTTTTTTCTTCCAGACAATTAGGTGATTCAGCCTGCATTGTCCTAACCAAACTAGAGAAAACCTCACAAAGTGATGAATTGACAAATTTCAACTGTGTGTAATCCTATACTGTGTGTTTCCTTGGAAATCGAACCCAGGACCTCCGGATTGTGAGCCCATGGCTCTGACCACAAGACCAGGGAGGCAGTTAATGAGAGTGATAAAAACATAGAATATATCAGCTAATACTTTTCCAGGCATAATGTAAAGGAGCGATTTGGTATATCCCAAAACCCTCCTTTACACTATGCCTTCTTCGATAGACGAGGTGATAAGGGCTTATAGTTAGGTGGATGATGTCATACGCAACCCTTAGGGAATATAGTCGTGATTTGTATTTTATTTAAATTAATATTTACTTTCATGCTGGCCTGGGAGCAAGAGAAAAACATAGTATGTGCCAGCTGCATTTCCTCCCAGGCATGCTGTAAAAACCAGCTGAGGGATCCGAGGGTTTCAGTATATTGCAAGTAAGGCGATGGGCTGACAACCTGTCAATACAGCAATATACCTACAAATTTATTTTAAATAACCCTCAAAACTTTGTGAGACGTGGCGGAACGACCTTTGTTTATGTCGTTTACGCTCTACCTACCCTATTGGGGATAAAAGCGTGATTATTACCACCAGTTTGTAGGATGCTGTCCCTTACATCCGGTATACGGAACACACGTAAGTAACCTTCAATTAAATCTTAGCCAAACTACATTCGTACTGCAAACTTACAGTACTTTTGGGTTTATTCTACCGCATTAGTTTTCTAGGGCCCGTATTTATAATCAACACACAGAGACTGACAGCTAGTTTGAGTTCGAATCAGAAATGTAATTTCAATTAAAAATTATCTGTCAAATCATTCTTAATATTGCTTCCAATCTTGAGATAGCTTTATAAATACGAGCCTGGATTTGACAGGTCATTTTGTACTGTAATAACATTTCTGGAGCTCTCGACGTTTTCAGTATGAATAACACTTGTTTATCATTTAGTGTTAAAACTTCTGATACGGACTCCATCTAGCTGTCAGTCTCAAGTGCTGTTTATAAATATGGGCCTTAGAGTACTTTTGGGTTTACACTTCCGCGTTAGTTTTATAGGTGTGCCTTGGTGTAATTAATCTATAATTATGTATGATTTGCCACTGGTTAATCAGTGGAGTTGTGTCTGTCGTTTGAGACTGTGATTTTTTCATTAAGTGTTTTTATTATGTGAGTAAATAGTTTTATAATTCGGAAAGATATTGGCTCAATAGATAGATGGATATATCACCGGCTAAAACTGAAATTTAAATCGATGTGTCACTTTCAAAATAATAAAATTTAAAAGGTCAGGCGATCCGCTAGTTTTTGACGCGCTTTTGCACGTTTCCCCAGTATTTCTGTCAATTATTGTCGCCAATACATATGACTTCCATGCTGGTCTGGGAGCGAGAGAAAAGCATAGAATGTGCCAGCTGCATTTCCTCCCGGGCATGCTGTAAGATCCAGCTAAGGGATCCGAGGGTTTCAGTATATTGTAATATAGGCGATGGGCTGACAACCTGTCACTAGAATTCTATCTTAAATAACCCTCAAAACTTTGTCAGACGTGGCGGAACGACTTTTGTTTAGGTTGTTTACGCTCTGCCTACCCCATTAGGGATAAAGGCGTGATTATATGTATGTATGTAAATTATATGACAGCGGATAAAAATGATAGATAACGCATAAAACCACCGACCATAAATCAAAAACCGGAGAGAATATATCTCCTGTCCTTTTCCAATGTTTTTAGTCTGAAAGTGACAAATAGATTATAATTTTAATTTTAGTCGGAAAATCTAGAATCGAGAACATTATAATATTGATACGACATGTAAAAATAATTAAAGAGGCCATTGCTTAGCATTGACAGCTGGACTGGCCACTATCCTGGAAAACGCCTTATCTAGTATTGGGTCTGGTGTCCCTTCGGGGTTGCGGAGGTCAGATGGCAGTCACTCTGTGTAAAAACCAGTACCCTCGTTCAATCACCTTGATTAGGTAACCAATCCCGTGAGATACGGGAGATGATAATGGTGCAAAAATAATTTAAAAGAATACGGGGTGTAAGGGACAGGGTCCCGCAAACTGATAAGGATTGCTTACTGCTCAGTCATCGACACTGACCAACTTCCACTAGGATAAGCCAAGCTACCACCATATTTGCTTTTAATAATGAATTCCGTTCAGCAATTTGCAAGATGTAACAACGGATGTTCTTATAAAAATAAAACACAAAATCAGCTAGCAACTGACAGTAAAGCACCGAAAGATTATCATCACAGTTTTGTAACTTCGTCATCCATTACGTGTTCTAAAGGAATTTCCCGTCAATTAATTGAGCATAAACCGGCAGTGAATATCAAAGTGAGCGATATAACAGCGCATTTCACAGTCTGCTGCTTCTCTGTCGCAAGAAGACATTGAAAACGCTTGCAACGTGCGAACTGTTTCAGAGAATTGTGCATTCTTGGTTAATTTATAATTGTTGATCATACGTTTCATTGTTTTTAGTTGCATACCGGGTGTAAGGGACAGTGTTCCGCAAACTGATAGGGGTTGTTAAGTTAACAAAATGAACCAGGATTTTTTATCAGGAACAGAAAATCAAATTTTGCTTTTTCATACCAATTGTCTGATAGAGGTGGTCATTTTGTATGGGAAGGTCAATTATTGTTTTCGTCTGCTGGAAGAATTTCCTGGTGATAGTTGTTCAGTTTCGTTGACTCAGCAACCCCTATCAGTTCGCGGGGAACTGTCCCTTACGCCCCGTGTAAGGTTTTTCTTCTGTAGTGTGGGTTGAGTTGACGAGGTCGGCGACCTTATGAACCCAGCCGTGTGTCAAATATTTTCATTACGCATTCGATTTGGTTTTGTGGAATTAACGATCGGCTGGCTGATCGATGGACTGACAACCTGTCACTACATCAATATACCTAGAATTCTATCTTAAATAACCCTCAAAACTTTGTCAGACGTGGCGGAACGACCTTTGTTTGGGTCGTTTGCGCTCTGCCTACCCCATTAGGGATAAAGGCGTGATTATATGTATGTATGTATGTAATGAAAGTACCTTTCGAAGCACAGAATCTAACTAATGATAATGACGTAATCCAAACTGAGAACAATCACACAAAGTGATAAAATGAGAATCGAACTTACTCTAGATCGACATCTTTAGCTCAAACCACTAGACAACAGAAATACAAATAGTGCTTAAATTAACAATCTCCTTTATACACACATATACATATATTCCTAATGGGCGTACTTATATGGGTTACTTCCATGCTGGACTGGGAGAGATAGAAAAACATAGAATGTTCCAGCTGCCCTTCCTCCCGGGCATGCTGTAGAAGACAGCAAAAGGGACTCGAGGGTTACAGTGTATTGTAATTTAGGCGATGGGCTGACAACCTGTCACTATGGCAATACACATTACAATCTAAAATTACCCTCAATTATTGTCAGACGCGGCGAAAGCGCCTTTTACGAGGCGTTTAACGCTCTGCCTACCCCGTAAGGGATATAGGCGTGATTTTATGTATGTATGGGCGTAAACGACCTGAACTAAGGTCGTTCCGCCACGTCTGACAAAGTTATGAGGGCTATTATAGATTATTTTAGATAGATTTGTAGGTATATAGCTGAAGTGACAGGTTGTCAGTCTATCGTCGAAATTGCAATATACAGAAACCCTCGGATCCCTTAGCTGGTTTTTACAACATGCCCGGGAGGAAATGCAGCTGGCACAGTCTATGTTTCTCTCTCGCTCCCAGTCCAGCATAGTAGTATCTCCTATTTAAACTGTAAAAATAACTTGACAAGCTGAAATTTCAAGCATTGTTCTAGAGAAATTGTCTACCGGACGGGCATAACAGCATCCTATATTAACCAATGTTTTGATTAGCCTATCGACGATGTAAAGTCTATAATTGGTATTACACATACGCGTTATGTATTTCCTGTGTTGTAAGGGCTTAAACATTAATTCCCTTCTGTAGTTTTTGTCTACATACATATAATCACGCCTTTATCCCTAATGGGGTAGGCAGAGCGTAAACGACCTAAAAAAAGGTCGTTGCGCCACGTCTGACAAAGTTTTGAAGGTTATTTAGGATAGATTTGTAGGTATATCGCTGTAGTGATAGGTTGTCAGCCCATCGCCTAAATTACAATATACTGAAACCCTCAGATCCCTTAGCTGGTTTTTACAGCATGCCCGGGAGGAAATGCAGCTGGCGCATTCTATATTTTTCTCTCGCTGTGGTCAGAGCCATGGGCTCACGATCCGGAGGTCCTGGGTTCGATTCACAGGGGGGGGGGGGGGGGGGGAAACGAAGTTGATATTTGTCAATTTATCACTTTGCTAGGTTTTCCTCAGTTTGGTTAGGACATTGCAGGCTGAATCACCTGATTGTCCGAAAAGAAAAAGGATTCCGTGCTTCGGAGGGCCGTCAAGCCGTCGGCCCCGGTCGCTGTCTTTGATAGTGGTCGTTAATCAAACCATGTCAGAGGCCAAATAGTGTGCTACTAGGCGGTTTCAAAACCATGACACCAAGGTTCATGGGTTCGTTGTTCGACTCGAAAACCCACTCGCTAAGAAGAATCGTGAATTTGTGTTGTGGCAGGTTTTCAGCCCATCGCCTTAATTGCAATATACCAATTAGTTTGACAATGAACATTGTTATTTAAGCAATTATCTTGACCTAGTAGTGATGGATCACTGACTTGTTTCAAATCAAATGCAAGACAAATTATGTAAGTAATTGAAAAAACTATAATAATTTTGTAATGTTTCTTTGTATTGTTGTTACAGATGGACAAACGAAGATGTACCACCGGCAGAAAACAAAAATATTCGTAATATTTCTATTTCTATCTTGTCTACATACAACCTTCTCGAAATCTATAGAAATATCAGACAAACCCACCGTAGACCCTATCAGAGATAATATTGAAAACAATATCATAGATTTCGATGAAGATTATACACTGAAATTTAACAAAAAGTATGGAGCAGTGCCTTGGGAGTCCAATGACAAGTTCAATAAGGATACTCATAGATATACATTAATTAAAGATGAAAACAAAACTAGTGTAAGTATACAAAATGGAACAGAAGTAAGCACATCAACAAGCATTGAAGAAACTACATTAGATAATGATTACAGTGTCATCCCATTAGAATTAGTAAGTACAACAGAGGATGCTTTAAAAAGTATTATTGAAAGTACAAGTGAACCTGATTTAACAGTTATACCTTTATCTACTACTCAGAAAGTTACGCCATCTATTGAAATTAATGAAACAGTTACTTTACCTACATCTACAGAAAACTCAGAATCTACTACTGTGTATGATTTAAGTGATAAATTGCTATCTGAAGGCGATGGAAGTGAAACTACTACTATTAAAAGAGAAGTAATATCTGACAGAAAAGATAAAGAGCCCGTGACAGATGCAACGATAAGTACTGTAAATACTACAACAGCAAAAATAGAAGCTTTATCGAAGAAAACAAACAATTTTACAACTGAAATTACAAATAAAACTAAATTAGACGTTAGTACAGAATTTCCGAAATTTACAACAGAAAAAAGCCTAAACAAAACCAAAGTAAACAAAGAGCAAAAAACGAATACAAGCCAAGCTACAGAAAGTCCAGACAGTTCAGAATCTAAAGAAGATTTGCTAAGTTTTGCAGAAATAGACGCAATAGATGAACTGGATGTCCCGGAAGACTATTATGACCACAAGGATGTTGTACCAACTACGGCACCAAAAACTGACGCATTATCAGTCATCTTTGGTCTCGCTGGTAGTGTGGTTGAGAGTGTAGTGGAAAGTGTTGCAGAAAGAGTAGTGCCGAAGAGCATTTATGATTTGTTCAAGAGAATGCAGCGACAGAGTGAGGCGCTTGAAGCAGAGAGATTACGGAGTAGAGAGGAGAACGGAGGTCTAGGTAAGTTTTATTATGGAAATTCAAATACGTAGTACTATTTATCAAGCGCCGCATATTTCAAAATGTCGGATATGCTTATAATTTTAATCCAAGTAATGGAGGTTAGGTCAGGTTAGGTCATGTTTTTTTTAGTAACTAAAATTAAAATCTATCTGTCACTTACAAAATAATAAAATTGAAAAAGGACAGGCGATTGATACTCTATGGTTTTACACTTTATGCGCTAGATTTTGAGGCGCTTTTGCACGTTTCTACAGTAAATCTGTCAATTAAATCCGCGACCACCGACTGTAAATCAAAAACCGGAGAGAATAGATCTCCCGTCGTTTTCCAATATATTTTAGTCTGAAAGTGACAAATAGATTTTAATTTTAGTTTTAGAAGAGCCCATTATCTCAATTTCTTTTTGCCAAAAATAAGTTTAGGTATATCAATTGCATAATGTTTATTTATTGGTTGATGTCTCACCAGTTGTTGCATTTCGTTTACCTACATGATTCACGTTGCTTGGATTTCTATAGCTTGCCTCATTGGCTGCACTTAGCATTCCCTCCTAACCATTCTGACCGCTCAATGCAGCTAAACAGTTTCCTAAATGCTGCAATTTTGTATTGCCTAATGATTGGTTAGCTATGTCGTCGATTTTCAATACACAATCTGTCGTCTACCTTGGCTATTAATTTAAGGCTGGCACGGAAATCGAATCCCATACAAACGGTAGTCACGTTTTAATTTTTAAATGGTTAGTGCAAACTTAAGTGGGACACCACAAGCTCATAAATAAATAAGTAGACCAGATTTCATCAAAAATTTTACAAATATAATTATATTATATATATTTACCATTCAAACCTAATTAGGTTTCGTTTGAAAATATCAGTCATGAACAAAATAATGGCGGACATACGATTTGGCGTGAAAATGGCCTAAAATTGAATTTACTTGCTTATTTTGTATATGGTTAACATTTTGATACCAAAAGTAATTATAAGCACAACTGATACCTAAATTAAAGGTACATTATAAGCAAAGATAACATTTTGTCAATAAAGTATTAGGGTGGAAAATTGAATTTGAATACGTGTACAAAGTTTGGTGAAGTTTAGTTTTACCGTTTTAAAAATGAGCACGAAACTACGTTGGTATGGGATTGTGTACCTCCGGCCGATACTTAGGCTCGCATTTATGAATAAATGAATCATCTGTCAAGATGAATAAGGCCTAATGATGATGATGATTTATGAAGCGATATCAAACTTGAGAACAATATTAAGTATGGATTTAACAGGCCAGTTTGTACTAAAATGACATTTCTGAAACGCGCTGTCACTCATGAGAGCTGATTACAAATACGGCCCTTAATACATAACATACATAAAATCACGCCTTTATCCCTTACGGGGTAGGCAGAGCGATAAACGCCTCGTAAAAGGCGCTTTCGCCACGTCTGACAAAAATTGAGGGCAATTTTAGATTGAAAAGTGTATTGCTATAGTGACAGGTTGTCAGCCCATCGCCTAAATTACAATACACTGTAACCCTCGAGTCCCTTTTGCTGACTTCTACAGCATGCCCGGGAGGAAGGGCAGCTGGAACATGCTATGTTTTTCTATCTCTCCCAGTCCAGCATGGACGGCCCTTAATACCTTTTTATATAGAATGGTCTTCATGCTCCGTTTGCACAACTGAAAACACCCGTTCGTCATTTTACTAGGGATATCCGCCTTTAACTTTAAATATTATTATATCACCATATAGATTCAATACAATATATCAAAATATTATCACACCGGTCCTACGTTTGAAACAATTTTACCTCTGTATGACCTATTTGATATTTTATTAATTTTCATGTTAGGGTGGAAACACACAACTGCATTTAAGTATATTGTATTACAACCTTAGGCTAACAATCTGTTAATACAGCAATGTTCATTACTGCAGTAATTATCTGCTATACCGGATGTAAGGGACAGCGTCCCGCAAACTGATAGGGGTTGCTCGGTCAATGATACTCAACAACTTCCACCATGAAATTCTTTCAAAAAGAAAACAAAAAGGATTTTCCATACAAAATGTTCACCTCGATCAGAAAATTTGTATAGATAAGCTATTTTGTTTTACTTCCTGAAAAATAATCTTTGTTTTGTGTTGTTGTTTAGTGCCGTTGACAGTTTAAACCTATCCCTTACACCTGGTATGTTGACGACATAACTTCCCGGTATATTGGAATGGTAAAACCAATTCAGTAACTTTAGTCTAGGTCAGAAGCTACAGAGACAGAGTCGACAATAAAGCGAACTCGCCCAAAAAAACTAACTCCGTGGTCTAGTGGTCTGAGCAATGGACCACGATTCGGAGGCCCTAGGTTAGATTACCAGGGTTTATACTTGTTAATTTATCACTTTGTGAGATTTTCCCCAGTTTGGTTAGGACATAGCAGGCTGAATCACCTGATTGTCCGAAAAATTTCGTGCTTCAGAGGGCACGTTAAGCCTTGATAGTCGTTATTACACAAACTATGTCAGAGGTCTATTAGCTGTCTGATTAGGCGGTTTAAGAACTCTGACACCAGGGTTCATCAGGTCGATCGACTCGAAACCCACACGACAAAAGAAGACCCAATAAAAGCCTGTTCACTCTCACTTGAGGCGTGACTTTATGACATCTTATGTGTACAAAAGTTACATACATACATATAACCACGCCTTTAGCCCTGATGGGCTAGGCAGAGCGTAAACGACGTAAACAAAGGTCATTTGCGCCACGTCTGACAAAGTTTTATTAAGGGTTATTTAGTATAAATTTGTAGGTAAATTACTGAAGTGATAGGTTGTCAGCCCATCGTCTAAATTGCAATATACTGAAACCCTCGGATCCCTTGCTAGTTTTCACACCATGCAACAGGACATGCAACTGGCAGATTCTACGTTTTTCTTTCGCTCCCAGTCCAGCATGGAAACAAACAAAAGTTATGTCATATTTTACATACATACATACATACATAAATCAAGCCTTTATCCCTTACGGGGTAGGCAGAGCGTTTAACGCCTCATAAAAGGCGCTTTCGCCACGTCTGACAAAATTGATGGCAATTTTAGATTGTAATATGTATTGCTATAGTGACAGGTTGTCAGCCCATCGCCTAAATTACAATACACTGTAACCCTCGAGTCCCTTTTGCTGACTTCAACAGCATGCCCGGGAGGAAGGGCAGCTGGAACATTCTATGTTTTTCTATCTCTCCCAGTCCAGCATGGAAGATATATTTTATATTATTATCATATATCTATTCACACACACAGCTAAGGGATCTGAGGGTTTCAGTATATTGCAATTTAGGCGATAGGCTGACAACCCGTCACTACAGCAATATACTTACAAATCTATCTTAAATAACCCTCAAAACTTTGTCAGACGTGGCGAAACGACCTCTCTTTAGGTCGTTTACGCTCTGCCTACCCCGTTAGGGATAAAGGCGTGATTATATATATGTATGTATCTATTCACACCATTTCTTTTGTTCTTGGCTTTATACTTATCTAGTCTTTACGATGTTGTCATGGGCTACACTCATTGTTCTTTATGTAACGTTAAGTGTACTAAGTGGTTTAAAATTAAACGATTTTAATCATAGAATAAAGAATTTTGCTCAGCGTACGGCGCATCATCCTCCTAATCTTAATCATCATCATATTCGGCGGGCCCTGATAACTTCAAGTATGTACACACAGAATCATCATCATCATCTCCTTAGCCTTATCCCATATCTCACGGGGTCGGCTTCCTAATCTAGGGGATTGAACGAGGGTACTGATTTTTACACAGAGCGACTGCCATCTGACCTCCGCAACCCAGAAGGGAAACCAGACCCAATCCTAGATTAGGTCAGAGTTTTCAAGCCGCCAATGCTTAGCACTGGCCTCTGATATGGCTTAACGACTAATATCTACGGTATTAAACGATATATGTACGGTATATGTACACACAGAATATACTTTATAATACGGAATGTAAGCTATCCCTAGCTTCCCACAAACTGATTGGGTTTCTTAGTCAACGACACTAAACAACTTCAACCAGAAAATTCTTTCAGGAAGTATAAAAAATAATTGGCTTTTATATGCAAATTGTCTGATCAAGGTGGACATTTTGTATGGAAAAGTATTTTTTTTTCTTGAAAGATTTTCCTGGTGGAAGTTGTTCAGTGTCGTTGACTGAAAAAGCCGTTGACTGAAAAATCAGTATGTGTATATTATTTTATTTCAATGGATTTACGTCAAAGATTATAATATCCAATACCCACATTTGGAAATAAACCCTACATTAAGGTTTTATAACAATGGTCTTATTTTCTAAAGTAATTTTCTCATTTTCTTACAGCGTGGGATAAATCGTTATACAGATCTATTGTTATCGTAAAGTTATGTATTATAATCTTCTGGTACAATGTTATATTGTTCCGGGATGGTATTGCTTCCAATAGACGGTCCGCTTAGCGCAGTTGGTAATGCCTGCTATCTGCGCAGATGATTCCGAATTCGATTCCCATTTGATGTTTTTTTTTTTTTGTTAACTGTTACTTGTATGTGTTTTTGTATATTTTCATTCCATTTTATGGAAATACGTTTTTTTAAATATATTTTGATTGAGTGCATAGTCGGCTCAATTCTAGATACCACCGGCTAAAACTAAAATTGAAAAATTGTCAAAATCTATCTGTCACTTTCATAATAATAAAAAGTGAAAAAGTTTTACACTATGGTTTTACACTTTGTCCGCTAGATCTTGATGCGCTTTTGCACGTTTCCCCAGTATCTCCGTCATTTTTATCCGCCATATAATATGACGGCGGATATAAATGACATATAACGCATAAACCCACAGACTATAAATAAAAAAACCGGAGAGAATAGTTCTCCTGTTCTTTTGTAATGTTTTTAGTCTGAAAGTGTCAAACATACGTGGGACACTCAGAAAGATTTGCGACACTAATAAAAATTGTTCTACAGGTACATATATTTTTATTAAACCTTTTCAAAGTACTCTCCACCAGCCTGTATACAAAGATTCATGCGTCTGAACCAGTTTTCAAAACACTTTTTCCAGTCCGCCGTAGACACCTCGTTTACAGCCTGCTCGAACGCAGCCAGCGCATCTTCCGGCGACGAAAATTGTATCCCCTTGAGCTGATTTTTTATTTTTGGAAATAAAAAGAAGTCACACGGTGCTAGATCAGGGCTGTAAGGAGGGTGACCCAGGAGTTTGACTGGTGTGCTGTCCAGGACGTCCCTCGTTTTGAGCGCGGTGTGTGCAGGCGCATTGTCGTGGTGGAGCAGTAGTCCGCGGAGCCCTGTGTTTTTTCGCTTGTTGCTTACAACAGAAAAAACTTCTGGTAAACATTTGGAAGTATACCATTCGGCGTTAATGCTTCTTTGATCTCGTAAGGGAATTGAGGCCAAGTGGCCAGTCAAATTAAAAAAGCTGGCGATCAAAATATTCCCCCCGCTTCGAGATCGCTTCACTTTGGTAGGCGTTGGTTCATTTTGAAACACCCAAACTGTCGACTGGCGCTTGGTTTCTGGATCGTATTGATAAATCCAGTACTCATCACCTGTTACGAAGTCGTAAACACGCCGAGACGAGCCTGCTTCAAATTTGTTCAGCATATCACGGCACCATTCCACCCGGGCCTGCTTCTAAGCGTCGGTGAGGTAGTGCGGCACCCAGCGCGATACTATCCTCCTCACGCGAAGATGCCCTTGTAGAATCTCGTGAACGCTTCCCGATCCAATCTTTAATATGTGCTGAATCTCCTGATATGTAATTCGCCTATTATCTTGGATTAAATTTTTCACTGCTAGCACGTTTTCTTCCGTAATAGCCGTCAAAGGGCGACCGCTTCTTTCTTCATCCCCCAAGGTTGGTCGACCGCGCCTAAATTCGCTTTCATCCATAAATGCCATTTGAAGTCTATCGAACGATTCATCCGGTTTCAGGCGACACTTGAAATCGTAAAAAAATCATAGCTCTAAAATGTTCCCGGCGCAGATCCATTTTTTAGTAAGACACGATACTTTGAATTGGCTCGCAAAAAATGTGGAGGGAAATTTTGAAAATGGAACACACATATTTTTACTTACAAGTAATCATATTTTCAATAAAGATTCTAACCGGCCAGTCTGTCATATATAAAAACTATTTATCGCAATACTTTCTGAGTGGCCTGGTATTTAAATTTTAGTTTTAGTCGGCTAATCTAGAATCGAGCCCAGTAGTAATACTACCTAGCATGTAAATGCTAGGTTTTATTATTCACTGAAATTACAGTTACAGTAGCAGTAGGTACCGATAAGAATGTTTAAATTCTTAAGTGCACCATTCTACATAGCCAGTTTACTACTCGTATTGACGCAAGCAAGAGCAGATAACTTTTTCAACAACAAGTTATTCAGAAAAACATTTGATTCAAAAGCAATCGGTACGTCAAATGGATTGGTTAAAATATATTTGACACCTAACTGCTACAAAAACTGTAAGTTATAGTATTCCCAACTCAGTTTTAGTATAAAGGTAAACAAAGTTTCATGTCTTTTTGTTCAAAAACACATTTCAAAAATAAACGATACGTGCTGGAAATATAGTCAAATTACTAAAACTACTATATCATTACGTTGTCGTATCTGATAGCTAAAACTGATTTTAGGAACAAGATCTTCGATTAAACTTTGTTTACCTTTATTCTAAAACCGAATTGGAAATCCTATAGCAGTGACAAAGCAGTGACAGATGCCATTTCTAAGGTAATGAAAGAACGAAGAAGAAATGTATCAAAAAACCATAGGATCCGTCACGGCTACCATCTTATCGTGCAATGTGCTTTGGAAGCATGTCAACATACATACATACATACATAAATCACGCCTTTATCTGTTACGGGGTAGGCAGAGCGTTTAACGCCTCGTAAAAGGCGCTTTCGCCACGTCTGACAAAAATTGAGGGCAATTTTAGATTGTAATATGTATTGCTATAGTGACTGTCAACTCAGCCCGGAATTTTAGTCCAGTTTTACCTTCCTTCCATTCTGGCCTGGAAGCGTGAGAAAAACATAGAATAAGCCAGCTGCTTTTCCTCCCGTTCATGCTGTAGAAATCAGCTAAGGGATCCGTGGGTTCATGTAATTTTGGCGATGGGTTGACAACCTGTTACTACAGCAATATAACTACAAATTTAAATATCCCTCAAAACTTTGTAAGATGTGGTTAACCAACTTTTCTTTAGGTCGTATACGCTCTGCCTACCCCATTGGGGATAAAGGCGTGATTATATGTATGTATGTTGACCTTACCCTGATCGTAGTGGGTTGTCGAGTTTAATTGGTTAGACCAGATGCTCCCCCGCGGTCTGTCATTGTTCGCAGTCTAGTGCCAATCTGTCGTCCACTCCTTTAACAAATCGTCCCGCTATCGTTTTCGGGGCTTATCTTTCCGTATTTAAAATATCCCCTCTTTTTCTTTCAGGACAATTTGGCCGAGGCATACTGAAATCCATCTCCTCGGGCCTGAGTAAGCCCCTCAGCCAGTTGATGCAAGGCGTCAAAGACATTGGATCCCTGGACAATGATAGAGGATTTGTCAGCAGTATAGCCTCCAATGTTGCCTCAGGAGTCACCAGCGTCTCTACTTCGGTGTCTGACGCTTTTAAGGATAGAGTGCATGCTATTTATCCAGGTACGGTACTGGACATTTGAAGTAAAATTGACTGACTTCGTTGTCAGCGAAGCGAGCTCAAACTTTCACGAAAATTTTATCTTCGAGCGTAAGAAAACCCGAAATATTAAGTAATGGATAGGTACGTTACGCTAGCGAAGCAAGAGCTAAAATTCACGAAAATTTTATGTATTTTCACTGAGATATAAAAAAGAATGAGCTATACGTTACGTGAGCGTTACTTTTCACGTATAACTTGATTATGTTAAGCAAGCTAAGCGAGCGCTACACCTTACCAAAAATTTACTCGCTACGTAGCGCAAGCGAAGCGAGCGCAATAAAATCAAATGAATGAATGAAGCGAGCGCAACATTTTACGAAAACTGAATTCGAACAATATGAGCATAGCGTGATGGGAAAATGCTGGATGCGGATAGCACAGATTCAGAAAGAATGACGCATAAAAGAAGAGGCCTATGCTCAGCAGTGATCTGATATAGTTAAATAGATAGTTAGACTAATACGTGCGATGTTAGAGTTAAAAAAACTTTTACACCAGGGTTCATCGGGTCGATAGACTCGATACCCACTCGAACGAAGAATACGTGCAACCCTTTCCAACCCAACTCTTCTATAATTCCAGGCACGGTCTGGTGCGGCGACGGGCATTCTCCCACGGCCCGCTCCGGAGACCTGGGCCTGTTCTTCTTTACTGATACCTGCTGCAAGGAACATGACGCCTGCAAGCTCTACATCCCGGCTGGAGAGACCAAGTATGGACTCACTAATACTGGATTGTTCACCAGGTAAGCTACCATAGACAAATTTAGAATGTCCGGCGTAGAGGGATGAGGGATGACGAATACTAGTCAAATCAGCAACTTTTGAATACATACATACATACATATAATCACGCCTTTATCCCTAATGGGGTAGGCAGAGCGTAAACGACCCAAACAAAGGTCGTTCCGCCACGTCTGACAAAGTTTTGAGGGTTATTTAAGATAGATTTGTAAGTATATTGCTGTAGTGACAGGTTGTCAGCCCATCGAATAAATTACAATATACTGAAACCCTCGGATCCCTTAGCTGGTTTTTACAGCATGCCCGGGAGGAAATGCAGCTGGCACATTCTATGTTTTTCTCTCGCTCCCAGGCCAGCATGGAAGAAACTTTTGAATGAAACATCAAAAACGCTTTATTGTATAAATATACCTAGTTTCGACATCACGCTTTGGTTAATAATGAGCTCGATTCTTGATTTGCCGACGTAGACTAAAATTAAAATCTATTTTTCACTTTCAAACTAAAAACATTGGAAAAGGACAGGAGATCTATTCTCTCCGGTTTTGGATTTATAGTCGGTGGTTTTATGCGTTATCTGTCATTTTTATCCGCCGTCATACGATACGGTGGATAAAATTTGCAAAAATACTGGGCAAACGTGCAAAACCATATAGTATAAATCGCCTGTCCTTTTTCAATTTTATTAATTTGAAAGTGACAGATATATTTTATTTCAGTTTTAGCCGGTAGTATCTAGAATCGAGCCCATTGGCTACTAAAATCAATTATATCTGTTTTTGAACACGATTATTAAATCTGCACATGTATTTTTTAAATGAAAGTTACACAATTTTTTAGCCCTCAGTTTTAAGTGTAAACGTTTTGTTTTTTTTAACCAGCCAGTCGTCGCGTCTATTTCTCTTAGGTCCGGTCTCACCAGACGTGTTTGAATTCAAAATCATCTGGGTAATGGCTAAGCCTTTGGTTTATTTAGGTGAGTCAACAATCATTCAAGGGTTTTTATTTCAAGTTCATAGCACAAGTTGCTGATATTGCAAATGGTCGACGTATTACTATGAAGTGGTACAAAAGTTAAATTTGGTTTGATCTCAAAAAAAATCTTTTAAAACAACACGTAAATAGCGAACCATAATAAACCACAACTTAGGCCTGTATTTACAATCAGCACTTGAGAGTGAAAGCGAGTTTGAATCTGTATCAGAAATGTCATTTCAGTACAAACTGGCCTGTCAAATCCATACTTGATATTGGTCTCAAGTTTGAGATCGCTTCATAAATACGAGCCTTAGTCACGTTCACTCAATGCGTTCTCACCGTAAAACGCATTTTTTTTATTCGTGGATACTTGACCTACAGATATAACAATACAAAATGATCTGAATCACGTATTTTCATTTTTTTATTGTGCAACGTGAAGTTAAGAACGTGGTTTTACTGGTCTTTGTTGTCAAAACTTGCACATTCTTAATGGTGTCCATTTTCTAAGCTTATCTGTTTCTTCCATGCTGGACTGGGAGCGAGAGAAAAACATAGAATGTGCCAGCTGCATCTCCTCTCGTTCATGCTATTAAAACTAGCTGAGGGATCCGACAGTTACTGTAAATTGCAATTATGGCGATGGGCTGATAACCTGTCAATACAGCAATATACCTACAAATCTATTTTAAATAACCCTCAAATCTTTGTCAGACGTGAAGGAACGACCTTTGTTCAGGTCGTTTACGCTCTGCCTACCCCATTAAGGATAAGCAGAGCATTAACTCTTTTACTATCTAAGACAGCGACCGGGACCGACGGCTTAAAGTGCCCTCCGAAGCACGGAATACTTTTTATTTTTGGACATTCAGGTCATTCAGCCTGCATTGTCCTAACTAAACTGGGGAAAACCTCACAAAGTAATAAATTGACAAATATCAACTTTGTGTTACCTCCCTGGGAATCGAACCCAGGGCCTCCGGATCGTATGTTATGGCTCTGACCACTAAACTACGGAGGCAGTAATTCCTTCTAAAAATTAAAAACACCATGTTTGCAAAATTATTTTGTCATATTTAAGATCGCGACCTAAATCAGAACGTTTTTATGATGACTTTCAAAGCAAATAAAAGTGAAATATACTCATAATCTTGAGCAAGTTTTATCACTATTGCTATCTCTGTGTCTTTTATTGTTGTCATGTTATGGTCGAAACTTAATTAAATTATGTAAAAACTAATTGGCCAATTTTGTAATGATGACTTTGATATTTTTTGAGTTTGCTCTTGATTTAGTCTAGATTAGTCAAGCCGCGATAGAGGAAACGATAGAGTTCAAAAACTATTCTCTCCCAGAGACCGGCTAACTGCGCAGAAATAGTTTTTAGTGCCCAAGTGTTTGCGCTACATACATGCACTCTCTACTCCTTCAATCTCTTATTCTAATGGGTCAGACTGACTGACACGACCAGAGAGAAATCCGACTATTTACATGCCCATCCGACAGCATTGAACATCGTTCATTTCGGACAATCAGGTAATCAGCCTACAATGTCCTAACCAAACTAGAAACAACACCACAAAGTCATTGTCCCCCGCTGGCCGGGAATCGAACCCAGGACCTCCGGATCGAGAGCCCATGGCTCAGACCACTAGACCACGGAGGTAGTTATTTTGATAAAGATCTTGCTCCCGAAAGACCTTGCTTTTGTGGTGTACTAAGCATAGAAATAACAACATAAATTCAATTTAAAAGTGAAAATCTACGTTTTCATCTCTCACGATTTGTTGACCAACATTTTGTTATCATTATAACATTTTCATATTTAACAAAGGCAGTTGCAAAAGCATTTTTTTAAATATAAATGTAACGTCAGTTTATCAAAAAATATATAACTACTCGTATGCTTCTTTTGTATGGGTTTTGAACCGATAGACCCGATGAAACCTGGTGTCAGAGTTTTTAAAGCGCCTAATAACACTGCTACGCCTCTGACATGGTTTGATTGAGTAACGAACTCTATCAAACACAGCAAGCGGGACCAACCGCTTAACGTGTGCCCTTAGGGACACTTTAAGCGGCTTAGGCACGGAATCATTTTTCTTTTCGAACATCAGGTGATTCAGTCTGCTATGTTCTAAGAAAACGTGAAAAAATTAGAAATATTTATTTATTTATTTTTATTATTTACCACAAAAAGAATGTACATTATACACACTATACAACAAAAGCATAAATAAAGAGACGCCTATAAACATCACTAGTGTTCAGTAGCAGCCCCAATGGACCAAAGTCTGTGCCAGGATTGATACATCTCATATAATATTGACTCATTTGAGAGCGGTGTCATCTAGATTATCGGTTGTACAGTTGCTTTTAAATAAGTGAATAGTAATATTAATTTCACACAATTCCTTTTATAAAAATGGTTATCTTCTATGCTGGACTGGGAGCGAGAGAAAAACATCGAATGTGCCAGCTGCATTTCCTCCCGGGCATGCTGTAAAAACCAGCTAAGGGATCCGAGGGCAGAATATTGCAATTTAGGCGATAGGCTGACAACCTGTCACTATAGCATTATACCTATAATATCTTAAATAACCCTCAAACTTTGTCAGACGTGGCGAAACGACCTTTATTTAGGTCGTTTACGTTCTGCCTACCCCATTAGGGAGAAAGGCGTGATTGTATGTATGTATGTATGTAAAAAATGGTTGCGGTAATTACGTAATCCTAATAACTACTAAGTTTTATTTTCTTGTGTTTTTATTTTGTTTATCAACCCTAGTTACAAATATCAACCTAGTGTTGACCCCCTGGGAATCAAACCAAAGACCTCCGTGGCCCATGGCTCAGACAACTAGACCACAGAAGATGAAACGCTCTTAAAATTATGATCATGATCCATATAAACTGAGTTACAACGTGGACTTGCTCGTTTTATTTATGTCCTAATCAACGACATCATGAAATTCTTGCACACACATACATATATCACGCCTTTATCCATAATGCGGTAGGCAGAGCGTCAAGGACCTAAACAAAGTTTGTTTCGCCACGTCTGACAGCTTTTTAAGGGTAGTTTAAGTTTAAATCTGTATATTGCTGTAGTAACAGGTTCTCAGCCCATCACCTTAATTACAATATACTGAAACCCTCGAATTCTTTAGCTGATTTATACAGTATGCCCGGGAGGAGATGCAGCTGGAATATTCCATGTTTTTCTATCGCTCCCAGTCCAGCATTCACTAATATCCTTGCCATATAGTCAGCAAAGCAGGCAAAACAGTTCTTGCAACAAATGCAAATTCCGCTCCTTGGCTACAATGTATGATTTTCTCTGATATAATTGCATCGTTGCCCCAATACACCGGTGGTACACAATAGTGCGTATACGCAGTGCAATCGAAAGTTGCATTTGCAACAACATGTTGCAGATTGGCACACTTTCTCGACGGTAGTTTTGAGGTAAAGGGCACTTGAGCCCTATTTCGTCAGATCTTATTATGGCTGATGTGATATTACAGTGCATACGCTAATCGGCCATGATATAAGAATTCTGATTAAGGAGCGTTCCACGAAAATTCCCGCACAAGACGTGTTGAATTTAATAGTTTGATTATAATACGGAGAGTAAAAAGCCACTCGTTCGATCACCTAGATTAGGTAGCCAACCCTGTGAGATACGGGATAAGGCTAGGGTAAAAAAGTAAAAAAATTATGCTAGCCATATTTAACAACGTTGGACAAGGAACATAGGTCAAAATACGAAAAAAATGGTCTTACCATACAAATGGTGGCAGGTGCTCGAGTCAACTTGTATGGGAAGCCCAATCTTTTCTTAGGTAGTGTTACAGACTGCCTTCGATTACTACTAAGTAATAAATAAACTGGTTCATATTCACTTTATTCTGATTTTGACGACCTGGACAAACTGGTCCTGACAACGGTAAAAAGTAAACTAAACAAAATGTATCAAAATACTTCAAAATAAACGTCTAGCAAAATGTTGGTCAAGCTGTCAGTTTCCAACAGGTAGAATCAAACTCTAAAATATGGCCAGGGTTTTTTTTCACTTCCGGTATAGTAGATCTTAGAGTATAAATAAGCACGTTTTGAGCATCTTTTACCCGCGAGAGAGCCTTCTAACTGATATCAATCACTCTATCACCTAATCTCATAATCTGTAATTTACAGATTTGAGTAAAATTTTTGGATAGAGAGTTTTACCGCAACCAGAATCATAGGTACTTATTATTACTCATACATACATACGTACATACTATCACGCCTGTTTCCCTAATGGGGTAGGCAGAACGTCAACGACCCAAACACAGGTCGTTCTGCCACGTCTGACAAGTTTCGAGGGTTAAGATAGAACTGTATATTGCTGTAGAGACAGGTTGTCAGCCCATCGCCTAAATTACAATATACCCTCGAATCCCTTAGCTGGTTTTTACAGCATGCCCGGGAGGAGATGCAGCTGGCACATTCTACGTTATTCTATCGCTCCCAGTCCAGCATGGAAGCTATTATTTATTACTCAATTAGGTAATACAGCATCATCTATAGATGTATACTGGAAACCACCTAGCTACTGCCTCCAAAGTCTAGTGGTCAGAGCCATGGACTCCTGATCCGGAAGTCCTCCAGGAGGGAACATAAAGTTGATATTAACTGTCAATTTGCGACTTTATGAGATTGCCACTTTAGTTGATATTAACTGTCAATTAGCCACTCAGCAAACACTATTTACTTGACCATCAAGTAAACGCTACTCATCATCATCATCTCCCTAGCCTTATCCCGTATCTCACGGGGTCGGCTTCCTAATCTAGGGGATTGAACGAGGGTATTGGTTTTTACACAGAGCGACTGCCATCTGACCTCCGCAACCCAGAAGGGAAACCAGACCCAATCCTAGATTAGGTCAGAGTTTTCAAGCCACCAATGCTTAGCACTGGCCTCTGATATGGCTTAACGACTAATATCTACGGTATTCAACGATATTAGCCGGGACCAACGGCTTAACGTGCCTTCCGAAGCACGGAAAAAGCACCGAATAAACGTACATATGAAATTCGAAAACCGAAAAACAAATTGGTACGTGGTGGGATTCGAACCACGACCTCCCGCTCAGGAGGCAGCGGCCCTATCCACTACACCATCGGGCTCTCAAGTAAACGCTACTCATGTATGCACATTATTATAATTCAAAACATAACCGTGAGAAAATAATGATTAAGCTTAAACCACAAAACCAGTACTTAAAACGTAACTAAATTATATAACCGCCGGTTTGTCGCTAACTACTGGTTTGCGCTTAACTGGATAAGGCAACCGTTGGTTAACTAGTTAGTCAGTCTAGGAAGCTAGGATTATATTCCGGAAATATAGAATCAGGTAATCAGACTATGTCATACTTACTTCTTCCATTTCTTCCATGCTGGCCTGGGAGCGAGAGAAAAACATAGAATGTGCCAGCTGCATTTCCTCCCGGGCATGCTGTAAAAACCAGCTACGGGATCGGAGGGTTTCAGTATATTGTAATTTAGGCGATGGGCTGACAACCTGTGCACATTCTATGATTTTCTCTCGCTCCCAGGCCAGCATGAAAGAAATTGAGATTTTGAGATCTAACCTAATTATTTAAATAACATCCCTACTAAATAGTCTTGAGGGATACGTCTCAAGCATTAGCTATTTAGACTATTCGTTAAATATTTAGGCGATTTTAGGCTACTTCACCTTGAATTTGACTTTTCGGCGATTTCATAGTAAAAAGACACTGATTCTCTGCTGCATGGATGCGTCTTGTAACATTCCGAAATGCAGTGAAATCTGTTAAAGTAATAAGTAGGTATACGCTTGTAATTGGCATTCGATTGCAGACTGCTGCAATTTTGAGTTGTTCTTATATGGCTAGTGCAGTGAGAGGCTTGCAATCTCTTGCAGTCTTACAACAATGCTCTTCGCCGATTATATATTTTTTTGTTACCTAAGGGCCTCTATGAACTTCTTCTGACGTGTGGGTATCGAGTCGATCGATGAAACCTGGTGTCAGAGATTTTAAACCGCCTAATAGCACAGCTAATATGCTTCTGGCATTTTGTGTAACGACAACTATTAAATACAGCGACCGGGACCGCCGGCTTAACGTGCCTTCCGAAGCACGGAATCTTTATTCTTCCTGACAATCAGATGATTCGATTCAGCCTGCATTATCTTAACCAAACTGGGGAAAAATCTCACAAAGTGATAAATTGGCAAATATGAACTTTGTGTTCTCTCACACACTGTTGTGTTGAATCGAACCCAGGAACTCCGGATCGTGTTCCGCGGCTCTGACCACTAGACCAACCACAGCCAGCTTTCACCAGCTCGTGCAGTTGACAGATGACGTAACTAACCACCGGTTTATCAAGAAGTTATCTAATATCACATCCGTTGGTTTACGCGTTAAGAATTTGCCTTGAGGGTAATCTGGATTAGTGGATGAGAAAATATTGCAAGATACCGGGTTTAAGGGACAGTGTCCTGCTAACTGATAGGGGGTGCTATGACAACGAAACTGAACAACTTACACCAGGAAATTCTTGCTGGAGCTAAAAATAAAATTTGACCTTCCCATACAAAATGACCACCTCGATCAGACTATTTGTATATAAAACCAATTTTTTTTCACTTCCTGAAAAAATATCCTGCTGAAAGTTGTTCAGTTACGTTGACTGTGAACCCCTATCAATTTGCGGGACGCTGTCCCTTACACTCCGTATGAAGGCAAAAAAAATAATTAGATTATTAATTTGAACCGGATTACTACCACGATTGTATTTATTATTACCTCGACATTTCAACGCAGTTTCATTCGTCATGGTCACGAGCAGACTGGTGACCAACTGGTGAATAACTAAAGCTTTGCTCACGATCCGAAGGTCCTGAATTCGATTCCTAGGGGGGAACACAAAGTTGATATTTGTCAATTTATCACTTTGTAAGGTTTTTTAATTTGGTTAGGACATTAAAGGCTGAATCACCTGATTGTCCGAATAAAAAAAAAAATCCGCGCTTGGGTGGTCGCTGTCTTTGATAAAGGTCGTTACTCAAACCATGTCAGAGTCCTAATAGCTGTGCTACTAGGCCATTTGAAAACTCTGACAACAAGGTTCATCGGGTCGTTGTTCGACTCGAAAATTCACTTGCAAAGAAGAAGATCAGATATGTATCAGTAGCCTGACTGCCTCTATGGTCTAGTGGTCTGAACTTTGGGCTCTCTATCACTATCAGGACGTAGGTTCGATGATTCCCACGAGAAGAACATCATCACCAATCTGTACGGGGAATGAAGCTAAATTTGCTAACTTTGTGTAATTAGTTCACTTTTGTTGATCAAGCAACCCTTTTCACTTTTATTTTTAATCTTCCATGCTGGACTGGGAGTGAGAGAAAAACATAGAATGTGCCAGCTGCATTTCCTCCCGGGCATGCTGTAAAATCCAGCTAAGGGATTCGAGGGTTTCAGTATATTGTAATTTAGGCGATGGGCTGACAACCTGTCACTACAGCAATATACCTAGAATTCTATCTTAAATAACCCTCAAAACTTTGTCAGACGTGGCGGGACGACCTTTGTTTGGGTCGTTTGCGCTCTGCCTACCACATTAGGGATAAAGGCGTGATTATATGTATGTATGTTTCACTTTTATTTACTCCTTCCTTTAGTATGCATTTTATTTAAAATTATAATAAACGGCAATGACTTTTCTACTAGACTGGGACAATTAACATAGAATGTACCTGCACCTTTTCCCGGGCATAGCTGTTTGTGTCCAGCTAAGGCATTCGGAGGAGGTTTCAGTGTATTGTAATTTAGGCGATGGGCTGACAACCTGTCCGCTGGGCTCTCAAAACTTGTCAGACGTGGCGGAAGAACCGTTGGTTGTTTAGGTCGTTGACGCTCTGCCTACTTCATTAGAGATAAAGGCGTTATTTGTGTATGACGATGTTTTTTCTTGGATTCCAGGTCGCACTGCGGTTGCGACGCAGCATTCCGCGAATGCCTGCGCAAGACCAACTCCTTAGTATCAGCTCAGATTGGGCTTACTTACTTCAACGTGCTGGGTCCTCAGTGCTTCAGAAAGGCGCATCCCATCGTGAAATGCGTCAGGAGAACCAGGTACGATATTGTAACTCATAGATGGCGCCACGAGAAGAAACACAAGTTCTAAAACACGGTATCGAAGTTTTCTCGGCGAGCTGTATATAATGCTGCGTCCTGCGAGATCTGAAAGACTCACTCCTTAGTGTCAGCTCAGACCGGCCTAACTTACTTCAACGTGCTCGTTCCACAGTGCTTCCGCAAGGTTCATCCCATCGTCAAATACGTCAGGAGAACCAGGTATGATATTGTAGCTCAAAGATGGCGCCACGGGAAGTTACACAAGTTCTTAAACCCGGTATCGAAGGTTTTTCGGTGAGCTGTATAAATGCCGCGACCCGCGGGTCCTGAAATACCAACTCCTTAGTGTCAGCTGAGGTAAGGCTTCACCTACTTCAATGTGGTTGGTCCTCAATGCATCCTCAAATGTATCAAGAGAACTAGGTATAATGTGATTCTTCGTCTGCCTAGCGTTCTCCAGGCTTAGTGATGTGCCACTTTCCGGCTTTGTCTACTCCACTTTGTCCGGTCATCGACATCGGCTTCGACGACGACGTCTAGTAGCGCTTCTTCGGTCTGCTACGTGATTTAATCGAGAAATAATGGACCTACATGAGTTGAGATCGAGATGGATGTTTTACTTCTTAATTTGACGGTATTGTTTGACAGTATATTTTCATTTAGGTGGTTCTGTAATTAATTTTAAAGAAAAATGTGTTAGAAATAAAGGCGCAATTTTATGAATTTGTAGTGCTGGACTGGGAGAGAAAGAAAAACATAGAATATGCCAGCTGCATCTTCTCCCGGGCATGCTGTAAAAACCAGCTTAGGGATTCCAGAGTTTCAGTGTATTGTAATTTTAGGCAATGGGCTAACAACCTGTCACTACAGCAATATGCAGGTGTATTTGAAATAACCTTCAGAACTTAACAGACGTGGCGGAACGACCATTGTTTAGGTTGTTGACGCTCTGCCTACCCCATATGTAGGTACTTACTGTACATGTCCAATTTCCCTCAGTCTTTGCAGTGAACGTTACCATGGAGTCTTTACCGGGGTACACCCATGTCCTCGACGCCCGTTCCGTGGATCTAGGCGTAATGTCGTGCGCAGGCAAGTTCGCACTGAACAGAACAAAAAATACAGCAACTAGTTCACTCTTCTTCTTCTTCTTCTTAGCGAGTGGATTCTCGAGTCGAACGTCCTGATGAAACCTGGTGTCAGAGTTTTCAAACCGCGTAGTAGTACTACCATCAATGACAGTGACCGGGAATGATGGCATAATGTGCCCTCAGAAGCACGGAATCCTTTTTCTTTTCGGACAATTAGGTGATTCGGCCTGCAATGTTCTAACCAAACTGGGAAAAACTCACAAAGTGATAAATTGACAAACAGCAACTAAGTGTGGACTTTGTGGAAATCGAACCCTCCTGATTGAAATCCCATAACTCGGACCAGTAGACCACGGAGGCAGTTAGATAGATAGTTCACTGTGCACCTTTTATTATATCAACCACAACAGTGGATCTATGAAATGGACACAGGCTCCCTCGATCGGGGGTCACCACCACCGGTCACCACGCTTGAAAGGCGGATTGGTAAACGTAGTGCAAAATGTACTTCACAGGGAACGCTGCTGCCAATCCCCTGGATATAGAATACAGGGGTGATAGGGCATCAGTTTGCGGGACGCAAATCAGTCAACAACACTGAACATCTGAAAGCAGGATTTTTGGAACAAAAATTTTGGCTCTTCCATACAAAATTTCCACCTCGATCAATTCAATTTCAATTTGTATGGAGCCTTATATATTTTTCGCTTCCTGAAAGAATTTCCTCTGATAGTTGTTCAGTGTCGTTGAGTAATATGGGGTGATCTAGGGGTGATAGCATTTTACGACACCCTCATATATGACATCGGTGATGCTATTCTGATCCGGCATCACTTGAGCACTAGCTACTAATGCAAACTAATATTATATTATTGTGCATACTAATGCACCTGTGCGAACCGTTCTTTGTAAATATTGACACCATCAATGTGTGCACAAATTTATCACCTAATGATAACCAAGTGTTGTAAATCGACGACTACTCACTTGGTTATTTAACGGAGGTGTTAGACCTCAACGTTTCGACTCTTTAAATAAACAAGTGAGTAGTCATTGTTTTATCTGTGTGCACAATTTGGCTCGTCTTGATGTCTTGATACATTACGAAATGAAACTATAACTCGTCCACCATAAGATGATTACAGACAGTTCATACGAGGTGTCAGGGACAGCGTCCCGCAAACTGGTAGGGGTTGCTCAGTCAACGGAACTGAACAACTATCACAAGGATATTCTTTCAGGAGATGAATAAAAAATATGAACTTCCCATACAAAATGATCAATTCAATCAGACAATTTGTATGGAAAATCTTTTTTATTCACTTCCTGACAAAAATCCTGCTAATTCGTTGTCGCTGCTCTAGCGACGCGAGCCTTACACCCGGTATAGAATGTCAATTTCTGGACAACTTGTATAAGTTGTCAGTTATAGTCATCATCATCTCCCTCATCATCTCTCTAGCCTTATCCCGTATGTCACGGGGTCGGCTACCTAATCTAGGGGATTGAACGAGGGAACTGGTTTTTACACAGAGCGACTGCCATCTGACCTCCGCAACCCAGAAGGGAAACCAGACCCAATCCTAGATAAGGTCAGAGTTTTCAAGCCGCCAATGCTTAGCACTGGCCTCTGACATGGCTTATCGACTAATATCTACGGTATTAAACGATATTAACCGGGACCAACGGCTTAACGTGCCTTCCGAAGCATGGAAAAAGCGCCGAATAAACAAACGTACATATGAAATTCTTAAATCGAAAAACACATTGATACGTGGTGGGATTCGAACCACGACCTCCCGCATAGGAGGCAGTGGCCCTATCCACTACACCATCGGGCCTAAGCCGTCAGTTATAGTCCACTTCTTTTATTTGTATTCATTATTATAAATTATATAACATAGTTTGCTGCATGTATAGCTGTACGATCACTTAATTGGTTAGCCGCCTAGATCTAATATTAACATATTGTTATACCAGGCCACTCAGAAAGTATTGCGATAAATAGTTTTTATATATGGGAGACTGGCCGGTTAGAATCTTTTTTGAAAATATGATTACTTGTAAGTAAAAATATGTGTGTTCCATTTTCAAAATTTCCCTCCACATTATTTGCGAGCCAATTCAAAGTATCGTGTCTTACTGAAAAATGGATCTGCGCCGGGAACATTTTAGTGCTATGATTTTTTACGATTTCAAGTGTCGCCTGAAACCGGATGAATTGTTCGATAGACTTCAAATGGCATTTTTGGATGAAAGCCCTTCCAAGGCAACCGTGTATCGTTGGTATAACGAATTTAGGCGCGGTCGACCAACCTTGGGGGATGAAGAAAGAAGCGGTCGCCCTTTGACGGCTATTACGGAAGAAAACGTGCTAGCAGTGAAAAATTTAATCCAAGATAATAGGCGAATTACATATCAGGAGATTCAGCACATATTAAACATTGGATCGGGAAGCGTTCACGAGATTCTACAAGGGCATCTTCGCGTGAGGAGAATAGTATCGCGCTGGGTGCCGCACTACCTCACCGACGCTCAGAAGCAGGCCCGGGTGGAATGGTGCCGTGATATGCTGAACAAATTTGAAGCAGGCTCGTCTCGGCGTGTTTACGACATCGTAACAGGTGATGAGTCCTGGATTTATCAATACGATCCAGAAACCAAGCGCCAGTCGACAGTTTGGGTGTTTCAAAATGAACCAACGCCTACCAAAGTGAAGCGATCTCGATGCGGGGGGAAGATTTTGATCGTCAGCTTTTTTAATTTGACTGGCCACTTGGCCTCAATTTCCTTACGAGATCAAAGAAGCATTAACGCCGAATGGTATACTACCAAATGTTTACCAGAAGTTTTTTCTGTTGTGAGCAACAAGCGACCAAACACAGGGCTCCGCGGACTACTGTTCCACCACGACAATGCGCCTGCACACACCGCGCTCAAAACGAGGGACATCCTGGACAGCACACCAGTCAAACTCCTGGGTCACCCTCCTTACAGCCCTGATCTAGCACCGTGTGACTTCTTTTTATTTCCAAAAATAAAAAATCTGCTCAAGGGGATACAATTTTCGTCGCCGGAAGATGCGCTGGCTGCGTTCGAGCAGGCTGTAAACGAGGTGTCTACGGCGGACTGGAAAAAGTGTTTTGAAAACTGGTTCAGACGCATGAATCTTTGTATAGAGGCTGGTGGAGAGTACTTTGAAAAGATTTAATAAAAATATATGTACCTGTAGAACAATTTTTTTTAGTGTCGCAAAACTTTCTGAGTGTCCCACGTATTGTTCTTCTTTAGTTGTTAACTGTTGTGTTCGTCTTTTCAATATAATAAAATAGAGCGACCGCCAAAATTGTCCAGGCGGCGATTTTAGGAACTAGAATGTCTAGGTCACACTAACATCAATTCTTCTCCTTCTTGGCGTGTCGATAGAATACGAGAAATAACACCGTACCGGCCCAGAATTCAGCCACTTGTATTGCTTATTGACTGCCGTCCATTACATCAGCTGGCGTGCAAGTGTTGAGGCACGCCGGGCACGATGTTAAGTGTACCATGGTTTGCACTGCACCGCAAACACAGTCCACATCGGAGCTAGCCAAAAATCCCCACCTGACCATGTTCTCCGTATTTCTTCCAACCTGAGTCCGAAGCCTGTTTGAGGACTTCCAGATCGGCCACGGTAGTTCATGTCCAGGAGGGAGATTCTCGGCAAGCTGAAGCTATGACTGACAGCAATTGAAGCAATGACAGCTATAGGTGGCGACGTGACAGGTGAACAGATTTCGCGGTCGATCTGTATTAAGATCTGTATCATCCTTGGTATCATCTTATGGTCATGTCTTGGCTTATAGTAGACGGGGTATAATGCATCATTTTAAACCAGTATTTTTATTTTTTCAGAATAACCGGCCAAAAATGTGAGGAGTACGAGCTTGACTACACCAAACCGAAAATGTGGCAGTGGTTCGACAGCGAGACATTCTGAGCATGTTGCAGTCACTGCGAAAAATCCGCCTTTCCACGAAATGACAGTACAATCTATGATATATATATTTTTAAATAATCTTTGTACTGTTGAAAACTTGATTTGAGTAATGAAATTTCTTTGATTTGATTTTTGTAAAATAGCATTATTTTCGTTCCAAGAGAAATTAATTATATGTAAATGTGTAGCAATTTCATATAATTAATTTTAAGATCACAAATAAAACTTCACAATTTAGTTTAAGATAAGAAATTGATTTTGAGTTAATTTAGATTTCTGTAAATGGCATTTTTTCCCGTTCCAAGATATATTAATTATATTTTAAAGTCTAGCAAGTTTTGTGAGCCATGTTAATCTTTTTAATAACTTGAAATAATTTAAAAATCAGGTCATTGAAGAACAAAAATTATACTTAACTTTTTAGTTTCTCGTTAATATCGACAACAACACGCTATGTAATGTAATATTTAAAAAGCGTATATCGTACCCAATCCAGTTGCTTAGTTTTTATTTGCAATTTAAGATACTATTTATTTGTTTTGACTCACTGTAAGTATAGTCTAATCACAATTAAAATGTATGCCTTGAAACTAAATTCAGTTTCATAATTATGATGTTAAATATTCTAAATATTTTTTTTTATACAAGTGTAGATAAATAAAACAATGTTTTTATTTTTATATTAGAAACATCAGAATATATTTCGAAATGTCACATTTAACAAGAAATTAATTGTAAGTACATAATAATTATTTCATTAATGGCAAATCTTTAACACAGATTTTTATCTAGTAGTAGTAAAAATAAATTAAAAACAAATACAATTCAAAATAAAAACTATGCAGAATCAAAATTTTGTGATATCTTTATCAAATTTGTGCGCAAAAATTGTCAGAAAAATTGTGTATAACATTTAAGATATGTAATTAATATCAGTTTAATATTCAAAATGATATTCCGATGAGTACAGTCCTTTGGCAGATATATTATTTTTTTATATTATAATAATGAATCCTCTAAAATGTTCTATAATGAGAGTATTTAATAAAAACTGTTATAGAAATCGTTACTGGTGTTACATTTATTAGCAAGCCAAATAATTACAAATCTTTATATGACTTCGCTAGTGTATATATTTTTCAAAATTAGGATTTCCTATATCCTTACACGATCAGATTACTTCCCAAACTATAAAAAACGTGGATTGATCGATTTTATAAAATGAAAAATACATGAAAATACAAATATTTTGTAACTGAACTCCATTAATTGTTTTCTATTTTTATTTCAATAGTTCACTTGGTCATGTTACCTTTTTCACACAATATACTTTTTGTCATTGTTTAGTTTACGACAAATAATCGACAACTTTAAACTAATTATATGAACAAAAAGCAACATTTCAATCTATTTTCTATCAACACTCCGTTACGAATTATATTGACTCGACATCTACATAACACACATAAATTTATCAGAAAAATCTGATTAAAAACACACTGAATAGGATGACGTATTGACATGGACACACCGATATTATTACTTTATTACAATTAATATAAAATTCTGCAATAAGCTACTTCTACTATATTCTATGAAATTCTCTATGGGCCTATCAAATATATAATTATGTTATATATTGCTTAACGTGGTCCAATGGGATTATAATTAGAAATTAATAAGATTAAGGGCGCCTGCAAGCAAGGAAAGGATTTAGTCAGTCAACTTAAACGTGTATTGCCTTAGACCTATTGTTAGTCCAATGTTTGCGTTTAAACCAGTGGAGGCTTATTTTCAGGCAGCAGTGCAGTAAAGGCTTCCTTTTTACTGATAGAATGAAATTTAAATCCAACTTTTTCATCAATTTATTTTAATTTATGTGTGAATCATATCGTCTGTGGAAAGTGAATACTGCTAAAGCGCTACATCGCCAGTATTTGAAATTGAGCTTTATGTACAGTGTACAAATCTCAAATTGACATGTTTGACATGTAGCGGAAAAAGTAATAGTAAGTTTAAAATAAACAAGCTAAGCTCACAGGAGCAAAGCACTCGCAATGTAACTGTCATGCAGACACTTCCGCATGTGAAGATTCGAAATGAAGACGAAACAATGATCAACTAAGAACCGATGCGGGTTACATGACTGTTATTCAACATTCATCAGAAAAGCATGCCTTTCATGCTTGTTCTTACACGTATTTTGAGATGAAGCATCTACAGCAAATCTCTTAACTTAAGTAAGGGGAAGACTTAGGGTAAGACAGGTATTAAAAAACTGACTAGGGTCTAGGACAGGAAAATGAAGGGCGCAGCAGTAGACCCAGTAGCGCTATACATTTGACGTAATATTTTAGAGTGTTTAAACTTTTCATAATCCATTAATGATAAGATGATAACACGAAATACGTGTTTATAAATTCTAAAAGAAAATGGTAAGTATTTTGATATTTAAATACATCATGCAATGTTATTATTATGTATTTATATTTCATGACTTTATAACTATACCATATCACCTGTCATTCGTTGATAACAATAAAATTTGTTTTGATACAGAATGTTACATGAGTCATGAAATTATAGAAGATGAATGAATTTTCTAATTCATGACCTTATTGTCAGTTCCCTGATGCTCACTCAACCAATGCTAAAATTTCTCTAACGTGTAGAAAATCTAATATTTGTAATTCTTTCTGTATTTGTTTATACTTACCAATGCAAGATGCCATATTATCTTATGTCAGTTTACAGTTATGATAATATAACTATCTAATACATTCACTTTTATATTTTTGAAAACCAATGTTACGAATTACGGATTAAGTTATGGCAATTGACCATGCGGTTTGCTGACTCTTATCAATAATTCAATGACGATGATTTTTTTTTATTTGTACATCATCACGCTTGTAAAAAAGCAATATACGTATATTATACGCTCTAACTTCGTTCCGTTCTGAACTTTTTGTAATTCTACATTAAATAACAATTCGCTACTATGTATAATCTACTGCTGATGTCAATGGGCTAGCATAGTCTAGGATGGTCCAGGACAGTCCAGGTGAGAGGTGAAATTGGTGTTTTGTTTTGGACCCTGGGTAAGCACATGTTTTACATTTTGAAGCTCTGAAGCCTCTGATATCTACATCTATATCTGTATAAGGTAGTTATATATTTGAGCACTTAAATGTATAATTTATGAATTTTATCGAAATTCGGTATATTTGCTGTTAGTTATTAAAATTGCTCAAATATATATAAATTACGTACGTTAACATTTATAAAACTACTATATAACACCAAGTAGAGAAGATGAAATACACCAAATATTTTATAAGTTACAATTTCAGACATTTTATAAACTATATTGAAAAATAATATATATATATTTATATCTATTTTCATAAAGAAACGACTGAAAACATATATGTCAAAAAATTGTTTATTTTACATTCCAGATTAAAATTTTAAACTTGTCAAATTATAATATAAGTTTAAATATACAATATTATTTTATTATAAGATGCATCGATTAATAATAATGCACTGAGTATAATAATGTTATTATAATATAACTATATTTAACTCTAGCTTCTAGCTAACATGCAATAGCTATGAAATAATAATTCCACTAATAAAATAAGGCAAATGGATCTCACCGGGAGGGACTAAATAATTTATATTTATTTTTACTAAATATTAGGCACTCAAATTGAAACAATTTCCTTTAAAATCAATACTTATAGGCTTATGAATCTAGGGGCGCTAATTCTAGGAAAAAAAACTCTACCTGGATTCTAATAATATTACTTCTAGATCCTGAGGAACAGTGTTTGGCGTTCTGTTTTCTGGATGGATTCATTTTAAGCAATTTGCAAATTCAAATCCTGGATAATTTTTGCGGCCTTTGTTACTGACATTCTCGTTCATAGTCCCTATTTCTGTATAATACCAATCTTATTTATTTATTATGATTCAATATAATAATATACTATTTAAATCAATATGATGTAATGTAATTTGTAAAAGAATATTTATTATAAACAAAATTTATTTTGTAATTTTATTATTTGAGTTGGTATCAAACAGAAACTGAGATAATATTTCATCAATCCTCAACTCGCGCACCAAAAAAATTCTACTGCTATTTTATAAACTAGCTCAGCTATGTTATAATTGCCCTGTTTTATAAAGCTGCCCAAACATCAAAACCATATGCTGTAATAAGTGGTTTATACATTTATACTTACTTATCTATACTCTTGAGTTATTTCTAACTTGAATGTATCTTTTTGTTCCTAGATGGGCCCGGCTTCAATTTTTAATCCATTTTTATTTTCAGTACAAAGCAAGAGTATTGACTCATAGGTAATTCTCAATCATCTAACATCTGCAACGGTCTGCAAGGACTTTTTAAACTACCCTTGTAAGTATGTGAGGAATAGTAATGTATAAACCACTTAGATCATTCTGTATAAGCTTACTCAGCTTCAAGTAAACTAATTTTTACTTACATATATATGTTCATCGTATTTTCCTATCTTCTAATTCGTTTCGCTCAACTTGAGGCTCTGGACCCGATTATTATTGAAGATGGAAGTAAGTGTTGTATAATAAAAAGTTTTAAAGAATGTATTTTTTAAATGAATAAACTAAAATATTGCCTAAATTTTACGATTTTAATTCAATCATTATAAGAAGGGTAGAGCTTATAACAAGGTAGTTAATATAACTAAAATATGGTTTATAAGGTAGGGTTGAATAAAAGAGTTATTACTAAAGGTTGCGTATGGAAGATGAGATACTGTGGAAATACTAAAAATATATTATTATATTATTACAATACTGAATTCGATCACTATAATGTCTGATTTTGCCTAAATGTACAGTGAGACAATTTGATGTCTAAAATATAGTACAATATTATAAACTACATCTAATAATTATGTTAAAAAGCAATTGATAAAAAAAAACAAAAATATTTTAAATTAAGGAAATTATTAGATTTACTTCAATATTATAGATTTGAAAGACCATACAAAAGATTTAGGTGATGGAAAAGGTAAGTGTTTCATTAAAATATATTTTTTAAAATCAATAAGTACGTTAACAAAAGTATTACATATTCTTAAAAATAACTGAACTCTACAAAAATACTATATCTATTAGAAAGGAAATATAAGGACATTATGTTGGGATTGGGATCACATTCTTTGTTCATTCCTATTTTATACTGTCCATTCAGAAATAATTCCTTTGTGATTGTTATACGTTTTTTTTTATATCACAAAATATCGCTTCATGATATTACTGGCCTGCAGGAGTTAGTTTAAGGCTAATGTTATTTTTTATATATTTATAAAATCATTTTATAATAATTAAATTAAAGTATAGAAAAAAGATGCAGTCACGAAGTTACGATTATTAACCCTATAAAATACTGATAAACCAATTTAAAAAAATCAAATCCTTGCCAAAATTATTATTAATTTAGGGACTTTCTCATCCAATAACTGGTATTTAACCAGAAAAGAAAAAAAAATGAACAGTGATTTATATTTTTTCAATATTAATTCAAATCTCGCCGACCCCTTCGCTTCCCATTTTTTTAATTTCAAATTATAGGTACACAACGATGGTGGATATATATCAGGGAAATGTGCAGATATAAATGTGCTCAGTCGAGATGTTACGGCAACTACCAGAAATATCTACTTTTTCACTTTATCCGTTTCTACCTGAAAGTCAAAAGTGTATGAATCTCTGTGATTGACTGGTAGTCGTAGTACATTTCATGAAAGTTATGGGGCACATTGAATTTAAAAGAAACCAAAAATTTCTTCTAGTGGCATAACAAGCACATAACGGGTATAAATCATTGGTTTCTTTTTATTCCTGTGTGTGCCAATTTCAAGAGTTGCTATTTCACGAGAAGATTGTCACAAGTTTAAGAGAATTAAGTGACAAGCTCACGTGCAGCTTGTGTCAAATTCACGAGTAACTTGTGACGAATCCCGAGTAGCTTGTGACAAGAAGTTAGTGACAAACTCACGTACAACTTGTGTCAAATTTACGAGTAAGTTGTGACAAATCCCGAGTAGCTAGCGTCAATTAAAAAAAAATATATGTTTTCTGTAAAGTCGGTTTACTGACAATAGTTGAACGTGGCAACGTCATAAAAAACATACTGATGGAGACAGATGTCAAACGCTGCCGAACGCGAAGGCCGATTGTGCCTCTTTGTCCCTCGGTCCGCGCTCTCGCTTGCACTTCAAGCCTTAAATGGAACGCCTCAAAGCGAGGTAACGCCGCATGAGTCATGTTTTTTCGTGCGTGCAGCCTGCTCCATCGAATTATAAAACGTTGTCACGTCAAAAAAAGTGATAATTTGTGAGTAGCTTCTGGTTCAAGAGCTTGTACCAATTTGACGATTATTTTGTGAAATCTTCGTGGGTAGCTCGTGAAAATCGCACGAGCATTTTGTGACAAGTTCACGCGTAGCTGTTGGCGCAGTCGAAGAAGGGGAAGCAAGTGATGGGATCGGCGGCTGAGTGCTAGAGAACGTGAAGGTTTTCGCAGGACTTGGACTTCGAGTCCCGCGCCCACACGCGGCCAAGTAGACCGCGGACCTGGAAAGGAGAAAATAATCCATTAATTTAGTTTTAGGGTGAAAGTAATCTTCCATGCTGGACTGGGAGCGAGAGAAAAACATACAATGTGCCAGCTGCATTTCTTTCCGGGCATGCTGTAACAACCAGCTAAGGGATCCGAAGGTATATTGTAATTTAGGCGATGGGCTGACAACCTGTCTCTACCAGCAATATACCTAAAAATGTATCTTTAATAACCCTTAAAACTTTGTCAGACGTGGCGGAACGACCTTTGTTTAGGTATAAAGGCGTGATTATATGTATGTATGTTCGGTTGAAACTTTAAGGGTACATGCACCCGAATAGATGTGAATCTGCCCATTAAACTTAACAACTTTCCCCCAGGAACATCAGGCCGAAAAGCAAAAAAAATATTACCGTCCATACAAAATGCATCGATTCAGCTCACAGTACATTTAACAAGGAAGGTGCATTTTTTTAGTTTTTCGACCTAAGTATGTATACCTTAGGGATCGTTGCTCAGTTTCATCCACTCACATCCTTAAATTGCAATGCCATGCAAGAGTTGGTTATTTCCGATCCAAACAAGCAAAGCTCACAAGAGCAAAGCAGTCGCAAACCAACTGTTATGCGGACACTTCCGCATCTGATGACTGGAAATAAACAAAGTACCGATGCGTTTCGTGTTCTTCTACATTCATCAGAAAGGCGGTAGAGCCAAAGAATTATATATAAACTGAGGTAGACGTGGCACACCCGCCAAAAGTTGAAGCGCTTCAACGAGGAAAAATTGGCAACCTTCCCTTCAGCAAGCCGTCAGTGTTCAATAGCTGTTTTGGGATCGCTTTTAGAGTGACGATTTGCTTAGCAAGCTGCGTCTACCTGAGTGTCTATAGAAGTCTTTGCATAGAGCCTTTTACTCTTGTAATGAGAGTACCTTAACTCTAGCTGATAGCCTGGTTCTTTTCCTAGGAGTGCTGGCGGATCTTGATCCATAGGTGACCGGGCGCCCTGGGAATCAAACCCAGGACTTCCGGATCAGGAGCCCATGGCTCAGACTACCAGAAAACGGAGGCCCTTAACCTTTTGAAGCTGTTATAGTACCTTAACGCTAGCTGAGAGCCTGGTTCTTTTCCTGGGAGTGCTGGCGGCTGATGCGGAAGTAGGCGGCGCTGATGCGGGCGGATCTTGTTCCATAGGCGACCAGCCCCCCTGGGAATCGAACCCAGGACCTCCGGATAGGAGCTCATGGCTCAGACTACTAGAACACGGAGGCCTTTTGAAGCTGTTATAGTAAGGAGAGTACCTTAACGCTAGCTGAGAGCCTGGTTCTTTTCCTGGGAGTGCTGGCGGCTGATGCGGAAGTAGGCGGCGCTGATGCGGGCGGATCTTGTTCCATAGGGGACCGGGCCCTACTCCTGTTCTTGCGGGAGTTGCTCCGTTTCCTGGAATTGTATGATATAATTTATGTTAGTCAAATCATCATCTCCCTAGCCTTATCCCGTATCTTACGGGGACGGCTACCTAATCTAGGGGATTGAACGAGGGTACTGGTTTTTACACAGAGCGACTGCCATCTGACCTCCGCAACCCAGAAGGGAAACCAGACCCAATCCTAGATAGGGCAGAGTTTTCAAGCCGCCAATGCTTAGCACTGGCCTCTGATATGGCTTAACGACTAATATCTACGGTATTAAACGATATTAACCGGGACCAACGGCTTAACGTGCCTTCCGAAGCACACATGAAATTCGAAAACCGAAAAACACATTGGTACGTGGTGGGATTCGAACCACGACTTCCCGCTCAGGAGGCAGCGGCCCTATCCACTACACCATCGGGCTCTCCCTATTTATGTTAGTCAAATAGTACCTTTTTAATAAGAAATAGTAAAAATTTGGTTTTCGTCCCACATCTTACACCAGTTACTGCATCCGTATACCATTAAGGCATGTATTGGTAAACAGCTCTTGAGATTGACAGCTAGTTTGAGTTCGTATCAGAAATGTCAATACAATATAACCTTATAAAATCCATACTTAATATTGCTCTCTATCTTGAGATTGGTTTATAAATACAGGACTATGACTTTCTAGCAATCTTTTTAGCTTAGTAGAGTTTCTTTCCGTGCCTCTTAAGAACCACGACTTACTTGCAATTTCCTTACCATTTCCACTACCGTCTCTATGGAGAGTGCTACTCGCGTTTTATGGTTCATCATCTCTTTAACCTCAAAGACGTAAATTAACGTACTTATAAATTATCATCATCATCAGCTCATATACCGATTTTAAGGGACAGCGTCCCGCAAAGTGAAAGGGCTTGCTCAGTCAACGACACTGAACAACTATCAGCAGGATTTATTTTTCAGCAAGTGAAAAAAAATATACCTTGCCATACAAAATTACCATCTTGATCAGTCAATTTGTATAGAAAACCAATTTTTTATTTCACTTCCCGAAAAAAAATCCTGGTAAATGTTGTTCAGCATAGTGATTACCTACTCAGTGTTGTTCAGTTTCGTTGACTGAACAACCCCTATTAGTTTGCGGGACGCTGTCCCTTACACCCCGTATGTCATTACCGAGGGGCACGAGCCAAACCTGAATAGGGTGACGCCCTGTGAAACATAGAGAAATGAAATTTCTGTCTCACCTGACTCTCTCCGCTTGCTGTTGCTTCAATCGGATCTGAGTGAGAAGTCCCACTAACAACTCGTCAACATTGTGGTTGATCCCGACAGATGTTTCTATGAACTTGCACTCGTATGAGGTCGCCAAGGTCTTGCCCTCTGAAAGTAAATTGTTTAAACTTATATAAAACAAAAGCTTAAAATATTTTGAGGATTCTAAGCGCTCACAATGCTGTTTTTATTTCATATAATATGGAAGAAAGAAAATAATAAAAGTCGCTATGACGTGTGCATAAGGAAGACTATGATAAATTCGTCACTCCCGCTACCGTTTCTGTAGCTCAGTTGGTAGAGTGATGGACCGGCATTCCAGAGACGCAGGTTCGAGTCCTGCCAGAAACAAATTTATTATTTTCTTTCTTTCATATTATCTAAAAACTTAAAATAAATCTCTGATATTAATGCTATACAGGGTGTAAGGAAGGGTATATGAACCCGAAAGGATGTGAATCTACCCACCAAAACTGAACACTTTTCCCCAAGGAACAGGTCGAAAAACAAAAAAAAAATTTGGTCCTCCCATACGAAACGCAACAGCTGATAAAACATTTAGTACGGAATGTACAATATTTTTTGTTGTATTTCGACCTTGGTCCTTGGGAAAAGTTGTTCAGTTTCATGGGCAGATGAACATCCTTTCGGGTGCATATGCCCTTTCTGTTACATCCTGTATAATTCGTACGTTATGGCCATACTTAGGACGCTTAAGCATAGGGCAACTGCACATTGTTTAGTTTATGTTATACTAGCGACCCGTCCCGGCTTCGCACGGAAATTATCAGTGTTTCTCTACTATATTATGCACGTATTATACATATAAACCTTCCTTTTGAAACACTCTATCCATTAAAAGAAACCGCATCAAAATTCGTTGCGTAGTTTTAAAGATTTATGCATACATCCCTATGTCAGGACAGAGAAAGCGACTTTGTTTTACACTATGTAGTGATATTCATTAGATAAATGGCAAGGTCGTTAACATACATTCATGCGTATAATCACGCCTTCATCCCTAATGGGGTAGGCAGACCGTAAACGAGCTAAACAAAGGTCAATCTGCCACGTCTGACAAAATTTTGAGGGTTATTTAAGATAGATTTGTATGTATATTGCTGTAGTGACAGGTTGTCAGCCCATCGCCTAAATTGCAATATACAGAAACCCACGGATCCCTAAGCTGGTTTTTACAGCGTGTTTCCGGGAGGAAATGCAGCTGGCACATTCTATGCTTTTCTCTCGCTCCCAGCAACTGCCTCCGTGGTCTAGTGGTTAGAACCATGGCTTTCGATCCGGAGGTCCTGGGTTCGATTCCCAGAGGGGGAACACAAAGTTGATATTTCTCAATTTATCACTTTGTGAGGTTTTTCCCAATTTGGTTAGGACATTCCAGGCTGAGTCACCTGATTGGCTGAAAAAAAGATGCCGTGCTGAAGCACACGTTAACCTGTTGGTCCCGGTCGCTGTCTTTAATAGTGATCGTTATTCAAACCATGTCAGAGGCCTTATATCTGTGCTACTAGGTAGTTTGAAAAAAACTCTGACACCAGGTTTCATCGAGAATTCGAGAATCAACTCGCTAAGAAGAAGAAGCTGCCAATTCAGCATGGAAGCATTAATAATACAAAATAATCAAACTCGTCTTAAGAAACAATACCCACAGCAAAATATATTTTTCTACACTTAAGACAAATAACCTGTGTGTGATATCTGGAAAATTACTTTTCCCCAACTTTTTCTCAGCTCAGAGTTGTCTAATTAAACCTTTGATGAAAAGCAGCCCTTCCAATTATAACACGATTGATAGAAAACATTTCATCCCTTAATTAAATTGCGAGATAATTTGTGTTTTCGCAAATTGGAGAAAACGCCTGATAAAATATATTAGCAATATCGCAGGTAGGGGAGTTGCTATGAATATTTTCTCAGGCGTTATATTACTTCTAATTGGCTGTATCTTCAGCGTAGTTTGAGATTAGGCTTAATTAAAATGGAACACTCTCTTATTAGCCGTGTGATTCTACATTGCACCATCTCTTCCAGCTTTTTTAATAGGTAACTCAGGAATTGAACCAGGGAAAAGGCATTGACGCTCCTTGTAATGCAACATCTTGCACTTGCTTGCCTTGCTATAAGGCTTCGCAATAGTGTACATGCACATAAAATATATTCGGTATCAGACTTTATTTTCAAAAAGTATCGAATATTCCAATAACAACAGTGAAAACAGAAATTGAATTTGATTTTAAAATCTCGGAGTTATACCATTATAATACTTGTGTAGGTATATATATCTCTCTCTTCGAAACGACATTTCATATGTCAGTAAGGCACTCCTGTTATTTGACGTCACATGACAGTTCGGATCTTTATTTTTAACAAGCGACTTTAGAGTATCATAACATAACTCTATTTTTAAAAATTCTTTCACATTTATTTTTGTATGGTGACAGTAATTCTTAATGATAATTTAATAAAGTTATGCCCGATGATGAGCCCGATGGTGTAGTGGATAGAGCCGCTGCCTCCTGAGCGGGAGGTCGTGGTTCGAATCCCACCACGTACCAATGTGTTTTTCGGTTTTCGAATTTCATATGTACGTTTATTCGGCGCTTTTTCCGTGCTTCGGAAGGCACGTTAAGCCGTTGGTCCCGGTTAATATCGTTTAATACCGTAGATATTAGTCGTTAAGCCATATCAGAGGCCAGTGCTAAGCATTGGCAGCTTGAAAACTCTGACCTAATCTAGGATTGGGTCTGGTTTCCCTTCTGGGTTGCGGAGGTCAGATGGCAGTCGCTCTGTGTAAAAACCAGTACCCTCGTTCAATCCCCTAGATTAGGTAGCCGTCCCCGTAAGATACGGGATAAGGCTAGGGAGATGAATTTAATAAAGTTATGCATATACCCAATTATGTCGATTCTTCACCCATGTGGACGCTCACGTCTAACAATAACCTAAATTCAGTATTTCCACATAATATTCGAAATAGTTAATAGCATCACCCATGTTTCTAGTAGATCCGGTTCAGTGATCCAAGACACCGATTACTGCCAGTCGATTGCGTCCAGCCGAGTTTTTGCCGTCATCCCTTACGGCCGATTTGTTTTGATGTTGCTTATCAAGTTCAACTTGTTAAATGTTTTTTTTACTGTCGAGTGTCCAACAACCCTATACATCAGAAATGTTTAACAAACTCATAGGTTTATAAGCGTGCTGATAAACGTGTTTTTCTATACCTAGACCATAATATAAGACAGCAACCAGGACGACACCAGGACTGACTAATGTTTAATCTGCATTGTGCTGACCAAACTGGGGCAATCTGATTAACTGAAAAATTTATCATAATGACGTGATCTTAAGTACATGTGCTTTAAACCGTGTCCAATGTGCTTTTTACACGTTCAGTGTGCGTGTGTTCAAAATTGTCTTGGACGTACGGACTAAAAAGCTTAAAATGTCATAATACCGAACAGATATCACGAACGGTGTTCTCTGTATAAATTTTAACGTGCTTCTAAATTTTACGTCATTTGTTCCTAACAACGTCATACGTCATTTGGTCTCAATGACTCATTTGCAGTTGCAAAGGCAAAGTATTAAAGTCCCAGTACAGGGTCAAATGCATATCTACTTAGTTCGATACGCCATGTTATCCGCTTACCATCAGGTGGACAATTTTATCCTTGTTTACCAATATTTTGTAGGTAAAAAACCTATTTTTTTTCATGCTAGACTGGGAGTGATAGAAAAACATAGAATGTGCCAGCTGCATTTCCTCCCGAGCGTGCTGTAAAAACCAGCTCAGGGATCTGTGGGTTTCAGTATATTGTAATTTAGGCGATGTGCTAACAACCTGTCACTATAGCAATATACTTCCAAAACTATCTCAAAAATAACCCTCAAAACTTTGTCAGACGTCGCACAACAACCTTTGTTTAGGTTATTTACGCTCTGCTTACCCCATTAGGGATAAAGGCGTGATTATATGTATGTATTTATATACAAAAAACTTAACGCCTAACTATCGATTTATTGCAAGTCGAACGAGGTAGGTTTTGCCATTAACCTTGGAACAGGCATTTCCATAATAACCTTTGTTTTGTTGTTTTACTGTGATTAATCGCTTTCTGAATATCAGCTTAATCGGTATTGAACTTTGTAGGTCGACGATATTTATGTGTTATTTAGAACTGGTAAGATTTCATTCTAGCTGCTTTGGTCTAAAAGTTCGCTAAACCCAAACAGAGCATGTAGATAAAGGTTTATAAGAAACTTCCAACTTGATTATAAACAAGTTCATATCTAATTCACGAATACCACTTTAGGATGAGATAGATATAGCAAGGTCATTTGGCGACCTTTCGGTAGAAAGTTCTACTTTAAAAACTTCACACACTAACCACATGCTTACTTTAATTGCAGTAGATCACGCAACCTTTTCTAACTGAATGATAAAAAAAACTTGAATGTAGCAAGTTTAGAAAATATTTACTTACCATTCTGTCATTAGATCAAGTAGGCTACCAACCACTATCACAGCACTTCCATGCTAGTCTGGGAGCGAGAGAAAAACATAGAATGTGCCAGCTGCATATCCTCCCGAGCATGCTGTAAAAATCAGCTAAGGGATCCGAGAGTTTCAGTACATGGGTTGACAACCTGTAACTACATCAATATAGCTACAAATCTTTCTTAAATAACCCGCAAAACTTTGTCAGAACTGGCGGAACAACCTTTGTTTAGGTCGTTTTACGCTCTGCCTACCCCATTAGGGATAAAGATAGATAGATAGATAGATATATTCTTTATTGCACATAAAACAAAAACAACAGGAATTAAAACAAATTAAATAAAAATTAAAGTACAATAAAGGCTTGACTATATGTATGTATGTATGTATGCGCCCTTTTCAAGCTATGACCGCCTGTCAACAGTATCTGAAGTCTTCCCTCAGCCTCCACGAAGCTGCCACGGTCAAATGTTGAGTAGACTAGATGAGTGTAGAAAATTCCAGCTTACCATCAGTAGGTACAGCTCTCGACCTGGCCAAGTCAGCTTTGTTTCCAACTAGAATCACCGCCCTTCTGGAGGTATGACCAGCGGCCCACAGGATTTGCAGTCTCCTCTCAGCCTCCACGAAGCTGCCACGGTCTGCTGTTGAGTAGACCACGCAGTAGCCGTGGGCACAGCCGTCGGACTGAAATGTATTGAATTGCAGCGATCAGAGTAGCTCTTAGAAGTAAACGATATTTTCTTAGTATGTGTGATGTGTTTAATGGTTTCATGCTAAGTTCTGTAGGAAAGTTAGTGGTATTTAAAATACATGGTGACCGTTCTTGCTTAATCATAAGTTTGTGCATGTGTGAAACTTCAACAGTTCTTCTATCTATGCAGATGATGTTTGCTGTACCAATAAAATTTTCCCACGTTTCTTTTCTTTTATAATTTTACTGTAGATTCTACTCCTGGTAAGGGTTACAGAGACAGAATCGAAGATCGAGACGCCGACCTAGAAGATGTTTCACTTTGAATTGAAGAGTTGAGGATTGTGCGCATTCGGAAACAGACTCAGGTTGTAAGTTCCGCTCTTTTACTGTGCGCATTATGAAAGATGTTTGGAAGACTCTATGTATCAAGTTACCAGGTTCTATAAATCAGAAACCTATAATGATGATGGTGGTGGTGTAACACTGTGTGAAGGACTCACTGATAAAAAACTCACGATAACGTGGTCCGGTGGGTTGTCCAAGAACGTGATCTCCGATTCTTCGCCGGCGAGCAGCACGCAGACCGACCTTTCACCAGATTCATCATCTGTAGGTAGAAAAACACTCTTTGTAGTAAAGGGCGGAAGACAAGTAGATATGCCACCTGATAGTAAACGAACACTGTCACCTATGGATCTTTCTGCATCTGAAGATTCGAAATCAAGACGAAACAGTGATTAACAAAGAATCGTTGCGTTTCATCTTCTTCGACATTCATCAGAAATGCCATAAAGCCTTTCACGATTGGACATCTGCAATTCCCAGTGAATTTCGACAGTTGCGCAACTAACTTTTTCTATATAAATAAGGGGTATTTCTCAAAACTGCATCAGTTGACTTAGGCGCAACATCGAATTTTAGATGTCGGATGTTGGATCAAAGCACCGTTAACTGATTCATTTTAAGAAGTTTGCGGGTGGAAGACTGAAAATCATCCTGTTGGATGAAACGAAACCAGACTGCTTCTATTTATTGAGAGTTTTTAATCCAGAATTTAATATAAACTTGGGATAGAGCGTTTAACTACCTGACTAATTGGGGCAAAAGTTTTAAGTTTCCAGATATGCTCTTACCTATACTAGTGTCATATGCATGTAGGTATTCTGACGTCATGAACTGGCCGACAAGACTAGACTTCCCGACTCCTGCTGCGCCTATCACCAGCACTCGATACGCGCTTAGTCCTGCTGAAGAATCCCTGTTGAGAAAAGATAGACTTGTTAATGTGAAAAGAAACAGTTTGGTGATTTGAAAAGAAACAGTTCAGAAAACTAATAATCCTATGGTTTGATTTATTTTGACTCTTATTTCGACTTTGAGGTAGTTCGTTATACGTCGAGTGGGACATTTGGCTATTGCTGAGATGTTCAGTTAGGCACTTTTAGAGCATCCTCGTAAGACCAAAAAATTGTCAGCAAGTCATTTGCATTCCAATATTGCGTATGATGCCTTTTTTCGCTTTGCAAGTGCTTTGTTCTTGTGAGTTTAGATTGTTTGGATTGAATCCAACTTTATAGGAGCCGCTTAGGCATTATCTCCGCAGAGTGGGCCTCACAACAATTTTTCCGCGTTTATATCACTTCTTTTATTCTCTGTATGAAGTAAACTAAACAGCTGGAACTTCTATGGACTAGATTGTACCTGGACGATGCGAGAGAACATGGCGCTGAAGCTCTAGTGACGGCTTCAGTACTTGACGCACTTGAAGCCACGGATGTGTTGGACCTTGATCTTCTTGACCGTAAGGAGTCACCTCTGTTGATCACGCCTTTACCTGTTAACAAAATACTCTATGATTTCTTTGGGTTTGTAATTAAGATTGGTATTAAATACGCTTTTAGGTCATTTTTATCCAGATTGAAAGCTCTATAGCCTCTGATGAATGTTGAAGAACACGAAACGCATCGGTTCTTTGTTAACTACTGATTCGTCTTCAATTCGACCCTTCAGATGCGGAAGTGTCCACATGACAGTTGGTTTGCAAGTGTTTTGCTCTTGAGAGCTTAGCTTGTTTGGATCGGAACGGAATCCAACTGTTTAGGAGCCGTTAGGAACTAAAGACGAAACAGAGGTTAACAAAGATCCGATATGTTTCGTATTCTTCGACATTCATTAGAAAGGCTATAGAGTCTTTTACACTTGACAATCGCATTATCTCGATAGAGAAAGAAAAATATTTAGGCCACATTTAAAGGGTGGTGTTGGGTAACCTTCGTGCTCATGAACAAGACCTTCATATTGAAGTAATACGTCCGGTTGTTGAGGTAAATAATTTATAACAGCTCGCATAAACCTGTAGGGGTTTTCTGAGGGACGTCTCATCTTTAACTATGTAAAATATGTTATTTTCATAATGAATAAAAAAAAAGTAACAATCGGCGACGCCGTAGAGCAACGTGATGAAAGGTGTTGAATACGGGATAAGTATCGAAGTAAACTAGGACCTCTACTCCAGTGTTTGTCATGGACGTGACCCTGACCCGCTGTGAAGGTAGATCCAGCAGCTGCCTCTCGCCTGTTATGGACCGGGTCGTTTTTACTGACTGATTTACTTTTTCTGAATGACCCACTACAGGGTACAGTTGGAGGCAATATTTTTGATTGTGTATCCCAAACAAAGGTCGTTCCGCCATGTCTGACAAGTTTCTCTATCTGTAGTGATGCTGCAGTAGTGACAAGTTAAGCCCATCGCCTAAATTACTATACCTAAACCCTCGAATACTTTAGCTGGTTTTTATAGCATGCCCAGCAGGATATACAACTGGCACATTATATGTTTTTCTATCGCTCCCAGTCCAGCATGGAAGAGGGATTCCGACTAGAGGACAATAGTTGACAGTCTTACCAGTGATACTAAAATGCCGTAGCCTGTAGTACTCTTCCTCTACTCCAGTGTTTGGCATGGACGCGACCCTGGCCCGCTGTGAAGGTAGACCCTGCAACTGCCTCTCGCCTGTTCTGGACCGGGCCACTTGTAATGACTGACTAACTTTTTTTTAATGTTGGAGGCAATATTTTTTATTGTGTTGCGGGACGTGGGCGAGTTGCGAAAGGGAAACATCAACTGATCTACCGGTAGCGCGGTATCACGCGTTCAATTCTTGACTCCCCCTCCGTCACGACCTCATCTCCAAGAAGTTTTCCCTATCTTTACTGTACCTAAAGAGGAAAGCCGGTTTTCTTTCTACCGGTCATGTCCTTTGCTGACTAAATATCGAGGGATTTCAAATGGACAAAATCTCAATTACATACATACATACATATATTCACGCCTGTATCCCTAATGGGGTAGGCAGAGCGTAAACGACCTAAACAAAGGTGTCCCGCCACGTCTGACAAAGTTTTGAGGGTTATTTAAGATAGAATTCTAGGTATATTGTTGTAGTGACAGGTTGTCAGCCCATCGCCTAAATTACAATATACTGAAACCCTCGGATCCCTTAGCTAGATTTTACAGCATGCCCGGGAGGAAATGCATCTGGCACATTCTATGTTTTTCTCTCGCTCCCAGACCAGCATGGAAGCAATCCTCACAAAAGCAAATCTCAATTTGTGAGAAATAATTTACAGTCTTACCAGTGATACTAAAATGCCGTAGCCTGTAGTACTCTTCCTCTACTCCAGTGTTTGGCATGGACGCGACCCTGGCCCGCTGAGAAGGTAGACCCAGCAGCTGCCTCTCGCCGGTTCTGGACCGGGCCGCTTTTACTGACTGCGATCTTGAGTGGTGTGGGCTCCCGTACCTGTAGGCAATGAATAGAAAGGTTGTGAATGTGAGTTGTCCTGCGTCCGTGGTCTAGTGGTCTGGACCGTGGGCTCACGCCGTGGAGGTCCCGGGTTCGGTTCCCAGCTGGGGACAATAACTTTGTGTTGCTAACATTGTAGATCCATGCTGTTGGATGGGCATGAAAATAGTCGGTCCTGTATCTGTTTTGTCTCTGGTCGTGTCAGTCAGACTGTCCCATCAGAATAAGAGATGAAAGGAATAGAGAGTGCACTTGTGTGTTGAAACCTTCGAGCACTAAAAACTAAGTCCCGCGCAGATGGCTGATCTTCCGGGAGATTGGCCGCCGTCGCCGAAAATCGATTGGGAGGACTATTATTGATGTCCTGCGTAATATAGTTACTGGAGTATCTATGCAATTTATAAAGCGATCTCAAGCTTGAGAGTTATATCACAGAGTAACTATAATACACAGAGTAACTATAATATAGTACAAGTAATATTAAGCTAACATTTGACATGCCATTTTGTATTGAAATGTCCTTTCTGATACGATCTCAAACTTGCTGTCAGTATCATGTGCTGATTATTATAAATACATATATTCATACATATAATCACGCCTTTAATCCTAATGGGGTAGGCGGAGCGTGAACGACCTAAACAAATGTCGTTCCGCCACGTCTAACAAAGTTTTGATATTGCTGTAGTGACAGGTTGTCAGCCCATCGCCTAAATTGCAATATACTGAAACCCTCAGATCCATTAGCTGGTTTTTACAGCATGCTCGGAAGGAAATGCAGCTGGGACATACTATGTTTTCCTTTCGCTCTCCCAGTCCAGCATAGGAGATTATAAATACGGGTCTTAATAAAGATGATATCTATTTGCTCTATTTGTCTATCTATTTTTTTGGGCTCTCGACCCGGAGGTCCCGGGTTCGATTCCCGGCGGGGGAAAATGACTTTGTGTTGTTGTTTCTAGTTTGGTTAGGACATTGCAGGCTGATCACCTGATTGTCCGAAAAGTAAGATGATCCATGCCTTCGGATGGGCATGTAAATAGTCGGTCCTGCGCCTGAATTCTCTCTGGTCGTGTCAGTCAGTCTGTCCCATCAGAATAAGAGATTGAGGTAACAAAGAGTGCACCTGTGTGTAGCGCAAACACTTGGGCACTAAAAACAAGTCCTGCGCAGTTGGCCCATCTCCGGGAGATTGGCCGCCATCACCGAAAACCGGTGGGAGGACTATTATTATCTATTTGCTCCAGGATATGTGCTAAAACGTAACTACTTCCGTCGGTCTCGGTCGCTGTCTTTGATAGTGGTCGTTACTCAAACCATGTCAGAGGCCTAATAGCTGTGCTACTAGGCGGTTTGAAAACTCTGACCCTTCATACTTCATACAAAAAAACCAAATCTTTCCTTATATAAGCCTTCCGCCCCTTCATACAAAAACTCCTCAATTTGTCAAGAGTAAGCTCGCTTTCAAGTATTTGTACAGGATGAGGATAAAGAACAACACAAACAGTTCTTCATCTTAGCGAGTGGATTCTCGAGTCGAACAACCCGATGAACCCTGGTGTCAGAGTTTTCAAACTACTTAGTAGCACAGCTTTAAGGCCTCTGACATGGTTTGAGTAACGATCACTATCAAAGACAGCGACCGGGACCAACGGGTTAACGTGCCCTCCGAAGCAAGGTTTTTTTTTTAATTTTCCCTAATCAAATTAGGGAAAATCTAACAAAGTGATACATTGACAAATATCAACCCAGGACCTCCGGATCGTAAGCCCATGGCTCTGACCATTAGACCACGGAGGCAGTCCTTTCATCATGTAAACCTCTTTACCCTAAGTAGATGAAACCTTCGATTGGTACTTTTGTATTCGTTCCCCACTTACTTACGCGTTACTACATTTCAATCTTACATCAAATCAAATTCAGAATGTTTGTTTTTACACTAGACAGCAACGGCACGATGTCGATATCGTAACGATTCCGTGGCTCTGTTTTTCCACTGGACGGTTTTATCGTCGACGGTAACTTTGAGCGGACTCAAAAACGCGTAATTCAAACGTATACAAAACATATGCAGTTTGGCAGGCCAGAACAGGGACAATACCGAATGGAATCAATGCCGTGCCGTTGCTGTGTCAGTAAGTGAAAAAGCGTGTAATATCATTTCATTGATTTTCATACATTATCTCATGGACGCTGGACTGGGAGCGAGAGAATAACTAAGAATGTGTCAGCTGCATTTCCTCCCGGGCATGCTATAAAAACCAGTTAAGGGATCCGAGGGTTTCTGTATATTGCAATTGAGACGATAGGCTGACAACCTGTCACTACAGCAATATACCTACAAATCTATCTTAAATAACCCTCAAAACTTTGTCAGACGTGGCGGGACGGCCTTTGCCAGGGACGTGCCTTCTATTGGAAACGCGCCCATTTTCTTTCCTCAAATACGAGATTTATTTTGTCGAGGTTAAATAAAATTACGACATCTTGTTCAATCATGTCATCTGAATAAGAAGCAATTTGGTAGACTTCAATCGAATCGAGAAAAACAAACAGGCTTCTTTAATCGCTGATCAAGTGTTTTGGGACACTTGTGATTGTGAAGGATTTGGGTTTTAGGGTTCCCTACCAAAAGGATCAAAAATGGGACCCTATTACTTCGCTGTCCGTCTGTCCGTCCGTCTGTCTCCAGGCTGTAAAATTGATATTTTCGCAGAATATGCTTTCCTATAACAACAAATACTAAAAACAGAATAAAATTAATATTTAAGGGGACAAACGTGATTTTCTGTCTATCACCGGGCTGTATGACATGAACCGTGATAGCTAGAGGGCTAAAATTTACGCAGATCATGTATTTCTGTTGCCGCTCTAACAAAATAGAATGAAGTTAATATTTAACGGTGAGTCCCATACAACAAACGTGATTTTCAGTCTGTCACGCCGTCACCAAGCTGTATCTCATGAACCATATTATTAGCTAGACAATTGTAATTTTCAACGATGATGCATTTCTATTGCTGCTATAACAACAAATACTAAAAATAGAATTAAATTAATATTTAAGGGGGCTCTTATTTAACAAAATATTGTTTTGCCATTTCCGGCTCGATATGAAAAACGGCAACTCAGTGCAGTGCTCTGAGTTGTATAATAAAAATAAAATAAATATTTAAGAGGCTGCCATACAAAAACATGATTTCGTAGCCGGTTTTTGCTTTATATTAACAACGGTAGGTAATTGGTAATAAATGGTTAAAATATAGTGTCTAAATATTGTATAGATAATGGTACGGAGTCCTTCGTGCGCGAGTCTGACTCGGACATGGCCGTTTTTTTTTATTTACACGTGATCCTTGCCTTAGGGACGACGAGTCTAAAAATAAATATATAAATACTCAGTATTGCCAGCTGATTTTGTGGTGACGACAGCCAATCACATAGTTCATAGCATCGCACTCTAATCTACCGGGTGTAAGGGACAGCGTCCTAAACACTAAACAAGTTTGCTCAGAAATTGTGGTGACGATGGTCAATCTTATAGTGCTTAGAATCGCACTCTTATATACCGGGTGTAAGGGACAGCGTCCCACAAACTGAAAAAGTTTGCTCAATCAACAACACCGAACAACGTTCACCAGAAAATTCTTTCAGTTTTTTTTTCGGCTTTTATACAATTTGTCTGTTCGAGCTGAACATTTTGAATAAAAATTGTTTTTCACTTTATTTTTCACTTTTTAAAACAATTTCCAGGTGATAGTTCAGAATTTTCAGTGTCGTTGACTGAGCAACTCCTATCAGTTTGTTGGACGCTGTCCCTTACACTCCGTTCATTTCTTCAATCTCTAATGAATGATTGAAACGTAAGATGAATGAGGCACAGAACCGACTATTTAATTTCATGCCCGTCGGATCAACTATTCGGACAAGACGGTGATTAAGATTAGCTTTTAATGAAATGACCTAACCAAACTATAGTACGATTTCCAACTCAGTTTTAGAATAAAGGTACACAAAGTTTCATGTCTTATAAACGAAAATCTTGTTTCTAAAATAAGTTTTACACAAACCATGTCAGAGGCCAATTAGCTGTGCTATTAGGCGTTTTAAAAACTCTGCCACTAGGGCTCATCGGGTCAATTTAATCAAAATTCACACGAAGACTTCATGTAATAGAATATAATAGAATAGAAAACGCTTTATTCTCCAGTTCACAGTACAAAACACAACATAATCATAGAACAGTATACAAAAGATCTTAAATTTCAATAGGTAACACTATTAATTATAACAACGTTTGAAGCATATAAACAAAGTATAACCATGATTATAATTGCTATGCTATGTACTGTGCTATGTATTCTTGTGTAAAAATAATAAAAAAACACGAACGTACTCATAGCCCCCATTAGGATTCACTGTATCGGAATGCCATGGACATACACAGAAACAACCACAAAAACACCCAGATCCAGAAACAGACATTTAAACTCATCATTCAAATGTCTGCCCTGGCCGGGAATCGAACTCAGGCCCCTCTGCGTAGCAGGCAGGTACACTGCCAACTAGGCTGTGAAAAACTGTGAAAGCTGCAAAGGAGATGTATGGCATTTTCATTGAACGTTATAAGAATTCTTTGCCACGTGTATGTGAAGATGGAAGTTCTTTTCTTACTTCCATTTTCCTGCTTTTGGTGTTACGAGGAAATAAGAAAACATCGTCTCAATTCGGAAAAGAGTGAATGAAAATATTGGAATACCTGACACATCGGTGTGGATTATAATTGCTGTTTAGTCGTTAAAGCCTATGTTCTCGATTCGGAGGTCCTGGATTTGATGCTGACACATAGCTGGTTTTCGCTTAGGTATATATTTTTGATTATTTAATGGTGTACCAGAAGTGAAAAAAAATTTGCTAAACAAGGGCGTGATCCTATTCATGAAACTGAACAACTCTTTCCAAGGAATATAGGCCGAAATATAAAGTAATTGGCTCTCCCCTACAAAATGACTGCGAGCCACTTTAACTATTTGTACCAGACGTCTTTCGTGTTTAGTATAATGTCACTTGGGGAAAGTTGTTCAGTTTCACCAAAAAAAAAAAAAACATAAAAAACAAAATTATTTATTTCAGTAACTTAATCCTAGTTTACATAAACTGATGTTGGAGTTTCCATTTAAGCGTAAAGATTTGCTTGTACTATAAGGAAACACCGCTCTTTTTTTAACAATGAAGGTAGGTTTAAGATACCACTAGCTAAAGTAATATTTATTAAATCTTTAGACTTAAAATTAGTTAGTTCAAAATTAATACAACATAGTATCAGTTCATGGGTACGTTCATTTGTTTTCTCTGAATATTTCTTGGATATTACAGTTTTTAATTAGTTCTATCTAAACGTGTTTACTTGTTAAGGTGCTCTCAAAAATAATTAATACGCATTTTATAAAAAATAATAATAGATATCATGTTTCATTTTTGGACCTCGTTCAGAGCGTGTACTGAAAATACGGGCTTAATTTTTTAACAAAGCTTAAATGAGGAATTTATTTTGCCGGATTTTGATACGGAAATTTCAACAATGTAATATTGTTACAACAATTTTATAACATTTTCTTATTGTTAATTATATTTTAGAACAATACTACGTAGGTTGAGGAGAAAGGTTGTAGGTATACAGGTAAATATATTCGAATCATACTGGAATCATTCAAGGTCCTAATAGTACATTATGATATAAGCGCGCTAAGTTGATAATAAAGCAGAGGCGGTAGTTAACAAAAGCGCGTATGGCATACGCCGTTTTATAACATAAATGCGAGGAAATAAATAAAATAAAAACAAACAAACAATACAGTGAAAGAAAGTAATTTTTACTTGTTCATAAATTAGCGATGCGCGCGCATCAGCGCTTTTTTCAAGGAAAGGGCACAAAAAACAGCCAGTTATACCTACTAATGTATAACATTGGAAGTAAATTAATCCCGTTTTATAAATACGAGCCAGAATGTGCCAGCTGCATTTCCTCCCGGACATGCTGTAAAACCAGCTATGGGATCCGAGGGTTTCAGTCATCATCTCCCTAGCCTTATCCCGTATCTAACGGGGTCGGCTACCTAATCTAGGGGATTGAACGAGGGTACTGGTTTTTACACAGAGCGACTGCCATCTGACCTCCGCAACCCAGAAGGGAAATCAGACCCAATCCTAGATTAGGTCAGAGTTTTCAAGCCGCCAATGCTTAGCACTGTCCTCTGAAATGGCTTAATGACTAATATCTACGATATTAAACGATATTAACCGGGACCAACGGCTTAACGTGCCTTCCGAAGCACGAAAAAAGCGCCGAATAAACGTACATATGAAATTCGAAAACGGAAAAACACATTAGTACGTGGTGGGATTCGAACCACGACCTCCCGCTCAGGAGGCAGCGGCCCTATCCACTGCACCATCGGGCTCTCATCCGAGGGTTTCAGTATATTGTAATTAAGACGATGGGTTGACACTTTATTGCAATATACCTATGAATATATAAATTTCTTCCATGCTGGACTGGGAGAGATAGAAAAACATAGAATGTTCCAGCTGCCTTTCCTCCCGGGCATGCTGTTGAAGTCAGCAAAAGGGACTCGAGGGTTACAGTGTATTGTAATTTAGGCGATGGGCTGACAACCTGTCACTAAAGCAATACATATTACAATCTAAAATTGCCCTCAATTTTTGTCAGACGTGGCGAAAGCGCCTTTTAAGAGGCGTTAAATGCTCTGCCACCCCGTAAGGGATAAAGGCGTGATTTATGTATATGTATATGTATATATATATTAAATAACCATCAAAACTTTGTCAGACGTGGCGGAACGACCTTCGTTTAGGTCGTTTACGCTCTGCCTACCCCACTAGGAATAAAGGCGTAATCATATGTATGTAATTTAAGCAACTGCCTGGAATTCAGAACCGATTACGTCACATATTTGCACTCAAGACGCCCGAAGCGTCCTAAAAAAAAATCCTGGTGGATGTTGTATCAGTATCATTGACTCAGCAACCCCTATCAGTTTGCAGGACACTATCCCTTACACCTGGTATATTCTGTGCTTAAGGCCTGTGTACAAAGAAACTTATAGGACCTTTCAGGGCGTCTCAGTGGGGTCACTGGTGCCCGTAGGGCCGGTAACTTCCTGGCACAACGGATCAGCCTCGCTATCCAGGGGGCAAAGCTGCCAGCGTCCTCGGCACCATGCCCCAAGGGGACGCCCTGGAGGCCATTTATTACTTACATAGATACATACATATAATAAAGCCTTTATCCCTAATAGGGTAGGCAGAGCATAATCGACCTAAACAAAGGTCGTTCGCCACATCTGACAAAGTTTTGAGGGTTATTTAAGACAAAATTGTAGGTATATTGCTGTAGCGACAGGTTGTCAGCCCATCGCCTAAATTGCAATATACATAAACGCTCGAATCCCTTAGCTGGTTTCTACAGCATGCCCGGGAGGAAATACAGCTGGCACATTCTATGTTTTTCTTTCGCTCTCAGTCCACCATGGAAGAAATATTTATGGATTTTTTAAAGTTTCTTTTTATATTGTGTTCATATTTTTTTGTAAATAAAAACCTTTTAGATAAAGAAACTGCAAATTTTAATTAAATTATTCTGTTTGATATTAAATAATTCAGAATATTAACAATTCACTCTACATTTTGTCGCTTAATTTCCGTTTCCGTTTGACCAATTACGCAATAACTGCGTCAGATTGAAACAAAATGGTCGTATGAAAACATTAAAACTTTTACGAGGGTTTATAAAATATATAATTTATAAACATACATATAAACACACCTTTATCCCTAATTGGGTAGGCAGAGCGTAAACGACCTAAACACAAAGGTCGTTATCCACGTCTGAAGTTTTGAGGGTTATTTAAGATAGATTTGAAGGTATATTGCTGTAGTGACAGGTTGTCAGCCCATCAGCCGAAGCGTGTGCGTCTCACCATGCGCAACAGGGAGGGCAGCGGGAAGAAGAACATCCGGAACATATTCCGAGTGTTTAAGTGTGAAAATCGACGACGTCCCGACCTGCGAGTATGTAGCACGGGATCTAAATGAGCTGCCGCCGGCGACGTTGGACCACGTTGACGTCTCCACGCTGCAAAAGGACATCGTGCTGCTGAAGGCCGGCATCACGTCCATTAAAGAAAAAATAGAGGTTTCATAGGAAGCAAGTGCCTAGCTACAACGTGAGTTGACCTCATTGCGAGCGCAAATCGTCGCATCAGCGACTCCGTCCGCCGCATGTGACGTAATTGTTCGACGCGACGCGGCCGTGCAATATCTATCAAACCTCTGCCGTCAGCAATACTACAAGCCCAGCAACAAACAACGATAAACTGCGGTTCGTCGACCCCGCAGCTGACAAGGAGCGCGTCCCCAACACTACGCCTCCCCCGCCCCGCCGCGAGTCTGCGCTGCATCCTGATGCTCCTCCTTTTACACCGTACACCGTACAAGCGACAGTCTGCGCCTTTTGATAAACTAAAGGCAAATCAGAAGGTACAATTGGCAGCTAAAAAGACCGATGGCCCGTCTAAAGTGACCGTTGACGAAGATGGGTTCGAACTGGTAGAGGCCAGGAAACACCGTCTTCGTCGCAACCGTAATAAACGCGGCACCGTCACTGCAGCCTGCACAACACCCAAGGCTGCCCAGCCCATCACTCAACTGTACGTGTCCCTTCTCGACTCATCTACAACAGAGGAGGACGTCAAGGAGCACATACAGAAAATGTGGAACGCACGCCGAGATCGCCTTCCGGAGCTGACCAATTTAATGGTGGGGATACGGCAACTGGAAACCTATAGATTGACATCTTTTAGATCTTTTGTCGTATCTTTCCCCGGGAAAATAGCAGGAGAGTTACTGAAAAGTGATTTCTGGCCTCAGGCGCTATCGACCTCCCGTGAAACGCGAGCCGTTTTTGTCGCCTAAAGTGCCTACTAAGTAGTTTAATTATATTCAATATTGTAGTGTATTTTTCAATCTAAAATTGCCCTCAATTTTTGTCAGACGTGGAGAAACCGCCTTTTATCGCTTTGCCTACCCCGTAAGGGATAAAGGCGTGATTTTATGTATGTATGTGTATGTGTTGTAGTGTATTTATAGTATGTATTTAAAATTTAAGATTTTTTATTGTATTATTATATTCTGTATTACGGTGCTGACAGATTATCAGTGTTACTGGTTATAGATATAACTTGTAACAAATGCTGAGTCAGCTCCATTTCTTGTGTAATACAGATCAGAGCATACAATAAAAAAGAATGTTATGTTTCACTTAATGTATGTTGAGTTTTGTATTGTTTCATGAATAAACGTTTTCTGTTCTATTCTATTCTATAAAAACGCATTTTACTTCGCTCTCAATACTCTTCCAATACTCATCATCTCCCTACCCTTATTCCGTATTTTACGTGGATGGCTTCCTTATTTAAGTGATTGAACGAGGATACTGGTTTTTACTCAGCGACTGCCAGCTGACCTCCGCAACCCAAAAGGGAAACTAGACCCAATCCTAGATAAGGTCAGAGTTTTGAAGCCGCCAATGTTTAGGTAGCACTGGCCTCTGACATGGCTTAACGACTAATATATACGGTATTAAACGAAATAAACCGAGGCCAACGGATTAACATGCCTTCCGAAGTACGAAAAAAGCGCCGAATAAACGTATATATACCGAAAAATACATTGGTACGTGGTTGGATTCGAACTACTACCTCCCGCTCAAGAGGCAGCGGCCCTATCCACTAAACCATTAGGCTCAATACGCTTTCTATACTACATATATACTTACAATCGCGCCTTTATCCCTAATGGGGCAGGCAGAGCGTAAAAGACCTAAACAGAGGTCGATCCGCCACGTTTGGCCAAGTTTTGAGGGTTATTTAAGATAGATTTGTACGTAAATTGCTGTAGTGACAGATTGTCAGACTATCGCCTTATACAGAAATCCTCGGATCCTTTAACTGGCTTTTACAGCAAGGTCGGGAGGAAAAGCAGCTGGCACATTCAAATATTTTTCGCTCACCCAGTCCTGCATAAAAGAAACAGATAAGCTTAGAAAATTTACACCATTAAGAATGTGCAAGTTTTGACAACAAAGACCATATCCTATACTGCTAAGGGTAAAAGCATGACTCATACAAATGTATCGTAATGACAAACGATGTGTCCGTATGTCTGTAGCACAGGTCTGTAGCGTGACAGTTAATGGTGGCAAGATGTGACGGATTAAACACTTGTTGTCATGTTGGACACGTTTATAAGAGTGATGAATCGCCCAAGTTTATGGGAAAGGAAAGGTCACAGGTTAATCACATAATGAGAATAGGTACGCTATACATACATATAACCACGCCTTTATCCCTAATGGGGTAGGCAGAGCGAAAACGACCTAAACAAAGGTCGTTCCGCCACGTCTGACAAAGTTTTGAGGGTTATTTAAGATGGAATTGTAGGTATATTACTGTAGTGACAGGTTGTCAGCCCATCGCCTAAATTGCAATATATTGAAACCCTCGGTTCCTTAGCTGGTTAATACAGCATACTCGGGAGGAAATGCAGCTGGTACATTCTATGTTTTTCTTTCGCTTCCAGTCCAGCATGGCGTATAGGTACGCTATATTGTACAAAAATTACGGGGTGTAAGGGACAGCGTCCCTCAAACTAATAGGAGTTACTCAGTCAACGGAACTAAACAACTGTCAGTAGGTTTTTTTTTCAGGAAGTATAAATAAAATTTGGTTATCCATACAAATTGTCTGATCGAGGTGGTCATTTTGTATGGGAAGTAAATTTTTTTTGTCATCTCCTGTAGGAGTTTCCTGGTGATAGTTGTTCAGAGTCGTTGACTGAACAACCCCTATCAGTTTGCGGGACGCTGTCCCTTACACCCGGTAAACATACATACATAAATCACGCCTTTATCCCTGATGGGTCCCCATGTAGCGTTAGTTATTTCATTTACTAGTATTATACCTATTATAGTCAATGAAATAATTAATGCTATATGGAGAAGGCAGAGCGTCAAAGACCTAAACAAGGGTCGTTCCGCCATGTCTGACAAGTTTTGAAGGTTATATCAGATAGATCTGTAAATTGTTGTAGTAACAGGTTGTCAGCCCATCCCCTAAATTCTAAATTACAAAGCACTGAAAACTCTAAATCCGTTAGCTGTTTTTTTCAGCATGCCCTGGAGGAGATGCAGCTGGAACATTATATTTTTATTCTATCTGTCCCAGTCCAGCAAACGAAAAATATCATATTAACTTAAAGGTAACGATAGAAGAAATAAGGAGTGATTATGAAATCTTATTTCTTGATAATTGAAAATCATGGTATAATTTGTGTAAATGCTCCCGATGGTGTAGTGGACAGGGCCGCTGCCTCCTGTGCGGGAGGTCGTGGTTCGAATCCCACCACGTACCAATGTGTTTTTCAGTTTTCGAATTTTATATGTACGTTTATTCGGCACTTTTTCCGTGCTTCGGAAAGCACGTTAAGCCGTTGGTCCCAGTTAATATAGTTTAGTACCGTAAATATTAGTAAGAATAAGAATAACAATAATGGCAGTCGCTCTGTGTAAAAACCAGTACCCTCGTTCAATCCCCTAGATTAGGTAGCCGACCCCGTAAGATACGGGATAAGGCTAGGGAGATGATGATGATGAAGCCTTTTATACAATTGATTAGTCAGGTCTTTACTCAGGTCACTTCTTCTTTTTCTATTAAGTTTGGATTTGACAGGTCATAATGTACCGACACTACATTTCTGATACGTACTTAAACTCGCTGTCAGTCTCAAGTGCTGATTATAAATACGGGCCTTAGATCGCCAAATTCCCATCAACCTGAGGGTAGCATCGCCAATTCTGGGCATGTTTGCGGACTTCAGTGGGTTAATGACCAAAGTTTGAGATTCGGTGTCCAGTGTGAAGGTTAACGTTTAATGGTGTCAGGTAAAATATGTTCTTCCATGCTGGACTGGGAGCGAGAGAGAAACATGGAATGTGCCAGCTGGATTCCCTCCCGGGCACCAATTTACCTACAAATCTATCTTAAATAACAGTTGAACTTTGTCAGACGTGGCGGAACGACGTTTGTCTAGGTCGTTTACGCTCTGCCTACCACATTAGGGATAAAGGTGTGACTATATGTTTGTATGTATGTAAAATACGTGTACGTTTCAGAAAACGATTTTAGTTCAGTCGGTTGTTTAACAAAAGTATTTACACTAAAGTCAACGATAATAGTAGATTTGAGTATAGTCATAACAACAGACGCCGTATTATGACTGTTGGGTTCTGGAATTTTACATACGGGGTGTAAGGGACAGCGTCCAACAAACTGATAGGGGTTGCTCATTCAACGACACTGAACAACTTCCACCAGGAATATCGTTCAGGAAGTGCAAAAAAGATTTTGGCTTGTCCATACTAATTGTCTGATCGAAGTGGACATTTTGTATGGAAAAGCCAATTTTTATTTCTGAAATAATTTCCTGATGGAAGTTGTTTAGTATCGTTGACTGAGCAACCCCTATCAGTTTGCGGGACGCTGTCCCTTACTCCCGGTATACCATTAATATTTTAAGTGGTCAAACCCTTCTAAAGTCAAAATTTTAAGGGTCAGTTAGGCCTAACCCATACTTATTATCTCAAGGATCAAGTTTCAGCAAGACTTGCTGAAGTTTCAGGGTCGGGATGTCAGTCAAAACTTTGCCCTGAGGTGTCACTTCTAGTTAGGGTATTGTCTTAAAATAGAAAGGGTGAAGGATCCCTCTATACCGGGTGTAAGGGACAGCGTCCCGTAAACTGATAGGGGTTACTCAGTCAACGAAACTAAACAACTATCAGCAGGATTTAGTTTTCAGGCAGTGAAAGGAACTTTGAACTTGTGTTTGAAAAGTGAACTTTTTGTATGGAAAAGCCATTTTTTGTTTCTTCCTGAAATAATTTCCTGGTAGAAGTTGTTCAGTGTCGTAGACTAAGGGCCGTATTAGAAATCAGCTTTCATGAGTGACAGCGAGTTTGAGTTCATATCAGAAATGCCATTTCAGTACAAACTGGCCTGTCAAATCCATACTTAATATTGCTCTCAAGTTTGATACATACATACATACATAAAATCACGCCTTTATCCCTTACGGGGTAGGCAGAGCGTTAGACGCCTCGTAAAAGGCGCTTTCGCCACGACTTACAAAAATTTAGGGTAATTTTAGATTGTAATGTGTATTGCCATAGTGACAGGTTGTCAGCCCATCGCCTAAATTACAATACACTGTAGCCCTCGAGTCCCTTTTGCTGACTTCTACAGCATGCCCGGGAGGAAGGGCAGCTGGAACATTCTATGTTTTTCTATCTCTTCCAGTCCAGCATGGGAGTACGTTTGGTATCTCTTCATATTTACGAGCCTAAGCAACCCCTATTACTTTGCGGGACGCTGTCCCTTACACCTGGTATAGCATATATTATATGTTCTTGTGATAGACTTTTGTCCAAGAAATTTGAATAAAACTATGAAGAGAAATATGACTGGTTCATTACTGTTCTACCGCATAACTATGAGTCGAAATTATTTGACCCATGTTTGATACATACCACAGACATAGATCAGGCATATATACATATAATCATGCCATTATCCCAGGGTAGGCAGAGCGAAAACGAACCAAACAAAGGTCGTAACGCCGTAAGTTTTGAGGGTTGTTTGAATTTAAGATAGATTTGTAAGTATATTCCTATTAGGTTGTCAGCTTATTGCCTAAATTGCAATATACAGAAACACAGCTTTTCACAGCATGCCCGGGTGGAAATGCATTTGGCACATTCTGTTTTTCTTTTGCTCCCAGTCCAGCATGTATGAAATTTAATAATTTCTTATTCGCAGTAAAAATAAATGAAAATTAGCAAACAAGGGAGTTACCATTTGGACTAGTATGCAGCAATGAATTAAAAATTACTTCAGACATACATACATATAATCACGCCTTTATCCCTAATGGGGTAGGCAGAGCGTAAACAACCTAAACAAAGCTGCGTCATCCACGTCAAACTTTGACGGTGCCTACTAAGTTTTGTAGGTCTTCAAATCGTACGCCCTCTTACGTAGCTAGCTCTTAGGCTATATAAAATCAAATAAATTAATGAATAATGAAAATAGCCTCGATTCTGACACCTCCTTAGCTAATTCTTAGATACTTGAGTCATTTTCTTAAGTAAGCTAGAGAAATGAGACAGGAAATCTGCAGCTGTCAATCGTCTCCCTGAAGTAATGTTTGATTCCTTATTTACGCATTTTTACACAAGAGGACCATTAAATATGCTTTCTAATTTTGCCTTATTTAAGAAATCAATCGTCACTTTAGCACGTAAAATGACAGCTGTAGATTTCCTATCTCTTTTCTTTTGTTTATTTAAGAAATTGACAGGAATAGCTAAGAATCAGCTAAGGAAATGTCCCGCCAGAATCACAATAAGAAATCACGTAATAGGTAGGTAATTCTAAAAATACAGAGAATTTTTATTTATTAAGACACGTTGCAGATTTGTGGCATCTTGAGTTGCACAGAACGTTACTTTCCTTGCAGGCACATCTGTTTGTTTTGCATCGTATTTTAGACTTTTCGCATGAACACTTCTTAAAACCTTGACCTCCAAATACAGATAATTTTCCTGCAATCTCACGTAGACTTAGCTTAGTTGGTAAAACTGGACCGGTAAATGTAGTTGTGGAAATTTGCAAACAGTTTCGAGGAAGCCAGTCTTTTACGATGCCAGATGAAGTGCCGATTTGAAATAAATTGTTTTTCTCATCTAATACGATTCCTGTTATATTGTTTGAATCTAGTGGACCTCTGTCCACCTTCGCAGGCAGAAGGGGGCGCGGTAAAACTCAAGAACTGACATTAATTTTCGACATTTCACTGAAATCGTATAGGGATTTGATCAATTCACTAGATTTAGTCTAGGGATTTGGCCAAATCTCTAGATTTGTTTAGGGATATGTTAAAATGTTATAATTATTTGATCATTTGCCGGGATTTGATCAAATCGCTTAGGGATTCGGCCAAGTCCCTAATTTTGGCATATCCCTGCGACATATACATCCGGCAAACTGATTTGTTCAGTCAATGAAACTGCACAACTATCAGCAGGAAATTCTTTCAGGAAATTATATAAAAAAAATGCTTTTCTATACAAACTGTCTGATCGAGGTCATTTTGTATGGGATAGTAATTTCTTTTTCCATCTCCTGAACGAATTTCCTGGTGAATGTTGCTCAGTTTCGTTGACTGAGCAACCACTTTTAGTTTGGGGGTCACTGTCCCTTACACCCGGTATATATTTGACTGTTGTTCCCATTTTTCGAAATGTATAGGTTACTTCTGAAATATTTACTAATGCTAACTGCTTCCATGCTGGACTGGGAGCGAGATAAAAACATATAATGTGCCAGCTGTATTTCCTCCCGGGCATGCTGTAAAAACCAGCTAAGGGATCCGAAGGTTTCAGTATATTGCAATTTAGGTGATAGACTGACAACCTGTCACTACAGCAATATACCTACAAATGTATCCTAAACTACCCTCAAAACTTTATCGGACGAGGCGGAACGATCTTTGTTTAGGTCGTTTACGCTCTGCCTACCCTATTAGAGTTACAGGAATGTATGTATGTATGAAGTGGTAACGTGCATTAATCATCCAAAGCGGTTTAGTAGTTTGGCCCAGGCTACCTCGGGTAGATCGACATGAAACCCGACCCGATGAACCCTGTTGTCAGAGTTTTTAAACCACTATCAATAGCAGTGACCGAGACCGACGGCTTAACGTGCCCTCCGAAGCACGGAATCTTTTTCTTCCAGACCATCATGTGATTCAGCCTGCTTTGTCCTAACCATATAATCACGCCTTTATTTATCCCTAACAGGGTTGGCAGAGCGTAAACGACCTAAACAAAGGCCGTTCCGCCACGTCTGACAAAGTTTTGAGGGAGGGTCTAGTGCTGTAGTGACAGGCTGTCAGCCTATCGCCTGAATTTGCAATATACAGAATCCCTCCAATCAGCAGGTTTTTTACAGCACGCCCGGGTGAAAATGCAGCTGGCACGTTTTTCTCTCGCTGCCAGTCCAGCATGGCAAAAAAAAAACAAAATCTAATTAAAAGTTTGCCTTAACGGACATACTCTACACGACTGATAATAGCTTCTAAAAAAAAGCGAGTCGTATCTAGCTATAAGTCTGTGCTTTCATTCTTTATCTGTAAGTTTCTAGCCATATAATCATACATATAATCACGCCTTTATCCCTAATGGGGTAAGCAGAGCGTAAACGACCTAAACCATGGCTGTTCAGCCACGTCTGACAAAGTTTTGAGGGTTACTTAAAATACATTTGCAGGTCTATTGCTGTAGTGACAGATTGTCAGCCTATCGCCTAAATTTACAGTATACAGAAACCCTCCAATCAGCAGGTTTTACAGCACACCCGGGTGGAAATGCAGCTGGCACATTCTATGTTTTTCTCTCGCTCCAAGTCCAGCATGGTCTAAAAAAAATACAAAATTTAATAAAATATTGCCTTCACGGACATATCTCTACACGACTGATAATAGCTTCTAAAAAAAAGAGAGTCGTATCTAGCTATAAGTCTGTGCTTACATTCTTTTGACTGTAAGTTTCTAACCATATAATCATACATATAATCACGCCTTTATCCCTAATGGGGTAAGCAGAGCGTAAACTACCTAAACAAAGGTCGTTCCGTCACGTCTGACAAAGTTTAGAGGGTTACTTAAGATACATTTGCAGGTCTATTGCTGTAGTGACAGGTTGTCATCCTATCGCCTAAATTGCAATATACAGAAACCCTCCAATTAGCAGGTTTTTACAGCACGCTCGGGTGGAAATGCAGCTGGCACGTTTTTCTCTAGTTCCCAAAAAATTTAGAAAATGTAATAAAATGTTGCCTTCACGGAAATATCTCTACACGACTGATAATAGCTTCTAAAGAGTCGTATCTAGCTATAAGTCTGTGCTTACATTCTTTTGTCTGGCCCTCCATTAGTTATTTGTGGCAGAGATGATAAACGACCTATTGTCAGGAAGTTGCTACACCTTTTAGTATTAAAATACCGTTTTGTGCACCTACGACAGTATAAAATACTTTTCCTTCCCGCTGTTTTACCCGCGTATAAATGGGGTTTCCTGTGGGAATAAGGTGTTTACCCGCGGGAAAAAGTAGCCTATCTGTCTTCAGTATACCTTCTATCATCCAAATATCAAAAAATAAAAATCGTTTAGCAGATATTCACATTTATAATTATAATTTGGGGTGCCAAAAAAATACAAATACAACACGTTCATTTTCCACATTATAAACATTTACAGAACGATAAACATACAAACAAACTCAGAACATGTACAAAACATAATACACACAAACAAAAATAAAAGACAAAACATGGTGGAACAAGTAATCTAAAAAGTTCAAAAAACCCAACCGCGTAGAATACAAAAACTTTAAATCGTTATTGTGCAAATCAAAAAATGATGCAAGAAAACTTTAACTTATTCATAAACTAGCGACCCGCCCCGGTTTCGCACGGAAATCATTAGTGTTTCTCTACTATATTATGCATGTTTTATACATATAAACCTTTCTCTTGAATCACTCTATCCATTAAAAGACTGCATCAAAATCCATTGCGTAGTTTTAAAGATCTAAACATACATAGATATAGGGACAGAGAAAGCGACTTTGTTTTAGATACCCTTCAGCATAGTTCGTGCACTTTATTTTTTTAATTTTAACAAAAAGACGTCTAATTGTCGCCATATTATTTTTTTTGTGACATCTTCCATGCTGGACTGGGAGCGAGAAAAAAACATAGAATGTGACAGCTGCATTTCCTTCCGGGCATGCTGTAAAAACCAGCTAAGGGATCCGAGGGCTATATATTGCAATTTAGGCGATAGGCTGACAAGCTATCACTATAGCAATATACCCATATAATATCTTAAATAACACTCAAAACTTTGTCAGACGTGGCGAGACGACCTTTATTTGGGTCGTTTACGCTCTGCCTTCCCCATTAGGGATAAAGGTGTGATTGTATGTATGTAAGTATGTAGTAACACTTGCATGGTTAAGACGAATTGGTTGACGTAAGAATAATTAAAATCAGACCCCGCGTTTGATATTTAGACCGCCACAGTGGATTTAACATACTAACTTACATAGATAGCCTAATAAACACCTTTCTCTCCTTTGCGTTGCACAGTCAGGTAAAAAAGGTATGGGCGGGCACAGCACAGTGCTAATTTTAAGACTACCCAATAACACTACACGTCTGTTGCCTATTTTCAGCTACGTTAGTTAAGGTGATTCTTAACGGCAATTTTTTTTAAAGATTTTATTTCTCCTAAACGAATCGTTGGAAAATCTAAAATAATATACATCTAAAACATTTGTTCATGGCCTGCAATTGCTACATTTTAAAATATTCTAGTTTATAAATAAGTATGCTAAAAAAAAACTTGAAATAAAGCTGTTTTTATCAGTAAATTTGATATTCCTACTGAACTATTAGAAGTGCTTTCACAGTTCCTTCGGAAAAATATCCGTATTATGATTATCTAAATCGTAACATAGCATTTTTTAAATTATTTTATTTTCTCAATTAAATAAAGATAACAAAACAAAAACAATATTTACACTGAAATTTAACCTAAACTTAAAAATAAAAACCTTAAAACTAAACAGACCCCCCAGTGCGTCTCCATCAGACATGGTTCCCAACATGCTGGCAGCATTTCCCCGTTGTATAGCTGTTATAAGGGTTGACAAATTTTGTTATACTGGTCATAATCATCACTTGATTAATTTGGTTCTTGATTAAACCAACGTTTTAAAGTAGTTCACTGTAACTGAATAGTTAGAATAGATTAGGTTGCATATTTTGTATGAATTTACTTACCGCCTCTCATCACTGTGGAATCTAAAAAGTTCCTATTGAAGTCATATCTTGTGGTAGAAAGACATACGTACACGGAACAGTACCTAACCATTTTTGGAACACAAAGCTTTATTATTTCCGTTACACTGGGTAACATGCGCGCGCCATACCCGCTAAGCGTACGCTCAATGTGGCCCACAATCCGGCGCAAAGTGTGACGTATGTCGGACTGGGGAAGGGAGGTGAATGTCCATTCTGTATGTAGTACTATTAAATATTCTGTGCTAATACGCTGGGCGAAAAAGCTACCAGCTCTGCGGTCATCAGATGTCTTGTGGAGGCGCACTGAGATCTCCCTTACAATATTTTTAGCCTCAGGGCCCCAGGGGCCAAAAGGGGTAGGTTTCGAACCTTATTGGTGTAAATAGGTTAAATCGGACTCGTAGTTTTTATGAAATTAGATTTTTTTGAGCGTTTTTCGCACCACGTAACCGCCACGCCAAAGCGCGCGCTGATTTGAACGATATTCTATGGCATTACGGGAGATGGTTGCTTATCTTGTAAATCTACCTGCTCATCTGCCGTTGGGATACACCGTAAACCTGTAACTCATGAGAATCATTACGGTCCTGACATATGAGAAATTCCATCTTAAGTGGCAGGTTAAGCAAATCTTAAAGGGTAGTGAGAGACCCTTCGGAGTACATTAGAGAAGGTGTTCTACTACAATGTTGACAAGTATGCTGCGAGCTTTAAAGCACGTCTGTAAACTTACAAGGTAGGCAAATCGTCAGTGGTTTAGTAAAACATCAAGCAATCCTCTTTGACTGAAATATTTTTAGTTATTAAGTTTTATTTTAATTAAATTTATCTTTATTTTAAACTTCACAGCACAAATTATTAAATTACAAAACGGTATAAACTAATATAGCCAGTTGCTAAGTTTAACATATTAAAAACAGAACATTTTGACATTGTTGTCCTTTGTACAATCTAATTATGTTTTTATTTAATAAAAAAAAATTAACAACACTCTTAAACTATCACACACTCAACATACAATCACGGTTTTATCCCTAACGGGCTATCTAGACATTCAAAGTTAAAGTTATTTTTTTAAAAAACCTGGATAAGTAACACAAATTAGAACTGTATTAAAATATACGTCAATTAAATTGTAAGTATTTATAGAAAGGTCAGAATTGGTTATAATAATTATAAGATTCAGAAACATTCTAAAACAAATTTGCTACAAAATGAACATTTCATTTCGGGATTTCGGCGAGGTTTGATATTTACAAAGATCATTTTGATTTGAATCTAAACCGTTCAAATTATGTTTCCCAAAGTTTATAAACAAACAACCTTTCCTTAATCAAATAACCTTTGTCTGACTCGACGTTAAAACGGGTTAAAATTAAAGATGAAAGACTTGTTAAATAGAGTAATCTTTTTCTTAGATCGTTTTTGTACTTTAACTAGTAACTAGTAAGTACTTTGTCTATGTATTCTATTTAAATTTATAACAATAGTAACTGCACTATCCCGCATAATATTAAAAAACTAATCCTTTACCCAAAGGTTGCCTGGCAGAAATTGCTACCCTAGCAATAAGGCCGCCTAATTGTACTCTGTTTGTTTTGTAATGTTTGTTCCTGTACAATGTGTTGTTTATGTGCAATAAAGAATATTTGTATTTTATTGTATTGTACTTTTTGTAACGAGCATAATTATTTAATTATTTACAGTGCAGCAGCCGGTATTGTTGCACTCTTAGCACCGCCCGGGGTCACGTGAAGGGTTTTTAAGGTAGTTCCTACGGACGTGGAGCAGCATTAACGGTCACTATTAGAAACGGTTACCGGGACCGACGGCTTAACGTGCCCTCCAAAGAACAGAAACCGTTGTCTTCCATACAATCAGGTGGATTCAGCCTGCATTGTCCTAACCAAACAGGGAAAAACCTCACAAAGTGATAAATTGACAAATATCAACTTTGTGTTTCCCCCCTGGGAATCGGACCCAGGGCCTCCGGATCGTAAAAACATGGCTCTAAACACTAGACCACGGAGGCAGTTACAAGCATAATAAAAGATTAGATTAAATTAGATTAAATTAATTTATTTCATATTGTCAATTTCATAATTACCGAGGATAATATGATCGACATAAAAATATTATACAAATATGTCAAACAAAAGTAAAATAAATAAAAGATCAACAAAATGTCTAAAATAAAATCAATATAAAATAATTTTAATTTTCTTCCATACTGGACTGGGAGCGAGACAAAAACAGAACGTACTAGCTGCATTTCCTCCCAAGCAAGCTGTAAAAACCAGCTAAGGGATCCGAGGGTTTCAGTATATTACAATTCAGGCGATAGGCTGACAGCCTATCACTACGGCAATATACCTACAAATTTATCATAAATAACCCTCAAAACTTTGTCAGACGTGGCGGAACGGCCTTTGTTTAGGTCGTTTACGCTCTGCCTACCCCATTAGGGATAAAGGCGTGATTATATGTATGTATATAAAATAAAAAATTGACGAATAAAGATCGACCGACAGCTTAGTATACTGTTATATTTTTACAGACAATTAGGTGATTCAGCCTGCTTTGTCCTAACCAAACTAGTGAAAATCTTGCAAACTTATAAATTGACATATCAACATTGAATTGATTCCACGACCCCCGGATCTGAGCTCAAGGCTCAGACTAAGAAAGAAATAACATAGAAGTCCAACAAAAAGTGTGCAATAAAAAATAAAACATCATTTTCGCTATGAAAAGTTATGAAAATTAATAAAAAGGAATCCCTTACCTACTGCAAAAAATGTGAATTGCACATCAAATAAAATGTGACGCTGCGGGAAAGAATGGGGTATGTACACCTACCCCAGGCTCTGGATGAATGTGGCTAAGAAGGAACTAACTCCGCCAACATGGCTGCCAACGCCATTTTACCCGACTGCGTAACGGAAAGGAGGGTTTTAAATCTGCCTACGATGACTAACTTTTACTACACTAGGCAAATAAACCAGCAACGCAAAGAAGGGTGTTAAAACTGCCTACGATGACTAACTTTTACTGTAGTAAATGAACCACCGATGAGACTTTAAGATTTATTTTTGCACGAAATAACAAGGACAACGGGTCCTGACGTTGGCAAACAACAAACTAAATAAAAATACACTTCAAAATCTATCAAAATTATGGCCAAGCTGCCAGTTACCAACAGAGGGTACAGTGTTTATCAGCCTATTTATTAACAGACTTCATTTTTGTGTACGTATGTATGTTTGTTTCTTTGAGGCGCTCTAGAGACAAAATGCGTGGGCCGATTTTAACTATTGTTACGTAAAATGATTCGTCTTAACCTTGCAAGTGTCACTAAAGACATGACTCATCATCATCTCCCTAGCCTTATCCCGTATCTCACAGGGTCGGCTTCCTAATCTACTGGATCGAACGAGGGTACTGGTTTTTACACAGAGTGACTGCCATCTGACCTCCGGTACCCAAAAGGCAAACCAGCCCCAATCCTAAGTAGATTAGGTCAGTGTTTTCAAGCCGCCAATGCTTGGCACTGGCCTCTGACATGGCTTAACGACTAATTTCTACGGTATTAAACGATATTAACCGGGACCAACGGCTTAACGTGCCTTCTGAAGCACGGAAAAAGCACCGAATAAACGTACGTACTATGATCAAAATTCATTATGGCTATTAAGTGAAAATAAAATTTAAATAAAGTCGTCGAAGTATGCTTATTGAATAAATATTTCAAAATCAGGTTTAGGTTTCCTGCATCATTTTCGTTTTGAATGAACATTTAAGATTTATAATAATTTAAAGTTTTAAAGCTCACTGTTTGGTTTTTTTTAACTATTTAAATATTTTTTTGTCGTCATCTCCCAACGTTCATTTAAACCCTAGACGTAAGGTTATTATATCTTCAAAGGCGTTGGTTACATAAAAAAGAGTGGAATTTCTCCCTCATTATGCGGAGTTTCATTTAGGTGAAAAGTTGGCAAGTTGATATGAGATTTTGCCTCAAATTTCATTAAAATGTACGAGGTAATGTGGTAAAATTAATCTTAAAGGTTTATATATTGCCCCGGCTTCGCACGGAAATCATCAAAGTTTCTCCACTATATTATGCATGTATTATACATATAAACCTTCATCTTGAATCACTCTATCCATTAAAAGAAACCGCATCAAAATCCTTTGCGTAGTTTTAAAGATTTATGCATACATAGGGATATAGGGACAGAGAAAGCGACTTTGTTTTATACTATGTGGTGATTTTGCCATTTGCTATTGAATAATTTCTATGCTGGATTGGGAGTGATCGAAAAACAAAGAATATGCCAGCTGCATCTCCTCCCAGGCATGCTGTAAAAACCAGTAAAGGGATTCAACGATTGCAATTTCAAGCAACGGGCTGACAACCTGTCACTATAGCAATATACATTATTATCATCTGAAATAACCCTCAAAACTTGTCTGACGTGGCGGAATGCCTGCCTACCCCATTAGGGATAAAGGCGTGATTTTATGTATGTAATTACCATGCTAGACTAAATCTATTAAAATACGTAGAATGTATCAGCTGCTTATTCTTCCGGGTATTCTGTACAACCAGCAAAGATATTCGAAGATGACTGTAGTGTAGGCTGACAACCTGTCACTAAATCTAAAATTAATTTCAAATTATCATCAGACGTGGTGAAATAACTATTGTTTAGGCCGTTGAAGCTCTACATACATATAGTCACGCCTTTATCCCTAATGGGGTAGGCAGAGCGTAAACGACCAAAACAAAAGTCATTCCGCCACGTCTGACAAAGTTTTGAGGGTTATTTTAGATAGATGTGAAGGTATATTGCTGTAGTGACAGGTTGTCAGCCCATCGCCTACATTGCAATATACTGAAACCCTCGGATCCCTTAGCTGACTTTTACAGCATGCCCGGGAGGAAATGCAGCTGGCACATTCTAAGTTTTTCTCTCGCTCCCAGGCCAGCATGGAAGCTCTTCCTACCCCATTAGGGATAAAGTCGTGATTGTATGTGGGTATGTAATGTAGTACCTACTATTATTTAATACATCACCGATTTGAAAATTTTCACATACAACTAATATGTAGGTAGATTAATGTGTATACCGGGTGTAAGGGACAGCGTCCCGCAAACTTATAGCCAGGTTTCTTTTTTAGGAGATGAAAACAAAACTTGAACTTCCCATACAAAATTACTACCTTGATCAAACATTTTGTATAGAAAATCATTTTTTTTCTTCCTGAAAAAATAAATCCTGCTGATAGTTGTTCAGTTCCGTTGACTAAGTAACCCCTATGAGTCCCTTACACCCGGTATATTTTATCCATGTTATTTATTACCAAGTATTATGTATTCTTTTTAAGTCTAACTTAGAAAAGGTAGTTTGTTTTTCAAATTGATTCACAAGAAACATGAGCTAGTGGTCTAAAAGCAGAAGCAATTTCGTGGTTTGAAAACTATTTAATGATATTAAGTCCTTGAACATAATGGCGAGAGTTTCCGAAGTGGATACACTTTTGGACAAAAATACAGCCAGTTCGTTGACAATTTCTTTAAAACTAAAAAAATGCGTAAAAAAAGTGAGAATGAGACAAACTTCTCTAATTTGGGGGGACCTGCGCAAGCGCGCCCTTAATTTTCAGAGAGTGTAAGAGAGATCCGATTGTTGCAAAATTGTTTTGTCCCTAGTGCGCGAATAACCATAGACTAAAAACTGAGGAAATTTGCCAGAGTAGTATCAATAAAAAAAATATTTAAAATAAAATATCAAAATTCCATGCTGGCCTGGGAGCGAGAGAAAAACATAGAATGTACCAGCTGCTTTTCCTCCCGGGCATGCTGTAAAAACCAGCTAAGGGATCCGAGGGTTTCAGTATATTGCAATTTAGGCGATGGGCTGACAACCTGTCACTACAGCAATATGCTTACAAATTTAAATTTAAAATGCCTATCCCATTAGGGATAAAGGCGTGATTATATGTATGTATGTATCAAAAATCCAACTGCGTAAAAGACTGCTTATTTCACGTAAAATAACTATATGCTCAGTTCTTATTTAAAGCGCCTTGCGTCAGATAAGAAATGTCAAAGTCATGTGTTTATTTGCTATCCTGTTATTATGTCAAAGTTAAGAAAGTGACAGCGCTAGTTCAGAATTCGTTAAAGAATAGTGCGTCCAGAATTGCCGCCAATAACACACACAAATATGGCAAAGCGGAAGTTGTGAGATAAAACAACTTAACATAACTTTACACAAGCTGAAACAATACAATTTTCAATTTGCTTTGTTTGAATATTTGTCCGCAAGTGTAATTAATATCGTCGAGGTAAAAGTTTGTTTGTTCGATGAAACGTAAACAAAGATTGCTAGTTTCCTACTTTACTTTACAGAATTGTTTGATTTCAATTTGCTTGAATTATTAACTGCCTCCGTGGTCTAGTGGTCTGAGCCATGTGCCCCTGATCCAGAGGTCCTGGGTTCGATTTCCAGGGGGGGGGGACATAGTTGATATTTGTCAAAAGTCAAGGTTAGGACATTGCACTCAATCGCCTGACTGTCCGAAAAAGAAAAAGGTTTCCGTGCTTCGGAGGGCACGTGAAGCCGTCGGTCCAGGTCTCACTGTCTTTGATAGATTTCGTTATTCAAATAATGTCAGAGGCCTAATAGCTGTGCTACTAGGCGGTTTCTAAACTATGAAACCAGGGTTTTTGGGACTTGAAAAATCTACTCGCTAAGAAGACTTGGATTATTCCCAAAGAAGTTATAATTTCAATGTTATTATTTCCTGATGAAATTGTTAATTTGTAATTTAAATTAATCCTTATAAATTCCGGACAAATTTGATGAATAGCTCTTTGTTTTATGGAAATTCAATTCAGTTGATTTATTTGCTTTTACATAAAGTTAATTATTCATTTTTTTTAAATAAGTAGTAGGGTAGCATTTTACTACGTATTACTTATACTATAATAATGGGCTCGATTCTAGATACCACAAGCTAAAATGAAAAATAAAATCTATCTGTCACTTTCAAATAATAAAATTGAATAAGGACAGGCAATTTATACTGTATGGTTTTATTAATTTATACACTTTGTTCGCTTGATTTTAACGCGATTTTGCATGTTTCCCCAGGGATTCTGTCAATTTTATCCGCCATATCATATGACATACATACATACATATAATCACGCTTTTATCCCTAATGGGGTAGGCAGAGCGTAAACGACCTAAACAAAGGTCGTTCCGCCACGTCTGACAACGTATTGAGGGTTATTTTAAGATAGATTTGCAGATATATTGCTGTAGTGACAGGTTGTCAGCCCATCGCCTAAATTACAATATACTGAAACCCTCGGATCCCTTAGCTGATTTTTACAGCATGCCTGGGAGGATATGCAGCTGGCTCATTCTATGATTTTCTCTCGCTCCCAGGCCACCACCATGGAAGAATATCATATGCCAGCAGATAAAAACGACATAACGCATTAAACCATTGCCTATAAATCAAAAACCGGAGGATCTACTCTCCTTTTCCTATGTTACAAGTCTGAAAGAGAAAAATAGATTTTAATTTTAGTTTCAGCCGGCAAATCTAGAATTAAGCCCATGATGCTTTAAAAAAGCATACTAAACACCTAACATAGAAAGGGAATGATAATGTAGGATAGGTTGTTAACTGCCTCCGTGGTCTAGTGGCTAGTGCCATGGGCTCCCGATCCGGAGGTCCTGGGTTCGATTCCCAGGGGGTAAAACACAAAGTTGATATTTGAGACTTTATCACTTTGTGATTTTTTCCCCAGTTTGGGTAGGACATTGCAGGCTGAATCACCTGATTGTCCGAAAAGAAAAAGATTTCGTGCTTCGGAGGGCACGTTAAGCTGTCGGTCCCGGTCGCTGTCTTTGATAGTGGTCGAAACACAAAACCATGTCAGAGGCCTGATAGTTGTGCTACTAGGCGGTTTAAAAACACTGACACCAGAGTTCATCGGGTCCATAGACTCGATACCCACTCGACAGAAGAAGAAGAAGGTTGTTAATTATACTAGCGACCCGCCCCGGCTTCGCACGGAAATTATCAGTGTTTCTCTACTGTATTATAGGTTTCAGTATATTGTAATTTAGGCGATGGGCTGATCACCTGTCACTACAGCAATACACATTACAATCTAAAATTTGCCCTCCATTTTTGTCACACGTGGCGAAAGCGCCTGTTACGAGGCGTTTTACGCTCTGCCTACCGCGTAAGGGATAAAGGCGTGATTTTATGTATGTTATGTAACCGTGATACGGCGTAGCACTAGTAGCTAAAATTGTAGCAATTCTTCTACGCCGTAGTCAAAAGATTGTATAGCCAGATCTGCTTGCAATTTTATTTTTTATTTTTTACTAGCTGACCCGGCGAACTTTGTTCCGCCTTAGACGCCATAAATGAGCAGATGTTTGATTGACAGAAGAATCCGTTTTAAACGTAATTTTTTTTTTCATCCTCTTTGATTTTTTTTTTCATCCTCTTTGACTATATTTGCAGCACGCATTCAGTCAATTCTATGTCAAATGTCTTAAGGTTACATTAAAAAAGTTTAATTATTTTATATGGTGGTTAAGTAATTTTTAATTTTCTAATTTTCCGCGCAATTTCCTTATTTTTTTCTTTCATAAGAACCTTCTCCTGATAATATCGAACAGAACAAAAAAAGAATTAGCGAAATCGGTGCAGCCGTTTAGGCGTGATGCCGCGTGACTAAGGGAAATAGGGATTCATTTTTATATAGATAGATTAAGCCGTGACTCCTGCGCTGATACATTACACCCTTCCCCTCTCTGCCCCGCGGGGGTATGTTTTGGTGCGCTGGAGTCACAGCTAAAGGGAACATTTATAAAATTGAAATACCGTGCTCGCTTTGGTCTAGGCAACTTTCGTGGTATTTTGTGCTTGCTTCGCTCACCTCGTGCATTGCTTTGACTTTAATTTAAATGTTGCCCTCGGTTCGGTCGCTTTGATTCGTATTTAGTGACTGTTTTATTCACGACAAATATCGTGTGTGATTTATGATGTGAATAATTTTGATACTAACCTCTTGTCAAACTCGTGCAGGTCTTCGGAGGTGAACTGGCTGGTTACATCCAGCAGCTGCTGTAAATGATCGCTGCAGACCCTGAATCAGAAAACATTTATTGCAACAAACGCGGTATTTTAGATGATGCAGATGCAAAAAAGGCTTTAAATAGTCCACAATGTTCCATAACATTCCACAACTTAAATACAATGTTCTGGAATGTTCTACAGTCATATGGGATGTTCCCAAACTTTTCAAAACATTCTCGAAAACAATTGAATGTGAAAATATTTTTAATTAGGGTTAGATACATGGAGCGGTAAAGTCCGGTCGCTTACACAGCGTCGGTATACCCGAACGGTATACTTGTATTTTGATTGATACTGTGTGTGAAATTCACGATCCGGTGTACGTCACAGGCGGCGTCCCTTGTAGTCGCGGCGGCATTCTTTGACTAGATGCGGCACGCGCCGAGGCGGCATTTACAAAGGCAACGGTATCTAAACGAACGGACTTTACATTTGGCATAGAAGCGGACCGAGTGGAGAAGATTGACATAGAATAGAGTCACGATCCTTAACATTGAGGGTACGACCAGAAAGCTAGTTGGAATCGATCCAATCGACCGGAAAATTGCAACAAGAGATTTAATTGTATTAATGGCTTCATTTATTGCCCAATATGACTCTCCTAATTTCCTCACCCTAACGGAGTTAAGATAAGATAAGAATATACTTTAAAAGGCACAAGAGAAAATAAAATAAAACAAATAGTACCTAGTACAAATAGGCGGCCTTATTGCTAAGCAGCAATTTCTTCCAGGCAACCTTAGGATACAGGAAAATAATAGTTGAAATAGTGTGCTGGTATACACTTCAGGTATACACTTATATATTCTATAGGTAAGTAAATTAGCTAATTAGGTGTATTTATATAATTAATAGCAATAAATAGTCATACATATAAATTACTTATACCTACATAGAAATACATAAATATTATATATAATAATATATAAATATATAATATTAATGATAGAAAATGTTACAACCAATTATTCCGGGTAATACGCAAGTGCAAGCGGTTAAGGTAGAGAAAGATAGTGAGCTTTAAGGTGTATTTTAAAATAATCTAATGAAGAAGCTTGTCTTACAGACGCAAGCAATAGATTCCAAAGCCTAACTGCACGAACTGTAAAATAATTAAGAGTAAAAATTGGTAGAATGAGATGGGATATTAAGAGAGAGGTAACGCGAAGGGCGAAGTGTGCGATTAAGAGTAACAGAGTGGAAAGGGAATCTTTCTTTAAGATAAGGCGGAGACATAGGATTGAAGAGAATAGAATAAAGAAAAGATAAAAGACGGTAATCTCTACGAAGGCGAATGGGAAGTCATTTGAGTTTAGTTCTGTAGGCTGAGACATGATCATATTTTCTTAGGCCAAATATGAAACGAATGCAGACATTCTGCAATCGCTCTAGTTTATTGAGCAACTCTTCTGTCAGATTGGGATAAGAGATATCAGCATAATCAAGGATAGGTAAAAGCAAGGCTTGGGCAATTTTAGTATTAGTCGGCAAAAGATTACGAAGCCTCTTCAAAGAATAAATTGCAGCAAACACCTTTATGCTGGCCTCAGCAACCTGTTGTTTCCAAGAGAGTGTTTTATCAAAAATGACACCAATGTTTTTCACAGTATCGCAATATGGGATCTGAACTCCGTCAAATACTACTGAAGGAAGATGTGCAAAGTCAATTCTCGATATAAAACCAGGACTGCCTATATTTATGAAGTCAGTTTCGTGGAATTAAGTGGGAGTTGTGCATAAGTGGAGGGGTTTACTTTATCTTTTGTATAGTTTTTTTATTGTGCTTATTTCTATCTTGTGTGATATCAAATGAAAGGGAATTTCGTTCTGATTCTGAAAATATATAACATCATAATATTAAGGTCAACTGGGAAAACAAATAGTCATATTTTGCAATAAATTAATAATACAATAAAATCTTTTGTAGCAATTTTCCGGGATTTACTAAGGGATCTGAGAGATTTAAACTAGCCTACAGAAAGAAGAACTGCCTCCGTGGTCTAGTGGCTAGTGCCATGGACTCCCGATCCGGAGGTCCTGGGTTCGATTACCAGGGCGGAAATCACAAAGTTGATATTTGAGAATTTATCACTTTGTGAATTTTTCCCCAGTTTGGGTAGGACATTGCAGGCTGAATTACCTGATTGTCCGATAAAGAAAAAGATTTCGTGCTTCGGAGGGCACGTTAAGCCGTCGGTCCCGGTCGCTGTCTTTGATAGTGGTCGTTACACAAAACCATGTCAGATGCCTGATAGTTGTGCTACTATGCGGTTTAAAAACTCTGACACCAGGATTCATCGGGTCCATAGACTCGATACCCACTTGACAGAAGAAGAAAGAAGAAAGATATTTAATCTCAGAAGAATGTTTTGTAATTTTATTCACTTCCACGAGAAAAGACTAATGTAATATACACCTGTTTGTATAATTTTTGCATTTTTATATACGTACAAGTCGTTAATGCTATATATTATTGTACTAGGTGTAAAAGATACCGACCCGCTAACTGATATACTTTGCTCAGTCAACAAAAGTGAATAATATTCACCAGAATATACAAATAAAGCCATTAATACAACAAAATCTGTTGTAGCAGATTTCTGGGATTTACTAAGGGGGTCTGAGCGATTTCAACTAACCTACAGAAAGAGGAAAGATAGTTAATCTAATTATAATGTTTTGTAATTCACTTCCGAGACGACGATGGCAAGACGAGCTGGACGCCTTCAGCAAGTCATGGCCCAAGATAGGCAGTCATGGAGGGAACGGAGAGAGGCCTTTGCTCAGCAGTGGGACACTTATGGATTTATAAGATAAGATAAGATAATTCACTTCCGTCAGAAATTACTAATGTAATATTGTGTTATAAGTGTTATAACCAGAGGTCGGAAATTCGGGTGCAAAAAAAGTAAAAACCCACTGTTGGAGCTACTAAGAGTTGCTACAACCACCTTTTTCAAGATTTTTAGGGCCCCAGTCTATTTTTCTTTATTAAATTGTTTTAGTAATGCCAATGTGTTCTTTGCGTCAATATAAGTCGAAACTGTTTGCAATTTTTTTTAATATTTGTTTCAATTTGAAAGATAAAAGTAGAAATGAGTTTTCAATGTACTGAAAAATATTAAAAATATAAAAATATCGTTTGATTGTTTGATATTTTTATTGAATACCCTTTATAAATGATTTCTACGATGCTTTTATTATTATTACACAAAAATTTGAATGGGGCCCTCGGGGGCCCAAAAGCGTTTTATTTCTTTAAAAAAAATTGCGGAGAAAATTAAAATTAAAATTCGTATTTGGCAAGGTTAAGACAAGATAAACGCTTTTTACTCTTGTATTTTTTTCTATACGGTTGATAGTTTCAGGATAAATTGATGTTGAAGTTAGCAGGACACAATCGTTCAAAACCAAGCAAAGTAGTGGTTTTTATGGTGAAATCGTCTAGGTTAAGAAGAGATAGGCAAGGCACTTCTCTTTCTTGTTATTTTTTTCTCTACGGTTGACAGTTTCACAGTGAATTGATGTTAAAGTTGTCAAGACAATTTTTGGGCCTGGGGGCCCAAAGCATTTTACTTCTTAAACAAAGAAATTACGGAAAAAAACAAAATTAAAATTCTTATTTGGCTAGGTTAGGACAAGATAAACGTTTTTGCTCCTGTATTTTTTTCTCTACGGTTGATAGTTTCATAGTAAAATAACAATTAAATGCTTGTTACTAAGTTACATGAAATACTTTTGGCTTTCTTTATAAAATTTGACCATAATATTGTGTACTTTCAACATTTCACAAATTGAAACAGATGCAGCTGCTGACCTTGTCGCATATACTGAGAGAGAGAGAGAGAGTATATTGGACCAGCATGTATGTGTCTTTCAAATAAATATTTCTAGGAAATTTATCACTTCGACCGTTTATCCCAGTATGTGCAAAAGACTACTCAACCATAGTGGAAGATATACCAAAAAATACTTAAAAGTACACTCCATACAATGCGCGAACAACAGCATTGTTCAGGGAAGAAGACACCATTCTAGTGCCCCTATCCTCACACGTGCGCTTTCAACTTGCTTCAAGTTGTACATTGCTGCATAGCATCATAACTGCATCGTTTTAAGGTAATTCGGAAAGCTGCGACAGTGACACCACCAGTTTAAAATAAATTGTGCCTGAAATACAAACATTTTCATGAATATTTTACGATTGGCAACAAGTTCCTACTAATTTTCAATTTTATAATCTATAATATAATAATTCACACTTAAGAATAAAAGCTGTGTATTGCGCAAGTGCTAAAAGTTCATTAAAGTGACCACTTTTAGCGCTTGTGTAATACATAGCTTTTATGCTTAGTGTGAATTATTTTATTATGGATTATAAAATGGAGAAATAGTTGCGTTTGCCGCCAATTGTAAACTATTTATGAAAATGTTTGTATTTCAGGCACAATTAATTTAAAACTGATGGCGCCACTGTCGCAGCTTTCGAACCACCATAAGGTGGTGTTCATTACAGGAACAAAAGAAAAGATGAATAAGCAATTAGATGATTTTTACAAATCTATTTAGATTAGAATCGTATGGTGTGTCGTGCGAGAATATGCACGAAGTGAGTGGACACATTGGCGCTTTGTTATTGGTTAAAGTTATGTATGACATGTGAGCGTTCTGAACAGTGATTAGATGTTTTTTTGCTAGGTTCAGCGTATGACTCGACACAGTGCAAATTGACCCTAATCTTAATGCTATAAAATCGAAGATGCGTTGACGCGGCTTTGACAGGTGGTATGGGTAAAATGTGTAAAATACAAAAAACTACCTGTTAAAAAAAGGTTGGAGCTATCAACTTCCTAGAAATATGCATTTCAAGGACACCTACACGCTGGCCAAATATCCCTGTCTCTCTCTATCTTTGTCCCTGTCTATCTCTCTCTTTGAGTATGTGCGACAAGGTCAGCATATTGACTGTACTAAGTGCGTCTAGGATGTATTGTCTTAATTTTTGGTTTGTAAAATATGGCAAGTACACAAAATCAAAAGTGTATTACATGTAACCTAGTATCAAGTATTTTCTCTGATATACTTATTGGAAACCGGCTAACCCAGGGAGGGTTTCAGTATTGTATTTTAAACGATGGGCTGACAACCTGTCACTATAGCAATATACAGATCCACCTGGAATGACCCTCAAAATTTGTCAGACGTGGCGGAACGACCTTTGTTTAGGTCGTTTACGCTCTGCATACCCCATTAGAGATAAAGGCGTGATTATATGTATGTATGTACTTATTTGTAAAATATAAAATAAAGACGAATCCGGTAAAATTCTTTTTATATATATATGCGAGTGCTTGACTGGTCTTATTTTAAGGATTTAGGTGCTTACAATGAACCTTAATAGTTTCACAACGAAAGAAAAAAGTATAGTAATGTTTAAGCAGTAAAACGCTTTCCTCCTAACTCTAACCTCCAGGCCCAAAAATTGTGTCCAGGGAATTTTAACATCAATTCACTGTGAAACTGTCAACCGTAGAGAAAAAAATCTTTCTTGAAAGAGAAGTTCCTATCTCTTCTTAACCTAGCTGATTTCACCATAAAAACAACTACTTGGCTTGGTCTTGAACAATTGTGTCCTACTAACTTCAACATCAATTTACCCTGAAACTATGAATCGTAGAGAAAAAATGACAAGAGTAAAAAGCGTTTATCTTGTCTTAACCTTGCCAAATACGAATTTTAATTTTAATTTTCTCCGCAATTTTTTTTAAAGAAATAAAACGCTTTTGGGCCCCCGAGGGCCCCATTCAAATTTTTGTATAAAAATAATAAAAGAATCGTAGAAATCATTTCTAAATGGTATTCAATAAAAATATCAAACAATCAAATGATATTTTTATATTTTTAATATTTTTCAGTACATTGAAAACACATTTCTACTTATATATTTCAAATTAAAACAAATATAAAAAAAATTGCAAACACTTTCGACTTATATTGACGCAAAGAACACATTGGCATTACTAAAACAATTTAATAATGAAAAATAAACTGGGGCCCTAAACATCTTGAAAAAGGTGGTTGTAGCAACTCACAGTAGCTCCAACAGTGGGTTTTTACTTTTTTTGCACCCGAATTTCCGACCTCTGGTTATAACACATGTGTGTACACTTTTAGCATTTTTATACAAATCGTTTATGGTAATGGGGATATTATTGTACTAGGTGTAGGGCAGCGTGCGTCTGACATCTGAAACTGATATGGGTTGCTCAGTCAACGATACTGAATAACTTTCACCAGAAAATTACTTCAGGGGATGAAAAAAAAACCTTCCAAAACAAAATGATCAATGAAAACCCAAAAATCGTTCATTTTCGTTGACTGAGCAACCCCTATGAGTTTGCGGGACGCTGTCCCTTACACTCCGTAGATCCTGACCTGCTCTTCCGCCTCCCCCCGTCCTCCCCATCCCTTAGGAGGATGGTGGAGCACCCCCCATAGTCCAGTGAGAGGGATGGCTGCTGGACAACTATGGTGGTTCTGCCGGCCGGGATGGTGGTGGAAGCTGAGTCCAGGGGGTTTGCCGTTACATGGACTTGGGCTGCTGTGGAAGAAAGTGGTATTTTAGATATGTCATTAATATTGGACTGGAAGAGGTAGAAAAACATAGTGTGCCAACTGCATCTCCTTCCGGGCATGCTGTAAAAACCAAGTAATGGATTCGACGGTTTCAGTTTATTGTAATTTAGGTGATGGGCTGTGACTTTAAATTATGTAATTGATGAATTTAGTGACGTGTAAATTTTTATTTATTAATAAATGAATGAATTGAATTGAATTGCTGATATCCTGTCACTACAGCAATATACATACAAATCTATCATAAATAACCTTCAAAACTTTGTCAGACGTGGCGGAACGACCTTTGTCCCGGTAGTTTACAAGTACTACCCAATTAGGGATAGAGGCGTGATTGATAACCCTTGACCTAACACATAATTTTTTTTTCTTTGACGTCACTCTTTGGGCCACGCTGTATGTATGTATGTATATGTATGGTCTGTCAAATCTATACTTAATATTGCTCTGCTACTGCTCTATCTTATAATTACATACATACATACATAAAATCACGCCTTTATCCCTTACGGGGTAGGCAAAGCGTCAAACTCCTCGTAAAAGGCGCTTTCGCCACGTCTGACAAAAATTGAGGGCAATTTTAGATTGTAATGTGTATTGCTATAGTGACAGGTTGTCAGCCCATCGCCTAAATTACAATACACTGTAACCCTCGAGTCCCTTTTGCTGACTTCTACAGCATGCCCGGGAGGAAGGGCAGCTGGAACATTCTATGTTTTTCTATCTCTCCCAGTCCAGCATGGAAGGATTTAATTATTTTATAAATACGACTCAACGCTATACCGGGTGTAAGGGCCAGCGTCCCGCAAACTGATAGGGGTTGCTCAGTTAACGAAACTGAAGAACTGTCTATGAGAATTGTCTTGCAGTTTTGTTGTTCAGTTTCGTTGAATGAGCAACCCCTATCAGTTTGCGGGACGCTGTCCCTTACACAAAGTATATTACAACGTAAAACAGCTGACTCTAAAAGAGCTATACATATGGAAATTGCATTGCAGCAGTCCATGTGGAACTGCATATAAAATCAAGTTCTATTCATGTTAAATCTGCATAGTAATATGATAAATTTAGTTTTAAAAAGTTAATTCATACATACATATAATCACGCCTTTATCCCTAATGGGGTAGGCAGAGCGTAAACGACCCATAAAAAGGTCGTTCCGCCAAATCTGACAAAGTTTTGAGGGTTACGTAAGTTAGATTTGTACGTAGATTGCTGAAGTGACAGATTATCAGATGTTCTGTATGCCAATATACGGGAACCATCGGATCCCTTAGGTGATATTTGCAGCGTGCCCGGGAGGAAATGCAGCTGGCACATTTTATGTTTTTCTCTCGCTCCCAGTCCAGAATGGAAGTCAATAGGGACTTTATTAGTTAACACACTTTTAATATGGCCACGTCATTTTTTTTGATGAAATAATTGCTACTTTTCTAGACTTGTGTCTTACAATAAGCTAAAGGTTGAAAATGTGAGAGATTCACTTCCTACGCATTAGCCAGAACTTCACCCTACTACAAAAACATTAAACTCAAACTCTCGCACTACAAAGACAAAAGTTTTAACTACATCTAGTGAAACTTGTAACGATCTTGGATAAAGCATTTCCAAGTGGTTAATCAGAAACTTTGGTAAAGCACAGGATAGATAATAGGTTTATAGATGGGAGGATTTATCGCAACCACGAGCTAGACTAGCGCCCATAGACATACATACATATAATCACGCCTTTATCTACCCAAAGGTTGTCTGGAAGAGATCGCTTCCAGCGATAAGACCGCCTTTGTGCACATTAATTTAAGTTTATTTTTGTATTTCTTGTTTTTTGTGTACAATAAAGTGTTTTTACTTACTTACTTACTTACTATCCCTAATGGGGTAGGCAGAGCGTAAACGACCTAAACAAAGGTCGTCCCGCCACGTCTGACACAGTTTTGAGGGTTATTTAAGATAGAACTGTAGGTATATAAACATAGAATTATTACTATACTCACGTATTCAATGCTAGCGCCACTTTGTAGCTAGTTGGCATTGGGTTCGAATCCCGGCAGGGCAGACATTTTAATGACGAATTAATAATCACCTGATTACCTGCCAGGAATCATGATTCCCCGCTTCGGATTTAGGATATGTGATATAATTTTTTCTGAATTTAGGATATGTGATATAAATTTTGGATATGTGATATAATTTGTGTCGTAATAATAGTAACATACATACATACTATCACGCCTGCATCCCTAATGGGGTAGGCAGAGCGTGAACAACCCAAACAAAGGTCGTTCCGCCACGTCTGACAAGTTTTGAGGGTTGTTTAAGATAGAACTGGACAAATAATAGTTGTTACATAAATTATATCATATCATAGAAGGTTGGTTTGAATACTGGAACCAGGATTCATCGGGTCAATCACGTCACCTCAAGGGCCTCTTGAATGGGCGCTTTTGCCAAGTCTGTCAAGTTTTGTTTTGAGGGTTATTTCAGGAAGGACTAATATGTGTTAAGATGTGCCGGTTTCAGGTTGTCTGACCATTACCTAAATTACAATATACTGAAACTCTCATCTCTCTTAACTAATTTTCTCGTAAATAGAATCCGTTGTTATAAATCTAAATAAAAGAAATATATATTAATTGTATGTGTAAAAACTACAGACATACATAACATAACGTCTATTCTCCTAAAGGGGTAGGAAGAGCGCCAACGACCCAAGGTCGTTCCACCACATCTGACAAGTTTCCGGAGTTGTTTAAGATACAACTGTATATTGCTGTGGTGACAGGTTGTCAACCCTTTGCTTAAATTATAAAACATTGAAACCCTCGAATCCCTTAGCAGGTTATTACAGAATTCCTGGTAGCAGATGTAGCTGGCACATCCGTTTTTTTTCTCCCAGAAGAAAAACTACTTTTTATATAAAGTGGCGCTAGTATTACGGGCTGAACTCTTTTAAAACGGTTGGATTACTATATTTTACGGGATCCATAAATTGTTAGAAAGTTAAACATTTTCCAACTTGTTACACACTGTTCTTGCATTTAAAATTACTTAAAACATAAGTTTAACTTTGAACTAACGATGAGAACAGCTGTTAAACTTATCTTTAACTTCTACTAGTAGTCCCAAGAGATAAGAAATAGTTTTTTTTATTCTAGGTGGCTTTTTTCACTAATGGAGTAGGCAGAGTGTCAATGATCTAAACATGATCGTTCCGCCGTTCTGACAAGTTTTGGGGATTATTTCAGATAGATCTATAGGTATACATACATACATACATATATTCACGCCTGTATCCCTAATGGGGTAGGCAGAGCGTAAACGAAGGTGTCCCGCCACGTCTGACAAAGTTTTGAGGGTTATTTAAGATAGAATTCTAGGTATATTGCTGTAGTGACAGGTTGTCAGCCCATCGCCTAAATTACAATATACTGAAACCCTCGGATCCCTTAGCTGGATTTTACAGCATGCCCGGGAGGAAATGCAGCTGGCACATTCTATGTTTTTCTCTCGCTCCCAGACCAGCATGGAAGTAAATAATCTATAGGTATGTACTCGTATATTGCTGTAGTGACAGTTTGTCAGGCCACCGCCTAAATTATTTTATAATACACTGATAGCCTCGAATCCCGTAAGCTAGTTTTTACAGTATGCCCAGGAGGAGATGCGTCTGTCACATTTTATGTTTTACTATCGCTCCATGGAAGCATGGAAGGTTTTAATCGGTTTAAAATTGTGACAGGAGGAGTTCATCGGGTCGCTAGCTTAGCTTTAGTGCAACTAAACGAGCTAGTATAAGGCAATAAGAGACAGTACTGTACGAAACCAAGAGGTGAACGAACAAATTCTTCTGGTAAGTAAAGAAAGTGCTGTTTTTTTAAAATTCCCAGGTAAATTCGTCAGTATATGTGTTACGCACAAACCCCGAAATCGTTCTATGGGTGGAAAAAAGGAACATTTCGAGGATTGGCAAATGTAAAACGCACAATCCGCGAAATTACATTTTATTTCGGCCAATGCGCGTTTTAAAATATCCATTCCTGGTAGATATTGCTGCTATAGCAATTGCCTAATAAAACAACTACTTTTTATACGTACGCCCCGGCTTGGCACGGAAATCATCAGTGTTTCTCTACTATATTGAAAAAGAAAGGTTTATATGTATAATACATGCATTCATCACACTGCCCCGTAAGGGATAAAGGCGTGATTGATGTATGTATCTATGCATCACACTATCCATTAAAAGAAACCGCATCAAAATCCGTTGCGTAGTTTTAAAGATTTAAGCATACATAGGGATATAGGGACAGAGAAAGGGACTTTTATACTATGTATCGATTAACTGGTTTTATTTATTAAAAAACCCTAACAATATACAAGGCTAGGTGAGCTAGTTATAACGTCACGGAGTAGAGAGTAAAATAATTCTGACAATATAGAGTCTATGATTTAATAGAGATAGAATGCGACAATTTTGAAATAGATTGCCTTACATTTTGTATAGAGAAAATACCTAGGCACAGTGGACCTAGATTAAAACTAAACTTACCAGTAGACTGTCTTCTAGAAGAAGGTGGCGGCACAGAATGTTGGTGTGCAGAAGATCTTCTCCTACTCGTCGTAAACACCTCCGTTCCTTCCAACTGTCTTCTTAATTTTGCCACTTCATCTTTATAATACTCTTGCTTTTCCTTCTCCATCTTCTGTTTATTCTTCATCCTCGAATCGCTGCCTCGTCTTTTAACAGGTTCTGGTTCAAACTTGAAATGGGTCTCGTATTTTATTTGAGCACCTTTTGGACTCTTCGGTGTTTCCAATTTAGGGTCAAAAGGCAGCTGCATTGAAGACGATGATGTTTGGTCCCTGTCCCTATTGACCTGTGTGTGTGTTTTGTTTCGTTTCTGTTCCTTCCGTTCCTTCTCTCTTTCTCGATGCGATTTTTGGCTCTCTTTTGGGTCCGGCATTGGCACGTCAAATATAAACCTAGCAGGGCCTGGTCTGGGGGAGTCTATGACGTCTGTTGCGGATTGGGGTTTGGTATAAGCGGGGGAGTCTATTTCGCAGCTGTTCTGCGCTCGGTGATAATGCGGCGGGGCTGTGTTGGGGGGGTTTGGGTTGGATTGTGCTGGCCCTGCCGGGGCGGGGGGTTCGTCGAGGATACTGGCGGGTTGGGGGGGCGGGTCGGGGGGGTCTGGCTCTGCGTCCATGGAGTCGTCGGTGCCTGTGATGGAGGTGAGGGCGGTGGCGGCTGAGTCTGTGCTCGTGTTGATGGTCTTGTCTGATGTTGTGCTGCTGCCCATGAGGACAACCTGGGGACAAGAAGAAATTCGACATTTTATATTTGACCCAATATTTTACTTAAATGGAATTCGGTACCAGTGGCAGCGCCATCTGTCGTGTTGTCGGCGCGGGCGCAGTGGTGTGAGATTAACTCGCCATGAAAAAGACTCTCGTAAAGAGCCGAAACGTTGAGGTCAAACACCTCAGTTAAATACACAAATGAGTAGTCGTTAATTTATCTGTATAAATGACAAGCACATCTACTTCTTGGAAAAAAATAAGCGCTGGTGTACTTTACCAGATAGGCTTTGAAAACAACTCTTCCAACTTTGGTACTTGGAATGCGAAATCTACATAATATTAATCTAAAGCGTCTTCTCCTCTTTCATATACTAGCGTTTTCCCGGCCTAGTGCTGGAATCTGTTTACCTACTTTATTCTGCACCATCCCGTAAAGCATGCTCTATTTGCTCGCTGGTAATATGCCATAAAGAGTATCGGTGCATCAATCTATTCGTTGTTTTAGGGCCGTATTTATAATCAGCTCTCATGAGTGACAGCGAGTTTGAGTTAGTATCAGAAATTAACAAACTGGCAAACCATACTTAATATTGGTCTCAAGTTTGAGATCGCTTTATAAATACGAGCCTTACTGCCATCCCCAACCGTTGCACCGAGACCCGTTGGCATTTATCCCTCTATTCTCTAATAGAATGAAGTGCTCTCAGTTTTATGGTCTATTTATACGGGGTGTAAGGGACATGCTGGACTGGGAGACATAGAAAAACATAGAATGTTCCAGCTGCCCTTATTTATTTATTTAACAGTTTATTGTACACAATAAAATACAAAGGACATATACATATAAAACAAAGACACAACAGGCACAGCTTATTTCTAAAAAGAAATCTCTTTCGGCCGCAGACGGCCCTTCCTCTCGGGCATGCTGCAGAAGTCAGCAAAATGGATCGAGGGTAACAGTGTATTGTAATGTAGGCGATTGGCTGACAACCTGTCACTACAGCAATACAAATCATTACAGTCTAAAATTTGTCCACAATTTTTGTCAGACGAGGCGAAAGCGTTTTACGCTCTGCCTTCCCCGCAAGGGATAAAGGCGTGGTTTTATGTATGAATGTAAGGGACAGCGTCCCGCAAACTGATAGGGGTTGCTCAGTCAACGAAACTGAACAACTCATCTCCCTAGCCTTATCCCGTATCTTACGGGTCGGCTACCTAATCTAGGGGATTGAACGAGAGTACTGCTTTTTACACAGAGCGACTGCCATCTGACCTCTGCAACCCAGAAGGGAAACCAGACCCAATCCTAGATTCTGAACGAAAATGAACAACTATCACCAGGAAATTCTTTCAGGAACTGGAAACAATAATTTGCTTTTCCATACGAGCTGTCTGATCGAGGTGGTCATATTGTATGGGAAAGTCTAAAATAGTTTCATCTCCTGAAAAAATATCCTGGTGAAGGTGGTTCTGTTTCGTTGATTGAGCAACCCTTATCAGTTTGCGGGACGCTGTCCCTTACACCCGGTAGATCTGACTGTCTTTAGAACTTAAGGGGCTTCCCTGGACTAAGTGGCGCCCTCATCAGTCAAAAAATCATAATTCACTGAAAGCACAGTCAATCGAAAATCCGGTAGATCAGATTGAGGTTAAAGCAATGAAGGTCATTTAGAACCTCATAAAGTTGCCACTTATAGTTTGTTATCGTAACAGATAGAAAAATTGCGAAAAACGGCCACTTTTAGCATTTTTGCTATCTATAATTGCAGTGAACACTGAATCATTAATTTATAATGCTTAAAATAAATGTCAGTACCTATACGTCTATCTGATCTACCGGATTTTCAATTAATTGAGTTTTCAGTGAGTAATGATTTTTTAATTGATGAGGGCGCTGGCGTGCACCTGAGATCCCCTTAATACAATCCTTTTGGTGTCAGCACGCAAACAGTCCAGCTATATCGATATTTCAAGGTGTGGCATAAGGCGAATCCTGCCGGTAGATAAGAAAGTCGATTTCAAGATATGCAACCATCGCCCGTAGTTCCATAGAAATATCGTTTAAATTAGCGTGCGCTACGGCGTGGTGGTTACATCCGCGACCGCGTCAAAAATGCGCGAATAACGCACAAAAAAGCTAATTCCATAAAAACTACGAGTCGGATTCAAAAAATCTATGTTGCGATTGTAGGTAAACATAATACGGATATGTTCCTGAAGGAACCGTGAAAGCGCTGTTTATTGGTTAGGAGGAATAATGAAGTTACCAATAAAAACAGCCCCACTTCAAGATTTTTTTAGCATACTTATTTGTGAACATGAATATTTTTAAATGTTGCAATTGCAAGCCAGGAACTAATTTCTTAGATATATGTTTTGTAGAAATTTCCAATGATTTGTTTAGGAAAATACATACATACATATAGTCACGCCTTTCTCCCTAATGGGATAGGCAGAGAGTAAACGACCTAAACAAAGGACATTCCGCCACGTCTGACAAAGTTTTGAGAGTAATTTAAGATAGATTTGTAGGTATATTGATGTAGTGACAGGTTGTCAACCCGTCGCCTAAATTTTAATGTAAAGAAACCCTCGGATCCCTTAGCTGGTTTTTGCAGCATGCCCGGGAGGTAATGCAGTTGGCATGTTCTATGTTTTTCTCTCGCTCCCAGTCCAGCATGGAAGAATTTCTCTCGCTCAGTATAAGGAGAATAAGCTCTTAAAACGATTCCGCAACCGTTCTCCGACAGACGATTCGCCACAGGACTGTTCGCCGACAAAACAATTCGTCATTGCCATTATCAACGTCGAGATTTTTATCATGGGCCGATTCGCCGACAGAACAATTTGCCGGGAGGAATCACCTTAAAGATCCTTTAGAACTTAATACCGCCGCCTTCTTCCATGTTGGACAGGGAGCGAAA